>CM055117.1:1076837875-1078101475 GCA_029206835.1 Rana muscosa
CGTGCCACGTGTTTCCCGTGTTTAGAACTGTCCCTGCACAAAATGACACTTCTAAAGGAAAAAAAAAGCCATTTAAAACTGCTTGCGGCTTTAATGTAATGTCTGGTCCGGGTAATATGGATGAAAATCTTTAAGAAAAATGGCATAGCTACCCCATGACCCCCCCCCCCCCTACCCCAGCCCATTACCAGCCCCTTTGGGTCTTGTATGGATATTAAGGGGAACCCCGCACATAAAATAAAAAAGGCCCTATATACTCTGAACAGCCGTATACAGGCGGTGCATACAAGACAGGGACTGTAGGTTTGTTCTTATGTAGAATCTGTTTGTAATTTTGAACAGGTACATTGTTTAAGTGTAGCTCCAGCCCAAAAATCTATTTTTAAACTTTTTGGAAAACATAGGTAAGGGTTATCACCCCTGTAACATTTGTTTTGCTGTCTGTGCCCCTGTTCAGAACATTTCACCTCACTTTCCGTCCCAATGACAACTGTTTTTGAAATGTGGTGTTTTTCTTGAAACAAGGATTGGTGATAAAGCATCAGTACAGAGGAGACACCTTTCTCCCATATTAATTCTTACAGGAGAGAATTTTCCTTCCAAGGGGTAGATTTCCTCTCACTTCCTGTTGTCTTCTTGCGTTTGCAAGTAGGAGTCGTTTGTAAGTTGGATGTTTGAAAGTAGGGACCTGCCGTATATACTCTGCAGAAATAGGCCCCTTAGTTGTTGGTGTTGGCACAACACTGTAAGCACTCACAGTTACTCTTGGTTGGTGCTGGAACGCCCTGCTGTCAACTATTATATCAGGAATTTTAATTACATATAATTGTTGAACAGTGGTAGTAAAAATTGGGCCTTTGATGGTGGTGCTGGTGCCACAACACTGTAAGCCCTGACAGTTACTCTTGGTGGGTGCAGCAATGGGCCCTGCTGTGAATTATTAGATCAAGAATTGTAATTGCATGCCCCTGTTGAACAGGGGCTGAAAAATTGGGCCTTTCGTGGTGGTGGTGGTTCTGGTGGTGTTGCCACAACACTGTAAGCCCTCAGAGTTACTCTTGGTGGGTGCAGGAATGGGCCCTGCTGTGAATTATTAGATCAAGAATTGTAATTACATGCCCCTTTTGAACAGGGGCTGAAAAATTGGGCCTTTCGTGGTGGTGGTGGTGGTGGCGTTGCCACAACACTGTAAGCCCTCAGAGTTACTCTTGGTGGGTGCAGCAATGGGCCCTGCTGTGAATTATTAGATCAAGAATTGTAATTACATGCCCCTGTTGAACAGGGGCTGAAAAATTGGGCCTTAGGTACTGGTGGCACAACACTACAACCCCTCACAGATACTGTACTTGGAGCACAGCAATGAGCCCTGTTGCAAAGTATTGCTTCAAAAATTGTAATGACACGCCCCTGTTAAACATGGGCTGAAAAATTGGGCCTTAGGCACTGGTGCCACAACACTCCAACCCCTCACAGATACTGTACTTGGAGCACAGCAATGAGCCCTATGACAAATTATTGCTAAAAAAATTGTAATTACACGCCCCTGTAAAACAGGGGCTGAAAAATTGGGCCTTAGCCACTGGTGGCGGCACCCATAAACAAAAATGATCTTCCAAGCTATCATCATCAATCGTATCATTGAGGACTCGGAGGAGGAGGATAGCCAGTCAACATAACAGCACAGGCACTCAGCATCAGCATCAGTCTTGAAGGGATGTGACATGTTAAAATCAATTAGTCTGTTATATCAGCATCAGGTGTGTGGTAGCTGGTGGTGATCCAAGACTGGTTCATCTTGATGAAAGTCAGTCGATCAACCGAGTCGGTGGACAGGCGCACCCTGTGATCCGTGACAAATCCTCCAGCAGCACTGAATGTGCGTTCCGAAAGAACGCTGGATGCAGGACAGGCCAGTAGCTCAATTGCATACTGTGCAAGCTCTGGCCAGTGATCCATCCTCAAGACCCAGTAAGCCAGAGGATTTTCGGTGGGGAAGGTGTCCAAGTCTGACCTTGCCCCTAGATATTCCTGCACCATGTTTATCAGACGCTGGCGATGGTTGCTGGAACCGATCATACTTTGGGGCTGCGGACTAAAGAATTGTCTGAACGCATCGGTCAGACGGCCACCTTCCCCACCGCTCCTTCTTTGACTGGCCGAAGCCTCAGCAACTCGTTGTCCAGGACCAGGAGTTTGTAACCTCCCAGTCTCTGGGAACGCGTTGCACAGACCTTTCTGCAAGGCCTCCCGGAGTTGTCTCATCCTCTGCTCCCTCTGCGACGGTAACATAAGGTCCGCAACCTTACCCTTGTACCGTGGATCAAGGAGAGTGGCCAGCCAGTAATGGTCCCTCTCCTTGATCCGAAGAATACGAGGATCCTTCCGCAGACTTTGCAGGATCAGGGAGGCCATGCAGCGTAGGTTTGCTGAGGCATTCGCTCCGGAGTCCTCTGGGTCACTAAGGACGACATGATCCGCAGCCACCTCCTCCCAGCCACGTACAAGTCCACTGGTTTCTTGGGACTGTAAATCATCCCTAAAAGACTGCTGCTGATGATGCTGAGTGCCAGCCTCCACCTCCATGCTGACACAATCCTCCTCCTCCTCCTCCTCCTCCTCCTCTTCCTGTGCGATGGGTGGGACAGAAGGAACACTGTCTGGGTAAAGGGGGCCTTGAGAGGCAAGGAAGTCCTCCTCTTCCTGCCTCTGTTCTGCCTCAAGTGCCCTGTCCATTATTCCACGCAGCGTGTGCTCCAACAGGTGGACAAGAGGTACAGTGTCACTGATGCATGCACTGTCACTGCTCACCATCCTCGTGGCCTCCTCAAATGGTGCCAGGACAGTGCATGCATCCCTGATCATGCCCCACTGGCGTGGAGAAAAAAAAACAAGCTCCCCTGACCCTGTCCTGGTGCCGTAGTCGCACAGGTACTCATTGATGGCCCTCTGCTGCGTGTGCAGCCGCTGCAGCATGGCCAACGTTGAGTTCCACCTGGTGGGCATGTCACATATAAGGCGGTTCTTGGGCAGGTTCAACTCCTTTTGCAGCTCAGCCAGGCGAGCACTGGCATTATAAGATCTGCGGAAATGCACACAGACTTTCCTGGCCTGCCTCAGGACATCCTGTAAGCCCGGGTACCTGCCCAAGAACCGCTGCACCACCAGGTTAAGGACGTGAGCCACACAGGGCACATGGGTCAGTTGTCCCTGTCGGAGGGCGAAGAGGAGGTTGGTGCCATTGTCGCAAACCACCATTCCTGGCTTAAGCTGGCGTGGCGTCAACCACCTCTCGGCCTGGCCCTGCAGAGCAGACAGGACCTCTGCCCCAGTGTGGCTTCTGTCCCCCAAACACACCAGCGCAAGCACGGCATGGCATCTTTTTGCCTGCGTACTTGCGTAGCCCCTTGAACGGCTACGGAGCACCGCTGGTTCAGAGGACAAACCACAGGAAGAGGCCATGGAGGAAGAAGAAGAGGAGGGGGTGGAGGAGAGAGGTGTGTCACAACCAGTAGTAGCATTTTGGAGGCGTGGCAGTGGAACAACCTCCAACACTACTGCACCTTGTCCTGCATCCTTCCCAGCTGCCAAAAGAGTGACCCAATGGGCCGTGAAAGAAAGGTAACGTCCCTGTCCATGCCTGCTGGACCATGAGTCAGCGGTAATATGCACCTTACCGCTGACCGCCCTGTCCAGCGAGGCCAAGACATTGCCTTCCACATGCCGGTAGAGAGCCGGAATAGCCTTCCGTGAGAAAAAGTGGCGTTTGGGAACCTGCCACTGAGGAACCGCACATTGCACAAACTCACGGAAGGGGGCCGAGTCTACCAACTGAAAAGGCAGCAGTTGAAGCGCTAGCAATTTAGCCAAGCTAGCATTCAACCGCTGGGCATGTGGATGGCTGGGAGTGAACTTCTTTCGACGGTCCAGCAGCTGGGGCAGGGAAATTTGCCTGCTAGAATCGGACGTCGGTGTACTGCTAGCAGAGTGGCCGCAAGTACTTGGCTGTGACACACCTAATTCTACACCTTCATTCCTCTCAGTGCATGTTTCAGAGAGGACTGAAGTTATAGTGGGGTTGGAGATCCCAGCTGATGCGGTGCAAGGAGAGGTCCGCTTTGTTCTTTGGTGTGGGTCTTTGAGGTAGGCTTGCCAACGAGCTGCATGGCAGGTCAACATATGTCTGGTCAGGCATGTGGTACCCAAGCGGCTGATGTTTTGGCCACGCGATATACGCTTGAGACATATGTTGCAAACAGCAGCTGTGCGATCTGATGCACTAGCCTCAAAAAAGGCCCACACCAAAGAACTTTTTGAATGACGGGCAGAGGCAGCGCCTCTGCGGTGTGATTCCGTCGGTGTACTGCCCTTACGCTGGCCACCAAAGGGCATCCTGCCTCGTTGAAGATGTGCCTCCTCCTCATCCTCCTCCTCCTCCTCTCTCCTATTAGGCACCCACGTGGAGTCAGTGACCTCATCATCCCCTCCCTCCTCATCACTGGAGCCAATCTGGCAGTATGCTGCAGCTGCTGGAACATGACTGCCAGATTGGTGTCCTTCTTGAGCATCCCCTCTGTCTGCTCTCACGCTACTGCCTTCCTGTAGCTGGGTTTCATCATCAGACCCTTCGAAATGCTGGGCATCCTCCTGGAGCATGTACCCAACACTGTGCTCAAACAGTTCGGGGGACTCCTCAGGAGGAGGACATGGTGGGTCTAGGGAAGGAGTGACTGATGATGAGTCTGACATTGATACCAGGGAAGAGGACGCTTTGGCAGCTGCTTTGCCAGTACCCTGAGCCTGGGTGAGAGAGGATGAGGAGGAGGAGGAGGGCTTGGTCATCCACTCTACCAAATCTTCGGCATGATGTGGCTCAACATGTCCAGCTGCCGAAAAGAAGGACAAGCGTGTCCCATGGCCATGTGCTGATGACAATGCACCGCGTCCACGACCAGCACTGTTGCCCCCAGACACAGAGCCTGCTTGCCCTCTTTTATTGCCTCCTGACTGTCTGCCTCTCCTTGTTTGCCTTCCAGACATTCTAATAGATGGCCTGCAGGGAGATGGGAAAAAAGCAATAAGGGCTACCTTCAGGTGTCCTTCTCTGTCCCTTTACTTAAGGATTTCTAAATATGGTTGAGGATGATTGCTTTTGCACAGAATAGCACAACGACAATTTCCCTGACTGTCCAAAAAACAAGGATTTCAAAGATGGTTGATGAGGAATGCTTTAGCACACTATAGCACAAGGAGAATTTCCCTCACTGTCCTTCCCTGTCCCTAGAAACAAGGATTATCACAGTGAAAGAAACTGACACTCTTCCTACCTATAGTTTTCTGTCCCTAGAAAAAATGTTTTTTTAAAGCTGATTGATGATCAATGCTTTAGCACACTATAGCACAAGTAGAATTTCCCTCACTGTCCTTCCCTGTCCCTAGAAACAAGGATTATCACAGTGAAAGAAACTGACACTCTTCCTACCTATAGTTTTCTGTCCCTAGAAAAAATGTTTTTTTAAATCTGATTGATGATCAATGCTTTAGCACACTATAGCACAAGTAGAATTTCCCTCACTGTCCTTCCCTGTCCCTAGAAACAAGGATTATCACAGTGAAAGAAACTGACACTCTTCCTACCTATAGTTTTCTGTCCCTAGAAAAAATGTTTTTTTAAAGCTGATTGATGATCAATGCTTTAGCACACTATAGCACAAGGAGAATTTCCCTCACTGTCCTTCCCTGTCCCTAGAAACAAGGATTATCACAGTGAAAGAAACTGACACTCTTCCTACCTATAGTTTTCTGTCCCTAGAAAAAATGTTTTTTTAAAGCTGATTGATGATCAATGCTTTAGCACACTATAGCACAAGGAGAATTTCCCTCACTGTCCTTCCCTGTCCCTAGAAACAAGGATTATCACAGTGAAAGAAACTGACACTCTTCCTACCTATAGTTTTCTGTCCCTAGAAAAAATGTTTTTTTAAAGCTGATTGATGATCAATGCTTTAGCACACTATAGCACAAGTAGAATTTCCCTCACTGTCCTTCCCTGTCCCTAGAAACAAGGATTATCACAGTGAAAGAAACTGACACTCTTCCTACCTATAGTTTTCTGTCCCTAGAAAAAATGTTTTTTTTAAATCTGATTGATGATCAATGCTTTAACACACTATAGCACAAGGAGAATTTCCCTCACTGTCCTTCCCTGTCCCTAGAAACAAGGATTATCACAGTGAAAGAAACTGACACTCTTCCTACCTATAGTTTTCTGTCCCTAGAAAAAATGTTTTTTTAAAGCTGATTGATGATCAATGCTTTAGCACACTATAGCACAAGTAGAATTTCCCTCACTGTCCTTCCCTGTCCCTAGAAACAAGGATTATCACAGTGAAAGAAACTGACACTCTTCCTACCTATAGTTTTCTGTCCCTAGAAAAAATGTTTTTTTAAAGCTGATTGATGATCAATGCTTTAGCACACTATAGCACAAGTAGAATTTCCCTCACTGTCCTTCCCTGTCCCTAGAAACAAGGATTATCACAGTGAAAGAAACTGACACTCTTCCTACCTATAGTTTTCTGTCCCTAGAAAAAATGTTTTTTTAAAGCTGATTGATGATCAATGCTTTAGCACACTATAGCACAAGTAGAATTTCCCTCACTGTCCTTCCCTGTCCCTAGAAACAAGGATTATCACAGTGAAAGAAACTGACACTCTTCCTACCTATAGTTTTCTGTCCCTAGAAAAAATGTTTTTTTAAAGCTGATTGATGATCAATGCTTTAGCACACTATAGCACAAGTAGAATTTCCCTCACTGTCCTTCCCTGTCCCTAGAAACAAGGATTATCACAGTGAAAGAAACTGACACTCTTCCTACCTATAGTTTTCTGTCCCTAGAAAAAATGTTTTTTTTTAAAGCTGATTGATGATCAATGCTTTAGCACACTATAGCACAAGTAGAATTTCCCTCACTGTCCTTCCCTGTCCCTAGAAACAAGGATTATCACAGTGAAAGAAACTGACACTCTTCCTACCTATAGTTTTCTGTCCCTAGAAAAAATGTTTTTTTAAAGCTGATTGATGATCAATGCTTTAGCACACTATAGCACAAGGAGAATTTCCCTCACTGTCCTTCCCTGTCCCTAGAAACAAGGATTATCACAGTGAAAGAAACTGACACTCTTCCTACCTATAGTTTTCTGTCCCTAGAAAAAATGTTTTTTTAAAGCTGATTGATGATCAATGCTTTAGCACACTATAGCACAAGGAGAATTTCCCTCACTGTCCTTCCCTGTCCCTAGAAACAAGGATTATCACAGTGAAAGAAACTGACACTCTTCCTACCTATAGTTTTCTGTCCCTAGAAAAAATGTTTTTTTAAAGCTGATTGATGATCAATGCTTTAGCACACTATAGCACAAGTCAAATTTCCCTCACTGTCCTTCACTGTCCCTAGAAACAAGGATTATCACAGTGAAAGAAACTGACACTCTTCCTACCTATAGTTTTCTGTCCCTAGAAAAAAATGTTTTTTTAAAGCTGATTGATGATCAATGCTTTAGCACACTATAGCACAAGGAGAATTTCCCTCACTGTCCTTCCCTGTCCCTAGAAACAAGGATTATCACAGTGAAAGAAACTGACACTCTTCCTACCTATAGTTTTCTGTCCCTAGAAAAAATGTTTTTTTTAAAGCTGATTGATGATCAATGCTTTAGCACACTATAGCACAAGTAGAATTTCCCTCACTGTCCTTCCCTGTCCCTAGAAACAAGGATTATCACAGTGAAAGAAACTGACACTCTTCCTACTGTGAGGGGGTTAGCTCGGCAGCGGGTGTGTGTGACCCCCGGGATGGGCTCCCCACACAAAACAGGCCCAGCAAACGGAGGTTGTGGTTTTCAAAATCAAAAAAAGGTGCGGTTTATTTTCTATTTACAGTGACAAAACACAGCAAAGCAAAAGAAACATAACCAAAATAAATCCTGGTCAAGTTGACCTCTGACTAAACATACAGGTTTCCTAACTAACAACTGGGATCAGCCTAGTGCTGTCCTAGTCCCTAAGTCCCTGGTTTAGTAAAAGTCCAAACAAATAGCCACACAGGCTTTTTCTCACCGCACAGGGGTTCACTCTCCCTAGACAGTCCACACAGGTCTGGTTCCAGGCATGAGCTAACATCTAATGAAGCTGGGAGTTCTTATAGAGGCCTAAATGAGCTGACAAGGTTCAGCTGGTCTCCTCATCTCTGTCTGCACGACGCCCCACACTCTCCCTAGAGGTATGAGTCATCCATGAGCCCACTAGCCTTATACAACTCTCCACCTAGTTGTATAAGTCGGCGTAAAGCCTGAATCTGGGCGAAATATATCTACCCCCCTGGATGCAACCAGGTGACTTTACCTTCCTGCTGTCACATACCCCCCCTCTTGTTTTAACCTCGGGGTTGGAACACCAGCAATCAGGCATTCATGTACTCGAGACAAAGCATCCACATTCCCCATTTGAACGCCAGGGCGATGCTTTACTGTGAAGTTGAATTCCTGGAGGGCCAGGAACCACCTATTCACTCTTCTATTTGTTTCCTTGTTTTGAGCCATCCACTTTAACGGAGCGTGATCCGTAACCATGTCAAAGTGCCTACCTAGCAGGTAGTACCGAAGGGAATCTAGAGCCCACTTCACCGCTAAACACTCCTTTTCAACGGTGGCGTAATTTACCTCATGGGACTTCAACTTCCTGCTGAGGTAAATGACTGGGTGCTCTTCCCCGTTCCAGACCTGGGACAATACTGCTCCTAACCCCACATCTGACGCATCACTTTGTACGACAAAGTCTTTAGAGAAGTCGGGTGAGTACAACACTGGCTGGCTACATAAGGCTTGTTTCAAGAATTGGAATGCTGCCTCAGCCTCGGGGGTCCATTTAATCATGACCGACCCTTTCCCCTTCGTCAGGTTGGTTAGGGGCACAGCCTTAGAAGCAAAGTGGGGAATGAATCGCCGATAATACCCAGCGATTCCCAGAAAGGCTCGTACCTGCTTCTTGCTGTTGGGACGTGGCCAACTCTGGATGGCCTCGACTTTGTTGAGTTGGGGTTTTATTACTCCCCTCCCAATGGTGTACCCAAGATATTTGGCCTCCTCCTGCCCAATGGTACACTTCTTGGGGTTAGCCGTAAACCCCGCTTCCCGAACAGAGTCCAGGACTGCTTGCACTTTTGGCAGATGTGAGGCCCAATCTGTGCTATGGACAATTACGTCATCCAGGTAAGCCGCAGCATACTTCCGATGGGGCCTCAGCATCTGGTCCATTTTCCGCTGGAATGTGGCCGGCGCATTCTGTAACCCGAACGGCATTCTTTTATATTGGAACGCCCCGTCTGGGGTTACAAATGCGGTTTTCTCTTTGGCCGACTTGGCCAGGGGGATTTGCCAATACCCTTTTGTGAGGTCAAGAGTCGTCATGTATCGGGCTGTTCCCAGCCGGTCGATCAACTCATCTATACGTGGCATGGGGTAGGTGTCAAATTTTGTAACTTTGTTCAACTGACGAAAATCGTTACAAAATCGCCAGCTCCCATCCGGTTTAGGCACCAACACGATGGGACTAGACCAATCACTTTGGGACTCCTCTATCACCCCTAAGTTCAGCATTTTCTGTACTTCCTCCCGTATTGCCTCCCGTCGAGCCTCTGGGATCCGATAGGGTTTTAACTTCACCCTTTCACCGGGCGGGGTAATGATGTCATGCTCTACCCCAGATGTTTGTCCCGGCAGCTCAGAGAATACCTCCTTGTTGCGAAGCACAAACTCCTTAACCTCCTGTTGTTGGGGTTGTGACAAGGTGGCTGCTATTCCAACCTCAGGAATCACGCAACCAGTTTGAGCTGGTGACCAAGTGTCTGCGACTAGGGACTCTCTATCCCTCCAGGCTTTCAACAGATTAACGTGATAGATCTGTTCGGGCTTTCGCCTTCCTGGTTGTCTGACCTTGTAATTCACTTTGCTCACTTTTTCCATTATCTCGTAGGGGCCTTGCCATTTGGCAAGGAATTTACTTTCAACCGTAGGGACAAGTACCAATATCCTATCCCCCGGGGAAAAGGTACGGGTCTTGGCTCCACGGTTGTACACTCTCTGCTGTGCCAACTGCGCTTGGGCCAAATGTTCCTTCACGATGGGCATTACCTGTGCAATTCGATCTTGCATCAGGGCGACATGCTCAATCACACTCCTGTGGGGAGAACTCTCACTTTCCCAAGTTTCCTTGGCAATATCCAACAGCCCTCTTGGGTGTCTCCCATACAGTAACTCAAAGGGGGAGAATCCCGTAGAGGATTGGGGCACCTCCCTAATAGCAAACATCAAATAAGGAAGTAAACAGTCCCAATCCTTTCCATCTCTATCCACCACTTTCTTCAACATTTGTTTTAGGGTTTTGTTGAATCTTTCAACCAGCCCATCGGTTTGGGGGTGATACACAGACGTACGCAATTGCGTCACTTTGAACAATTTACACAGCTCTTTCATAACCCGGGACATAAAGGGTGTACCTTGGTCCGTAGGCAGTTCTTTACAAATACCCACCCGGCTAAAAACAAGAGATAGCTCTTTGGCTATGGTTTTGGCCGAGGTATTTCGGAGAGGGATCGCTTCTGGATAACGGGTGGCATAGTCCATTATAACTAATATGTACTGGTGCCCCCTAGCGGACTTGATTATAGGACCTACCAAATCCATGGCGATCCTCTCAAACGGGACCTCAATGATGGGTAGAGGGACCAGCGGGCTACGGAAATGTGGCATCGGGGCCAACCTCTGACACACAGGGCAGGAGGAACAATAATTTTCTACGTCCTTCATCACCCCCGGCCAATAGAATCTCTGTAATACCCTCTCTCGGGTTTTCTCTGTCCCCAGATGACCTCCAAGAATGTGCCCATGGGCCAACTCCAACACCAACTTCCTGTAAGGTTTGGGCACCACAAGCTGCTCAACGGTTTCTTCTGCCCTTTTTGCCACCCGATACAGTAGGTCCTTCTCTACGCTGAAGTATGGGTAAGTGCAGGTATTATCTGGGTTCACTAACTCACCATCTATTTTCACTACGTTTTCCCGTGCCTTTATTAGGGCGGGGTCTTTCAACTGTTCTGTGGCAAAATTTTCCCTGTGAACCTCCAGATCAGAAAACTCCACAGACGGTAGGTTTTCGTCTGAGGAGGTGGGCTCCTCTCCAGTTTCTTGAGTCTCCCCTGCCAATACTGACAAGGGAAATTCTGGAGAGTCCTCACCACTCTCAGAGGAGTTCTGGCTATCACATTCCTGGTACATAGGGGCACCAGTGGGGGGCTCAGGATCATCCCACAGTTCCCAGAACTTCGGAAAATCCCTTCCCACAATGGCATCATGCGGTAATTGAGATACTAACCCCACTGGATGAGAGAGGGTACCTTTGGGGGTCTCGAAACACACTGTAGTCACTGGATACTCTCGGGTGTCCCCATGCACACAAATAACAGCTACCTTGCTATTCCCAGAGACCTCTGTTTTAACTAACTCAGCCTTTATCAGGGTCACAAGGCTACCTGAATCCAGCAATACCACAACATTTCTACCATTAACACACATTTTGCATAAATGTTTCTCAGTTCCTCGAATGGCAGTGCATGCGACTGTCGCACACAGCGACTGACGTCTGCCCGTCAGAAAGTCACACTGCATGGGTTCCTCCACAACCGGGCAATTGGCTGCAATATGTCCCGCTTGCCGGCAGCGGTAGCAAACGATCCTTCTTGCCGCCTCTTGAGCCGCTGATTTCCCAGGCTGTTCTCGCCAAACTTGGGGTAGAGCTCCCACCCTCTCACTCTCTCCACCCTCACCCCTTGGAATCCTCTTATCCGCCCCTGGGGATGGTCTGGTCTTAGGGTGGAAAGTCCGAGTGTCTCTGGAAGAGGCCGTCAGGTTCTCTGTAGCCAAGTATTTCTCCACACGATCCACAAGACCATCGGCCGTCTCTGGGTCTCCATGGCTTACCCACTTTTGGATGGCAGTAGGAAGAGCTCTCAAAAACCGATCCATTACAACACGTTCCACAATCTTTGGTGCGGACAAAGTCTCTGGCTGTAGCCACTTTCTGCTCAGGTGAATGAGATCATACATTTGAGACCTGGGGGGTTTTCCAAGCTGGAAAGTCCAGTTATGCACACGCTGAGCCCGGACAGCCTGGGTGACACCCAGCCTTGCCAATATTTCAGCTTTTAGCATCACATAGTCTTTTGCTTGGTTAGGCTCTAGGTCATAGTAAGCTTTCTGCGACTCACCAGTTAACAGAGGAGCCACCAGTCCAGCCCACTGCTCCTCAGGCCACTTTTCTCTTTCAGCGGTCCTTTCAAATGTGGTCAAAAATACCTCTGGATCATCCTCTCCAGTCATTTTTGTCAATAAACGACTCACCCCAAAGGACGCGGTATTAGTGGGACGGCTTTCCTCACTGGTCTGCGGACGTTGCTGCATTACTGCTTCCATCTGTTGTTGTAGTCTCTGCTCTTGCTTCTGCAACAGGTCTATGAAGCGGGCCTCAGATTGCTGCTGGGCTCGTTGCTGAGCCTCCAGACTCTGTTGCAAAGTTGCGTTTGTCTGCTGCTGGGCTGCAAGGCTCCTTTGCAAACCTGCATTTGTCTGCTGTTG
This sequence comes from Rana muscosa, assembly GCA_029206835.1. Classification (NCBI taxonomy): domain Eukaryota; kingdom Metazoa; phylum Chordata; class Amphibia; order Anura; family Ranidae; genus Rana; species Rana muscosa. Next base: position 1,076,850,563 of record CM055117.1, read on the forward strand.
ATTGGCATTTGCTAGAGCCAGCTGCTTCAGTATCTCCTCCATGCTGGCTTAAAAAAAACTGCCACTGGTTCTCCACCAACTGTGAGGGGGTTAGCTCGGCAGCGGGTGTGTGTGACCCCCGGGATGGGCTCCCCACACAAAACAGGCCCAGCAAACGGAGGTTGTGGTTTTCAAAATCAAAAAAAGGTGCGGTTTATTTTCTATTTACAGTGACAAAACACAGCAAAGCAAAAGAAACATAACCAAAATAAATCCTGGTCAAGTTGACCTCTGACTAAACATACAGGTTTCCTAACTAACAACTGGGATCAGCCTAGTGCTGTCCTAGTCCCTAAGTCCCTGGTTTAGTAAAAGTCCAAACAAATAGCCACACAGGCTTTTTCTCACCGCACAGGGGTTCACTCTCCCTAGACAGTCCACACAGGTCTGGTTCCAGGCATGAGCTAACATCTAATGAATCTGGGAGTTCTTATAGAGGCCTAAATGAGCTGACAAGGTTCAGCTGGTCTCCTCATCTCTGTCTGCACGACGCCCCACACTCTCCCTAGAGGTATGAGTCATCCATGAGCCCACTAGCCTTATACAACTCTCCACCTAGTTGTATAAGTCGGCGTAAAGCCTGAATCTGGGCGAAATATATCTACCCCCCTGGATGCAACCAGGTGACTTTACCTTCCTGCTGTCACACTACCTATAGTTTTCTGTCCCTAGAAAAAATGGTTTTTTTAAAGCTGATTGATGATCAATGCTTTAGCACACTATAGCACAAGTAGAATTTCCCTCACTGTCCTTCCCTGTCCCTAGAAACAAGGATTATCACAGTGAAAGAAACTGACACTCTTCCTACCTATAGTTTTCTGTCCCTAGAAAAAATGTTTTTTTAAAGCTGATTGATGATCAATGCTTTAGCACACTATAGCACAAGGAGAATTTCCCTCACTGTCCTTCCCTGACCCTAGAAACAAGGATTATCACAGTGAAAGAAACTGACACTCTTCCTACCTATAGTTTTCTGTCCTTAGAAAAAATGTTTTTTTAAAGCTGATTGATGATCAATGCTTTAGCACACTATAGCACAAGGAGAATTTCCCTCACTGTCCTTCCCTGTCCCTAGAAACAAGGATTATCACAGTGAAAGAAACTGACACTCTTCCTACCTATAGTTTTCTGTCCCTAGAAAAAATGTTTTTTTAAAGCTGATTGATGATCAATGCTTTAGCACACTATAGCACAAGGAGAATTTCCCTCACTGTCCTTCCCTGTCCCTAGAAACAAGGATTCGCACAGTAAAACACACTGACACTCTCCCTACCTATCCTTCTCTTTCCCTAAACTAAAGGAATCCAGGTTAAGCAAGAAAAAATAAATGTCACTGTCCCTGCCTATGCTTCTCTTTCCCTGCTCCGGAACACACTACACTAGGCCGCCGTGCTGGCGGCCTTTTATAGTGTGGGGCGTGTACTAAACACCCTCAGCAATAATTGGCCACAGGCATCCTGCCTGTGGCCAATCATTGCTCTCCTCGCTGCCGGCGCTGTGATTGGCCAAGCATGCGGGGTCACAGTGCATGCTTGGCCAATCACAGCGCCTGGATGACACTGCGATGGCGTAGTGCATTGTGGGCCATTCGCGTCACTCGAATTAGGCGCGAACGGCCCAAATCGTTCGATCTTCGTCGAACGATCGAACAGCCGATGTTCGAGTCGAACGTATGTTCGACTCGAACACCGAGCTCATCCCTAGTGCTGACTCTTACTACTCAATCCCTGGTGCTTGATTCCTCTCTGAGCGGTGTGCTTCTTCTCTTCTCTTTAGCTGCATCTAAGTCTCACCCTTTTATTTTTTCTCTCTTATTGCCTCCATAAGTTGATACTTGTTCTTTCATAATATCCTATTGGGACATGTTTATTGGAATTTTTAGCGGGATAATTCCTATTTTTGTTAATTCCGCAGGGGATAGTAGTGGTGAATCCCCAAAGTGGGGTCATTATACGCACCCTAATTAGGACCATTGGCATCCTAAATCTTTCTTGATTTGTTTAAATTGAGTCTAAATGGGCAATTAGGTAGAAGGATTTCTCCTATGCCAGCATGGTTTCTATACCTGCGGTGGAATTTTTTCATCGGATATTCTGAGCGTGTGTATGCCCCATCGGACTTTTTCCTTCTGAAATTCCGACGGACTTAGAAAGAGAACATGTTCTCTTTTTTTCCGACGGAAAAAAACTCTATCGGAATTTCCGTTTGTCTGGATGCAATTCCGACGGATTAAAAACCACGCATGCTCAGAATCAAGTCGACGCATGGTCGGAAGCATTGAACTTAATTTTTCTCGGCTCGTCGTAGTGTTGTACGTCACTGCGTTCTTGACGGTCGGAATTTGGTGTGACAGTGTGTATGCAAGACAGCTTGAATGGAATTCCGTCTGAAAAACCCGTTGGAGTTTATTCCGACGGAAAATCCGACCGTGTGTTTACGGCATTAGAGGTGTTTTATTTCTACTGCCAATGGAAATGTTTTTGATGGATTGACCCATCTATTGTCTCTCGTTATGTAACTTTTTGTGATTACTTCAATTAAAACTGTATCAGTAATGCTATTGTTTGCACATTATGGCTGAAATAACATGGACTCGCCTTTTGTGGTTTTGTGCTTTAAATAAAATATTTGAAAAAATTAATATTGAAATAAAAAGTCAAAACTGGTGTCCATACATAATCCGCAGAGTTTTTTTATAAAAAAATCAAGTATTCCAGTTTACAGCTGAAACAAATGTGTTTCAGCTTACAAAACCTTACTCATATCTGAGTAAGGCGTTGTAAGCCAAAACCAGTTAGCTTTCTGCTATTATATATGTACTCCAGTGTTGACTTTTTCAAGCACCAAGTGATGACAATGTTGCTTTAAAGCCTGACTTCAGCCAATTGATTACTCTTTTACGGTTTGCATAGATGAGGAAAAGTTTCCTCCCCCCCCACTGTACTAAAAATGTGTTTTTGTCACCATTGGAAAGATTTCCAGGCACTTCCTGTCCTAACACATATTGATATGAAGTGAGGGGTATATCTCTCCAATAGTGGCACAGATAGCAATAAAATCCCGATGGAGGATCCAAACATTTGCTGAAGTTGTGCTTTAAGAAGACATGCTCCTAGAAATGTACCGCTTATAGGCTATCATTGTCTAAGTGTCTGTTGCTTAAAAGAGAACTAAGGGTTTACTTTTTATTTCTGATCCTTACTTACCTAGGTGGATGCAGCATCGGTCTGATGCTGCATCTGCCCCCCCGGCGCCTCTAAGACTGAGAACTGAGTAATCAAACACTGCCGATCGCTCAGTTCTCAGAGCTCCGTGAGCAGAGAGCTGATGACTGTCAGTCAGCAGCTCTCTGCTCTGCCCCCCATGCAAACTGGAGCGCTGGGCTGTGAAGGGGGCAGGAGCGGCTGGCTACGGCTGTCAGTGGCCCCCCTGATAGGCTGAGCTGGGTGCTGGTCCAGGCATGTGGGCAGATCCCGAACATATGGTCACGATCCTTCCCAAGCCTGGACCAGCTCTGTGACGTCTGCCGACAGCGGGCTTTAGGCCCCCCGTCTAAAAATGGGTCACAGGAGTGCAGAACGCACTGCACTCCTGTGAGCCACAGGAGACGTACAGCCAAACAAGCTTTGGCTGCACTTTAAGGATTAATTTGCTACCTTATGTGGATTTACGGGATTCTTGCATGGAAAAGGACTCTTGTATTACTACCTAAACAGGGTATGACTACCTCATGGGGCACTATTCAAAGGGGCACTTAGAGAACTTTGTTAGGAATGTGTTGAAGATGTTATCAAGTACTGCTCAAATGTTTCATTTAATAACCTCAGTAAAAGATCTTTATTGTTCATCTAAATTGCCTGGTCTGAAGTCCTTTAAGGGATGTATGTAAAGAGTATAAAAATAACAGGGCTTTAAAAAGGGAACTGAGGAGAAGTTAGAGAGGATTCAGTACATGTGTCTAATGGGCATAGAAGTTGTTCCAAGAAGGCTAGATTGCTGTTGCTAATGACTTTCCTATTTGGGTCACTTGCTAATGCAGCTAACCAGCCCAGAAACGGGTGACATGGCAGTGGTGACAGATATTCTGGTAGTGAAGAGGAGGTGTGCTTTGCCCCTTCATTAGCAACCACATCCCACGTACTGGGACCGGTCTCAGTACCTAGGGACCTAGCCTGGAGTCACAGAGAGAGAGAGAGATGTGATGGGGACCCCGGGAGCAGAACAAGCATAGAGTGGTGGAGAAGTGTGGAGTTACGCGGAAGGGTGTTTCCAGTTTCCAATAATGCTTGTGTTGGAGACCGTGCTGGACTGGTTGGATTGGTCACTGGTCCCAGGTGGGTATTTGTGTGGGCATAAAGGAAGGAATACCTTCTGGTTGATAGTGCCCAGTGATGGATGATGATGATGGGCCCTCTTGGGGATTTGGTTGCTGCCTTTTCTTTGCAATCTTAATTAGCATGTAGCCTTGAATAAAAAGAAAAGAGCGTCCATGTTCAGAGAAATACAACTTCTAAAGTATGATTCATAGACATTTATTAGACAGTAGCAACATGTCTAGTATCCAATAGTAACATTCAGACATTGTCACTGGGAGTTAGGTGACGGGACTGTTGAATTAGGCTGCATTCACACCTGAGCGTAGTGAATCGGGCGTTTTTACCGTCGTTTTTACCATTGTTTTGTCGCGCGAATTTGCGCCCGTCGGAACGCTCGTTGTCGCGCTAGACGCTTGAATCGGGCGTTTCCATTACATTATATGAATCCTAAAACGCCCAATCTGCCCGATTCGCGCGACAAAAAAGGGTCCGGAACTTGTTTGAGCTTCAGGCGTTCGGCTTCAGGCGACATGGAGTGGAGATGTGAACCATCTCCATAGAGAATAATGGATTTTTTCCCCTCTAGCGTTTTGTAGCTTCAGGCTTCAGGCCACAAAACGCTTAGGTGTGAATGCAGCCTTAGTGGAGACCGGTACAAGCCCTGCAGTACTGGCTCAGAAATGCAACAAACCTAGGGAGAGGTGATCTCTAACAGAAGTTGTGTCCCAAGTACAGTAGTGTGAACAGTGTAAGAAGTCAAAAGTGTTAACTGTGCAAGAGCTGGCTCAATTTCTAAATCTGGAGTGCCGCCTTAATGCTGAATTCACATGAGTGCACCTCCGGCCTGTGATACAAGTATTAGCATACGCTGTTATGCAGTGTCCCAACTAGGGCGAATTTAGCCCCGCCCACACTCCTTTCGCGGGAAATCTTCTTTCTTTTAAAGGTGTGCAGGATGCCCTTCAAAATCAAAATTCATCTGTGGGTTGCGGCAATGTGCAGTACAACGCGCATTTTACCGCACGTTCCCTCAGCTCAACGGTATTAATTATTAGTAAATTAAGTTTTCCGTATTCTTCCTAATGTCATACTTACCGGCAGCACATTATTTGCACCTCCACACATTGAACAGTACATCCTGTTTCCATCCTCGAGCCATATGTCTTTTATGTTAAATAGTGTGAAATATTAAAGCAATAAATCCTCCGTGATATAACAGGATCTAGCTGCCATGTAAAAAAAAAACGGCATTTCCAAGCGTGGGAGAAATGTAAGATTTATATAGAGAGGGGATGTATTGCACAAAGTAATCAAACCACGTCTCATGATGATCGCCAAACCCAACTAGAGCTGCTTATCAATTTTTGATACGATCATTATATATTGATATACATTGTAAAAAAAAAATAGGGACGTTGAGGAAAGAGGGGCTGAATGAGGAACAGCTGAACAGCATAGCAAGTTCTATTCTTAGGAATGGTCGGCAATAATCGCGGACTCTGAGGAAATGTTATATTCACAAGAAATCAGCCATTTCACACCTTATTTATCGAGCTCACACTTCCATACGTCCTCCCAACAAGACTGCCAAGTGACAAGCCTGAGCTGTCTAGATGTACTTTCGGTATAATTTATCTCCATCGATGGACATTAATTGGTCTTCTTCTTCAACTTTCACCAGTCCTTATTTAACATTTAAAGAGTCAGCTAACCCAAAAGCTAGAGGGCACCAAGACAGGAAGACAGTAGAGTAGGGATGAGGTTAGGGCTCCTGGTTCTACTATGGTAGCCATTCTCAACCAGGGTTCTGTAGAGCCCTAGAGTTCCTCCAGAGGTTGCTAGGGGTTCCTGAAACAATGGCTGATTGATATCCCAACTGATGGTGCCTGCAAAATTCCAGGATCAATGCCACTTGGCAAAAAACAGCAGCACCCTAACCATCTGAAGTTTGCATTCTTCCCACTGACCTTCAATGCAAAGGTGCATTTTTGCCATTGGCCCCATGTGAATTGGATTTAGTAAGGGCTCCTCGAGACTTATGCCCCGTACACATGATGATCGGTGTTCCCGACGAGAAAACTGCCATTTTTTAGATTGGTCGGGAAAACCAGTCGTGTGTATGCTCCATAGCAGTTTTCCAGACGAGAAAACTGCCCGCAAAAAATTTAGAACCTGCTCTATTTTTTCCCGTTGTGTTTCCTGTCAGTCTTTTTCTCGTTGCGAAAACCGGTCGTGTGTATGCCTTTCCGAGGGAAAAAAAAACGTGCATGATCAGAATCAAGTATGAGACGGGATCGCTCGTTCTGGTAAAACTAGCGTTCGTAATGGAAATAGCACATTCGTCACGCTGTAACGGACTGAAAAGCACGAGGCTGAAAAGCGCGGATCGTCCCTCACCAAACTTTTACTAACACGAGATCAGCAAAAGCAAGCCCAAAGGGTGGCACCATTTGAATGGAATGTCCCCTTTATAGTGCCGCCGTACATGTTGGACGGCACCGCGCTTTGGTCGGCGTTTTTTTTTAATGAACGTGTGTATGCAAGGCAGGCTTGAGAAGAATCACGTTGGGAAAAACGTTGGGTTTTGGCATGTCAGGAAAACTGGTCGTGTGTACGGGGCATAAAAAGTTATTTTAGGGGTTCCTTTGGGGTAAATACCGTATATACTCGAGTATAAGCTGAGTTTTTCAGCATATTTTTTTGTGCTGAAAATGCCCCCCTCGGCTTATACTCGAGTCACCTTTTTGCGCCTGATCTCCCGTACTTTGGGGAACCGGTACCGGCCGGCTGTAGGTCCCCTGGACACATGTAGCCCCACTCTTCCTCTACAAGTGTGCAAAGTTTGTTGTCCAGGGAACCTATGGCCGGGGAGCACCGATTTTACAAAACAGGGTACCCCTTCTATAGACTCCCATGTTAAATGGTAATTTCTCTGGTGAATTTGAGGACCCGGTACCGGTCGATCGTAGGTTCTCTGGACCCGGAACTTACCACACACGTAGTCCCATTTCTCCTCTACAAGTGTGCAAAGTTTGTTGTCTGGGGGACCTACACCCGGGGAGCACCGATTTTTCAAAGCCGGGCACCCCTTCCATAGACTCCCATGTTAAACGTCAGTCTAGTCATGGACACAGTGAGGCATGGGCACAGTGAGGCATGGACACAGTGAGGCATGCACATGGACACAGTGAGGCAAAGTGAGGCACAGTGAGGCATGCAGATGGACACCCTAGGCTTATACTCGAGTCAATACGTTTTCCCAGTTTTTTGTGGTAAAATTAGGTGCCTCGGCTTATATTCGGGCCAGCTTATACTCGAGTATATACGGTAGGTTAAGAAAGTCTGTACTATAAGTTCACAGAGAATTTCCAGGAAGTTTGGGAATCATAAACTTTTAGCCAAAAACTTTGCAGGTTCACCACCAAAAAATAGGAACAACTTCTAGTGCAGTGCATAGCTTTGGCCCTGGTTTGCGGAGTTGCAAGGCCAATTATGTGAAGGACTAGATAACCCCACTTACTTTGTATCAAAGGATGGGCCAACATAAGCCATACTATCAGTGTGCGTTGTTTCTGTTAGGAAAAGCTGACAATTTTATGCTAAAAGATTTTAACATTTTTGGATTTTAGAATTTTACTTCTGGCAATGCCCAGCTTCCAAATCTCACTGGCGCCAAGTGAAAACAGCTTTCATGTTTTTGAAAATTAGAATCCTTATCCTGGTGTGTTAGCTTTTTGAATTGAGCCAAACTTCACACCATATAGGACCTTTGATCTGCTTATGACATCATTGAGAAACCCTACATTTGTGTGTGTTCCTGCATTGTAGTTGCATTCTTTTTCTTTTTCAGGCTAGCTACCTGTACATTTTCTGCTCACACTTACACCTCAGTTTCTGCAAATTCTAATAATCAGTTACTATGTAATTTCTAAATTGAAAAGGTATCTAAACCCAAGAACAATCTCGGAAGCAGAATGTTTTTATCGTTGGGTTTAGAAGGCATACCTTTGTCAATATGGATTTTTAGTTATTTTGTAATCAATAAATGGTTTGTATTAAATCGCTGGTTGCTGTGTTTTATATATTTTTTTTAAAATATAATTACAGGAATTCATTGCAACCCTATAACAGTAATATAATATTGGAGTGGTTTAGATTTTTGAGTTTTTCTAGTGTGGGCTCAGGTGATCGCATGTGGTGTAGAGGTCTTTCTTTTTTGTTTTATTGCTTTTCTGTAAATTCCAATTCTCAGTTAATATGTAATTGCAAAATGAATCTAGACATAATATATATATGTATATATATATATATATATATATATATATATACACACTATATTAACAAAATAGGATTCAATATTGAATTGAACCCTTTGAACCCAAATTGAACCCTTTGCAGCTTTAACAGCTTCAACTCTTCTGGGAAGGCTGTCCCAGCAATGCCACAAACCACAAGGTTTAGGAGTGTGTCTATGGGAATGTTTGACCATTCTTCCAGAAGCGCATTTGTGAGGTCAGGCACTAATGTGGATGAGAAGGCCTGGCTCACCTTCAGGCAAGGATCTCCTCCTCCTTGTCTGCAATTGGGCAGCTCCAGGCCTCAGACTATTTATGCTCACTCCCAGCCACAACTGGGCACCTTCTCCCAGGGATTGTCTGAGACAACATACATTTTCAGCTGGTGAAAAAAACCTCTGTTGTTTGGGGATTTTTAAGGCAAAAAAAAAGGAAAATTATATATGTAAAAAAATATATTTATAACTTTATAATAATAATAAATAATTAAATATATTTTTTTACATATATAATTTTCCTTTTTTTTTTTTTTTTTCTTTTTTTGGTTGCCTTAAAAATCCCCAAACAACAGAGGTTTTTTTCACCATATTTACCTGGGATGATGGCAACCATATGTGGGAATGCATGAGTTAACCTAATTTCAAACATAAATTTTCAGCTGCTGATTTGCTTTATCCAGCACGGTACTTTCTATAACTGTCCAGAAGGCAGGGCGAAGCAGTTAAATCTGCAACCAGTGAGACCCATAACAGCCCAAAACAATCACAAGCTGCTCATCTGATTACCTAACCTAGCTTGTCATTTTTCTGCATATCCAAGCCCATGTGAAAAACATATTTATAGTGAGCTCACAGAAGAAAGAGAGTTATGATGATGCTGTGTATTAGCAGCCCAATCAGAAGAGGGGAGGCGGGACAGAAAATAATACAAAAATGCAGTTTTAAAAAAAAAAATGTGTCCACTCTATACGGCTACATACTGTGGCAAGCGATATATTTCTATTTTAATAACATATGCATTTTTTGTAACAGATCCTAAAGATGTGCATCAAAAAAAAAAAAGTATGCTTTGCAGGAGTTGTCCTTTAACCACTTCCCACCAGAAGACTGTCATATGATGTCCTGGACTTGAAGTGGTGATATCTGAATGATGGGTGCAGCTACCATCTAGATATCTTTCTTTTCAGCCAGCGATTTCCTATCTTGTGAAAACCATCCTGGCGGCTCATGAGCCCCCCTCCCGCCGCCCTTCAGGGCCTCTTTGGGCTCCGTGAGATCAGGGACCTGGAGAACAGATCCGGTGGCGCCGCCTGATAACCATAGAGCTGGATGTTGACTGGATGGCCCCCAGCCATCTGGGTGGCCGGAAGCGACGTCATTACGTTACTTCCGGCAGATGTAAACACTGCCAGTATATTACCCTAGAAAGCAGAGATCAATGTTTTTTGTTTTTTTTTATCTCATGCTTTCCAGGGTAGAGGAGATATCTGGGGTCCTATTGACCCCAGATGTTTCCTTAAAGATGACCTGTCACGCCTTATTCCTATTACAAGGGATGTTTACATTTCTTGTAATAGGAATAAAAGTGCTAAAAAAAAAAAAACGCGTAAAAATAAAAAAAGAATAAAATAAATAATAATAATAATAATATAATTTTTTTTTTTAAAAGCACCCTTGTCCCCTTGTGCTCATACGCAGAGGCAAACACATATATAGGTCGTGCCTGCATATGTAAACGACATTCGGACCACACATGTGAGGTATCGCCGCAAATGTTAGAGCAAAAGCAATTATTCTAGCACTTTCCCTTTTTTCCTCTGTAACTCTAAACTGCTAAAATGTAAAAAAAAAAATTTAATGCGTCGCCTATGGAGATTTCCACGAATGTGCGCAATTCTAAAGTGTGACGAAAAATTGGTTTATCTATGGTGGTTTTTTTTTGCATTAAAATTCATTAAGGCCCCTTTAACACATGTAAGTTTTTCAGGTGAACCTGATCGGACCCTCCAGTCTCTTCTATGGAGCGGCGGATGTCAGTGGACACATGTCTGCTGACACCTGCCGCTATCCGATCCTGTCCGCCAAAAACAGACGGATGGAGGTCCTATTCCCCATCCGTACGGCAGATCGAATGGCATCAGATGGAAAGGGACAGGCGGTCCGTTTCCATCCGATTGCCCCATAGAGGAGAGCGGGACTGTGTCCGTTTCCGCTCTGCATAGCGGAGCGGACATGGACCTGTCATCAGCCTGCTTAGCAGGGATCCCCGCAAAATAACTCAACACACAGCCATTAATGTCTAAATTGGGCCCAATTAGCCATTTCCCTCCCCGATGTCATGGGACTCATTAGTGTTACAATGTCTCAGGTGTGAATGGGGAGCAGGTGTGTTAAATTTGGTGTTATCGCTCTCACTCTCTCATACTGGTCACTGGAAGTTCAACATGGCACCTCATGGCAAAGAACTCTCTGAGGATCAAAAAAAAATAAAAATGTTGCTCTACATAAAGATCGCCAAGGCTATAAGAAGATTGCCAAGACCCTGAAACTGAGCTGCAGCATGGTGGCCAAGACCATACAGCGGTTTAACAGGACAGGTTCCTCTCAGAACAGGCCTCGCCATGGTTGACCAAAGAAGTTGAGTGCACATGCTCAGCGTCATATCCAGAGGTTGTCTTTGGGAAATAGATGTATGAGTGCTGCCAGCATTGCTGCAGAGGTTGAAGGGGTGGGGGGTCAGCCTGTCAGTGCTCAGACCAGACGCCGCACACTGCATCAAATTAGTCTGCATGGCTGTCGTCCCAGAAGGAAGCCTCTTCTAAAGATGATGCACAAGAAAGCCAGCAAACAGTTTGCTGAAGACAAGCAGACTAAGGACATGGATTACTGGAACCATGTCCTGTGGTCTGATGAGACCAAGATAAACTTATTTGGTTCAGATGGTGTCAAGCAGGGCAGTATTCCAACATAACGACCCCAAACACACCTCCAAGAAGACCACTGCCTTGCTAAAAAAGCTGAGGGTAAAGGTGATGGACTGGCCAAGCATGTCTCCAGACCTAAACCCTATTGAGCATCTGTGGGGCATCCTCAAATGAAAGGTGGAGGAGCGCAAGGTCTCTAAAATCCACCAACTCCGTGATGTCATCATGGAGGAGGGGAAGAGGACTCCAGTGGTAACCTGTGAAGCTCTGGTGACCTCCATGCCCAAGAGGGTTAAGGCAGTGCTGGAAAATAGTGGTGGTCACACAAAATATTGACACTTTGGGCCCAATTTGGACATTTTCACTTAGGGGTGTACTCGATTTTGTTGCCAGCGGTTTAGACATTAATGGCTGTGTGTTGAGTTATTTTGAGGGGACAGCAAATTTACACTCTTATACAAGCTGTACACTCACTACTTTACATTGTAGCAAAGTGTCATTTCTTCAGTGTTGTCACATGAAAAGATAGAATAAAATATTTTCAAAAATGTGAGGGGTGTACTCACTTTTGTGAGATACTATATATATAATGTATGGGGGTTCTGAGTAATTTTTTTTTTTAGCCAAAAAATTATGATTTTTACATGTAGGAGAGAAATGCCAGAACCTGTATACGAAGTGGTTAACAAATTATTAATCACATCTGTTTTTGAATTTTCACAGCTCTCCCTCTCGTTATTCACCGAATGAATCAAGACGAAGTTCCGGATCGGGGTTAAACTTTACTCGCCATCAACGAAAACTTTGCAAAAGTTTTCCCAACAGTTCTCCCAAGGCAATGTAAGTCAAAACTTTTTGTTTTCTCTTTCCGCGACGACGATCCGCCCGCAGTTTTGGAAACAGACATTCGGCGGCTACGCCTGATTGCTTTTTTTGCAAGCGCTGTGCCTTTGTTTTACATGAAATGTCACTGCCTCTGTACGGAACGCTGTGTTCTGCTCTGTTATCAGGTTCTCTCTGCCTCTCCCATCTTTGAGAAACTAGGTGCTATATCTTGCCGTCCCCCCCCCCAAAAAAAAATAAAAAATTATCAAACATTCTGGTTTTGGAATCAAGGCGCTTGTCAGGCTTGTCGGATCTCCATTTCAAGGGAGATAATTTCAGTTGCGCTTCCCTTGACATTTTGGCGAGTTGTCTGTGATGTGGATGTCTGTGCGAGAGGCAAGAATTCGTTTCAGACTTGGATCTAAGTTTAAAAAAAATAAAAAAGCAGTTTCTCGCATTTGGTTTTTATTTTTTATTTTATTTTTTATTTCATTTTTTTCTTTGAAAGATAACGTCAGACAAAACAGAGAATGAAAGAAAAAAAAAAAAAATATAGTTGCTCACGCCGTTGGCATTTTGGTTTTTGGAACAAATCCTGTCTTGGAATTTTTTTTTTCTTTGACCCAAAGCAATCAGAAAATCTTCGCTGTGACAGATACGTTGTGACTGTAAATGACGTTAGCTACCGCAGAGTGTGTAATATTACCCCACAGTGTGCGAGCGCTGATGCCTTTTTTGTTTTTGCTGACCAGTAAATGTACTGGGAACGGAGTGTCAGGCAGGTTCACACTGTAGCCGTGTGTTTAACGAACACTCATTAATGCACATAAATGTGCTTTGGCCTAGTTTACGTGACAAGGAGTGGTAAAATCAGGCAGTTGAATTGCAGTTTTACCGATCTCAAATTGTCTAACCACAGGTTGTGTTCAGTGGGTAGCAGCACTGCCAAATGGGACTCATTCAAGATGGGCCTGGACAAGGAGTGGTCAAGAGGGGAGGATGCTCTGGGCACTGAAGTAATAGGAGAGGTGGGAGGGGGTGCCACAAGGAGATGGAGGGGATTTGTGTTGGAAGGGGATATTTGGGGGGGGGGAGATTTGTGCTAGGAGGGGGGATTTGGGGGGATTGGGGGGGTTTGAAGTGGGAGGGAGAAAATATGTATGAGGAGGGGACATTTTAGGGGTAGAGGCAGAGCCGGGACAAGGGGTTGGCAGGAGAGTCAGCTGCCCTGGGCACTGTGGCATCATGTGGGCTGGGGGAGGGTGCTGCAAAGGGATTGAGGGGGAGGAGGAATTGGGGGGTGGCAGGAGATAAAAAGTGTTCTAGGAGGAGAAATTTAGGGTGTGTGCTAGGAGTGGGGATTTAGGGGGATTTGTGTTGGGAGGGGGGTTGGGGAAGAGTATTTGTGCTAGAAGAGGTGAGATGGTAGAGGGGGGAATAGTACTAGGAGGGGACATTTTTTGTTTGGGGGGTATTTATGCTAGGAGGGGAAATTTGGGGTGGATTTGTACTAGGAGGGGAGATTGGTGAGGGGTTGTGCTAGGAGAGGGGGAGAGGATGTGTATTTGGAGGGGACATTTAAGGGGTAGAGGATTTGTGCTAGGAGGGGTGTGCAGACTATAAAAGCATATATAAACACTACTACCCAGATAGCAAGCAATTGAGCTGCAAGTTTGAAAATGACTTGCTAAGCTAGTGCTAGACTTGCCAGGCTTCACAAGTTTGTTGCACAATTGCAGCAAGTCCGAATTGCAAGACTCCAGATCAACTTTCTTTGCAAACAGTCTGCAAGTCTGCTGCAAGTTCTGGTTCAGTTATGTTGTGCAATAGTCATCCCACCACAGGGGAGCACTGTGGCTGAATCTTCATGCTGTAGACTTGCAGAGCTCTTGCTGTAGACTCACCACTGCAACTTTACTCTTGCTAGAGACTTGCCACGCAAGTTTGCTACAAATTGGAAAAGTGTCAACTGGAACTTGTGCTTCAAGTGTTCTGCAAGTGTACAACTTGCCAGTGAAAATGTGCAGCGAGTTAAGAGACTTATGCCTCGAATAGGGATGAGCTCGGTGTTCGAGTCGAACATACGTTCGACTCGAACATCGGCTGTTCGATCGTTCGACGAAGATCGAACGATTTGGGCCGTTCGCGCCTAATTCGAGTGACGCGAACGGCCCACAATGCACTACGCCATCGCAGTGTCATCCAGGCGCTGTGATTGGCCAAGCATGCACTGTGACCCCGCATGCTTGGCCAATCACAGCGCCGGCAGCGAGGAGAGCAATGATTGGCCACAGGCAGGATGCCTGTGGCCAATTATTGCTGAGGGTGTTTAGTACACGCCCCACACTATAAAAGGCCGCCAGCACGGCGGCCTAGTGTAGTGTGTTCCGGAGCAGGGAAAGAGAAGCATAGGCAGGGACAGTGACATTTATTTTTTCTTGCTTAACCTGGATTCCTTTACTTTAGGGAAAGAGAAGGATAGGTAGGGAGAGTGTCAGTGTGTTTTACTGTGTGAATCCTTGTTTCTAGGGACAGGGAAGGACAGTGAGGGAAATTCTCCTTGTGCTATAGTGTGCTAAAGCATTGATCATCAACCATCTTTAAAAAATCATTTTTTCTAGGGACAGAAAACTATAGGTAGGGAGAGTGTCAGTGTGTTTTACTGTGATAATCCTTGTTTCTAGGGACAGGGAAGGACAGTGAGGTAAATTCTCCTTGTGCTATAGTGTGCTAAAGCATTGATCATCAACCATCTTTAAAAAAACATTTTTTCTAGGGACAGAAAACTATAGGTAGGAAGAGTGTCAGTTTCTTTCACTGTGATAATCCTTGTTTCTAGGGACAGGGAAGGACAGTGAGGGAAATTCTCCTTGTGCTATAGTGTGCTTTAAAAAAACATTTTTTCTAGGGACAGAAAACTATAGGTAGGAAGAGTGTCAGTTTCTTTCACTGTGATAATCCTTGTTTCTAGGGACAGGGAAGGACAGTGAGGGAAATTCTACTTGTGCTATAGTGTGCTAAAGCATTGATCATCAATCAGCTTTAAAAAAACATTTTTTCTAAGGACAGAAAACTATAGGTAGGAAGAGTGTCAGTTTCTTTCACTGTGATAATCCTTGTTTCTAGGGACAGGGAAGGACAGTGAGGGAAATTCTACTTGTGCTATAGTGTGCTAAAGCATTGATCATCAACCATCTTTAAAAAAACATTTTTTCTAGGGACAGAAAACTATAGGTAGGAAGAGTGTCAGTTTCTTTCACTGTGATAATCCTTGTTTCTAGGGACAGGGAAGGACAGTGAGGGAAATTCTACTTGTGCTATAGTGTGCTAAAGCATTGATCATCAACCATCTTTAAAAAAACATTTTTTCTAGGGACAGAAAACTATAGGTAGGAAGAGTGTCAGTTTCTTTCACTGTGATAATCCTTGTTTCTAGGGACAGGGAAGGACAGTGAGGGAAATTCTCCTTGTGCTATAGTGTGCTAAAGCATTGATCATCAACCGTCTTTAAAAAAACATTTTTTCTAGGGACAGAAAACTATAGGTAGGAAGAGTGTCAGTTTCTTTCACTGTGATAATCCTGGTTTCTAGGGACAGGGAAGGACAGTGAGGGAAATTCTCCTTGTGCTATACTGTGCTAAAGCATTCCTCATCAACCATCTTTGAAATCCTTGTTTTTTGGACAGTCAGGGAAGTTGTCGTTGTGCTATTCTGTGCGAAAGCAATCATCCTCAACCATATTTAGAAATCCTTAAGTAAAGGGACAGAGAAGGACACCTGAAGGTAGCCCTTATTGCTTTTTTCCCATCTCCCTGCAGGCCATCTATTAGAATGTCTGGAAGGCAAACAAGGAGAGGCAGACAGTCAGGAGGCAATAAAAGAGGGCAAGCAGGCTCTGTGTCTGGGGGCAACAGTGCTGGTCGTGGACGCGGTGCATTGTCATCAGCACATGGCCATGGGACACGCTTGTCCTTCTTTTCGGCAGCTGGACATGTTGAGCCACATCATGCCGAAGACTTGGTAGAGTGGATGACCAAGCCCTCCTCCTCCTCCTCATCCTCTCTCACCCAGGCTCAGGGTACTGGAAAAGCAGCTGCCAAAGCGTCCTCTTCCCTGGTATCAATGTCAGACTCATCATCAGTCACTCCTTCCCTAGACCCACCATGTCCTCCTCCTGAGGAGTCCCCCAAACTGTTTGAGCACAGTGTTGGGTACATGCTCCAGGAGGATGCCCAGCGTTTCGAAGGGTCTGATGATGAAACCCAGCTACAGGAAGGCAGTAGCGTGAGAGCAGACAGAGGGGATGCTCAAGAAGGACACCAATCTGGCAGTCATGTTCCAGCAGCTGCAGCATACTGCCAGATTGGCTCCAGTGATGAGGAGGGAGGGGATGATGAGGTCACTGACTCCACGTGGGTGCCTAATAGGAGAGAGGAGGAGGAGGAGGATGAGGAGGAGGCACATCTCCAACGAGGCAGGAAGCCCTTTGGTGGCCAGCGTAAGGGCAGTACACCGACGGAATCACACCGCAGAGCTCCGCCTGTGCAGGGCGCTGCCTCTGCCCGTCATTCAAAAAGTTCTTTGGTGTGGGCCTTTTTTGAGGCTAGTGCATCAGATCGCACAGCTGCTGTTTGCAACATATGTCTCAAGCGTATATCGCGTGGCCAAAACATCAGCCGCTTGGGTACCACATGCCTGACCAGACATATGTTGACCTGCCATGCAGCTCGTTGGCAAGCCTACCTCAAAGACCCACACCAAAGAACAAAGCGGACCTCTCCTTGCACCGCATCAGCTGGGATCTCCAACCCCACTATAACTTCAGTCCTGTCTGAAACATGCACTGAGAGGAATGAAGGTGTAGAATTAGGTGTGTCACAGCCAAGTAGTTGCGGCCACTCTGCTAGCAGTACACCGACGTCCGATTCTAGCAGGCAAATTTCCCTGCCCCAGCTGCTGGACCGTCGAAAGAAGTTCACTCCCAGCCATCCAAATGCCCAGCGGTTGAATGCTAGCTTGGCTAAATTGCTAGCGCTTCAACTGCTGCCTTTTCAGTTGGTAGACTCGGCCCCCTTCCGTGAGTTTGTGCAATGTGCGGTTCCTCAGTGGCAGGTTCCCAAACGCCACTTTTTCTCACGGAAGGCTATTCCGGCTCTCTACCGGCATGTGGAAGGCAATGTCTTGGCCTCGCTGGACAGGGCGGTCAGCGGTAAGGTGCATATTACCGCTGACTCATGGTCCAGCAGGCATGGACAGGGACGTTACCTTTCTTTCACGGCCCATTGGGTCACTCTTTTGGCAGCTGGGAAGGATGCAGGACAAGGTGCAGTAGTGTTGGAGGTTGTTCCACCGCCACGCCTCCAAAATGCTACTACTGGTTGTGACACACCTCTCTCCTCCACCCCCTCCTCTTCTTCCTCCATGGCCTCTTCCTGTGGTTTGTCCTCTGAACCAGCGGTGCTCCGTAGCCGTTCAAGGGGCTACGCAAGTACGCAGGCAAAAAGATGCCATGCCGTGCTTGCGCTGGTGTGTTTGAGGGACAGAAGCCACACTGGGGCAGAGGTCCTGTCTGCTCTGCAGGGCCAGGCCGAGAGGTGGTTGACGCCACGCCAGCTTAAGCCAGGAATGGTGGTTTGCGACAATGGCACCAACCTCCTCTCCGCCCTCCGACAGGGACAACTGACCCATGTGCCCTGTGTGGCTCACGTCCTTAACCTGGTGGTGCAGCGGTTCTTGGGCAGGTACCCGGGCTTACAGGATGTCCTGAGGCAGGCCAGGAAAGTCTGTGTGCATTTCCGCAGATCTTATAATGCCAGTGCTCGCCTGGCTGAGCTGCAAAAGGAGTTGAACCTGCCCAAGAACCGCCTTATATGTGACATGCCCACCAGGTGGAACTCAACGTTGGCCATGCTGCAGCGGCTGCACACGCAGCAGAGGGCCATCAATGAGTACCTGTGCGACTACGGCACCAGGACAGGGTCAGGGGAGCTTGTTTTTTTTTCTCCACGCCAGTGGGGCATGATCAGGGATGCATGCACTGTCCTGGCACCATTTGAGGAGGCCACGAGGATGGTGAGCAGTGACAGTGCATGCATCAGTGACACTGTACCTCTTGTCCACCTGTTGGAGCACACGCTGCGTGGAATAATGGACAGGGCACTTGAGGCAGAACAGAGGCAGGGAGAGGAGGACTTCCTTGCCTCTCAAGGCCCCCTTTACCCAGACAGTGTTCCTTCTGTCCCACCCATCGCACAGGAAGAGGAGGAGGAGGAGGAGGAGGATTGTGTCAGCATGGAGGTGGAGGCTGGCACTCAGCATCATCAGCAGCAGTCTTTTAGGGATGATTTACAGTCCCAAGAAACCAGTGGACTTGTACGTGGCTGGGAGGAGGTGGCTGCGGATCATGTCGTCCTTAGTGACCCAGAGGACTCCGGACCGAATGCCTCAGCAAACCTACGCTGCATGGCCTCCCTGATCCTGCAAAGTCTGCGGAAGGATCCTCGTATTCTTCGGATCAAGGAGAGGGACCATTACTGGCTGGCCACTCTCCTTCATCCACGGTACAAGGGTAAGGTTGCGGACCTTATGTTACCGTCGCAGAGGGAGCAGAGGATGAGACAACTCCGGGAGGCCTTGCAGAAAGGTCTGCGCAACGCGTTCCCAGAGACTGAGAGGTTACAAACTCCTGGTCCTGGACAACGAGTTGCTGAGGCTTCGGCCAGTCAAAGAAGGAGCGGTGGGGAAGGTGGCCGTCTGACCGATGCGTTCAGACAATTCTTTAGTCCGCAGCCCCAAAGTATGATCGGTTCCAGCAACCATCGCCAGCGTCTGATAAACATGGTGCAGGAATATCTAGGGGCAAGGTCAGACTTGGACACCTTCCCCACCGAAAATCCTCTGGCTTACTGGGTCTTGAGGATGGATCACTGGCCAGAGCTTGCACAGTATGCAATTGAGCTACTGGCCTGTCCTGCATCCAGCGTTCTTTCGGAACGCACATTCAGTGCTGCTGGAGGATTTGTCACGGATCACAGGGTGCGCCTGTCCACCGACTCGGTTAGTCGACTGACTTTCATCAAGATGAACCAGTCTTGGATCACCACCAGCTACCACACACCTGATGCTGATATAACAGACTAATTGATTTTAACATGTCACATCCCTTCAAGACTGATGCTGATGCTGAGTGCCTGTGCTGTTATGTTGACTGGCTATCCTCCTCCTCCGAGTCCTCAATGATACGATTGATGATGATAGCTTGGAAGATCATTTTTGTTTATGGGTGCCGCCACCAGTGGCTAAGGCCCAATTTTTCAGCCCCTGTTTTACAGGGGCGTGTAATTACATTTTTTTTAGCAATAATTTGCCATAGGGCTCATTGCTGTGCTCCAAGTACAGTATCTGTGAGGGGTTGGAGTGTTGTGCCACCAGTGCCTAAGGCCCATTTTTTCAGCCCCTGTTTAACAGGGGCGTGTCATTACAATTTTTGAAGCAATACTTTGCAACAGGGCTCATTGCTGTGCTCCAAGTACAGTATCTGTGAGGGGTTGTAGTGTTGTGCCACCAGTGCCTAAGGCCCAATTTTTCAGCCCCTGTTCAACAGGGGCATGTAATTACAATTCTTGATCTAATAATTCACAGCAGGGCCCATTGCTGCACCCACCAAGAGTAACTCTGAGGGCTTACAGTGTTGTGGCAACGCCACCACCACCACCACCACGAAAGGCCCAATTTTTCAGCCCCTGTTCAAAAGGGGCATGTAATTACAATTCTTGATCTAATAATTCACAGCAGGGCCCATTCCTGCACCCACCAAGAGTAACTCTGAGGGCTTACAGTGTTGTGGCAACACCACCACCACCACCACGAAAGGCCCAATTTTTCAGCCCCTGTTCAACAGGGGAAAGGAAAAACGTACCGCTCAAAAGCTTGAGAATTCACCAAATAGCTGCTTCCGCCCGGTCACTCACACAGGTGCTGGCTCTGCACTGATGCATGGGAGAAAAAGAAACCCTGGACTGCCGCACTCTGTATAGACAGTTATTTATTCCAAAATTTCAGGTAAAAAATCCAAATTCAAAATAAATCCATAAATCCAAAACAACAAATGCAGATGGTGTGCATGCAGGGAAGGGTGGCTAACGCGTTTCACGTCACGAATTGACGCTATGAGTAAGCGTCAATTCGTGACGTGAAACGCGTTAGCCACCCTTCCCTGCATGCACACCATCTGCATTTGTTGTTTTGGATTTATGGATTTATTTTGAATTTGGATTTTTTACCTGAAATTTTGGAATAAATAACTGTCTATACAGAGTGCGGCAGTCCAGGGTTTCTTTTTCCCCCTGTTCAACAGGGGCATGCAATTACAATTCTTGATCTAATAATTCACAGCAGGGCCCATTGCTGCACCCACCAAGAGTAACTGTCAGGGCTTACAGTGTTGTGGCACCAGCACCACCATCAAAGGCCCAATTTTTACTACCACTGTTCAACAATTATATGTAATTACAATTCCTGATATAATAGTTGACAGCAGGGCGTTCCAGCACCAACCAAGAGTAACTGTGAGTGCTTACAGTGTTGTGCCAACACCAACAACTAAGGGGCCTATTTCTGCAGAGTATATACGGCAGGTCCCTACTTTCAAACATCCAACTTACAAACTACTCCTACTTGCAAACGCAAGAAGACAACAGGAAGTGAGAGGAAATCTACCCCTTGGAAGGAAAATTCTCTCCTGTAAGAATTAATATGGGAGAAAGGTGTCTCCTCTGTACTGATGCTTTATCAGCAATCCTTGTTTCAAGAAAAACACCACATTTCAAAAACAGTTGTCATTGGGACGGAAAGTGAGGTGAAATGTTCTGAACAGGGGCACAGACAGCAAAACAAATGTTACAGGGGTGATAACCCTTACCTATGTTTTCCAAAAAGTTTAAAAATAGATTTTTGGGCTGGAGCTACACTTAAACAATGTACCTGTTCAAAATTACAAACAGATTCTACATAAGAACAAACCTACAGTCCCTGTCTTGTATGCACCGCCTGTACAGGTCCTTCTCAAAAAATTTGCATATTGTGATAAAGTTCATTATTTTCTGTAATGTACTGATAAACATTAGACTTTCATATATTTTAGATTCATTACACACAACTGAAGTAGTTCAAGCCTTTTCTTGTTTTAATATTGATGATTTTGGCATACAGCTCATGAAAACCCAAAAATCCTATCTCAAAAAATTAGCATATCATGAAAAGGTTCTCTAAACGAGCTATTAACCTAATCATCTGAATCAACTAATTAACTCTAAACACCTGCAAAAGATTCCTGAGGCTTTTAAAAACTCCCAGCCTGGTTCATTACTCAAAACCGCAATCATGGGTAAGACTGCTGACCTGACTGCTGTCCAGAAGGCCATCATTGACACCCTCAAGCAAGAGGGTAAGACACAGAAAGAAATTTCTGAACGAATAGGCTGTTCCCAGAGTGCTGTATCAAGGCACCTCAGTGGGAAGTCTGTGGGAAGGAAAAAGTGTGGCAGAAAACGCTGCACAACGAGAAGAGGTGACCGGACCCTGAAGAAGATTGTGGAGAAGGACCGATTCCAGACCTTGGAGGACCTGCGGAAGCAGTGGACTGAGTCTGGAGTAGAAACATCCAGAGCCACCGTGAACAGGCATGTGCAGGAAATGGGCTACAGGTGCCGCATTCCCCAGGTCAAGCCACTTTTGAACCAGAAACAGCGGCAGAAGCGCCTGACCTGGGCTACAGAGAAGCAGCACTGGACTGTTGCTCAGTGGTCCAAAGTACATTCGGAAATCAAGGTGCCAGAGTCTGGAGAAAGACTGGGGAGAGGGAAATGCCAAAATGCCTGAAGTCCAGTGTCAAGTACCCACAGTCAGTGATGGTCTGGGGTGCCATGTCAGCTGCTGGTGTTGGTCCACTGTGTTTTATTAAGGGCAGGGTCAATGCAGCTAGCTATCAGGAGATTTTGGAGCACTTCATGCTTCCATCTGCTGAAAAGCTTTATGGAGATGAAGATTTCATTTTTCAGCACGACCTGGCACCTGCTCACAGTGCCAAAACCACTGGTAAATGGTTTACTGACCATGGTATTACTGTGCTCAATTGGCCTGCCAACTCTCCTGACCTGAACCCCATAGAGAATCTGTGGGATATTGGGAAGAGAAAGTTGAGAGACGCAAGACCCAACACTCTGGATGAGCTTAAGGCCGCTATCGAAGCATCCTGGGCCTCCATAACACCTCAGCAGTGCCACAGGCTGGTTGCCTCCATGCCACGCCGCATTGAAGCAGTCATTTCTGCAAAAGGATTCCCGACCAAGTATTGAGTGCATAACTGAACATAATTATTTGAAGGTTGACTTTTTTTGTATTAAAAACACTTTTCTTTTATTGGTCGGATGAAATATGCTAATTTTTTGAGATAGGATTTTTGGGTTTTCATGAGCTGTATGCCAAAATCATCAATATTAAAACAAGAAAAGGCTTGAACTACTTCAGTTGTGTGTAATGAATCTAAAATATATGAAAGTCTAATGTTTATCAGTACATTACAGAAAATAATGAACTTTATCACAATATGCTAATTTTTTGAGAAGGACCTGTATACGGCTGTTCAGAGTATATAGGGCCTTTTTTATTTTATGTGCGGGGTTCCCCTTAATATCCATACAAGACCCAAAGGGGCTGGTAATGGGCTGGGGTAGGGGGGGGGTCATGGGGTAGCTATGCCATTTTTCTTAAAGATTTTCATCCATATTACCGGGACCAGACATTACATTAAAGCCGCAAGCAGTTTTAAATGGCTTTTTTTTCCTTTAGAAGTGTCATTTTGTGCAGGGACAGTTCTAAACACGGGAAACACGTGGCACTTCACAGGCATACTTTAGACACCCCCCAGGTACGATATTTAAAGGAATATTTGACTTTTTTTTTTTCACTTTATGCATCATTAAAATGACTGCTCCCGAAAAACGACCGTTTTTAAAACTTC
Source organism: Rana muscosa (assembly GCA_029206835.1). Taxonomy (NCBI): domain Eukaryota; kingdom Metazoa; phylum Chordata; class Amphibia; order Anura; family Ranidae; genus Rana; species Rana muscosa. The sequence goes on from CM055117.1 coordinate 1,076,873,981, forward strand.
TTTTTGCATTGATACATGTCCCCTGGTGCAGAACCCGGGTTCCCAAACCCTTTTTAGGACAATAACATGCATAATAGTCGTTATAATTAGCACTTTAGAATTCGAACGTTCGCATCCATTGTATTTAATAGGGTTCTAATGTTCGTACGAACTTTCGGTCCGTTCGCGGGTTCTGGTGCGAACCGAACCCGGGGGTGTTCGGCTCATCACTAGCCTCGAACACACGACCGGTTTTCTCATCAAGAAAACTGCTGGGAGAGCTTTTTGCCGAGAAAACCGTTCTTGTGTATGGTTTCTCGTCGGGAAAACTGCCTTGAATCTCAATGAGAAAAATAGAGAACCTGCTCTCTATTTTTCTCATCGGGATTCTCGGCAGAGTTTTCCTGCCGAGAAAACCGGTCGTCTGTATGCTTACCTGTCCGAGGTAAACCCACGCATGCTCGAAAAGACTTTGACGCATGCGTGGTAGCATACAAGGTTAGTGTGGGGTGTAGCAAGATGGCGGCGACGGCCGGCTCGTCGTAGTCGATGACGTCACTGCGTTCCTGCCATTCAAAAGAACGGCGGTTCTTTTGAATGGCCGTCAGTACACAGCACAGGGCTTGGCAAGACAAGCTTGCCAGGAATCCCGTCGAGAAAACCAAAGTTTTTTTTCCGACGGGATTCCCGCCCGTGTGTACAGGGCTTTACAATTGAACACTGCCACAAATTTGTGGCAAGTTATCCTTGCTATCTGGGTATATCACTACAGCGCCATCTATAGTTTGGAGTGCATAGTACATGCTGTCGCAAGCACATGGTGGTGCATTATCATGTGTTGTGGTGTGCTCAGTTCTTTTTTCGCAGAGAATAGGTGCAGGTACTCCTCCCTTCCATGTCACGCCTCGTCTCTTCCCTCTACCCACCTCCGAGCAACGTTTCTTGGTTCCATCCCCTGCCCACTGCCTAGTACTGCCTCTTTTAAAGAACATAGAGCCAGGTATCATTTTGTGGTGCTACAGGCTTTTACACACAGGCCAAATATTGGCCAGTATTGGGCGGTTCAACAGAAACCAGCCAACATTTGGCCAGTGTGGACAGCAGCCTCTCCAAAAGAAGCTGGCCTAACGTATGGCTTCTGTTGAATGGGCATGCTGGAATACCAGCAGCTGACCGGCATCCGATCAGCGATCACAGCCAATGGTTGCAAGCGCTGACTGACCATTGTGGTCTGGCAGGTGGGCAGTCCCCCTGACAGAACACAGTAGCTCAGCGGGGAGCTCACTATACTAACATCCCATAGTTAGTACAGTGAGCACTTCATTTTTTTTTTTCATTCTGTCCGCTAGGTTAAACGAAAAAAAAAGATACTAAACCTTCTTTTCTTTTTTCTTAAAATAACAAACATGTTATACTTACCTGCTCTGTGCAATTCTTTTGCACAGAGCAGCCCTGATCCTATTCTTCTGGGGTCCCCCGTCGGTGCTCCAGGTCCATTCTCTTCGGCGGGTGCCCCCATGGGAAAGCCGCTTTCTATGGAGGCACCTGTGCGTGCATGCTCCCGAGCCCTCTGCTACATCCTTTGATTCAGACAGCAGGACTTGGCCACGCTCCCGTGCCACAGGATTTGACTGACAGCAGCGGGGGCCAATGGCTCCTGCTGCTATCAATATGTCTAATGAGGAGCGAGACAGCGGCTGGAGCCACTGGATTGGATCGGGCTCAGGTAAGGAAAAGGGGGGGGGGTGGGGAAGCTGCAGCACAGAGGGTTTTTCACCTGAATGCATTCAGGTGAAAAACCTTCAAGCCTCGTACACACGGCCGCTTTTCTCGGCAAGAACCAGTAAGAAAATTGCTGGCAGAGCTTTCTTGCTGAGTAAACCGTCCGTGTGTACGAGGCTTTCAGGTTTTTCGTCAAGAAAACTGCCCAGAATCTCAACGAGAAAAATAGAGAACCTGCTCTCTATTTTTTTTGTTGAGATTCTCGTCGGCCTGTTTCCTGACGAGAAACCCGAGAGTGTGTACGCTTACCTGTCGCTGTGGAAACCCACGCATTCTCAAAATGACTTTGACGCATGCGCGGTAGCTTCCTAGGCATAGGTAGGATGTAGCAAGATGGCGGCGACGGCATCGAATGTGACGAGCACACGCTCGTCGTAGTCGATGACGTCACCGTGTTCGTTCCATTTAAAAGAACGGCGGTTCTTTTGAATCAAGCGTGTGTACACTCGGCCGGGACAAGATTCTTGTCAAGAATCTCGTCAGGGAAAAACAACGGGTTTTTTCCTGACGAGATTCTCGGTCGTGTGTACGAGGCTTCAGGCTTTAGAACCACTTTATGCAATTTGCATGGAATTTGTTAATAACAAGAAAAATAGCAAAATGGATATGAAAAGTGGTTGTAAAGCCTTAAGGTTTTTCACCTTAATGCATTCTATGCATTAAGGTGAAAAACCTAATTTGCTGCAACTTCCCCCCCTCCCCCTCCCTGCCCCCCCTTTTCTTACCATAGCCCAATCTGATCCAGTGATGTGCACAAGTACAGCATCTTTTGCCGCTGTCTCGCTCCTCATTGGACAGATTGGTAGCAGCTGCTGTCCTTAAAATGCTGTGACCTGGGAGCAGGGGCGGGGCCAAGTCTCAATAGACCCCCACCAGAAACAATAGATCTCTACAGCAGCCAGCAAAAATTGATTCCTCTCTCAACAGTAGACCCCTCTAGCAACAGTTTATCCCCCCAGCAACATAGGACCCCCCCAGCAACAATACATCCCCACCAGCAACAATAGAAGTTCCCCACAAAAATTTTCCCCATAAGCAACAATAGATTCCCCAGCAACAACAGATAGATCCTCCAGCACCATAGTTGCCAAAATTCTCAAATAATTTATAGGGACACTTTTTTGTCTATATGCAGAGTATAATCAGGAGGCATGGCATTCATTTGTTAGTCATGTTGTAGCAGGGGGTGGAAAAATGTTGTGTGCATAGCGCGCTGTGGTGGAACAAAGGGGCGTGGTCTAAACTAAATATCGGGCGTGGCTTAAATAAGGTGTGGTTAGAGTCTGAGATGAAAGAGGGCTGGGGGGGGGGGGGAGAAGGAAGAGAGGGATGGAGGGAGAAAGAAAAGAAAGAGAGAGAAATAGATAGGGAGGGAAGAGGAAGAGAGAGGGAAGGAAAGAAAGAAGGTAGATAAAGCAGATAAGGATACTCCAAACACCACAGATACAGCGCACTTTGTCACCACGAGTGAAGCTAATCCATGCTGCTCTGTATCGGTGATTCGGTCTCCGCGCCATATACAGAAGACCAGCTCTCGTGGAGGCCCGAAGGGAAGAAAAAAGAGGCAGAGCCTAGGTGGCAATGAAAGCAGCTGCCAATAGAAATAGAACAGCCACCCGGGCTCTACCTCTTGTTTCTTCCTCATGAGAACTGGTCTTCTGTAAAATGGTGGCAGAGACAATTCACTAGTGACGGCCCCGGACCTCTAGCGGCGGTTCTAGCGAAAAATTGAGAAACTGACAATTTTCTGTGAAGTTTCCCGGGACAAGGGTCTAAATACCGGGACTGTCCCGGGAAATTCGGGACTGTTGGCAACTATGCAGCACACCACACCACCCCTTGCCATTACATACATTCTTTGCTGGAGGGGCCAGGACTGCGTTTCCACTGAAAAAAGTCCCTGGATGTGGTACAAAGCATGTCTGTTGGAAAGTTGCATTTGGGTTCCATTAGGAATAGTATCAGGTCAAAGTCAGGTAATCTTGTTGCTTACCTTTAAAAATATAAATTTAAAAATTTAAATTAATGTATTCATGAACAGATCTGCGTTCATTTGTGTCTTTGATATCTGCCGAGACTAAATCCACACATTACCTGCTGCAAAGGTGTACAGTGCCAATCTGCTGAGACCACCGATGTGCTTTTACTATACAAGCCCACGTGTTGTGGTGGAATTGCTATGAAAGGGTCCACAGGCTTGTAAGGCATGCTGTGACATTTAGTCCTCCCCCACCCCCCATGCAGGTCCATAGCTTTGCCAATATCTGCATCATCTGAAGGAAATAGCAGAAATCCTTGCAGTCGGCAAAGCCTATCGGAATTACAGCGCTCACACCTGGGCGCAAATCCTGGAAGGTTTATGTGAGGTCAGGTACAAATGAGGCACGTGTTGGGTCGGTAGACCGTATTATGCAGCCGCGCAGGCCTTGCCGGTAACGCCGGGGGAATAAGCTGGAAAACATTTGACCCGCACAAGAAATATTTAAGTCTCGCTGGGTTATTCTCAGGCTAATTATCTTGTAGTCAGTTCGTCTCGCAGTACCCTGATGGGTCGGGGGAACGCACATCGCAGAGAAGTCATCAGAGTTTCACGGCAAATTATCAGTCATTTGTCGGCACTTGTACGGTGATAGCAGGAGAATGCAAATTAAACTGTTAGCTTAATGCAATTTTAATATCGTACTGCTAACTCTGAACTTATTTAAGCCGTAGATCCGGCTTGTTCACATTACCTACCCATGAATATTTGCTACACATTCTTCTCCATTATTTAACCACTTAAGGACCTGAAGGATTTGCCCCCTTAATGACCAGGCCATTTTTTGCGATACGGCACTGCGTCGCTTTAACTGACAATTTACGTCCTTTTTTTCCCACAAATAGAGCTTTCTTTTGGTGCTATTTGATCACCTCTGCGATTTTTTTTTTTTTGCACTATAAACAATAAAAGAGCGACAATTTTGAAATAAAAACATTTTTTTTTACTTTTTGGTATAATAAATATCCCCAAATAAAAAAAAAAAAATAATTCTTCATCAGTAGGGATGAGCTTCGAGTTCGAGTCAAACTCATGTTCGACTCAAACATTGCCTGTTCGCCCGTTCGCCGAACAACGAACAATTTGGGGTGTTCGCTGCAAATTCGAAAAGTCTATGGTAGAAATCTAAAGTGCTAAATATAAAGGCTTATATGCAAGTTATTGTCCTAAAAAGTGTTTGGGGACCGGGGTCCTGCCCCAGGGGACATGTATCAATGCAAAAAAAAGTTTTAAAAACGGCTGTTTTTTTAGGAGCAGTGATTTTAATAATGCTTAAAGTGAAAAAATAAAAGTGAAATATTCCTTTAAATTTCGTACCTGGGGGGTGTGTATGATATGCATGTAAAGTGGCGCTTGTTTCCCGTGCTTAGAACTGTCCCTGCACAAAATGTCATTTTTGAAGGAAAAAAAGTCATTTAAAACTCACTCGCGGCTATTAATGAATTGTCGGCTTTTATCAATACATAGAAAAGTCATTGATATAAAAAAAAAAAAGCGTGGGGGTTCCCCCAAATTCAATTACCAGGCCCTTTAGGTCTGGAATGGATATTAAGGGGAACCCCGCCGCAAATTAAAACAAAAAATGGCGTGGGGTTCCCCCTAAATATCCATACCAGGCCCTTGAGATCTGGCATGGATTTTAAGGGGAACTCCACCCCAAATAAAAAAAAATGGCGTGGAGTCCCCCCAAAAATCCATACCAGACCCTTATCCGAGCACGCAACCTGGCCGGCCGCAGGGGAAAAGGGGGGGACGAGAGAGCAGCCCCCCCTCCCTCCTGAAACGTACCAGGCCACATGCCCTCAACATGGGGAGGATGTCCCCATGTTGATGGGGACAAGGGCCTCATCCCCACAACCCTTGCCCGGTGGTTTTGGGGGTCTGCGGGCGGGGGGCTTATCGGAATCTGGAAGACCCCTTTAACAAAGGGGACCCCCAGATCCCGGCCCCCCCCATGTGAATTGGTAAGGGGTACATTGTACCCCTACCATTTCACGAAGAAAGTGTCAAAAAATGTAAATAAAAACACACACACCTTGGAAAAGTCCTTTATTAAAAAATAAAAAAATAATATAAAAAAAAAAAAACATTCCAGCGATGAAATCCAGTGTCCCGCGGCGATCCCGATGTCCAGCGCTGTCTGTCATTGGTTGTGCCTGAGCGGACCTGATGGGGAACTTCCTCCGCTGTGTTTTAAATGTATAGACCCGCCCCTTCTAAAGTTCCCCATCAGGTCCGCTCAGCGGACCAGATGCGGAACATGAGAAGGGGCGGGTCTATACATGTATTACACAGCGAATGAAGTTCCCCATCAGGTCCGCCCACTCGGTATGTCCGACCCCGCCTACGTCATTGGCCTGACCGGGGAACTTCCTTCACTGTGTAATTTAAATTTACACAGTGAAGGAAGTTTCCCGCTCAGGCCAATGACGTAGGCGGGGTCGGACATACCGAGGGGGTGGACCTGATGGGGAACTTCATTCGCTGTGTAATACATGTATAGACCCGCCCCTTCTCTCGTTCCGCATCTGGTCCGCTGAACGGACCTGATGGGGAACTTTAGAAGGGGCGGGTCTATACATTTAAAACACAGCGAGGAAGTTCCCCATCAGGTCCGCACAGGCACAACCAATGACGGACAGCGCTGGACATCGGGATCGCCGTGGGACACTGGATTTCATCGCTGGAATGTTTTTTTTTTATTATTATTTTTTATTTTTTTAATAAAGGACTTTTTCAAGGTGTTTGTGTGTTTTTATTTACATTTTTTGACACTTTCTTCGTGAAATGGTAGGGGTACAATGTACCCCTTACCAATTCACATAGGGGGGGGGGCCGGGATCTGGGGGTCCCCTTTGTTAAAGGGGTCTTCCAGATTCCGATAAGCCCCCCGCCAGCAGACCCCCACAACCACCGGGCAAGGGTTGTGGGGATGAGGCCCTTGTCCCCATCAACATGGGGACATCCTCCCCATGTTGAGGGCATGTGGCCTGTTACGGTTCAGGAGGGAGGGGGGCCGCTCTCTCATCCCTCCCTTTTCCCCTGCGGCCGGCCAGGTTGCGTGCTCGGATAAGGGTCTGGTATGGATTTTTGGGGGGACTTCACGCCATTTTTTTAAAAATTTGGGGTGGAGTTCCCTTTAAAATCCATGCCAGATCTCAAGGGCCTGGTATGGATATTTAGGGGGAACCCCACGCCATTTTTTTTTAAATTTGCGGCGGGGTTCCCCTTAATATTCATTCCAGACCTAAAGGGCCTGGTAATTGAATTTGGGAGAACCCCCACGCTTTTTTTTTTTTTTTATCAATGACTTTTCTATGTATTGATAAAAGCCGACAATTCATTAACAGCCGCGAGTCAGTTTTAAATGACTTTTTTTCCTTCAAAAATGACACTTTGTGCAGGGACAGTTCTAAGCACGGGAAACATGCGCCACTTCACATGCATATCATACACACCCCCCAGGTACGAAATTTAAAGGAATATTTCACTTTTATTTTTTCATTTTAAGCATTATTAAAATCACCGCTCCCGTAAAAACGTCTATTTTTTAAACCTTTTTTTGCATTGATACATGTCCCCTGGGGCAGGACCCGGGTCCCCAAACACTTTTTAGGACAATAAATTGCATATTAGCCTTTATAATTAACACTTTAGATTTCGAACGTTCGAGTCCATTGTATTTAATAGGGTTCTAAAGTTCACGCGAACATTCTGTCTGTTCGCAGGTTCTGGTGCGAACCGAACAGGGGGGTGTTCGGCTCATCCCTGTTCATCAGTTTATGCCGATATGTATTCTTCTACATATTTTTGGTAAAAAAAAATCGCAATAAGCGTATATTGATTGGTTTGCACAAAAGTTATAGCGTCTACAAAATAGGGGATACATTTATGGCATTTTTATTATTTATTATTTTTTACTAGTAATGGTGGCGATCAGCGATTTTTAGCGGGAATGCGACATTGAGGCGTACAGATCGGCAACTTTTGACACTTTTTTGGGACCAGTGACATATATACAGTAATCAGTGCTAAAAATAGCCACTGATTACTGTATAAATGTCACTGGCAGGGAAGGGGTTAACACTAGGGGCGATCGAGGGGTTAAGTGTTCCCTAGGGAGGTGTTTCTAACTGTGGCGGAAGTGTAGTGACTGGAGGAGGAGAGAGATTGCTGTTCCTGATCACTAGGAACAGCAGATCTCTCTCTACTCCCCTGTCAGAACAGTGATCTGTCTGTTTACATTGACAGATCCCCGTTCTGGCTCTCTAAACTCTCTCTCACTGGTCGCCGGCGGACATTGCGGCCACTGGCCACGTGCATCAGCTCCGGCGTTGCGCTGCGAGCCCCTATCGCTCTTAAAGCAGCCGACGTACCCCTATGGTGATTTGCGCAGCCGTGCCAAACTGCCGCAGTATAATGACGGCGGCTGGTTGGCAAGCGGTAACTCCACTTTAATGGGAGAAAAAATTGCTACACAATCCATATTGTAAGTGAATGTTATTAAAAAGCTTCCTTTTTAATCTGCAACATAATAATTTTCTGTATAATTCAATGCAATATGGCTACCTGGAGGTGCTCTGTACATAGATGGGGTACAGAACGCCCCCCTGTTAATGTAATTTCCTGCTTGTGTAATTGGCTCACTGATTTTCACAGAAGTCTGTACTAAAATACAAGTCAGATTTTGGGCATCCTCTGCAACAAAAATCAAATTTTTAATGAGATATTCCAAAAATGGTTATTCATTTCTAAAGGGATGCAGATCCTGCAGCTTTCCTCATCAGATCACTGCAATTGCATCAGCTGCTTAACCACTTCCCGGCAGTATAACTTTCATATACGGCGGCAAGGGGGCACTGCTGCGCCAGGTCACGTACCTAGTACGCGATCCGACACTTCCAGGTAGGGGGAGCACATGCACGCCGCCGCCGCCGACCCACTCCCGCTGTGATTATACAAAGCAGGAGCTGATCTGCGGGTACCGCTGATTCGATGTTCTCCGACACCCACCAATCATTAAGCACAGAGGCAGAATGATGGTCTGCCTATGTAAACAAGGCAGATCACAATTCTGACAGTAGGGAATGCGTGGATCCTGTGTCTCTGCAAAGCAGGAACATGGATCCATGTCTTCCCCTTGTAAAACACCACACTTCCGGGTAGGGAGTGTGCATGCGCGCGGCCTCCGGCTCGCTCCCACTGTGATTAAACACAACAGGAGCTGATCTGCAGGTGCTGCGGACTCAATATCCACCGTCACCCACCGTTCATCCAGCACAGAGGCAGTATGGCGGTCTTCATATGTAAACTAAGCAGATCGCAGTTTTGACAGGAGGGAAGGCATGGATCCTGGGTCTCTGAAAAGCAGGGATAAGGCTCCATAATTACATAGTTACTTAGTAGGTGAGGTTGAAAAAAGACACAAGTCCATCAAGTCAATGCCTTCCCCTAGTAAAAGCACCTCCCACACAGAACACTAAAACACAGGTTAGGAACACAGTTAACCCTTTAATCGCGCCTAATGTTAACAGAGCATATTTTTAGCACTGGTCATTGTATTAGTGTCAATGGTCTCCAAAAAGTGTCAAAAGTGTCCGTTAGTGTCTGACTGGCCGCCGCAATATCACAGTCCCGCTATAAGTCACTGATCGCCGCCATTACTAGTAAATAAAAAGATGAATAAATAAAAATATCCCATAGTTTGTAGACGCGATAACTTTTGCACAAACAAATCAATATACGCTAACTGGGAGTTTTCTTTACCAAAAATATGTAGCAGAATACAAATTGGCCTAAACTGATGAAGAAATTCGATTTTTTTTTTCAATTTTTTTTTATTGGATACGTTTTATAGCAGAAAGTAAAAAATGTTGTTGTTTTTTTCTAAATTGTCGGTCTTTTTTTATTTATAGGGAAAAAAAAAAAACATAGAGGTGATCAAATACCACCAAAAGAAAGCTCTATTAGTGGAGAAAAAAAGACAACCATTTTATTTGGGTGCAGTGGCGCACGACCGTGCAATTGTCAGTTAAATTAACCCAGTTCCGTATCGCAAAAAATGGCCTGATCAGGAAGAGGGGGGGGGGGGTAATCCTTCCGCAGGTCAAGTGGTTAATAATGAAATAGTTGCTGCATTTAGATTCACTTTGCAGACAACAAACCGCTTTTTCTTCAGAGCAGAAGCTGGTAAAATTCTGCAAAAAATCCCTGCAATGTACATTGTTCACCCAGAAGGAATAGTTTTTTTTTTTCCCTCAACAAAATTGGACTTACTTTTTAATGTGGAACTCTGGACGAAGCTTACAATGCGGCTGCACACTGGTTTTATGCCTAAACATATGCATGCTAAAGCCGTATGCCCCTGGATGCAGATTATGTGTGTCCAGGGTTGTGCAGCCATAGGCATGTACAGGTTTACGCAAGTAGAGGAATAAAAGAGCATACATACAGCCATTCATTACTATACTACTATATACAGTACTATGCTATATATACTATACTGTACTATAGCTGGCTGAACTTGACAGCCGTATATTCTGGGGGTGGAAATACACGTGCAATTGATAGTATGTGGTCTTATGTGGCTGTGTGCACGAGGTCTTATTGTTAGTAACTGAGTTACATAAAACCTCCAATGCATTTCAGGGGCAAATCGCCCCTTCATCAGGGTTCAACAACTATGGCGAGCTTAACCACTTCCCGACCAGCTGCCGCAGTTGTACTGCAGCAGGTTGAGTCTACTGCGTGAATCGCCGTCATTGTACGTCAGTCACGTACATGGCGATCTAATCTACATGCAAGATGCCGGACGCATGGATGCCAGTGGGGTTTTTTGTTTGTTTAGAAGCACATGATTAGAGCCTGAGGCTCTAAATGGCTTCAAAAAGTTGTGTGACAATAGTGAATTAATATTCACTATTGTCTTCCTGATTCTCCTCCATGTCCACTGCCCTACCGACCACGTCCACTGCCCTACCGACCACGTCCACTGCCCTACTGACCATGTCCACTGCTCTACTGACCATGTCCACTGCTCTACTGACCATGTCCACTGCTCTACTGACCATGTCCACTGCTCTACTGACCACGTCCACTGCCCTACTGACCATGTCCACTGCTCTACTGACACCATCCACTGCCCTACTGACCATGTCCACTGCTCTACTGACCATGTCCACTGCTCTACTGACACCATCCACTGCCCTACTGACCATGTCCACTGCCCTACTGACCATGTCCACTGCTCTACTGACCATGTCCACTGCTCTACTGACCATGTCCACTGCTCTACTGACCATGTCCACTGCTCTACTGACCACGTCCACTGCTCTACTGACCACGTCCACTGCTCTACTGACCACGTCCACTGCCCTACTGACCACGTCCACTGCTCTACTGACCACGGCCACTGCCCTTCTGACCATTTCCATTGCTCTACTGACCACGTCCTCTTCTCTACTGACCATGTCCACTGCCCTACTGACCACGGCCACTGCCCTTCTGACCACAGCCACTTCCCTACTGACCACGTTCACTGCCCTACTGACCACATCCACTGGCCTACAGGAAGCGTCACTTGATTGGCCGAGAGGATAAACGATCCTATTCGCTGCCTAGGAGGAGGAGGGAGGAGACACACAGCGAAAATCACCGTAATGCTGAGGACGAGGAGACGCAGGGGAAGCCACCGCCTGCCGCCCGTGACTTAGATGGGGTAAGTACGGGGCTGGTGATTGACCGGGGGGGTGCATTGTTTGCTGCCCCACCCCCAAAAAATATACCACCAGCCGCCACTGGTAGCCAGTCAACTTCTAACTTCAGCTTGTCCAAATAAGCTTTGACCAAAAATCCTGGAAGTTGATTTGTTTCTTTGCAGAGCTGCACCAGATTTTGCACTCTCCAGATTTAGTAAATCAACCTCCCATGTAAGTATGTATATTTCATACCTGAGGGGCTATTGATTGGGGATGCTGAAAATTACTCTAGTAGTCAGCACTATCCTCCGGGTCCTGTACCCAGTGGCTGTCCTTCTGCACACTGACCACAAGGAGTCACTCTCTCAGCACTCCCAGATAGCAAGGATAACTTGCCACAAATTTGTGGCAGTGTTGAATAGTAAGTCTTGTTAACTTTCTGCACATTTTCACTGGCAAGTCGTACACCTGCAGAGCACTTAAAGCACAAGTTCTAGTTGACACTTTTCCAATTTGTAGCAAATTTGTGTGGCAAGTCTCTAGCAAGAGTAAAGTTGCAGTGGTGAGTCTACAGCAAGAGCTCTGCAAGTCTACAGCATGAAAATTCAGCCACAGTGACCCCTGTGGTGGGATGACTATTGCACAACACAACTGAACCAGAACTCGCAGCAGACTTGCAGAATGTTTGCAAAGGACTTGCTGCAATTGTGCAACAAACTTGTGAAGCCTGGCAAGTCTAGCAATAGCTTAGAAAGTCATTTTTAAACTTGCAGCTCAATTGCTTGTTATCTGGGCTGCTCCAATTCACCAAACCTCTTGTATTATTTTAAAGAATACAGGGTGTTCTCTGATTGGACAAGGTAGAGACTGTGACGTCACTGCTCCTGCTCTCCACGTCACGCAATCTTGTATTAACTGAAAAAATACATATGATGGCAGTACCAAGATCGTGACCCCTCATGCACTGTGCTCAGTGTACAGAGGGGAAGTCGCTTGACATAGGACCTGGAAGATCAGAGATATCACTGTAGTAGTGCCAACTTAGGGTTGCCACCTGTCCAGGATTCACCCAGACAGTCCAGGTTTTGAATCATGTGTCCAGGTTTCAGGCGGACTAAAACGCAGAAACATTATTCAGACTGGGCTTTGGCTCCCCAAGTAACGAAGATAGTCACACACAAATCTGTTGTCCTCCAGGAGCTGTGGGGGGCTATTTGGGGGGAGGTTCGGCATCACTGGGGAGCAGGGTGATGATGTCAGCAAAATAAATTTGGCCACACCCACTGTTCGATGCGGCATGCTATAGGCACTGCATTATTACTCTTCTAGGGGCACCCAAAGGTGTCCCAGGCAACTAAAGTGTTTGGATTTGGCTTGAAGAAAAGGTTGCAACCCTATGCCAACTACTTTAGTAATTTAAATCTTCCCCAATGGCCCCTCAGGCATGACATATGGATACTTACATTGTGCCAAGCTGGAACATATTGCATTTTTGTCAATCCATTGCAGATCTATTATCGGAAAAATGGTTAAGAAGTAGACTTGTGCACAACGGAAAAATTCATTCCGTTTCGGTTCGCTTCTTGTGCACAACGGAAAAATTTGTTCCGTTTCGGTTCGTTTCTTTCCGGTCCTGTTGATTCGTAATCATTCGTAATTTTGCTAGACGGGATTTTTCGTGTTCGGACTAATTCGTATTTTCGCAAGCGACATTTTTCGTTGAATTTTTTGTTGCTTTATAATTCGTACTTTCGGTAGAGTACGTTGTTTTTCGTTGATTCTGGACACAACTCCTACTTTCGTAACTTTTTTTGTGTTCGTTGATTCGTAATTTTCCGTGTCTCTCTCACAGTGACGCTGCCTATTATGCCTAATGTGCTTCGAATGGATTTGTACTTTTCTAAATACATAGCGGTTATTTGTAACGATTCGAAATCTCGTATTTTACTTTCGTTTTTTACATGCGGCTATAGGCTCCGCCCCTGTACACCATTTTGAGAGGGTTCAGCACGGTGAGGGAGAAGCAAAGAGCAGAGCAGAGTGTTATTGTGCTTCGAATGGATTTGAAATCTCGTATTTTACTTTCGTTTTTTCATGCGGCTATAGCCTCCGCCCCCTGTACATCATTTTGAGAGGGAGTTCAGCATGGTGAGGGAGAAGCAGAGAGCAGAGTGAGTGTTATTGTGCTTCGTATGGATTCGTACATTCGTAACTTTTTTCATAACGAATTATGCCGAAGACATTCGGGCATTCGCTATTTTGCGGTATAATTTATTTCGGATTCGGTTTTATTCGTAATTGCTTTGTTCGGAAATTCAAATGCTTCCGAATGTCCGAAAGTTGCTAAATTCGGACGAATTTCAATTCGTTACGAAACGAATTGCACAAGCCTATTAAGAAGCTAACAAAGTGAGTGAGGTTCAAGGAATGAGAAGAAACAATACACTCCATGTAACTTTTATTTAGTTCCTTAGCACTCCAGGCTCAGCTGTCTGCTTAATAAGTGGTTGCGTGATGGTGACATGTACTCTTTAATTCAAGCTTTATTTCCGCCAGACTGCAGCCTAAGAAATAATAACATTAATTTCTAAATTGTATTATCAGGCAAGAGTTGGAAAATTGCTCCCTTTTTACAAATCTAACTATGCATGCATTGTGCAGCTGTACTGTGCCGGAGGATCAGCGGCGAGAGAACACAAACGGCAGAGATGCCAATTCATAAAAATTTTGCTACGTTCACTGGGTGCACCAGCCGGCATTTCAGATGGAGCTGCCATAGGAAGACGACATGGGATATTAGACAGCCTGGTCATTTAGAGTGCACTGATGTTTCTTCTTCACTTATTAAAGACGAACTCAAACAGGATACATTTACTAGTAGCTTAAAGATACTAGTAGCGAGGTGTACATTACCCAGTTGAAGACCAGGCATTTCCTGGCACTTTTTGTTAAAATTTATTATTTTTATAGAAATTTACTTAGAACCTCCAAGCATTATATATATATATTTTTTTTTTGTAAAAGCAGAGGTCGTAAAGAATAAATTGGTGGGTCTTGAAATTTTTTGTGTCACACGGTATTTGCACAGCAATTTTTCAAACACCGTTTTGTGAAAGAAAATACACTTTTCTACATTTTAATGCAAAAAAACACAATACTTAACCCAATTTTTTTGTAAAATATAAAAGATGATGTCACGCCGGATGAAAAGATACCAAACATGTCACACTTTAAAATTGCACACGCCCGCACAACGGCGACAAACAGCGTACATTTTACTATCCATATGCGATGCTTTAAAAGCCTTTACATGTTTCCACTTTAGATGTATAGAGGAGGTATAGTGCTAGAATGATTTGTGAATAATGAGTTTTTTATTAAGAATAATACAAAAAATAAAAGGAAACAAAAAACAGAAAACAGAACCAAAAAGAGAAAAGAAGGAGGGGAGTGTGGCACTCTCACAGTAATAAGAACATTAACATTTACATGGCGCAAATAGGTACATTGACTATATACTTTATCACAAACCCTCTTATCCTACAATAACTAAATCACCTAAAACATCAGCCGTTGAGTACTTAAATGTTTACCTTCGAGTCCACTTTTTCCCCACACTAGGGGGAACCCATGATGATAAAAACCAAAGAGGAGTAAAAAAAAAAAGAAGAAAATTAGAGATTAGAGTGGAGTCCTCTAGGGCATGTCTGCCAAGTATGGCATTCAAAAAAACACAAAAAGGTCAAAATCTGTTGTCCCGTGTTGTCTCGTTTTATCTGTTCCCAAGAGATGCCCTAGCAAGGCTTTTTAAGATGCGGTATCGATATCTATTCGCTTAGGTAGGACAAGCCCATGATCTGACGTTCGTGGTGATACCTCACATGTGTAGTACGATTGTGGTTTGCGTGCGTTTGGGACTGACGCACGCATTCACCTTTGCGCACTAGCACAGGGGGACGGAGGGACTTACATTTTTTATTTTATTTTTAATCATCAATTTCAATTATTATTTTTTTTAAACGGTTGCTTTATTTTTTTATTTATTTTTTATCACTTTTATTCCAGTCACAACTCACAAGGAATGTAAACATTCTTGTGACAGCAATAGGCACGTGACAGGTACTCTTTATGGAGGGATCCGGGGTCTATAAGACCCCCAAATCCCTCCTCTGCACTTGAAAGCATTTGAAATGCCAGGATCTGCGTTTTTTTAATACTTTTGATTTTCAAAAACTGGCACCTTTAGGATGCCATTAAACCGGAAGTGGTGTTATGACGTTGCTTCCGGGTTATCGTAGCCGAGCCCCGTTCAAAGCTAATTACGGCTCTGTTCGGGTCTCTGGTGAGCCGATGGATGTGCCGGCTGTTCGCTTGGGTCTACCAGTGGGATGAGAGAGCATAGGCAAGCGGCGGAAGGTGGCGGGAGGACGGGATGTCCCCTCCTGCTGCTTGTAATATTAGCCAAGCTTAGCCGTATCGGTTGTTATTACAAGAGAGCCGATCGGTACCGGGGTGATGCCTGCAGCTGCAACATCACTCCGGTACAACCACTATAGGTCAAATGACATACAGGTATGTGATTTGGTGGCAAGTGGTTAAAAAACAATTTACAAACAAGGGGGAAATATATAAAGAGTGGTGCATAAAGCCTGCATTACCCCTCTAAATTGAGAATATACGGCAGATCCTGTTCCTACTTATAGAAGAACTTCTGTTTTCTATCCGCTTGCTCTGCCAACTCCCACCCTCCCTGGCACCACCATTATGGCACCTGCACAGAGGTGCTGAAGGGCTCTAACCGGTCATCAGGTTCTGGCAGAGCCCTTCAGCACTTTAGCGCACAAGCAGGATATTTCCAGCGCATGCGCAATGACAAGCACATTTCAGACTTCCGTGGTACCTAACTTTTACGTGTGTGCAGATGTACGGGGAAACCCACATGTGTGCAGATGTGCCACAGGGCTGTTGTGACCCCAAGCCCCGCAGCACATCTGAAGGATCCCAGACGTCATTCTCACCTGGGCAAGAAATGCAAATGTTCCGCTTTGCATAATAATAGATGTTTAAAATATATAAATAATAAAAAAGAAAAATTAAAGAGAGGGAGGGGAGAGGAGGCAGGGCATGAAGACATTGTGGATAGGGTGAAGGGAATGTATCCCTGGTGGTGTGGTTCTGCAGTCAGCTCTGAACAAAGTCCCTTGGAGCCTTTGATCCTGGTACCTCTGAAACCTCCTTGATCAGTTGTTGAGTCCAGCCCCTGCATCTCCAGAACCCTTTTGGGGAGAAGGAACCCTGCTCTTGAGTGTCTTGAGTCCAACCCCCTTCTGGAAGCTTCCCCCTTCAGGGATTGACCGGAGCATGATAAATATTTAAGCTGGGCGATTTAAGTCTTCAACCTCATGCCGTGGAAGCTGCTTCCAGAGGCAGGGGGAAGCAATCAAACCTCAACCTGTGAGACCCTGAACAGGCCAGACCAAACAATCACTTCTCCTTTAATTATAAAAGGAGCCAAAAAATAAATTTGCCTAGCACGTAGGAGGGTGCTACACACTTAATGTGGCACTGCCAAGCCTTATGGTTGGCATTCTCTTAAAGAACCAGATGGTAGACACCATGTTAGTCTAGGAAGGAGAAAAGGGCAGATACACTTCAGGAAAGTACCAATACTGGCAACCTTTTTGTTCTGGACAAAGAGTCCCTACCTGGGACCTCAGGAGGTCACCCATCTGGAACTTCTGGTTGTCACCCACCTGGAACATTACTAGAGTGCAGCCGTCTTTTTCTCCTTTCTAGACTAATGCCGCGTACACACGACCGTTTTTAATGTCATTGAAATAAACGTAATTTTTCTCGACGTGATTTTTCGTGTTTCCTCTTAAGCCTGCCTTGCCTACACACTATCGTGGAAAAAAATGTTCGAGTAAAGCGCGGTGACGTACAACACGTACGACGGCACAATAAAGGGGAAGTTCCATTCGGATGGCGCCACCCTTCATGTTAGTAAAGTTTGTTGAGCGACGATTCGCGCTTTTCAGCCTCGTGCTTTTTAGTCCGTTACAGCGTGACGAATGTGCTATCTCCATTACGAACGCTAGTTTTACCAGAACGAGCACTCCCGTCTCATACTTGATTCTGAGCATGCGCATTTTTTTCACGTCGTTAAAGCCCACACACGGCCGTTTTTCATGACGAGAAAAACGACGTGAAAAATTAGAGCATGTTCCAATTTTCTAGTCGGGAAAACTGCTGTAAAAAAATTTCATTCACACAGGGACGACTTTGGATCCGACTTCAAGTCGCCCCAAGTCGTCGTTGCATGAGAAAATGTAAGTAAATGGAGCTGTCTTAATACACACTACTGCAGTCGCTCCGACTTCAAAAAAGTTTCCTGTACTACTTCAATCAGACTTGTAGGCGACTTGTAGGCAACTTGTACCTATTGATTTCAATGGAAGTCGCGTCCAAGTCGATCCCCTGTCTTAACTGAAGCAACTTTACAGGAAATTAAAATATTTTTCTCAGCAAACCCCTCCCACAGAGCTGATTACTCTTTGATTGGCCACTGGCAAAGTCCCCTGTTCTGGAGGCGACTTCAGTCATGTTGTAAGTCGCCCCAAGTCGCGTTGTGATTCAAACTCAAGTCGTATCCAAGCTGCCTCCCAAAGTCGCGCTGGAAGTCGTGTTGCCCCTGTGTGAATGGGGTCTTCAGCTCTGCATTGGGTTTGTTTTGAAGTGTTTTTAACAACAACTACTCCTTTTTTTAGGTTTGGATAAGATGGTGAGGGGTTGGGACCTCTGTAAAGTTTTTTTTTTAGAACAGCTATATAAATGTGCCAATGCACGCCCCATGTGATTGCATTTCCATGCCAGACATTTGATATAGGAGCGGATAAAAATCACAGTTTCATATGTCTGCTTATAAAGATTTTCCCCAGTGGAAATACAACTGATGAAATGTTAATCCCTTTGCACTAAACAGATTAGCTTCTTTTTTTTTTTTGGGGGGGGGGGGGAGTGTTTGCTTACGCTGGGTAGGAATAAAGCATGGCTTCCTAAAGCTTTTGCTTTTATAAATTGCTCTCACTATGAATAAGAATAAATTCCCTCCACTCGGAATAGGATTTATGCTTTATTTTTCTCAGAAATCAGTATTTGCAGCTTCTTTTTTAAGTCTCTGATTTTCAGTGGAAATTAATTTATTGTCCGAGTTCTATGGAGTCCCCGCTGTGTCTCCACTGGGGGGATAAACTCTACATTTTTCCTGGTGATGGTTTTTCAGTGGAACAGAAAGTAAAGAGAAAATCCAAAATTCTGAGTTGTCAGTGGAATAGAAATATTACGTATTTTATAGCAAGTATTTACATAATTCTGACAATTTATGCAGCACTTTACATACTCTATATTCAAGTGTTAGGGTCCCTGCCCCCAAGGAGCTTACAAGCTCAGGTCCCCCATTATCAATTTTTTTTCAAGGACACCAGGACATCAACTTTTTGAGCGGGGGGGGGGGTTCTGCTGCGGTGCAATAAGTACACCAAGTTGTTGAGCGGGGGGGGAGGGCGACATTGGCGCCTTTCGCGGGAGGGGGCATTCACGGGAGGAGGGGGCCAGTTTGCGGGAGGGGGGGGGCGTTTGCGGGAGGGGGGCGATCGCGGGAGGGGGGGCTCGTAAAGTATTGCATTGGTTATGCGGGGGGGGGGGGGATTGTCTTACCTCCTCCACCCGTGCTGCCTCCTCGAGTCCTCTGGCTGTGCTGCCCAGCTGCTTGGTTTGCCTGTCCTGTTCCGACGGCCCTGCCCACACACATACTAGGGGCAACTTAGACTAAAGTAAACTGATTTTCTAAATGAAATCTGGGGACAACCTAACCATGCCCACTTTTTGTAGGGGTGGAGAAGGGGCGGGGCTAATCAATGCGCACCAAATGATAAGTGTCAACAAATTGTGCTAACAGTAGGATGGTCTTAAAGAGATATGGCTAAAGAAACCCTTTAGCCTACTGCACCCTGGGTCAAGAGTGTGTAATGCACAGAATGCAGGGGTCAGGACAGGAGTGCGTAATGCACAGAGTGAAAAAGGTCATCAGTCTGCAATGCACAGAGTGCAAGGGTCAGGATTCCAGAACATACAGAGTGCAGGGGTCAGGAATCCATAACATACAGAGTGCAGTGGTTAGGAGTGCATAGTAACTAGAGTTTAGAGATCAGAAGTAAGTAACATACAGGGTGAAGAGGTCAGTGGTCTGTAACATACAGAGTGCAGGGGTCAGGAGTTCATAACACATGGAGTGCAGGGGTCAGGAGTCTGTAACACACAGAGCGCATGGGTCAGGAGTCTGTATCATACAGAGTTCAGGGGTCAGGGGTCCATAGCACACTGAGTGCAGTGGTTAGGAGTGCATAACTCACAGAGTGCAGAAATCTGAAGTAAGTAACACACAGAGTGAAAGGGTCAGAGGTCTGTTACATACAGAGTGCAGGGGTCAGGAGTCCATAACACTCTGAGTGCAGTGGTTAGGAGTGCATAGCTCACAGAGTGCAAAGATCAGGAGTAATTAACACACAGAGTGCTGGGGGCCGGAGTCTGTAACATACAATGTGCAGGGGTAAGGAGTCCATAACACACAGAGTGCAGGGCTCAGGAGTCTAACATACAGTGTGCAGGGGTAAGGAGTCCATAACACACAGAGTCCAGGGGCCAGGAGTCCATAACACACAGAGCGCAGGGGTTAGGGGTGCGTGCATAGTTCACAAAGTGCACAGATCAGTAAGCAAGCAAGTAAGTAACACACAGAGTGCAGGGGTCAGGAGTGCATAGTGTACGTAGTGCAGAGGTCAAAAATATGTAAGGCACAAAATGCAAGGGTTGAAAGTAAGTAATGCCCAGAGTGCAGAGTTAAAAAAATATGTAAAGTACATAGTGCCTCCCAAGTGGATGCAGACATTATGAAGGCAGGAAACCAATGCACGCTCTCCTAATAACCCTAATTCTCACCCTTCCAGTGATCCCCTGCTACTGATACTTCTTTTACAGCCGCCCCCAAATTATCCTGAGTTGGCTGGTGTCAGAGCCTAGAATGGCGCAGTGACCCCAACCCCTTTGTCATGTTTGTCAATCATGTTTGTCATGTGACAGTGCTTGAACCTAGCAATTGAGCAAAGTGACAGTGTCTCTCGCAATCTTTTTACCTCAGAGAAACCCCTCAAATATTTTTCAGATCTCGGGAAATCCCTTCTAAAATTAATTCATTTGGGGTAAGTAGAAAAATGCCCCTTATATTGATAGACAATGGGAAGAATGGACCCCTTACAGTGGTGGTCAGAATACCAGTCTTATGCCTCGTACACACGACCGGTTTTCCCAACGAGAAAACTGCAATTTTTTAGATTGGTCGGGAAAACCGGTCGTGTGTATGCTCCATAGCAGTTTTCCCGACGAGGAAACTGCCCGCAAAAAAATTCGAACCTGCTCTCTTTTTTCCCGTTGTGTTTCCCGTCGGTCTTTTTCTCGTTGCGAAAACCGCTTGTGTGTATGCTTTTCCGAGGGGAAAAAAAACGCGCATGCTCAGAATCAAGTATGAGATGGGAGCGCTCGTTCTTGGAAAACTAGCGTTCGTAATGGAGATATCACATTTGTCACGCTGTAACGGACTGAAAAGCACGAGGCTGAAAAGCGCGAATCGTCTCTCACCAAACTTTTACTAACACGAGGATCAGCAAAAGTAGCCCAAAGGGTGGCACCATTTGAATGGAACTTCCCCTTTATAGTTCCGCCGTACGTGTTGTACGCCACCGCGCTTTGGTTGAGCGTTTTTTTGCCTGAACTTGTGTATGCAAGGCAGGCTTGAGAGGAATCACGTCGGGAAAAACGTCGGTTTTTGGCATGTCAGGAAAACCGGTCGTGTGTATGCGGCATTACAGTTAGCTAAAGAGATAATTGGTGTCATGCTGCTGGCTTTGTCAAGTGGCATTACCTCGGGAACTTTTGAAGCATCATTAAGATGCTCAACAAGGCTAAGCTCAAGAAACCCCTAGAAACCTCTGGAAGAAGCCCGGAATTCCACAAAACTGTGGTTGAGAATGGCAGCTATAGTGACCTTTAACTAACAGCTCTGAGTCTGCTTGTTCTGTTGACTTCATAACCAAGATGGTGGCATCCAGCAGCAGTCTCAGGGCTTTTGGATGTCTACACAAGGGATGCTTTTGCAGGTAAATAATGCCCTGTACACACGATAGGAATTTCCGATGAAAAAAGTCAGACGGAGTCAGTTGGGGTTTTTTCATCGGAAATTTCGACCGTGTGTGGGCCCCATCGGAGAAATTACGATGAATTCCATCAGAGTTTTCAAATAGAACATTATTTTTTTTCCGATTAAATTCCGTCGGAATTCCGATGGGAGTTTGATCGGAAAAAGGTCAGATCGTGTGTACGGGGCATTACATACATAAAATACAATACATTAAATACATTAAATACACGGGAACCTTATAGGAACATTTTTGATTAAATTAATGTTTTGGCGACAAGGTCTCTTCTTGATAGAAACATGTAAAGTCGCCAACAATGACTTCTCCACCTGAACATGCTAGTTTCCTAACCAATTTGTCTGGTGGCAGGGTCTCATTAAGGTACCGTATATACTCAAGTTTTTCAGCCCTTTTTTTAGGGCTGAAAATAGCCCCCCCCCCGGCTTATTCTCGAGTCAGTGTACCTGTCGGGTACCAGATTCCATGTAAGTACTCACTCAAAGTCACTCATTTACTTTATCGGGTCGCGGGTGTCCATTTTTCAAAAGTTGCGGCTTCCTCCTGGTCCGTAATAGGCGTTTGACACTGTGTTCCGCTACCGCCTATCACGGAGGTCCTCTCATTCTCGGACTTTCCCAGCAGACACTGTGTTCAGTGTTCCGCCAACCACGGACGTCCTCTTGTCCGAGGATGAAAGAAGGTCCGTGATTGGTGGAACACTGAACACAGTGTCTGCTGGGAAACTGAGTCAGAGGATAAGAGGACCTCCGTGATGGGCGGTAGCGGAACACAGTGTCAAACGCCTATCACGGAGTGGGACGGGACAAGGAGGAAGCCCACGAGTTTTGAAAAATAGACGCCTGCAGCCTACAGGCATACCCCACTTTTAAGTACACAATGGGGTTTATTTACTAAAGCTAAGAAAGTGCAAAATCAAGCTCACTTCTGCATAGAAACCAATAAGCTTCTAACCCCAGCTTGTTCAATTAAGCCTGGTAATAAAACCTTGAAGCTCAATGGTTTCTATGCAAAAGTGAGCCTCATTTTGCGCTTTCCAGCTTTAGTAAATAAATCCCATTGTGTACTTAAAAGTGGGGTATTCCTGTATACAGGTACACTGATATACAGGTACACTGCCTCGGGCACAGTGAGGCTGCAATGGGCACAGTAAGACTGCAATGATTATGGGCACAGTGAGGTTGCAAATGAGCACAGTAAGGCTGCAATTATTATGGGCACAGTGAGGTTGGGCACAGTGAGGTTGCAAATGGGCACAGTAAGGCTGCAATGATTATGGGCACAGTGAGGTTGCAAATGAGCACAGTAAGGCTGCAATGATTATGGGCACAGTGAGGTTGGGCACAGTGAGGTTGCAAATGGGCACAGTAAGGCTGCAATGATTATTGGCACAGTGAGGTTGCAAATGGGCACAGTGAGGCGTGCAAATGGGCACAGTGAAGCTGCAAATGGACATTGTTGACCATCTTTTCCACTTACAGTAGCTGCTGCATTCTCACCCTAGGCTTATACTCGAGTCAATACGTTTTCCCAGTTTTTTGTGGTAAAATTAGGGCCTCGGCTTATACTCGGGTCGGCTTATACTCAAGTATATACAGTAAGTTGAATAGCCCTTGTGATTGCGATGCCTTCTGGAGCCCTGGAGCTTTTCACCCATTCCACTAATTTCCTACCAATGCCGTTAAACACAAATATACAAAGGTTCCCACGTTTCTTTAGACGGTTTTGTTGAGAGAAAAATTCATCCAGCAGGCCATTGGCAGAGTGTTCCTGGCATATATTGTAAACCGTTGGAAACTATTTACAAGACCTGCATTTAAAAAAGTAAATAAATGGATTTTACACCTTAAGCAACAAACTTTTTTTTTTTTCCATTGTTATTGGCTAACGGCTACGTTATTGTTGAGGAAGGCCAGAAGCTTTGCATACGAGAGACCATAAACAAGTTGGAATGAACATAGCTCACCGGCAGTATTAAAAGAAGAGATTTAGCACAAAGGAAACATGCTAATACTGCCTGGGTAAAAATAAATAAATAAATACATTTTCTAGGTCTGGAAGCAATGCTCTAGTAGGATAAGGATTATGATAATCTGCCAGCAGCTGATGATCTATAGGCATTAAATGAATTCATGCAGGGGCTGTGGTCTGTTGTTCTGTTGTTGGAGTAGTAAGCAGGCCTTGAGCAGCGGTTTTACCCAGAAGACAGTGCGGAGCTATTGAAATACACATTCTTATTGCTTTTGGAATTAACTCAAAACTGCCATGCGGATTTTACCATCCACATGTTCTATAACTTCCAGATTTCTCATACAGCACCTTTGGCGGAATTGTGCACATCTACAACGTACCGGGGTATACAAAGTTATTTATAGAGATAACTCCAGATGAATGTTGCAGCAAAGTCCTGTTGCAGGGGCCCCTGAGGATGATGTGGCATCCGTCTTTGTGTTGGAAACCTGAACACAAGATCTGAGGTGATGAGGAGACCCCCCAGTGATTCCCTCCAACCAGCCTGGAACGCAGTCCTAGTTATCTGGCACTGTGCATGTGAGATAATAATAGGACAGAAATACTCTGCTTGTCACGAGGATTCAGAAATACAGAAGAAGTTATGGGCAGTTGCAGTTAAACTATTGGAACAGGCAGCACTAAATGGTGGATCGCGGTCCGGATACCAACCAAGTCACTGTTCCATCTGGATCGCAGTGGGTCTGCCATTTAGGAGTCTCTTCTTTCCTCCAGCCTCCGCTGCTGTCCTCCTCACAACAGAGTGGAGTGCAGTAGGCAGGACAGCTCTGAATGGAGGGCAGGAGTGGGAGCTGCCGGAGTTAACTTTTCAAGTTAGCGAGCAATTGATTGGTTGCTAGGGCACAGAGCGGTAATCGCAACCAATCACAAGACTGTTAATATGAAAAGTTGACCCTGGCAGCTCCCACTCCCGCTCTCAATCCAGAGTTGTCCTGCCTCCTGCTGTCTGCACTGTGTACTCATATAAGGTAGAAGAGTGAAGGGGGGGGGCAGAGGACATCGCTTGTGGGGGGGGTGAACTGAAGTGGGAGAGAAGCACACCGATTTGGGGGGCATGGGTGTAATGTGAAAGGGGCAGGAGGTTTGAAAGGGGGAAAGGGTGTAAGAGGACACTGCTTTGGGGGGGTGATGTGAAAGGGGGTAGAGGACACCGCTGTGGGGGGGAGTGATGTAAAGGAGGATTGAAAGATGCAGGGGAAACTGGGGACAAGAACAAAACTGTGATATAAGAGGAGGGGGCTGTGATATGATGGATTGCCCAAATACGCGATTCAGACTTCGGCTGGAAGAACATTTTACTGATCGGACCTCTCCAAATTTTAATTCAGTACCCCTGTATCAGGACATAGAAATGCTTGCATAATTGTCTCTTCTGATCTGGTATCAGTAACATGAACAGGACGTGTGGCTGAGACCTTCTCTCTCTCTCTCTCTACTTCCTCCTTCCAGGATCGTTTCCCAACAACCTCAGAGTCAGGAAGTGACATACATAATCATACATTACAGTGTGATACTAGCAGCTGATAGTAGAGGGCAGCAGATCTTTACATACTCAGTAGTGATGAGCTGAACAGGCCTGGGTTACATTAACAGCGATTTTCTAGGCTGATATGAAAAGAATTGTCAAACGAATGTCTCAGGAGAATAGACAAGTGCCAGGGGGAACATGTACCAAAGCAAAAAAAATGTTTTCAAAATTCAGTTTGGCAGGGAGCAGCAATTTTGGCAATGCTTAAAGTATAATATTAGTAAAAAAAAAAAAAGTGAACAATTGTATTAAATAACCCGAGGGGAGCTCGGACCCTGCCTGTAAAGTGGCACATCTGTCCAATGTATACAACCTACTACAGCAACAGGGACATTTACCAACATGAACATTTTTAATCCCTATGCTGCTCATATTAGTAAATAGATAGGAAGGTATATTATGTTTAGTTATTTTACACTTTTTTTACGTTCTTTAGTTACTTCCTGGTTTCTGGCCTTGGCCAAAATGAAATCATATGTAGCACCCTGCTCCCAATGAGTGTGCGCTATGTGTTAAAATTATAGTTGTCTGAGCAATAGTTTGGCTCAGAAGGATTGTGTTCAAATTACACCTCTGTTTCAGTTCAGCTGGTTGCATGATTTCCCCCCTGACGGTGGGTGTCGCTGTCGCCACTAGTCAGGGTTGGAAAGGCAACAGGCTGGATGCATTGGGTATCTCTTTCCCAGAAGCATCCCAGGGGGCGTGGTCAACCCGCTGTGCATTCTGGGAGAGGGTACTTAAGGGACAGACACCATTTTGTGGGGTTAGTTCGTGGGTGGTGGGCGCCACCCGTATCCCAACCTGAGGGCCCTTCTGGCCTCAGGGATGTGTTGGCAGTTTCCGCATCGGGGCCACGTTGGCCGGAGGCTCAGTTACTGAGATGTAGACCCAGGAGTCGCTGGGGCCTACTGATCCAGGGATGATCCTGTGTCGCCTTGCCTGTGGGAAGGGACCGAGCAATTGAAGACTCAATTGGAGGATGTATCCGGATCAAAATCTACCTCACAGTGCTACTGGAATGGTTGAAAGATCCTGGCACTGAGAGCTGTGTTCTTTTTCATCAGAAGGTAACCCAATGAGTGGTAACACAAGTCTGTGGCAGAGACTATCTGTGATCGAGCTACGCACCGGTTGCTAGGCTCGAGAGGGTGGGCCTATCCGGTGGTTGCTGAGTCCAGCGTGGAGACAGTTGTTCCTCTGGACCTAAGACAATTCCTGTGATCCGCAATTAAGGTACCTGAGTCCTCCCCATCCCTTCACCCCTTCTGTTGGAAACTTTAATCAATAAAACCCCTTGAAAGAGACTTTTGTGTTGGTGCAAACTTTCTTCAGGGCAACTCTTCAAGGAGAACCCCTGAGACGAGCGTATGGAACAGTAAGGTAACGGCAGGCCCAAAATTAAACCAGCTGCTCCTATGGGGGTAGTGCTACACATACATCCCAGGAGTCTTTCACCTGGAGGAGGGAAGGATGGGGCTTTCTTAGCTAAGCACACCCTCCTACCTGCATGCCTGAGCTAAGGGAAGATGGTTTCCAGGAAGTAAATGCTACATGAATCATCTGCCCTTACTCGAGATGGCCACTGCTAGAAATTCTAGGGGAGTGTTTTTCAAAGTAACCCCACACCACCATGCCGCAACACGTGCATAATTTTTGGCATATGTGCACCCCTCTCCACTGCCTTTGCACCTTAAGGGGGAGCAGTTGGGGGCTGTACAATTGTGTGGCTGAGCCACAAGTGTAAACGAGGCATAAAACATCTTTGCTCATGACCTTGAAAACAATGGGGGTGTATTTAAGGCAAATAGACTGTGCTCTTTGCAAGTGCAGTTGCACTCATTTTCCCCAGAGCTTAGTAAATGTAGTGAAGCTCTGCAGATTTCCATTATCCAATCATGTGCAAGCAAAATAGCTTTTTTTAGGTTTCATTGCACCTGATTGGGTAATTTTTACAAAGTGAACCATAATACATTTGTACATACACTATATTAGCAAAAGTATTGTGACGCCTGCCTTTACACGCACATGAACTTTATTGGCATTCCAGTCTTAGTCGGTAGGGTTCAATATTGGCCCACCCTTCGCAGCTATAACAGCTTAAACTCTTCTGGGAAAGCTGTCCACAAGGTTTAGGAGTGTGTCTATGGGAATGTTTGACCATTCTTCCAGAAGCGCATTTGTGAGGTCAGGCACTGATGTTGGATGAGAAGACCTGGCTCGCAGTCTCCTCTCTAATTCATCCCAAAGGTGTTCTATCGGGTTGAGGTGCAGGCCAGTCAAGTTCCTCCACCTCAGACTTGCTCATCCATGTCTTTATGAGAAGAAAAGCAGAAAGTTTTGAGGCAACTTTGAACTTTCATGGCTACAGTATGGATTCACAGGTAATTAAAAAAAATACAAATTTATTAACAAAAAAATTATAAAATTCCCATAAGGGCAAGGAATTCACATATTGAAAAGGTAGCATTGCAGCATTATTGGGTGTCCTCTCTCAGCAGCCGTGCAGTGAGCGTGGTCAGGGCAGGACTTATGGTGGTGGGGGCCCCTGGGCTTGAGTCACTTTCGGGCCCTACCTTCCATACATTACAAAAAATGGGCGTGGTTCACACAAAATAGTGGGCGTGGCTCAAATGGGCATGGTTCGGAAGGGGTGTGGTTAGAGTCTGAGATGAATGAGGGATGGAGGGAGAAAGAAAGCACTGACCCTAAAATGGCACTGACAGGGGCATGGGGGCACTGACCATAAAGATGCACCCTGCACTGACAGACAACGGACACTGACCATTATGTTGCACATTGCAGTGAGTGAGGCCTGAGGCACATACCAAAAGGTTGCACTGAGGGGGGCACTAACCACAAAATAGCACCTTGCACCGAGCAAGGCATTGGGCACTCATGCAGTATATAGTTATGCATGGCTCTTAGCGAGGCACTGACTAGGGCATGAGAGCATTGGTCATAGAGTTGCACCTTGCACTGACAGAGGCATCAGACATGGACTACTATAAAGTTGCACCTTGCACTGAGTGAGGCATGAGGCACTAACCATAAAGTAGCACCTTGCACTAACAGAAGCCTGAAGCACTTACCATAAAAAGTTCCACCTAGCACTGAATGAGGCATAAGGCACAGACCATAAAGTCACACTGACAGAGGCACTGAGGATAAAATTGCAATGAGTAAGGTATGAGGCACTGACCTGGAGCAGTATATAACGTTATGCATGACACAGAGAGAGGTATGAGGCACTGATCTGCAGTATAGAAAGTTATGCATTGCACTGATATAGGCAGCACTGACAGAAGTATGAGGCACTGTCGCTGACCGGGTGCTGGTGATATAGGTAGGTATTTAGGGTGACTTTCCTGGTTGATCACTCTTCCGAGTCTTCCATCCCCTACTTCAAGCAGGACTCAGGAGAAGCCGACTGTCCACTTTGAGCGCCCGCCCTGCAGTGCATTCTGGGAGGTGTAGTCTCTGCAGCGTGTAGGCACAGCCCGGCCGAGTCTAGTGTGTGCTGTTGAGAACTACATCTCCCATCATGCAATGTGGTGCCAACTAGGACAGCGGTGGAGCCTGCTATTGGCTGCTGCCGCTGATGAGGGTGTAACGGGGGGGAACTTTTAATGTGTGTCGGCGGTGATGTTCTTTCTGTCACACTAATCTGACAGAACGCCGGCCCGCTCGCGACTCACCCCGCCAGCCTTTGCCTAATTAGAGAGCCGCCTCTGCAGGCAGGGGCCCCCTAGTGGACTGGGCCCATGGGCTTGAGCCCAGTCAAGCCCAATGGTAAGTCCGGCCCTGGGCGTGGTCTACCCGCTGTACATGTTGGGAGAGGATACATAAGGGGCAGACGCCATTATTCGAGGAGCAGTTCGCACCTCCCGGCCCTCCAGGCCAGGGGTGCGTGTGTGTACCAGCCCCGGGCACCTTTAGCCCGAGGCTGCATAGTTCCAGGTAGGCCCAGCACCTTTGGCTGAGGCCTACATTAGAAGAGGAGTCCCAGGGTACTCAAGTAGGGGGTTACCCGCTCTGAAGGAGAGGAAACCAGGGGAGGACCTATCCAAGGGGATCGGTGAAGGAAGTCACTGTCTCGGGAGAGGCCTGGTTACCTATCAGAGGGAAGGATTCCATAATCCGCCACAAGCCTTGTAATGTGCCCCATTGGCAGTGGCACCTAAGGACTTAAATATTACAATTTGGAATTTGGAAGCTGTCTCTTGATCGTATTCCTAGGAAATTATCAGTGAATGTTCTGTGCTCCACAACCGCTGCTAGGACCGTGAGAGGGGACTATCCGGGTGAGCAAATCCCACTCAGGCCTGAGTGGCGATGATTGTTAGTTGAGTGCCACGTGCCTGAACCTACCTCCCTGTCATTATTTTCTCTATCTCCGACTTTCCTGTCAAATTATCAAGCAAGGAAAATAAACCTTTCTTTATTGGGTTTAATACTGTCTGGACAATGGCCTTCTTGAAATAAAGAGAGAGAATAGACTTCTTCCTACACTCTAGGGTGAAGAACCAATGGAAAGAGGTAACTCGCTGCAGGACCCAAAAATAGATAACACTGCTCACCCTCTTCATCAAGGAGGATACTGGGCATGTGGCATGGTGTGTCCCACTTGCTAGCGGAGGTAAGCAAGAAAGGGATCTGTGTGCTACATATATATATGTACATATGATGCATATGTATTTATTACAGTACAATACATTTACTAAGGAAAATTAGTGCAATTGCAGAGTGCACAGTCTGTTTGCCTTTAGTATATCCACGCCAATGTATCTTCTTCAAGACGACACCACACATAGGAAGTGTTGGAAGGATCCTATATTCCTTGTGGCTGAAAGGTTCCAATGTATACACAGCAATAACATACCATCCTCTGCTACGCTCCGATATTCACTCCATAGCCGTAAGAATCTCACAGATGTCACCTAATCCAGCTCGATGGCGTATTTATTTCCGCACTACACAGGCCGGATTATACGAGAAAAAAGAGATCTTTCGTTGAAAGTATTGTGTTAATTATTCAGACTGAGCCAGAGACCCACAATGCTTTTCTGTCTGAATGGCAAAGTCAGTGCTGGCACAACGCAGAGCATCAACCTCGGGGAAGAACCGAGAGAGCCGAAAAAGAAGCCGGCCATTCCCAAGGCAAGACATTCTCCTGAACAAGTAAGGCATAGCACATGATTAGGCTAAAGGCTCGGCTCCTATCTGTGTGCTGCAGGATCGCACGTGAAACTGCGCGCTTTCCCGCGGTGTGCACGAAAACGTGTTTTTTATTTTCATTTTTAGGCTTCATTCACATGGCCAAACCATTTTTACTTGTGTTCTTTAACCACTTAAGGACCGAGCCTCTTTCTGAAATTTGTTGTTTACAAGATAAAAACATTTTTTTTCTGCTCGAAAATTACTTAGAACCCACAAACATATATCATTTTTTTTCTAACACCCTAAAGAATAAAATGGCGGTCTTTGCAATACTTTTTGTCACACCGTATTTGCGCAGCGGTCTTACAAGTGCACTTTTTGGGAAAAAATTCACTTTTTTTAATTAAAAAATAAGACAACAGTAAAGTTAGCCCAATTTTTTTTTTAATATTGTGAAAGATAATGTTACGCCGAGTAAATTGATACCCAACATGTCACGCTTCAAAATTGCGCCCGCTCGTGGAATGGTGATAAACTTTTACCCTTAAAAATCTCCATAGGCGATGTTTAAAAAATTCTACAGGTTGCGTGTCTTTAGTTACAGAGGAAGTCTAGGTCTAGAATTATTACTCTTGCTCTAACGATCACGGCAATACCTCACATGTGTGGTTTGAACACCGTTTTCATATGGGGGTGCTACTCACGTATGTGTTCGCTTCTGCACGCCAACTCTGCGGGATTTAAATTATTTTTTTCTTATTTATCTTACCTTTTATTTTTTATTTTGACGCTGTTTTTAAAAAAAAATAAAAAAAATGTGTCACTTTTATTCCTAAGGAATGTAAATAACAATTAAAAAAAAAAAAACATGACAGGACCTCTTAAATATGAGATCTGAGGTCAAAAAGACTTCAGATCTCATATTTACACTAAAATGCAATAAAAAAAAAATCAATGATTTGGAGAAGGGTGGGGGCCATCTTCCCCTCACTCATCTCCATGACACACAAGGGAGCAGACGCGATTGCCTCTGCCACTGCCGGCGGCTCCAGTAAGCGGCGGAGAGCACCGGAGAGCGGAGGGAGGGGGCCCCTCTCCCACCGCTGATAAAAGTGATCTCGCGCCCAATTCGCCGCAGAGACCACGTTTATCTAGAAGTGGACTGCCCGCTTTTGAAGAGGATACCGGGGTTAGGACAGCTAGCTGCTACCATATCAACGGTATTCCTCTTCAAAGTAGCGACGTATAACGACGGCGAGCAGTCCGAAAGTGGCGAGGAGAAAAGTTCCTGCGTAATGACCAGTAAAATACTTGTCTGCATAAAAATGTGTTTAAATGTGTAAAGACGCTTAAAGTGGGTGTAAACCCACATAAAAAACAAAACAAAAACTAACACCTGCAAAACAAAGGCATAACGAGCTAGTATGCATAGCATACTAGCTTATTATGTAGAACTCACCTGGGATCGAACCCCCCGCTGTGGTGCCCAATACACCACCGGCCGGCGACATGTCGCCCCGGAGTTACTTCCGGGTATCGCGGCTCCGGCGCTGTGATTGGCCGGAGCCGCCAGTCATGGCATGACCTCCTTTAGAAACGGCACGATCGCCTTTTCTAAAGTGCACCTGCGTTCTTATAGGCGGCGGGAGGGGACATTCCCCCCCTCCCGCCGCCATCCGGTGCTACCCCGGGCTCTCCCGTGCCATCGGGGGCCCGGAGAAAGAATCGTCTGGCGCCGGTGGTCACATGACAAGCATAGAGATGACTGGTGACCGTCGGAGGCCCGGGCGCGATGTGATGACGTCACTCCCGGGTTCCGAAAGGTAAACAAAAGCCGCGATTGTGGCTGAAAGCATGAGATCAGTGATTAATTTTTTCCCTATCTCATGCTTTCCAGCCTTCCCAGCCTGGAGGAGAGATGTGGGGTCTTATTGACCCCGCATCTCTCCATAAAGAGGACCTGTCACACACCATTCCTATTACAAGGGATGTTTACATTCCTTGTAATAGGAATAAAAGTGATCAAAAAAAAAAAAATCTTTTAAAAAAGTGTAAAAATGATTAAATTAAAAAAAAAAAAAAAAAATTCAAAGCGTCGCCTATGGAGATTTTTAAGTACCGAAGTTTGGCACCATTCCATGAGTGTGCGCAATTTTAAAGCGTGACATGTTAGGTATCTATTTACCCGGCGTAACATAAGCTTTCATATTTTACAAAAAAATTGGGCTAACTTTACTGTTTTGTTATTTTTTAATTAATGAAACCATATTTTTTTCCAAAAAAAAGGCGTTTGAAAAATTATTGCGCAAATACCGTGCAAGATAAAAAGTTGCAACGACCGTCATTTATTAGGGTGTCTGCTAAAAAAACATATATAATGTTTGGGGGTTCTGAGTAATTTTCTAGCAAAAGAATGATGACTTGTACATGTAGGAGAGAAGTGCCAGAATAGGCCCGGTATGGAAGTGGTATAAAAAGCCCGGGGTTTTAGTGGTTAAAGACACTTATGTGGCTTTAACCACATAAGTGACTAAACCACTAAAGACACAAAGTGGTTAAAGACAAGTGGTTAAAGACACTTATGCATACATAACATGTTTTTTACTATCATTTATTTTTCCCCTTTGTTTAGACCTCATTTACACACATGTACACGTGCTTATACATGAAAGTGCGTAAAGCGCATGCTCTTAGACACAGATCTTTGTATTCTGTGTTGCGGATCTGAATTTCGCTCATGTCTTGTCCCTGATTTTGAGGGACTGTCCCTGATTTGGAGTGTAACGGGAAGGCCCGGGGAACTCAGAATTGCTTAGGAAGTATGAGATACCCTTGCTTCAGCTCCCCCAATGCCTCTTATGTGTCAACCACCCTGTGTCTTTATTAGGGGCACAGGGTGAATGAAAACCCCAATATGGTCTATGATAGCCATATTCAATGCTGCACATACATTGTATCTAGATTGTATGTGTACTGTGAGGGGGGGGGGGGGTTGTGTAATCATTGCTGTGAGGAGTTAAGGTGATTTGCATTCTATTGTCTTTTATAAATTAAGTCTGCTACTGTGACGATGTGGATTGGAGCTTGGTAGACCGTCTGGTTGCCTATTATGGGATGTTTAAGTGTCTTGCTGTGAGGAAAGGGGGCGGGGAATCACTCCAGCAACCCCTCCTGCTAAGACTGTTTACTGAAGGAGAAGTTTGAACACACCTGACCTGTATCACCATTGTCGTTGGACAGTTTAACCCGCCCTCTTCCCCAAGGATGGGAGGGAAGGGTTTTGAAGAGAAATGTGTTACCATGTGTTTTGAAAAAAAAGTCTTTCCCTGTTTTGGAACTTGAATACAGAGCGTTGTCTCGTATCTGGGGGGAGAATCATTCGTATGGGGTCTTATTCGGCTGGTTGGAGTGTCTGGTGGCTGTCATGTGGTTGGAAAGGGAATATCCTAACGGTGTTAACCCCTTTCATACTTGGGGTGCCGTTACAATTGTTGGCAAGCAGTGGGATTGATCCCCACAGCCAGAAGGACAGCTACAAGAGGACACAGGACAATGGAAGCACAGTATGAACGGCTAAAGCTCCCCACCCTCAAGGACTTACTGGTGAACCGGGGAAGACCGGCCAACAACCGTAAGAAGAGGAACATTATCAGAGAACTAGTCGAAATGGATGGAACCGAAAGGCCCAGCGTAACAGACAGGACACCCGAAGAGGCAAGTTTTGATCGGGCTGTTAAACTAAGACTGGCACAGTATGGTCCTAACCCTCCAGCAGAGATCATAGACCTAGTTATAGCGGCTGTAGACGCAAATTGGCTACATCAAAAAGGTGGCTGCAGCAGCAGAAGTCACAGCAGCACCAACTGCAAGGAGAGGAGAGGTACAGATACCAGCCTCCATGG
This sequence comes from Rana muscosa, assembly GCA_029206835.1. Classification (NCBI taxonomy): domain Eukaryota; kingdom Metazoa; phylum Chordata; class Amphibia; order Anura; family Ranidae; genus Rana; species Rana muscosa. The sequence goes on from CM055117.1 coordinate 1,076,908,363, forward strand.
AAGAGGAAGTCAGAAGGAGGTTACAAGAGATGCAGATACAGCATAGAGGACCAGTATCAGAGGAGGTCCTGCTGGGATGGTCTGATTCGATCCGCTGCGAACTCTGGAAGAAAGCGCTAGCTCTCAAGCAGCAACACCAGGGAAAGGTTCTCCCCTCCATCTATGTAAGGTACTGGTCGCAGTATGATGTACGAATGCCGTTATTGGGGGAACGACCAAAGCAGGAGTGGACAACTGAGTTAAGCAGGCTGATCCGGGCAGAGATGCGGTTGGACGAGAGCTACAGAGCCCTCCGGTGGTATGTAGCCCAAGAGTGCCCATGGTCAGCGGATGACAGCCCCACGGAAGGCTTTGACTATGATGGCCTGGGATTGTTGTATTGGAGGCTGTCCAGTGACCCTGACTTTGGGAGTGATCGGGAGTGGCGTTTGGAGGAAATAATGGAGCACAGAGAGCGAAAACTGAATGTCTCGGAAGGGCACTGGGCAGAGGAAGATTTGGAGTTTCTGGCCATTCAGGAATGGGAGCTGGAGATTGCCTACAGACAGCTGCTAGACTCGGCTCAGCAGCAGGGTGGGGCTCCCTTTGCCTGGGACTATCAGGAAATACCAGTTGACAACTATGAAATCCTGGCTGAAGAATCAGCAGTGGAAAATCTGAAGATTGCCATCCCTAAAGCCGAAGTGAATGATACGGAGTTCCAGGGAGCTAGCCTGGCTGAAGAATTGGCAGTGGAAAATCTGAAGATTGCCATCCCTAAAGCCGAAGTGAATGATATGGAGTTCCAGAGAGCTAGCCTGGCTGAAGAATCGGCAGTGGAAAATCTGAAGATTGCCATCCCTAAAGCTGAAGTGGATGATATGGAGTTCCAGGGAGCTAGGGCAGTTGGCTCATCTTCCCAGCTACAGATTACAGAAGGTATGGACTTAAGGGACTGTTCAGAGGATGTTATGGATTATGCATCGCCTGCCCAAGTACTGGCAGCAGGACAGAGTACTGCAGACCCCTGCTCTACACCCGTGGCAGTTTTGGAGGCCCGAGATGAGAAGGTGATGGTTCCTCTTTCCCAGGGGATTTCAGAGATGCAGGGGGGGAGAAGCAGCCCTTTTCCCTCCCCAACAGTTAGCCAGAGCAGATGGGGTGGAGTCCCCAGCAGAAGTGCTGGCAACAGGGCAGAGTGCTAGCAACCTCTGCCCAGCACCGGAAACAGTGGAGTTTCAGGGAGCCGGGACAGTTGGCCCATCTCTCCAGCAACAAGCTGAGGTGGTAAAGCTTTTACCCCCAGCTGAATCACTGGCAGCAGGGCAGAATGCTACTGGCCGCTGCACACAACTGCCACTTGAGCGGATATCGGTGGATGGGACTACGGTCTCCACTCACAGCAACCCAGCGGAAGAGCTGGCAACAGAGCAGAGTGCCGCGGGCCTCTGCTCTCAACTAACAGAAGAGGGAGTTTCTGTGGTACTGGATGGGACTTCGGTCCTCACTGACACAACCCCAGAAAATGGTGCGACACTGGGACAGGAGGATGTCAGCCTTGCTTTGCAAGCACTGGGGGATTTTCACCTACCACAAGTGTATGGGACTTCGGTCTCCACTTGTGTACCTCGGGGATGCTGTGCAGTTGGCCCGGATCCCCAGCGGCATGAAAGACTGAGCCCAGTCACCCTGTCTTCTCCCCAGCGGCGGGTATGTTCTCTGAGAGAGGCAGAGGTTGGCTGGGTAAGTGATGCTCTGTTTGGAGCAATTTATTTGGGGTACGGTGTGAATACCGGCATTAGAAGAAGGGACCTATGGACTAACTTCGGAGTCAACCCGTCTGGGGTCCCCTCCTCTGTTAGTCTCCTGCCAAAAGGGGAGAGATGTAACGGGAAGGCCCGGGGAACTCAGAATCGCTTAGAAAGTATAAGATACCCTTGCTTCAGCTCCCCCAATGCCTCTTATGTGTCAACCACCCTGTGTCTCTATTAGGGGCACAGGGTGAATGAAAACCCCAATATGGTCTATGATAGCCATATTCAATGCTGCACATACATTGTATCTAGATTGGATGTGTACTGTGAGGGGGGGGGGTTGTGTAATCATTGCTGTGAGGAGTTAAGGTGATTTGCATTCTATTGTCTTTTATGAATTAAGTCTGCTACTGTAACGATGTGGATTGGAGCTTGGTAGACCGTCTGGCTGCCTATTATGGGATGTTTAAGTGTCTTGCTGTATCACCATTGTCATTGGACAGTTTAACCCGCCCTGTTCCCCAAGGATGGGAGGGAAGGGTTTTGAAGAGAAATGTGTTACCATGTGTTTTGAAAATAAAGTCTTTCCCTGTTTTGGAACTTGAATACAGAGCGTTGTCTCGTATCTGGGGGGAGAATCATTCGTATGGGGTCTTATTCGGCTGGTTGGAGTGTCTGGTGGCTGTTGTGTGGTTGGAAAGGGAATATCCTAACGGTGTTAACCCCTTTCATACTTGGGGTGCCGTTACATGGAGCAAAGTCCCTCTGTCCCTCTTCCTGGTCTGATCTATAAAGCTGTATATAAAATGCACTTTTTATCTTTCAAAAAGTGTTTACCAATAAATCTTTCATCCAATTTCTAAATTGGTGCATTTGTAAGTTTTAAAAGCCAATATAAAGGAATAATAGTGGTAAAAAAAAGCCCTTGTGGATTTAATTAACCTTTTTTTGGGTTAATTCTCCTTTAAGGGGGTGTGGCAGGGGGTGTGTCCTATGCCTACATACATTTGTTAGTAGGTGTCCCTCATTCCCATCTCAAAATGTTGGGAGGTATGTGTTTATGCACCTGTGTGAATGGCTCTATAACAATGCAGCTGCTTTCAGATCCGTAGTTAACCCTTTCCTGTCACTGAACTTTCCGGGGCTATCCTGTAATGATGCCTGCAGCTGCAGGCATCACCCTAGTATAGTTTTTTTAGAGCCGGCTTTCTTGTAATAGCAATCGGATCGGCTTACTAGCCACTTGATTGCTATTACAAGCAGCGAGAGGGAAGATCCCCCCTCCCACCACCTTCCGTAACTCTCTCGTGCTCCAACAGGAGGAAGGAGGTTTGACTATTTCCCTCTGCCTTCTAGAGCAGTGGTCATCAACCCTGTCCTCAGGGCCTGATAACAGGCCAGGTTTTATGTATTACCTTGGGGAGATGCAAACTAGAATACTGCAATCACTGAGCAGCAAATTATAACACCTGTGATGTATTTAAGTTATCTTGCAAACCTGGCCTGTTATTGGGGCCTGAGGACAGGGTTGATGACCACTGCTCTAGAGGCTTCTGGAACATATGGGCTGTGAGAGTCAAACGGGCAGCTTGAATATTTATTGTGCTTCAGCCGGTCCTCGGAGAGGTGTGCCCAGTAGATGGCTAAAGAGAATGTAAACAGTCTGAAGTGTGGAGCAGCCAGGTTCTTGTCCTGCTGGAGAAGTTAACAGCTTTAGGGGCTGCTGCCCCTTTGAGGCAGTTCCACTGGAGTTTTGCTGGTGTTGATTGAAGTCCATATGTGGCAGAGTGTGTGGGGGGGGGGGGTTATTCTTAAAGCGGAGGTCCGCCCACTGCTGCACATACTGCAGCTGCTGACTTTTAATAATCAGACACTTACCTGTCCTGGAGTCCAGCGATGTCAGTACCGCAGCTGATGTTTCCATCAGCTGTCGGGTGCATGCCGCCTCCATTGCGAGTAAGGGAACCCGGCAGTGTAGCCTTACGGCTTCATGCCGGGAACCCTACTGCACATGCGCAAGGCTCTGCTCCTCTCTCTTACTGGCCCGGTGACAGGGGGAGGAGGAGGGAACCCCCAGCGATGACGCAAATACCCGTAGCTGAGGCTCTCGGAAGTGGAAAGGTATCCTGTCCCCCCTCCCCCCCAAAAGGTGCCAAATGTGGCACTGAAGGGGGGAAGGAGTACAACGAGTGTAAGTTCCACTTTTCGGTGGAACTCCGCTTTAAGTATCTTTAGAACTACCTAAAGGACTTCTAAGGATCTGGTCTGGAGAACTCACTGAAGAGTATCTGGTGGAAGATGGGAAAGCATGTAGCTGTCCAGTGGCATTGTGAGCACTAACCTCTCCCTCTCTGAAGAGTGTTCAGTGGAAGCTGGTAGTGAGTAGCTATCCTGCAACCAAAGAGAGTAAAGAGAAAGCTAAGAACTGTGCAGTTGACCCGTGATATAGAGATGTGTGGTGGAAACTGGGAAGTGTTCAGCTGTCCTGTGACATTGGGAGTACTAATCTGAGCTCAACATCCTGGTGATTGTGCGCTGCTTGACTTTGGGGTGATAAGTGCCAGTAATAGCTCTCACTGGAACAGCTCTTAATGGGTCTCAATTCTGGCCCCTGGCCTAAAGACTGTTCAAAGAAGTCTAGTGAAGTGTGTCCTCCTATTATTCAGGGTTCCTAGAGTATCACATAACACGCTAACCCTTCTCCTGTTTAAAGGTCTTCAAGAAATACGGTAAATTATAACAAGACAACCCCTAGAGTGCTTACTTGGGGCAGAAGTGAATGGACTGTTGCTTGGGTGATTGGTGGCCTCTGCACTGTTTGGGGAAGAGCCAGTTAATACTAGCTCTTATGGGGTAGTGCTACACTAAAGATCTATATATGGAAATGAGGACCTCCTCCCACCTTCTGCTGATCTTTCTAGTGATATAAAGATCTATATAGAGGAATCAGGACCTACTCCCACCTGCTGGTGATCCCTCTAGCGGTATAAAGATCTATATAGAGGAATCAGGACCTATTTTCTCCTTCTGGTGACACCTCTAGCAATAACTAAAAATCTATATACAGGGATCAGGACCTCTTTCTCCTTGCTGGTGACCCCTCTAGTGATAACTAGGGATGGGCTTTATGTTCGGGTCGAACATGAGTTGGACTTGAACATTGGCTGTTCGCCGAATAGCAAACAATTTGGGGTGTTCGCGGCAAATTCGAAAGCCGCAGAACACCCTTTAAAAGTCTATGGGAAAAATCAAAAATGCTAATTTTAAAGGTTAATATGCAAGTTATTGTCATAAAATATTTTTTTCGGGAGCTGTGATTTTAATAATGCTTAAAGTGAAACAATAAAACTGAAATATTCCTTTAAATTTTCGTACCTGGGGGGTGTCTATAGTATGCCTGTAAAGTAGCGCATGTTTCCCGTGTTTAGAACTGTCTCTGCACAAAATGTCATTTCTGAAGGAAAAAAAGTCATTTAAAACTACTTGCGGCTATTAATGAATTGTCGGGTCCTGGCAATACAGATAAAAGTCATTGAACGGCATGGGTTCCCCCCCCCAGTCCATTACCAGGCCCTTTGGGTCTGGTATAAATATTAAGGGGAACCCCGAACCAAAATAAAAAAGAAAAAGCATGGGGGTCCCCCCAAATTCCATTACCAGGCCCTTCAGGTCTGGTATGGATATTAAGGGAACCCCTGTACCAATTTTTTTTTTAAATGGCGTAGGGGTCCCCCTAAAAATCCATACCGGACCCTATAGGTCAGGTATGGATTTTAAGGGGAACCCTGCACCAAAATGTAAAAAAAAATGGCGTGGGGTTCCCCCCAAAAATCCATACCAGACCCTTATCTGAGCACGCAACCTGGCAGGCCGCAGGAAAAGAGGGGGACGAGAGAGCGGCCCCCCTCCTGAACCGTACCAGGCCACATGCCCTCAACATGGGAAGGATGTCCCCATGTTGATGGGGTCAAGGGTCTCATCCCTCACATCCCTTGCCCTTGTGGGGGTCTCCGGGCGGGGGGCTTATCGGAATCTGGAAGCCCCCTTTAACAAAGGTGACCCCCAGATTCCGGCCCCCCCTATGTGAGTTGGTAACAGGGTACATTGTACCCCTACCATTTCACAAAAGAAAGTGTCAAAAATGTTAAAAACCACACAGACACAGTTGGGACAAGTCCTTTATTAAAAAAAAGAAAGAAAAAATTCCATTGATGTAATCCTCTCTCGAGCGATATGGAGAAAAAAAAAAAGCCGACTCGATCCTCTCTACATGGGAGGTACCCACGGAATGACGCTCTCCCTCGGTGACAGTTCTTTTAAAGCTGAGGGCGGGGCCACCCGTCACTTGCGCGGGTGACCCGCCCCCTCTGACACAACGGGGAAATGCCGGGATTACCCAATGACATGTACGGGTGACCCCGCCCCCTCTGGCGCATCACGGGAAACCCGTGTTGCGTCAGAGGGAGCGGGGTCACCCGTACACGTCACTGGGTAATGGGGCCGTTTTTTTCAATGACTTTTATCTGTATTGCCGGGACCCGACAATTCATTATAGTCGCGAGTGCTTTTAAATTACTTTTTTTCCTTCAGAAATTACATTTTGTGCAGGGACAGTTCTAAACACGGGAAACATGCGCTACTTTACAGGCATACTATAGACACCCCCCAGGTACGAAATTTGAAGGAATATTTCACTTTTATTGTTTCACTTTAAGCATTATTAAAATCACTGCTCCCGAAAAACCAGGAGTTTTTCAAAGTTTTTTTTGCATTGATACATGTCCCCTGGGGCAGGACCTGGGTCCCCAAACACTTTTTATGACAGTAACTTGCACATTAACCTTCAAAATTAGCATTTTTGATTTTTCATGTTCGTGTTCCATAGACTTTAACGGTGTTCGCGTGTTCGAACAAATTTTTTGCCTGTTCGCATGGATGCGAACTGAACCGGGAGGGTGTTCGGCTCATCCCTAGTGATAACTAATGATCTATATAGAGGAATCAGGACCCCCTTCCTCCTGCTGGTAATCCTTCTAGTGATGATTTCCAGAATTCTAAATATTTTTCCCATTGCTTGGGCACGCTGTTTGCTAGTTTTGCACTCGTTATAAATAATTTTACCTATTAAATCTCCCAGATGTTGTGGCAGACTATAGGACAGTATAAAGAAAGAAGAGAAAATCATCAAATTCATCCAGTGATTGGATGGTTCTTTGGCTTTTTGGGTTCTTTTATGCAAAATGTGCACAAGAGGTTGAAGTGCATCTTGTTTTTATTCCACGTAATGAAGATAATTATCCATGTGACACTTATCATTAATCCACTTTAAACAGAGTTAATAACTGAAAAATGATCCTACAGCAGATTGCTTGTACACATTGAGCTTTCTGCTTCTCTCTGAACCCCCCGCCTGTTATACCCATGTGCTTCCATTAAACGAAAAAGCATTCAAGTGCACTTATCTGACATTCAGTGGCGGAGCCTTATTAAATCATATAGGAACAGCTAATGTAAAAAATGTGCAGGCTTTTATATTCTAAACAATATTTATGGCAGATATGTAAAATTACAATGAGACATGGGGAAAGTGCAGGGCCCAGTACATTGTTGGCTAGTTTTAGTTTTTTTTAGTTGGGGAGAGGCCATCTTGGTAGAGGCAGGGGTTTGCATCCTCATGTTAGAGCCTCCAGCATGGAGGACATTGAGCAGCAGAGTAATGACGTCACCAAATCTCACCCAACATCTCCCAAAGCCACTAGTCAGAGGCAGCAGTGCCTTAGATCTTAAACTGCAGATATAAAGCTATGAGCCGCCCTCTTTCCTTTAAATACCTGGGTATTCACATTACATCATGCTACAAATCCCTATATAAAACCAACTACCCTCCCCTATTCACACAAATTAGCTCAATTCTTAAATCATGGTCCTCCCTCCATATCTCATTCCTCGGCAGGATTTGTGCTGTAAAAATGATCATCATCCCCAAACTGTTATACTATTTCCGTGCCCTTTCCATTAACATATCAAAAACTAGGTTGGATTCTATCCAGAGGATACTCAACAAGTTTATTTGGGCAGAAAAAAAATCAAGATTTATCTATGCTTTGTTACATAGGCCGCAGTCTAGGGGTGGTCTAGGACTCCCAAACCTTTGGCACTATTTCTTAGCTGCAAGACTCAATCAGCTATGCCAGTGGTTCTCCCCTAACCAGGACATACCCTGGAAAAGATTTGAGTCCACATCTATTCTCCCATTTCACCTACAGGGGATTCTATGGTCAAACTCTGTTTTGCACCGCTACCTCCTTAAACACAACACGATAGTAGCCCAATTTCTACAACTCTGGCACAAGATCAGAAGTACATATGACGTCACCTCCGCCACCCCCCCCCCCCCCCGCTGGCCTCCTTTCTAGGGGATAGCAGACTGGAATTGGCATACAACAGCAGATCACTATTTTCTCTCTGGGAGAGGAATAACCTAACCACTTTAAAATCACTTCAAACCAAATGGGAATTCACTCCTTTCAGCACACTCCAGTTAAAATATAACCTCCCAAAATTTGAACATGATCGCTATCAACTAATTAGATCATTCTATGCAAAACATTATTCTTTAAACACTCACCTCTCTAATACCTTATTTGAAAAGATATGTATATCCTCTCCTAGAGACAAGGGCTTGATTTCCAGATTCTATCATTTTCTCAGCAACTCCTCACTAGAAGTAAAATCAGCTCCAATGCTTCACTGGGAAACCGAATTAAACTGTTCTTTTTCAGAAGAGTCATGGTGTTCTATGTATAACAACCTCCGTAAGTGCAATAAGGCTATCTCTTTTAGAGAAACCCCAGTGAAATTATTTACTAGATGGTACCTATCTCCCTCTAGACTCCACAAATTTTATCCCTCAGGCCTCGTACACACGACCGATTTTCTCGGCAAGAACCAGCAAGAAACTTGCTGGCAGAGAGGTCTTGCCGAGTAAATCGGTCGTGTGTACGCTGCTATCGGGTTTCTCGTCGAGAAAACCGACAAGAAACCTCGACGAGAAAATAGAGAACCTGCTCTCTATTTTCTCGTCGAGATTCTCCTCGGCATGTTTCTCGACGAGAAAAGTGAGTGTGTGTACACTTACCTGTCCTCCCGGAAGCCCGCGCATGTTCGAAATGAATTTGACGCATGCGCGGTAGCTTCCTAGGCATACGTAGGGTATACCAAGATGGCGGCGACGGCATCGAATGTGACGAGCGCATGCTCGACGTAGTCGATGACGTCACCGCGTACGCTCCTTTCAAAGAACCGCGGGTTCTTTGAAACGAGCGTGTGTACACTCGGCCGGGACAAGTTTCTTGTCCAAGAATCTCGTCGAAAAAAACGACATGTTTTTTTCAACGAGAATCTCGGCCGTGTGTACGAGGCCTCAGTCTCCCCTAACTGTTTCAGAGGTTGTCTGGAACAAGGTACCATCTTGCACACATTTTGGAACTGCCCTCTCCTAACTCGGATCTGGCAGATGGCTGCTGATAGATTCGAGCAATCCTCAAAACACAGGATCACCCTTACACCTCAAACATGTTTATTATTTTCTAATATACCTGATATTCCTAGACCCTGCCTCAGATTGTTCCATTCTTTATGCAGTTCTATACAATGGATGATAGCCCTCAATTGGAGGTCTACTAATCTTATCTGGTCACAGGTACTCTCTAGAATGGACACTATTAAAATTTCTGAAAAAATCTTTCACACCTTAAATGATAGCCTCCAAACTTATGAATCAAAATGGTCCTACTGGAACATCACTCAACATTAATCTCAAACTTTCCTCATCTTACCAGAATCATCCCACCCACCTCCAATCTACCTTCCTTTTTTATCATAGATTTATATCAGTAAATGCTCTTCTATGCCCTTTTCGGTATTCTTCATTAGAAACTCCTTTACAATATTGTTGTACCTCTTCTTTTTAAGTTGAACTACATGTACCACAGCTGTCTTACTGTTGATCCTTTGTATCATGTGTACTCTGTAGCTGCCTTATGTTTTTTCCAATAAACTTTTGTAAACAAAATAAAGCTATGAGCCTGTCAACAGAGGAGTGCCTAGGCACATTCACATACGGGGAAGTGCACTGCTATTTTTCAAGTGGAATAAAAAAAAATAGGTGAATCTTTCAGGGTACTGCTTAGGCACATTTAACATTCCTGGATGTTTCCTAAAACATAGCAAATCTCACTATTTGAGTTCAATTCCACTCTCAAGTGGAGTTGCGCCCAAAAAAATAAATAAAAGTCACCAGCTGCAAATACTGAAGCTGCTGACTTTTAGTATATGGACACTTACCTGTCCTGGGTGCCCGCGATGTCGGCACCCGAAGCCGATCTATCCCTCGGCTCTTGGGTGGAGGCGCCGCCATCTTCGGTAAGGGAATCAGGGGCTTCACTTCCTGGTTCCCTACTGCGCATGCGCGAGTCGCGCTGCGCGATCCCACTGGTCCCTGCTGTCTTCTGGGACCTGTGTGTCTCCAAGAAGACAGGGGGGGCGGAGGAGGCGCCGGACTTGGCGCAGTATCCGCGGCGACCTATGCCCGGAAGTGGGAGCAAATACCTGGATTACACAGGTATCTGCTCCCCCCTCCCCCCTGAAAGGTGCCAAATGTGACACCGGAGGGGGGGAGGAATCCTAAAAGCGGAAGCTCTACTTTTAGGTGGAACTCTGCTTTAGGATACTGTATATATAAACCATAAAGCGAAAGTAAACCCTGTTTTTTTTTTTTTTTGGTCACCTGCCACGTAAAGGCATAATGTGCTAGTATGCATCTAGTTATGTGAAACTTACCTGAAAAAGAAGCCAACGTCGTCCCTGTTGAAGGCCGCATCCATCTTCGCCCGTCTTCGATCCGGGTCCATGGACTCTGGCTGTGTGACTGGCCAGAGCCGGTCGCGGCACAGGTGGCCGTTCCTTCAGAGCGCATGCTCCGATGACGTCATCGGTACAGTATACAGTAAATTTCTCCTAAACGGTGCAAGTTTAGGAGATATTTACAGTACCTATAGGTAAGCCTTACCTATAGGTACAAACATTAGAGGGACGTTTACTTCCTCTTGGAAGGAGAAGTCCAGCCAAAGCTCCTTTAGCTGGTCTTCTCCTATGGATCACAGGAGTGCAATTAGTTGAGACCTGTTTTTCAGCAGAGAGCGGACTGAAGTCGGGATCCGCCAGGTGCCTGGACTGACACCCGTCTCAGGCTCTCAGCGAGTGACTGAGAGCCTGAGATGCCAGCTCCGCCCCCTCCCCAGCTCAGCGCTCCAATGAGCGTGGAGGGAGAATAGCAGAGAGCTGTGAATGGACAGTCTACAGCCCTCTGTTCATGGAGCTGTGAAAACCGAGCGATCGGCGATGTTCGAATCGCTCGGTTTTTAGTGCAGAGGCGCTGGGGGACAGATGCAGCATCGTACCGATGCTGCATCCTCAGAGGTAAGTTTAAATCTGAAAAAAAATTAACTTCTCTTATTTGTTACCTTACAGTCACAACCTTAAAAGTGTTTTGTTCTTTCTGTTTGGAAAAAAAAACACAGTGAAAGTGTGTTATTGGCAGGATCACCAGGTTACAATAAACCTTGCTAAAAAGTTACAATCTTGTAATCTAATCACTGTGGAGAATAGATTGAGGAAATGCTCCTCCTGTCTGCAGAAGACTGATGACATCATCTCAGCCAGCCTAGACTGTTTGCTATATAATGTGATATGTCTAGAATGTACTGTATTAGTGTAGACCTGAAAAGTTACTGGAAGGTGCACTTTAGGAGGACAATAGCACTTACCGCCCGCCTAACTGGGAAAATATATCATGGTTTTACTGTAGATTACCGGGTTTATGGCTGCAGCTAGATGACATAACTCTGGTATAAGAAATTTCAGCAGCCGGCCGCTCATTCTTCTTTAAGTGATCTGAGCAGCTGATTAGTTGCTGGATCACTTTTAGAAGAAGTGGGAGAGTTTTTTTTTTGGAAAGCATTAGATCAACTTTGTTTTTTTTTTATCTGATGCTTTCCATTGTAGAGGAGTAGAGATGGGCCAAACACCGCCACTGTTCGGTTTTGCGGCAGAACTCTTGAACAGGGGAAAAGTTCTAACCCAAACACCAAACCCCATTTAATTCTATGGGAGCCGAACAGGAAAAATCAAAAGTGCCCATTTAATCCCATTTAAATTGACTCGCGGTTGCAATTGCCAGCTATTGAAAAAAAATAAAGAAAAAACGGTGCAGGGTCCCCCGCCCCCCCCCCCCCCAGTCCATACCAGATCCAAAGGGTCTGTTATGTATTTTAAAGGGAACTCCACACCAATTTTTTTTTTCAAATGGCGTGGGGTCCCCACGAAAATCCATACCAGACCCTTATCCAATGGAATATCAGAAAAGGGGGGGGGGGGGCAAGCCATATCAGGCCACATGCCCTCAATATGACCCTACAAATTCAGGTGTTCCCCGGACGGGGCGAGCAGCCAATGTTCGGCCCCAAACTGATGCTCCGCCCGAACCATTTGCCCAACTCTATAGAGCCCAGATCTCTCCATAAAGAGGACCTGTCAGACTTTTGTGGTGATGTTTACATTTCTTGTGATAGTAAAACAAGTGATAAAAAAAATTAAAGGGACAGTGTAAAAAAAAAAAAGCGCCCCCCACCCCCCGTGCTCTTGCGCAGTGGTGAACTAACTAATAATTCTAGCACTAGACCACTTCTGTAACTCTAAACTAGTAACCTGTAAAACTTTTTAAAGCGTTGCCTATGGAGATGTTTAAATACTGTAGTTTGGCGCCATTGCACGACGCATGATATATTAGATATCTATTTACTCAGCGTAACATCATCTTTCATACTTTACTAAAAGATTTGGTTATATACATCTTAAAGGGGATATACAGGTACGTCCATCTGCCCACAGGAGCCATTCTGCCGACGTATAAGTGCGTGCAGCGGTCCTTAAGCAGTTAACCCCTTCAGCGCCTCTTACTGGTTAACCCCTTCACTGCCAGTGTCATTTTTACAGTAATCAGTGCATCTTTATAGCACTGATCGCTGTATCAATGACAATGGTCCCAAAATGGCGTCAAAAGTGTCCGATGTGTCCGCCATAATGTCGCAGTCATGAAAAAAATCGCTGATCGCCGCCATTACTAGTGAAAAGAAAAATTCATAAAAATGCCATAAAACTATCCCCTATTTTGTAGACGCTATAACTTTTGTGCAAACCAATCAATAAACGCTTATTGCGATTTTTTTTTACCAAAAATATGTAGAAGAATACGTATCGGCCTAAACTGAGAAAACATATTTTTTTTTATATATATATATATTTTGGGGATATTTATTATAGCAAAAAGTACAAAATATTGCTTTTTTTTCAAAATTGTCGCTCTATTTTTGTTTATAGCGCAAAAAATAAAAACCGCAGAGGTGATCAAGTAATATAATATTAATATATGATTCTCTGGCCACTACAGACCAATTTTCAATTCCTGAAGAACCTGGCTTTGTCATATGCTCCCGTAGCCCATCCTCTTTAAGGTTTGTTGTAGAAACTGAAATTAATAGTCAAAAAAGAAATTCCATATAGCAAGACCAGTCAAGAAAAACAATCACATTTGCAAGGAACAATATTGAAAACCAGGGACTGTCCCTAAAAGTGATGGCCACATTTTTTTCCAAGTCAATTGAATATGACTATCATCCAGTAAATGTTGGCTAGTCACAGTATCCTGTTACATCATGCTAAGATAAGGAAATCTATGCCTTTGGAACTAGGGGCTTTAATAAGCCATCTGTTTTTCAAAAGATCAAGCCCTCCAGCAGAATGTATCAGTTTACATGGATGAGACAAACCATTTAACACTGGCAGTGGTAAATAAAACGATCAACTTTTATTTATTCATGTACAATATTGCAATAAATGTAAGAATAAATATTATTATAATATTTATTATTATTATTATTATTATTATTGTATTTATTATATTATCAATAATAATATTATTATCAATATTATAATATTATATATTATTGTAATAATAAAACAATTGTCTTTGTTTTAAATGCTTATACCTGTAATGATGAACAGAGCATATACAGAGCATATAGAGAACAGAGCAGGGTATATAACAGCGGTGTAACCAGAGGAGTCAGAGGTGCTTTTTCTCTTACCTTGTGAAATTTGGAAGGTAAGGGGTGCAGCAGAGGCCCTGATAAAGTAGGAGGAAGAATTCGAGTTTTCCACACTTACCTGCATAAAGCACTTCCTGACTTGCATAGAGGGTCATTTAAATCTGGTGAGCCTTTTTATAGACATTGGACACCGAGCACAAGGGTGAAGACTAGAGCTTTATTATTGAAAGTATTTGGATTGTGATACAAATGGGAATCCTTTCACAGGGACTTATTTCACTTATTGGTTTCACTGTATTGCACTTACATGTGGGTGTTTATTGCATATAATATCACTTGAATGATTAGATTGTGATTTATGCATAGTTAGTGCTGGTTTTCTGTCTGCATTGATTAGATCAGGAATAGCTCTTTCATTCCATAGTTAGCCAGTGATCCTTTGCCCTCTATGGACCAATTTTCCATTCATAAAGAACCTGGCTTTGTCATATGCTTCCGTAGCCCGTCCTCTTCAAGGTTTATTGCGGGAACTGAAATTAATAGGCAAAAAATAAATTTCATAGAGCAGGACCGGTCCTAAAAAACAATAACATTTAAAAGAACGATATTGAAAACCAGGGACTGTCCCTAAAAGTGATGGCCACTATTTTTTTTTTCAAATCATTTAAATTGAATGCGACTATTATCCAGTGAATGTTGGGTAGTCACAGTATCCTGTTACATCATGCCATGATAAGGAAATCTATGCCTTCGACATTAGGGGCCCTAATAGGCATTCTGTATGTCATTTCAGACTGCCTTCCTTACATAAGACGCTAAGTCTCCAAGGATCTTGCTATTTCGTGTCAGCCTGGCCTTGTCCATTCCCAGGTTTGATCACGGCTGCCTAATGATATGGGAAGGTTGCAGGGGAGGGGTGGATGGCAGAGTCCTTGGGGAATAAGATTAATTAATCCCAACGCTAAAACACATAGACAGGAGGTCAGCCGGAGTGATCCGGAAATGTCAGGGATAGAGCCAAACCGATAGCCGCACGGTGACACTATTCCCACTGCAGGAGCGGCTCGTCCCTTTCTATAACATGCCTTGATGGCCGTACACGGCGGTCTTGTTTGGGTTATAGTAATTGTGGATATAAAAAGGAAACTGCATCAGTCATCGTCTCAGAAAAATAATAACCCTTTCTATTAAGAATAGAACCACACAATAGAGCTTTTTACATTAAGGAAAAGCGATCGGAAATGCAAAGGAGACCACGTAAGGGCTCATTCTTACTGTTGCTCGTGTTCACTCATTTGTTCTGTTAAAGGGCCCAATTATTTTCTTATACATTTTTTTATATATGTAGCGGCCTCACTCTCTCTCCATCTTTATCGGTTACACACCAACTCATGTCTAGGGGTTCCTGGGTTGTGAGAGTGAGATGCGCCACGGCCCATGTCCTCCCCATTGTAGTGGGGAGGTGAAGGCCACTTACTGATGTTTCCTCGGGCCGGTGTGTTCTGTGAATGCACTGAGTCTGTAATTGCAAGCTCACCAGCCTCCCCTTTGCTTCCAGTAACTGGAGTTCACACACCGGAGAAAGGTCCAACACTTGTTTATTTGACACTCCAATACGCAAAGCACAATAAACAGTTCTTTTGCAGCAAACTGGTTGGGACCTATAACCTTGCCTTTGGTGGGGCGAGCAGATCGAGGCACTTCCTAAAGTTTAAGTTCTATGCCACTGTACTATGACCAGCGGCGCCTAAGCCAATCCGGCTGTTACAGAACAGGAAAGATGGGGTCTCTTCCAGCAACCCCTATGAACAGCAATGGAGCCCTCTTCGATACGCTGTGGCCCCTATCAGGGGGATGTGTCCTCCCAAGAGAGTTCCCAGAGGCCCACTGTCACCGGGTTGGTGCTGCTCCGGGTCTCCAGTGGGTAACCTCTCTGGCCTCCTCACCTCAGATACGAGTCCCTCCGCTCAGGGACCCTCGGACAGTCCACCCTAGCGGGACCCAGTCGAAGGTACTGGGCCCCAGGCCTCCTCGATAGTACCTCACCCCAGGCTAAAGGTGCCTGGGATGGACGCCAACACAACTCCGGACCAGGCCATGGGCACCTGGACCAGACTCCTGGATCTCCAGCACCCAGGCCTGGGGGGCCTGGGTGCGGACCGCAACCCTCCTCCTCCGAGGACCTCCTCCGCAAGACCTCGTGGTAAAGGCGTCTCCCCCTTTTATCTCCTCCCATCAACGGCCCGGCGGGTTCCCCGCCCCAGCCATACCATCTCCGAGAAGGGACAAAACAGGGAGCACTGCAGGAGATGATTCTACCTGAAGCCTGTGGGTACCCCGCCACCCACAGGCAAAGGAGAATACTACATCCTCCAATCCTCCACGAAACAAAAAGGGGTCTGAACCCTAACACAATTATACACCTGGGTCACACTATTCCCCAGGTGTATCCCATCAATTTGAAGACCCCGCTACATATATTTTTGTAAATTTCTATTTCTATTATATTTTACTTTTTTCTCAACGTGCATCCAATAGCAAACATACACACCTGACATTTTTGGTTCAGCACATCCATACTTTGTGCTGGGGGTCAACTACCATGGATTTGATTGTGTATGCACATTGGGGTTCCGAGATGAATAGGCACCTAGGTCCAAGTTTTTTTTAGAATGCCAGACAAAGTGCACTCAAAAGTGTGGTAGAATCCACATGGGGGATCCGACTACTGGTCACTAACAAATTCACATTTGCTGTTATATTTTTTTATTAATTTTTTTTTCCTTATTATTTATTTATCTTCTCTTTAACCACTTCCTTACCGGGCCTATTCTGGCACTCCTCTCCTACATGCAAAAATCATATTTTTTTTGCTAGAAACCCCTAAACACTATATATGTTTTTTTATCAGACACCCTAGTGAATAAAATGGCGGTCATTGCAATTTTTTATCTCGTACGGTATTTGCGCAATAATTTTTCAAACGCATTTTCTGGGGGAAAAAAAACGGTTTCATGAATTTAAAAATATTAAAACATTAAAGTTAGCCCAATTTTTTTGCATAATGTGAAAGATTAAGTTATGCCGAGTAAATAGATACCTAACATGTCACGCTTCAAAATTGCACACGCTCCTGGAATGGCGCCAAACTTCGGTACTTAAAAATCCTCATGGGCGACGCTTTAATTTTTTTTACTGGTTACATTTTTTGAGTTACAGAGGAGATCTATGGCTAGAATTATTGCTCTCGCTCTAACGTTCGCTGCGATACCTCACATGTGTGTTCTGAACACCGTTTTCATATGTGGGCGGGACTTATGTATGCGTTCGCTTCTTTGTGCGAGCTACCGGGGACAGGGGCACTTTAACCACTTAAGCCCCGGATCATTTGGTAGCTAAAGGACCAGAGGTGAATTCAGAATTTTGCACTGCGCTGCTTTAACTGTAAATTGTGCGGACATGCAATGTTGTATCCAAACGAAATTTGCGTCCTTTTCTTCCCACAAATAGAGCTTTCTTTTAATGGTATTTGATTGCCTCTGCGATTTTTATTTTTTGCGATATAAACGGAAAAAGACCGAAAATTTTGAAAAAAAATGATATTTTCTACTTTTTGTTATAAGAAAAATCGAATAAACTCAATTTTAGTCATACATTTAGGCCAAAATGTATTCAGCCACATGTCTTTAGTAAAAATTTCAATAAGTGTATATTTATTGGTTTGCGCAAAAGTTATAGCGTTTACAAACTAGGGTACATTTTCTGGAGTTTACACAGCTTTAAATTTATGACTGCCTATCTCATTTCTTGAGGTGCTAAAATGGCAGGGCAGTACAAACCCCCCCCCAAATGACCCCATTTTGGAAAGTAGACATCCCAAGGAAATTGCTGAGAGGCATGTTGAGCCCATTGAATATTTTTTTTTTGTCCCAAGTGATTGAATAATGACAAAAAAAAAAAAAAATTACAAAAAGTTGTCACTAAATGATATATTGCTCACACATGCCATGGTTATATGTGGAATTGCACCCCAAAATACATTCTGCTGCTTCTCCTGAGTACGGGGATACCACATGTGTGGGACTTTTTAGGAGCCTAGCCACGTACGGGACCCCGGAAACCAAGCACCGCCTTTAGGATTTCTAAGGGCACAAATTTTTGATTTCACTCCTCACTACCTATCACAGTTTCGAAGGCCATAAAATGCCAAAATAGCACAAAACCCCCCCAAATGACCCCATTTTGGAAAGTAGACACCCCAAGCTGTTTGCTGAGAGGCATGAAAATGAAGAAAGAAAACATTTTTTTTTTCTTTTTTTTTTCAATTTTCAAAACTTTGTGACAAAAAGCGAGATGTGCAAAATACTCACAATACCTCTCAGCAAATAGCTTGGGGTGTCTACTTTCCAAAATGGGGTCATTTGGGGGGGTTTTGTGCTATTTTGGCATTCCATGGCCTCCGAAACTGTGATAGGCAGTGAGAAGTGAAATCAAAAACTTACACCCTTAGAAAGCCTGAAGGCGGTGATTGGTTTTTTGGGTCCCGTACGCGGCTAGGCTCCCAAAAAGTCTCACACATGTGGTATCCCCGTACTCAGGAGAAGCAACAGAATGTATTTTGGGGTGTAATTCCACATATTCCCATGGAATGTTTGAGCAATATATCATTTAGTGACAACTTTGTGCAAAAAAAAAAAAAAAATTGTCTTTTTTCCGCAACTTGTGTCAACATATAAAATATTCCATGGACTCGACATGCCTCTCAGTATATAGCTTGGGGTGTCTACTTTCCAAAATGGGGTCATTTGGGGGGGTTTTGAACTGTTCTGGCATTTTATACACAACATTAGGAAGCTTACATCCACTCTTCTAACCACTTGAAGACAAAGCCCTTTTTGACACTTTTTGTTTACATGAAAACATATTTTTTTTTTGCAAGAAAATTATGTTGAACCCCCAAAAATTATATATATTTTTAAAGCAAAGGCCCTACAGAATAAAATGGTGGGTGTTGCATTTTTTTTTCTACACAGTATTTGCGCAGCGATTTTTCAAACACATTTTTTGGGGAAAAAATACACTTTTTTTAATTTTAATGCACTAAAACACACTATATTGCCCAAATGTTTGATGAAATAAAAAAGATGATCTTAGGCCGAGTACATAGATACCAAACACGACATGCTTTAAAATTTCGCACAAACGCGCATTGGCGACAAACTACATACATTTTTAAAAGCCTTTAAAAGCTTTTACAGGTTACTCCGTTAGATTTACAGAGGAGGTCTACTGCTAAAATTACTGCCCTCGATCTGACCTTCGCGGTGATACCTCACATGCATGGTGCAATTGCTGTTTACATATGACGCCAGACCGACGCTTGCGTTCGCCATTGGGCAAGAGCAGGGCAGGACAGGGGTGCTTTTTTTTTTTTTTTTTTTATTATTAATTTTGCTTTTTTTTTTTTTAATTGTTCCTTCCATATTTTTTTTTTTTTTTTATCATTTTTATTGTTATCTCAGGGAATGTAAATATCCCCTATAATAGCAATAGGTAGTGACAGGTACTCTTTTTTTGAAAAAACTGGGGTCTAGACCCTAGATCTTTCCTCTGCCCTCAAAGCATCTGACCACACCAAGATCGGTGTGATAAAATGCTTTCCCAATTTCCCAATGGCGCTTTTTATATCCGGGGGGGGGGACATTCCCTCCCACTGCTTGTAAAAGCAGTCCAGAGGCTAATTAGCCACTAGGATTGCTTTTACATGAAAGCCGGCCGCTGGCTGAAAAGAATGATACCAAGATGATACCTAAACCCGCAGGCATCAATCTGGTATAACCATTCAAAGTCCAGCAACATACCAGTACGTTGCTGGTCCTTGTTGGACATGTATTGTAATCTTTTTTTTTCATGCAGCCAGGTGGCTGAATGAAAAAAGAGATTGATCGGTGGATATGCCCACCATTAGAATACCGCCCTTCATCCACCCACTTCTAATGATGGGCATACATGCACCATTTATATATGCCGAAGCATGGGGGCATCCTCCCGCAAAAAAGTTTTGCCGCACACACATGGTCGGACTTTTCCACGGGCAAGCCTCCGTCGGAATTTCGACCGTATGTACGCGGCATTAGGAGCAAAATCGCTCCTCCGCCCCTGCTGCCCCAATGCTTCGGCATATTTGCTTTTTTTTTTAACTGTGGTGGTGAAATCACCTCCTACAGCACTGGAGTCGCAGGGATCAGGCCTGTCTCTGCGAACGCTGCAGTTATGTGTGTTGTGTTTTGTAAGTGACAGTGATCGATCGATACTGCACTTGGGTGGCCTGGGCTGGACGGAGGGGCAAAACGCAGGTGCCAGCAGGTATCTGGGCTGATCCCGCTAACACTGCGTTTTTGGGAACCCTAAACTGCTGGGGACGCTAGTATAGATCTGATCAGATCAGATATTGATCTGTTCAGATACTATACCACTAAGGGAGGTGTATGCTTCACGCGTGGGTGTTAGCGTTATTGGCACTAACCTGACGCTGCCTGGGGTGTGACGCAGACCCTCTCTGACGCTAAAACCTAATTGATATCACCCGCCGGGCGATCAGGGGGTTAAACCTTTATTGGGTTATATACGGCGGGTGCCCTGACACTATAAAAAGCAAACTAACTAACCAGCGACACCCGTAACACTTATATGATGATCACTGGTGAAAGGGTTAACTAGGGGCAATTAGGGGGTTAAAACCTTTATTAGATAATATATGGGGGTACCTGACGCTATAAAAACCTGCGGCGAACCTAAAAAAAATTACTGGCTACCGATCTGCATCACCGACGCTAAGACAGCGATCAGAAAAATGATCGCTTAGCGACAGTGGTGATAGGGGGTGAAAGGGTTACCTGGGGGGCGATCAAGGGGGTTAAACCTTTATTAGATAATTTATGGGGGTACCTGACGCTATAAAAACCTGCGGCGAACCTAAAAAAAAATTACTGGCTACCGATCTGCATCACCGGCGCTAAGACAGCGATCAGAAAAATGATCGCTTAGCGACAGTGGTGATAAGGGGTGAAAGGGTTACCTGGGGGGCGATCAAGGGGGTTAAACCTTTATTAGATAATTTATGGGGGTACCTGACGCTATAAAAACCTGCGGCGAACCTAAAAAAAAAATACTGGCTACTGATCTGCATCACCGACGCTAAGACAGCGATCAGAAAAATTATCGCTTAGCGACAGTGGTGATAGGGGGTGAAAGGGTTACCTGGGGGGCGATCAAGGGGGTTAAACCTTTATTAGATAATTTATGGGGGTACCTGACGCTATAAAAACCTGCGGCGAACCTAAAAAAAATTACTGGCTACCGATCTGCATCACCGACGCTAAGACAGCGATCAGAAAAATGATCGCTTAGCGACAGTGGTGATAGGGGGTGAAAGGGTTACCTGGGGGGCGATCAAGGGGGTTAAACCTTTATTAGATAATTTATGGGGGTACCTGACGCTATAAAAACCTGCGGCAAACCTAAAAAAAAATACTGGCTACCGATCTGCATCACCGACGCTAAGACAGCAATCAGAAAAATGATCGCTTAGCGACGGCGGTGCTAGGGGGTGAAAGGGTTATCTGGGGGGTGATCAAGGGGTTAAACCTTTATTAGGGGGGGTTAGGGGGCTACACTGGACCTAAAACTAAATGTAGTGACACTTTTACAGTCACAAATGTCACTGATTGCAGTGATCAGTAAATAAATGGTCACTGCAATCAGTGACACTGTGACTGGGGGCTGGGGGGTGATCTGGGGGGGGCCTGGGGGGGCGATTTATGTGCCTATGTGTGCTGGTGTTAGTGTAGTGTTTGTGCACTAACCTTGATGTCTTCTCTTGTACGGCGCTCGGTATATGTGAGCGCCGCACAAGAGATGACATCACTTCCTCCTGCTTCCTCTGCCTGTGTGTACATTCCACAGACAGAGGGGGCATTTCCATTCGCCGGGAGCGATCGCGGGGGGGTGGCCGGAATCGAACGGCCGTCCCCTCATGTCGGATCGCTCCCCAATGAATTCCGACCGCTCACTGTACAGAAGGGGGTCCGATTGAACCCCCCAACTGTACAAAGGCAATCACGTACACTGTACGTGATTGTGCCTGTCGGTGCCATTGTGCCGACGTATATATACAGTGAGCGGTCGTTAAGTGGTTAAAAAAATTATTATTTTTTATTGTTAATTTTACTTTTTACTTTGACACTTTAAAAAAAAATAATAATAATTTGATCACTTTTATTCCTATTACAAGGAATGTATACATCCCTTGTAATAGGAATATGGCATGACAGGTCCTCTTTACAGTGAGATATGGGGTCAATAAGACCCCACATCTCACCTCTAGGCTGGGAAGCCTGAAATAAAAAATAAATAAAAAACGATCACCGCTTCCTAGCCGAGGCGGCGCCATTTTTTTGAATGCAGCGGCCGGGCGTGACGTCATAACATCGCGCCCGGCCTCCGAACGATCATAGAGACTCCGGCGACCATCTGGTCCTCCAGAAATCTCTATGGTAGGCAGCCGGGGCCAGCGAATCTGTTCTCCAACTCACCGATCGCACAGATGAGTCGGTAGAAGCACTGGAGGGCGGCGGGAGGGGGGGGCGTCCCCTCTCGCCACCTGTAAGAACGATCAAGCGGCGGAACAGCCGCTATGCTCATTCTTACGGTGCACAGAATCGCCGCCTCCAAAAAACGATATCTGAATGATGCCTGTAGCTGCACCCATCCTTCAGATATCCTGGCTCAAAGTCAAGGACGTCCATTTCGTAGGAAGTGGTTAACTACCTCAATACAGGGCACTTAAACCCCCTTCCTGCCCAGGCCATTTTTTAGCTTTCAGCGCTGTCACACTTTGAATGACAATTGCGCGGACATGCAACACTCTACCCAAATGAATATTTTATATTTCTTTCCCCACAAATAGAGCTTTCTTTTGGTGGTATTTGATCACCTCTGCGGTTTTTATTTCTTGTGCTATAAACAAAAGAAGAGTGACAATTTTGAAAAAAAAGCAATATTTTGTGCTTTTTGTTATAATAAATATCCACTTTTTTTTTTTTCCTCAGTTTAGGCCGATACGTATTCTTCTACATATTTTTGGTAAAAATAATTGCAATAAGCGTATATTGATTGGTTTGCGCAAAAGTTATAGCGTCTATAAAATAGGGGATAGATTTAATAGCATTTTTATTATTTATTTATTTTACTAGTAATGGCGGCGATCTGCGATTTTTATTGTGACTGCGATATTGCGGCGGACATATCGGACACTTTTGACACTATTTTGATACCATTTACATTTATACAGCGATCGGTGCTATAAAATTCACTAATTGCTGTATAAATGTGACTGACAGGGAAGGGGTTAACACTAGGGGGGCAATCAAGGGGTTAATTGTGTATCCTAGGGAGTGATTCTAACTGTAGGGGGAGGGGACTTACAAGGGGGAGGAGACCGATCGGTGTTCCTCTGTACTGGGAACACACCATCGGTCTCCTCTCACCTGACAGGACACACAGATCTACGTCCCTGCTCTGTTACCGGGCAATCGCGGGTGCCCGTCAGACATCGCAGCCGCCGGGCACGCGCATCAGCTCCAGATTGACGCGGAACGCGCGCCCCCTAGAGGCCGCCCAGAACGAGAGCCGCACCGCTCAGCCGTCATTTGATGGCGGGCGGGCGGCAAGCGGTTAAAGTGATTGTAAAGGCTCATCATTCTTACCTCCTCTGTGCAGTAGGTTTTGCACAGAGCAGCCCAGATCCTTCTCTTCTCGGGTCCCTCTTTGCTGCTCCTGGCCCCTCCCTCCTTTGAATGCTCCCTCAGCCAGAAGCTTGCTACAGGGGGCACCCAAGCCAAGTCAGAGCTCAGAAGCTATAGACAAACTATTGCCACGGCTGACTGACAAATCAAAACGGAGCTCCCTAAATTAATCTAAAGATCTAGCCAAAATGAAAGAAAAAAAAAAAAAAGTTTTGAATTCAAAAGTTGAGGATCCATGAGGGTTTTGAATGTATGTATAAATTAGATGTATTCTTTTAGAATCCCTTATCCCTTAGTTAGACATAATAGCTTCTTCCTCTGCTTCTCCCCTTATGCCGCGTACACACGACCGTTTTTCATGACGAGAAAAATGCAATTTTTTTATTTGGTCATTAAAAACGATCGTGAAAAATTGCCATTAAAAATTGGAACATGCTCTAATTGTTCTCGTCGTTTTTCACGTCGTTGTTTTTCTCGTCATGAAAAACGTCCGTGTGTACACTTTAACGACGTGAAAAAAACGCGCATGCTCAGAAGCAAGTGATGAGACAGGAGCAGTCGTTCTGGTAAAATTAGCGTTCGTAATGGAGATAGCACATTCATCACGCTGCAACGGACTGAAGAGCATGAGGCTGAAAAGCGCGAATCGTCTCTCACCAAACTTTAATAACGCGAGGATCAGCAAAAGCAGCCCAAAGGGTGGCGCCATCCGAATAGAACTTCCCCTTTATAGTGCCGTTGTACGTGTTGTACGTCACCGCGCTTTACTCAAGCATTTTTTTTTCACGATAGTGTGTAGGCAAGGCAGGCTTGAGAAGAATCATGTTGAGAAAAACATTGTTTTTTTCAATGACATTAAAAACGGTCGTGTGTACGCGGCATTAGTCAAATTTCTTTTTTTGTATCAATATAAAATTTTTCTTTCTGCTTTCATTTATTCTTTCAATTTTTTTACTGTTGTATAAAAAGAAAATGTGCAAAAAAATAAAAAGTGTTTTTTTTTTATTTTGCAAGTACATAATTTTAGTGTCTTTAGATACCAAATATAGAAAATGTACTTATATACAGCAAAACTACTTTTTTTTTTTTTAACAAGTTCAAAATAGAAAAAAAAGCATGTCTATAGATTCCCAAAAAAATAAAGATAGCCTAGCCCCCTCTTTTCCCCTACAAAAATATGTATGTACAGTATTACTTTATCTTAAAGTGTAACTTCACTCTCCTAATCGACATTGATTGTTTTTAGTAAATAGATAGGAAAGTATATTATATTTACAAGTTTTAAACTTTTTATACATTTATTCAGTTACTTCCTGGTTTCCTGCCTAGGCAAATTATATCATACATCCCAGGAGTCTTTGAGAAATGGAGGAGAGGAGGAGGGGATTTCTCAGCTAAGCACAATCGCCTGTATGCTTACTTGAGCTAAGGGCAGGAAGTAAATGCTTCATGAATCATTTGCCCTTACTCAAGATGGCCATGGCCAGAAATGCTAGTGGGTGTTTGTTTTTTTTTAAAGAGATTTCTCATTAAAATAAAGCATGTAGACATGGATGGATGGGGGAGTTTTCTTTGAATGATAAAAATTAATTAAAAAGCCGTTTCTGGTTTGTGGTGCTCAGATGCAGTGAAGATCCGCTTTAAGTCATTTGTTATCTACAGTAAAACATTTTTGAACACTAATGTAAAAAGAAAAGAAAAAATATGCATGTCTATAGATCCCATAGAAAATAAAATAATGTTTGTAAGACTATATTGTTTCAAACCCTCCAAAAAAATAAAAAATATTATTATTAATAAAATTAATATATATATATATTTATAGATATGTTTAAATATAAAATTAGGTATATATACACATATATCTAAATATATACTATATATATATATATATATATATATATATATATATATATACACATTATTATTATTATTATTATTATACAGGGTTTATATAGCGCCAACAGTTTGTGCAGCGCTTTACAAAATAAAGGCAGACATTACAGTTACATTACAATTTGGTACAAGAGGAATCAGAGGGCCCTGCTCATTAGAGCTTACAATCTAAAAAGGGAGGGTCAATTGATACAAAAGGTAATAGCTGTGGGGGGATGAGCTGATGGAGGAAGTACAAGTTAGTTAGAAGCAGGATAGGCTTCTTAAAAGAGTAGTGTTTTCAGGGATCGTCTAAATATGGATAGATTAGGGGACAATCAGACAGATTGGGGTAGGGAGTTCCAAACGATGGGAGAAGCTCTGGAGAAATCCTGGAGGCGAGCATGGGAGGAGGTGACAAGGGAACTAGAAAGCAGAAGGTCTTGGAAGGGCCGAAGAGAGCGTCTTGGTTGGAATTTTGGGACTAGGTTAGTGATGTAGCTGGGGGCCAAGTTGTGGGTGGCTTTGTAAATTATTGTTAGTACTTTGAATTTTATATTTAACTAAAGTAAATATAATTATAAATGATTATAAATTATATATTTGTTAAAATTATTATTATTTTTATGTAATATTTTGTTATATTAAATTATGAGAGAGAGAGAGAGAGAGAGAGAGAGAGAGAGAGAGAGTATATCATATATACAATTATATATAGGTATATATATACACATATATTTAAATATAAATATATATATATATATATATATATATATATATATATATAAAATTATATATAGTGTGAGGGGGTTAACTCGGTAGCGGGTGTGTGTGACCCCCTGGTTGGGCTCCCCACACAAAAACAGGGCCAGCAGACGGAGGTTGTGGTTTTCAAAATCAAAAGGTGCGGTTTATTTCTCTATGTACAGTGACAAAAACACAGCAAAGCCAAAAAGAAACATAAACAAAATAAATCCTGGTCAGTTTGACCTCTGACTAAACATGCAGGTTTCCTAAACTAACAACTGGGATCAGCCTGGTGCTGTCCTAGTCCCTAAGTCCCTGGTTTAGTAAAAGTCCAAACAAATAGCCACACAGGCTTTGCCTCACCGCACAGGGGTTCACTCTCCCTAGACAGTCCACACAGGTCTGGTTCCAGGCATGAGCTAACACCTAATGAATCTGGGAGTTTTTATAGAGGCCTTAAACGAACTGACAGGCTTCAGCTGGTCTCATCAACTCCCTGCCTCACGACGCCCAGCACTCTCCCTAGAGGTATGAGTCATTCATGAGCCCACTAGACTCAGCTGGGCTTCATCAACTCCCTAGTTGTATAAGTCGGCATAAAGCCTGAATCTGGGAGAAATATATCTACCCCCCTGGATGCAACCAGGTGACTTTACCTTCCTGCTGTCACATACCCCCCCCTCTTGTTTTAACCTTGGGGTTGGAACACCAGCAATCAGGCATTCATGTACTCGAGACAAAGCATCCACATTCCCCATTTGAACGCCAGGGCGATGCTTTACTGTGAAGTTGAATTCCTGTAGGGCCAGGAACCACCTATTCACTCTTCTATTTGTCTCCTTGTTTTGAGCCATCCACTTTAACGGAGCGTGATCCGTAACCATGTCAAAGTGCCTACCTAGCAGATAGTACCGAAGGGAATCTAGAGCCCACTTCACCGCTAAACACTCCTTTTCAACCGTGGCGTAATTTACCTCATGGGACTTCAACTTCCTGCTGAGGTAAATGACTGGGTGCTCTTCCCCGTTCCAGACCTGGGACAATACTGCTCCTAACCCCACATCTGACGCATCACTTTGTACGACAAAGTCTTTAGAGAAGTCGGGTGAGTACAACACTGGCTGGCTACATAAGGCTTGTTTCAAGAATTGGAATGCTGCCTCAGCCTCGGGGGTCCATTTAATCATGACCGACCCTTTCCCTTTCGTCAGGTTGGTTAGGGGCACAGCCTTAGAAGCAAAGTGGGGAATGAAGCGCCGATAATAACCCGCGATTCCCAGAAAGGCTCGTACCTGCTTCTTGCTGTTGGGACGTGGCCAACTCTGGATGGCCTCGACTTTGTTGAGTTGGGGTTTTATTACTCCCCTGCCAATGGTGTACCCAAGATATTTGGCCTCCTCCTGCCCAATGGTACACTTCTTGGGGTTAGCCGTAAACCCCGCTTCCCGGATAGAGTCTAGGACTGCTTGCACTTTTGGCAGATGTGAGGCCCAATCTGTGCTATGGACAATTACGTCATCCAGGTAAGCCGCAGCATACTTCCGATGGGGCCTCAGTATCTGGTCCATTTTCCGCTGGAATGTGGCCGGCGCATTCTGTAACCCGAACGGCATTCTCTTATATTGGAACGCCCCGTCTGGGGTTACAAATGCGGTTTTCTCTTTGGCCGACTTGGCCAGGGGAATTTGCCAATACCCTTTTGTGAGGTCAAGAGTCGTCATGTATCGGGCTGTTCCCAGCCGGTCGATCAACTCATCTATACGTGGCATGGGGTAGGTGTCAAATTTTGTAACTTTGTTCAACTGACGAAAATCGTTACAAAATCGCCAGCTCCCATCCGGTTTAGGCACCAACACAATGGGACTAGACCAATCACTTTGGGACTCCTCTATCACCCCTAAGTTCAGCATTTTCTGTACTTCCTCCCGTATTGCCTCCCGTCGGGCCTCTGGGATCCGATAGGGTTTTAACTTCACCCTTTCACCGGGCGGGGTAATAATATCATGCTCTACCCCAGATGTTTGTCCCGGCAGCTCAGAGAACACCTCCTTGTTGCGAAGCACAAACTCCTTAACCTCCTGTTGTTGGGGTTGTGACAAGGTGGCTGCTATTCCAACCTCCGGAATCACGCAACCAGTTTGAGCTGGTGACCAAGTTTCTGCGACTAGGGACTCTCTATCCCTCCAGGCTTTCAACAGATTAACGTGATATATCTGTTCGGGCTTTCGCCTTCCTGGTTGTCTGACCTTGTAATTCACTTCGCTCACTTTTTCCATTATCTCGTAGGGGCCTTGCCATTTGGCAAGGAATTTACTTTCAACCGTAGGGACAAGTACCAATATCCTATCCCCCGGGGAAAAGGTACGGGTCTTTGCTCCACGGTTGTACACTCTCTGCTGTGCCAACTGCGCTTGGGCCAAATGTTCCTTCACGATGGGCATTACCTGTGCAATTCGATCTTGCATCAGGGCGACATGCTCAATCACACTCCTGTGGGGAGAACTCTCACTTTCCCAAGTTTCCTTGGCAATATCCAACAGCCCTCTTGGGTGTCTCCCATACAGTAACTCAAAGGGGGAGAATCCCGTAGAGGATTGGGGCACCTTTCTAATAGCAAACATCAAATAAGGAAGTAGACAGTCCCAATCCTTTCCATCTCTATCCACCACTTTCTTCAACATTTGTTTTAGGGTTTTGTTGAATCTTTCAACCAGCCCATCGGTTTGGGGGTGATACACAGATGTACGCAATTGCGTCACTTTGAGCAATTTACACAGCTCTTTCATAACCCGGGACATAAAGGGTGTACCTTGGTCCGTAAGCAGTTCTTTACAAATACCCACCCGGCTAAAAACAAGAGATAGCTCTTTGGCTATGGTTTTGGCCGAGGTATTTCTGAGAGGGATCGCTTCTGGATAACGGGTGGCATAGTCCATTATAACCAATATGTACTGGTGCCCCCTAGCGGACTTGATTATAGGACCTACCAAATCCATTGCGATTCTCTCAAACGGGACCTCAATGATGGGTAGAGGGACCAGCGGGCTACGGAAATGTGGCATCGGGGCCGACCTCTGACACACAGGGCAGGAGGAACAATAATTTTCTATGTCCTTCATCACCCCAGGCCAATAGAATCTCTGTAATACCCTCTCTCGGGTTTTCTCTGTCCCCAGATGACCTCCAAGAATGTGCCCATGGGCCAACTCCAACACCAACTTCCTGTAAGGTTTGGGCACCACAAGCTGCTCAACGGTTTCTTCGGCCCTTTTTGCCACCCGATACAGTAGGTCCTTCTCTACGCTGAAGTATGGGTAAGTGCAGGTATTATCTGGGTTCACTAACTCGCCATCTATTTCCACTACGTTTTCCCGTGCCTTTATTAGGGCGGGGTCTTTTAACTGTTCTGTGGCAAAATTTTCCCTGTGAACCTCCAGATCAGAAAACTCCACAGACGGTAGGTTTTCGTCTGAGGAGGTGGGCTCCTCTCCAGTTTCTTGAGTCTCCCCTGCAAATACTGACAAGGGAAATTCTGGAGAGTCCTCACCACTCTCAGAGGAGTTCTGGCTATCACATTCCTGGTACATAGGGGCACCAGTGGGGGGCTCAGGATCATCCCACAGTTCCCAGAACTTCGGAAAATCCCTTCCCACAATGGCATCATGCGGTAATTGAGATACTAACCCCACTGGATGAGAGAGGGTACCTTTGGGGGTCTCGAAACACACTGTAGTCACTGGATACTCTCGGGTGTCCCCATGCACACAAATAACAGCTACCTTGCTATTCCCAGAGACCTCTGTTTTAACTAATTCAGCCTTTATCAGGGTCACAAGGCTACCTGAATCCAGTAATACCACAACATTTCTACCATTAATACACATTTTGCATAAATGTTTCTCAGTTCCCCGAATGGCAGTGCATGCGACTGTCGCACACAGCGACTGACGTCTGTCCATCAGAAAGTCACATTGCATGGGTTCCTCCACAACCGGGCAATTTGCTGCAATATGTCCCACTTGCCGGCAGCGGTAGCAAACAATCCATTTGGCTGCCTCTTGAGCCCCTGACTTCCCAGGCTGTTCTCGCCAAACTTTGGGTAGAGCTCCCACCCTCTCACTCTCTCCACCCTCACCCCTTGGAATCCTCTTATCCGCCCCTGGGGATGGTCTGGTCTTAGGGTGGAAAGTCCGAGAGTCTCTGGAAGAGGCCGTCAGGTTCTCTGTAGCCAAGTATTTCTCTACACGATCCACAAGACCACCGGCCGTCTCTGGGTCTCCATGGCTTACCCACTTTTGGATGGCAGTAGGAAGAGCTCTCAAAAACCGATCCATTACAACACGTTCCACAATCTCTGGTGCGGACAAAGTCTCTGGCTGTAGCCACTTCCTGCTCAGGTGAATGAGATCATACATTTGAGACCTGGGGGGTTTTCCAAGCTGGAAAGTCCAGTTATGCACACGCTGAGCCCGGACAGCCAGGGTGACACCCAGCCTTGCCAATATTTCAGCTTTTAGCATCACATAGTCTTTTGCTTGGTCAGGCTCTAGGTCATAGTAAGCCTTCTGCGATTCACCAGTTAACAGAGGAGCCACCAGTCCAGCCCACTGCTCCTCAGGCCACTTTTCTCTTTCAGCAGTCCTTTCAAATGTGGTCAAAAATACCTCTGGATCATCCTCTCCAGTCATTTTTGTCAATAAACGACTCACCCCAAAGGACGCGGTATTAGTGGGACGGCTTTCCTCACTGGTCTGCGGACGTTGCTGCATTACTGCTTCCATTTGTTGTAGTGTCTGCTCTTGCTTCTGTAACAGGTCTATGAAGCGGGCCTCAGATTGCTGCTGGGCTTGTTGATGAGCTTGCTGCTGGGCTGCAAGGCTCCTTTGCAAACCTGCATTTGTCTGCTGTTGATTGGCATTTGCTAGAGCCAGCTGTTTCAGTATCTCCTCCATGCTGGCTTAAAAAAACTGCCACTGGTTCTCCACCAACTGTGAGGGGGTTAACTCGGTAGCGGGTGTGTGTGACCCCCTGGTTGGGCTCCCCACACAAAAACAGGGCCAGCAGACGGAGGTTGTGGTTTTCAAAATCAAAAGGTGCGGTTTATTTCTCTATGTACAGTGACAAAAACACAGCAAAGCCAAAAAGAAACATAAACAAAATAAATCCTGGTCAGTTTGACCTCTGACTAAACATGCAGGTTTCCTAAACTAACAACTGGGATCAGCCTGGTGCTGTCCTAGTCCCTAAGTCCCTGGTTTAGTAAAAGTCCAAACAAATAGCCACACAGGCTTTGCCTCACCGCACAGGGGTTCACTCTCCCTAGACAGTCCACACAGGTCTGGTTCCAGGCATGAGCTAACACCTAATGAATCTGGGAGTTTTTATAGAGGCCTTAAACGAACTAACAGGCTTCAGCTGGTCTCATCAACTCCCTGCCTCACGACGCCCAGCACTCTCCCTAGAGGTATGAGTCATTCATGAGCCCACTAGCCTCAGCTGGGCTTCATCAACTCCCTAGTTGTATAAGTCGGCATAAAGCCTGAATCTGGGAGAAATATATCTACCCCCCTGGATGCAACCAGGTGACTTTACCTTCCTGCTGTCACAATAGGTATATATACACATATATCTATCTCTCTCTCTCTCTCTCTCTCTCTCTATATATATATATATATATATATAACTAAAATAAATATAATTATAAATTATATAATTGTCAAGATTATTATTATTTTTATGTAATACTTTGCTATCTTAAATTTAAATTATGACAAAGTAATTGTCAACTAAACAAGTTCATAGTAGTATATAAAAATTGCTCAGGTCTATAGAGAGTAGAAAGGTACATGAGCTGAAGTGGTTAAATGCTGTAAATAAATACAAATATATATATATATATATATAGAGAGAGAGAGAGAGAGAGAGAGAGAGAGTATATCATATATAAAATTATATATAGGTATATATACACATATATTATATATATATATATATATATATATATATATAATTATATATATGTATATGTACACACATATATATATATATATATATATATATATATATATATATATATATATTATATTTAACTAAAATTATAAATTATTGTAAATTATATAATTATTATTATTTTTATGTAATACTTTGTTATCTTAAATTATGACAAAGTAACTGTCAACTAAACAGGTTCATAGTGGTATATAAAAATTGCTCAGGTCTATAGAGAGTAGAAAGGTACACGAGCTGAAGTGGTTAAATGCTGTAAATAAATATAAAAAATATATATATATATTTTTTTTGACACGTCCATCCCTTGGGCTGATTTCTAGGGACTCGGGAGGCTTCCTGGCTCTACTTGCTAGTTTTGTACATTAGATGTGGCCACCCTGGTGTATTGAGCTGTCTGGATGCTATTGCACTTTAATCTGTATGTTGCTAGGTAAGAAAGTTACATTTCCCCATTTCCCCCCCCCCCCCCCCCTGTTCACTTCAATGGACAAGCTCACTCCATACATCATTTCTTCACAGCTATTATTTTCTTCCCAGAAAGTTTATCGCCAACTTCAGACTGCCTCCGCTATGAAAGAAAAATGTACCAAGGCTGATTTTGTTGCTGCCTGGAAAAACATCAATAACGGCTGCCCTAGGATCCTTAAATAAAAGTAAACCGTCCATGGGAATGCACAATTCTTATTCAGAGACTCCCTTGTCGCCTGCTTGTGATTCTTGTGTATAAGTAAATTAAAGGGTTGCCAGAAAATAGATAAAAAGAAAAAAAAATCAGATAGGCTTCTGACCCCTTATAGCCCTGAAGCAGTAACAATAAAATGTCCCTAGCTAAAATTCCCCTCTTGGTGAAAATTTGTATTATCTGGACTGCCACCTGCAGGTAAAATCTGGTATTACTTAAAGCCATACTCCAGGCACATGTCAAGACACAAAGTAATGCATTCTGTATTCATAAATACATATTTTTTTTGTAGGCAGTGTAAGTACATGCATGTGATCTGTTATCAGCCTCTTGCAGTCCTTGCACAGCACGAGAGAGAAAAAAAAAAAAAGCAGCACAAGGACCCAGTCAGAAAATTGATAGGAGGCGACAGCATGGTGATGGAGAAATTAGCTCTGTCCTGCTTCTCATTTATTGTCAGTTACTGGCTGGGGGTGTGTCTATGACAGCTTGGGCTTAGAGGAGGTGTTGATGTTGGCCATAATTCAATTTAGAAGACTGGAGACATCTAGTGGCCTAAAAGAAGTACTGCAGGGAACATGTCGATTGAAGGTGAGTATCGCAGAAAAAATGTGGGTTTTTTTTTTTGCTTTTACATTTTATAGGCTTTTTTTTTTTTACTGGATCGTTGCCTTCATTATTCAGAGAAAGAACATAAGAGCTTCTTGAAAGAAAATGTTAGTCTTATGTGCTGTTTAGGTTGAATTAAAAAATATAGTTAAAATATATATTTAAAGCCTGATTCCATCTTCAGCAAACATCAGCAAAATATCCACCAGCAAAAAGTTTGGGCTGTTATACTCTCCTCCTCTCTGAAGCTTTTATTTATGCAGGCTCAGTTCCTCAGAAAACCAGTACCAGCTTTCGTCTGGGATTGCAGAACTTCCTGTGAGCCCAGGTCATCAGAGAAGCCGTCTGTTTGGATGGCAGGACTTCCTGTGAGCCCAGGGCTTTAAAGAAGTCCTCTTCTGGGATGGGAGGACTTCCTGTGAGCCCAGGGCTTTAAAGAAGTCCTCTTCTGGGATGGCAGGACTTCCTGTGAGCCCCAACATCAAAGAAGTGTTATTCTGGGGTGGCAGGACTTCCTATGAGCTCTGTGCATCAAAGAAGACTTCTTCTGGATTGACAGGACTTCCTGTGACCCCGGGGCATCAGAGAGACCTTCTTCTGGGATGGCAGGACTTTCTGTGACCCCGGGGCATCAGAGAGACCTTCTTCTGGGATGGCAGGACTTCCTGTGAGCCCGGGGCATCAGAGAGACCTTCTTCTAGGATTGCAGAACTTCCTGTGAGCCCAGGTCATCAGAGAAGCCATCTGTTTGGATTGCAGGACTTCCTGTGAGCCCAGGGCTTTAAAGAAGTCCTCTTCTGGGATGGCAGGACTTCCTGTGAGCCCAGGGCTTTAAAGAAGTCCTCTTCTGGGATTGCAGGACTTCCTGTGAGCCCCCGACATCAAAGAAGTGTTATTCTGGGGTGGCAGAACTTCCTATGAGCTCTGTGCATCAAAGAAGTCTTCTTCTGGATTGGCAGGACTTCCTGTGACCCCGGGGCATCAGAGAGACCTTCTTCTGGGATGGCAGGACTTCCTGTGAGCCTAGGGCATCCCAGAAGTTTTCATCTGGGATGGCAAGACTTACTGTGAGCCCAGGGCATCAAATAAATCTTCTTCTGGGGTGGCAGGACTTTCTTTGATACCAGGACCTCAGATAACTCTTATTTTGGGGTGCCAGGGCTTCCTGTGAGCCCAGGGCATCAGATGGGTCTTTTTTCTGCGATGGCAGGACTCCCTGTGAGTCTAGGGCATCATAGAAGTCTTGTTCTGGGGTGGCAGGACTTCCTGTGAACCCAGGATATCAGGTAAGCCTTTTTTCTGGAATTGCAGGACTTCCTGTGAGCCCAGGATCTCAGAGAAGTCTATTTCTGGGGTGACAGGACTTCATGTGAGCCCAGGGCATCAGAGAAGTTTTCTTCTGGAATGGCAGGACTCCCTGTGAGCCCAGGGCATCAGAGAAGTTTTCATCTGGGATGGCAAGACTTTCTGTGAGCCCAGGGCATCAAAAAAATCTTCTTCTGGGGTGGCAGGACTTTGTTTGATACCAGGGCCTCAGATAATTCTTTTTTTGGGGTGGCAGGGCTTCCTGTGAGCCCAGGGCATCAGAGGGGTATTTTTTCTGTGATGGCAGGACTCCCTCTGAGTCTAGGGCATCATAGAAGTCTTGCTCTGGGGTGACAGGACTTCATGTGAGCCCAGGATCTCAGAAAAGTCTATTTCTGGGGTGACAGGACTTCCTGTAAGCCCAGGATCTCAGAGAAGTCTATTTCTGGGGTGACAGGTCTTCCTGTGAGCCAAGGTCATCAGGAAAGTTTTCTTCTGGAATGGCAGGACTTCCTGTGAGCCCAGGGCATCAGAAAAGTCTTCTTCTGGGATGACTTTTTAGCATTCAGAATCTCTCTACTGGATTCTGGTGAGATAAAAAATGGAGGATGGGGAGGTGAACAGATGGTGGAGTGGGGGGGATCTTGAACCAACAGATGGGCTTAAAAGATAACACTTATACTAATAGCCACCCAGACCCTTATGCCGCGTACACACGACCGCTTTTCTCGACGAGAAAAACTGCATTTTTTTTTTCGCCGAGAAAAACGATCGTCTGTGGGCTTTATGTCGTTTTTCTCGTCTAGAAAAACGGCATAAAAAACGACGAGAACATTTAGAACATGTTCTAAATTTTCTCATCGTTTTTTCCAGCATTTTTTTCCGCTGCGGGAAAAACGACCGTGTGTAGGGAACCAAGCGGTTCCCTCGTTTTTCCTGTCATTATTCACGGCGGTTTTTTAACCGCCGTGAATAATGATCGTGTGTACGCGGCATAACTCTAGAGCTAACATAAAGCCAAATCCAAGTGTTTCAGCTAAGCTTCACTTGAAGTCTTGGAACTGTCCCTAACCCAAGTGCTGAACCTAACAGAATCTTTTTGTATCCTTTTTCACTAACACTTATAGGCTCTATGTACACAGAAGCTGATAAACTGCAGTTTATTGGCGTTTTGGCGTTTTTTTAAAAAGCCCATTAACTGCACTCTATGTTAGCCTATGTGTTCATGTACACATAACGTTTTTTAGCTTTAATGAGCAGTGGAGTTAATGGGCTTTTTCTGAACGCAAGAAATTTGCATTCAAAGTGCTGTTTTTTGGCAGAAAAAAACGCAAAACGCCGAAAAAACGCTCAAAAACGCTCAAAAACGCTGTCCGTGAGCGTTTTTTAGTCCATTGAAATTTTTATTTTTATTTTTTAACCACTTCCCGCCCAGTCAATAGCATATTGACGTCCGGGAAGTGGTTCTGTTATCCACACTGGACGTCATATGACGTCCTGCAGGATAACAGCCGCCGCGCGCCCGGGGGGGCGCGCATCACGGCGATCGGTGGAGCGGTGTGTCAGTCTGACACACCGCTACACTGATCTCGGTAAAGAGCCTGCGGCGGAGGTTTTTTACCACCTGATCAGCCGTGTCCAATCACGGCTGATCAGGATGTAAACAGGAAGAGCCGTTGATCGGCTCTTCCTCACTCGCGTCTGACAGACGCGAGTAGAGGAGAGCCGATCGGCGGCTCTCCTGACAGGGGGGGTTCGCGCTGATTGTTTATCAGCGCAGCTCCCCCTCGGATACCCACACTGGACCACCAGGGAAGCCCCCCAGGACCACCAGGGAAGCCCCAAGCATGTGGATCAAATACCACCGAAAGAAAGCTCTATTTGTGGCAACAAAATGATAAAAAATTTGTTTGGGTACAGTGTAGCATGACCGCGCAATTGTCATTCAAATTGCGACAGCGCAGAAAGCTCAAAATTGGCTTGGGCAGGAAGCTGTATAAGTGCATGGTATTGAAGTGGTTAAAAGCTAAAAAAAGCTACACTGAAAAACGCTAATAAAAAAAACGCTGATAAAAGCTAGCTTTTTCTGCTGCTTTAAAAACGACAGTTTTTGAGCTTCTGTGTACATGGAGCCTAAACCTAGAGATGAGGCCTTAAAGTGGAGCTAATATTAAAAAAAAATGTAATTACATCAGTCACATATGTACCTTATGTTTGCTAAAAATAAACTGCATCTAAACTGCATTTTATATTCTATTAGCTAAGGCCGGCCCCATTTCCTCTAATTGCTAGATAACAGACCAACCGCTGTCCATTTAATGCATACTGCTTAATATTCATCCTTAGACCCAGTATCCCTAATCCAACCTTAAACTATACTGTTCCAATGAATACTGTTATTCTTCTATTGTTCACTTGGCCATCTATATTTTCAACTGCATTCTTACATTGCAAAACATACTCTGTAATATAAAATAAAAATGTTTTCTTCGCATGATCTAGGGCTTATGCAGCTTACATCACACGGCCTTTGTCTCCCAGAAGCCTTGCGAACATTTCACATAATTGAAGATCACAGATGGGTTACTGTTTCCAACCAGACAGACCCAGTCTAGGCTTGTAGTGAATTAATTAGACCATCATACAACAGCCACTAAGCAGTACCTTTTTCTGCCACTGGATGTCCTCAGTCTAATTGCCAGCACCATTTTACCCATTTCTCCTGAGCCCAGGTCATATTGAACCTACCCACAGCCAGTGATGATGGACAGGGAAAGGCGATGCAGCACAGTGATAAGCTCCTCTCTCTGTTACTCTGTTCTCTTCTTCTATCGGCATGTTTTTTATTAGTACATGAACTGATGGGTTCCTTGTACTACTTCTTCCTCCTGTATTCCAGTTATGCTGTGCTACAAGGGGTTGATACCAGGTCAGATATGGGTACTTATACTGTTTGCATTTAAAAATACATTTAAAGTAGCTTTGATCATACAATGTTTTAGACAGGTGTGCAGGTATCTGGTGTGTGCCAGAGGCAGGTTGTGATTGATCAGCGGTGTGGCGGCTGAACAAACTACCCAATACAGGCATGCTGCGTGTCTGCACAGTGCTGACCACACTAACACAGATCAGCCTCTCTGCTTTGTGTGGTCAGTTTAGAACAGTAGTCTCCAACCTCCCCAGCACCAGGAACTGGCCAGGGGGGCATTTTACCTGGTGCAGCCAGTCAGTGGGGAGAAGGGGTGTATGATGGTGCAGCCTGTTACCTGGGGCAGGGTGCAGCCTGTCACCTGAAGTCATCTCAGTATGAAGGCCCCAGGACATGGTCACGGATGTCTCTCTCTCCTATAGACCATAGCAGTGTACAGGTCTCACCAGTGCTCTATGATGATCCTGTCCCCCAGCCTGGCTCTCCTTCCTCCCCATCTCCTTCTTTCCCCCCTTCTCCTCATCTCTCTTCCCCTTCTTCCCGTGTGTCACCGACTTGACCAAAGAGAGGGAATGGAGTAGTGGTGCTGGGAGAAGGAGAGTGGTTGGAGGGTGGCAGTGCAAGCTGTGCAAGCTCACGCCCCTGCACCAGCACTGGTCCATGGCATGGCCTGGGGGTTGAGGTCCTCTGGTTTAGAACAAAGAAAGGTGATGGGCAGGATCAACCAGGTGTTTCAGATGAAAGAAGTACATGAAAATGATAGGGACTATGATTTAAAAATACACATATGTGAACGCACACATAGAAAAACAATATTTATGCCTTGTACACACGATCGGAATTTCCGATGAAAAAAGTCAGATGGACTTGTTTCATCGGAAATTCCGATCATGTGTGGGCCCCATCGGACTTTTTTCCATCGGTGTTTAGAAATAGAACATGTTTTAAATTTTTTGGGGGAAAAAAAAAACCGATAGGAAATTCCTATCGTCTGTGTGGAACTCCGACGGAGAAAACCTACGCGTGCTCAGAATCAAGTCGACGCATGCTCAGAAGCATTGAACTTTTTTTTTCTCGGCTCGTCTGAGTGTTTTAAGTCACCGCTCCGATCGTGTGTGCAGGGCATTAGGGTAACATACACTTTAATAATGTATTAATGATTACAGAGCTGTATAATCTGTCTAAAGTTCAGCTTTACGTATTGCCTTCCAACCAGGGTCCTTCTACATGACCTGTGCCGGATCTAAGTTTATTTTTATTTTTTTTAGATCAATTTGCTTATGTCTACTAAGAAATGATCTTACAGCATTCTGTGACCTTGAACGCACATATTTCTTTGCTCTAGTTCATTTTGTTTCTGTTCTGCCTAAGCCTCCAGAAATTCTCCTTCGATGCTCGACTTTACAGCAAAAGCGCTTTCGGGAAGGGAAAAAAAAAAGAGAGAAGGGTTTCTCTTGCGGCCTAATTAATTGTTGCAAAGGGGAAAGGAGAGAACCAAACAATGTGTGAGGAACACGCGGATGGCTGTGGAGCCTGTCTGAAAGTTTTCCAAAATGAGACAATTAATTATTCAGAAGACCAATCAATCAGGATCTTGATGTACTAATCAAACACATTTCACACGCAAAGCACTTCTCACTTAAGACATTGATCTGGGAGAGGACGCTTCATAGAGCCTATAGATAGGTGTTTCACAGACAGAATGTTTAAACCCTCAGAGGTAAGATCTTTGACACCATTTGCTAGGTCATCAAGGAGGTCTAGTGCCAGACAGTCTGAAGACAAGTCATTATTTTTCTTTCCATGGTCTTGTCAAGTTGTCTCCTAAGAGTCACATTGTGAAGATAAAGGTCTTTTTCTAGAGCTCTTGTTTCAACGGAGCAAAGAAAAAAAAAAGCACCCCTTCCTTCATGGCCTCGCAAAAACTGGTTGACTTTGTTGATGGTTGGCCGTTTCGGTTAAAATAAAGATAAAGCTGAAGACAAATTCCCTCCAAGCAAAAACTAATAGGACTTTTGAGGTACCAAACTTAATAATCATTTTAAATAGAAATATCCAAAACAATAAAAAAATAACCATTAAAAACAATGCCCATCATACATGTTGCTGAGACTCCACAAACACATTCAACGTGTTTCCACAGGTCAAAGCCTTCTAATTCAGGAAGAACAAAAAATATTCCTATTCTACAGACAGCCACATGTTTGTCTATACAACCACAAATAAAAGAAAAACAG
The DNA here is from genome assembly GCA_029206835.1 of Rana muscosa. Taxonomy (NCBI): domain Eukaryota; kingdom Metazoa; phylum Chordata; class Amphibia; order Anura; family Ranidae; genus Rana; species Rana muscosa. The sequence continues at coordinate 1,076,948,462 of CM055117.1, forward strand.
TAGTTGGAGATCTGGGGGCGCAGAAGTGAAATGTGAAAGGGAAATAGGTGTGAAAAGATAAGCTGTGGTTGGTCATGCAAAAGTAAGATGTGGACTGGGAGGTTAAGCTGTGGATGCTGAGGGTGGGATGTTGACAGGGGGTACAAAGATGAGTTGTAGATGGGGGAGGAAGAGGTGAGCTGTGGATGATGGGAGAAGAGGTGAGTTGTGGTTGATCGAAGAATAGGTTAGCTGTGGATGGTGGGGTGAATATGTGAGCTATGGACAGGAGGAGAAGAAATGAGCTGTGAATGGTGGAGTGCATAGCTGAGCGGTGGAAGGTGGGTGAATAGGTGAGCTGTGGACGGGAGAGAAGAAGTGAGCTGTGGATGGTGGGGTGAATAGGTGAGCTGTGGATGGTGGGGTGATCAGGTGAGCTGTGGACGGGGGGGAGAAGAGGTGAGCTGTGGATCATGGGTTGAATAGGTGAGCTGTGGATGGTGGGGTGATCAGGTGAGCTGTGGACAGGGGGAGAAGAGGTGAGCTGTGAATGGTGGGATGAATAGGTGAGTTGTGGATGGTGGGGTGATCAGGTGAGCTGTGAATGGTAGGGTGAATAGGTGAACTGTGGATGGTAGGGTGAATAGGTGAACTGTGGATGGTGAGGTGATCAGGTGAGCTGTGGACGGGGGGAGAAGAGGTGAGCTGTGGATCATGGGTTGAATAGGTGAGCTGTGAATGGTGGGGTGATCGGGTGAGTTGTGGACAGGGGAAGAAGAGGTGAGCTGTGAATGGTGGAATAGTGGGGTGAATAGGTGAGTTGTGGATGGTGGGTTTATCAGGTGAGCTGCGGACGGGGGGAGAAGAGGTGAGTTGTAGATGGTGGGGTGAATAGGTGAGCTGTGGACGGGGGGAGAAGAGGTGAGCTGTGGCTGGTGGGGTGAATAGGTGAGCTGTGGACGGGGGAAAAAAAGTGAGCTGTGGATGGTGGGGTGAATATGTGAGCTGTGGATGGTGGGGTGAATAGGTGAGCTGTGAACGGGGGGGAAAAAAGGTGAACTGTGGATGGTGGGGTGAATAGGTGAGCTTTGGATGGTCGGGTGAATAGGTGAGCTGTTGATGGTGGGATGCATAGGTGAGCTGTGGACGGGGAAAGAGGAAGTAAGCTGTGGATGGTGGGATGCACAGTGTTTGCTATGCATTCCTTTGTCCTGTACTTTGTGTGTTACACATTCATAAACCTTATGCTACACAGTTTTGAGCCTTTACTACACCCATTAATTGGCACCACTTTACTTCTTTCCCCCAAGGATGAGCGGAGTTTGGAGGCAGAGACTTGGCTGGAGAAGGGCTTTGAGCTTTGGGATGCACATCCTAATGCTATTGGCTGTGCACACCTCTATTTTGTCGCTAGGTTTGTGTCACTTGATCAATATATCTTCATTAGAAACCATACTGTTTTTAAGTTTTGGTATGAGGTGAAGAGAGTACCAGACATATGGTTGAGAATCCAGCACAAATTATTATTCACCATGAAAGGGGTCCATGATGGCCTTCAGCTCAGAGGAAATGGCTTAAACCCAGAAGACTAAAGACATCTAGTAGCGGAAAAGAAGTACTGCAAGGAAAATCTCCAGAATTAAGGAAAGTACTGCAGCAAAAGCAGTTTTTTAATGCCCTTTTTAAAATTATTTGACTGGAGTTCTGTTTAAAGAGGTTGCTCCACTCCAAAATGATTGTCACCTCTTTAGATGACCACAAGCCAGGTTCAGTTCTATATCTCTGACATAGAGATTTCCTCCCACCAATAGCATGAACTTGATAGTCTGAAAGGACCATTTTAAATTAGGTTTGTATCACTCAATCAATATATCTTCATTAGAAACCATACTAGTTTTAAGTAAGGTGTGAAGTGAAGGTATGGTTAAGAGTCCAGCTCAAATTTTTACTTTTCATAAAAGTAAAAAAAAGATATCCTACATGTTTTGGGGGCTTAACCCAACCCCTTGTCAGAGCTCATGCAGCCACCTGATGACAGTGGTTATCCTGGAGTAAATTTTTCTTGTATGGATTAAAGGCCAGTTTTGGTCACTGTAGAGGCTGCTAGGATGAAAAAAAGGGCCTTTAATCCATGATAGCAAAATCTCTTCTGGGATACCCACTTTCAGTCCAGCTTTATTTAAAATCACACTTGCATAAGCCCTGATGAAGGTGGATCGGTTAAACCCCCAAAACGGATATTGTTTTTTTTATTTTTATCAATACAAATTTAATCTGGACTATCAACCATACACCTGGCTGTCATGGTTATGCAGTAATGTTTGTCTGTTAGCTTACCTCTCCTCCATGTGTCCTGCTTTAGAGGCCAGCCACTCTCACCTGGCTGCCTAAGTAATCTCTCCTCTAAGCATGGCTCCACCCCAGGCCCTATCAGGGAACTCTATATTAATCTGTGCACTGCAAGCCAGCCGTGCTGATCAACGTTGTTTGTTAAGCTATTGTGTGTTTGGTTTCCTGCTTGCCGTGTGCTCTACGCCTGTCTCTGTTTTACCGATCTTGGCTTGTTCTCGACTATCCCTGCCTGCTTGTGACCCTGCTCGGTCTGGTAAAACTAGCGTTCCTAACTGAGATAGCACATTCGTCACGCTGCAAATTTTTTAATCTTTTAATGCAAGGCTGAAAAGAACGAATCGTCTCTCACCAAACTTCTACTAACACGAGATTAGCAGAAGGAGCCCGAAGGGTGGCGCACTTGGTATTGAACTTCCCTTTTATAGTTCCGTCGTACGTGACCGCGTTCTTGGCGATAGGAATTTCCAAAAACATTTGTGCGACCGTGTGTATGCAAGACAAGTTTGAGCCAGCATCCGTTGGAAAAAAATCCACGGTTTTGTTGTCGGAATTTCCGATCGTGTGTACACAGCATGAGAAACTGTTGGTGTTATGAAGAAGGTTTGCTGGAAAACTCTGTATTTATTCCTATGGTGAATCCTCTGCAGAAGGCATGAAAAGGAATTACTATACTTTATTTTCAGCAGTTTTTAGTAGATGCTGTGCTGGAATAAAGGAAAATTCAGCCAGGCAGGGGTTCTCAGCAACTTAGCTGAAAAACCAAACTTGATTTCGTATTATTCATGGGTGTTGGGAGGTCCCTCTGGTAGAGTTCGTACAGCTTTTAGATAAGGTCAAATTCCGAACAAATTTTCTTTTCAAAATCAAAAATTTTGTGCGTTTTCTGATCCAATGGTTCCACCATTGATTTTCGAAATTGGACCAACCAAGCCTTCAATTTCACCTCATGATGCTACAGAATTTTTTTTTCGTGGCCGGGAATCTTCTTTTCTTTCCGGTAATTTTCTTTTCTGGCACTCATGTGCATTCCTTTTTCTATTACATTTCTTGCACAATTCTCCCATCAATGATAAGAAAATCGTTAGTTTTTCAAAAAATGTCCAACATGCCCGATTACTCAAATTTGATGGCTGCAAGAAAATCGGCTGTTGCTGCAGCCCACTAATGGTGCGAAATTCGAACGAAAATTCTTAGGTAAGATTTTCGAAAGAAAATTCATTTTAAAATTCGACCCGTGTATGGCCTGCCTTAAGCCTCGTACACACGACCGGTTTTCTCGGCAAGAAAACTGCTGGGAGAGATTTTTGCAGAGAATACCGTTTGTGTGTATGGTTTCTCGTCAAGAAAACTGCCGGGAATCTCAACGAGAAAAATAGAGAACCTGCTCTCTATTTTCTCGCCGGGATTCTCGTCGGCCTGTTTCCCGACGAGAAAACTGTGTGTGCATGCGGCTACAAGCTTACCTGTCCTCCGGTAAGCCCGCGCATGCTCGATGAGACTTCGACGCATGCGCGGTAGCTTACAAGGGTAGTGTAAGGTGAAGCAAGATGGCGGCGACAGCATCGAATGTGACGAGCGCATGCTTGTCGTAATCGATGACGTCACCGCGTTCTTGCCATTCAAAAGAACGGCGGTTCTTTTGAATGGCCATCTGTATGCCCGGCTTTGCAAGAAAAGCTTGCCAAGAATCTCGTCAGCAAAACCAACGTTTCTCTAGTCATCTTCCAGGACGGCACACCTGAGAGATGACTGGTCCACCTGACAGGAAACACAATCAACACATGAGGTTAAAAGGCCCCTCCCTTCCCCTGCACCTCAGTTCTTGATTGTGTTTCCCGGCAGCGAAACGTTTGTTATTTTTGTCAGACCTGAAGTCGGTAGCGGATGGTCTCCCCCCTGAGAGCTGGACGCCAAGGCCGGGGAGGGTTGCGGGTCCAGCCAGGGATCAGTCCCTTCTCAGGGGGGGTTCCCAATGACCGGTGGTATTCCCCGGTAAAGAGCCTCCCGGGCACAGGGGCGTTTCCCGGATCTCTTGTGGGTACATGCCTCCCCACCTACCTTCCACCCAGTCTAGGGTACTTGGGGGATGAAGGAACCGGAGGGTCTGCAGAAGTCCAGGCCGCTGGAGGAGGAAGGCTGTCATTTTCCTGACAGTGCAGCTCCATAGGGAATGCTGGAAACACTCCTAGGCAGGAGTGAGCATTCGTCGGGTGGAGCAAGATGGTGCCTCTTCCGGTTCCGGGCAACATCACTTCCGGTTTCCGGTCCACGCCAAAATGGCGGATCCGGACACTAGAGGCCAAAATGGGACTACCTCTGGCGGCGGGACTCCAGCAAAATGGCGCAGATCGGCGTCCTGGCCATAAAAATCCGGTGGAGCCAGGCGGAGGTCCCACAGGCCCCTCTCACCGCCTGGAGTCTCACAGCAGAGCTCCTAGGAAGTAGGAACCAGCTGAGACCAGGAATGGAGCGAGAGGAGGACACAGCAGTGGCTGCATCCCAGGAGGGGACCACGAGTGGTGAGTCTTTCCTCTATTATTCACAAGGGGTTGGTTAAGGGAGGTCTTACCCACACCCCTTGGGGGGGGCAGGAGAAAGTACAGCTTGCTAAAAAACTAGTGCTGTCTTGTCTTTTTGTCTCCTTAGAACCCAGTGGATCTGCTCAAGGGGCCCACAAGGTTAAAAGCAAAAGTACCCCTCCCCCTAGAACAAAAAGGTGTGGTAATTGCAATGAAAAGCTCCCACTTGATCACGCAAAGCCTTTTTGTTACAGGTGCATACATAAATTGTCGGGTAAGGAAACCTCACAGGTGTTGAGGGACTTCCTTACAGTACAGGCAGAGATGCTGACTACGTTACAATCCCTTAAGACAGTTATTGCATCTAAGGAAGAGCATAGCACTAGTGGCAGAGAGGTTCTGTCCTCTAGAGAAGGTACTTCATCTCAGGGGGACACATCTGACAGAGGTCAGAGAACCCCACAGGGGCCTCCCTCTTCCATTACTTCAGGAGTAGATGAGCTTGAGGACCCAGAGGAGTCAGAAGAGGACTCATTAAAGGAGGGGGAAGGTTCAGACCCTGAAAGCCAGGACAGTGACAGTCCTAAACTTAGGCATCTCTTTCCCGTGGAGGACATGGGACAGTTGCTTAAGGCAATTTATGCCTCTGAAGATATCCCAGAACCTCCAGTACAGACAACAGCCCGGGATAAGTTGTATAAGGGCTTAGGAAAACCTCAGTCCAGAGTATTCCCAGTACACCAAACCCTTAAGGAGGTAATTCTGAGGGAGTGGAAGGACCCGGAAAGGAAGGTCCTTAAGCTAAAAACCTGGAAGAGAAGGTTCCCTTTTGGGGAGGAAGAAGAAGAGAAGTTTTTCAAGACCCCCAAATTAGATGCAGCCCTTTCTCAGGTCTCTAAGAAATCCGATTTGTCCTTTGAGGACTCGGGTAGCATTAAGGACCAAATGGATAGGAAGGCTGAAACTTTTCTGCGCAGAGCATGGGATGCCAATGCGGCAGCCATGGCTCCTGCACTAGCATCTGCCTGCGTAGCCAGGAATATGAATGCCTGGCTAGGTAGGCTCTCTGGCCATGTTTCTAGAGGGGACAATTCCGAAGAGGTTATGGACTCTCTAGAAATAATTAACAAAGCAGTAGCATATTTGGCTGATGCGACAGTGGAGGTGGTCAGAACCTCAGCCAAGTCAGCGGCCCTCCTGAACTCCGCAAGAAGGGCGGTCTGGGTTAAGTCATGGCAGGGGGACCCTATGTCCAGATCACAGCTCTGCGGGTTACCTTTTGAAGGTTCCCAGCTTTTTGGCCCTGGTCTGGATCAGGTCCTATCGCGATCTGCAGAGAAGGGGAAAAAGTTCCCGGTTAAGGCCAAGAGAGAAAAAGGCAAAAAGTTTTTTCGTGCCCCTCCTAATCAGGGCCAGTTCAGGGCCAAGAAAGACACCAATAGAAGATGGGGGAAGGGAAAGGGCGGACAGAAGGGTGGCCTGCTCTTCTCCGGACCCAAGGACGCCAGCAGGCAGCCAAAGTGACGCCAGCGTCAGGGTAGGGGGGAGACTTTCCCGATTTGTCCCTCAATGGCGAAGGATCTCCGAAAGCCCCTATATCCTGCATATCCTGACAGAAGGATATCGTCTGGAACTTTCCTCTCCTCCCCCTCAAAATTTTACTCTGACCCATCTCCCCAAAGAACCTTTGAGAGCAGCAGGGTTGATGGACAATTTGCAGGGATTGGCGGACCAGGAGGTTATCGTTCCCGTTCCACCCGAAGAGCTCTACCAGGGATTTTACTCCCACGTGTTTGTGGTCCAGAAGCCGTCAGGAAAATTTCGCCTGATATTAAATCTCAGGAAGCTGAACAGGTTTCTGATACACAAGAGCTTTCGGATGGAAAGCATTTATACTGTGAGAAAATATCTATTGAAGGATGCCTTTATGGCCACAGTGGATCTGAGGGACGCGTATCTCCACGTGGCTATTGCCCCGGAACACCAATCCCTGCTGAGGTTTGCAGTCCTGACAAGCAAGGGTATACAACACTGGCAATACCGAGCACTTCCCTTTGGCTTAGCTGCAAGCCCAAGAGTGTTCACAAAGATATTGGCAGAGGTTGTAGCTTACCTGCATTTACAGGGGGTATCTCTGATACCCTATTTAGACGACCTCCTGATCTATGGACAGTCTTTAGAGCAAGTGACAGCAGACGTAAAGACGGTGATCTGCACCTTGGAGAACTTGGGTTGGATAGTAAACAGGGAAAAATCGTCCCTAGTGCCATCCCAGATAAAAACTTTCCTAGGATACTCTGTGGACGCAGGGGCTCAGAAGTTTTTTCTCCCAGAGGAAAAAAGGTTAAAGGTAATATCAGCAGTTTCCACTCTATTGGAACCCAGGGACTGCTCTCGCAGACAGGTCATGAGGGTCCTTGGCCTAATGACTGCCTGTATTCCGGCGGTTCCCTGGGCTCAGCTCCATTCCAGGGAGCTACAGTTTTTCCTTCTATCCTCCTGGGACAAGAAGACAGAGTCTCTGGATGGGAAGGTGGCCATTCCAGCAAGGGTAAGGGCCTCCCTAGATTGGTGGCTGGGTCAGGACAGACTCATGTTGGGTCGTCTCTGGACCCAGTGGAACCCTATAAAAATTACCACAGATGCAAGCGCCTGGGGTTGGGGTGCTCACTTGGGGGACCTCCAAGCGCAGGGATCCTGGAACCAGATCCAAGCAAGGGCCTCCTCCAATTACAGGGAGCTTCTTGCGGTGGGTCAGGCTCTGAAGGCCTTCGAAAGCAGAGTTCAGGGACTAGACGTCCAAGTCCTCTCGGACAATGTGACAGCAGTTTCCTATCTAAACCGACAAGGGGGTACAAGATCCAGAAGGCTACTAAGTCTAGCCCTGGAGATTCTGAGTTGGGCAGAAGGAGTCCTTCAATCCATATCGGCGGTCCACATAAGAGGGACCACCAATGTGGTAGCGGATTTCCTGAGCCGACAGCCCATTCACCAAGGGGAATGGGAACTAAACCAGAGAGTATTCCTCCAGATAAGTCAAGAGTTTGGGGTTCCGGAGATAGACCTTTTCGCCCACAGAGGGAACAGAAAGGTGGAGCGTTTTTTCTCTCTCACCAGAGAGGGAGGTTCAGAGGGAATAGATGCTCTAGCTCAGAATTGGGACTGTCACCTAGCATATGCTTTCCCTCCACTAGCTTTGATTCCTCGGGTTCTACAGAGGCTGGCCAACTCGGAGTGCAAGCTGATTCTGATAGCCCCTTGGTGGCCCAAGAGGACTTGGTTTGCTACTCTGAAGAAATGGTCGGTGGCCCCTCCTTTTCCTCTCCCAACCAGGCAGGATCTTCTTCTGCAGGGGCCAGTAGTTCACCCAAACCCAGGATTCTTCAGGTTGACGGCATGGCTCTTGAGAGGGAGATTCTCAGAGGCAAAAGATGCTCAGATAAAGTGATTGAGACCCTCCTAGGTAGTCGAAAACCAGTCACTAGGAGGATATATTCAAAGGTCTGGAATACTTTTTCTCACTGGTGTCAAGATAGAGAAGTGTCTAGTCCTCCGGTACCAGTGATACTAGAATTTTTACAGGCAGGGGTGGACAAAGGAATTGCCACAAATACCCTGAAGGTACAGATAGCTGCTCTATCCGTATTTTTGGACCAGAGGCTCACGTTAGAGCCTCTGATTAGGAGGTTCCTAGTAGCTAGGGAGAGGTTAACCCCCATAAAGGTTAAAAGATTCCCCCCTTGGAATCTAACATTGGTCTTGGAAGCGTTGACGAAAGCGCCTTTCGAACCAGTTTAGGAGATCTCCATTAAATTTTTGACGCTTAAGTTAGCCTTTTTACTGGCCAATTGGCCATCACAACAGCCAGAAGAGTAAGTGACCTGCAGGCCTTGTCAAGTAAAGAGCCTTTTCTGTTGATTCTGGAAGATAGAGTGGTGCTGAAGCAAGACCCACTTTTTCTTCCCAAAGTCGCATCACAGTTTCATAGGTCGCAGGAGATCATTTTGCCTTCCTTTTGTGAAAACCCAAAGAACAAAGGAGAGGAAAAATTTCAGTTTTTAGATGTCAGGAGATGTTTGCTGACATACTTGGACAGAGTGAAGGACTTCAGGAAGTCGACTCACCTTTTAGTTTTATTTAGCGGCCCTAGGAAGGGAGGGCAGGCTTCTAAATCTACAGTGGCTAGGTGGATTAGGCAGACCATAGGTATGGCTTATGAGCAGTCAGGTTCCCCAGTACCAGGTAACATTAAAGCTCATTCAACAAGATCTTTGGCGGCCTCTTGGGCAGAAAAAGCAGGGGCCTCAATCGAACAGATCTGCCGAGCAGCCACATGGGCGAAGCAGGACACCTTAAAGCACTATAGAGTGGAACTACTATCGCCTCAGGATCTGACGTTTGGAAGGAAGGTCTTACAAGCGGTGGTCCCACCCTAAGGTAGGCCTTGAACTTCTTGTCCATCCTCTCAGGTGTGCCGTCCTGGAAGATGACTAGAGAAAATTGACAGTTACTTACCGTTAACTGCTTTTCTAGGATATCTTCCAGGACGGCAGGCCTACTTCCCACCCCTGGTTTGATGTAAGTACTAGGGATGAGCTTCGTGTTCGAGTCGAACATACGTTCGACTCGAACATCGGCTGTTCGATCGTTCGACGAAGATCGAACGATTTGGGCCGTTCGCGCCAAATTCGAGTGACGCGAACGGCCCACAATGCACTACGCCATCGCAGTGTCATCCAGGCGCTGTGATTGGCCAAGCATGCACTGTGACCCCGCATGCTTGGCCAATCACAGCGCCGGCAGCGAGGAGAGCAATGATTGGCCACAGGCAGGATGCCTGTGGCCAATTATTGCTGAGGGTGTTTAGTACACGCCCCACACTATAAAAGGCCGCCAGCACGGCGGCCTAGTGTAGTGTGTTCCGGAGCAGGGATAGAGCAGCATAGATAGGGACAGTGACTGTTATTTCTTTCTTGCTTAACCTGGATTCCTTTAGTTTAGGGAAAGAGAAGGATAGGTAGGGAGAGTGTCAGTGTGTTTTGTGCTTGTGCTATAGTGTGCTTAAAAAAAACATTTATTCTAGGGACAGAAAACTGTAGGTAGGGACAGTGTCAGTTTCTTTCACTCTGCAAGTCCTTGTTTCCAGGGACCTGGAAGGACAGTGAGTGAATTGTCCTTGTGCTATATTGTGCTTAAAAAAACATTTATTCTAGGGACAGAAAACTGTAGGTAGGGAGAGTGTCAGTTTCTTTCACTCTGCAAGTCCTTGTTTCCAGGGACCTGTAAGGACAGTGAGTGAATTGTCCTTGTGCTATATTGTGATTAAAAAAAACATTTTTTCTAGGGACAGAAAACTGTAGGTAGGGAGAGTGTTTTTTTTCTTTCACTCTGCAAGTCCTTGTTTCCAGGGACCTGGAAGGACAGTGAGTGAATTGTCCTTGTGCTATATTGTGCTTAAAAAAAAACATTTTTTCTAGGGACAGAAAACTGTAGGTAGGGAGAGTGTTTTTTTTTTTTCACTCTGCAAGTCCTTGTTTCCAGGGACCTGTAAGGACAGTGAGTGAATTGTCCTTGTGCTATATTGTGCTTAAAAAAAACATTTATTCTAGGGACAGAAAACTGTAGGTAGGGAGAGTGTCAGTTTATTTCACTCTGCAAGTCCTTGTTTCCAGGGACCTGTAAGGACAGTGAGTGAATTGTCCTTGTGCTATATTGTGATTAAAAAAAACATTTTTTCTAGGGACAGAAAACTGTAGGTAGGGAGAGTGTTTTTTTTCTTTCACTCTGCAAGTCCTTGTTTCCAGGGACCTGGAAGGACAGTGAGTGAATTCTCCTTGTGCTATATTGTGCTTAAAAAAAACATTAATTCTAGGGACAGAAAACTGTAGGTAGGGAGAGTGTCAGTTTATTTCACTCTGCAAGTCCTTGTTTCCAGGGACCTGTAAGGACAGTGAGTGAATTGTCCTTGTGCTATATTGTGCTTAAAAAAAACATTTATTCTAGGGACAGAAAACTGTAGGTAGGGAGAGTGTTTATTTTCTTTCACTCTGCAAGTCCTTGTTTCCAGGGACCTGTAAGGACAGTGAGTGAATTGTCCTTGTGCTATATTGTGATTAAAAAAAACATTTATTCTAGGGACAGAAAACTGTAGGTAGGGAGAGTGTCAGTTTATTTCACTCTGCAAGTCCTTGTTTCCAGGGACCTGTAAGGACAGTGAGTGAATTGTCCTTGTGCTATATTGTGATTAAAAAAAACATTTTTTCTAGGGACAGAAAACTGTAGGTAGGGAGAGTGTTTTTTTTCTTTCACTCTGCAAGTCCTTGTTTCCAGGGACCTGTAAGGACAGTGAGTGAATTGTCCTTGTGCTATATTGTGCTTAAAAAAAACATTTATTCTAGGGACAGAAAACTGTAGGTAGGGAGAGTGTCAGTTTATTTCACTCTGCAAGTCCTTGTTTCCAGGGACCTGTAAGGACAGTGAGTGAATTGTCCTTGTGCTATATTGTGATTAAAAAAAACATTTTTTCTAGGGACAGAAAACTGTAGGTAGGGAGAGTGTTTTTTTTCTTTCACTCTGCAAGTCCTTGTTTCCAGGGACCTGTAAGGACAGTGAGTGAATTGTCCTTGTGCTATATTGTGATTAAAAAAAACATTTTTTCTAGGGACAGAAAACTGTAGGTAGGGAGAGTGTTTTTTTTCTTTCACTCTGCAAGTCCTTGTTTCCAGGGACCTGGAAGGACAGTGAGTGAATTGTCCTTGTGCTATATTGTGCTTAAAAAAAACATTTATTCTAGGGACAGAAAACTGTAGGTAGGGAGAGTGTCAGTTTATTTCACTCTGCAAGTCCTTGTTTCCAGGGACCTGTAAGGACAGTGAGTGAATTGTCCTTGTGCTATATTGTGATTAAAAAAAACATTTTTTCTAGGGACAGAAAACTGTAGGTAGGGAGAGTGTTTTTTTTCTTTCACTCTGCAAGTCCTTGTTTCCAGGGACCTGGAAGGACAGTGAGTGAATTCTCCTTGTGCTATATTGTGCTTAAAAAAAACATTAATTCTAGGGACAGAAAACTGTAGGTAGGGAGAGTGTCAGTTTATTTCACTCTGCAAGTCCTTGTTTCCAGGGACCTGTAAGGACAGTGAGTGAATTGTCCTTGTGCTATATTGTGCTTAAAAAAAACATTTATTCTAGGGACAGAAAACTGTAGGTAGGGAGAGTGTTTATTTTCTTTCACTCTGCAAGTCCTTGTTTCCAGGGACCTGTAAGGACAGTGAGTGAATTGTCCTTGTGCTATATTGTGATTAAAAAAAACATTTATTCTAGGGACAGAAAACTGTAGGTAGGGAGAGTGTCAGTTTATTTCACTCTGCAAGTCCTTGTTTCCAGGGACCTGTAAGGACAGTGAGTGAATTGTCCTTGTGCTATATTGTGATTAAAAAAAACATTTTTTCTAGGGACAGAAAACTGTAGGTAGGGAGAGTGTTTTTTTTCTTTCACTCTGCAAGTCCTTGTTTCCAGGGACCTGTAAGGACAGTGAGTGAATTGTCCTTGTGCTATATTGTGCTTAAAAAAAACATTTATTCTAGGGACAGAAAACTGTAGGTAGGGAGAGTGTCAGTTTATTTCACTCTGCAAGTCCTTGTTTCCAGGGACCTGTAAGGACAGTGAGTGAATTGTTCTTGTGCTATATTGTGATTAAAAAAAACATTTTTTCTAGGGACAGAAAACTGTAGGTAGGGAGAGTGTCAGTTTATTTCACTCTGCAAGTCCTTGTTTCCAGGGACCTGTAAGGACAGTGAGTGAATTGTTCTTGTGCTATATTGTGATTAAAAAAAACATTTTTTCTAGGGACAGAAAACTGTAGGTAGGGAGAGTGTTTTTTTTCTTTCACTCTGCAAGTCCTTGTTTCCAGGGACCTGTAAGGACAGTGAGTGAATTGTCCTTGTGCTATATTGTGCTTAAAAAAAACATTTATTCTAGGGACAGAAAACTGTAGGTAGGGAGAGTGTCAGTTTATTTCACTCTGCAAGTCCTTGTTTCCAGGGACCTGTAAGGACAGTGAGTGAATTGTCCTTGTGCTATATTGTGATTAAAAAAACATTTTTTCTAGGGACAGAAAACTGTAGGTAGGGAGAGTGTTTTTTTTCTTTCACTCTGCAAGTCCTTGTTTCCAGGGACCTGGAAGGACAGTGAGTGAATTGTCCTTGTGCTATATTGTGCTTAAAAAAAACATTTATTCTAGGGACAGAAAACTGTAGGTAGGGAGTGTCAGTTTATTTCACTCTGCAAGTCCTTGTTTCCAGGGACCTGTAAGGACAGTGAGTGAATTGTCCTTGTGCTATATTGTGATTAAAAAAAACATTTTTTCTAGGGACAGAAAACTGTAGGTAGGGAGAGTGTTTTTTTTCTTTCACTCTGCAAGTCCTTGTTTCCAGGGACCTGTAAGGACAGTGAGTGAATTGTCCTTGTGCTATATTGTGATTAAAAAAAACATTTTTTCTAGGGACAGAAAACTGTAGGTAGGGAGAGTGTTTTTTTTCTTTCACTCTGCAAGTCCTTGTTTCCAGGGACCTGGAAGGACAGTGAGTGAATTGTCCTTGTGCTATATTGTGCTTAAAAAAAACATTTATTCTAGGGACAGAAAACTGTAGGTAGGGAGAGTGTCAGTTTATTTCACTCTGCAAGTCCTTGTTTCCAGGGACCTGTAAGGACAGTGAGTGAATTGTCCTTGTGCTATATTGTGATTAAAAAAAACATTTTTTCTAGGGACAGAAAACTGTAGGTAGGGAGAGTGTTTTTTTTCTTTCACTCTGCAAGTCCTTGTTTCCAGGGACCTGGAAGGACAGTGAGTGAATTGTCCTTGTGCTATATTGTGCTTAAAAAAAACATTTATTCTAGGGACAGAAAACTGTAGGTAGGGAGAGTGTCAGTTTATTTCACTCTGCAAGTCCTTGTTTCCAGGGACCTGTAAGGACAGTGAGTGAATTGTCCTTGTGCTATATTGTGATTAAAAAAAACATTTTTTCTAGGGACAGAAAACTGTAGGTAGGGAGAGTGTTTTTTTTCTTTCACTCTGCAAGTCCTTGTTTCCAGGGACCTGTAAGGACAGTGAGTGAATTGTCCTTGTGCTATATTGTGATTAAAAAAAACATTTATTCTAGGGACAGAAAACTGTAGGTAGGGAGAGTGTCAGTTTATTTCACTCTGCAAGTCCTTGTTTCCAGGGACCTGTAAGGACAGTGAGTGAATTGTTCTTGTGCTATATTGTGATTAAAAAAAACATTTTTTCTAGGGACAGAAAACTGTAGGTAGGGAGAGTGTCAGTTTATTTCACTCTGCAAGTCCTTGTTTCCAGGGACCTGTAAGGACAGTGAGTGAATTGTTCTTGTGCTATATTGTGATTAAAAAAAACATTTTTTATAGGGACAGAAAACTGTAGGTAGGGAGAGTGTCAGTTTATTTCACTCTGCAAGTCCTTGTTTCCAGGGACCTGTAAGGACAGTGAGTGAATTGTTCTTGTGCTATATTGTGATTAAAAAAAACATTTTTTCTAGGGACAGAAAACTGTAGGTAGGGAGAGTGTTTTTTTTCTTTCACTCAAAAAACCTTGTTTCCAGGGACCTGTAAGGACAGTGAGTGAATTGTCCTTGTGCTATATTGTGCTTAAAAAAAACATTTATTCTAGGGACAGAAAACTGTAGGTAGGGAGAGTGTCAGTTTCTTTCACTGTGAAAGTCCTTGTTTCAAGGGACAGAGAAGGACACCTGAAGGTAGCCCTTATTGCTTTTTTCCCATCTCCCTGCAGGCCATCTATTAGAATGTCTGGAAGGCAAACAAGGAGAGGCAGACAGTCAGGAGGCAATAAAAGAGGGCAAGCAGGCTCTGTGTCTGGGGGCAACAGTGCTGGTCGTGGACGCGGTGCATTGTCATCAGCACATGGCCATGGGACACGCTTGTCCTTCTTTTCGGCAGCTGGACATGTTGAGCCACATCATGCCGAAGACTTGGTAGAGTGGATGACCAAGCCCTCCTCCTCCTCCTCATCCTCTCTCACCCAGGCTCAGGGTACTGGAAAAGCAGCTGCCAAAGCGTCGTCTTCCCTGGTATCAATGTCAGACAAATCATCAGTCACTCCTTCCCTAGACCCACCATGTCCTCCTCCTGAGGAGTCCCCCGAACTGTTTCAGCACAGTGTTGGGTACATGCTCCAGGAGGATGCCCAGCGTTTCGAAGGGTCTGATGATGAAACCCAGCTAGAGGAAGGCAGTAGCGTGAGAGCAGACAGAGGGGATGCTCAAGAAGGACACCAATCTGGCAGTCATGTTCCAGCAGCTGCAGCATACTGCCAGATTGGCTCCAGTGATGAGGAGGGAGGGGATGATGAGGTCACTGACTCCACGTGGGTGCCTAATAGGAGAGAGGAGGAGGAGGAGGATGAGGAGGAGGCACATCTCCAACGAGGCAGGATGCCCTTTGGTGGCCAGCGTAAGGGCAGTACACCGACGGAATCACACCGCAGAGCTCCGCCTGTGCAGGGCGCTGCCTCTGCCCGTCATTCAAAAAGTTCTTTGGTGTGGGCCTTTTTTGAGGCTAGTGCATCAGATCGCACAGCTGCTGTTTGCAACATATGTCTCAAGCGTATATCGCGTGGCCAAAACATCAGCCGCTTGGGTACCACATGCCTGACCAGACATATGTTGACCTGCCATGCAGCTCGTTGGCAAGCCTACCTCAAAGACCCACACCAAAGAACAAAGCGGACCTCTCCTTGCACCGCATCAGCTGGGATCTCCAACCCCACTATAACTTCAGTCCTCTCTGAAACATGCACTGAGAGGAATGAAGGTGTAGAATTAGGTGTGTCACAGCCAAGTACTTGCGGCCACTCTGCTAGCAGTACACCGACGTCCGATTCTAGCAGGCAAATTTCCCTGCCCCAGCTGCTGGACCGTCGAAAGAAGTTCACTCCCAGCCATCCACATGCCCAGCGGTTGAATGCTAGCTTGGCTAAATTGCTAGCGCTTCAACTGCTGCCTTTTCAGTTGGTAGACTCGGCCCCCTTCCGTGAGTTTGTGCAATGTGCGGTTCCTCAGTGGCAGGTTCCCAAACGCCACTTTTTCTCACGGAAGGCTATTCCGGCTCTCTACCGGCATGTGGAAGGCAATGTCTTGGCCTCGCTGGACAGGGCGGTCAGCGGTAAGGTGCATATTACCGCTGACTCATGGTCCAGCAGGCATGGACAGGGACGTTACCTTTCTTTCACGGCCCATTGGGTCACTCTTTTGGCAGCTGGGAAGGATGCAGGACAAGGTGCAGTAGTGTTGGAGGTTGTCCCACCGCCACGCCTCCAAAATGCTACTACTGGTTGTGACACACCTCTCTCCTCCACCCCCTCCTCTTCTTCTTCCTCCATGGCCTCTTCCTGTGGTTTGTCCTATGAACCAGCGGTGCTCCGTAGCCGTTCACGGGGCTACGCAAGTACGCAGGCAAAAAGATGCCATGCCGTGCTTGCGCTGGTGTGTTTGGGGGACAGAAGCCACACTGGGGCAGAGGTCCTGTCTGCTCTGCAGGGCCAGGCCGAGAGGTGGTTGACGCCACGCCAGCTTAAGCCAGGAATGGTGGTTTGCGACAATGGCACCAACCTCCTCTCCGCCCTCCGACAGGGACAACTGACCCATGTGCCCTGTGTGGCTCACGTCCTTAACCTGGTGGTGCAGCGGTTCTTGGGCAGGTACCCGGGCTTACAGGATGTCCTGAGGCAGGCCAGGAAAGTCTGTGTGCATTTCCGCAGATCTTATAATGCCAGTGCTCGCCTGGCTGAGCTGCAAAAGGAGTTGAACCTGCCCAAGAACCGCCTTATATGTGACATGCCCACCAGGTGGAACTCAACGTTGGCCATGCTGCAGCGGCTGCACACGCAGCAGAGGGCCATCAATGAGTACCTGTGCGACTACGGCACCAGGACAGGGTCAGGGGAGCTTGGTTTTTTTTCTCCACGCCAGTGGGGCATGATCAGGGATGCATGCACTGTCCTGGCACCATTTGAGGAGGCCACGAGGATGGTGAGCAGTGACAGTGCATGCATCAGTGACACTGTACCTCTTGTCCACCTGTTGGAGCACACGCTGCGTGGAATAATGGACAGGGCACTTGAGGCAGAACAGAGGCAGGAAGAGGAGGACTTCCTTGCCTCTCAAGGCCCCCTTTACCCAGACAGTGTTCCTTCTGTCCCACCCATCGCACAGGAAGAGGAGGAGGAGGAGGAGGAGGAGGAGGATTGTGTCAGCATGGAGGTGGAGGCTGGCACTCAGCATCATCAGCAGCAGTCTTTTAGGGATGATTTACAGTCCCAAGAAACCAGTGGACTTGTACGTGGCTGGGAGGAGGTGGCTGCGGATCATGTCGTCCTTAGTGACCCAGAGGACTCCGGAGCGAATGCCTCAGCAAACCTACGCTGCATGGCCTCCCTGATCCTGCAAAGTCTGCGGAAGGATCCTCGTATTCTTCGGATCAAGGAGAGGGACCATTACTGGCTGGCCACTCTCCTTGATCCACGGTACAAGGGTAAGGTTGCGGACCTTATGTTACCGTCGCAGAGGGAGCAGAGGATGAGACAACTCCGGGAGGCCTTGCAGAAAGGTCTGTGCAACGCGTTCCCAGAGACTGGGAGGTTACAAACTCCTGGTCCTGGACAACGAGTTGCTGAGGCTTCGGCCAGTCAAAGAAGGAGCGGTGGGGAAGGTGGCCGTCTGACCGATGCGTTCAGACAATTCTTTAGTCCGCAGCCCCAAAGTATGATCGGTTCCAGCAACCATCGCCAGCGTCTGATAAACATGGTGCAGGAATATCTAGGGGCAAGGTCAGACTTGGACACCTTTCCCACCGAAAATCCTCTGGCTTACTGGGTCTTGAGGATGGATCACTGGCCAGAGCTTGCACAGTATGCAATTGAGCTACTGGCCTGTCCTGCATCCAGCGTTCTTTCGGAACGCACATTCAGTGCTGCTGGAGGATTTGTCACGGATCACAGGGTGCGCCTGTCCACCGACTCGGTTGATCGACTGACTTTCATCAAGATGAACCAGTCTTGGATCACCACCAGCTACCACACACCTGATGCTGATATAACAGACTAATTGATTTTAACATGTCACATCCCTTCAAGACTGATGCTGATGCTGAGTGCCTGTGCTGTTATGTTGACTGGCTATCCTCCTCCTCCGAGTCCTCAATGATACGATTGATGATGATAGCTTGGAAGATCATTTTTGTTTATGGGTGCCGCCACCAGTGGCTAAGGCCCAATTTTTCAGCCCCTGTTTTACAGGGGCGTGTAATTACAATTTTTTTAGCAATAATTTGCCATAGGGCTCATTGCTGTGCTCCAAGTACAGTATCTGTGAGGGGTTGGAGTGTTGTGGCACCAGTGCCTAAGGCCCAATTTTTCAGCCCCTGTTTAACAGGGGCGTGTCATTACAATTTTTGAAGCAATACTTTGCAACAGGGCTCATTGCTGTGCTCCAAGTACAGTATCTGTGAGGGGTTGTAGTGTTGTGCCACCAGTGCCTAAGGCCCAATTTTTCAGCCCCTGTTCAACAGGGGCATGCAATTACAATTCTTGATCTAATAATTCACAGCAGGGTCCATTGCTGCACCCACCAAGAGTAACTCTGAGGGCTTACAGTCTTGTGGCAACGCCACCACCACCACCACCACGAAAGGCCCAATTTTTCAGCCCCTGTTCAAAAGGGGCATGTAATTACAATTCTTGATCTAATAATTCACAGCAGGGCCCATTGCTGCACCCACCAAGAGTAACTGTCAGGGCTTACAGTGTTGTGGCACCAGCACCACCATCAAAGCCCCAATTTTTACTACCACTGTTCAACAATTATATGTAATTAAAATTCCTGATATAATAGTTGACAGCAGGGCGTTCCAGCACCAACCAAGAGTAACTGAGTGCTTACAGTGTTGTGCCAACACCAACAACTAAGGGGCCTATTTCTGCAGAGTATATACGGCAGGTCCCTACTTTCAAACATCCAACTTACAAACGACTCCTACTTGCAAACGAAAGAAGACAACAGGAAGTGAGAGGAAATCTACCCCTAGAAAGGAAAATTCTCTCCTGTAAGAATAAATATGGGAGAAAGGGGTCTCATCTGTACTGATGCTTTATCAGCAATCCTTGTTTCAAGAAAAACACCACATTTCAAAAACAGTTGTCATTGGGACGGAAAGTGAGGTGAAATGTTCTGAACAGGGGCACAGACAGCAAAACAAATGTTACAGGGGTGATAACCCTTACCTATGTTTCCCAAAAAGTTTAAAAATAGATTTTTGGGCTGGAGCTACACTTCAACAATGTACCTGTTCAAAATTACAAACACATTCTACATAAGAACAAACCTACAGTCCCTGTCTTGTATGCACCGCCTGTATACGGCTGTTCAGAGTATATAGGGCCTTTTTTATTTTATGTGCGGGGTTCCCCTTAATATCCATACAAGACCCAAAGGGGCTGGTAATGGGCTGGGGTGGGGGGGGGGGTCATGGGGTAGCTATGCCATTTTTCTTAAAGAATTTCATCCATATTACCGGGACCAGACATTACATTAAAGCCGCAAGCAGTTTTAAATGGCTTTTTTTTCCTTTAGAAGTGTCATTTTGTGCAGGGACAGTTCTAAACACGGGAAACACGTGGCACTTCACAGGCATACTTTAGACACCCCCCAGGTACGATATTTAAAGGAATATTTGACTTTTTTTTTTTCACTTTATGCATCATTAAAATGACTGCTCCCGAAAAACGACCGTTTTTAAAACTTCTTTTTGCATTGATACATGTCCCCTGGTGCACAACCCGGGTTCCCAAACCCTATTTATGACAATAACATGCATAATAGTTGTTATAATTAGCACTTTAGAATTCGAACGTTCGCATCCATTGTATTTAATAGGGTTCTAATGTTCGTTCGAACTTTCGGTCCGTTCGCGGGTTCTGGTGCGAACCGAACCCGGGGGTGTTCGGCTCATCACTAGTAAGTACTACGGGTAGAGTTTCCCTCTGGCACCCGGATAACCTATTACTTTGGTAGAACTGAGGTGCAGGGGAAGAGAGGGGCCTTTTAACCTCATGTGTTGATTGTGTTTCCTGTCAGGTGGACCAGTCATCTCTCAGGTGTGCCGTCCTGGAAGATATCCTAGAAAAGCAGTTAACGGCAAGTAACTGTCAATTTTTTTTCCTGACGGGATTCTCGGCCGTGTGTACAGGGCTTCAGAGTTGTTAAAAAGGAAAGGAGGCAGCTGAATATATAATATTGTGAGGGAAAAGGTATTTGATCCCCTGCTGATTTTGTACGTTTTCCCACTGACAAAGAAATGATCAGTCTATAATTTTAATGGTCGGTTTATTTTAACAGTGAGAAACAGAATAACAACAAAAATAACCAGAAAAACGCATTTCAAAAAAGTTATAAATTGATTTGCATTTTAATGAGTGAAATAAGTATTTGACCCCTTCGCAAAACATGACTTAGTACTTGGCGGAAAAACCCTTGTTGGCAATCACAGAGGTCAGACGTTCCTAGAAGTTGCCCACCAGGTTTGCACACATCTCAGGGAGGGATTTTGTCCCACTCCTCTTTGCAGATCCTCTCCAAGTCATTAAGGTTTCAAGGCTGACTTTTGGTAACTCGAACCTTCAGCTCCCGTCACATATTTTCTATGGGATTAAGGTCTGGAGACGGGGTAGGCAACTCCAGGACCTTAATGTGCTTCCTCTTGACCCACTCCTTTGTTGCCTTGGGCGTGCATTTTGGGTCATTGTCATGCTGGAATACCCATCCACGACCCATTTTCAATGCCCTGTCTTGTAGCCCATTCCAGCCTTGTGTAGGTCTACAATCTTGTCCCCGACATCCTTGGACAGCTCTTTGGTCTTGGCCATGGTGGAGAGATTGGAATCTGATTGATTGCTTCTGTGGACAGGTGTCTTTTATACAGGTTACAAGCAGAGATTAGGAGCACTCCCTTTAAGAGAGTGCTCCTAATCTTAGCTCTTACCTGTATAGAAGACACCTGGGAGCCAGAAATATTGCTGATTGATAGGGGATCAAATATTTATTTCACTCATTAAAATACAAATCAATTTATAAGGTTTGTGAAATGTGTTTTTTGTTGTTATTCTCTCACTGATAAAATAAACCGACCATTAAAATTATAGACTGATCGTTTCTTTGTCAGTGTTCAAACGTACAAAATCAGCAGGGGATCAAATACTTTTTTCCCTCTCTGTATGAACTTTATCTGACAATATGTCAACATCAGGTCAGCAGAGGACAGTCCCCCCAGTGTATAATGGTCCCTTTGATACATCAGTCACATCTATGCCTATCCTACAAGAGCATAAGGCTCCCTAAGCGCTATCTCATCCATATTTCCCATCATTTTACTTTACTGTAAACACAGACAAGACTGTTGCTAATATGGGCCAATCAATTTTTATTGCCCCCATGGGCCCAGAATAATCATCTGTGCACTGTTTCCAACTGAGACACAAAATTTATACTTTCTACACAAATCATAATAACTAGAAGCAAAATGTGATAATTTCCCTTTGGGCATATTGGATACTTTAGGAACACATACAGAAACATTAAACATTATGTACTGGATCATGCTTTATTGGAGTTTTTTTTTTTTTTTTCCCTTCCTCTGGAGCAACTGGGAGTATAGGTTAGAGTATATATAGAGGTTTTCTATTTGTATGTGTGTGTTTTTTTTTTAGTTGGTTGTACCAGATGGACTAGTGTCTTTTTTTTCAGTCTGACTAACTACACTATATTACCAAAAGTATTGGGACACCTGCCTTTACACGCACATGAACTTCAATGGCATCCCAGTCTTAGTCTGTAGGGTTCAATATTGAGTTGGCCCACCCTTTGCAGCTATAACAGCTTCAACTCTTCTGGGAAGGCCGTCCACAAGGTTTAGGAGGGTGTCTATGGGAATGTTTGACCATTCTTCCAGAAGCGCATTTGTGAGGTCAGGCACTGATGTTGGATGAGAAGGCCTGGCTCGCAGTCTCTGCTCTAATTCCTCCCAAAGGTGTTCTGTGGGGTTGAGGTCAGGACTCTGTGCAGGTCAGTCAAGTTCCTCCACCCCAAACTTGCTCATCCATGTCTTTATGGACCTTGCTTTGTGCACTGGTCCAAATCATTTGGTGGAGGGGCGATTATGGTGTGGGGTTGTTTTTCAGGGGTTGGGCTTGGCCCCTTAGTTTCAGTGAAGGGATCTCTTGAGGCGTCAGCATACCAAGACATTTTGGACAATTTCATGCTCCCAACTTTGTGGGAACAGTTTGGGGACGGCCCCTTCCTGTTCCAACATGACTGCACCAGTGCACAAAGCAAGGTCCATAAAGACATGAATGAGGGAGTTTGGGGTGGAGGAACTTGACTGGCCTGCACAGAGTTCTGACCTCAACCCGATAGAACACCTTGGGGATGAATTAGAGTGGAGACTGTGAGCCAGGCCTTCTCATCCATCATCAGTGCCTGACCTCACAAATGCACTTTTGGAAAAATGGTCAAACATTCCCATAGACACACTCCTAAACCATATGGACAGCCTTCCCAGAAGAGTTGAAGCTATCATAGCTGCAAAGGGTGGGCCAATTCAAATATTAATATTGAACCCTACGGACTAAGACTGGGATGCCATTAAAGTGGAGTTCCACCCAAAAATGGAGCTTCCGCTTTTCAGAATACTTCCCCCCTCCGGGGTCACATTGGGCACCTATCGGGGGGGGGGGACCAGATACCTGTCTAATACAGGTATTTGCTCCCACTTCCGGCCATAGATAGCCGCAGTTCCCACGGACATCTATGCCACGGTCAGGCGCCTCCTCCCCCCCCCCCCGCTGTCTTCTGGGAGACACACAGGTCCCAGAAGACAGCAGGGACCATTCAGATCGCACAGTGCAACTCGCGCATGCGCAGTAGGGAACCAGGAAGTGAAACCGCAATGCTTCACTTCCTGATTCCCATACCGAGGATGGCGGTGGCAGCCCCCGAGGGGCAGATCAGTTTCGGATGCCGACATTGCGGGCGCCCTGGACAGGTAAGTGTCCATATTTTAAAAGTCGGCAGCTGCAGTATTTATAGCTGCGGACTTTTAAAAAAAAATTAAAAATTGGCGGAACTCCACTTTAAAGTTCATGTGCTTGTAAAGGCAGGCGTCCCAATACTTTTGGTAATATAGTGTATGTAACTGTGTAAATATGTACATTATTTTTTGGACTTTTCCCCAAAATCACAAGCAGTTGCTCTATACAGTATCAGAAAACAAAAAGGAAAAAGAAAAGGAAAGCAATGAAATGTCTCCCCTTCCCACATATACACAGACATGTTACACATCCAAGCCCACGCTAAGGGTAGAATTTTTTTTTTAAAGCCATAAAAACGAGTGTATTGAGTAGGGATAAACTGAGGGGTCCTCCGATTAATAAAGCCACCATCCTAAAAACAAAAAAACAAAAAAAAAAACTGCATTTAGTGGAATTGTGTCTGCTTATTAAAAAATAGGTACATATTTAGGGTATTTTTAAAAACAAAAGAAGCCCCATAAGTGCTAAAAAAAAGAGGTGTATTGAGTAGAGATAAACCAAGGGGTCCTCCAATTAATATAGCAACTATCCTAAAATGAAAATATATCTATATATTTTTTTTTTTAATGGACAGAAAAACAGAAAAATGGATGGAATCCAAAAATGCTGCTTTTTTAAAAATTTTAGGCTATTTTTTAAAACAAAAGAAACCCCATAAGTGCTAACAAAAAAAAAAAATATTGAGTAGAGATAAACTGAGGGGTCCTCCAATTAATATAGCCACCATCCTAAAAAAAAAAACAAAAAAAAAAAAAACGCATTTTGTGTAATCTATCCAAGTGTCTGCTTTTTAAAAAAATACATATTTAGGGTATTTTTAAAAACAAAAGAAGCCCCATAAGTGCTAAAAAAATTGGTGTATTGAGTACAGATAAACTGAGGGGTCCTCCAATAAATAAAGCCAAAATCCTAAAAAACAAAACAAAAGAAAACAATGCATTTTGTGGAATCTATCCATTTTTCTGATTATTTAAAAATACATATTTAGGGAATTTTTAAAACCAAATGAAGCCACATTTATGCAAAAAAAAATATGTATTGAGTAGAGATAAACTGAGGGGTCCTCCAATTAATATAGCCACTATATAGCGATCAGCGATTTTTATCGTGACTGCGACATTATGGCGGACACATCGGACACTTTTGACACCATTTTGGGACCATTGTCATTTTTACGGCGATCAGTGCTATAAAAATGCACTGATTACTGTAAAAATAGTTACATAGTTAGTCAGGTTGAAAAAAGACACAAGTCCATCCAGTTCAACCATAAAAAATGACACTGGCAGTGAAGGGGTTAACCAGTAGGTGGCGCTGTAGGGGTTAAGTGTTTCCTGGGGAGTGCTTCTTACTGTAGGGGGGGGGGGGCTGTGTGTGACATGACACTGATCTCCGCTCCGACTATACGGAGCGGAGATCAGTGTCATTGTCACTAGGCAGAGCGGGGAGATGCTTGTTTACACTAGCATCTCCCCGCTCTATCTCTCCGATCGATCACGGGTATCCCCGAGGCGATAAAGTCGGCGGGACCCACGGTCGGGCTCACGGAGAAAGCAGGAAGGGTCGCGCGACCACACGGCGGCATCTTAAAGGGGACGTACAGGTACGTTGATATGCCTGTCCGTGCCGCTCTGCCGACGTAAATATACAGGCGGCGGTCCTTAAGTGGTTAATTGAAATGTCTCCTGAGTAATTTATTCCACAGCAAAAATAAAAATAAAAGTGTGGAAAATAACTATATTGTAGCATTCGTGCAAATACTCCAGGTTCTCGGGTTTAACAGTTTGAAGCTGCAATATAAGGTGATAAATTATTGCTCGTCAAACTATTTGGGAATAGAAAAGCCCTTTAGTCCTTCTGGAAATTTAAAGGAAAGTTGACACTCAAGGTCTATTTTTTTATTTTGGTAACAATGGGTGACATTGATCAGATAACCCTTGGTGGTGGGCGGAGTCATCAAGGGGCCCATGTGTGCAAAACCTGCTCCAGAGTCCTCCCCATTCAACTGCTGCTGGCCATAAAAAAAAGGTTTAACCGTTGTGTATCAAGTGCCAGTTAAATAGATATGAGCAATGTCCAAGTCTACAGTGGGGGAAAGTAATTATTTGATCCCCTGCAGATTTCGTAAGTTTGCCCAATTACAAAGAAATGAAGGATCCATCATTTTTTATCATAGGTGTATTTTAAATGATAGAGACAGTATATCAACCAAAAGACCCAGAAAAAACAAATACTATAGATTGAGTTGCAGTTCAGTAAGTAAAATACCGTATATACTCGAGTATAAGCCGAGCTTTTCAGCACATTTTTTTGTGCTGAAAATGTCCTCCTCGGCTTATACTCGAGTCTGTGTCCATCTTCAACTTTGTGCGCCTCATCCTGGCCAGCCGTAGGTCCCCTGGACCCCAATCTGGGCACACATGTAGCCCCACATCTAGAAGTGTGCAAAGTTTGTTGTCTGGGGGACCTACGGCCGGGGAGCACCAATTTTTCAAAGCTGGGCACCCCTTCCATAGACTCCCATGTTAAACATCAGTCTAGTCACACAGCGCCGGAGATCAGGTAGGGAGATTGGGCACAGTGAGGCATGGACACCGTTAGGCATGGGCACAGTGACAGTGAGGCATGGGCACAGTGAGGCATGGGCACAGCGAGGCATGGACACAGTGAGGCACAGTGAGGCATGCAGATGGACACGCTAGGCTTATACTTGAGTCAATAAGTTTTCCCATTTTTTGTGGTAAAATTAGGTGCCTCGGCTTACCGTATATACTCGAGTATAAGCCGAGTTTTTCAGCACATTTTTTTGTGCTGAAAATGCCCCCCTCGGCTCATACTCGAGTCACCTTTTTGCGCCTGATCTCCCGGATTTTGGGGACCCAGTACTGGCCGGCCATAGGTCCCCTGGACCCCAAACTTGGCACACATGTAGCCGCACTCTTCCTCTACAGGTGTTCAAAGTTTGTTGTCAGGGGGACCTACAGCCGGGGAGCACCGATTTTTCAAAGCCGGGCACCCCTTTTATAGACTCCAATGTTAAATGGTCATTTCTCCAGTGATTTTGGGGACCCGGTACTGGTCGGTCGTAGGTCCCCTGGACCCAAAACTTGGCACACATGTAGTGCCATTTCTCCTCTACAAGTGTGCAAAGTTTGTTGTCTAGGGAACCTATGGCCGGGGAGCACCAATTTTTTAAACCGGGCACCCCTTCCATAGACTCCCATGTTAAACGTCAGTGAGGCATGGGCACAGTGAGGCATGCAGATGGACACCCTAGGCTTATACTCGAGTCAATACGTTTTCCCAGTTTCTTGTGGTAAAATTAGGTGCCTCGGCTTATATTCGGGTATATACGATACTCAGCGTAACATTATCTTTCACATTACACAAAAAAAATCGGGCTAACGTAATGCCTTGTACACACGATCGGAATTTCCGATGAAAAAAGTCTGACAGTTTTTTCATCGGATATTCTGACCATGTGTGGGCCCCATCGGTCTTTTTTCTGTCGGAGTTCAGAAATAGAACATGTTTTATTTTTATCCGATGGAAAAAAAATCCTATCGGAAATTCCGATCGTCTGGAGAAAAAAACATGCATGCTCAGAATCAAGTCGCCGAGGCATGCTCGGAAGCATTGAACTTGATTTTTCTCGGCTCGTCGTAGTGTTGTACGTCACCGCGTTTTTGAAGATCGGAATTTGGTCTGACAGTGTGTATGCAAGACAGCTTGAACGGAATTCCGATCGTGTGTACAGGGCATTAGTGTTTTTTTTTATTATTATTATTATGAAACTGGGTTTTTTCCCCCAAAAGAAATGCGTTTAAAAAAATTGCCCTATGACATAAAAAGTTGCAATGACCACCATTTTATTCCCTAGGGTGTCTGATAAAACATTATATATAATGTTACAAACAAATGGATCTGAATCAATTTGGATTATTCGTTACGTCGTTATGTTACTTCGGGGGCTTCAAACATTAACAAATGAGCCAAACTGGTGCAAGTCAATCAGGCTCCTCCCCAAACTCGCTCATCCATGTCTTTATGGACCTTGCTTTGTGCACTGGTGAACAGTCATGTTGGAACAGGAAGGGAAAATTACTTACAATGGGCACATGTTTGGGGCAAATGCCAACCTCAGCTCATCATGAGGTTCTGGCACACCCCGAATGATCTGATCAGGTACCCTCTGCCTGTATGCTTGCTGGTAGCCTGTGTATAACTGACAAAGCCACATGTTTTCATTTCTGTTGGTAGAGAATGTGGTTGGGACTTCAAAGCTTATTCCTTCCAGTGCATGGAAAGAGCATTATCACAACTTGCTCTGGTAGGACTGCTCATCCAGAACAAGGAACCCCTTCAGTAGGAACCTAGAAGGCGACTTCCCCTCCTACCAAATGTATAACACATACACTGTATTGTCAAAAGTATTGGGATGCCTGCCTTTACACGCACATGAACTTCATGGCATCCCAGTCTTAGTCTGTAGGGTTCACTATTGAGTTGGCCCACCCTTGGCAGCTATAACAGCTTCAACTCTTCCACAAGGTTTAGGAGTGTGTCTATGAGAATGTTTGACCATTCTTCCAGAAGCGCATTTGTGAGGTCAGGCACTGATTTTGGACAAGAAGGCCTGGCTCTTATTCTCCACTCTAATTCATCTAAAAGGTGTTCTATTGGGTTGAGGTCAGGACTCTGTGCAGACCAGTCAAGTTCTTCCACCCAAACTCGCTCATCCATGTCTTTATGAACCTTGCTTGTACACTGGTGCGCAGTCATGTTGGAACAGGAAGGGGTCATCCCCAAACCGTTCCCACAAAGTTGGAAGCATGAAATTGTCCAAAATGTCTTAGTATGCTGACGCCTTAAGAGTTCCCTTCACTGGAACTAAGGGGCCAAGCCCAACCCATGAAAAACAACCCCACACCATAATCCCCCCTCCACCAAATGATTTGGACCAGTGCATAAAGTAAGGTTGATAAATACATGGATCGGCAAGTATAGGGTGGAGGAACTTGACTGGCCTGCACAGAGTCTTGACCTCAACCCGATAGAACACCTTTGGTATGAATAAGAGTGGAGACTGCGAGCCAGCTGGCCTTCTCATCCAACATCAGTGCCTGACCTCACAAATACGCTTCTGGAAGAACGGTCAAACATTCCCATAGACACTCCTAAACCTTGTGGGCAGCCTTCCCAGAAGAGTTGAAGCTCTTATAACTGCAAAGGGTTGGCCAACGCAATATTGAACCCTACAGACCAAGACTGGGATGCCATTAAAGTTCATGTGCGTGTAAAGACAGGTGTCCCAATACTTTTGGTAATATGGTGTATATATACCTGGAGAATATGTGCACAATTCCAGCCGGGGATCCTGTCGGGCCCTTTGCTGATAATACCTGTTTGCACATTGGATGTGTGTGCTGTTATTAATCTCTTCTTATATAAATAAGGTTGCCACTTTTTCTTCAAGCCAAACCCGAACACTATAGCACAGCAATTATTTTTTATTTTTTTTGTAGTATACACTATAGGATTGTAACAGACCTGGGACACGTTTGGGCTCTCCAAAGAGAATAGTAATGCTGTGCACATAGTGCCCCCTCACCCTCCTGTCTGGCCTTGTTCCATGCCACATTCCTGTCTGAATAATGCCGGCCAGTCCGGGTTTTGAATCATGTGTCCGGGTTTCAGTCCACCTGAAACCCGGACACATGATTCAAAACCCAGACTGTTCGAGTGAATTTCCGAACAGGTGGCAACCCTATATATAAAGCTTGTATTATTTCTATACTGCTGTGCAGCTATACACAGAGGCCCTGTCCCGGGAGGAGGCACTGCCAACTTTATTATCACACCCACCCTTCTACTTAGCGAAGGTTCCGGTTGTCCTATTTGCCTACAGGTTTAGAGCAATATCCTGTTTGGGGAGGGCCATTTCCCATAGCGCCCCCCCCCCCCCCAAAAAAAAAAAGGTCTACACACTATTGTTTTTTTTATTGTATCATACTGAGCTACATTCTCCAAAGACATTATCCACAGAATAGGTGACATCGGGATTAATGGGTTTGAATGACCTTTTCTAAATTTAAGGCCGTAGCATTTCGGTGAGTGTTTTTCCACAGGGTGAAGCAAAACATGGTGTTAAATGTAGCAAGAAAAAAACGTAGAAGATCACGGCAGTGAAATATTGCAAGGTTTATTTTTTTATTTTTTTATTGAGGTGAAGTGGAGGCTGATTTATGCTTTAATCACAGGCTTTTGCTTTTACCTATTATTTTATGTTATGCTCTAACCACTTAAGGCCCGCCCTATAGTAGTTTTACAGCTACAGGGCGGCACCTCTGCTC
This sequence comes from Rana muscosa, assembly GCA_029206835.1. Classification (NCBI taxonomy): domain Eukaryota; kingdom Metazoa; phylum Chordata; class Amphibia; order Anura; family Ranidae; genus Rana; species Rana muscosa. The sequence goes on from CM055117.1 coordinate 1,076,977,833, forward strand.
CAGATCACATATATATACGTGATCTGACTCTTCTGGGTAGGGGGCGCGCATGCGCGCCGCCAACGGCTCGCTCACGCTGTGGCTGCACACAGCGGGAGCTAACCAGCAGGTTCCGTGGACTCGATGACCGCCGGCCAGTGCCGACACTAGCCCCCCCCCCCCCTCCCTTAAGCCTCGTACACACGGTCGGACTTCAAACAAACTTTTCCGTGGATTTTTGTCCGAAGGGAGTTGGCCGGGCACACCCATAGAATACACACGGCAGGACTTTTTTCTGCGAACTTTCCCAAAACTTTCCCAACATCACGTGGTTTTTCTGCTCTTTTCTACTGTTTACCCCCACCCTTTGGTCAACTTCTGCTATTGTTGGTTGATTTTAACATTGGTTCTGGGCATGCGTATTTGTACTTCGGACAAAAGTCCGATGGATTTCTGTACACACGGCAGGACTTTGCACCGTAGGACTTTTGTTGCCGAAAAGTTTGTCCGTTTGCAGAGTGAACTTTTGTCCGATGAAAACCGAAAATGTTTGTCCGATGGAGCGTACACACAGTCGGATTTTTTGGAAAACTTGCTCATTTTGAAGTTTGTTGTCAAAAAGTCCTACCGTGTGTACGGGGCCTTAGTGTTAGGGAACCCACATCCCTGTTATACACCATTGCGCCCAGGGCAGCCGCCCCCTCCTGCCCACCCATTGTCACAGCCCTGCCACCTGTAGGGTTGACACCTCATCCCTTTAAAACCAAACACATGTGAATTACAGATAAGGCACCAAGTGAATTTAATTACCACCTTAATCGGCCACAGAACCTGTATAATTTATATGTGTTTGGTTTTAAAGGGATGAGGTGTCAACCCTAGCCGGCACCCCCCGATCATCAGGCAGAGAGGCAGAATGGCGGTCTGCCTACGTAAACAAGGCAGATCACCATTCTGAAAGGAGGGAAGGGATGGAATTTGTGCCCCTGCAAAGCAGGGAATAAATTCCATCTCTTCCTTTAGTAAAAGCACCTCACACAGTACACAAAAACACTGGCTAGGCATAGAGATAACCATTTGATGGCCCCTGATGTTAACCTCTTCCCTGCCAGTGTCATTAGTACAGTGACAGTGCATAGTTTCAGCACTGATCACTGTATTAGCCCAGGTTCACACTGGGCTGCGAGAGTGAAGCCGTGCGAGTTCAGCTGAACTCGCACGATTTCACTCCCGCTGGTCAGTCCCGATTTCGGCTGTGATTACAGAAACATCTGTGCAGGTTTCTGCACAGATGTCAATGTAAATTGAGGGCCAAAATCGCAAAAAGTAGTACAGAAACTACGATTAGGACGGTGCCATTGCCGGCAATTTGTGGCAAATACCGCCATTTTGACATGCGATTTGACATGCCAAATCGCATGTCAAACACACCAGTGTGAACCAGGGCTTTGTGTCACTGGTTCCCGAAAAGTGTAAAAAGTATCAGTAATAGTTATAGCAATGTCGCAGTCCCGCTATAAGTTGCTGATCACCGTCATCACTAGTGAAAAAAAAAAATAATAATAATAAATAAATATATCCCATAGTTTGTAGACGCTCTAGTTTTTGGGCAAAACCACTCACTATACGCTTATTGGGATTTTTTGTTTTACCAAACATATGTAACAGAATACATATTGGGCTAAATTTATGAAGAAATTTGATTTATTTTTTATTGAATATGTTTTATAACAGAAAGTAAAAAAATATTGTTTTTTTTTTTAATTGTCGGCTACTAAGAAAAAAAACTTTGATCGCACCTGATGTTAACCCCTTCCCTGCCAGTATCATTAGTACAGTGACAGTGTATATTTTTTTAAGCACTGATCACTGTATTGGTGTCACCGGTCCCCAAAAAAGTGTCATTTAGTGTTGGGTTTGTCCGCTGCAATGTCGCATTCCCACTATAAGTCGCTTATCGCTGCCATTACTAGTAAAAAAAAAAAAAAATTCTATAAAAATATATATGTTTAATTGTATGTTCATATGCAATGATTAATTATGTCTTGTTTGTACGTATACCAGATGTTATGGAGGATTAAGCCTTGAAGAAGCGGTAATGACCGTGAAACATGTTGGCAGATCCCGTACAAGTCATGTGATACCATATTTGATATATGTGTGATATGTTCTCTACATATATTTGGGCTTTAGTTGCCCCTTTGTTTCTCTATTTTGAACACTATGGGGGTTATTTACAAAAGGCAAATTCACTTTGCACTAATAGTGCAAACTACCCCCTGTAGATCCGAGGGGGACATGCAAGGAAAATAAAAAACAGCATTTTAGCTTGCACATGATTGGATTATAAAATCAGCAGAGCTTCCCCTCATTTCAGATCTACCCCTCAGATTTAAAGTGCAAAGTGGATTTGGCTTTCGTAATTAACCCCCAATATATATTAATAAATATTTTTTTTATCTTTTATAATAATGATTGGTGTGTATGTGTGTGTGTGATATATATATATGTTTTATCTTAACCATGGGGACTACCATTTAAAAGCGCTTATTCTTCTATAATACTTTTTTCTTTCTTCTATAAAAATATACCATAGTTTGTAGATGCGATAACTTTTGCGCAAATCAATCAATATACGCTTATTGGGAGTATTTTTTTTATTTATTTATTTAAAACATGCAGCAGAATACCTATTGGCCTAAACTGATGAAAAGATTTGATTTTTTACATTTTTTTATTGGATATGTTTTATAGCAGAAAGTAAAAAATATTATTGTTTTTTTTTTTAAAAATTGTCGCTCTTTTTTTGTTTATGGTGCAAAAAAACAAAACCGCAGAGGTGATCAAATACCACGAAAAGAAAGCTCTATTTGTGAGGGAAAAAAGACATACATTTTATTTATGCACAGCGTCGCACTGCAATTGTCAGTTAAAACAACGTCGGGCCGTATCGCAAAAAATGGCCTGGTCTTGAAGGGGGGTAAATCTTCCGGAGGTCAAGTGGTTATTAATGTCCAGTGAGATACAAACCCCCATCTCCCCTGTATCCCAGACTAGGGACTGGAGCATGGAAGGAAATAGAGGATGCAAAGAATTGACGTAGGCCATGCAGGGAACCTACTGAAAAATAAATAAAAATAAAATTATAATAAAAAAAAATACTTATTCATCTTTCCTTTCTAAGTGACAAAATATTTCAACCTCCACAAAATTATCTAAAATACACTTATATAAAGCTCTCTAGGTAAGGTTTCTCTAATCCCCTCCTAAAGGCAGGATATATATATTTTTTTTTTGTTTCAGCCGTCATTTACATAAAACAAAGTCTGTTCATTTATTTCAGCGGTGAAGGAGAAAGCTGGCAGGCTTCTAGAATCCCGCTTCTATTAGATGCAACCGACGCTAGCGACGTCCAATACGGAGAAAGATTAATAATTCATTAGGTTATTTTCTAAAATAAATGTAAAGTCATTATTGCGGGACTTTTCCACGAAAGCTGACATGATGCATGTCGCAGCGAAATACTTACATAATCATTGACATTGACTAAAGACGGCGAATCCATTAATTTCATCCATAATCTCTTTTACTCCGAAGATTAATTGCGTGGACTTGTTTAAAAGCAGACACAGCCATTACCAGTGGCCCTGGTTTGCTGTTAATCTTGTTAGACAGGAGGGGGGGAAAAAAATATTGGAAAAACCTCTTAGAAAGCAATACGTTACCCATTTTATCCATAGTAGACAGAATCAGATATGAGACGTTGTGACGCACTAAAATTAATGTTATTGATTGGGCGCTCTAGCCGACATAAAATTGATTAATATAGGGGATGCTGACTGCCATAATTCCGCTATTTACTGAATGCATTCTTAACTTTTTTCCCTAAAGTGGATCTTTTATAAACAGAATCAATTTCCAATTTCACAATATACAGCAACAGCATAGGCGTGTGCACGGGGTGTGCCAAGCGTGCCTGGGCACACCCTTATTCAGGGGTTCAGCAACCCCTCGAATGCGATCTCCCTATTAATTGCGGGCATATGACGGGTAGGCTTTCCTTGAGGAGCCCATTAATCATTTACTGAATCTGATCTGTATTTTCCTCCTGCAGCAGCTGAATATAGGCTTCTCCCCCTCTCCCTCCTGCCTTGAGGAGCCCTTTAGGCATTTACTGAATCTGATCTGTATTTTCCTTCTGCAGCAGCTGAATATAGGCTTCTCCTCCTCTCCCTCCTACCTTGAGGAGCCCTTTAGGCATTTACTGAATATGCTCTGTATTTTCCACCTGCAGCAGCTGAATATAGGCTTCTCCCCCTCTCCCTCCTGCCTTGAGGAGCCCTATAGGCATTTACTGAATCTAATCTGTATTTTCCTCCTGCAGCAGCTGAATATAGGCTTCTCCCCCTCTCCCTCCTACCTTGAGAAGCCCTTTAGGCATTTACGGAATCTGATCTGTATTTTCCTCCTGCAGCAGCTGAATATAGGCTTCCCCCTCTCCCTCCTGCCTTGAGGAGCCCTTTAGGCATTTACTGAATATGCTCTGTATTTTCCGCCTTCAGCAGCTGAATATAGGCTTCTCCCCCCCTCCCTCCTGCCTTGAGGAGCCCTATAGGCATTTACTGAATCTAATCTCTATTTTCCTCCTGCAGCAGATGAATATAGGCTTCTCCCCTTCTCCCTCCTGCCTTGAGGAGCCCTATAGGCATTTACTGAATCGAATCTGTATTTTCCTCCTGCAGCAGCTGAATATAGGCTTCTCCCCCTCTCGCTCTTGTCTGCATTCATCTGCAACAGGTAAAAAATACAGGGGATAGGTACCAGTTCTGTATTTTCCTCCTGCAGCAGCTGAAAATAGTCTTCTCCTCCTCTCCCGCCTGCCACAGGTAAAAAAAAACTGGGGATCAGTACCAGTATGTTCCAACCCCACCACCACCCCTAATGCCCCTGTTCTTCTTCTTTACGCTGCATGGGTTCATTCATAATTAAAGCATAGTAAACTGTGCTTGTTATGCTTCAGATTGTGAATGAACAGGAAGGCACTCATCACACAGCAGTTCCCATTCATTCACTATCCAGTGCATCTGAGGCTTCAGAGAAAGGGACTGGAGGAGGGGTATGAACACCAGCAAGAAACAATGCTAATTGTACATGTGCAATACAAGTGTTTATTTAATTAAAATTAAATTGTTTGTTTACATTTATTTATAAGAGTGAGTGTATATTTGTGTATATGTGTGTGTGTATATACATATACAGTGGGTACGGAAAGTATTCAGACCCCCTTAAATTTTTCACTCTTTGTTATATTGCAGCCATTTGCTAAAATCATTTAAGTTCATTTTTTTCCTCATTAATGTACATACAGCACCCCATATTGACAGAAAAAACACAGCATTGTTGACATTTTTGCAGATTTATTAAAAAAGAAAAACTGAAATATCACATGATCCTAAGTATTCAGACCCTTTGCTCAGTATTTAGTATTTGCACCCTTTTGATCTAATACAGCCATGAGTCTTTTTGGGAAAGATGCAACAAGTTTTTCACACCTGGATTTGGGGATCCTCTGCCATTCCTCCTTTCTTTTTTAATAAATCTGCAAAAATGTCAACAATTCTGTGTTTTTCCGTCAATATGGGGTGCTGCGTGTACATTAATGAGGCAAAAAATGAAGCAAATGGCTGCAATATAACAAAGAGTGAAAAATTTAAGGGGGTCTGAATACTTTCCGTACCCACTAAGTGTGTGTGTGTATATATATATATAGTGGAAGCAGATAAGAGAAATAAAAAGAGAAAGAATGGAAAGAATTGTAAGTAGATGAGAAAGAAGAAGGAAGAATGGAGAAGAAAGATATAGCAGAAAAATAATAAAGAGGGAGGTACATAGAAAGAGAAAGATATAAAAAGAGAAAGGAAGAAATCAATAGAAGGAGGAAGAAGGTGGGGGGATGGGGAGAGAAAAATGCTCCACGATTTTGGCCTTATACATTAACAAGAGGAATTGATGCCAGAAAATTGGTAGAGCAGGTTTACTGAATTACACCCTTTGAGTGGAAGAAGGAGAAAAAGGGAGAGAAAGAAGTAATAGAGTGAGAGGAGAAAGAGAGCGAGAGAGAAAAGAAACTGAGTGGATGGAAGAGAAGAGGGAGAGAGAAGTAATAGAGTGTGTGAGAGAGAGAGAAGAAAAGAGAGAAAAGAAACAGAGAGAGAGGAAAAGAAAGAATAGACTGGAGGGAGGAGAAAGGGAAGAGTAGAAGGGTGAGAGAGAGAATAGGGTAGAAGATGGAGGGAGCGAGAAAGGGAAGGGAAGGAAGGAAGGAAGGGAAAGAGAGAGAGAGAGAGGAAGAAAGTGGGAGAGAGAGAGAGAGAAAATAGAGTGTAATGATGAGAAAGAGAGAGAAAGAAGAAATTGATTGGAGGTGAGAGAGAGAGATAGAGAGAACAAGGAAATAAATAGAATGGAAGGGTGAGAGTTAAGCCCCGTACACACGATCGGATAACCTATGGATTTTCGTCCGATGGATTTGACCATCGGAAATCGGATGAAACTGTTTTTCATCAGTCTTGGCCACACACCATCAGTCAAAAAACCGACCGTTCTAAACGCGGTGACGTAAAACACTCCGATGAGCCGAGAAAAATTAAGTTTAATGCTTCTGAGCATGCGTCGACTTGATTCTGAGCATGCGTGGGTTTTTGATCTGATGGACTTGCCCATAGACGATCGGAAATTACCATCGGTTTTTGATCCATCGGAAAATTTTAAAACAAGTTCTATTTTTTAAAACCGATGGAAAAAAGACCGATGGGTTCCATACACGATCGGTTGGTCTGATGAAAACCATCCATCGGACGGTTTTCATCAGTCAAACCGATCGTGTGTACGGGGCTTAAGAGAAAAATATGAAGAGTGGAAGGTGGGCAGAGAGGAAATAAATTGAGTGGAAGCAGATAAGAGAAAGAAAAAGAGAAAGAAAGGAAAGAATTGTAAGTAGAAGGAGAAGGAAGAAGGGAGAAGAAAAGCAAGAGAAAGGAGAGAAAAAATAAAAAGGGAGGTACATAGAAAGAGAGAGATAAAAAAGAATGGAAAAAAAAAAACAATAGAAGGAGGAAGAAGGCGGGGGATGGGGAGAGAAAAATGCTCCATGATTTTGGAGCAATACATTAACAAGGGAAATTGACGCCAGAAAATTGGTAGAGCAGCTTTACTGAATTACACCCACTGAGTGGAGGAAGGAGAAAAAGGGAGAGAAAGAAGTAATAGAACGAGAAAGAGGAGACATTGAGTGGATGGATAGAGAAAGGAAAACATCCTGGACTGCCGCACTCAGTTAAAGGCGTCTTTATTTGATAAATCAAAAAATAAAATCCAAAATACAGTCAATTGCAAAAAGTGGACATGCAGAGACAAATGGCTAACGCGTTTCACATCGTTAGATGCTTACTCATAGCTATGAGTAAGCATCTAACAATGTGAAACGCGTTAGCAGGATGTTTTCCTTTCTCTACGGATCTGTGCAGAGCCAGCACCTGTTGGTTAAGTAGGGCGGGAGCTGTCAAAGGATTAGAGGTTTGGAGAGTGGTACACTTTTTTCTAGGCGAGGCGAGAGAGAGATAAAAAAGAAACTGAGTCTATGGAGGAGAAGAGGGAGAGAGAAGTAATAGAGTGTGAGAGAGAAGGAAAGAGAGAAAGAATAGAGTGAAGGGAGGTGAGAGAGAAAAGTAAAAAGGGAGAGAGAGAGAGAAAGAAGAGAAAGAAAGAAAAAGAAAGAAAGAAAGAGAGAAAGGTGAAAGAGGAGAAATAGAGAGAGAGACAGAGTGAGAGAGAGAAAATAGAGTGTAAAGATGAGAAAGAGAGAAAGAAGAAATTGAATGGAGGTGAGAGAAAGAGATAGCGAGGAATAATGGGCGTGGGGGGGGGGGGCGGGGGTGATGTTCCATGATTTTGGTTCAATACATTAGTAAGAGGGAATAACACCAGAAAATTGGTAGAGCCGCTTTACTGAATTACACCCATTGAGTGAAAGAAAGAGAAAAAGAGAGAGAGAGAGAAGCGATAGAGCGAGAAGAAAAAGAGAGCGAGAGAGAAAATAAACTGAGTGGATGGAGGAGAAGAGGGAGAGAGAAGTAATAGAGCGTAAGAGAGAGAAGGCAAGAGAGAAAAGAAACAGAGAGAGTGAACGAGAGAGAGGAAAAGAAAGAAGAGAGTGGAGGGAGAAGAACGGGAAGAATAGAAGGGTGAGAGAGAGAGACTAGGGTAGAAGATGGAGAGAGAAAGAAAGGGAAATGGAAGGGAAGAAAGAAAGAGAGAGAGAGAGAGAAAGAAAGGAAGAAAGAAAGTGGAAGGAAGAGAGAGAGAGAAAATAGAGTGTAAAAATGAGAGAGAGAGAGAGAGAGAGAAAGAAGAAATTGATTGGAGGTGAGAGAGAGAGAGAGATAGAGAGAACAAGGAAAGATGTAGAATGGGGGAGAGAGGAAAGAAATATAGTGGAAGGGTGAGAGTAATGTCCTGTACACACGATCGGATTTCCGATGGAATTTTCTGTCGGAATTCCGATGAAGCTGACTTCCATCAGTCTTGCCTACACACCATCAGACAAAATTCAGACCGTCCAAAACGCTGTGACGTAAAACACTCCAACGTGCTGAGAAAAATTAAGTTCAATGCCTCTGAGTATGCGTCAATTTGATTCTGAGCATGCGTGGGTTTTCTCTCCGACGGAGTTCCAAACAGATGATCGGAATTTCCTATCGTTTTTTTTTTCACCGGAAAAATGTAAAACATGTTCTATTTTTTAACACCGATGGAAAAAAGTCTGATGGGGCCCACACACGATAGTTTTTTCCGATGAAAAAAGTCCATCGGACTTTTTTCATTGGAAAAAGCGACCGTGTGTACAGGGCATTAGAGAGAAATATGAAGAGTGGATGGTGGGCAGAGAGAGAAGAAATGGAGTGGAAGCAGATAAGAGAAAGAAAAAGAGAAAGAAAGGAAAGAATTGTAAGTAGATGAAGAAGAAGGAAGAGAGAGAAAAAGTAGGGAGAGAAAGATAGAAGAATAAATAGGGAGGTACATAGAAAGAGAGAGATAAAGAAGAAAGGAGACAGAAAGGAAGACACCAAAAGAAATAGGAAGAAGATGGCGGGAGGGGGAGAAAAAGTAGAGAAGAGAGAGGGAGTAAGATACAAATAAGGGAAGGAGGAGAGAAGGAGGTAGGTAGAAGGAGGTAGGTAGAGGATGAGGGCGAAAGGCTTGTTTTCAGCCTCTAATTGCATTCATATAAGCATTCTCCAGTCATTCCCGGATCAATGTATTTATTCACACTAAAAGCCTCTGTCGTTGTTATAAATCTCGCTGTTCGCAGGAAAAGTTCATTCTTGATTCGCGTGACACTGTAAACATAACTGTGCAGTAGAGAAAAATCATTTGTATCGATGGGCCGCCTCCGTATTGTCAGGAGGTTTCCAAAGGCGGCTTAACGCGTCGCCAACGGATTGGGATGCTGCGGCCCCTGTGTGTTGGGATCAGAGAGGATAAGGAAAGGCCAAGGTTAATGACAATGGTTAACCTATAAATAATAGGAGAATTATTTCTAAGTAAATTAGCAGAGTTCTCAGAATGAAAACCTCTGTTCCAGTATTGGCTAGGAGCGTCTCTTCAGCTCTTCCGTCTCAGCAGAGTCCTCCATAGATTACTGTATTTACTCATCAACTTTATAAAATTAAGCCCCAGAGCTTACTTCTTAGCAAACTAAGCTTCAGTGAATCTGCAGCTGATATAATTAGGGATTAGATTTAGAAGTTTTTTTAAAGGATTAACTCAGCCAAGGGCTGTTCCTCGGGCTAAGGAGGAACTGTAAGTCCCAGCCTTTTTCCCTAAAGGGTATTCTGACTTCAGTAGTTGTATTAGTGACCAATCCATTCCTGCGACCTCTATGCTCGGTCTAAATGTAGCAGAGACAATCACTGCAGACAGTCATCACCCCACCAAACATCTGGCATCCACGAAAATCTTTAATACATACAGAAGGGTTGAAGCAAATAATGAGACAGCAGATGTTGGTATTTAAAAGTGTTTGAAGGTCAAAAGGAATATTTTTTTTTTTCCAAACCTGCATCTTGCAGGAACAATACAGGAACTCATAATGAAGGATTACAGAAAATTGGTGCAGTTAATACAATGACCACAGGGTGGCAGCATACTTATACACAATGAATTTAGTGAAACGGCATAGGATATAAACATAGATGCAGTTGCATTGCCCATAGAACTAATTAGGGCTGCACAAAAGAAAACATATAGGGTATTTTCAGTGAGCACAAATGTTTAGTTATTGTAGCGTTGTCTTTAACCCCTTCTTGACTTCTTCCAGTGGACTTCCCAATCCCGTTATTAATGTGATTGGCTCTCACAGTGGTCACATGACTGGGATCGCCTCCCGTTGGCCAGATTGGGAGCTGTCTGCGACCAGTCATGAACTATGCCCAGAGAACTGTGTAAGGCTGCTTTCACACTGAGGCGCTTTGCAGGCGCTATTGCGCTAAAAATAGCGCCTGCAATGCACCCTGAAAGAGCCGCTCCTTTGTATCCAGTGTGAAAGCCCGAGGGCTTTCACACTGAAGCGTGTGCTGGCAGGAGGGTAAAAAAAAAAACTGCCAGCCGCATTTTTGAGGCGCGGTTGGAGCGGTAAAAATACCTCTCCTATAGCGCCCCTGCCCATTGAAATCAATGGGGTAGTGCCTCCAAAACGCCGCAAAGCAGCGTTTTTGCGGGCGGGTTTAACCCTTTTTTGGCTGTCAGCGGGAGTTAAAATCACCCCACTAGCGCCTGCAAATCGCGGCAAATGCGACCGTAAAACGCAGCTAAAAATAGCAGCGTTTTATCGCCAGCTCACCCAGCGCTTCAGTGTAAAAGTAGCCTAAGAGCTTTGGCCTCCATTGGACACATATGTGCGGCATGTGGGTGTTAAAGCATTTGTTACCCCAACACTTCATATTCCTGATATGTGGCTGCTGTACCATGTACTTGTATGAGAAAGTCTCCTGTCCTCTTTGTATTGCTTCCTTTATGTGAAATCCCTGGTGTTCCTACCAGTGTTCCTAACTGTTCCTCTGCTTTCCTATTAAAAACTGACCACCAGGGCTGCTGATAAGGCAGTACACCCAGCCCTCCTGTAGTGGGCCCGGTCCCCATAAGTTAAAAAGCGGGGCAGAGAAAGGGACTGGTAAAATCTATATCCTCAGTCACGTTTGGCCTGGGTGGTGATCTGTCATATAGGCTGTATGGGGCCTTGTGATTTCTAACAGCAGCCCTGCTGACCACACTAAGCAGGAGAGCACATCATGGTCAGTTCTCTAGCTATGCTGGGAACTTCGTATCCTCCAATGGTCAGACTTGTCCTGACACGCCCCCGCTGCACAACCATTTACTGGGAAGCTCAGTGTACTGCTGCTTCTACTCCCCCAGCTCTTATGCAGCTGAGAATAGAGGGAATGTGATCACTTATAAAAAAGGGAATAAGGTATTTATAATGTTTTCTATTTTTTTTATATCTAAACAAAAATGTTTTGCCTTTCATTTCTACTTTAAACTGAATTGGTTGTTTTACAAGGTGATCATTTACAGGCACTTTAAAGTGGATGTAAACCCCCTCTCATCCTTTCTAAACTACTGCCATAGTGCTGTTCTATAAGGATATAGATGCCTCCTGCATGTATCCTTATCTGTCAAATGTCTCCCCTCTGTCTGTTATAAGAACTGAAAAACTGCAGATTCTGTGGGTGGATCTGTTGTCTGGAGCTCGGTGGGTGGAGTCGTGATGTCAGTAGACTCCCCGCCCACCTCTACACTCCCCTTGTCAACATGCATTTTCTCCTGTGTATTCCTTCTGCTATGATCACTAACATCCAGTTAAAATCCAGAAAAGTAACCACATGACTTCAGAAAAGGAGCGGGGGTGGGAATTAAAAAATAATACCTGTCTCAGGCTTAGTGCACGAGATATGTAAATAACCTGTCACTCACAGCAAGGGGGCGGAACGGACAAAAGTTCTCCTGTTTGTCCGTTTTATCTCACTGAAAAAAGAAAAGAGGATTGCTCAGAGCTGGATTAACTCTTTGTGGCAAGACCTGGCACAGATGATAGGAAATCTTATACTCTACATTGTGACAGCAAAAAAAATAAAAAATTGGGTTTACATCCACTTTAAGTCCCACCTTCCCTTCCACCATATTAAGTGGTTGGCAAGAAGATCTAAAATCCAATCATGAAAATCTTCTGTAAAAGGTAACATCTTGAAGGGGAACTTCACCCTCTCCCCTATTATTTTTTTCCCTGCCTACCTGATGCTTGGTTCCCCACAGTTCAGATCCTTACCCACCCAGCAGATCCAGCGTTGTCCTGATGAGATCCTCTTCTCTGCAGCCTTCTCTCGGGGTCCTGTGCTGCCATTTTCCCCTGTGATGTCATCAGGAGGTTGCCAGCTCTTCCAGGTTTAGGCATTTATTATATACACATTTTAGTTTGCACTAATTCATTTGTTGCCAACACATTAATGGTATAGTATTAGATACACTGTGATTTTATAGTTTCTGTTTTTTATTTATTGGCGCACAGCACTATTCATCATTTGTTAGCCTTTTGTATATGTGGGAACACATTAGGTGTCCGCAGCAACTATTAAGCTTTGGTTGTTTTACCAATTGCACAGGGTAACGCAGTAGTTATTTTCTGGTTATTCTGTATTATATGACCACGATGATTGGCTCTCCCAGCAGTCACATGATTGGGTTCCCGATCAGACAGAAGCCTTGACCGAGAGTGGTCAGTGACAGCTCGGCCAGTGTGCTGGGAACGCGCAGTGAGTGTGCTACCAACATACAACCTGTGGACAACTTTCCTTTCACTGTATATACACTATATTGTCAAAAGTATTGGAACACCCAGCTTTACACACACATGAACTTTAATGGCATCCCAGTCTTAGTCCGTAGGGTTCAATATTGTGTTGGCCCACCCTTTGCAGCTATAACAGCTTCAACTCTTCTGGGAAGGCTGTCCACAAGGTTTAGTAGTGTGTCTATTGCAGGGATATGCAATTAGCGGACCTCCAGCTGTTGCCAAACTACAAGTCCCATCATGCCTCTGCCTCTGGTTGTCATGCTTGCTGCTGTCAGAGTCTCGCTATGCCTCATGGGACTTGTAGTTTGGCAACAGCTGGAGGTCCGCTAATTGCATATCCCTGGTCTATGGGAATGTTTGACCATTCTTCCAGAAGCGCATTTGTGAGGTCAGGCACCGATCTGGATGAGAAGGCCTGGCTCAAAGTCTCCGCTCTAATTCATCCCAAAGGTGTTCTATCGGGTTGAGGTCAGGACTCTGTGCAGAGCAGTCAAGTTCCTTCACCCCAAACTCACTCATCCACGTCTTTATGGACCTTGCTTTGTGCACTGGCCCAAATCTTTTGGTGGAGGGGAGATTATGGTGTGGGGTTGTTTTTAAGGGGTTGGGCTTGGCCCCTTAGTTCCAGTGAAGGGAACTCTTAAGGCGTCAGCATACCAAGACATTTTGGACAATTTCATGTTCCCAACTTTGTGGGAACAGTTTGGGGATGACCCCTTCCTGTTCCAACATGACTGCACACCAGTGCACAAAGCAAGGTCCATAAAGACATGGATGAGCAAGTTTTTGGGTGGAGTCAGATTCCTGACCTCAACCCGATAGAACACCTTTGGTGGGAATTAGAGCGGATACTGCGAGTCAGGCCTTCTCGTCCAACATCAGTGCCTGACCTTCTGGAAGAATGGTCAAACATTCCCATAGACACACTCCTAAACCTTGTGGACAGCCTTCCCAGAAGTGTTGAAGCTGTTATAGCTGCAAATTGTGCGCCAACTCAATATTGAACCCTACGGACTAAGACGATGCCGTTAAAGTTCACGTGCGTTTATAGGCAGGCGTCCAAATACTTTTGACAATATAGTGTATATGCAGTGAAAATAAAGTTGTCCACAGGTTGTGTGTTGGGAGCATGTACGCTGCGCAATCCCAGCACACTGGCCGAGCTGTCACTGATGACTCTCGGCCAAGGTATCTGATCGGGAGCCAGTAGGATTTGTTTCCAATCATGTGACTGCTGAGAGAGACAACCATCGTGGTCATATACTGTAATACAGAATGACCAGAAAAAAACTCCTTGTGGACGGCCTTCCCAGAAGAGTTGAAGCTGATTTAGCTGCAAAGGGTGTGCCAACTCAATATTGAACCCTATGGACTGAGGCCTGGTTCACACCTTTGCAGGTTGCAGTTTGGATATTGCATTTTGCGTTTTTTAATACACGTGTTTGATCCATTGAAGTCTATGGAACCAAAAACCAGACAAAAGTCCCTGGTCCTTTCCATAAAATGCACAGATGTGAACATGACTCATAGGAAACCATGCTAAGTGGACTGTAGTGTGTTTCTGCCGAACGGAAAACGCACAAAAAAATGCATAGGTGTGAACCAGGCCTTATGCCGCGTACACACGGTCGTAATTTCCGATGAAAAAAGTCAGACGGAATTTTTTCATTGGATATTCAGACTGTGTGTATGCCCCATCTGACTTTTCCCGTCGGAAACTCCAACAGAGTTAGAAAGAGAATCTATTGGAAATTCCATTCGTCTGTATGGAACTCCGACGGAGAAAAAAAACACGCATGCTCAGAATCAAGTCGACGCATGCTCGGAAGCATTGAACTTCATTTTTCTCGGATCGTCGTAGTGTTGTACGTCACCGCGTTCTTGACGGTCGGAATTTGGTGTGACAGTGTGTATGCAAGACAGCTTGAACGGAATTCCGTCTGAAAAATACGTCAGAGTTTATCCCAACAGAAAATCCGGTCGTGTGTACAAGGCCTTAGACTGGGATGAAATGAAAGTTCATGTGTGCATAAAGGCAGGCGTCCCAATACTCTTGACAATATAGTGTATGTGTTCTACATTTGGTAAGTGGTTAAGTCGCCTTCTGGGTTCCTGCCGAAGGGGTGCCTTGTTCTGGATGAGCAGTCCTACCAGAGCAAGTTGTGATAATGCTCTTTCCATGCACTGGAACGAATAAGCTTTGAAGTCCCAACCACATTCTCTACCAACAGAAATGGGAACGTGTGGCTTTTATACACAGGCTACCAGCAAGCATGCAGGCAGAGGGTACCTGATCAGATAATTGAGGATGTACCAGAACCTCATGATGAGCTGAGGTGGACATTTGCCCCGAACACGTGCCCATGGTGTATCAAAAGTAATTTTTTTGACAAATATTATTTGCCCTGGGCTCTTCTGGTGCCTGTGTACTCTTAAGCCTCATACACACGATCGGATTTACATCGGACAAATCGTAGGACTTTTGTCCGAAGGGCGTTGGCCAGGAACCTGTCTTGCATACAAACGGCAAAGAATTGTCGGCCAACAAACACGAAACAACGTGTTTTTCAGCTCCTTTTGCCCTTTGGGCAACTTATGCTAATGTTGTGTTATGGTTTGCATTGCTTCCGAGCGTGCATGTTTGTACTTTGGATTTTTTCCGACGGACTTCTGTACACACGATTGGATAATCTGACAACACACATTTGTTTCTCGGAAAATTTGAGAGCATGCTATCCCACATTTGTTGGCGGAAATTCCGACAACAATTGTCCGATGGAGCATACAGACGGTTGGATTTTCCGACAACAGCCTGTCATCACACAATTCCCGTCGGAAAATCCGATTGTGTGTATGAGGCTTTAAGGCTGGATTCACACCTATGGCATTTTTAGTGCATTTTGCATTTTGAAAATTTGCACTACAGAACGTGTTCCATAGGAAACCATGTAAGATGGACTGTAGTGCAAATCTGCAAAATGCAAAAAGCGCTAAAACCGCATAGGTGTGACTCCAGCCTGAGGCTCTGTTTCCACTATTGCAACCCTAAAGTCACGCGATTTTGCCACAATTCTTTTACCATGATTTTACCGCAATTTTTTGCCGCGACTTGAAGCAATGCCTGTGTATTTTTGAGGTCTCTGGACCTCAAGTTGCATCAAAGTGGGACCAAAGTTGTGCAGGGACTACTTTGATGGTTCTTGCGACTTGGAGTCGCACAGATATGAACGGTACTCATTGGAAATCATGGGGTACGACTTGTCATGTGACTTTTCAGTCCTAAAGTCGCATGACAAGTCGCACAAGTGGAAACCGAGCCTAAGATCTACAAGTAAACACATGGAATCCTATACTGACCTGCTTTCACCTTCCTTCCCGCGGCCTTCCTTTGAATGCTCTCAGGACTGCGGCACAGCGGTAGCGCGGTTACTGAATGACAGCATAATTACTAGGTGAGCGCTATCTGGGTCAGGTTGCTATCTAAGAACGCGAAAAACAAAAAAAATAAATACAAATAAATAAATAAAATGGCAGACGTAGAAGAAAGCGTTTTGTTTCTTTAAATTGCTTGTCTTGTTTTTACCTTAAGGGGAAGATGGAGGAACAAGATGAAAGATCTTTTTCCACACACTTTTCCCCTCAGGCTTGCCTGTCATTGCCGTTATTAATGGCAATTTGTTCTATACGAGCTCACGTCCTTCGTAGTGACTAGAGATTTTTATTTACTCGCCTTGTTGTGCTGCTTATCAATTTCCAATCCGGGCTTTATTTAGTAACACGGGAGCCGTGCACAGCTCAGCGGATGGAGATGGGGAAAAGAGATGACTTTGAGTCCCATAAATTCTGCTCTAAAGATATGCTGCTTCTTTATGAACGTCTTGCAGGACATTTCCCAGGAAGAGCTTTTTATTGCCATCAATCATACTGCCCCTTTAAGAAATTGCTCAGCACAGGGGAAGGCTAGGAGCTTTTTGGCCTGGGAGGCAATTACCGCAGATTGGCTCCTTCATAATAGGACTGGTTTCTTGTGGGCTAGTGTAAAAAGTGAATAATACTGCGCTAACCCAATGGTGAAACGTGGAACGCTGCTACATAAAAATGTGACAAAGATTGGTGAACAAGGTAAATGGAAAATGTAGCGCTAAAAAGTCGAGTAGGCAATATTCAAATAATAAAATGTTGCTATACATATGAAGGTAAGTCACAAAGGGTGAAAACATAATAACATACCGTATTACACGCACCGGCGTATAACACGCACCCCAAGTTTAGGAGGGAATTTTAAGGAAAAAAACTTTTAGGAGGGAAATTCAAGGAAAAAAAACTTACATTTAAATGCAGCATGCAGCCTTGCCCAGTGTCCATCTGCAGCCTTGCCCAGTGTCCATCTGTCCATCTGCAGCCTTGCCCAGTGTCCATCTGCAGCCGTGCCCAGTGTCCATCTGTCCATCTGCAGCCTTGCCCTGTGTCCATCTGTCCATCTGCAGCCGTGCCCAGTGTCCATCTGTCCATCTGCAGCCGTGCCCAGTGTCCATCTGTCCATCTGCAGCCTTGCCCAGTGCCTTTGCGATCGTGTCAGTCCCGGCGTTTTTTAAAATTTGGTGCCGATTTCTGTGGAGAGGAGCGAGCGGGGCCGAGTGTACTTCGGCTAGACTCGGCTCCTCTCGCAGTCCCGCCCATCTCCACTGACTGCGCCGCTGACGGAGAAAGCCGAGTGTACTTCGGCTAGACTCGGCTCTGCTCACAGTCACAGGCAGGACTGCGAGAAGAGCCGAGACTAGCCGAGGTACACTCGGCTTTCTCTATGTCAGCGGCGCAGTCAGAGATGGGCGGGACTGCGAGAGGAGCCGAGTAAAGCCAATTGTACTTCGGCTTCGGCTCCGCTCGCTCCTCTCGCTCCTCTCGCTCGTTTTCAGCAGGGGAATTCGACGGAGTATCGGCGTATAACACGCACCCACGATTTTCCCCTGATTTTAAGGGGAAAAAAGTGCGTGTTATACGCCGATAAATACGGTATATAAATATACCGTATTTATCGGCGTATAACACGCACCCTAACTTTAAAAGGGAAGTTTCAGGAAAAAAACTTTCCACAGCCCCCTGCGTATAACACGCAGGCACAGTTTACCCTCTATTTTCAGGGTAAAAAAGTGAGTGTTATACGCCAATAAATACAGTAACTCATATATGGAAGCTTATGGGAAATGTCCAAATGAATGAACCAATCCATGTAGTGAACACATAAAGTCCAGTATAAAATAGTTGTTGATCAGAAGTGAAGCACATTGATATAGTGAACACGTGGAAACATCGAGGTGTTGTATTTTCAATCAAAATAATGGGGTATGTACTCTTACCAGAGATGGTGGACTCGAATGTCGATGACAACGAGTCATTTGAGCAGGGAGAGCCAAGATGGGCAGTCTTCCACAACGATCATGGGAACCCAGGCGTTTCCAGGAGCAGCTTCCAGGGGTCTTGTAGGTGACCGTAAGGTTGAGAAATCAAGTTGAAACAGCCGGATGGAAGGGTGAAAAAAACTCTCATCGAGGAAGATGTAAAGAGAAAAAAGAAGAGCTCCAAATGGTATAGATCAAAAAGGATAGGTTTTAGTGAATAAAAACAAATTGCCATCCGTAGTAATAAAAATTTGTGATCACAAAAGTAAAAAGGAGCAATATGGGGAACAAGGTAAAATGGAAAATGTAGCGCTAAAAAGTTGAGTAGGCAATATTCAAATAATCAAATGTTGCTATACACATGAAGGTAGGTCACAAAGTGTGAAAACATAACATATATAAATATAACTCATATATGGAAGATTATGGGAAATGTCCAAATGAATGAACCAATCCATGTAGTGAACACATTAAGTCCAGTATAAAATAGTTGTTGCTCAGAAGTGAAGCACAGTGATATGTCTAGACCAGGGGTCTCCAAACTTTTCAAACAAAGGGCCAGTTTATTTTCCTTCAAACTTTAGGAGGGCCGGATTGTGGCCAGTGGGGGTAGAAAATGTCCCAGGCCCAACATCAGTAAGAATAAATATGGCCTCTGGGTTGGTGGTCAGTAGGAGGAGTAGTGCATCTGTCAGTAGGAGGAAAAGTATCCCATTATTGGTATCAGTAGAAGAAATAGTGCCCCTTTGTTGGTGTCAGTGGGAGGAATAGTGCCTCATATCAGTGGAAGGAATAGTGCCCCAAGGGCCGGATAAAGGCTAGCAAAGGGCCACATCTGGCCCTTGGGCCGCATTTTGGAGACCCCTGGTCTAGACTGTAAGCTCTAACGAGCAGGGCCCTCTGATCCCTTTGTATTGAATTGTATTGTGAACTGTTGGCGCTATATACTGGCGTATTTTTCGCTCCATAAGACGCACCTGACCATAAGACGCACCTAGGTTTTAGAGGAGGAAAATATGAAAAAAAAAAATCCTGAACCAAATGGTGTACTAAAATATTTAATAAAATATAACAGAATAATATTTCTACACTGACAACTAATGTAAGGGGGCACCCTACACTGATCCCCAATGTAACTGGGACATTTACATGACCTCAACACAACAGGAGTATTTGCATATTTACACTGACCACCAGTGATGTAAATGGTGTATATACAGTGACCCCATCTCTCTACTAATCTCTGCATTCTTATCTCCCTCTCAGTACAACTCTGCCCCTCTAATTCATCTGCTAACCTCTGTCCCCCAAACCCCTTATCTTCTAACATCTGCACTCCAACCCCTCCTTCCCATTCAACTCTGCAGCCTCTGCACCTCAAACCCCCCTCTTTGATCCCCTCTACATGCCCCCTATACTCACCTGCATGCTGTTCACATCTTCTAGGTGGGCAGCATGCAGGGGTGCTGGCGTATTTAGCATATGAATCGCGGCGGCCAACCCACATAACAATGCCTAGGCGATTTACATATCAATGCCGATCCTGTTGGGGTTAAATACAGAAAAATACCCCTTTAGGAGTCCCCTTTAGGAGCCATAGCAGGCACGGGCACACCCACTGCACGGCAGGGGACCCGATGCGCATGGCCGGTGGCCGTGGGCACGAGAGCCAGAATGGGGATCTGTGTATGTAAACACACAAATTCCCATTCTGACAGGGGAGGAGAGACAGATCTGCTGTTCCTAGAAATAAGGAACAGTGATATGTCTCCTCCTCCAGTCAGTCCCATCCCCCCCACAGTTAGAAACACACATGAGGGAACACATTTAACCTCTTGATCGCCCCCTAGCGTTAACCCCTTCCCTGCCAGTGACATTTATACAGTAATCAGTGCATTTTTATAGCACCGATCGCTGTATAAATGTCACTGGTCCCAAAAAGTGTCAAAAGTGTCCGATCTGTCCGCCGCAAGGTTGCAGTCCCGCTAAAAATCGCAGATCGCCGCCATTACTAGTAAAAAAAATAATAATAATAAAAATGCCATAAATGTACCCCCTATTTTGTAGACGCTATAACTTTTGCGCAAACCAATCAATATACGCTTATTGCGATTTTTTTTTTTTTTTTTACCAAAAATATGTAGAAGAATATATATCGGCCTAAACTGAGGACGAAATTTGTTTTTGTTTTTCAAAATTGGGATATTTATTATAGCAAAAAGTTAAAAATATTGTTTTTTTTTTCAAAATTGTCGGCCTTTTTTTGTTTATAACGAAAAAAAATAAAAACCACAGAGGTGATCAAATACCACCAAATTTGTGGGAAAAAAAGGACGTCACTTTTGTTTGGGTACAACGTCGCACGACCGCGCAATTGTCAGGTAAGGGGGGAAATCTTCCAGACTGAAGTGGTTAAAAAAACAATATTTATTGAAACATATATAAAATATGATCACTCGCACAAGTGGTGATCAAATAAAACCACATAGAACCAAGAGCAAATTGCCCGATCATTGTAAACATCACAAAATTGCATAAGTATACATATGTTGTCCAATTAATCTACAGCAGGGATATGCAATTAGCGGACCTCCAGCTGTTGCAGAACTACAAGTCCCATGAGGCATAGCGAGACTCTGACAGCCAAAAGCATGACACCCAGAGGCAGAGGCATGATGGGACTTGTAGTTTTGCAACAGCTGGAGGTCCGCTAATTGCATATCCCTGATCTATAGTAATCCAAGAAAAATATTCGGTAGCCAACGCGTTTCAGGTTCAAGCCCTTCGTCAGGGTATCCTACAGGAGAATCTCTGTTCAACAACCTGTCTGATGAGTAGAAAAATACTAAATGTTGTGATACAGAGACACAATAGCAAACATATTGAATAAGCAGCCCTTTCAATTGGAGCTGGTGGTCATAAGAAATAATTATATTAGATAATAGCTTATCAGCTCTTTGTATTACTTTTAATGTTTGTTTTTTTTCAAACATGTTATATATTAAATGTGTATTTTTATACAGTTTATTAGTTGGAATGCCCTAAAAGTTTCTTTGGTGTACATTATTATTATTGTTATTCTTTTTATTATTATTATTATTATTATACAGGATTTATATAGCGCCAACAGTTTACAATATACAGTACAGTAAAACTTTGGTTTGAGAGTAACTTGGTTTGAGAGCGTTTTGCAAGACAAGCCAAATTTTTAAATACATTTTGACTTGATATACAAGCGATGTCTTGATATACAAGTAGTGTCATGTCACAACTGAGTATAAAAGAGAAGAGAGGCGACTCAAAGTGTAGCAATATGGTTACATTTAAGGACCAAGCCTTTTTATGAGATTTGTTGTTTACAAGTTAAAAACATTTTTTTTTTGCTAGAAAATTACTTAGAACCCCCAAACATTATATATATTTTTTTCTAACACCCTAGAGAATAAAATGGCGGTCGTTGCAATACTTTATGTCACACCGTATTTGTGCAGCGGTCTTACAAGCGCACTTTTTCTTGAAAAAATATATTTTTTTTACTTAAAAAATAAGACAACAGTAAAGTTAGCCCAATTTTTTTTTTATATTGTGAAAGATAATGTTACGCCGAGTAAATTGATACCCAACATGTCACGCTTCAAAATTGCACCCGCTCGTGGAATGGCGACAAACTTTTACCCTTAAAAATCTCCATAGGCGACGTTTAAAAAATGCTACAGGTTACATGTTTTGAGTTACAGAGATGTTCTAGGGCTAGAATTATTGCTCTCATTCTACCGATCGCGATGATACCTCACATGTGTGGTTTGAACACCGTTTTCATATGCGGGCGCTGCTCACGTATGCGTTCGCTTCTGTGCGCAAGCTCGTCGGGACGGGACGCGTTTATTTTTATTTTTTTTCTCTTATTTCTTTTATCTTTTACTTTTATTTTGTACACTGTTCTTTTATATAAAAAAAGGTGTCACTTTTATTCCTATGACAAGGAATGTAAACATCCCTTGTTATAAAAAAAAGCATGACAGGTCCTCTTAAATATGAGATCTGGGGTCAAAAAGACCTCACATCTCATATTTGGACTAAAATGCAATAAAAAAAAAAAAAAATGGTAATTAAAAAAAAAAAAAAAAAATGTCCATTTAAGAGCTATGGGCGGAAGTGACGTTTTGATGCCGCTTCCGCCCTGCTATGGTATGGAGACGGGTGGGGGCCATCTTCCCCTCACTCGTATCTATACCCAGGAAGGAGAAGGACCCTTACCGGAGCCGTCGGCAGCGGTGGAGGGCATGGGAGAGCGGCGGGAGGGGGGGCCCTCTCCCGCCACCGATAACGGTGACCTCGCAGCGAATCTGCCGCAGAGACCACCATTATCGGAAACCGAACCGCCGGCTGAAGACGAGGATACCGGGGTTATGGTAGCTAGCTGCTGCCATAACAGAGCTATCCCTCTTCAAAGTGCCGACGTATATAGTCGTGCGGCGGTCCGGAAGTGGTTTGGCAACATATTGCTACACTTAGAGGCGCCTCTCTTCTCTTTTATACTCTGCAGCTCCTGCTGGATTTTGCTTCTAATCCCCTTGTGGAGGCTTCCATTTGTGGATGGACACTTTATGGTTACACAACCTATCACATTGTTATAATCTTTTTTATAAGGACTATAAACTGAAGAATTTATGAATAAATGGTTGTGGAACAAATCATCTGAGTTTCCATTATTTCTTATGGGAAAACTCGCTTTGATATACAAGTGCTTTGGATTACAAGCATGTTTCTGGAACGAATTATGCTCACAATCCAAGGTTTTACTGTAAAGGGAGAAAATACAGCAACAATACATGCAAGAGGGTGTTAGGAGGGACCTGCTCCTGGGAACTTACAATCTAATAGGGAAGGGCTGGTGGAACAAAAAGTCATTACTTAGCTGAAGGCAGGATTGGCTTCCCCGAAGAGATGAGTTTTCAGGGGTCACCTAAAAGTGGACAGAGTAGGAGATAGCTGGACAGATTGGGGTAGTGAGTTCCAGAGGATGGGAGAGGCTCTGTTGAAGTCCTGGAGACAAGCATTGAAGGAGGAGACGAGGGAGCTAGGGAGCATGTTGGTATCTAGTTGTGCGGTTGGAGATACGCAATGATTATAGAGATGAGGAGAGCGAGATGTGTTCTGTTGTCCTAACATACATCCTGTCCTAGGGTTTTAACACTGCCCTTCCATAACTATATGTCTCAATGGCCGCCTCCGTATTGTCAGGAGGTTTCCAAAAGCAGCTTAACTTTGCTGCCAGTGGATTGGGATGCTGCAGCCCCTGTGTATTGAGATCAGAGAGGATAAGGAAAGGCCAAGGTTAATGACAATGGTTAACCTTTAAATAATAAGAGTATTAATTCAGTTTCCATTAGCAGAACTCTCAGAAGGAAACCTATGTTACAATATGGCTTGTGTAACCCCTTCAGCTCTTTCCTTTCTGTAATAATTATGCTATAGGTACAGTGAGCATGGTCACCCTTGGACAAAATTTTGTTACTGGCAGGATCACCAGGTGAAATAAAGGTAAAAAGAAAAAAAAACAAGCCGTAAACGAAGAAAACTAATGCAGCCATCACATCTATGGACTAAAAAGCTGCAGATTCTCTTCTTTGGTTTAGATATATTTTAGCCACTACCTGAGGACTAATCTGAGGACTCCCTGGCCAATCGGGTCACAGACTGCTTCCTGATTGGCCATGAGGAGAATAAGGAAGACAATAGCAAATATTAATTTGCTATTGTCACACAACTGGGTGGGCTCAGGGCATAGTGCTCTGCGCCCCGAGCCCACCTTTTTTTAAGCCAATTAGAGCCTCAGGCTCTAACGATGTGCTTAAAAAATAAACAAAAATTTAAATTGATGCGTCCGGCGCCTTGCATGTAGATTAGGGGGCCAGACACATTGATGGGGGGGGCGGCGCCCGTGCACCCCCTGCATGAGGTGCTGTCACTGTTACAAACTATGGGATATACATTATATTTGAAAATTGATCAATCCTGATGTACTGACTGCCTATCTCATTTCTTGGGGCCTAAAATGTCAGGACAGTACAAATACCCCCCAAATGACCTATTTTTAAAAAGTAGATAGTCCAAGGTATTTCGTAAGGGGCATGGTGAGTTTTTTTACGTTGCGATTTTTTGTCACATTTTTTGGGAAAAGGAAAAAATTTAATATACCGTATTTATCGGCGTATAACACGCACAGGCGTATAACGCACACCCTAACTTTAAGAGGGAAGTTTCGGTAAAAAAACTTTCTACGGCCCCCTGCGTATAAAGCCTCGTACACACGACCGGTTTTCTCTGCAAGAACCAGCAAGAAAACTGCTGGGAGATTTTTTTGCAGAGAAAACCGTTCGTGTGTATGGTTTCTCGTCGAGAAAACTGCCGGGAATCTCGACGAGAAAAATAGAGAACCTGCTCTCTATTTTCTCATCAGGATTCTCGTTATTCTCGTCGGACTGTTTCCCGAAGAGAAAACCGTGTGTGTGTACGAGGCTACAAGCTTACCTGTCCTCCGGTAAGCCCGCGCATGCTCGATGAGACTTCGACGCATGCGCGGTAGCTTACAAGGGTAGTGTAGGGTGAAGCAAGATGGCTACGACGGCATCGAATGTGATGAGCGCAGGCTCGTCGTAGTCGATGACGTCACCGCGTTCTTGCCATTCAAAAGAACAGCGGTTCTTTTGAACGGCCATCTGTATGCACGGCTTTGCAAGAAAAGCTTGCCAGGAATCTCGTCAGGAAAAACAACGTTTTTTTCCTGACGGGATTCTCGGCCATGTGTACAGGGCTTCACACGCAGGCACAGTTTATCCTCTATTTTCAGGATAAAAAAAGTGAGTGTTATAAGCCAATAAATACAGTAATTATTATTATTTTCATTTTTTTTTTTGCATACTGTGACCAGAGAAGTGTAGTGTCACCATAGCGACACTGTACTGCTCTGGAGAGGGGGTCAGGATTTTTAAAAAATTTTTGCACTATAATTGCTGTTTACAGTGATGATCTGATCACTGTTATAAGCAATCATTTCTATGAATGGCATCCATTCATGAACCATTATGTATTATTGTGATAGCTGTGGTTGGCCTTAGCTATCACATGATACAGGCCTGCTGTGAATGACCCCTGTACCATGTGATCACTGTGACCAATCACAGAGATCACAATAGTACACACAGGATGGCTATAAATGAAAGCCATGACCTGTGATGGCTGTAATTGGTCACACCATTGGTCTTCCTCAGAACAGAGGACAACAGAGCAGGTATACTTTTTGTATATCCCTTACAGAACAAGTCCAGTTGAATGTGACTAACTACTTCTAGCTATACCATGATCTGGATAAATGAGAACCTTCTTACGTACAGCGACCATTTATATAACCTAGGCCAGCTGTTCCAAGAATAAAACCTGTTACGTCAATGCCTTCTAGTCATTGGATTTTTGTCCATATGGATGAACATTGGCTCAGCCCACAAGATTGCTGCAGCACCGTATACCAACCAATATGCATATGTAAAATGGATACACATTGTCTTATTTAACAAAAATGTCTACTTTTAGTATCCTGCCTATGACAGGCATCTCTTTAAATAGACCAAGCCACAGACACGTACAGTTTTTCTTCAAGCAATAACTCTGCTGCATCAAGATGTAGGTCACATTTGTGAGAGTCACCTTTCACAGGGGGACGATGCTAATGCTTTGTAGAAAATCTAGTTCATGATTCCGGTAGACACTAACTAATGGAGCGTACTGCTGTATCCAGGAGGGGAGGGATTGTGTTTCTTTTTTTTTTTTCTTTTTTTATGTAACCGCCGAAGATGTCTACGACTGCTGATCCCTTCGCTTGGCCTAATAAAAGGGGCTGTTGATCATGACTTTTTTTTTTTTTTTTTTGCAAAACAAAATTGTCTCTTCTCCGACCGGCTATTCCCTCGTTGTCATTTTTAAGATGACAGAAAATTTGCAGACGTGCTTTCAGGAGCAGTTAATATCTCTCTATATCTAAGGCTCTTTTATTGCCACGCTATATATAAAGAGGAGGTTTATTGCTTTGGAAGAGAGAGAGCCAGGTCTTATTGACTACTAATGGTATTTGTATAGAAATATAGCTTGACTGCTTGCTTTGGAAAATATTGATAGTTAAATGTAAATGCCGGTCAGACATTAAAATTGTGCTATAAAAATGACTCGGGGGGGCACTGATGTTGCTCCCCGAAGCTGCTGGATTTCTTACCTTCGGAGTGTCTCTGGATGTGGCTGTCCAGGCCCTTGTGTTCCCTGGTTCCAGCTCCGTCCCCCTTTCTGAGCCAGCTCAGCATCCACAACACTGGAACAAGTGACAGAGAATGCACAGCACAGAATCATGTAACAAGCTGCTGTAGCCTCATGTCACGGTCTAGCCTGTAGGTCATGTCACGGTCTAGCCTGTAGGTCATGTCACGGTCTAGCCTGTAGGTCATGTTACAGTCTAGCCTGTAGGTCATGTCACATTCTAGCCTGTAGGTCATGTCACGGTCTAGCCTGTAGGTCATGTCACGGTCTAGCCTGTAGGTCATGTCACGGTCTAGCCTGTAGGTCATGTTACAGTCTAGCCTGTAGGTCATATCACGGTCTAGCCTGTAGGTCATGTTACAGTCTAGCCTGTAGGTCATGTCACGGTCTAGCCTGTAGGTCATGTCACGGTCTAGCCTGTAGGTCATGTCACGGTCTAGCCTGTAGGTCATGTCACGGTCTAGCCTGTAGGTCATGTCACGGTCTAGCCTGTAGGTCATATCACGGTCTAGCCTGTAGGTCATATCACGGTCTAGCCTGCAGAGTTCTGTTTGTGAAATTCTTACCTCCTTGCTGCAGTAGTTGTGCTAGATCTGTGACTCCATTCAGATGTGTTGCTGGTGAAGCACTACCCCCTAAGGAGCCGCTGAATTTTGTGTCCCCCTATTCCTGCACAGCCAGGCATTTTCCAACTTGCATCCAAAGTCAGTAACCAGTCTATGGGCTTGTTTTTTGTTGTTTTATTTGTGGGTAAAACAACTTGGATAGGGTCTAGGGGTATATGGGATGCCCAACTTAACTTGAAACACAACTTGGAGGACAAAAACTTCCTATTTCTGTACAAAAAAAAACACAAAGATGTATCCTGGACTTTCTCTGTAAGGAGCACTTGGTCCCCTTTAAACGAACCTATTCAGACCCCCAGCTAGAAAACTGCCCATCCACCTGGTTGTCTCAAAGAGTATCCCAGAGCAAGGGATTCCAGAACAGACTTGTTCTTCAGCACTGTCCCAGGGAGAACTTTTTGGGTATGGCACCTAGAGGCCCTCTCCATTGTATGCCCTGGGGCTCTAGAAGTACTCACACTGTCCATGTCCTGCAGCTGTAGGTGAAACTGCTTTCAATAGGACAATTAAAGCTTGGAAAAACATTGCCTGGTGTGATGAGTCTTGATTTTGTATCAACGGTTCAGGCCGGTGGTGGTGGTGTAATGGTGTGGAGGATATTTTCTTGCCACACTTTGGGCCCCTCAGTACTAATTAAACATCTTAAAATGCCACGGCCTACCTGAGTATTGTTGCTGACCATGTCCATCCCTTCATGACTACAGTGTACCCATCTTCTGATGGCTCCTTCCAGCAGGATAGTGTCACAAAGCTCAAATCATCTCAAACTATTTTTTTAACATAACAATGAGGTCACTGTACTCCAATGGCCTCCACAGCCACCAGATCTCAATACAATAGAGCACTTTTGGGATGTGGTGGAATGGCAGATTCGCATCATGGATGTGCAGCTGTAAAATCTGTAGCAACTGCGTGATGCTATAGTGTCAATATGGAGCAAACTCTCTGAGGAATGTTTCCAATGCCTTGTTGAATCTATGCCGCGAAGAATTAAAGCGGAGTTCAAGACTTCCAACTGTAGAAATAATAGAAGTCAGCAGCTACAAAAACTGGAGCTGCTGACATTTAAAAAACAGCCACTCACCTGTCCCACGATCCAGCGGTGTGCTCACCCCAGTTGGTCTCACCCGCTGTCTTCTTTCGCCGGGCTAGTTTCTTCCTTGGCTATGCAGGCTGTCCATTCCCGGTGGACTGCAGGACAGTGGGGATCCCTATTTCAGCTCCCTTCTTCCAACCTCTAGCCTCCAGCTGCAGACCCAACTTCTCCGGGGGGCCCCCTCCCAGGCTAAAGGCAGCAGCACTTCAGCACACCCTCTTCCACCTGACTCCCCCACTGGCAAGGCTCCACAATATTTATGGGCTGGTTCAGCCACCCTGCCAGGCCTCCTACCTGGCCAGATTCCCATAAATATTCAGATCAGCACTTTCTGGCCTCCGCCCACTAGTTTCTAGAAACTTCACCAAGGGGAGGTGCCAGAGGCCTGACCTGTAGAGCCTATAGAACCCTCTGACTCATACCCAGGCTTCTAACAAGCCTCTATATACACTATAAAACTATGTACACAAGAGGGCGCTACACTGGCTTCTCTGTTCACCTATGGGTGTCGCCTGTTCTACTGTGGATTTATATCCTTTTCCCTTTCACTTCCTGGGCCACCTCCCAGTCTGCTTCCCTATATATAGACATGCTCAGTGAAGCCCAGGTTGCCTGAGCAACTTCCCAACTTGTTTGCCTACTGTTATGTGTATTCTGTGTCTGTCTTCCCCTGTACCAACCCAAGCTTTGTCTATTGCCTGTGCTTGCCTGCCACATTTTTACCTAAACTGCATGCTTAACTATTGGCTAAGCATTGTCATTATGTGTTTAACTTGCCTTAGGTTTACTAATACTTTAAAGCTTTTTAATTACTTTGAATGCCTCTTGAACATGAAGCTCTTCACACGAGCAAGTTCTAAAACATACCCATGCATACTTAATGCCTTAATATCAACATTTTTAGGAAAAAAATGTGCTTCCATCACTTAAGATAAAAAGGACAGATCATAAACACTTCACATGCAAAAGACATATTTTTCTACAACCATCAACAAGTCATTCAACAATTAAATAACCTTGAAAATGTATTAAACCATGAACGAGAACACTCATAACAAGTGCTCAGCCATCAACTTGAGCAATCCAAGGCTAACATTTCAAAGTTTACCGCTATTAAGCCTTGTCCACCTACAAAGCAAAATAAGCAACTGTATTCCCACATTGGCCTGTGACAGCTCACTCAAGAACTTTATTGGGGGGGGGGGGGGGGTTGCTTGTTTAATTCCCTATAGAAAATCTGCTCCACAGGCTGAGACTTACCAACTTTCCTGCTTTTTAGTTTTTACTGGCACAGTCCTGTTTTTTCAGTGAGCTGTCTTGTGATGGCTATGTCTCAAGCTATGTCTTGGGATCATGAGATGCCTCCCAACATTTTCATAAAAGTCCTACTGCTAGATCAAGAGGCAATGGGAGTGAGCTCCACCTGTCTCCTAGTAATGAATGATGGCACACTGGTTTGTAGAGTTTAAACAGGAGAGTCCTGCCGCTGGATACTCAAACCTCACCCACTAGTGTGACATTATTCATTTTTTCATTACTTGTAAACAGAGCTGGGGGAGAAAGTCTTCCACCATTCACTTCCTTTGCCAGGCTTTTTGTTAGTGGAAGACCTCCTTTTCCAGCTTTGTTTACAAGTTACAGCAGCAAGCGTTAAGCTATTGTGTTATTAGATGTGGGCAATGATGTATATAGGGGGAAGGAAGGTGGGTGGTCCACACTCGGTAACATACTTGAAGGGTGCTACAGAGCTGAGGTAAGTAGAGAGGGGGGTATTTGGAATACAAGGATTAACTGGGATTGAGGGGGTGAAAAAATAACAATGGGTGCAGATGTAAGCAGGGAAGGGGGATTGCCATGCAAAAATGAGTGTGCAGGGGGTGTGGAGGTGAGTAGAGAAGTGAATTTTGGTGGCAGAGGTTAGCAGGGGGTGTTTAGTTTGCAAAGATGAGTAGAGGGGTGGGATTGTGATGCAGAATTTAGCAGAGATTTTGGGGTAGCTTTGCAGAGTGGGGGACTCTAGGGGTCACTGCAAATAACCACATTACATTGGTGTCCAATTACCTGATTATATCGGTGGCCAGTGTAGAATAATCTTTGCATTGGTAGCTCAATCTTCTGATTACATTGATGGCTAGTGTAAATCTTCCCATTACATTGGTCATCAGTAAATTACCTCATTATATTGGTGGTCTATGTAAAACCCCTAATATTTTGGTGGTCAGTGTAACCCCTCCCCCCAACTTCAATATATTGGTATCAGTGTAGAATTCCCCCCTTACATTGGTGGTCAGTATAAATTCCCCACTACATTGGTGGTCAGTATAAATTCCCCACTACATTGGTGGTCAGTATAAATTCCCCGCTACATTGGTGGTCAATGTAACCACAACCCTTACATTGGTGGTTAATGTAAAACCCCCATTACACTGGTGGTTATTGTGAATGGCCCATTACATTGACAGTGAGGGTAAAGTCCCCATTACGTTGATGGTCAGTGTAAATTCCCTTTCGCATTGGTGGTCAGTATAAAACTACCATTACATTGGCGGTCAGTGTAAAACCCCCATTACATTGGTGGTCAATGTAAATGCCTCATTACATTGGTGGTCAGTGTAGAAATCTCTCGCTCTCATCGGTGGTCATTGTAGAAATTCCCACGAACATTGGTGGTCAGTGTAAAACCACATTACATTGGTGGTCAGTGTAAATGCCCAATTAGATTGGTGGTTAGTGTAGAAATCCCTTGCTTTCATCGGTTGTCATTGTAGAAATGCTCGCTTACATTGGTGGTCAGTGTAAATCCCCCAGTACATTAGTGTTTTGTGTAGAAATCCCTCCCTTTTATCGGTGGTCATTGTAGAAATGCCCGCTTACATTGGTGGTCAGTGTAAAACCCCCATTACATTGGTATTCAGTGTAGAAATCCCTCGATTTCATTGGTGGTCATTGTAGAAATGTCCGCTTACATTGGTGGTCAGTGTATATCTCCAAATACATTGGTGGTCTGTGTAAATTCCCTATTACGTTGGTGTTCTGTGTAGAATCCCCCATTACATACATCCTTCTGTATATACAGTATTTAAAGCAGTAGTGAACCACACCAATTTTTTTTTTTAAAACCCTGCATCGCATACTAGCACATTATGAAATATTTACCTTAGAATGAAACCCTCCATCGCCACGCTGTCACCGCTGACAGGCGCTTCCATCTTCACCCGGTCTTCCTTCCTGGTTCACGTCCCCCAGCTATCTGATTGGCCACTCCTCGATGAGTCACGGACTGTGGCACGGAGCTCTGAAGGGACAGCAGGGGTAATACTGTCCCTTCAGAGCGCATTGCGCTGGTGACGTCCCCAGCTGCATCCAGTGTGAATATCTCCTAAACCATGCATGTTTAGAAGATATTCACTGTACCCACAGGTAAGCCTTATTATGGTCTTACCTGTAGGTACAAGGGCCAAAAAAGGTTTACTTCTACTTTAAAATGAAATTGTACAATAGGGTAATGATATGGTTCTTGTAGAACTGCACCCCTTTGAATAAAGCACATTCCCCACCTACAATGGCTTGCTGGATGCATTGATTGGCATATTTGTTAATAAAGAGGACAGCAAATCATCAATGGGCCACCATATCTAATGCCGCGTACACACGATCGGAAATTCCGACAACAAATGTTCGATGTGAGCTTTTTGCCGGAAATTCCGACCGTGTGTAGACTCCATCTGACATTTGCTGTCGGAATTTCCGATCACAAAAAATTGAGAGCTGGTTCTCAAATTTTCCGACAAGAAAAGTTCTTGTGGGAAATTCCGATCGTCTGTATGCAATTCCGACGCACAAAAAAAACACGCACGCTCAGAATCAAGCAGAAGAGCCGAACTGCCTATTGAACTTCATTGATCTCGTCTCGTCGTACGTCTTGTACGACACCGCGTTTTTGACGTTCGGAATTTCCGACAAGAGTTGTGTGACCGTGTGTATGCAACACAAGTTTGAGCCAACATTCTGTCGGAAAAAAAATCCACAGTTTTGTTGTCGGAATTTCCGATCGTGTGTACGCGGCATTAGAAGTTGTAAGCTGTAATGTAGAGATTTTTAATGTTTAAATACACAAAGATTTTTAAAAATAAATTGTAAGATATTGCTCAGGGCTCGAGATCTATCCCAATCCTGATGTAACCCTAAGCTCTCCCACTGAGGTTTTCCATGAGAAGGTCCCCCGCTGTGTCAGGTGGTCCCATCTCATTGGGAGAACTTTTTGGCTGGAATTCCAGTTCCCAGGATAGGTATTCAATCTAAGATTTTCTTTTACTTAAAAAAAAGTCCCATCCTTTCAGCATTCTGTATCTAAACAACCAAAAAGTGCTCTCGTGAGCTGCGTGCTGCAATTAGTCACATCAAAACGCATTGTGATGCACGTAATGATAAGCAGGCTAAAAACAAGAGGTATCGCTGTGCACAAGAGATTGCCGGGGAATGATCTAATTATACTTCTAAGCGTTCAGATAGCCGGCACAATGAATCAATTAAAAATTCTATTTCCAGAAGTGGAGTATTCAAGAGAGATCTTTAATCAAGCGTTGAATTTAAAAAAGAAAGGAGGAAAAATAAAAGGGGTCAGAACAAACGGTTGTATTCAGTACTACAGGGAGCATAAGTGCATTTTGCTCCGATGACGATGGGATCTAGGTAAACCATATGCCGATGACCTACAACAAACGACTGACCAGCGCAGACTACTCTAGGTAATTTGTTACAAGATGCATTTTCACAGATAATAATGGTGCAAGCTTGTCGGATACAATGATGCACAATTTTTGGCCATGGATGTCCTTCCAGAACTGGAAGCCCACACTGTAGCCATATTTTGGCCAGAGCACAGGCAGGAAGAGGTTAATATTCAAAGCAAACTTACCCATCCATCCATGTCTTCATAATTTATTTTGTTGAGAAATCTCTTTGAAAAACACCTCCCTATGTTTAAATGTTTATTTGCATCCTTGTTATTTCTACTCTGTTGTCCAATAGAAATGAAGCGACAATGACATGGTATGACAATAGATTATACCTGCCAATCAATATTGGAAGTATACTTTCCTGTGTGTGTCATGTTGGAACAGGAAGGGGCCATCTCCAAACTATTCCTACAAAGTTTAGAGCTTGAAATTGTCCAAAATGTCTTGATATGCTGCTGCCTTGAGAGCAACCCTGTATCCTGGCCTAGGCCAAAAAGGCCCAGGCCTAGGGTAGCACTTTGCAGGGGGGCAGCACGGAAAGAGTCCCTGCCGGCTTGCACTACACTGTTAGTGTAGCGCCAGTCTTATGGGGAGGACTGGGCTGAGAGGAAAATTAGTCTAGCGCCCCAATAAAGCGGCCATACTGCTTCCGGTATGCGGGCGGCCAGCATTCCTCAACTGGGGGGGGGGGGGGGGCGCTGCTTCTAATTTTGACTGTCCTATCATCCTGGACCACAAACCTTCCTCACTGTGCTATATGTTTTCTGCTGCACCATTGGCATGGTTATATCTTCTTAGTCCTGTCCATAAAAGTATCAGAAATTTGTGCTTAAAGTAGAACTATAGGCAACACTTTTTTTTTTTCATTTTGGATAGAGTAAGGGAGGGATTATTGCCCCTGTCAGGTTATTTTTTACCATCCCTGTCCCATTGCAGAGATTTCCCTTCACTTCCTGCCCCATAGCCAAACAGGAAGTGAGAGGAAATATATGCCAATTAAGGGAATCCATTGCCCCCCCCCCCCCCCGCCAGGCCCTCAGAACTAGTGTCCCCACTCGAAAATTTCAGGGCGGTTCTTAGAAAGAAAGGGGTGTGACCTTGACTGGAAGGGGTGGGTCATAATTAAATTAGGGGGTGCACGAGTTTAGTCAGGCCTAGGGCAGCACAAAACCTAAATACACTACTGCTTGAATGTTCACTTCACTGAAACTAACGGGCCAAGCCCAACCCCTGAAAAACACCTCCAAACCATAATCCCCCCTCCACCAAATGATTTGGACCAGTGTACAAAGCAAGGTCCATAAAGACATGGATGAGCGAGTTTGGGGTGGAGGAACTTGACTGAACTGCAAAGAGTCCTGACCTCAACCCGATAGAACAACTTTGGAA
Source organism: Rana muscosa (assembly GCA_029206835.1). Taxonomy (NCBI): domain Eukaryota; kingdom Metazoa; phylum Chordata; class Amphibia; order Anura; family Ranidae; genus Rana; species Rana muscosa. The sequence goes on from CM055117.1 coordinate 1,077,012,275, forward strand.
TGAAGTTGAATGGAGACTGCGAGCCAGGCCTTCTAATCCAACATCAGTGCCTGACCTCACAAATGCGCTTCTGGAAAAATGGTCAAACATTCCCATAGACACACTCCTAAACCTTGTGGACAGCCTTCCCAGAAGAGTTGAAGCTGTTATAGCTGCAAAGGGTGGGCCAACTCAATATTGAACCCTACAGACTAAGACTGGGATGCCATTAAAGTTCAGGTGCGTGTAGCGCCCTCCTCACTCCCCTCTTTCTCTCGTCTTTCTCTTGTCTAGGGGTATCTTAGAGGGGAGGGTGCGGGGACACCACGCCTGGCTTCCACCACATGTGTCAGTGCGGTATAAGCAACGTTCTTGTATTACCTTGGGGTCAGTGCTGTGCACCTGGATCCTCCCTCCAAGAGTCACCTTGAACAATGTCTGTTAGGAAATGAGCCCCACACCATTAAAGTTCAACACTCCTTTATTCTTCTGCGAATGAACACAATCAGTTGAACTCCCTTGGTTAACAGAACAGGAAAGGAGGTGTGGATGCGAATAGGCCCAGACACAATTTGGTTCTCCACTTTCCTTCCTGAAAGTGGGTTAAGGTCTCCGCACGAGGGGGAATTTCCTTCCAGGCGGTCTCCGACGAGAGGCTCACCTGTCACCGGCAATATGCTGCACCGGTGATTCAAGTGAGGAGCTCTCCCCGGTCCATTGCGCCTTCCGGATTCGGGTACCCAATCCCGGGGTTCCCTAGGATCTCCTTCCCTTGCGGAACTCAGTGTTGGGCACTGAGCTCCGGACCTCCATCCGAGTACCTCACCCCAGGCTAAAGGTGCCTGGGATGGAACACGACCTCCGGACGTCCTCTAGGCCTAGGCCACCCAGAGGACCGACACGAACCACCGTCCACAAGCTGAAGGTGCCTGGGACTTCGACCCCGTGACAAATATGGCCGGCCCCTTTATACCCTCTCCCAGCAAGCACGGCGGGTTCCCCGCCCCACCATACCGCTGCCGAGGGAAGACAAAAAGGAGGCACCGCACACAGCAGTGATTCAACCGCAGCCCAGGGCGACAGCGCCACCCACAGGGCCGCAGGGAATTACACATCACTGATGTCTCTGCCAAGTTCAAATTTACACCCGCTATATATATATATATGTAAAATTGGGGGTTCTAGCAAAAACAATTAGGATTTTTACATGTATGACAGAAATGTCAAGATTTGCTTCACGAGTGGTTAAAACAAGTAAATATATTATATATACCTTCTTATCTATTTACTAAGGTTAGCAGCATAAGGAATAAAATAGTTAACATTGATTGAGAGAGTTTAGTTCTGCTTTAATGACCATAGACTTGGCACAGGTGCACTTTAAGGTTTTAAAAAACAGCAGTATAAACATTTTTTTTTTCTCCGGTAATCTCCATACTTCTGTAACCTTGTAAAAACGAGCGTATGATTAAAAATAAATACATTTTTTTTTTTTGCTGATTGCGTTTTCAGGCTGCTGAGCATATTTCCCAATCCATGATGACTGTTGCATGTTAAATCAACCTGTGGAATTACAGATAAAAGCACCAAAGTGTATCAGTGTGATGGCAATCTCCTGTACCCTATATTGGCATAAAACGCTGTCTGGTTATAGACTCTGTGAAAGATAATTAAATCACGCATGATCATTATACCTTTAGAGCAAAAATCATTAAATATGAATTTTGGGAAACTGGATTGGAATTTAAATGGTGAGTAGAATGAGGAGAGAAGTTCCTGCATGAATAAGAAAGTGTTGCTTGGATGTAAATTCTAGACTTAATTATAATTTGATTTATGTACATGTCGGTTGCCGGCTTATTACTCATTTTGAGAAGAATCCATGTGGAACGTACTGGGATTTTTATCATTTGCTGCCTGCAAGTCAGTCACGGGATTGGAGCAGACAAGTGGGTAGCAGAGATGTCTGATAGATCTGATGTAGGTCATGTGATACTGGAATAAATTGAATTTTTACAATTACTGTATCTTTGACAGAGTCAATTGATTTTCAAAATGCTTTAGTTTAGATGTCATTTTATTCATGTTTTTTTTTTTTTTTTGTTTGTCTTGTTTTTTTTGTTTTTTTTTACTTGAAGTGGACCAATCAATAACTTTAAATCCAGACAAAAGAAAAAAAAGTTAAAAATAAATAGTCCATTAAAAAATTTAATAAAAAAACAGGTTTAGATACAATATTTATCTTCAATGCAGAAGTTTTCCCCAGAGTAATTTTTCCTTCCACTAGATGTCCACAATCTTATAACCAGCATCATTCAGCTCACCTGCTCTAAGCCCAGGTTGTCCTTGATTCACTCCCAGCCATCATTAATTGTTTTCATGCACTTAATGTACCTTTATTTTTAGTCAGCACCTGATCCTGGCTACTAGGAGGCTACTAGGGGGCTTTATCACTCTACTCTTAAACTACTTGTGTCTCGGCAATCTACCAGATACAAAGTCACCAGCACTGAAAATAAATGCTTTTTACACATGTAGCACCCTGCTCTTTTGTGTTTCGTCGGATGACTACACTTCAACCTTATTTATACTGACTGTATATGTGTATGACTTATAGCTATTTGGCTAGCAGTAGGGCTCTACCTAGATAGTGTCAGGGATCATGAACCAGGCAGAGACAGAAAATGCAGTTAAATATCACACCTTTAATGTAATAATTAAAAATAATACAGATCAGGAACATAGTCAAAAACAGAAGCCAGGGTCAGTAAGCCAAAAACGGATAATCAGATGAGCCAGGATCGGGAAGCCAGGAATCAGCGTTGTCAGAAGCCAAAGATCAGAATCAAGAACCAGAAGAAGCGTCAGCCAGGCAAAGTCATAGCAGGAACACAGCAGAGATGTTGACCAGGCAAAGGCAAAGGAGGGAATGAACAAGGCAGTTTAAATATCAAAAAGGGGCTGGCTGTAGGCTGAACTAATGAGGCAGGTAATGGTAACCAGGTGAGTCACTGCGAAAACTATGAGTGGCTGGTAAATAACTGACAGCTGAGCAGCCTTGAGCACTGAAAAGAGAGCCGCTAGAAGCCCAGCCCTGACAGATAGGCTGTATATATGTGTATATAAATATTTATATAATTATTTGTTGTAAGACTTCTTTTACTGGATGGCTGGCGTTTGGTGCTTTGACCAAAATAATTGTATGTATGTATTTAGAATGCCACACACCTCTTTGTTACACTGTTATTTTCCCCTCTCCCCATTCCGTCTTTATTATGGGATTCTTCGCTCTTGGTAACAAGATACATTTTTGTGTTACCTGGCCCATGAGGACAGAGCCTATTTTTAAGGGGGGGGGGGGAGTGTAACACCCTCCTAGTATAGAATGCTAGGTAAATCTAGTTTTTTTCTCACTCTGTATTCAGAAAAGCTGTGCTCATCTGCTTTTGTCTGCTCATGGTTCCACCGTTTCAAATGACTGGCCTGAATACTTACTATGCCCTGGCCAATCCCTGGGGAGCTGTGCCAAGAAGGTGGTCTGGGAGTGGATAAATAGCTTGGAGTCTTGAGAGAACAGTTTTTTCCCCATCAAGCTGGGATCTGTGAGCTTCAGGGGACTGCTTGTCCCTGGAGCCCTCCTCTTTTGGACTGAGTTGCGACTGGGTCTCATCTGTGGTCGGGTTGGAGACCTGGGATCACCTTAAAGCTGAATGCTGCATTCCTGCACTTGGGGATCGAGTCTATAAAGGAGAGTCTCACTCACTGGATTGTGGAAGCTGTAAAGAGGCAGCTGTCATGGGATTTGTGAGTAAAGACCGTGGCTGGCCCCTGCAAGCTGTGCAGTACCCTAAGTATGCATCCTTGCTACCCGTAGATGTCGTAGAGCAACCTTGGCACCCCAGCTGTTTTGGAACTACATTTCCCATGATGCTCATACACTCTGCAGTGTAATTGAGCATCATGGGAAATGTAGTTCCAAAACATCTGGAGTGCCAAGGTTTGCCATCACTGTCCTAGAGACTTGCCTTGTGGTTTTCAGTTGTAAAAAGCTGGACTTTATTAAGGAGAAGTGTGTCCTTATACAGTTATTTGATAACCATTTGGAGCATCCCATGCCCCAATCCCCACTCCTGTTACAAGTTCTACTAGCAATAGATCACAAAAAAGACAAACACCTAGACTGTTATTTGGAGCCAGGATGCATGGGCTGCTGTCTGTGTGACTGGCGACATCTACGCTCCGCTACATATATTTATTGTAAAGACAGTGCCACATAAGTCATAGGGAGCCAACGTTTTGTGGTTCCTGTATTTAAAGAGACATAGTGATCAACCCTCAAGAAGGGGACCCTGTGAGGCACCGAAATGTCGGTTTCTTATAATTTGTGTGACTCTGTCTTCATGATAAATATGTCAAACACATTTATGTGGAGTGCTGGACGGTGACTTTGTATCTTCGTATCTGGTTCTGAAACAGCATAATCCGTAGCAATCAATTTAAGCACCCACCAATTATTTAAAGGTCAAGTACTGTGAGGAGTAAAGCTTCCATAAGGACTTTAACAGCAGTCTACCAGTTGCTTTTCACATGTCACACTGTGCCTCTTCCTTCCCTAACAAGCTAGCAACTGATTACAGTTATAGCAATAAAAAGTGTCCACAAGCTATGTGTTTTCATTAGCTACTCCATGTTCTCCACATATCCACCACCAAACTTCCAGTATCTGGTTAGTCAGTCTTGATATGCTTAAGCCTCCCATACATGGATTGAAATTGGGCCAGTTTGGCAGAGACTGGCCAAACTTCAATCCACGTATGGCAATTGTGTTTGAACAAAAGTTGATCTATTAACTTCTGTTTAACCGCCCTGTCGGATTTTAGCTGCTTGATCAGCCCTGCTGATATTGGGGGGGCCCCCCATGCTGTCAGAATACAAAGACACAGCGGGAGGATTCCCTCATCCATCTCGAATGGTGTGGATGGGGGAATTGGGTCAGTTTTTCTCTTTAACCCACTAGCACATCCCTGTTGCCAGGTCGCAGGTTTTCCCTCCTCGGACAACTTTTGGTAGGTCCTGACCACTGAAAACTGGGGACATTCCACAAGAGCTGCAGTTCTGGAGTTGCTCTGACCCAGTCGTCTAGCCATTACAATTTGGCCCTTCTCAAGGTCACTCACTTGCCCGTCAGAATACAAAGACACAGCAGGAGGATTCCCTCATCCATCTTAAATGGTGTGGATGGAGGAATCAGGTCAGTTTTTTCTTCAATCAAATCCCTGGAGTTGCTCTGACCCAGTCGTCTAGCCATTACAATTTGGCCCTTCTCCAGGTCACTCGCTTACCTGTCAGAATACAAACATACAGTGGGAGGATTCCCTCATCCATCTTGAATGGTGTGGATGGGGGAATCAGGTCAGTTTTTTTCCTTCAACCCACTGGCACATACCTGTTGCCAGTCGTCTAGCCATTACAATTTGGCCCTTCTCAAAGTCACTCACTTGCCTGTCAGAATACAAAGACACAGCAGGAGGATTCCCTCATCCATCTTAAATGGTGTGGATGGAGGAATCAGGTCAGTTTTTTCTTCAATCAACTGGCACATCCCTTTTGCCAGTTTCTCGGTTTTCCTTCCTTGGACCACTTTTGGTAGGTCCTGACCACTGCAAACTGGGGACATCCCACAAGAGCTGCAATGCTGGAGTTGTTCCGACCCACTCATCTAGCCATTACAATTTGACCCTTTCAAGATCACTCTCTTGCCTGTTTTTTCATCATTCAACAGATGAGCATGTTTCCTTGCTGCCTAAAATATGCAACCCACTTTTAAATGCTATTGTAACAAGATAATCAATTTTATTCACTTTAATTTCATTTTTTGAAAGATAAAATTGTGTAATTGTGAATATAAAAAAAAAAAGATTGTATTCCTTTTAAAAGAAGTAAAATTTTTCTCCCATTTTCCAACAAACCCGAAAAAGATCCATGCTCTTTCTCCCAGAGACCAAAAAAAGAAACATCCTGTGTTAAAAATAAAATGTAGGGTAAAGTCTGAATAGACTGGAGCATCCAGAAACTAACCCCTGACAATCTGAATGCAGCGGGCAGGTGGCGGACGATCCATCAATCACCGGTTACTCTATAAGTGGCACGCTGAACTTTAAATGCCCAACAGGTCAGCCAACATCTAAAATAAACCTTCTGAACTGCGTCCGGCTGAGCTTTTGTGACAAACACAGCATCCTTTGAAAAGATCTCCTTTATTTGGCTGCCATACCAGGACTAGTGGATCTACCTTGCTCAGGCAAATTATTGTGCCCACTCATCCATGTGACAAGACAATGCGACCTGTACAGCAATATATAAAATAAATGCCTTTTTGTTGAATCTCTACGGGTCACGAAAAAGCGGCAATGATTTCAATGGTTGACCCCGAGTATTGGAAATAGAGGAAGACGTATTATGATGGTCTCCAAGGGGCTTCTGGACTTAGTAGAATGGGGCAGTTATGTATATTAGCAGCTGTTCTGGGGAAGTTATGGACACATGCAATTAGATAAAGTATAATTCGTTTTTTTATATAACCTTTTCCATAGTTTTTCATTTTCTGCTAAATTTAAGGTGCACCTTTTGTTGTGTCACCTGCATTTAGACCTCTGTGTTCTGCCAATGAGTAGAGACTGGGACTTATTTAGGAGCCAAGGATGTATTAATCTTTGTTTTCCACTCATCTATTCTTTTACTCTTTTTGTCCCTGGTTCATCAAGCTGCAATAGCATTAAAGGGTGGATAAGGCAGACTAAAGTGGTTTCTCAACTGATTTTGTTGCATTACACTTTAGCATGCCTTATTTGCACTCCTTAAACTGAGCTCCATGGTGAAATTAAACAGCAACTGACACTAATATATATATATATATATATATATATATATATATATATATTATCATGATGATTATATTATATATTGAGTGAATTTAGACCCCTGGTGCCCAAGCTGCAGCCCGAGGGCCACCCTTTGGTGTATGATGTGCGGGCCTTGGACCTCAGGAGTCTGTAGTGGCAACCAAAAATGTACCCTTTCGACCCTCTCTGACCCTAGTTTCCTCTAATAAGTTGGCAGCTTTTGACAGTCCTCTCAAGCATTATATATATTGAACATTATGTGAAGGCCCTTTGATGATGTCTGGGCCTCATTTGAGGTCCCCTTTAGCTCAAAGGTGAACAACCAGTGATGTAGATGATTGCCTGTAGTTCAGCTTTAAAGAGCAGCTCTGCTCATTTTAATATGAAAAATATTTGAAAAGTATTTGTAGCTGGAGACTTTTACTATACAGACTCTTACCAGCCCAGGGATCCAATGCTGTCCAGGCCAGTTCTTCTTCAGTCTTGGGGTCCCCAGCACTGCCATCTTGGATGTAAGAAGGCGGTTGTGAGTTCCTGGTGTTTCACAGCTGGCTCCCCACTGTGCATGTGCGAGATTCGCTGCAGTTTCCAAATGACTCTGCAGCCTCCTGGGACCTGTGATTTGTCCCAGGAAGATGTGGGTGGGGGAAAGGCTAACTCCCTGCCAGAAATAGATAGCTGCTCCAAAAAGAAGAAAAAACATTCAAAAACAGACAGGGGGTTGGGTCATCGGAACTTGACATTTTAGATGAAGTTCCACTTTAAAAGTAAAGTATATGTTTTTTAAAAAAAATAAACCCTTATACTCACCTAGGTGGATGCAGCATTAATCCAATGCAGCATCTTTCCCCCGCTGGCTCTGCAGTGAGAACTGAGCGATCAAAGACGGCTGATCACTCAGTTCTCCCCTCCACTCTGAGCAGAGAGTCAATCACCCAATCTCTGCTCTGCCCATCCAGCGCTCACTGGAGTGATGGGCTGGGGAGGGGAGGGAGCAGCTGGCTTTACTTTGTTTACTAGACATTTCTTACAAGGGCTTCAGGGTGTGCAGTGCACGCTGGGCTTCAGGGTGTGCAGTGCATGCTGGGCTTTAGGGTGTGCAGTGCATGCTGGGCTTTAGGGTGTGCAGTGCAGGCTGGGCTTCAGGGTGTGCAGATCAAGCTGGGCTTCAGGGTGTGCGCACTGCACACCCTGAAGCCCAGCATGATCTGCACACCCGGAATACCAGCGTGCACTACGCTGGTATTCCGGGTGTGCAGATCATGCTGGGCTTCAGGGTGTGCAGTGCAAGCTGGCCTTCAGGGTGTGCAGATCACTCTGGGCTTCAGGGTGTGCAGTGCACGCTGGCCTTCAGGGTGTGCAGATCACGCTGGGATTCAGGGTGTGCAGTGCAAGCTGGCCTTTAGCGTGTGCAGATCACGCTGGGATTCAGGGTGCGCAGATCACTCTGGGCTCCAGGGTATGCAGTGCACGCTGGGCTTCAGGGTGTGCAGTGCACGCTGGGCTTCAGGGTGTGCAGATCACTCTGGGCTTCAGGGTGTGCAGCGCATGCTGGGCTTCAGGGTGTGCAGCGCACGCTGGGCTTCAGGGTGTGCAGCGCACGCTGGGCTTCAGGGTGTGCAGATTACCCTGGGCTTCAGGGTGTGCAGATCACGCTGGGCTTCAGAGTGTGCAGATCACGCTGGGTTTCAGGGTGTGCAGTGCATGCTGGGCTTCAGGGTGTGCAGTTCACGCTGGGCTTCAGGGTGTGCAGTGCACGCTGGGCTTCAAGGTGTGCAGTGCAGGCTGGGCTTCAGGGTGTGCAGATCACGCTGGGCTTTAGGGTGTGCAGATCACGCTGGGCTTTAGGGTGTGCAGATCACGCTTGGATTCAGGGTGTACAGTGCATGCTGGGCTTCAGGGTGTGTAGTGCACACTGGGCTGCAGGGTGTGTAGTGCACGCTGGGCTTCAGGGTGTACAGTGCATGCTGGGCTTCAGGGTGTGTAGTGCACGCTGGGCTTCAGGGTGTACAGTGCATGCTGGGCTGTCTAAAAAGAAAGACCAGCATGGGCTTTGCACTTATTAGTTACCCCTGCAGACTGCAGATCAAAAGAACACCTCTACAGGAAAAGGGAAAATGGGGCCCTCTTTTAAGTCATTCAGCTCTGTTTCCGTTTGTAACCCAAAGTCCTTTGTTTAAGGTCTGATCACAGCTAGTTGTAAAAGATATCTGAAATCCTGAAGTAACAGACTCACCTTTAACATGTGTACTTTCTCAAATATTTAAATAAAAAGAAATGTAAAAAATACTTTTTATTTTTTTACTCTTGAACAGAATATAGAAATAAAGTATATATATGGGCGAAAAAATTATTACAAATTTAGTTACTTTGCAGGATAAATGTACTAATAGGAGTAAACTGATAACACTTGCATTAGTAGAAACAACACTGATGTTGTATCTAAATGACTGCTAGTCGTAGCCGGTCTCCAGATCCTGCTGTTGTGGCTAGCTTCCCACGATGGAAAAAATCATGCTGAGGGATAGCGACTACCTGTCATTCTCCCCATAGATTAGTTGCCTGAAACTGAAGAAAATGGAGTATTGATTTGGACAGTTCTAGAAAGAGCATTTTGGTGCCAAGTGTAATAAAGTAATTTTGCAACCGGAGAAAAGAAAAAAAAATCATCAAGTTTGCAATAGTTGAGCAGCCTTCCCCAAAAATTAAGCCTCAATGGATATGTGGAATAGCAAGGGTAGGGCGAGTGCTGAGATGGGAAAGATGAGCACTGATAAATACTTATTCCTGTTTGGGGCAGAAAACATTTTTAGACATCGGAGATGAATTACTAAAGAAGTAGAGCATGTTCACTTTGCAAAGCAAATTTTCCCTTAGTTTATGAGAGGAAAGTAAATGAAAATTCCCTTTGCATTGAATATCTAATCATGTTGGGCAAGGCAAACTATATAAAAAGAAAAAAGATTTTTGTAAAAGTCAACGCAGCTTCACCTCTTTAACTTATGTAAGTAAAAATTCACTTTGCAAAAGTAAACATGTTCTACCTTTTTAGTAAATCAACCCTAATGTTTGGTGCTATAAATTTGCAAGTGTATGTGAAGTCCAAAATGTTTGGTTAGAAGTCTATGTAAGGTAGGGTGACCAGACATCCCCGGTTTCTGGGGACAGTCCCCGGATTGAGGACACTGTCCCCGGACCAAGTCTGTCCCCGGTTTTGTCCCCAGATTGGATTTGAACAGGGGCTGGGGCAATTTCAAAGACAGTCAGTGCAGAATAAAAAAAAAATCTGAATTACACCCCCCCGCTCTGCCGCTTCTACTAGCTTAGGGGGGTATTTTTTTTCATTATCTGTGCCCCTTTCTGATGATCATGTGCTGGTCGGAGCGGAGGGAATATTTCTTCAGTTTCGGGTGCCCATTCAGCTCCACTCGCATGTTCTTCTGCCTTGGCTCAAGTCCTGGCCAGCCATCTGCCTGCTTATCTCCTTGCCTTCCCTGGTGGAATGATCTTCCTCCACTCCCCAACCAGTAGTAGCCGGGGCCTGAAGAGTGAGACTTGACAGGCTGTTAGGCGGGCGGCAGCGGCGACGGGCAGAGTCGCTGATTGCCGCCATTACTAGTAAAAAGAAAAAAAATTGGCTCCCGGATTTCCTTTTAAAAATCTAGTCGCCTTAATGTAAGGGCAATATTTGGAATTTTCATGTAACCATGTTTTGAGCATGGGTAAGATGTAGCAGTACCTGGGCTAACAAGGGGGTTTAGGGCAGTGTCTGAAGTGGTAAATCTTTAGTGCCTTCACAAAGAAGAGCCTTTAGAAAATTAAGGGGATACCTTCCAAGGAACACCAAAGGTACATTAACCTAAACCTTATGTAGACAAAAAAGTGCAGGTCCAGACTTGAATGCAGTTTACCTGTTAACTCATGAACTTAATAAAGGCTAGGACAAGAGAAGGTGGAATATACCAAAACTCGATGGTCAGGCTCCGTCATCTTCTCAGACTAGAAGCTGCTGGGTGGGTCTCCACATCCAGAAGCATCCCACAGTACTTGTCTTTGCCACAAAACTGGAGGTTCTAGTGTTTCCCCACTTTGGTAATAACTCTAGTGTAGATCAGATTAGGCGAACATGGCCTCCAGGCACACAGCCTGCATTCAGATGGGCAGCACACTGTAGGCCTGAGATACAGCCAAAAAACCAAAACTAGGTATACAATTATCCTTTTCCCAGCAGGGGGAAGGGCTCCAAAACACTCTCCTCCAAGAAGGGAAGACTACCTCATTTGTGCTGAAGACCGCGCTGGACCGAAGAGGTCAGTCGCTAGATGTAGATGGGTGGTAGTGTGGGTGGGTAGGAGGAGTTCCTCCTAGTGGGTTGTGCCCAATGTTGGACAATGGTGAATTTCTTGGGGTTTGGGCTGCTGTCTTTTTGGTACGACCTTTAGGCCGGGTTCACACCTATGCGAATTGAATGCGCGTTTCCCCGCATTTAATTCACATAGCAGGAGAATGTGACTGGCTCTCTATGGAGCCGGTTCACATATCTCTGCAGTGGGTCCGGTGCGGTGTGCTGGAAAAAACGCGTGCCTTTTTTTTTGCGTTTCAGGTTAGATTTCAGCCCAAAATTCGGGCTGAAATCGGACCTGAAACGGTGAACCAGCACGCACCGGACCCCTGCTGTGAGCCGCATGCGGCGAAGGTGTGAACTGAGCCTTAGGGCTGGAGCCCTAAAAATCCTGCCATCCAGCTGTCAGCACCAAATATGAAACCTTGTAAATAGATATCTGACTTGGGAACCTTTCCCATTTAATACCTGGCAGCAACAGATAACACTGAAGAAGGGGAAGTCCATTTCCTCAAAACATATTGGCTTGATGTGCTCGTTCTCCACTTCCAATAAACATCTTTTAAGCCTCGTACATACGACCGGTTTTCTCAGCAAGAAAACTGTTGGGAGAGCTTTTTGCAGAGAAAACCGTTCGTGTGTATGGTTTCTCGGCTGGAAAACTGCTGGGAATCTCGACGAGAAAAATAGAGAGCCTGCTCTCTATTTTTCTCGTCTGGATTCTCGGCAGAATTTTCCTGCTGAGAAAACCGGTCGTCTGTGTGCTTACCTGGTCCAAGGTAAACCCGCGCATTTAAAAAAAAAATTGTAAACTTTTCGGCCGAAAAAAAAAATCTAGACTATGCATGCTCAGAAACGAAAAAAACAATTCAACACATGACATCACTTCTGAAGTTGAATTCTGTCGTACGAGAATTTTCGTATGGTGAGTAACCTCTTCACTTTCGTTATGAGACATGAGATATGAGCAACATACAAAAAAACGGACGGAAATTTTTAGATAATCTGATTGTGTGTACCCGGCTTTAGTCCAAGGGTCTCTATTAGGCCCCTTTCATATGGGACGGATCCGTGATGATCCGCCCTGTGAACCTCCGCCTGTTTAGCGGGGATTGCTCCGTTGTTCCCTGCAGAGCCGGCGGATGACAGGGCGGTCCCCGCACACTGTGCAGGGACCGCCCTGTCAGATCTCCGCTCTCCCCTATGGGGGGATCGGATGAAAACGGACCGTCTGTCCGTGTTCATCCGATCCGCTCTGCAGACGGATAGAAAAATAGGATTTTCCTCCGTCTGCAGAATCGGAGGATTGCGGAGCCGGATGAGATCAGGTGTCAGCGGATGTTCACCCGCTGACACACGCTATCTCATAGGGACCAATTTTATGTCCCTTTTTCATCCGTAAACGGATGGATGAAAAAGCGGACATGCGCTCTGCATGTGTGAAAGGGGCCTTAGACTTGTTTGCATTTAAAGTGGTTGTAAACCCTCAAGGCTTTTCACCTCAATGCATTCTATGCATTGAGGTGAAAAACCTCCTGTAATGCTGCAGCCCCCGTTTTACTTACTTCTACCCTCTTATTCTCGTGCCTGGGACGAGCACGCCAGCAAAAGCCGGTGTCTCGGGTCCTGATTGGATGTATTAATAGCAGCATAGCCATAGGCTCCCGCTGCTGTCAATCAAATCCAATGACGTGGGCGCCGGGGGGCAGGGCCGAGTCCTGCTTTCTGTGTCAATAGACGCAGAAGCAGGACTCAGGAGCACGCCCGCATGGGTGTCCCGAAGGAGAGCGCTTCTCCGACAGGGCATTAGAGAAGATGAGGAGTTACTAGCACCGCTGAGGGACCCCAGAAGAGGAGGGTCGGGGCAACTCTGTGCAAAACCAACTGCACAGTGGAGGTAAAGATGACATGTTTTGGTAATTAGAAAAAAATAAAAAAATGAAGCTTTACAACCCCTTTAAGCAGTGACTGTTGACTGTCAGGCAGTTGGAGTGATGAGCGTGTTCCAGTATTTGCAATTTGGGCTTTGCTTTTTTTTGGGATTAGTAGTTTAACCACTTCAGCCCCGGAAGAATTGGCTGCCCAATTACCGGGGGCCATTTTTTTTGATTCGGCACTGCGTCACGTTAACTGACAATTGCACGTGCGACGCTGTACCCAAACAAAATTGATGTCCTTTTTTTCTCACAAGTAAACCTTTACTTTGGTGGTATTTGATCATCCCTGCAATTGTTATTTTTTGCGCTATATACAAAAAAAGAGTGACAATTTTGAAAAAAAACACACTATTTTGTACTTTTTACTCTAATAAATATCCCCAATTTTTTTTTTTTTTAAAGTGAATTTTTTCTCAGTTTAGGCCGATACGTGTTCTTCTACATAATTTTGGTAATAAAAATCGCAATAAGCGAACCGTATATACTCGAGTATAAGTCGAGTTTTCCAGCACATTTTTTTGTGCTGAAAATGCCCCCCTCGGCTTATAGTCGAGTCTGTGTCCATCTTCACATTTGTGCACCTGATCCCGGCCAGCCGTAGGTCCCCTGGACTTGGCACACATGTAGCCCCACTCTTACTATACAAGTGTGCAAAGTTTGTTGTCCAGGGGACCTACGCCCGGGGAGCACCGAATTTTTCAACGCCGGGCACCCCTTCCATAGACTCCCATGTTAAACAGTAATTTCTCCGGTGATTTTGGGGCCCCGGTACTGGCCGGCCCTAGGTCCCCTGGACCCCAAACTTGGCACACATGTAGCCCCACTCTTCATCTACAATTGTGCAAATTTTGTTGCCCAGGGAAAGTACAGCCGGGGAGCACTGATTTTTCAAACCGGGCACCCCTTCTATAGACTCCCATGTTAAACGTCAGTCTTGTCACACAGCGCAGGAGATCAGGTAGGGGGCATGGGCACAGTGAGGCATTGACACAGTGAGGAATGGGCACAGTGAGGAATGGACACAGTGAGGAATGGACACAGTGAGGCACAATGAGGCACAGTGAGGCATGCACATGGACACAGTGAGGCAAAGTGAGGCACAGTGAGGCATGCAGATGGACACCCTAGGCTTATACTCGAGTCAATAAGTTTTCCCAGTTTTTTGGGGTAAAATTAGGTGCCTCAGCTTATATTCGGGTCGGCTTATGCTCGAGTATATACGGTATATTGATTGGTTTGCGCAAAAGTTATAGCATCTATAAAATAGGGGATATATTTATAGCATTTTTATTATTTATTTTTCTACTAGTAATGGCGATGATCTGCGATTTTTATCGGGACTGTGACATTATGGCGGACACATCGGACACTTTTGACACATTTTTGGGACCATTGGCATTCATACAGCGATCAGTGCTATAAAAATGCACTGATTACTGTAAAAATTTCACTGGCAGGGAAGGGGTTAACACTAGGGGGCGATCAAGGGGTTAATTGTGTTTCCTAATGTGTTTTCTAACTGAAGGGCGGATGGGACTGACTTGAGGAAATTACAGATCGTGGTTCCTAGCTATCAGGAACTCACGATCTGTATTTCCTCAGCTCACAGAACAGGGATGTGTGTGTTTACACACACACACGTCCCTGTTCTGCCTCTCGTGCCCCGAGATCGCTCGCGGCCGGCGGTCACGAGCATCGGCACCCCCGCGATGCAGCGGATGTGCGTGCGCCTGCTAGCCCGCTTAAAGCGACCGATGTACAGCTATGACGGTTCGCCCAGCGGAGCCAACCTGCCGCGGTATAACTGCGGCGGCTGGTCCGCAAGCGGTTAAACAAAAAGGAAAAAGTTGTTTTTGCTTCCAGCTCATCTCATAGAAAATGACAAGGACATTGCATTTCTGGCAAGATTACCAGGTTCTGTACTTACTAAAAAATGTGCAGAAACTGTAAAAAAATAAAAAATAAAAAATGGAGCCACCACTTCCAAGGACTGGTAAGCTGTGATATGCTTTATTTTTCTCTTGAGTTTACTTATACTTAAAGGGAGCAAGGTAGTCAGGATAAGGGGGGGAACTTTTTTTTTCATGGGTGTCCACTTTAAACAAATGCCCCCCTGTTGCTAGGAAAATGCTTTGTTGATGACAAAATCCAAGTTGTACCAATCTAGCAGAATTTCCTTCCAATCGACTGACAGCTAAACTTCATATTGTGAGGCTGTTCAGAGTCTTAAGACAGATATATCCAGCCCCGCTTCTGATCACAGACCCTGCTACTCCCCCGCTGTGCGTTCATGTGAAATTGATTGGCGATTTAGTAACACTTTGAACAGGGCTTCCTAAATTCATCCGCCAGAAGTAAAAATTTAAGCATGGCCAGAGAATCCAGCCGCTTTGAACAGCGGACGTGATGAATTTACTCTGAAAAAACTTTTTCCACAGTTTAAGACATACAAAAGTTCCCATAATTCTGCTCCATTCCGCTTCGCCTTTGCTGCACTTCATTTTCCTGAACGAGAAGGGTGTTTAGCTTCATCTCTCGAAGGTGATTTCCCAGAGGGAAAAAATAAACAAGATTGACGGTATTTTTTAAACGTTTTTACAGTAAATCTGTTGAGTTGCTGAAGTTATTAACCGCTTGCACGACTATTTACGTCGGCAGAACGGCACGGCTGCGCAAAGGGACGTACCTGTACGTCCCCCTTTAAATCGCAACATTGTGGGCGCAGCATTGTGTTAGAATCACTCCCTAGGACACACTTGACGCCTTCATCGCCCCTAGTGTTTAACCCCTTCCTTGCCAGTGTCATTTACACAGTAATCAGTGCATTTTTGTAGCACTGATCGCTGTATAAATGACAATGGTTCCAAAATAGCGTCAAAAGTGTCCAATGTGTCCATACTGTCGCAGTCATGATAAAAATCACAGATCGCCGCCATTACTAATAAAAAAAAAATAATAATAATAAAAATGCCATAGATCTATGCCCTATTTTGTAGACGCTATCACTTTTGCGCAAACCAATCAATATACGCTTATTGCAATTTTTTTTTTTTTTACAAAAAATATGTAGAAGAATACGTATCGGCCTAAACTGAGGGAATTTTTTATTTTTTTATATATGTAGCGCACTCACCCCTCTCCCTTTCTCTATCGGTTATATGGCTGTTGTCTAGGGGTACCTGGGAGAGAGAGATAAACACACCACGGCCCATGTCCTCCCGTAACTGGGAGGTGAAGGCCAGAAGATTGGGCTTTTGTGTAGGTGTCCTAGAGCCAAGTCCAGTCCTACGTCCCTGACTCCTTTGCTTAGTAACCCAAGTTCCACACAGTGAATAGGTACAACTCAGTTTTATTCTTCTTGCCAAGCAATAAAACAATCTTTATCCTTTTGAATAATGGGGGGACAGATCGAGGCACAATCCTTTCCCTTCTTGATGCTACCCACTGTGCTGTCACCAGTGGTGAATAGTCACTGCCACTGACTAGGTGATATAGAACGTGAATTTACCTTCGCTCACTTTGCCCCTGTCAGACGAAGAAATCCGTCCAAGGGAGAAGTGGAGGCCTCTCCATCACCAGCGATGCTGCGCCGGACTCTTCGGAGAAGTTACTGCACACCAGTCCTCACGAACTCAGAGACGGGCACCCAAGGCATTGGGGCCCCCTCGGATTCCTCCACCCTCGCGGAACTCAGTCGAAGGTACTGAGCCCCAGGCATCCGCCATAGTACCTCACCCCAGGCTAAAGGTGCCTGGAATGGAATCCATCTCCCCTCCAGCTAGGCCAAGGGCGCCTAGGCCTGGAACGCCAGCACCCAAGCTGAAGGTGCCTGGGTGCGGCCACGTCCTCCGACTCTCTCCCTAAAATCAGGGCCTCCGCCCCTTTTATGACCTCTCCCTTCGCATCACAGCGGGTTCCCCGCCCCGCTGTACCAGCTCCAGGGGAGGAAAAAAAGGCGCGGTTTGCGGTGTATGTTCAGCTCGGGCCCAAGGCAACAGCGCCACCCAGAGACCCCAGGGAACTTCACACCACCAGAGTCCTTACAAATTCAAATACCCGCTACATATATTTTTGGGGGATATTTATTATAGCAAAAAGTTAAAAATATTGCTTTTTTTTCAAAAGTGTTGCTCTTTTTTTGTTTATAGCGCAAAAAATAAAAACTGCAGAGGTGATCAAATACCATCAAAAGAAAGCTCTATTTGTGGGGAAAAAAGGACGTCAATTTTGTTTGGGTACAACGTCGCACGACCGCGCAATTGTCAGTTAAAGCGACGCAGTGTCGTATCGCAAAAAGTGCTCTGGTCAGGAAGGGGGTAAATTCTTCCGGGGCTGAAGTGGTTAAAGTGCCATCGAGAATTGATAGCAGGTACCTGCAGGTTAAAGCGGTTGTATACCCGCTGACAATTTTTTTTTTTAATACCCCTGTAAGGCAAAAGGCATAATGAGCTAGTATGCACCGCATACTAGCTCATTATGAAATACTTGCCTTAGAACGAGGCGTTGGTCACTCACCTGGTCCACGCCGAGGTAGCGGACATGTTGCCTCGGCGGGTCTACCGGGTATCGCGACTCCAGCGCTGTGAGTGGCTGGAGCTGCGATGTCGTCACTCCCGTGCATGCACGCGGGAGACTTCTTTCCGGCAAGGTCCGGCGTCTGCCGGGCCTTCAGCCGAGAATCCCCTGTGCGCATGCGCCGCTGCAGTCAGCGGCTCATTGCAAGGGGAATATCTTCCAAAACTTCGAGGTTTAGGAGATATTTTTTTTTACCTACAGGTAAGCCTTATTATAGGCTTACCTGTAGGTAAAAGTAAAAAAAAAGACTATACAACCATTTTAATGCACATATTAACATTGTTATGAAGGGTGGAAAGACACTTTAATTGAAGTCAACCATAATGAAAAAAAGGATACTTAAACTGAAAAAGGGGAAGACTTGATGTGTGCCTAAACAATACCATGAAAAATGTATATTTTGTCCTAAAGGAGAAGTGCGGGAATAGAAAGAAATAAACATATATACTTCCAGTGCATCCGGGAAGTATTCACAGCACTTCACTTTTTCCACAATTTGTTATGTTACAGCCTTATTCCAAAATTGATTAAAATCATGATTTTCCTAAAAATTCTACAAACAATACCCCAAAATGACAATGTGAAAGAAGTTTATTTGAAATCTTTGCAAATTTATAAAAATTCTTTGCTCAATACTTTGGTGAAGCACCTCTGGCACCAATTACAGCCCCAAGTCTTTCGGAGCATGATGCTACAAGCTTGGCACACCTATTTTTGGGCAGTTTCTCCCATTCTTCTTCGCAGGACCTCTCAGGCTCCATCAGGTTGAATGGGGAGCGTCAGTGCACAGCCATTTTTAGATCTCTCAAGAGATGTTCAAGTCTGGGCTCTGGCTGGGCCACTCAAGGACATTCACAGAGTTGCCCCGTGGCCCCGTAGCCACTCATTTGTTATCTTGGCTGTGTGCTTAGGGTCGTTGTCCTGTTGTAAGAGGAACCTTCGCCCCACTCTGAGGTCCAGAGTGCTCTGGAGCAGGTTTTCATCAAGGATGTCTCTGTACATTGCTGCATTCATCTTTCCCTCGATCCTGACTAGTCTCCCAGTTCCTGCCGCTGAAAAATATCCCCGCAGCATGCTGCTGCCACCACCATGCTTCACTGTAAGGATGGTATTGGCCAGGTGATGAGTGTTGCCTGGTTTCCTCCAGACATGACACTTGCCATTCTGTCCAAAGAGTTCAATCTTTGTTTCATCAGACCAGAGAATTTTGTTTCTCTGGATCTTTCAGGAACAATATTCTACTGTGTTTTAATTATAAATAAGAGTAACATATATTGTTTGTTCTTTAAGAAATACATTTTATTTTTAATCCGCTGTGGTGCAAAAACATAAAAACGGAAAAACCATTAAGTGTACAAAAACCGTGCATGTGCATCAAACACAAAAAATTAATCTTAAAGCGGTTGTGTACCCGCTGCTGCTTTTTTTTTTTTTTTTTTACATACCTGAAAGGCATAATGAGCTAGTATGCACCGCATACTAGCTCATTATGAAATACTTACCTTAGAACAAGGCGTCGGTAACTTACCTGGTCCACACCGAGGGAGATGTCATCTTGCCTCGGCGTGTCTTCCGGGTATCGCCGCTCCAGCGCTGTGAGTGGCTGGAGCGGCGATGTCGGCACTCCCACGCGCCGGCAAGGTCCGGCGGCTGCTGGGCTTTAGCCGAGAATCCTCGCTGAGCATGCGCCGCTGCAGTCAGTGGCTCATTGCGAGGGGAATATCTCCTAAACCGTACAGGTTTAGGAGATATTCTTTTTACCTACAGGTAAGCCTTATTATAGGCTTTCCTGTAGGTAAAAGTTAAAAAACAGGGTATAAAACTGCTTAAAAAATGTGCTTTAGTCCCCCCCCTGAAGAGGTAGGATCTCTCCCTGATCTCCCGGGGCACAAGGCACCTGACAGAGACATAGGGTTCCAATGGTCTGCATAGCAAGAAGGCCTTGCAGACCCCATTCTTCTAGGTCAGCCGAAGCCAACCATTGAATACTTGTCCCAAAGAGAGACCCCCTCCCAGGGGCAGGGGAGGAAGGAACCTGAGTGCCACACATCCTCCCCCTACACACCAGGGCAAGCCCGAGGAATCACACCCTTCATCTTAGAGAGAAAACACACACAAAAGTGAAAGAGTGACAAACAGTGGAGGGAAAATCAATCAAAATAAATAAGTGGCCGTGCACTGGCTGGGTCCTGAGGCTTGAAAGACAAAAATTGCCCCCGGACTTAGGCAAAAGGCCCAGTGCAGAAAAAGTTTTAGTGACTGTGACCATGTGCCTGTTCACACAGTGGGGTCCCACACCCAAGTGTTACTAATGCCTTGTACACGCGACCGGATTTTCCGATGGAAAAGTCAGATGGGCTCTTTTCATCGGATATTCCGTCCGTGTGTATGCCCCATCAGCCTTTTTACTTCTGAAATTCCGACGGACTTAGATAGAAAACTTGTTCTCTTTTATTCCGACGGACAACAATTTCTATCGGAAAGTCCTTTCGTCTGTATGCAATTCCGACGGACTAAAAACCACGCATGCTCAGAATCAAGCAGAAGAGCCGAACTGCCTATTGAACTTCATTAATCTCGGCTCGTCGTACGTCTTGTAAATCACCACGTTTTTGACGGTCTGACTTTTATGTGACCGTGTGTATGCAAGACAGTTTGAGTGGAATTCCGTCGGAACTCCGTCGGACAATCCGTCTGACTTTATTCCGACGGACAAACCGGTCGTGTGCACAAGGCATAAGAGCACCCCTAGGACTACCACTCCCAGGGGGTACAGACACCGTGGACTCTCTGACATTTGGTACATTGGAAACTGTAAAACAACATTCTTATGTCATATGGGCCTTTATGGGGAGGTGAATGTTTAGAAGTACTTTAAAGATTAGAGATCAGTCAAGTTACTTCACCCCAAACTTGCTCATCCATGTCTTTATGGACCTTGCTTTGTGCTCTGGTGCGCAGTCATGTTGGAACAGGAAGGGGCCATCCCCAAACCGTTCCCACAAATTTGGGAGCATGAAATTGTCCAAAATGTCTTGATATGCTGACGCCTTAAGAGTTCCCTACACTGGAACTAAGGGGCCAAGCCCAACCCCTGAAAAACAACCCCACACCATAATCCCCCCTCCACCAAATGATTTGGACCACTAGACAGCCATTAGAATGACCTCCAGCCATTTGACATTTTCAGAACGGGGTCAGCCTGGACTTTTTTTCAAACTTGCTCCCCATAAAAACATTTGATAAAGCAGGCATTGACAAGGTTTCTGTCCACTGACGTTGTATAAATTATACATTACAAGGACTTCTGTAATAACAGTTTATACTGTTCTTGGAAAGAATTTAATGAACCAAAGCAACATGTCCATGTACTGAATTGCCGTTAACACTTGCGTGATTATTATCTAAGCAGGTGACCTAAAGTGGCATTTAATAACCCGGTAAGGTAATCACGTAACATTGCAATTAAAAGCACTTTAAGCGGTGGGAAGGCGGGATTATTTTTTTTGCTATAATCTCTGAATAATAAAACAACGTTTTCTGCTGTGAAATTGGACTTTAGGAAGAGCTTAAAGAAAATTATTTAGTTGAGTCATTGCCATGACCTTGCAGTTCTATAAAGAAGTCCCAACCAATAACAAAGGATGAGGGTTCACTGGCATACTGGAGATTTTTAGCAGTGTGACATTAACCCCCTGTTTATAAATACCTTATTTTCCATTTCTTAAAGAAACTATAATTGTTTGGGGTCCATTTTCATTTTTCCTTTTATTTAAAGTTTATAAGTTTCCATGTTGTTGATATATGATTTGGAAAACGATATGTAATAAATGACAAGGGACTCCCAGAGCACTCTGGCTTTACTAAAGAAAGAGCAGCAGAGCAGTAGATGTCTCCTTTCATGCACAATGTCTGTAATCTGATGGAGGCATACAAAAGGAGAGGGTGAGAGGGAGCAGGAGTAATTTTCCTACCCATTTACTTGTATAGGTAAATTATGGGTTTGTATGTACAGTGCATCCGGAAAGTCAGTAAATTATGGGGTAAAATTATGGGTATGGGTTTGTATTTACAGTGCATCCGGAAAGTACAGTGGAACCTTAGATTACGAGCATAATCCATTTCAGGAGAATGCTTGTATTCTAAAGCACTCGCATATCAAAGCGAGTTTCCCCATAGAAGTCAATGGAAACAAAGATAATTTGTTCCGCATTGACTTCTATGGCATGCAATAACGCATGTGGCCAGAGGTGGGGGGCGCCGGAGAGCCTCGGAAATACTCGGGGACAGCTCAAGTGTTTCCGAGTATTTCTGAACGGCTCCGAACCGTTACGATTGTCACCGGCGCCCCCGCACCTCTGGCCAAATGCGGTACTGCACACCCCATTAGCTTGAATTCTGCTCGTTTTGCGAGACAATACTCGCAAACCGAGTCAGAATTTTTTTTAACAAGTTGCTCGTTATTCAAAACGTTTGTTAACTGCGTTACTCGTAAACCAAGGTTCCGCTGTATTCACAGCGCTTCACTTTTTCCACATTTTGTTATGTTACAGCCTTATTGCAATATGGATTCAATTCATTTGTTTCCTCAAAATTCTACAAACAATACCCCATAACGATAACGTGAAAGATGTTAGTTTGAAATCTTTGCAAACTTAATAAAAATAAAAACAAAAAACTGAGCGATTGGGGGAGAAGGGGGCCTTAGTCAGGGAGGTGACTAAGAAACCCGATGGTCACTCTGACAGAGCTCCAGTGTTTCTCTGTGGAGAGAGGAGAACCTTCCAGAAGAACAACCATCTCTGCAGCACTCCACCAATCAGGCCTGTATGGTAGATTGGCCAGACAGAAGCCACTCCTCAGTAAAAGGCACATGACAACCCACCTGGACTTTGCCAAAAGGCACCTGAAGGACTCTCAGACCATGAGAAACAAAATTCTCTGGTCTGATGAAACAAAGATTGAACTCTTTGGCCTGAATGACAAGCCCTATGTCTGGAGGAAATCAGGCAACACTCATCACCTGGCCAATACCATCCCTACAGTGAAGCATGGTGGTGGCAGCAGCATGCTGTGGGGATGTTTTTCAGAGGCAGGAACTGGGAGACTTGTCAGGATTGCGGGAGATATGAATGCAGCAATGTACAGAGACATCCTTGATGAAAACCTGCTCCAGAGCGCTCTGGACCTCAGACTGGGGCAAAAGTTCATCTTACAACAGGACAATGACCCTAATCACACAGCCAGGATAACAAAGGAGTGGCTACGGGACAACTCTGTGAATGTCCTTGAGTGGCCCGGCCAGAGCCCAGAATTGAACCCGATTGAACATCTCTGAACAGATCTAAAAATGGCTGTGCACCGACCCTTTCCATCCAACCTGATGGAGCTTGAGAGGTCCTGCGAAGAAGAATGGGAGAAACTGCCCAAAAATAGGTGTGCCAAGCTTGTAGCATCATACTCAAAAATACTTGAGGCTGTAATTGGTGCCAAAGGTGCTTCACCAAAGTATTGAGCAAAGGCTGTGATTACTTATGTACATGGAAGTTTTTTTTTATTTTTATTTTTTATAAATTTGCAAAGATTTTAACCCCTTCAGCCCTGGAAGGATTTACCCACTTCCTGACCAGGCCATTTTTTGCCATGCGGCACTGCGTCAATTTAACTGACAACTGCGCAGTCGTGCGACATTGTACCCAAACAAAATTGATGTCCTTTTTTTCCCATAAGGCTTCATGCCCACAGACGTTTTTACAGCTGCGTTTTTTACAGCTTAAAAACGCCTGTCCATGTTATTGTAATTTTTTATTTTTTTTTGCAAAAAAAACCCCAAAAAAAACCTCGGAGCTAAAAAACGCGACCGCGCGTTAGTGCGCGTTAGTGCGCGTTTTTGTGCGTTTTGCGCGTTTTTTGACGCTAAGGCCTCATGCCCACTGGCGTTTTTACAGCTGCGTTTTTTGCAGCTTAAAAACGCCTGTCCATGTTATTGTAAATATTTTTTTTTTTTGAAAAAAAAAAAAAAAAAAAACGTCGGAGCTAAAAACGCGACCGCGCGTTAGTGCGCGTTTTTTGCGCGTTAGTGCGCGTTTTTGCGCGTTTTTTGACGCTCGCGTTTTTTCCTGCCTAATTCTGACGCTGAGGAACGCACTGGTCCTGTTTTTTTTTTACAGCTTACAAACGCTTATGCTCTTTACAGCTCAAAAACGCCTAGGTGGGCATGAAGCTATAGACTAACATGGACAGGCGTTTTTAAGCTGTAAAAAACGCTCAAAAACGCGGCTGAAAAAACGCCCGTGGGCATGAGGCCTTAGCGTTTTTTCTGCCTAACTCCAACGCTGAGGAACGCACTGGTCCTGGGTTTTTTTTACAGCTTAAAAACGCCTATGCTATTTGCAGCTCAAAAACGTCTAGGTGGGCATGAAGCTATAGACTAACATGGACAGGCGTTTTTAAGCTGTAAAAAACGTTCAAAAACGCGGCTGTAAAAACGTCTGTGGGCATGAGGCCTAAATAGAGCTTTCTTTTGGTGATATTTTATCACCTTTGCGGTTTTCCTTTTTTGCATTATAAACAAAAAAAAAGCGACAATTTTGAAAAAATAATATATATATATTTTTTGCTTTTTGCTATAATAAATATCCCCCAAAAAATGGTAAAAAAAAAATCCCAATTAGCGTATATTGCTTGGTTTGCGCAAAAGTTATAGCGTCTACAAAATAGGGGTTAGATATATGGCATTTTTATTATAATTATTTTTTTTACTAGTAATGGCGGTAATATGGTGATACGGTGATGACTGTGATGACTGCGACATTGCGGCGGACAGATCGAACACTTTTGACACTTTTTTGGGACCAGTGACATTTAAACAGTGATCAGTGCTCTAAAATGCATTGATTACTGTATAAATGACACTGTCAGAGAAGGGGTTAACACCAAGGGCGATCAAAGGGTAAAATGTTCCCTAGGGAGGTGCTTTCTAACTATGGGGGGAGGGGACTGACAGGGTGTACAAAGAGATCGCTGTTCCTAATCACTAGGAAAAGACGATCACTCTGAGCTCCCCTGACAGAATGGGGATCTGCTTTGTTTACACTGGCAGATCCCCGTTCTGTCTCTCTGTCGAGCGATCGCGGGTGGCCGGCGGACATCAGGTCCGCTGGACCCGCTAATTGGCTCCCCTGCTAGCGTGCACGCCCACAGATCACTGTGTACGCGCCCGACGTACACCTACGGCTAGTCGCGCAGCCGAGCCAACCTGCCACAGTATAACTGTGGTGGCTGGTCGGCAAGCGGTTAAACAAACTTCTTTTATTTTGTCATTATGGGGTATTGTTTGTAGAATTTTGTGAAAAATAATTAATTTACCATATATACTCGAGTATAAGCAGAGTTTTTCAGCACATTTTTTTGTGCTGAAAATGCCCCCCTCGGCTTACAGTATACTCGAGTCAGGTTATCTGTCGCCGTGTCAGTATTGACGTGGAGGGAAGGAAAGCCATATTACACCGTACATCGTCCCCTCCGATTCACAGGAGGGCTGTGTGTATAGGGAGTCTGCGCCGTCCACGCCGTCCCCGCCGTCTGTGACGAGGAGGAGGCGGAACTTTGTTACAGCGGACTTCCTATACACACAGCCCTGCTGTGAATCGGAGGGGACAATGTACGGCGTAATATGGCTTTCCTTCCCTTCGCATTAATACTGACACGGCAGATAAGGTACATGGGCACAGTGAGGCTTGCAATGGGCACAGTGAGGCTTGCAGTAGGCACAGTGAGGCTTGCAGTAGGCACAGTGAGGCTTGCAGTGGGCACAGTGAGGCTTGCAATGGGCACAGTGAGGCTTGCAATGGGCACAGTGAGGCTTGCAATGGGCACAGTGAGGCGGCAAATGGGCACAGTGAGGCTGCAGATGGGCATTGTTCACCCTCTTTTTAGATTACAGTAGCTGCTGCATTATTACCCTAGGCTAATGCCGCGTACACACGATCATTATTCACGGCGGTTAAAAAACCGCCGTGAATAATGACAGGAAAAACGAGGGAACCGCTTGGTTCCCTACACACGGTCGTTTTTCCCGTCATTTTTTCTCTTGACGAGAAAAACGACCGTCGGTGGGCTCCGCGGCAGTGTTTCCCTATGGGAAAACTGCCGCGGAAAAAAATGCTGGAAAAAACGATGAGAAAATTTAGAACATGTTCTAATTTTTCTCGTCGTTTTTTATGCCGTTTTTCTCGACGAGAAAAACGACATAAAGCCCACAGACGATCGTTTTTCTCAGCGAAAAAGAAAATGCAGTTTTTCTCGTCGAGAAAAGCGGTCGTGTGTACGCGGCATTATACTCGAGTCAATACATTTTCCCATTTTTTTGTGTCAAAATTAGGTGCCTCAGCTTATACTCGGTCGGCATTATACTTGAGTATATATTATTTTGGAATAAGGCTGTAATATAACAAAAAGTAGAAAAAGTGAAGCGCTTTGAATACTTTCCGGATTCACTGTAAATTTGAACTTGGACCATTCAGCTGTGTACATAATAGACTTTTTACAACACAGCATGATGATGAAAATAAAAAAAAAACAAATAAGAGTTCCATTTTCTGTGAAAAAAAAGGCCTGGTAGAGACAATGCTTAATCCAACTGGGCCCCCTTGCTGACGCATTTCACTTACATGCCACTTAAAGAGACCCTGTCACCGGAAAAAAAAAAAAAAGCAAGGTTGATAGCAAGGACGGCTGTACACATTTCCATGGCATGGTAAATTTTAGACAGCATGTCACATTTTAAAGGCTGTAATACTACCAAACACATGCAAGTAAATGGGACCGCACCACAAACGCAAATGCACTGTCAATATCTATGAGCACTGCACTTTGTAGCCTTTTATGCAAAAAAAGTTAAAGTCTTTTGATTCAATCTGATTACTGTTAGGCAAAGTTATACGGTGGTTCAAAAGCAACGTTTGCAGCAGACTTCTAAATCCTTGACATGAACATTCTATATTGTTTGTTTTCATGTGAAGTGGGCCGTTAAAGATCATCATTTCGCAGCACAATGAAAATACATACCGCCGTCCATTTCTTTGGCAGATTTGATGCACATTCCGTGTAAAATATTTGCCCTCCAAGGATTGTACTTCTCTCTTGTCATCTGGTGCCTGGGAAGTATACAGCCTTGAGATCAAAGGAAAGGTCAGGTGACAATCTGAAATTAACAGCAGTGAAAAAAATAAGGGGAAAAAAATGATTTATGTACAAAAACAGCTGCAGAGGGAAATAAAATAAATTGTTGTTCTTAACAAGCCATCAGGTATGAGCTGAGACTCTCTTACCTATATGACAGCTGCAAGCTAGCTGGTCTTTCCTAAAGGTACTATGAGCATAGGTGTGCGCAGCCTATTGCATTAGGGTGTGCACCCCAAAGCCCAAACACACTACCAATCACTCACGATGTTCATTCAGAAAGGGAAGGGGCCGGTAAATTACATATTTACTGGCCCCTTCCCCACTCCCAAAACATCCCAGCAGCAACAGCCGATAGGAGGGGAGGGAAGCTGGCAGCGATGCAGTGGGAAAGGTGAGAGCCAGGGCAGTAGGGGGAATCTGTGCTGCTCAGGGTGATTAGGGTGTGCCTGGGCACACCTGGCACACCCTGTGCGCATGCCTATGACTATGAGGATGTGTTAACCAAGGGAATGTCTGGTCTTAAAAGTGTTTTAGCTATTATTGTGAAGTGCAAGCACCTTGTAGTGCCTGCACATTCCATTACATTTAAAAAATGTAGTCCATTTGCCATTATGGTGTCCATGCATTCTAAGCCTTGGCTATACACAGAGCCATGCCTTCTGCTCTGGTCAGCGCTAAACCACCTTTCCTGGCACTAAGCCAATAAACGGGATAGTTCCAGAGCCCCAGCTGAATATGGGATTTAAGCACTAGATGGCTGAAAATGCAGGTCATGTTGCTGAGCTTACAAAAGTTGTACCACTACTACTATAGAACTCTGAAGGAGATGCCGGTCTAAGGTTGCGGCATTCCTTCTGCTCTGGCCAATACTAAACCATCTTTCCTGGCACTAAGCCAATAAACAGAATAGTTCCAGAGCCCCAGATGACTATGGGATGTAGGCACTAGATGGCTGAATGGCATAAGGTGGAGCACCAGGAGGAGTTGGGGCTTAGAGGCGCATTTATAATGAAGAATGAATATTGCTATCCGCTTCCCGTTGAACACTGTACCTACATTTTAGGAGCTGTTTAAGGAACGATTCAAAAAATGCAGGTCATGTTGCTGGGCTTACAAAAGTGGTACCACCACAACTATAGAACTCTGTGGCTGAAGGGGATGCCAGTCTGCGGTTGTGGCATTCCTTCTGCTCTGGTCAATGCTAAACCATCTTTCCTGGCACTAAGCCAATAAACAGGATAGTTCCAGAGCCCCAGATGACTATGGGATGTAGGCACTAGATGGCTGAATGGCATAGGGTGGAGCACCAGGAGGAGTTGGGGCTCAGAGGCGCATTTATAATGGAGAATGAATATTGCTATCTGCTTCCCGTTGAACACTGTGCCTACATTTTAGGAACCATTTAATTACGATTCAAAAAATGCAGGTCATGTTGCTGGGCTTACAAAAGTGGTACCACCACAGCTATAGAACTCTGTGGCTGAAGGGGATGCCGGTCTGCGGTTACGGCATTCCCTCTGCTCTGGTCAATGCTAAACCACTTTTCCTAGCACTAAGCCAATAAACAAGTCAAGTCAAGTCAAGTCAAGCTTTATTGTCATTCTACTACACGTAAAGACATACAGTAAAACGAAATGTCATATCTCACAGGGCCACGGTGCTACATACAAACTAAACATAATTATAAATAAATATACAAAGAATAAAAACACAGTAAAGAACAAAAATATATATATATATATATATATATATATATATATATATATATATATATATATATATTATAAAACTATACACATCTGGGAACTACGTAACTGTACATATACTGTATATTTCCAAAAGTCTTTGTAGCAGCAAGTGTTTATAAGAGTGTCTAGTGCATATTCAAGAGTAAAAAAGAGGGAAAGTGAGACGTTCCTGGTCACAATTTATAGGTTGTCGAAGAGGTTTCACAGAGGATTGGTGTTGAGGGCTCTCACAGCCTGGGGGAAAAAACTGTTGAGCAGTCTGACAGTCCTAGTTTTGATACTCCGGTACCTTCTACCTGATGGCAAGAGCTGGAAGAGACTGTGAGAGGGATGGGTAGGTTCCAGAGCCCCAGCTGACTATAGGATTTAGGCACTAGATGTCTGAATGGCATAAGGTGGAGCACCAGCAGGAGTTGGGATGTTGAGGCCTATTTGTAATGAAGAGTGAATATTGTTATTGTTAAATTTTAGGAGCCATTTAAGGAATGTTTCAAAAAAATGCAGGTCATGTTGCTGAGCTTACAAAAGTGGTACCACCACTACTATATGTAGCACACGGACCCTTTTTCCTACCTTTGGCTCACTTGCAGGAAAAGGGCACACCGTACTATATGCCCGTACCCTCCTATTTGAAGAGGTTGAGTGGTGTCATGTATTTTGGTCCCACAGCTAGGTTCTCCATCAGTTGGTTCTCATCTCCTAGGATATAGGGACAAGTCTCTGTTTTCCCCCCAGTAATTCCAATGTCCACACCACTCTAAACTCCAAGGTTGAGTTTATTTTTCTTCAATGTTCAGCAGATAGGAACGGGCGGATAAGAGACAGGACAGCAAGGTTTGGGAGGTAGGTCCAGGCACAAGTAAATGTTACAATCACCACTCTATCCCAGAGTGGGTTCAGCTCATCCGGATAGTCTCCTGTAAAAGTGGATCCTAGCAGCCGAAATAATGCTCGGACGCTTAATTAGGTTATTTTCTTAGATACGATCGGGAGACCCTCTGCCAAGGAATCTATCATGTCCCGAACTTCTCAGCTTTTGCAATACAAGGACAAGTGCCAGCAACAGCACATTACTAGGCCCTTGGTGGATAGATGAATCCCTCCCTTCACCGTGAACTCTCACCGGTCCCTCGGAAAGGTCCTCCCCCGGCCTCCTCTTCTTAGAAGTGGGCCCCCTAGCAAGGGGCACCCTGGGATTCCTCTTCCCAGAAGTGGGCTCCAGCTAAAGGTGCTGGGCCCAGAGCCGAAGTTGCAGCCCCAGGGCTAAAGGTGCCTGGGACTGATGCACACGCGCACCCCTGGCCTGGAGGGCCGGGTAGCGCAAACTGCTCCTCAAAAGATGGCGTCTGTCCCTTATGTATGTAGCGGGTATGTACTTTTTAAACTAGTGAGGACACCAGTGATGCATAGTTCTCTGCGGCCCAGCAGGTGGCGCTGTCACTTTGGGCCGGGGTTGAACCATCGCTGCAGTGCCGTACCCTTTGTGACCTCTTGCAGTGGTTGTACGGTGGGGCGGGGAACCCGCCGTGCATCCTGGGGGAGGGTATAAAGGGGGCGGACTTCTTCGCCACGAGGTTCGAGTCCCGGGCACCTTCAGCCTGAGGCGGCCTAGGCCTGGACACCTGGAGTTCGTGTTCCATCCCAGACACCTTCAGTGTCTGGGGTGAGGTGCTTAGCCGGAGGCCTGGGGCCCAGTACCTTCTGCTGGGTCCCGCGAGGGAGGGATTGTCCTAGGGGGCCCTGGGAGTGGGGCACCCAAATCCAGAGGCGTAAGGGACCGGAGGAGGGACTCACCCGAAGACCTGGTGCAGCAGATTGCCAGTGCTGGGTGAACCTTTGGAGACCGCCCGGAGGGATATCTTTCCCGAACAGGGGCCAAGTTCAAAGAGGAAGTTCACTCCACGTTCAGTGACCGGTGGCAGCGGTCCAGCTAATTCACTCAGGTCAGTGGCAGAGGCCTGCAATTAGGCCTGTGGCAGGGGCCTCAACAGTTCATCCGGTCGGTGGAAGCAACCAAAACTCACGGTCGGTGGCAGAGACCGTGCGCCAGGCCTATTCGCTAAAAAGGAATAGGAGAGTACAGTTGTGCCTGGGCCTACTCGTTCCCACACCCCCATGTTCGTTGTTAATGGAAGTTCAACTGATTGTGTTATGAGAAATAAAGGAGTGTTGGACTTTTGATTGGTGTGGGGCTCTATTATTGGCAGACACGCTTCCAGGGAACAACAAGGCTTCGTATGCAGTGGACAGACCCGGGAGGTAAATCAACTAACTCTGCTCAACCCTCTTATACACATGAGGGGAGAGCTTGGCGTAGTGTTCCTGCACTCTCCTCTTCCAAGTACCCCTAGACACAAGCCATTCACAATAACCGAGAGGGAGAGTGAGGTTCCGCTACATGTATAAAAACATAAAACATAGACTCTCAAGCCTAAAAACACCCCAAAAATGCATGTACAAACCCCCCATAAAAAAACACCCCACAAAAGCTTGAAGAACCTCAATCATGAACCTAGCCTAAAGTGCTCCATAGGTTATGTACCTGTTTGGATATCAAAATAAGACACCAGCAGAGAGAAATGATAGACTGAAACATTGTCTTCCTGGACATAGAACAGGGTGAAATAACAATACAGCCCGCCATGCTGGAAAATTCCCCAAAACTCTGCAAGGTTCTAAGGGGTTGACTTACTAAAACTGGAGAGTGCAAAATCTGGTGCAGCTGTGCATGGTAGCCAATCAGCTTCTAACTTCAGCTTGTTCAATTAAGCTTTGACAAAAGACCTGGAAGCTGGTTGGTTTCTGTGCAGAGCTGCACCAGATTTTGCACTCTTCTGTTTTAGTAAATCAACCCCTAACAGTCTGGCACACCTTCTAACTTCTCAGCAGGGACCTGAGATGGTGGCCTCCTTAACGCATATAAATCTTTACGTATTTTACTATTAGAGAGCGGCGTCACTTTTGAAAGGGTTTTATAAATGTAATAGATGATAGAATAAAATTGTGCCCGAAGCTTATAATTTTATGAAGTAAAACTCTTTGCATACCTCATCGTTTTCTCAGTTGCAAGATGTGCAACCGGCTTGAACTTGCAGCGTCGTATTCCACAAGGGCCACCCGTGGGATAATTGGGGAAGGGGGGTGCGAGCTCTCACAGCTTTCAGCGGCCTCATGGGAAATTTACATGGAAATATACAAATAACACTAAAAGAAATTTAAAAAAAGATATCACCTTGGGAAATGAAATCCTCCGGGTGCGGCCAAATCTACTGAATTTAAGACAATAAGTGTTTCAAAAGATTGGGAGGAAATGTTGCTAAACGCATGCGCCAAGGGTTGGGGGCAAGCAAGGACACCCAATAAAACTAGAACAGTGATAGAATATGTATAGCACAATAGTGCTAATTTTCATTTTTTGGTAGACAGACTAGCTTAAGATAATGTTTTAGATCAGGCGTACAGCATCTACTGCAGTCTTTCTCAAACTTTTTAGCCTGAGGAACCCTTGAAATAATTTTCAGGCTCTCGGTGTACCCCTGCTACAAAGGATCCTGCCTACAGCTCATGATACATTATCTTGAGAAAAGTTGAGGAAAGTTTTAAATTAAAGCACAAGTATTGTGGAGTAGAATATTTGACAGTTAGGGCAGTTGATTTTGTTACCAACCCCTACAGAATTATTTTCGATAATATTCTTGAAACAAATACCCTGAAAATAGAGGGTAAATTGTGCCTGCGTGTTATACGCAGGGGGCGGTGGAAAGTTTTTTTCCTGAAACTTCCCTCCTAAAGTTGGGGTACGTGTTATACGCCTGTGCGTGTTATACGCCGATGAATACGGTAATAGGTGCAGAAAAGAGAGGCAGACCATACAAATAGTGGTGTCCTCTAACATTAGTGGTCTGTATACAGGTCCTTCTCAAAAAATTAGCATATTGTGATAAAGTTCATTATTTTCTGTAATGTACTGATAAACATTAGACTTTCATATATTTTAGATTCATTACACACAACTGAAGTAGTTCAAGCCTTTTCTTATTTTAATATTGATGATTTTGGCATACAGCTCATGAAAACCCAAAAATCCTCTCTCAAAAAATTAGCATATTTCATCCGACCAATAAAAGAAAAGTGTTTTTAATACAAAAAAAAGTCAACCTTCAAATAATTATGTTCAGTTATGCACTCAATACTTGGTCCGGAATCCTTTTGCAGAAATGACTGCTTCAATGCAGCGTGGCATGGAGGCAACCAGCCTGTGGCACTGCTGAGGTGTTATGGAGGCCCAGGATGCTTCGATAGCGGCCTTAAGCTCATCCAGAGTGTTGGGTCTTGCGTCTCTCAACTTTCTCTTCCCAATATCCCACAGATTCTCTATGGGGTTCAGGTCAGGAGAGTTGGCAGGCCAATTGAGCACAGTAATACCATGGTCAGTAAACCATTTACCAGTGGTTTTGGCACTGTGAACAGGTGCCAGGTCGTGCTGAAAAATGAAATCTTCATCTCCATAAAGCTTTTCAGCAGATGGAAGCATGAAGTGCTCCAAAATCTCCTGATAGCTAGCTGCATTGACCCTGCCCTTGATAAAACACAGTGGACCAACACCAGCAGCTGACATGGCACCCCAGACCATCACTGACTGTGGGTACTTGACACTGGACTTCAGGCATTTTGGCATTTCCCTCTCCCCAGTCTTCCTCCAGACTCTGGCACCTTGATTTCCGAATGACATGCAAAATTTGCTTTCATCCGAAAAAAGTACTTTGGACCACTGAGCAACAGTCCAGTGCTGCTTCTCTGTAGCCCAGGTCAGGCGCTTCTGCCGCTGTTTCTGGTTCAAAAGTGGCTTGACCTGTGGAATGCGGCACCTGTAGCCCATTTCCTGCACACGCCTGTTCACGGTGGCTCTGGATGTTTCTACTCCAGACTCAGTCCACTGCTTCCGCAGGTCCTCCAAGGTCTGGAATCGGTCCTTCTCCACAATCTTCTTCAGGGTCCGGTCACCTCTTCTCGTTGTGCAGCGTTTTCTGCCACACTTTTTCCTTCCCACAGACTTCCCACTGAGGTGCCTTGATACAGCACTCTGGGAACAGCCTATTCGTTCAGAAATTTCTTTCTGTGTCTTACCCTCTTGCTTGAGGGTGTCAATGATGGCCTTCTGGACAGCAGTCAGGTCGGCAGTCTTACCCATGATTGCGGTTTTGAGTAATGAACCAGGCTGGGAGTTTTTAAAAGCCTCAGGAATCTTTTGCAGGTGTTTAGAGTTAATTAGTTGATTCAGATGATTAGGTTAATAGCTCGTTTTAGAGAACCTTTTCATGATATGCTAATTTTTTGAGATAGGAATTTTGGGTTGTCATGAGCTGTATGCCAAAATCATCAATATTAAAACAAGAAAAGGCTTGAACTACTTCAGTTGTGTGTAATGAATCTAAAATATATGAAAGTCTAATGTTTATCAGTACATTACAGAAAATAATGAACTTTATCACAATATGCTAATTTTTTGAGAAGGACCTGTAGAAGTGAGCTCTTTGTTTCATAGTTGGTAAGGTTGAATAAGGACAATAGTCCATCCAGTTCAACCTGTGTTGGTGTGTGTTCGTGTCGATAATCATTTCCCATATCCCTGTATATTGTGTTCGCTAAGATGCATGACCAAGAGTCTCTTAAAACTATCAATACCTCCTGCTGACACCACCAATTGTGGAAGAGAGTTCCACATCCTTACCGCTCTGACAGTGCACTGGAATAGACATTGGTGGAGTCTTTGTATTGGATCAGATTTTTTTTTATTTGAAACATGGATGAAATTATTTCTAGAAAAGGAACTGAGCAAAGCACAATGTATGGTTACATGAACAGCAAGGATGCAGATTGGAGGGAAGGGGTTACAAAACAGGATAACATTTTTTTTTCTTCTTCGTCCACTATGGCCATTTCACAGAGCCTGGATATGGACACGTGGGACAGGCTAATCCTCTATTGCAGGATTCTTCATTTTAGTGTGATAGACTTGAGCTGGAGGTCTTTCCCGGCTAAGTATGAGATCATCTCTATGGGAAAGCGGACTGGATTTGAGAAAGGCTACTCCTTTATTGCAAAGATCTTCATTATTGTGTGATGGACTTGAGCTGGAGGTCTTTCACGGCCATGTACGTGAACGCCTCTATTAGAAAGCGGACTGGAAATGTGAGACTTTCCATGAGGTTATTGTAAGGTGATCCTGTCTTTCTCATACTGGTAGCATACCATGGTGTCTGAAGGGGAAGAAGCTTTCCCTCTGCTTCACTCACCAGACATTGTCCATCAAGGTCAATATTATCTTGTGCTTGTCTCCAAGGATGTCAAATCGAGGGTTAAAGTGTAGCACATAATTCTTATCCTCTGTTCCCAAGTCTATGGAAAACCATTTACAGCCTTCTGGAATGAAGCCCTCGAACTCCACGAAGTGACTAGGTTTGAGGCTGAAGTTATACACAGGGCCGCCATCAGGAATTTTGGGGCCCCATACACAGCTTCAGGCATGGGCCCGCTGGAGCAGAGAAGAACCGGGGGGTGCTGCCGCCGCAAATTGAGATTGAGAAGCGGGGGGGTGCTGCCGCCGCAAATTGTTGAGGTCGGGGGGGCTTTGAGTGCTGACGAACAAAAAAAAAGGGGGGGGGGTTGCCATCCGGGGCCCTGGGGACCTCCGGGCCTCTGGGGACCTCTGGGCCCCTTACAAAAAAAGATAAAAAAATTATAAAAAATAATAATAATTTTATAAAAATAAAAAAAAGCGGGGGCTGCCATCCGGGGCCCTGGGGACCTCCGGGCCCCTTACAGGTGTACTGCCTGTACCCCCCTGATAGCAGCCCTTATACAAGACCACACCTTTAACAGCCATGCTGCTTTCTTATCAGACAAACTTGTGAAAGATCTGATTTTTTATTTTTTATTTTAAAGCCGGCTGTAAAGGATCTGTGTAATTGGGAGAAGTTCTCAGGGTAGAAAAAAGACAACGGAAATTGGTTCCATATGTCTTCACAGATTGCTGTGTCTTTCAGGTCGTTTTAGCGCTGGTTGGCTGTAAGGATGTCAGTGATTTCTTATTATGTATGCCTCCTGAGAAGAGAATGTGGAAGCAGCCTCTGGCTTATGCACTTCCTTTCAGCAATCTAATGATCTGGGACCCCTTTTCTGCCTACCTGCTCACAGTGCTGTCAATCAAACTCTGGTAAACAGGAGTAAAGAACCGACTGAGCAGACCGATGACCTCCCCAGTGTGCTGACACTCCATTTTTGTCCAATCAGCAAGGGAGATATTGCCAAACACACCCGCTGTAGGCTGCTATGTGCAGGAAGACTGATGTATCAAATATTCAGTACTAAGAAGCTGAGTTCTAAGTACTTTGGGCTGTTTTCATTTCATGGGTTAACCATCAGCATAGAATAAAGCTAAACCCAATCAATAAAATCTAATAGAAGCTTTAACAAGTTAATGTAATTTCAAAATGAACTTTAAAGTACCTGAGCAGGTAGGCCAAATTCTTCATATTCATCTCAAGGGTTAATGTTTTAACAGAAGCTAATTAATAACGAAGAAAGATGTAAAAAACGAAATGCAATGCTCGTATTTGATTTGAAGACTTTTTTTGACCCCCCCCCCCACCCCTATCTCATCACAATGTATCTGGTTATCCTCTCCCAAAATTACAGGTGCCCTTTAAACCCCCTAGGAAAATTCCTGATTTGAAATATTGTTTTTATTCATTTTTCTGCGACAGAGAAGGTCACAGTCATTATCCTCCGCCGCTTGCATTCCAAATTTAGAATAATCATGGGCGCTCTCCTCTGCAGTATTTGGTAATTACCTGCTCCAACTATGCATATATTATTAGTAAACTTTCCCCAAAATTCGGCTTAGCGGGCTGGGAGCTGCCGCCGCGTGCTGTGGGCTGTTATCGGCTCCCCGTAAAAAAATGGTATTTGATGCGATTTTGTTTTCTAACCCCCCCCCCCCCCTCCACCTCCGCCAAGGTAATAAAATCTGAATCACATCTGTACCCAATTAATCTTCTCTGCCATAGCTCGGCCCATAGGATCCATGAATGTGATGCTTCCAAAGGCACGGAGGAAAGGCACTGTTCATGGGACAGATGACAAGGGCTGGAGGTTTGTGAAAACAGAAATAAAATATATTTCAATTAATATTGTGTATTGGATGGCTGTGCAGATACAGATGTCCTAAACCCCATGTATTGCATTGTACATGTAGCGATACCTCCAACTAAGAAGGCCGCAGATTTAGTTTGGGCCCTGAATACAGCTCCGCCAACCCCCCGGCAATATGCTCTACCCTCTACTGGCACAGCTAGTACTGACAGTAAATTGTATGTCTATTACTGTATGAATAACTGAGCACTGAAACAATACTGAATTTAAATAAATGTAAGATTTTACTTAAGCTCTTGGTAAAGGAAAAGAAGATAACATCAATAACAGTTTACAGAATAATTATTTGTAATGTAAAGCCTAGCCACACTAACACACTATAGGGTTAACACATAACAAGTGCGCCACGCGGGCGACCGTTAGCTAAGTGCCCTGTGGCGCAGTAACCAAACCACCCTAGAAACCCCACCAGGCCTGGTTTTAGTATCTATAACTTAGTTCTTTTTTTCTTCACCGGCAGGTCTTTAACGGTGGTGCACATTAATAGAGTACAAACTTTGTAATCCAATGGGGTAGGTAAAGATGGAGTAGAACTTGACTATGCGAACGGTAGATTTAGTTCTAACAAGGGGAATCTTCAATAAGAGCACTAAGAACAACTCATAGGCCACGGCAGTCTATAGGCCTAGATGCAGTAACAGTATATCGGTTGGGCATATGCCCTCTCACCCGCCCGGACTACGGTCCCAGTCCGGGAACTTCCACCTGTTCGCAGAGGGGTGGAAGGCTCTTTGGTGCTGCGCAAGGCCTCAGGCTTCAGGCCCTGCACTCCGACACGTCCGCACAGGAGGATCAGTCTCTGAAGTCTCGTGTCCCAAAGAGACCGAGCCCAGCCTCGCCTCCTCCCCCCATAACCCCTCCCATGAGTCTCTGCGGCGGAACATTGCCGAATGGGGTTCTGGGTAATGTAGTCTCTTGCATTAAAGGGGAACACCCCGCTACATATACATATATAAACTATTCACAAAAACAAATGATAATTCGCCAGCACTTGTGTAAGAGTACAATACAAGAACATAAATCGATCACAAAATAATTAGCCTTCCCTTCAGTCGTGCCCAGCTGTACAGGCTCCTCTCCTGGACTAAACTGGCTTACTCTGACTTCACTGCACACTGTGAGCCTCTTACAATGTACACTAGAAGCTGCATCAAGCCAGGAAAAGCAGACCTTATTTCCTGGCTGGAGGACATTTAGCATCATCTACGGCCGCCCGAGGCCGATCCGTCCATCGGATCGGGTCCCGGCGCCGCTATTTGAAGTAAGGGAAACAGGCAGTGGAGCCTTGCGGCTTCACTGCCCAGTTCCTACACAGTGGTTTCCAAACTGTGGCCCGGTGGACAAATGTGGCCCATTGCTTGCCTTTATCTGGCCCTTGGGGAAACATTCCAACCATTGACACCAATTTTGGGGCACTAATCCTCCAACTGATACCAACAACGGGGCACTATTCCTCCAACTGATACCAACAATGGGGCACTATTCCTCCAACTGATACCAACAATGGGGCACTATTCCTCCTACTGAAACCAACATCATGGCACTATTTCTCCTACTGAAACCAACATCAGGGCACTATTCCTCCTACTGAAACCAACATCAGGGCACTATTCCTCCTACTGAAGCCAACATCAGGGCACTATTCCTCCAACTGATACCAACAATGGGGCACTATTCCTCTTACTGAAACCAACATCAGGGCACTATTCCTCCTACTGAAACCAACATCAGGGCACTATTCCTCCTACTGAAACCAACATCGGGGCACTATTCCTCCTACTGAAACCAACATCGGGGCACTATTCCTCCTACTGAAACCAACAACGGGGCACTATTGCTTCAACTGAAACCAACAACAGGGCACTATTCCTTCAACTGAAACCAACCACAGGGCACTTTTCCTCCAACTGATACCAACAACAGGGCACTAATCCTTCAAATGAAACCAGTACCAGGGCACGATTCCTCCAACTCATACCAACAATGGGGCACTATTCCTCCAACTGATACCAACAATGGGGCACTAATCCTCCAACTGATACCAACAATAGGGCACTAATCCTTCAACTGAAACCAACAGGGCACTATTCCCCCAACTGATACTAACAACAAGGCACTATTCCTTCAAGTGGAACCAACAACGGAACACTATTCCTCCAACTCAGTGGTTCTCAACCTCAGTCCTCAAGTACCCCAACAGGCCATGTTTGCAGGTTTTCCTTTATCTTGCACAGGTGCTTTAAATCAGAGTCAATGGCTTGGTATTTTGGACAGCTATTTTATCTAAGAAACATTCCCAAAACATGGCCTGTTTGGGGTACTTGAGGACTGAGGTTTAGAACCACTACTCCAACTGAAACCAGCAACAGGGCACTAATGCTGAGCCTCTGCCGATATATGTCGGCAGAATGGCACGGCTCCGCAAAGCAACATACCTGTACGTCGCCTTTAAATCGTGGGATGGTGGGCGCGTGCTCCGTGAGCGTGCCTGCGGGTCCCGTGGACTCGGTGTCCGCCGGGTGCCCACGATCGTGTCACGGAGCAGCAGAACGGGGAGATGCCTATGTAAACAAGGCATTTCCCTGTTCTGCCTAGCAACATGACATCGAGAGCAGTGATCACTGTCATGTTCTAGTGAGACCATCCCCCCCACAGTTAGAATCACTTCCTAGGACACACTTAACCCCTTGATCGCCCCTTTGTGTTTAACCCCTTCCCTGCCAGTGTCATTTACACAGTAATCAGTGCATTTTTATAGCACTGATCGCTGTATAAATGACAATGGTCCCAAAACAGTGTCAAAAGTGTCCGATGTGTCCGATGTGTCCGATGTGTCCGCCATAATGTCACAGTCACGAAAAAAATCGCAGATCGCCGCCATTACTAATACATTTTTTTAATATAAAAATGCCATAAAACTATCCCCTATTTTGTAGACGCTATAACTTTTGCGCAAATCAAAAATATGTAGAAGAATACGTATCGGCCTAAACTGAGAAATACATTTTTTTTTTTTATATATATTTTTTGGGGATATTTATTATAGCAAAAAGTAAAAATGATTGCTTTTTTTTTCAAAATTGTCGCTCTTTTTTTTGTTTATAGCGCAAAAAATAAAAACCACAGAGGTGATCAAATACAACCAAAAGAAAGCTCTATTTGTGGGAAAAAAAGGACAACAATTTTGTTTGGGTATATAGCGTCGCACGACCGCGCAATTGTCAGTTAAAACGACGCAGTGCCGAATTCGCAAAAATTGCTCTGGTCAGGAAGGGGGG
The DNA here is from genome assembly GCA_029206835.1 of Rana muscosa. Taxonomy (NCBI): domain Eukaryota; kingdom Metazoa; phylum Chordata; class Amphibia; order Anura; family Ranidae; genus Rana; species Rana muscosa. The sequence continues at coordinate 1,077,052,436 of CM055117.1, forward strand.
TAAATTCTTCCGGGGCGGAAGTGGTTAAGGATGGCTTTTTTTATTATAAAATGAGGAGCTGTAAAAAAATACTGTTGTTGTATTTTGTGACATGCCAGGAATGAATGAATGCAGGCTTGTGAAATCACTGTTTATTTTTGTAACATTGGAAATAAAATAATCAGGAATAGTCAGCATAGCCCAGCTGGTATAAAAGGAACCTTAGCGTATAGAGATTTCGCTTTTGGCTTCATGAGGATATATCTGCAAATGATTAAGTCTAGATTAGGATGTTTTTTAGGATTAGGATATTTTTTTTTTTTGGAGAACAACATTGCTGTCCTATAGTGATTGTAAACCCTTCCATAAACCCAGTAAAGTAACTGACCTCAGGGGATACACCGAGATAAAATAAATCCTCCTACATAAGTTGTATCTGTCTCTCTGCAGCCATCTCTTCTCTACATCTGTTCAAAGTGCTGAATTTATAAAGCTTGTCTTATGCCGCGTACACACGATTGAAATCTCCGATGAAAAAAGTCCAACTGAGTTTTTTCATCGGAAATTCCGACCGTGTGTGGGCCCCATCTGACTTTTTTCCGTCGGAGTTTAGAAATAGAACATGTTTTATTTTTTTCCGATGGAAAAAAATCCTATGGGAAATTCCGATCATCTGTGTGGAACTCCGACGGAGAAAAATCCACGCATGCTCAGAATCAAGTTGACGCATGCTCGGAAGCATTGAACTTCATTTTTCTCGGCTCGTCGTAGTGTTGTACGTCACCGCGTTCTTGACGGTCGGAATTTGGTGTGACAGTGTGTATGCAAGACTGATGGAAGACATCTTGAACAGAATTCCGACGGAAAATTCCATTGGATTTTATCCCATCGGAAATTCCGATCGTGTGTACAGGGCATAAGAGTTAAAAAAAATAAAAGGGTCAGCTAGCTGAAGTTACACTTTTAAGGGCTCAGTAAGGAGAGCTCTGAGAGCTGACTGGAGGAACGAGACAGACCTTCACCACACAGCACACAGGAACAGAGCTGAGGCTGTCAATCTGTTGGAGGTCCTGTCACCATTTTTCTCTTGGTGTCCGGAAAAATTGTCAGAATTGATTCATGCTGATAGCAGAGGAACACAGCAGCAGGCAGAAATGACACTGATGCCTTGTACACACGACCGGATTTTCCGATGGAAAAAGTCAGATGGGCTCTTTTCATTGGATATTCCGTCCGTGTGTATGCCCCATCTGACTTTTTCCTTCGGAAATTCCGACGGACTTAGATAGAGAACTATCGGAAAGTCAGTTTGTCTGCATGCAATTCCGACGGACTAAAAACCATGCATGCTTGGAAACAATTTGACGCATGCTCGGAAGCATTGAACTTCATTTTCTTGGCTCATCGTAGTCTTTTAAGTCACCGCGTTCTTGGAAGTCAAAAGTTCACCGGACTTTTGTGTGACCGTGTGTATGCAAGACAGCTTGAGCGGAATTCTGTCGGACAATCCGTCGGACAATCTGTCGGACAATCTGTCGGACTTTATTCCGACGGACAGTCCGGTCGTGTGTACAGGGCATCAGTGCTCTTAATTGACTCAAGTACACACTATAGAAGCATATGCTTTGTTTATACACTATATTGTCAAAAGTATTGTGACGCCTGCCTTTACACATGAACTTTAATGGCATCCAAGCCTTGGTCTGTAGGGTTCAATATTGAGTTGGCCCGCCCTTTGCAGCTATAACAGCTTCAACTCTTCTGGGAAGGCTGTCCACAAGGTTTAGGAGTGTATCTATGGGAATGTTTGACCATTCTTCCAGAAGCACATTTGTGAGGTCAGGCACTGATGTTGGATGAGAAGGCCTGGCTCGCAGTCTCTGCTCTAATCCATCCCAAAGGTGTTCTATCGGGTTTAGGTCAGGACTCTGTTCAGGCCAGCCAAGTTCCTCCACCCCAAACCCCCTCATCCATAGTATGTATGATGCATTAATATTCATAGCCCCCAAGTGCATAACTTTACATTTATCAACATTAAACCTCATCTGCCACATAGTCGCCCAATTAGTGGTCGGCTTGTAAATTGGCGATATCCTGTAAGGACGTTATTCCACTGCATAGCTTGGTGTCATCTGCAAAGACAGAAATGTTATTTTTGATCTCAGACCCAATATCATTTATAAAGATATTAAAAAGTAAGGGTCCCAGCACTGAACCTTGGGGTACACCACTGATAACCTTAGACCATGTAGAGCAGGCATGTCCAAAGTCCGGCCCGTGGGCCAATCGCAGCCCGTGTTCCGGTTTCGGACGGCCCGCCTGATCATTTTGACATGTATGTCTTTTGTGGCCCCCAACGAATCCCCGAGCGCCGGGGGCCACAAAAGAAATGCATGCTGCTGGCTGCCTTGGAGGAGGTGGGACGAGCGCCGTGCATACAGGAGTATTTGATGTTTACACGGTGACAGGAAGTCCCGTCTCCTGCGCTGCCATTGGATGACTGTTCCGTCCATCACAGGAGGCGGGACTTTCGATTAAAGAGGCAGCCGATAAAACAGGAAATTCTCCTGTATGTTTGTCGGCGCTCGTCCCGCCCCCTCCCTGTCTCCTCCAAGGCTGTAGATGTCCATGGATCAGGCTGCAATGGTGAGTCTGCATTCATGGCAAGGGGGGTGCTGTATTCATGGCAAGGGGGGTGCTGTATTCATGGCAAGGGGGTGCTGTATTCATGGCAAGGGGATGCTGCATTCATGGCAAGGGGGTGCTGCATTCATGGCAAGGGGGTTCTGTATTCATGGCAAGGGGGTGCTGTATTCATTGGAAGGGGGTGATGCATTCATGGCAAGGGGGTGCTGCATTCAGGGCAAGGGGGTGTTGCATTCATGGCAATGGGGGTGCTGCATTCAGGACAACAAGGGTGCTGCATTCAGGACAACGGGGGTGCTGCATTCAGGACAACGGGGGTGCTGCATTCATGGCAACGGGGGTGCTGCATTCATGGCAACGGGGGTGCTGCATTCAGGACAACGGGGGTGCTGCATTCAGGACAACGGGGGTGCTGCATTCAGGACAACGGGGGTGCTGCATTCAGGACAACGGGGGTGCTGCATTCAGGGCAACGGGGGTGCTGCATTCAGGACAACGGGGGTGCTGCATTCAGGGCAACGGGGGTGCTGCATTCAGGGCACTTGTGAGGCTGTATTGATGGGCAGTGACCCTTATTTTGATTCACAGTTCTTTATTTAACATTAAAGATTTTTTAAAGTGAAGGTGCGTGTTATAAGCCGATAAATACAGTATATCCAAATAACACGCCTGAGCTCATCTCTTCACCACACACAGCCACAAAGGCAAGAGAATTCTTGGTGGGCGGTGTATTAGTGCTCGGAGGAACACACTTAGACCGAATTTTAATGGTTCCCAGAATGTCAGGCAAAATGGTCGGCCCTCACGCATGTTCACTTCACCAAATCTGGCCCTCTTTGAAAAAAGTTTGGACACCCCTGATAGAGCAAGAGTCATTACTACTCTCTGAATTCGGTCTTTTAGCCAGTTTTCTATCCATTTACAAACTGATCTTTCCAATCCTGTAGACTTTACCTTACACATTAGTCGTGTGTGGGGAACTGTATCAAACGCTTTTGCAAAATCCATGTATTTGTATTATGTATTTAGTTAGTTAGTTCATTTTTATTTTATACTTTATTTAATTATAGTTTTATAGTTTTTAGTTTTATATTTATTTATTTATTTTTACTCCTGATGGAGAAAGAAAATGCATTAAACTTATATTTTGTTTTTAATTTTAATACGGGTATTTATTTAGTTTTTTGGCTCTGTTTCAGTTGCTAACTCAGGCAAAAATTTGGACCTGATTCGCACCTGAAACGGTGAACCGACCCACAGACCCTCAGCTGTGACCCGCGGCTGCTGCAAGTGTGAACCCAGCCTCAATCTCGAGTTAGAAAGACAATGCACTGTGGAAACCTTTCCCTAGAGACAAGCAGAGACAAAAAATTATAATTTTTCTTACATTTTATTTTTTTTAGTCCTGACTATAATACATAGAGAAAGAAAATACTTTATATACACATCCACTTCACATTTCCTTTTTTTACACTCTGCAATGTTTTCCTAGAGGACAAAAGTTCAATGATAATGCAGAGCTTTCACTTTTGGAAATGTTGCTCTCCTGGTAATCAGTTCTATTTTTCTTGTTTTTTTGGGGGATTTTTTACCAACAATCAGAAATACAGGACAGCTTCTTGGGATTCTTACCAAGAGACAACTGGGACAGAGGATTTTGTTTTAAATTTATTTATCATTTATTATGGTCAGGACTAATATAAGTAAGATGTAAAATATATATATATATATATATATATATATATATATATATATATATATATATATGTATATATATATATATCTTTTCTCATTTCTACCCTTAATTCCTTACTTCACCCCCCCCCCCCCCACTGCCCACACCCACCAACTTGCTTACCGCTCAACATATTGCCAACCATTTCAAAAGTAAAATCGACACAATTCGCAAGGACATATCCAGAATTAAAATTCCTCCCCTACCCAACACATCGGGTCTAACAGCACACTCAATACTCTCTTCCATTTAATAAACTTTAAAACACTTTGATAAACTCCTCTCCATGGCCCACCTCACTACCTGTCCCCTGGACCCTGTCCCCTCTCAATTACTGCAACCATCTTCCCGCTCTATCCTCAACTCCCTAACCCACATCTTCAACCTCTCCTCCGTCACCTTTCCTTCCCTGCTCAAGAATGCACTGGTTACCCCCATACTTAAAAAACCCTCACTAGACCCCACCTGTTTGAATAACTTAAGACCCATCTCCCTGCTCCCTTTTGCCTCCAAGCTCATCGAACGCCTTGTCCATGACCGAATGAGTCGCTACCTCACGGACAACAACCTTCTCGACCCCCTACAGTCTGGCTTCCGCCCACAACATTCTACTGAAACTGCCTTACTAAAACTCACCAATGACCTACTAACTGCTAAAACCAATGGCCAGTACTCCATACTCATACTCTTAGACCTCTCTGCTGCCTTTGACACAGTTGACCACCTGTTCCTCCTCAGCAAACTCCACTCCCTTGGCCTCCGTGATTCTGCTTTATCCTGGTTCTCCTCCTACCTATCTCAGCGCACTTTCAGTGTCACTTACAACTCCATCTCCTCCGCTCCTCTTCCTCTTTCTGTTGGGGTACCCCAAGGCTCCGTCCTTGGGCCCCTCCTATTCTCACTCTATACCTCTTCCCTGGGCCAGTTGATAACCTCCCATGGCTTCCAATACCACCTCTATGCCGACGGCACCCAGATCTATCTCTCCACTCCTCAACTCACCCCCTCGGTCTCCTCACGGATCTCAAACTTACTGAATGACATATCGGTATGGATTTCACACCACTTCCTCAAACTCAATCTTTCTAAAACTGAGCTTGTTATATTTCCTCCTTCACGCCCCCCCCCCCCCATGGCTTTACCATTAAGATCAACAACACAATCATTTGTCTCTCCACACATGCCAGGGTCCTGGGTGTAATCCTTGACTCTGACCTTTCCTTCAGCCCCCACATCCAATCACTGGCTAAATCCTGCCGTCTTAACTTCCACAACATCTCCAGAATTCGACCCTTCCTTACTAATGACACCACAAAGCAACTTATTCACTCCTTGATTATTTCCCGCCTTGACTACTGCGACTCTCTCCTTAACGGTCTACCCTTACACAGGCTATCCCCCTTCAGTCTATTATGAATTCTGCTGCTAGACTAATACACCTCACTAAGCGATCCGTGACCGCTGCTCCTCTCTGCCAATTCCTTCACTGGCTTCCCCTACCCCAACGTGTAAAATTCAGAATGCTAACCACAACATACAAGGCCATTCACAACATCGCCCCCATCTACAGATATCGCCCAAATCGTCCCCTCCACTCCTCCCAAGACCTCCTGCTATCTAGCTCCCTTGTTACCTCCTCCCATGCTCACCTTCAGGACTTCTCCAGAGCCTCTCCCATCCTCTGGAACTCCCTGCCCCGGTATGTCCGATCAGCCCCTACCCTGTCCACCTTTAGGAGATCCCTGAAAACTCATTTATTCAGGGAAGCCTATCCCACACCCACCTAACAACTGTCCCCGAGCCAGCCCCATCAAATCATTCTCTGCAGCTATTACCTTTTGTACAACCACCCCCTCCCTTTAGAATGTAAGCTCTACGAGCAGGACCCTCCTGTACCTTCTGTATTAAACTGTACTGTAATTGTGCTGCCCCCCCTCTACATTGTAAAGCTCTGCGTAAACTGTTGGCACTATATAAATCGTGAATAATATTAATAATATATATGTATATATCCTTTACATTTTATTTTTTCAGTCCTGACCATAAAAAATAGCCAAAGAAAAAACTGTAGATACAGATGCACTACACATTTCCTTTTATTACACTACAAAAAGTTTTCCCAGAAGACAAAAGTTCAGTAATAAGCCTGAGCTTGCACATTCAAAGATCTCTCTCTCCTGCTAAACAGAACAACTTTTCTTTCTTTTTTTTTTTCCTCCTAATCAGAAATACATGACAGATTCACAGTTTTTCTTTCCTAAAGACACACGCAGGAGTGAAAAATGATTGTAACCGGTATTCATGCGCTCTTTTCTGAGTAACCTTTTACTGGCAACTTACAATTAGCATTTCACTCTACAGTAGGTTTTGGCTCATTAAAAAACACCAGTAAAACGTTAGTTTGCGGAGCATTCATCTTCTAATTATTACTGTCCGCTCAGCCGCTGATCCATTTTATATCAGATGCATATTCAATATGTCATGCAACATAAACCTTCTATTGTCTTGCAATACTTTGTCTGCCGTTTAACCACTGTGTGACAGGAGGTTCAACAGAGCACTTTTTTTTTTCTCTTAGATATTGGGTGGAAAATTGTTAAAATAGCAAAGTGTAAATTAAAAAGACATTATTTTTTTTCTCTAAAGTTAAATGTGATAAGCTAAAAGTGAATATAAGAGTAAGGGCTCTTTCACACGGAGGTTTGTTCAGGTCCGCCTGTCAGTTTTTTAGGCGGACCTGAAACGGATCCTCCATGTACCCCTATGGAGGCACGGATGTCAGCGGAGACATGTCCGCTGACATCCGCTCCGCTCCGCCAAAGTGTGACGGAGGAAAACCCTATTTTTCCTTCCGTCGGCGGAGCGGATCGGATGACAATGGACTCTACGGTCCGTCGTCATCCGATTCCCCATAGGGGAGAGCGGCGCTCTGACAGGGCGGTCCCTGCACAGTGTGCGGGGACCGCCCAGTCATCCGTCGGCTCAGCGGGGATCAACGGAGCGATCCCCGCTGAGCAAGCGGAGCTTCACGGGGCGGATCTGCACGGATCCGCCCCGTGTGAAAGGACCCTAATATGTATTTATTAATTTGTATATATTTTTATTTATTTATTTGTATATATTTATGTATTTCTTTATTTTTTATTTTTGTATCCCCACTGGGGAAATTCACCCTCTTCATTTTGACTGAGAAAGGGAAAGAAATCTTGAAAAAGGTGAGGGTAAATTTTATGCTGAACCAAGGATATGTCTGTGAGCCGCTCAGGCTGTATGGGAATGAAGTCCTGTCCTGGCCGGGAAGGGAGCTCGTTTATGCTCCAGGCAATGGGAAAGAGTGACTAGGTGTCCATAGAGCCGCATGTCAAGACTTGCTGTATGATAGTGAATGGTAGTCTAGGCCTGGACCCCCACCAGGCCATTCCCTAATGCGTTTCAGTGAACTGCGTTGGAGGCGTGGCCTGGCGGGGGTCCAGGCTGAGACTGCCGTTCACTATCATCAACTCCCGACTCAAATATGCAAACTCCCTCTACATAGGACTTCCTAAATATCAGATTTTGCGCCTACAAGTCATCCAGAACACGGCAGCCAGACTGAGTAACAGGGAAAAAACCTTGGGAATCGATCACCCCTTCACTGAGGACCCTGCATTGGCTAACCGTAAAGGATCGGGTCACGTTCAAGACCCTCTGCCTGATCCACAAGTGCACACAAGGAATCGCTCCTCAATATTTATGCGGAAAGATAAAACACTACACCCCCAAATGCATTCTCAGATCAACCAATCAAAACCTCCTCCACATCCCCAAGTCTCGCTACAAATGGAAGGGAGAACGAAGATTTGCAGTCCAAGGACTACAGCTATGGAACGAACGCTCTACCCACGGACATCCGTATGGAAGAAAACCATTGAGCCTTCAGGAAAAAACTTAAGACCCACCTCTTCTGAAGGATCAGGACAACACTGGATGCAAAGCGCCTTGAGGCGATTTAGTTCGCATTTGCAGCGCTATAAAAGTTATTCACTCACTCTATTCACTCACTCACTATCATACAGCAGGTCTTGACTGGTGGTGCGGCTCACGGGACACTTATTCACTCTCTAAATTTTGCAATGGGGGTACTTGTTTCAGCGACAACCTATTTTTTTCTCACTTCCTGTTGAATCTTGGAGGCAGGAAGTGAAGGGAGATCACCCTAGTGGGACACAGACAGTAATAAATAAACTGACTAAGTCCCTTTTCTACTTTATCCAAAACCAAAAAATAACTAACCAAACTGGTGCGCAGTTATGTATTAACAGGGAGGGGCCATCCCCAAAGCATTCCCACAAAGTTGGGAGCATGAAATTGTCCAAAATGTCTTAGTATGCTGACGCCTTAAGAGTTCTCTTCACTGGAACTAAGGAGCCAAGCCCAACCCCTGAAAAACAACCCCACACCAAAATCTCCCCTCCACCAATGATTTGGACCAGTGCACAAAGCAAAGTCCATAAAGACATGGATGAGCGAGTTTGGGGTGGAGGAACTAGACTGGTCTGCACAGAGTCCTGACCTCAATCCGGTAGAACACCTTTGGGATGAAATAGAGCGGAGACTGCGAGCCAGACCTTCTTGTCCAACATCAGTGCCTGACCTCACAAATGCACTTCTGGAAGAATGGTCAAACATTCCCATAGACACACTACTAAACCTTGTGGACAGCCTTCCCAGAGGAGTTGAAGCTGTTATAGCTGCAAAGGGTGGGCCAACTCAATATTGAACCCTACGGACGTGTAAAGGAAGGCGTCCCAATATTTTTGACAATATAGCGTATCTTTAGGTGCATATATCAGTTAGTAGTTTTCCGCTAAAGCAGAGCTCTAGTCAGATATAAAAGCTGTTAATACAACTCTATATTTATTATTACATCTTTAAATGTATTTTTTTCAAACGGTATAAGCACCTAAATTTGATTGGTATCAGCCCCTTGCAATTCGCTAGACTGGGAGAGGGAGAAGCAGCACAACTAGCCAATCAGTTGTGATTCAGTACTCATTTGCTATCAATGACCTCCAGCACAACCACTTGGTTCCTTAAGGGCCATCTTTACTACAGTGCAAAACCTGTGTGTTACCCAACAGAGTGTTGTTGCAGATGTAGAAGGCAGCCCAGGAATTGAAGCGGCCTCCCGCGTTCATACTCTTCCTAACACAGTCATTTGCTTCAGAAAAGGATCCCTTTAAATCTGTGTCGGAATTTTCCCGTATGCAAATGCGCATAGCAATTCCTTCTTAAATAATTAGGATTTTTTTTGATTTCTGCTCCAGAATGGGATTAAGTTAAACGATTGGATGGATTTCTTGGTCTTGATTAGAACAAATGGAGGAACATGAAAGGGGATAATAAATTGTAGCAATTTATAAGGAAGCCAGAAACAATAAAATTAGATTTATACTACAAAGGAAAGGCATAAAACATCATTGTAAGCTGCGTAATAGGTTTAGATTTTCTACTTTGTAGCGGCAGACGGGGCTAAACAGAAGAGAGAGGCATTCTGCATATAGATGGTGATGGAGACGTTCAATAAGCTGTGATAAAACTCAGGTGCACAGAAGATATTTGACGCTTTTCTTATTCTAGGACTTAAGCCTCGTACACACGACCGGTTTTCTCGGTAAGAAAACTGCTGGGAGAGCTTTTTGCAGAGAAAACCGGTCGTGTGTATGGTTTCTCGGCAGGAAAACTGCCGGGAATCTCGACAAGAAAAATAGAGAACCTGCTCTCTAGTTTTCTCGTCAGGATTCTCGGCAGAGTGTTTCCTGCCGAGAAACCCATTCCTGAGTATGCTTACCTGTCCCAGGTAAGCCTGCGCATGCTCAATGAGACTTTGACGCATGCGCGGTAGCATACAAGGGTAGTGTAGGGTGTAGCAAGATGGCGGCGACGGCATCGAATGTGACGAGCTCGTCGTAGTCGATGACTTCACCGCGTTCTTGCCATTCAAAAGAACGGTGGTTCTTTTGAATGGCCGTCTGTACACAGGGCTTGGCAAGACAAGCTTGCCAGGAATCCCGTCGAGAAAACCGACATTTTTTTTTCCCACGGGATACCCGCCCATGTGTACAGGGCTTAAGAGTGGGGCCAGATGGGCTTTTCCAGTACTGCATTTTAAAAGCCCAATTGTAGTTTCCCCATAAACTATACCAGTGGTCTCCAAACTGCGGCCCGGGGTGCCAGATGGATGTGAACCTTTTCTTGCTTCTGTCCGGCCCTTGGGGCATTATTCCTTTCACTGTCAGCAACAGTGGGGCATAGTTCCTGCCACTGACAAGGACAATGGGGCACTAGTCCTCCCACTTAAACCAACAATGGGGCACTATTCCTCCAACTGATACCAATGATGGAGCTATATTCCTCCCTCTGATACCAACAATAGGGTACTATTCTTCCCACTGACACAAATGATGGAGCACTATTCCTCCCACTGATGCCAATGATGGGGCACTATTCCCCCCACTGATGCCAATGATGGGGCACTATTCCTTCCACTAATACCAATGATGGCGCACTATTCCTTCCATTGACACCAATGATGGAGCACCATTCCTCCCACTGACACCAATGATGGGGCACTATTCCTTCCATTGACACCAATGATGGAGCACCATTCCTTCCATTGACACCAATTATGGGGCACTATTTCTCCCACTGATGCCAACGGTAGAGCACTATTACTCCTCCTAATACCAATGACGGGACATTATTCCTCTCCCTAATACCAATGATGGGGCATTGTTAACTTCACTGACGCCAAGACATTTTCTTACTCCACTGGCACAGTCTGGCCCCCCTAAAGTTTGAAGGACAATGAACTGGCCCTTTGTTTAGAAAGTTTGGAGACCCCTGAACTATACTTACAGGATCCACAAAGTAATTATTATTGTCTTACTTTTTATTTTTTATGTTTTTGTTTTCCCAGCCCTGGCACACAACTCCTATGACTAGTCTAACTAGTCTTTTTTTACCCCAGAGGAACCCCTAAGGCCCCTTTCACACTTGTACGATTTTACAGCGATTTTGCAGCGATTTTGGATCAGTACTACTTTGTACGACTTTGCCACAACTTTGGCATTAACCAATGAAAACATACATGGTGTGAGGTAATTCCCTTTCCTGCCATAGTTGTTTCCAGTTCCTGTTTGCTTCCCGGTTGTTGTGGTGTGTTGTGTGACAGAAAATGTTTGCTACTCAATATATTGCCACAGCAGTTGTCGTTGCTGCTGCAGCAGTAGCAGTGCATGAGGAAGAAGTGTTGCTGAGGGAATAACCAGGAAGTGAATGTGTGCTAGAAAAATGTGCTTGGGAGGGGCTACTATGCTGAAAAGAGTGGGTGGGACAAGGGTCAAAAAGCTGCTTGTGCTTGTGCTTACAAAGTCGTACTGAAATCGTACTGAAATCGTGTCTATATTATTCAGGTACGATTTGCATGCTACATGAGGGTTTAACATAGAGGTCTACGGACATCAACTCGCATTGGAAGTTGGACCAAAGTAGTGCAGGGACTACTTTGAAGTCGGCACGACTTAAAGTCATGCCAATATGAATGGAAGTCATTGAAAATCATGGAGAATGACTTGTCGTGGGGCAAGTCGTATAAGTGTGAAAGGGGACTAAAACAAACTTTTCAGGACTCCGAGGAACCCATTCTATTGGGCCTCAATTGCAAAAATGCCCCTACTTCACTGGTCAATAAAAATAATTCCCACAATGGTGGTTAGGATGTCCCCCTTACAGACAGGTAAAAAGATAATTGGTGTTATGCTACTGGCTTTGCCAAGTGGAGTTGGTCCTGGAACTGTGTAGGCAACACAAAACGCTCAAGGAACCTCTATCAACCTCTGGAGGAACCCTATAGTTTCACAGAACTCTGGTTGAGAATAGCTGCCTATGACTATATGTAGCACTCTCCTAGGTAGGCTGGTAGGTGGTAGGTGTTTTGTTTTTTTATATATATATTTCTCTCACTTTAACCAGTGAATTGGCCTATTCTAGAGTTCACAGGTTGTAGATTTGATTACTCCCTCCTGCTTACTGGAAGTTTCCAAAACATAGGGTGGGGAAAATAAAATAGGTAGCATGAATTTTTATTGAGCTCCAGCCGATCCCTGATGGCTGGAGGGGCTGATAAATAGTGTGAACTGCAGCGCGCGTTGAAGGGATTCTACCTGTCTGAGGAATTGGGGGGGGTCTACCTTCCGCTTTTGCTGCTGGGAGTTAACACATGTACAATAGTGTGTAGTATTTTCAAGCTTAGGTTTTAATAGGCTCTGGATTTTGGTTACACTTTAGTGGATGAGATTTGCACCCCCCATCAAGGTGGATGTGAGGCTACCAAATATTTATTTACTAAATAGTAGTTCTGAAATTTACTTTAGCACAGCAACACACCAACTTTTTAGTTTGTGATGACTGTATCAGCATAGGGGGAGTTCAGATGGGTCAATTATGGGTATAGCTGAACATTTGAGAGATAAGGATGAGGTTTACAGTTCACCAAAATAAATGGTCAGATGAGGCCTGTTCAACTGTGTGAACCTGTTTGCAGCATCAGCAAAAAGTAATTAATTTAGTGGCGGTGTTCCTACCGCCATCTAATGACAATGTCCTTGTGTACGGGCTACAAACAGTCTTTGTTTGCTAGGACCCAAGCGCCCGCCAACGTCCAAGCAACCGGAGATCCTGCAGCCAGCTTCTTAACCATCCTCCTCAATTATGGTCATGAACATACTGTATTTGGTCAATGACGTTCACCGTCCGGCTTGTTGACATTCATCAGTCATCTGGGAGCTGTCATTTGTAGCAAGAGTGTGATAGGTGAGGATTGTTGTGGGTGGGCTGTTGTGTTCGTGTTGGCGGGTTGGCGGAAATGGTGCATTTTTAATGTTTCACTTTATGACCATATTTGGCCAATGATGTGAAGCAGCTTCACCGTCCGGCTTGTTGACAGTTAGCAGCTGGCTGGAGAGCTGTCATTTTTAGCAAGAGTGTGAAAAGAAAGGATCATCGTGCATGGGTTGTTGTGTTTGTGTTGGTGCCAGGAACAGTGCTTTTTAATGTTTTACTTTAAAGCTGTATTAAAACGCAAAAACAAAAGTGTAATTTATTGCAGCTTAATAATTCCTAGACTTGCATTAATTTTCATTTTTTAGGCCTTTATTTTTACCTGGCAATCCTGCTTAGTCTGATATTTTTCAACTTCCTTTAACAGGCTGAGCTGTCCAGCAAAAATGGCAGTTAGAGGTTTGGGGCAGACCATTTACCACTGAAAGGGGTGCTTACAATGATCTGCTTTTTTTTTATTTATGTAAAAACCTGGAGTTCAGCTTCAATTTGTTAGTAAAGTCCATCTAAGTCTGCTAGTGCATTTAACACTCCCCTACCCCAGACGGACAATGCTTCTGTCCAAAGGTCATCGTTGCTCCTCCATCCAGAGTGGAGACACCCTAAGGTCGGCCATAGACCGCTCATTTATCTTTCCTGCAGCAGGTTGCAGGAAAGAAATTTTCACCTTTCCCCCATCAACACAGACAGTTCTGGCAGGGGAATGCCTACTGCTGAGCAATTGTCTGCTCCCAGTGGGGGGGTGAGGGCAGGCGAGGGAAGCTGTCCCTGCCGAGAGAGGACAGTGATCATTGCTAGTGGCAGTAGCAGTCGCTAGCGATTATCGCAAGTGAATCCAGAAGGCTGGTTGTACCCAAATTGAACAATTAATCAACGTACATTCAGTCTGCTCACACGGTTTGAAACTCAGCTGGTTCATGCCGAACCGGCTGAGATTTGAACAGTCTATGGCCGGCCTAAGACAGGAAGTGTGTTACTGGCAAGATCACCAGGTGAAAATATAAGGAAAAAAGCCTAAAAAAAGTATTACAGCCACTACATTTGAGAGCTGGTGAGCTGCAATGTATTATTTGTTTTAGGGTGTAATACTAGTAAAACCCACGTTGGTACATGTCCTCCCTGACAATGCCCACTACCCATGCCCTTTTTTTGACAATCCCATGACTAGCGCAGCTCAGAGGTCACCACCAAACTCTTACATAACCCCTCTAAAACTCTACCCCCCCCTTTACCCCAACAAAACGTATGATACAAGGTGGAGTTAAATGGCTGTCAGGCCTTTTATTAAACAAAATAAGTAATAAATAACAATAACATTAACTAAAGATAGATGTCCCCAGCCGCAAAACACCACCTCTGGAACATTAACACTTGCCCACAGACCTTACAGGTCTACCACTACCTGGTCCCTCTTATTGGACCGCACCCAACTAGAGGACACTATAGCAACAATGGTTCCCCACTTGTATCCCATCAACAGATTTTTACCCCATCCAAGGGGTCCCAACCGCCATCTCAATACCTACAGTATCACACAAAAGTGAGTACACCCCTCACATTTTTGTAAATATTTTATTATATCTTTTCATGTGAAAACACTGAAGAGATTATACTTTGCTACAATGTAAAGTAGTGAGTGTACAGCTTGTATAACAGTGTAAATTTGCTGTCCCCTCAAAATAACTCAACACAGCCATTAATGTCTAAACCGCTAGCAACAAAAGTGAATACACCCCTAAGGGAAAATTTCCAAATTGGGACCAAAGTGTCAATATTTTGTGTGGCCACCATTATTTTGCAGTACTGCCTTAACCCACTTAGGCATGGAGATCACCAGAGCTTCACAGGTTGCCACTGGAGTCCTCTTCCACTCCTCCATGACGACATCACGGAGCTGGTGGATGTTAGAGACCTTGCGCTCCTCCATCTTCCGTTTGAGGATGCTCCACAGATGCTAAATAGGGTTTAGGTCTGGAGACATGCTTGGCCAGTCCATCACCTTTACCCTCAGCATCTTTAGCAAGGCAGTGGTCATCTTGGAGGTGTGTTTGGGGTTGTTATCATGTTGGAATACTGCCCTGTGGCCCAGTCTTCGAAGGGAGGAGATCATGCTCTGCTTCAGTATGTCACAGTACATATTGGCATTCATGGTTCCCTCAATGAACTGTAGCTCCCCAGTGCTGGCAGCACTCATGCAGCCCCAGACCATGACACTCCCACCACCATGCTTGACTGTAGGCAAGACACACTTGTCTTTGTACTCCTCACCTGGTTGCCGCCACAAACGCTTGACACCATCTGAACCAAATAAGTTTATCTTGGTCTCATCAGACCACAGGACATGGTTCCAGTAATCCATGTCCTTAGTCTGCTTGTCTTCAGCAAACTGTTTGTGGGCTTTCTTGTGCATCATCTTTAGAAGAGGCTTCCTTCTGGGATGACAGCCATGCAGACCAATTTGATGCAGTGTGCAGCGTATGGTCTGAGCACTGACAGGCTGACCCCCCACCCCTTCAACCTCTGCAGCAATGCAGGCAGAGGTTATGACACTGGATATGACACTGAGCACGTGCACTCAACTTCTTTGGTCGACCATGGCGAGGCCTGTTCTGAGTGGAACATGTCCTGTTAAACCGATGTATGGTCTTGGCCACCGTGCTGAGAGAGAGTGAGAGCGATAACACCAAATTTAACACACCTGCTCCCCATTCACACCTGAGACCTTGTAACACTAACGATTCACATGACACCAGGGAGGGAAAATGGCTAATTGGGCCCAATTTGAACATTTTCACTTAGGGGTGTACTCACTTTTGTTGCCAGTGGTTTAGACATTAATGGCTGTGTGTTGAGTTATTTTGAGGGGACAGGAAATTTACACTGTTATACAAGCTGTACACTCACTACTTTACATTGTAGCAAAGTGTCCTTTCTTCAGTGTTGTCACATGAAAAGATAGAATAAAATATTTTTAAAAATGTGAGGGGTGTACTCACTTTTGTGAGATACTATACTGTACATACAATACCTCCAGCCTTCTTACCCTATCTCAGGGAAGGAGGGTGGGACATTCATCTGATGGCTTTCCAACTCCGACTGTGAAGCCTCGTACACACGGCCGAGATTCTCGTTGAAAAAAAAACATGTCGTTTTTTTCGACGAGATTCTTGGACAAGAAACTTGTCCCGGCCAAGTGTACACACGCTCGATTCAAAGAACCCGCCATCTTGGTATACCCTACCTATGCCTAGGAAGCTACCGCGCATGCGTCGAATTCATTTTGAACATGCGCGGGCTTCCCGGAGGACAGGTAAGTGTAAACACACTCACTTTTCTCGTCGAGAAAAATGCAGACGAGAATCTCGACGAGAAAATAGAGAGCAGGTTCTCTATTTTCTCGTCGAGATTACTTGTCGGTTTTCTTGACGAGAAACCATACACACGAACTAATTTCTCGGCAAGACATCTCTGCCAGCAAGTTTCTTGCTGGTTCTTGCCGAGAAACTCGGTCGTGTGTACGAGGCCTTACTGTCCAACCCCTGCCTACAGTCTACTCTCCTAAGCTCCTCCCCATCACCCCGTCTCCTCAACCAATCACCTAAACCTCCTACATCTCCCTTTGAACACGTTAACTCTATGCTGCCTGGTTCCCTTTCCACCCTGTCATGCCAGCCCTACGCTTCATTCGTTTCTCATAGCTCATAAGGCCTTCCTTTCCTATTAGCTTGAAAATGGTCTGAATCTATTTTCAAGGTTTGCCACCTAATAAATTCACTTCTATGGGTTTGTTTTGCATAAAACTTGCAATTTGCAAGTTGTTTGACGAGTTCAAACCTGGCCAGATTTACTCATCCCGATTGGGAGACATAAAACATTGTGTGATTAAACTCGCCAGCTACCTTGTTAAGCTAAAATATCAGTTTTAAGGTAGAGTTGGCCTTCGATTAAAGTTTTTTTGCTGACAAATGTGCTTAATAAAGAAAAGAAGAAAACAAGTTTTGGGTTTGCATTCTTCCAGGCAAGCAATTACCCGGAGAACGGAGACGAAGCATTCATTCTCCATCTCGTCATTAGCATTTTGTACAATGTCAAGTCGGATATTTAATATCCCAATGGACGGGGGATAATATACGCATTCAGAAAGCCAAACACCTTTGATGTTCCTGTCCACAAAAAGAGAATTATTCCAGAATAACAATGGCCTATCCTCGCTTGCAGTCAATGGGACACGTTGAATTCTTTATTATGGCAGAGGCTCATTCTCGTCACCTCGCTGCAAACGCTCAGCCTGTTTTCCCTCCCAGTATATTTGGGGGTTTTCTGTTTTGGAGCTGAACCCTTGTGGCTCTCCGGCTCCTCATTTGGTAATGATCATTGTTGACAAGCTTCAAAGGGGTTTTGGGGGGGGGGGATGGGGTTGAGTGTGACTCTGCCTTCAGGCCTAGTTGCAGCTTCTCCACTTCATGCTTGTCAATAGAGATTTTGGTTGGCGTTAGGATGCTAATCTGCTTTATCGAAAATTCCCCAAGGCTCGACATCTGCCTTGTTTGTCAATACGGCTGGACTCCAAGGCGGATTTTCTCAGATGGATCTTGGCTGTTAATAAAATATAAATTTAGCCTGGAAATGCTCTATTTGTTGATAATCTGTTTCTGCAGGTTTTCATCTTTTTATCCTTTTTTTTTTTTTTTATTAGAAATACAATATTAACAAACACATGGATTTTAAGCCTCATTTGGGAAAACTAGCTTTATGCAAAATGTAGCTGCTGTCTATTACTATTTAGGCCACATGCACACTAGGCGTTTAGCCAGTGTGTGACCAATCCTGGCGTTTTAACGCACCCAGGAGGCACAGATGCGGCGTGCAGGACCCCCCATGCCTGTCAAAGCTGTCTATAGCAGGTTCCAATATGCTGCAGCTCCAGTGGCCCTCCCATTTAGGACTCTATGGGAATGATTTACTAAATACGAATAGACTGTGCACTTTGCAAAGTGCCCTTGCCCTCTGCAGAAGCAGTTGCTCCAGAGCTTAGTAAATGAGGCAAGACTTCACTTTGCAAAGAGTACCCAATCGTGTGCAAGGAACATTAAAAAAAATGCATTTTTGCTTGCACATGATTGGATGATTGAAGTCAGCAGAGCTTCTCCTGTTCCGTGATAGGCGGAACACTCAGTTTCCCAGCAGAGCCTGTGTTCGGTGTTCCGCCTATCACGGAGGTCCTCTCGTCCGAGGCCGAGGATGAGAGGATCTCCGTGATAGGCGGAGTGTTCCGCCTATCACGGAACAGGATGAGGAGGAGGCGCGGCTTTTGAACAATGGACGCCCGCAGTCTGACTGACTCTGCATCCGGCGTATAAGACAACCCTCTGGATATTTTTAATTACAAAAGGTAGTCTTATACGCTGGAAAATACGGTAGGCACCTGCCTACATGTTGGAATTTAAGGCCACATGCACACAAGACGTTTAGTCTGTGTGCAGCCCAGTGGCGGCTGGTGCTCAAAATTTTTGGGGGGGCGCAAACAAACTGAAATAAAAAAAAAATCAATTGCCGCCACTGTGCCCATTAAACGCAGCCACTGTGCCCAAACGCCACCAGTTTGCCCCCTCAAATACAGCCAGTTTGTTTCCATATACAGCCAGTGTGTCCTCATATACAGCCAGTGTGTTCCCATATACAGCCAGTGTGTCCCCATATACAGCCAGTGTGCCCCCATATATATATATAACCAGTGTGCCCCCATATATACAGCCAGTGTGCCCCCCATATACAGCCAGTGTGCCCCCCATATACAGCCAGTGTGCTCCCATATACAACCAGTTTGTCCCCATATATAGCCAGTTTGTCCCCATATATAGCCAGTGTGCCCCCATATATATAGCCAGTGTGCCCCCATATACAGCCAGCGTGCCCCCATATACAGCCAGTGTGCCCCCATATATATAGCCAGTGTGCCCCCATATACAGCCAGTTTGTCCCCATATATATAGCCAGTGTGCCCCCATATACAGCCAGTTTGTCCCCATATATATAGCCAGTGTGCCCCCATATACAGCCAGTGTGCCCCCATATACAGCCAGTGTGCCCCCATATACAGCCAGTGTGCCCCCATATATACAGCCAGTGTGCCCCCATATACAGCCAGTGTGCCCCCATATTCAGCCAGTTTGTCCCCCATATACAGCCATTTCCCCCCAAATGCAGCCAGTTTGTCCCCCATATACAGCCAGTTCCCCCCAAATGCAGCCAGTTTGTCCCCCATATACAGCCAGTTCCCTCCAAATGCAGCCAGTTTGTCCCCCATATATAGCCAGTTCCCCACAAATGCAGCCAGTTTGTCCCCCATATACAGCCAGTTCCCCCCAAATGCAGCCAGTTTGTCCCCCATATACAGCCAGTTCCCCCCAAATGCAGCCAGTTTGTCCCCCAAATGCAGCCTGTCCCCCCCCCCAGCCCTGCACTTACCTTCCTCGGTCCGCGCCGTCCTCGATGTCCTCTCCCGCCCTCGATGTCGCTTCAGCCAATCAGGTTACCGGTAACCAGATCCGGTGAACCTGATTGGCTGAAACCTCCACAGTCTTCTCCAAGGAACGCACCCCCGTGCGTACCTGGGAGGAGTTTTTGGAAGCCGATTACAACCTGAGAGCTGTATTCGGAAAGCCTATCAGAGTCGCTGGCTCTGATAGACACTTCCAAGTTACACCCACCGCTGGCCACCGCTCTAATTCATATGGCCGGCGCTCACCAGGAGGCCGGCCATATGAATAGTGGCAGCGCGGCAGCGGTGACAATACACAGATTCATGCAATGCATGAATCTGTGTATTGTCTTTCAGTGGCGGTGCGGGAGCGAGAGGGCGTGGCGCTCCGGCGCCCTCTATGGACGCACCGCCACTGGTGCAGCCAATTCCAGCATTTCATTGCGTCCAGGAGGCACAGGTGCAGTGTCCAGCCCTGATGCCGGCAGCCTGTCAAAGTCTATGATAGGCCGAAGTACTGATGTTGCGCTACCCCCGTAGGAGCTGCTAGATGGGATGGGTCCTCTTTTCTTTGCCTCAACCTTCTCCAGAACCTCACCCCTCTGACACACCAGGTTGAGTGTACAAACATACAATATCATACTACTGCACAGATCATATTGGGATCTATAGTGTAACCATAATTGTGTAAAAATTATATGGCTGCCATCGCAAACTACAACTCTCAGGATTCTCAGTGCTCTATATAGAAGTCTATGGGCTTGCTTGGCTTTAGCTCTCCCCCTGCTGGCCGGAGGAGGATGGTACAGCACAACATCAGTATCTCATCAGTATCTCAGTAGAGCAGTGATTCTCAACTCCTGTCCTCAGGACCCACTAACAGGCCAGGTTTGCAAGATAACTGAAATACATCCCAGGTGATATCATTTGCTGCTCAGTGATTGCAGTATTCTTGTCTGCATCTCCCCAAGCTAGTTCTTAAAATCTGGCCTGTGAGTGCGTCCTGAGGACAGGAGTTGAGAACCACTGCAGTAGAGGGAGAGAAGAATAGAAGACAATGGGGTTGATTTACTAAAAGCAAATACACTGTGCACTTTGCAAGGTGCAGTTGCACTTAGTAAATGAGCAGAAGCTCTGCTGGCTTCCATCATTCCATCATTCAATCATGGGCAGGCAAAATGCTGTTTTTTTTTTTTCTTGCACTTGATTGGGTATTCTTTGCAAACAAAGCTTTACCTCACCTACGAAGCTCTGGAGCAATGGCACTTGCCGAGGGCAACAGTCTATTTGCCTTTAGTAAACTAACCCCTTTGAGTCCACAGCGTTTGTAAGTTGGGGTGCAGATTTTGACAAGCAGCACTGCTTGTCAAACTTGCCCAATGCTTTCAATGGGATTGTGCCGCAACAATGCATGCGATTGCGGGCGATGGTGTGGGTTAAATCAGGTGGTGAGGAGGTGCCTCTTAAAGCGGAGGTGCAGCTTGTATTTTTTTTTTTAAGTCAGCAGCTACTAACAGTGTACCTGCTGACTTTTAATAAGGACACTTACCTGTCCTACTCGCCCGCGATGTCGGTCCCGCCACGGCGATCGATCGCTGCTGCCAGGCTCCCAGCTCCTCCATCCTGACTAAGGGAAACAGGCTGTGAAGCCTTACGGCTTCACTGCCTGTTTCCTACTGTTCATGCGCCACTCGCACGGTGCTTTGTGAATGGGCGGCTTGCCTCCTGGGATACACACAGTTCCCAGAAGGCAGCGCGCCTAATTCACAAGAAGAGGAAAACTGAAGTTCTCAAAACGAGGACAAGGAAGAGGCACAGTAGAGGCAGATTAGGGGTGTTCCGCATAGCAACAGGCATTTTTCTATTAATTTTTTTCTTATTTTTTTAGGATTTTTAATGTATTTTTTTTTTCTGGGTGGACCTCCGCTTTAAATGCCCTCTAAATAAAGCAATCCAAAAGCAGATCACTCTTTGGAGGGCACCACGAGTCTGAAAGAGCCCTGGTACAAGTAATCAGCCCTCACTAGCTCCCCAACAAAACATATGGGGTTAAGCATGTTCACTTTGCAAAGTAAATTTTCACTTTTCAAGGGCATTTTCAAGTAGCTCAGTGAATGAGATAAAGTTCAATACGCAAAGAATACCCAGTCATGTGCAAGAAAAAACAAACAAAAAAAAAACATGCTTGCATATAATAGGATGATAGAAGTCAGTAGAGATTCGCCTCATTTTGCTAGGTGATGTTGCGTATAGGCAAGTAAAGGTGCATAACCATATAGACAAGCAAAATTCTTCATTGCCATCATTGTAATATACTCATTTATACTCACGTAAACATGCTTATAGATGAGTAAATGCGCATATGCAAGTAAATTGCTGTACTCAAATGAAAATACATCTAATTTCAGCCTCTGGCTGGGTAGTAAAAAGAAGAGAAGCAGCAGACCGATGGACTCATCTCCCTGTTTTTCTGCTCTCTACTCCTATCAGCATGCTTCTTGCAACTAACTTATTGGGCTGCTTCTCCTTTTGCAATCTGACTTCTGTTGTACATGAGATTGCAAGAAGCTGAAACCAGGCAAAAATTAGATACACTGCTTGCTGTAAAAATACAGGTAATATATTAATGAATACAGAGTTGTGTTATTTTTTTGTGTCTTCTGTATCTGCTAGGAGTTTGGCTTTAATTGGATTTTGGCATGGGTGAAAATTTCCACCTTTATTAGAAAATGACCCCCCCCCCCCCCCCCCAGAGCAAGCTGTTCTGGATTTATAAAATATCTTGGCAGGAGGACTGAGCATGTACATGCCATACCTTCTCTTCTTCAGTAAGCCCTGCTGGGCTATTAGGAAAGTTAGTAACAGCTTGTGGTCAGTTTTCAGGTCAACCCTGAGATCAAGCAGACAGGAAGATGGATGCCGTTGAGAGTTTGTGTTTGTCTACCGATGTCGGTGATTAACCAATTGCAGGTCCCAGGGAGCTGCCTGTCTATTTTTCTCTTAGGTCAGATCCTTGGCACATCTGCTGCGATGCAATAGTATGGGGTTGGTGAGTTCTCGTACTCATTAACTAGTCTTCAAGTAGCTTTTCTTTTATGAAAAGTTCTTTCTGCTTTTATAATAGTGTATTACAGTCGAGTCGTGGGTTCAATTCCACCCAGAACACCACCCACTCAGGGCTATATTTAGAAAATGTTGTTGATGATATCCTTTCGGAAAGCTCCTCTTGTATCATTACATCATTTTATTAAGAATGTAGGTATAACCAAAACCTTTATATTCGATGTACTATTGAAGCCAGCATTACATTTTCTTTTAGGTTTCTTACACTTTAGCAAGGCTTCTAACTCTTCTCATCATCCCCCAAACCAGCTGCCCTCTACAGTTCCATATTTGCCAACATGTTGGTCCCTGTCCCTGGGATACTGTCGCTACCGCCCATGGCCTGTATACATGGGCGTATGCTCCATAGGGCAAGGGGGGTCAATTGCCCCCCCTGGAATCGTAAGAGTGTTGAAGTCAGAGTGAAGACACTTGCCCACTGTGTTGCAATGGCCGGCGCGGCCGCCTCCGCGGCAGCCGTGGACTTTTTTTTCTAAGTCTGCTGCTGGCCTGGGGGCTGGGACTGCTCTCAGTCCTTTCCGACTACACATCCGTTCCTCCATCCTCACCCCCAGCCCGAGCATCAGATTGGCTCTACCGCACGGGCCTCTGCTTAACATCACCGTGACCCGGCTGTTCCGTGATTGGCTGCTGCCTCAGTCTGCCTCTGCCTGTGTAAATGTATGTTGTGCCTATGTCGATCCGGCGCCGGCTCCTTCCACAGATGCGTGGTGTGCAGTGGCCGAGACAAGAGAGAATACACTGCCAGTGCCTGCCCTGGGCCTATCGCTGAAGAACTACAGGTAACAGCAGTGCCTATGCCACGACACCACTGTGTACATATTTCTGTATTGCAATACATCTGCGTTGTGGGCGGCCATATTTTGATCTTGATGAAAACAACCTATACAGTATAGGCTGTTTTCATCAAGATCAAAATATGGCCACAACAGATGTATTGCAATACATTGCAATATAGAAAGATGTACATTCTCTAGGCTATATTTATATGGACATAGAGTGAAGCTGAATTATCCTCAAGAGCTATTTCACACTGCCAGTTGGCCGCATTATCGGTAAAGCGCCACTAGTTTTAGCGGCACTTTACCATCGTTTTAGTGGCGCTATTCGGCCGCTAGTGGGGCGCTTTTAACCCCAGCTAGCGGTCAAAGACAGGGTTAAATGCAACTGTGTATCGCCGCTGCCGAAGTGCTTTGCAGGTGCTTCGGCAGCGGTGCCCATTTATTTCAATGGGCAGGGGCAGTGGAGGAGTGCTGTATACAGCGCTGCTCCACTGCCCCAAAGATGCATGGATGACCTTAAAATCATGCCCCCCCCTGAAAAAAGTTCAGCGGACGCCAATGCCTGTACATATCATAACCTCCTTCCAGGTGGTCCAGCCCAGGTCATGCTCAATATCTGGGCGGTTGTGCCAGCTTGCAGCTGGTGATGCTCTCAGCGGTGTCTTTTTTTGATCTATTTGCAAAGAACTTGGAGTGCAGCTGAAAGCAATGCAAAGTCCAAGCACAAAACCGGTGCTGGCAATCAAACAAGCTTGTAGGCAGTTGTAGTCTGCTTTCTCTACGGCAGTTGGCACTGAACCGCGGTGGCATTGCAGGGGAGAGAAAGTCAAGAGGAACATGGTTCCTCTAAGGTTTCCTGAGTCACTAGGGGAGCTATCTGGTTGGATGTTGCCATCCCACTTGACTCTTGTGGTCATCTTGGGTCAGGCAGAGTTTATTTAAGTCCCTGGCTCCAAGGCTTGGCACGCATTTCCGCGTCTGGGTAGTGCAAGGACAGGTCACAGTGATTAGTGTCAGGGTCCAGAAGAGTAGGGAAAAGATAGGGACACCCCATCCTTCCTAGAAATCTCCCCATTTGGGTACAGACCGGCCAGACCGCATCCCACCCCTTAAGACAGATGCTGTCAGCACATCTGAGACCTGCTTCGCTACACATTGCTGTAAGTGTTCCCAGTCGAGTGCCTTCCGCGTTGGGTTATTGTGAATTACTGGATTCTGCATTAATAGAAGTTTTGTTCTCTGTAACTGGACTCTGTGTTTACTGCTGCTGCACCACGCTGCACTTCCCCATAAGCTCATCCAGGCTAACAGAAGATGGAAGCGCCGCACACTGGAGCCCAGACACTAGACAGAAAGCTGGAGATACAGCTTCAGCCTAAGCTCTTATTGACTACACTCCTGACATGTTTCACCCCACCCAAGGTTGATGCTGTTTTCTTGGGGACGCAGCCCAGGACACAACATCATTGGCACAGAGCACCTAGATGTGGGACTATCTGTTTGGTTGGCCTCTATGCTGAATTTAGCTACTGTCTGATACAAGATAGAATCGGCAAACAAAATACAGTGGAAGTTTTACAGTTTAGGTTTGGTTTTTCCTAAACCTAAACCATACTTTGTCATTGGCCAACTAGTGTCATTATGGTAAATACAACCCTGCACCTATTTAGAGTTTTGTATTTATACAGTTAGGTCCATAAATATTGGGACATCGACACAATTCTATTTTTTTTGGCTCGATACACCACCACAATGGATTTGAAATAAAAAGAACAAAATGTGCTTTAACTGCAGACTTTCAGCATTAATTTGAGGTTATTTACATCCGAATCAGGTTAGCGGTGTAGGAATTACAACAGTTTGTATATGTGTCTCCCACTTTTTAAGGGACCAAAAGTAACGGGACAATTGGCTGCTCAGCTGTTCCATGGCCAGGTGTGTGTTATCCCCTCATTATCCTATTTACAAGGAGCAGATAAAAGGCCCAGAGTTAATTTCAAGTGTGCTATTTGCATTTGGAATCTGTTGTTGTCAACTCTCAATATGAGATCCAAAGAGCTGTCACTATCAGTGAAGCAAGCCATCTTTAAGTTGAAAAAACAAAACAAACCCATCAGAGAGATAGCAAAAACATTAGGTGTGGCCAAATGAACTGTTTGGAACATCCTTAAAAAGAAAGAACGCACCGGTGAGCTCAGCAACACCAAAAGACCCAGAAGACCACGGAAAACAACTGTGGTGGATGACCGAAGAATTCTTTCCCTGGTGAAGAAAACACCCTTCACAACAGTTGGCCAGATCAAGAACACTCTCCAGGAGGTAGGTGTATGTGTGTCAAAGTCAACAATCAAGAGAAGACTTCACCAGAGTGAATACAGAGGGTTCACCACAAGATGGAAACCATTGGTGAGCCTCAAAAACAGGAAGGCCAGTTTAGAGTTTGCCAAACAACATCTAAAAAAGCCTTCACAGTTCTGGAACAACATCCTATGGACAGATGAGACCAAGATCAACTTGTACCAGAGTAATGGGAAGAGAAGAGTATGGAGAAGGAAAGGAACTGCTCATGATCCA
This sequence comes from Rana muscosa, assembly GCA_029206835.1. Taxonomy (NCBI): domain Eukaryota; kingdom Metazoa; phylum Chordata; class Amphibia; order Anura; family Ranidae; genus Rana; species Rana muscosa. The sequence continues at coordinate 1,077,078,636 of CM055117.1, forward strand.
AAGCATACCACCTCATCAGTGAAGCATGGTGGTAGTAGTGTCATGGCGTGGGCATGTATGGCTGCCAATGGAACTGGTTCTCTTGTATTCATTGATGATGTGACTGCTGACAAAAGCAGCAGGATGAATTCTGAAGTGTTTCGGGCAATATTATCTGCTCATATTCAGCCATATGCTTCAGAACTCATTGGGCGGTGCTTCACGGTGCAGATGGACAATGACCCGAAGCATACTGCGAAAGCAACCAAAGAGTTTTTTAAGGGAAAGAAGTGGAATGTTGTGCAATGGCCAAGTCAATCACCTGACCTGAATCCGATTGAGCATGCATTTCACTTGCTGAAGACAAAACTGAAGGGAAAATGCCCCAAGAACAAGTGTCATGGATATGCAGTAGTGTTTGTCTGTCAGCTTACCTTCCTTCCCATGTGTTCATCTTAGAGGCCAGAACCCTTTCACCTGGCTTCCTTTATAATCTCCTCCCAGCCTGACTCCACCCCAGGCCCTATCACAGAACACTATATTAACCTGTGCACTGCAAGCCTGCTTTGCTGATCAACGTGTTTGTTAGGCATTGTGTGTTTGGGTTCCTGCCTGCCGTGTGCTACGTCTGTCTCTCTGTTACGTTATTGGCTTGTCCCGTCTATCCCTGTCTGCTCGTGACCCTTGACCTTCGGCTCGTTCTTCGTTATCCTTGTCTGCTTGTGGCCCCTGACCTTCAGCTTGTTATTCGGTTCTCTCTATCATGTGCTGCTGCTTCCCCTCTTTTCCCCTTATCCTACGGGGCGTGAGCTAGGAAACTCCAGGGGCCGCGACCTGGTCCCAGCCTGCAGCATAACATCCTCACCACTAGAGGCCCTGCAGAAGACCTGCTGGGTCTTAGACTCCGCGCCCTGGGGAATCTTGGCTCTAGCTTCCGTTAGGATCCCGGTTGTGCTCCTCTGGTCCCGCTTTCCACAACCACCCAGTTTCCTATCCGCAGCAGTGAGCCATAGGGTTCACTACCTTGCGGTGCACTCCTGTCCCCCTACGGTGTGCATCTGTCACCTGGCCACAGGTGACCTTGACAGTTTGATCAGCCATGGACCCGGCTGACATCCCGATCCCCGCGGATGATCCATTGCGGGGCATAGTCCACAGACTTGAAACCCAGGAATCAAATCAGACTCAGGTGATGCGATTCCTCCAGGATCTGGCTTCTCGATTCGAGCAGCTTCAGGCCTCCTTGGGAACCCCGAATCCGCAACCTCAATTACAACCAGCGGTGGTACCTATCGCACCAGTCGCAGCCACACACTCACTAACACTGCCAGCTCCGTTCCGTTTCTCTGGGGACTCCAAGGCCTGCAGAGGGTTCCTTAGCCAATGCACGATTCATTTTGAGCTTCAGCCTCAAAACTTTCTGTCTGATAGGGCAAAGGTAGCCTATATCATTTCCCTCCTCTCCGGTGAAGCTTTAGCCTGGGCAGCCCCTCTGTGGGAACTGAATGATCCAGTGGTTTCTAGCCTGTCTGGCTTCTTGAAACTTTTTCGGAATATCTTTGAAGAACCGGCTCGTGTCTCTTCAGCGGCCAGCGCCCTTCTACGTCTCCGCCAAGAGTCTGCTTCAGTGGGACAGTACGCCCTTAATTTCCGCATACTGTCGGCTGAGTTGAGCTGGAACAATGAGGCCTTAGTCGCAACCTTTTTGCATGGCCTGTCTGATAGAGTGAAGGATGAATTAGCAGGAAGAACCATCCCCACTGATCTGGACGGAGTTATCTCCTTGTGTAACCAGATCGATATTCGCTTTCAGGAAAGGACCCTAGAAAAGCAGCGCCAGCACTCCTTGGTCCTTAGTCAGCCTGAGCTCCCCTCTCCTCGACCCGTGGAGCATCTCCTGCCAGCTGACGAACCCATGCAGCTGGGCAGGACCAGGCTATCCCCAGAGGAACGTGCTAGGCGCAGAACTCTAGGCCAGTGTCTCTACTGTGGGGGCAAATGTCATTTTCGTGACACTTGCTCTCTTTGTCCAGAAAAACGTTTGGGTCCACTTCATCTGGAAAGTGGAGTATTGGACCCAGAAATATCACCTTCCCCTTCTCGTCTTCTGCTTTCTGTGTTCCTTCATGTTGGTGCTTCTTCTCATTCGGTCTCAGCATATCTGGATTCCGGAGCCGCTGGTAATTTCATGGACTGGGAAATCGCGTCGTCCATGAGACTTACTCTTTTGCCCCTCACCACGCCATTGGTGGTCTTGGCGATTGATGGTACTGTTCTCCCAGGGGGACCTATCCGCTTCCAGACCCTCCCTGTTAAGATGTCGGTAGGGACACTCCACCAGGAGTGGATATCCTTCCTTATCTTACCCAAGGCCTCAACGCCTATAATTTTGGGTCTCCCATGGTTACAGCTCCATTCTCCTCATGTGGACTGGACTACTGGACAGATCCTGGCTTGGGGTTCCTCCTGTTCCTCGTCCTGCCTACCCAAGGTTGCCCCCTGTGAACCTGAGCCGGTCATTCATTCCAGGTTGCATAACCATTTACATTTCTCTGTCCCTAATCGCCCTTGGACGCACAGCCAGGCTAGCTTGTCTACAAGTCCTGCAGTCGCTACGTCTTGCGATGCGATTCAGGTAGTCGCTACACCTGACTCTATTCACTCGGCCTCTGTATTAGTTATGCCAGTCCAGCCCATGCCCAGTGAGCCGCCTACTTTTTCTTGTTCAGGACATTCTGCTTGTCTTTCAGCTATTCAGCTTGACTCCTGTGACATGTCACCCTCTAACCAACCTGACTTCAGGGTTCCACTGACATCTGCCCAGTTTGATGGTCCTGTGCTAGATGACCAGTTCATCTTTAAGGGTCTAGGGGACCCTCCTCAGATTTCTGTTGATCCTCTCATGCCCTTGCTTATTCCTAGAGAGCCTTTGGTCCTCAATAGATCTTCTTGTCATCTCCCTACCTCGGTTCTGGTCTCTGAGGATAATCTAAAGTACGAGGTTAGACAAGTTCTGGATTCTCGGCTCTGCAGAGGTATTCTTCAGTACCTTGTGCATTGGAGAGGTTTTGGTCCTGAGGAGGCGTCTTGGATCGCTGCATCTGAACTCGTTGCACCTCATCTGTTGAGTAGGTTTCATCTGAGATTTCCCTTTAAGCCTGGGCCCAGGCGGGGGAGGGCCCATAAGAGGGAGGGTACTGTCATGGATATGCAGTAGTGTTTGTCTGTCAGCTTACCTTCCTTCCCATGTGTTCATCTTAGAGGCCAGAACCCTTTCACCTGGCTTCCTTTATAATCTCCTCCCAGCCTGACTCCACCCCAGGCCCTATCACAGAACACTATATTAACCTGTGCACTGCAAGCCTGCTTTGCTGATCAACGTGTTTGTTAGGCATTGTGTGTTTGGGTTCCTGCCTGCCGTGTGCTACGTCTGTCTCTCTGTTACGTTATTGGCTTGTCCCCGACTATCCCTGTCTGCTCGTGACCCTTGACCTTCGGCTCGTTCTTTCGTTATCCTTGTCTGCTTGTGGCCCCTGACCTTCAGCTTGTTATTCAGTTCTCTCATATCTTGTGCTGCTGCTTCCCCTCTTTTCCCCTTATCCTACGGGGCATGAGCTAGGAAACTCCAGGGGCCGCGACCTGGTCCCAGCCTACAGCATAACATCCTCACCACTAGAGGCCCTGGAGAAGACCTGCTGGGTCTTAGACTCCGCGCCCTGGGGAATCTTGGCTCTAGCTTCCGTTAGGATCCCGGTTGTGCTCCTCTGGTCCCGCTTTCCACAACCACCCAGTTTCCTATCCGCAGCAGTCAGCCATAGGGTTCACTACCTTGCGGTGCACTCCTGTCCTCCTACGGTGTGCATCTGTCACCTGGCCACAGGTGACCTTGACAACAAGCAGGAACTGAAGACAGTTGCAGTAGAGGCCTGGCAGAGCATCACCAGGGATGAAACCCAGCATCTGGTTATGTCTATGCGTTCCAAACTTCAGGCTGTAATTGACTGCAAAGGATTTGCAACCAAGTATTAAAAAGTGAAAGTTTGATTGATGATTGTTAATCTGTCCCATTACTTTTGGTCTCTTAAAAAGTAGGAGGCACATATACAAACTGTTGTAATTCCTACACCGTTCACCTGATTTGGATATAAATACCCTCAAATTAATGCCGAAAGTCTGCAGTTAATGCACATCTTGTTAGTTTCATTTCAAATCCATTGTGGTGGTGTATAGAGCCAAAAAGATTAGAATTGTGTCGATGTCCCAATATTTATGGACCTGACTGTATCTAAAAACCAGGTGGTTTGTTACTCAAGGTCTATGGTCGTCAACTTACTTGATATAAGGGGCCTTAAGTGGAGCCCCTAAAGGGCCGCACAAGATATTCAGTGAATTATAAGCTACAGAAAGCCATAAGGTAGGGCAGACATGCAACAGGAGATGGTCAGACTGTTAATATGCTAAAGAAGTTGTTGGAAACTGGAGACATGCTTCTGAAAACAGTCTACAGAAAAAAAGCTGAAAACACATTACATGAGACTGCTAGAGATCACTATTTGTCACGGTCAGAGGTCAGGCTCAGAGACCAGTAGCTATAGCAGTAGAGAGACTCCTACCGACCAGCAGGGTAGGTTTACAAGCAGGTCATCCTGGGGGATGACACAGGCTCAGTTGAGGTGCGGGACCTATATACTAACCTGTATTCACCAGAGCACCTGATGGTGGAGATGGGTTTTGCTGCATGTTAGTACCAAGTCGCAGTCCTCAGGATTGCCCCACCAGGAGGCGAGCAAGCTGGGGTCCAGTAGCAGATATAGCAGGTAGAGATCAAGCAGAAGCATAGTCAGTAAACAAGCCATAGGTTGTAAGAAGTATTTGCAGATTGGGATCAAACAGAAGTGTTACCCAGGAACAAGCCAAAGGGTGGTAACGAGTGATAGTAAAATACGGACGGCAGCAGGAGTGACAAGAGTTGACAAGAGTGAAATGTTGGCTGGAGAGAGCACATTAATCTGGCATACAGGAAGTGCAAAGACATGACCTAAATCTGGAAGTTCATGGGAGGAACAAAGGGTTCAAGAAAAACAAAACATAAGGCAAGGTTGTCTCGGCGATCAGGTGAGCTTTCCAGCATCTCAGATGGCTCAGGAAGAAGAGATCCTGCCAGACACAGCAGAGGTCCTGGGTTCATATCAAGGCCCTGACACTGGTATAATGTAAGCGATCTCAGAACGACATACTCAGAGGTGCTGGCAACTTTTAGACTTACAAGCTTACTCTGGAGGAGAAATTCAAACAAGCTTTTTAGCTCTGGCAAGGCTTCCCAAGGAGCACCAGACCAAAATCGGATAAAATAGTTCAATTTCATTTTAATTGTATTAAATAGAACAAAAACAGATTGTGCTGTGGGACCTTTAAAGTGTGACCTCTCAGCAAATTACAACCAAAAAATTGTTAAAAGAAGATTTCTTTAATACATGCATACTAGAATTTAAAAAACTCCATAACAAAAACACTAAAATACAGCATCTGTTGAACAGCCTTAACCACACCCTAAAGGAGGCCATTCCTTAACTCCCATTCTATCACTTGCTCTTTTGCTGGTGTATCCATATTCTCTCCACCTTCTTCCAAGTTCAAGAGTCTTTGGCCATCTTGATCGGCCAGGTTGGGATAAAGTACTTGACACTTGCTCTCATACAGTGGAACCTTGGATTACGAGCATAATCCATTCCAGGAGAATGCTCGTAATCCAAAATACTCGCATATCAAAGCGAGTTTTCCCATTGAAGTCAATGGAAACTAAAATAATTTGTTCCGCATTGACTTCAATGGCATGCAATATCGCATGCGGCCAGAGGTGGGGGGTGCCGGAGAGCCACAGAAACAGCCGGAAAGGCCCGAGAACACTTCGGATAACCTCTGCAAACCTCGGAAAGGCTCGGAAACGGAATATTTCCGTGTCTTTCCGAGCATTGACGAACGGCATCAATCGGCATCGTTGGGCTCTTCTCGGCTCCAGTGCCCCTGCACCTCAGGCCAAATGCGGTACTGAAGGCCCTATTAGCTTGAATTCTGCTCGTCTTGCGAGACAACACTCGCAAACCGAGTCAGAATAAAAAAAAAAAAGTTGCTCATCTTTCAAAATGCTCGTTACTCGTAAACCGAGGTTCCACTGTACTTATAAATACCGGGGTTGTACCTTGAGCTGCACATGTGCGTTTGTCAATGTACAATAAAAAGTAAAAAATAAAAACGCTGTCTGGCAAGGGAAAAACATTTTGGGCAAGAGAGACATACAGAGTCTCTCTTACCATAAATATCTATCCACTAGCAAATTTTTTACATTGCGAGTCTAGTTTCACAAATAATGTGCCTTCCTTCTTTCCACAATTGGCTCTTCAGTGCATTTTTGTTGAAGTGCTGATATGCGTGAGATTGTTGGGTTCTTGACTTTCAGGTCAGCCTCTTCTTAGTGTAGAAATAGTTCCCAACAAATGGCTGGATCGTGTGATCATATTGTTTCTATTGTCTGGTATTGCCTACTCGCGTAGATTTTGACTTTTCAAGGGCTTCTGTTGTATGTCTTCTCTTTTGGCCAAAGTCAATTTCAAATCCGACTGCAGCCTCTCAAAAAAATCAAGAGTCTCTCATGCCAACCTTGATCTTTCCTCTTATAAATAGTCTCCTGGAAACCGTGTTTTGCCAAGAGTCTGCCTCCGCCTTGTCCACCTATGAATCTCTCTCTAGACTTACTGCCTTTTGTTGAATTGCATAGAACTGCTGATTTAAGGACTCTGTAACTTTTTTCCCTTTTCTTTTTTATTGCAAAGAAGAGAAATTATAGCTTAGCATCTACCTCATCTGTACCATTTCAGAATATCTAAGTATCATTTTGTTTCAGACAGCACAAGGCATTACGGCAACATGGTATGTATTAAAGTGGAACCTCAGCCATATTTTTTATTTCGTTTTGGACAGTGTGGGAAAGGGTTAGAACCTTTTAGTCCTATCCAAGTACCTGTTGGGGAGATTCTTCTTCACCACACTCTATACAATATTTAAAGTGTATGTAAACTCGAACAAAAAAATGCTCTTATTTGCTCCCTTCTGGTGTATTAACCGTTTCAGTACCAAGCACTTTCACCCCCTTCCTGCCCAGGCCAAGTTTCAGCTTTCAGTGCTGTCGCACTTTGAATGACAATTGTGCGGTCATGCAACACTGTACCCAAGTGACATTTTTATCATTTTGTTTTTGAGACAGATAGAGCTTTATTTTGGCATATTTATTCACCACTGGGTTTTTTATTTTTTGCTAAAAAAAAAAGAAAGAAAAAAGACCAACCATTTTTACTTTCTGTTTTGTATACAAGTCTTTTTTTCTCCTTCACTGATGTGCGCTGATGAGGCTGCACTGAAGGGCACTGATAGGCTTCACTGATGAGCACTAATGAGGTGGTACTGATGGGCACTAATGAGACAGCACTGAAAGGCACTGATAGGCTTCACTGATGAGCACTAATGAGGCGGTACTGATGGGCACTGATAAGGTGGCACTAATATGCAGCACTGATAGGCAGCACTGAAATGCAGCACTGATGAGCACTGATAGGTGGCACTGATGGGCAATTATAGGTGGCACTAATGGGCACTGATATGGATAGACAGCACTGATGGGGACTGCTTGGCGGCACTGATTGGTGGCACTGATTGGCGGCACTGATGGGCACTGATGGCCGGCACTGATGATCAGGCACTGAAATGCAGCATTTATTGGCATCACTGATGGACACTGATTGGCACTGATTGGCGGCACTGATGGGCGGCACTAATGAGCAGGTACTGATGGGCACTGAAAAGCATCACTGCTGGGCACTGTTGGGGCTGCACTGATAATCAAGGCACTGATGATCAGTTCCCTGATTATCTGTGCAGGTCTTCCCTGTGAGGAAATGCCGCTAATCGGCTATCCTCTCCTCACGCTCTTTCAGTGTGAGGAGAGGAAAGCCGATAACCAGCATTTCCTTGTTTACATGTGATCAGCTGTGATTGGACACAGCTGATCACGTGGGTAAAGAGCCATGTCATTTGGTCTTTAATGAGATCGGGGATGCGCCGCCAGGGACACAGCGCTTCGCCGAACCCCACAGGTGCGCTAGCATGGCAAGAGTGGAACCACGTCATATGACGTCATCCCAGAACAAGAGAGCCACCCCGCCACCAGCAAATATACCATTTAAAGTATTTTATTAACCTCTTGCCAACCCACACAGTAGATGTACTGTGAGCGGGCAGCACAGCTAGGCACAGGTACTTCCTGGTTGGGGCGGCATGCATGCGTGTGCCCCCAGTTAACCCCATGCTGTATTTGGACACAGCCCTATGCATGCTCCAAGTCATGCCTTGAACTTTAGGCTCACAATGCACTTTACAAGCTGATTGCACAATCTCTTTTAGAATCTACCATTAACTACTGTGTATAGTACAAGTATGTGCCTGATATGATGCTAACTGAACGTATTGTTTTGGTTTGTCGTTTTTTTGGTAAAGCTAAAGGACGTTGTACAATCAGATTGTGTGGCCAAATTAACACGGCACTAACAATTCCCTCCCCATCCCCTTGTGACACTTCTGGGTGGCCAATCACCAAGCACCACCATTACTGGGATCACATCACAAGGGAGGAAGGGGTGTCAGTCACATGCACCCCCATAGAGCAAAGGGAAGGTGGGAGATCCAGATTTGTATATGAACTCAACTACCTGTATCTCTGCATCTGAAGATGGTATTGACATGAGGTAATCACTGAATTAAAACCCAACTTTAGGCTCCTTGCCCCCCACTCCTCATTGTGGCCCTCACTGGCTGTATGTTTTACATTCTCCATAGTCTTCAGGGTCCTTCTTGGCCTCTTTTCACAGTTGGGTCCTCACTAATGTGATGACATCATTACCACACTCTTTACTAGTACACTGTTAATGAATGGCGTGATGGTGATATTCCAATAGGGGGCAGAGCAATGACACCCTTCACTCACAGTATCTTCACAAAACCCTATATAAAGGAAACAGAAGAGGGCAGTACAGTATATAGGAAATTACTTTCTTAAAAATTACAAGAGGCAACTCACAAGATGCATAAAAATAAGAGCATGTACTCCACCCAGTGTGGTTTGCTGTTGAGCCTCGGTTTGTCTTCAGAAATCCTGAACCCCCTGGACTGTACAGGACTGGAAGTAACATCATGCCTGGGATGGGGGGGGGGGGGCGCTGCAGGGGGAGCATTTTGTTTTCTGGTGTCCTACACAGCTCCTGACAGCGGCATCTGCTACCTGGCTCCTGAAGACACACTGGGGCTCAACAGAAAACTGGGTGGATTACATGCTCTTATCCTTATGCATCTTGCGAGTGTATGATTATGTTGTAGTTTAGCTGTATCTCTGCCTGCATCATAACTCTCTGTCTTCTCAACACCCTGCACTCACAGTATATCCTCAGTCCTCCAGGTTGAATAGCACTGAGCAGCATTTAAGCGCCTGAAGACTGAGGACATCTTGTGGCACAGAAAATGTACTGCAGTGACCAGGTGAGTATTGTAGCCAGACCTGCTTTTTTTTTTTTTTTTTTTTTTTTTTAGCACTAGCAGGGCTGCCTATTGAAGAATAGGGATGAGCTTCATATTCGAGTCAAACTCGTGTTCGACTCGAACATCGGCTGTTCGATAGTTCGCCGAAGATCAAACATTATGGGCCGTTCGCGCCAAATTCGAGTGGCGCGTCACGGCCCAAAATTCACTGCGGCGTCGCAGTGCATTGCTGGCTGATGATTGGCCAAGCATGCACTATGACCCGCATGCTTTGGCCAATCACAGCGCTGTAAGAACAGAGAGCCATAATTGGCCAGAGGCAGGGTGCCTTTGGCCAATTATGTCTCAGGGGGTTTAGTACACGCCCCACACTATATAAGGCCGCCTGAGTGTCGGCCTTGTGTAGTGTGTTGCGGCGGCGGAGAGAGATAGATAGAGTCAGAGTGTCATTTCATTTCAGTTACATAGAGCAGGCAGGCGATTGAGTTAGCTTTAGTCAGTGTATGCAGTATATATATGCATTCTAGGAGTTGTGTGTATATATATATATATATATATATATATATATACTGTATTTAGTTTAGCTAGATCCGTTCCTGTTGTTCTCTTCCTAATATACTGACAGGCAAGCAGTTGATTGTGGTAGCTGCAGTATTTTCAGTCAGTGTACTGTATCCTTTGCATAGTGTGCAACTAAAGCTAACTGCAGACAATTTCTGGGGTTCTCTTCCTAATAATACCACAGGCAGGCAGCTCCAGTATTTTCAGTCAGTGTACTGTATCCTGTACACAGTGTGCAGCTAAAGCTAACTGAAGACATTTGCTGGTGTTCTCTTCCTAGTAATACCACAGGCAGGCAGCTGCAGTATTTTCAGTCAGTGTACTTTATCCTGTGCACAGTGCGCAGCTAAAGCTAACTGAAGACATTTGCTGGTGTTCTCTTCCTAGTAATACCACAGGCAGGCAGCTGCAGTATTTTCAGTCAGTGTACTGTATCCTGTGCACAGTGTGCAACTAAAGCTAACTGAAGACATTTGCTGGTGTTCTCTTCCTAGTAATACCACAGGCAGGCAGCTGCAGTATTTTCAGTCAGTGTACTTTATCCCATGCACAGCGTGCAGCTAAAGCTAACTGAAGACATTTGCTGGTGTTCTCTTCCTAGTAATACCACAGGCAGGCAGCTGCATTATTTTCAGTCAGTGTACTTTATCCTGTGCACAGTGTGCAACTAAAGCTAACTGTAGACAATTGCTGGTGTTCTCTTCCTAATAATACCACAGGCAGGCAGCTGCAGTATTTTCAGTCAATATACTGTATACTGGCCACAGTGTGCAGCTAAAGCAGACTGCAGACAATTCCTTGTGTACCTACCTATTCCAATACATCAAATAAAGTATGTCTGGAAGGCAAACAAGGAGAGGCAGACACACACAGGCCAATAAAATTGGGCAAGCAGGCTCTGTGTCTAGAGGCAACAGTGCTGGTCGTGGACACGGTGCATCCTCATCAGCACGTGGCCATGGGGCACACTTGTCCTTTTTTTCGGCAGCTGGCCGTGTTGAGCCGCAACATGCTGAAGAGTTGGTAGAGTGGATGACCAAGCCATCCTCATCCTCCCCATCCTCTCTCACCCAGCCTCAGCATACTTTGTCAGCCAAAGCGGCCTCTTCCCTAGGCTCAATGGCATCAGTCACTTCTTCCCTAGCCCCACCATATCCTCCTGAGGAGTCCACCGAACTGTTTGACCACAGTGTTGGGTACATGCTGCAGGAGGATGCACAGCATTTTAAAGGCTCTGATGATGGTACCCAGCTTGAGGAAGGCAGTAACGTGAGCCCAGAGAGAGGGGGTGCCCAAGAAGGACAGCAAACTGGCAGTCATGTTCCCCCAGCTGCAGCATACTGCCAGGCTTGCTCCAGTGATGAGGAGAGAGGGGATGATGAGGTCACTGACTCTACTTGGGTGCCTGATAGGAGAGAGGAGGAGGATGAGGATGAGATTTTTTGGCTGGAGCTACACTTTAAAAATGTACCAGTTCAAAATTACAAACAGATTCTACTTAAGAACAAACCTACAGTCCCTGTCTTGTTTGCACCGTCTGTATACTGCTGTTCAGAGTATATAGGGCATTTTTTTAATTTGGGTGCGGGGTTCCCCTTAATATCCATACAAGACCCAAAGGGCCTGGTAATGGGCTGGGGGGGGAGGGCGTTTTTCTCAATGATTTTCATCCATATTGCCGGGACCAGACATTACATTAAAGCCGCAAGCAGTTTTAAATGACTTTTATTCCTTTAGAATTGTCATTTTGTGCAGGGATTGTTCTAAACACGGGAAACACGCGCCACTTCACAGGCATACTATAGACATCCCCCAGGTACGATATTCAAAGGAATATTTCACTTTTATTTTTTCACTTTAAGCATCATTAAAATCACTGCTCCCGAAAAAACTGCCATTTTTAAAGTTTTTTTTGCATTGATACATGTACCCTGGGGCAGGACCCGGGTCCCCAAACCCTTTTTAGGACAATAACTTGCATATTAGCCTTTAAAATTCGCATTTTTGATTTCTCGCGTTCGAGTCCCATAGACTTTAACAGGGTCTGAAAGTTTGCGCGAACTTTCGGTCCTTTCGCAGGTTCTGGTGCAAACCGAACCGGGGGGGGTGTTCGGCTCATCCCTATTGAAGAAATAAAAATGTAACCCAGAGTTGGGCGTATGCATTTGTTTTTCTTTTTATTCTTACTTTGAATTGCCCAGGTTTGTGGCAGGTTCACGTTAACTGTTAGAGAAGGCAGCAGGCAATAAAACAGTTTCCAGAGTACTAAATACAAAGAGAAATCTCAAATGTTGAACCTTTAGATAAAACAAAAGCTTATTCGTCTAGCTAGTTTATTGTTACAGATGAACAAGGGCCTATAACTACATTTATTGCAGGGAAAATACCACTGAGGGTTATTACCTGGGATGATAAAGCCATCCGTGCACTTCTCCGCCTGCACAGGGATAATTTTGTGATGCTTGGAAAGGTTGGCAAGCGCTTGTTTACAACGAACAGGTGTTGCCTTGTCTGCTTTGCCCACTGTGAGGTCTGTGCAGAGTTCCAGCGTTGGCAGCCGAGCCTGGCGCCATGAGCACGTTTTGATTTGTGGATCGGGAGAAAGTCAATTATCAGCATGTAGATTCAACATTACATTGCAGGGCACAGAATTATAGCCTGCCACTCGCCTTGTGCCAGTTATCTTTTACAGGGCTGTTCACCGGCCTTAAAAATGACTTGCAGCTAATGACAGAGCTGATTTTACTGTCACTTCATTGCACAGTGGAGAGAAAACTGAATATTTGTCATCAGATAGCATGGCGTTCTTCACACACCTGTATTGCCAGGCTTGAATTTTTCCTAATATCATAGAATTCTTGTGGACAAGTGCCTAGGGAGACATGATCAGGAGTAGGAATGAGCTCAGGTGTGTTCAGATCCTAGTCTGAACTCACCTAAGCAATCCTGCTAGGAAGCTTTCACCTGTACTGGTCCTATCATAAGCGGCAAAGACATTCTCCACCCTCATACCTTACACATACATGCAGCTGCCGGGTGGGGAATGCCCTGTCCTCTTATTATTGACCCAGTACAGGTAACAGTTTCCTGGTGGGATTCAGACTAGGATCTGAACTTACTTGAGCTCATCCCTAGTCCTGGTGGGATCGCGAAGGTGATTTTAGACTAGGATCTGAACTAGGTCCCACCTGGTGGGATCGCTCAAATGGGCTCAGACTAGGATCTGAACTTGCATGAGCTTATTCCTATTCAGTAGTGGCACCTCAAAGACTCAAAGTTGTGATGGTGGGATCGCTCAGGTGGCTTCAGACTAGGATCTGAACTTGCGTGAGCTCATCCCTAGTCAGAACTGGCACCAAGACTCAACGTTAGGATGGTGGGATTGCTCAGGCAGGTTAGGCACAAGTTCTAATTGACACTTTTCCAATTTGTAGCCAATTTGCGTGGCAAGTTTTTAGCAAGAGCAAAGTTGCAGTGGTGAGTCTACAGCAAGCGTTCTGCAAGTCACAGTGACCCCCTGTGGTGGGATGACTATTGCACAACATAACTGAACCAGAACTTGCAGCAGACTTGCAGAATGTTTGCAAAAAAAGTTCATCTGGAGTCATGCAATGCCGTCTTGCTGCAATTGTGCAACAAACTTGTGAAGCCTGGCAAGTCTAGCAATAGCTTAGCAAGTCATTTTAAAACTTGCAGCTCAATTTCTTGGTATCTGGGGTGGGATCGCTCAGGTGGGTTCAGACCAGGATCTGAACTTGTTTGAGCTTATCCCTAGTCAGAAGTGGCACCACCAAAACGCAAAGTTGGGATGGGGCATTGCTTAGGTGGGTTCAGTAAAGGATCTGAACTTGCTTGAGCTTATACCTAGTCAGAAGTGGCACCACCAAGACTCAAAGTTGAGATGGTGGGATCGCTCAGATGGGTTAAGACTAGGATCTGAACTTGCCTAAGCACATCCCTAGTCAGAAGTGGCACCACCAAGACCAATAGTTGGGATGATGGGATCGCTCATGTGGGTTAATACTAGGATCTGACTTGCTTGAGCTCCTCCCTAGTCAGAAGTGGCACCACCAAGACTCATAGTTGGGATGATGGGACTGCTCAGGTGGGTTAATACTAGGATCTGACTTGCTTGAGCTCATCCCTAGTCAGCAGTGGCCCACCAAGACTCAAAGTTGGGATGGTGGGATCACTGAGGTGGGTTCAATCTAGGATCTGAGTTTGCTTGAGCTCCTCCTTAGTCAGAAGTGGCACCACCAAGACTCAAAGTTGGGATGGTGGGATTGCTCAGGTGGGTTCAGACCAGGATATAAACTTTCTTGAGCTAATCTCTAGTCAGAAGGGGGTCCACCAAAACTCAAAGTTTACACCTCTGGACACATTTGGGCATTTCTATCTAAATCCAGCAAAAGCACTGTAGGTGAACTGCTAGGATGGTGAGAGAGCAAGGGAATCCGGAAAAACAAAAACAGAACAAATCACTAATTGCATGAGCATCATGGGAAATGTAGTTCCAAAACATCTGGGGTGCCAAGGTTCGCCATCACTGGGCTAGAGGATGCATACAGTAGGGAAGAAACCAGGAGCAGAGGGAAAATCTTCAAATGAAGGGTTTTTTTCCTGTGACAACTCTCATGCCGCGTACACACGACCATTTTTCTCGTCGGGAAAAATGTAATTTTTTCTCTTTGACGAGAAAAATTACCGTGTGTGGGCTTTCCATCATTTTTCCCGATGAGAAAAACGGCAAGAATCACGACGAGAAAAATTAGAACATGCTCTAATTTTTCTCATCGTGATTCACGGCATTTTTTTCCGCAGCAGTTTTCCCATAGGTGTTTTCACCGTCGAGAAAATCGATCGTGTGTACACGGCATCAGAATTGGAATTTCTTCTCATTTCGATTAAATTTCCATTCACTTCCTGTTATTTTTGTACAGGTTAATCACCCCGATGGGGACGCCAATGTCAATAAAACAAAACCTGACAAAGATTATAATCCTACTATACTCAAATATACAGTATATCCAAACTTACACATTGATCTCTTTTTTTACCTGCAAAAGGAGATGTATTTATTTTCATTTCTTTGCATTCAAAAATCATGTTATAATTTTAAATACGCACGTCCCATTTTTATTTCTTATTTCTATAAATTTCCAATCCATTCTTATTTAGGGTGCAACATGGTGCAAATGGGACCCCACCCTACCCCCAATCTGCCCCATGGACAGGGAGCTGGAGGATGAGTCCGGAACAGTCTTGAATTGCATCCCACAATCCACTGATCACTGCTCCAAAGCTTGGCAGGCTAATTTGCAAGGAAATACAATAATAAATGTACATGTTTTTTTCCTGCAAATATATGTGAATTTTTTTTTTTTTATATATATTTATTTATTTAAAAAAAAAAGATCGACTGAGCCTTTAATTGATGTTTTTATATCTGTCTGGAATTCAGCTTTAATGGGTTATATGTAGAGCTGTAAACAGCATCTGCTTCCTCGATATAGAATTCCATTATGCACTTTTGGTTTCTAAAAGGCCTATTTCTATATTAAATATAGAAATACTTTGAATGTTAAGGCTTACCTCTGCCTCCATAGAGTACTTGCACAGAGGCACAGCTTCAGTTGGGTTTTGATCTCTTACTTCTCAGCAAGATGTTCCACATCATTTCTGAATTAGGATTTTTCTTTTTTTTTCTCTAAATTCCAGCTCCCCAATGTACCAATAGAGCATTCATGTACTTTTTTTTTGCAAAAATATCAACACTTTCCATTAATTCTACATACCTGTCCTCATCCATGTTTCCAGTAATGTTTTACTTCCTTTACGTCCTTACAGACTTTAGGTCATGACACAGGAAGGAGTTGACCAGCTGACCTCATTAGCACACACCCTGCATCATCCACCCTCCCATTCCCAGGTGCACGTTTTTTAAATGAAATGAAATCAATCAGTGATCACCCTTCTCACTAAATACACAATCAGATTGCATAGTGTATGGCCATCTTTATACAAGTACATAGGAGGGAGTGGTCAGAAACACTCAGCTGTCAAGATCTGTTCACATCACTGCATAGCAGCAAATAGAATTCCCACATGCAGTTTTGGAGCATTTTCACTTATCACACATAGGGCAGCCCATCCACCTAAATGGACTGCCCTACACACAGCAATCGTCCCAAAGAAGCTTCAAAACTTTATTTTCAAGTGGAGCTTGCTGCATTTTTTACTGCGATTTTTGGTGCCGCGCATTTCCGAAATGCAAGGAAACGCACAGATGTGAATGGAGCCTCGTTGTTCTTGTATAAATGCACCAATTTCATTTACAGGCCCCAATCACATCTAGCATAGTGGAAGTGAACGTTTTGTGTCTCGTTTTTCCTGTGACACGCATAGGGCAGCCTGTTGATTTCAATTGGTTGCACTACATGTGGTTAATGGGACATTTTGGCATTTTGTTGGCAATTCAAATGAAAGCTGTTACAACGATGTTACCTGCTCTGTGATGATTCGGCCAGCTCTCTCTTGCCCTGGGCGATCACTGGGAGAATGGCTGCCATTCAACCCCGCCTACCGGTGGTGCTCGCCCCCCACCAAGGCAGCCACACACTCGCCAGCAATCATTTTCCACTCCAGTAGGTGAGTGGAAAGTTTGAGGGCTGTATATATATATATATTACAAACATCCAACCTATTAACGACTCCTACTTACAAACGGGGGGAGACAACAGGAAGTGAGAGGAAACCTACTACTAGGAAGGGGAAATTCTCTAGTGTAAGAGCTATCATGGGAAAAAAGTGTCTCCACTGAAGCTTTATCACCAATCCTTGTTTCCACAACAACCCAAAATTTTTAAAATCCAATTGTCACAAGGACAGAAAGTGAGGTGAAATCTCCTGAACAGGAGCACAGACAGCAAAACAAATGTTACAGGGGTGTTAACCCTTACCTATGCTATCCAAAAACCTTAAAATGCATTTTTTTGGCTGGAGCTACATGTAAAAAATTTACCTGTTCCGACTTACATACAAATTTAACTTAAGAACAAACCTACAGATCCTATCTTGTTTGTAACCCAGGGACTGCCTGTATACAGTATATATATATATATATATATACTCGTACATATCTCAAAAAAGGACAGAATACTTACCTAAAGCGGACCTTCAGTAATTTTTCATCTTTCCATCTATTAAATCTTCTGCCGTTGTTGTTGGCTTATATGAGATTTACTGTTTGGGTTTTCTACTCTCTTGTTTAAAGTGCATGTAAGCCCAAACTAGTTTAAAGTGGAACTTCAGTCATTTTTTCATCTATTAAATACTCTGCCCTTGTTGTTTTAACTTTGGATAGTAAAACATTTTTTTTCCTGCCAGTAAATACCTTATACAGCCCACTTCCTGTTTCTTGTCTGGTCATTAGCCTAGGCTTATTACATCATGCACAGCTCCCTCTCTCACTCTTGTAAGAGTTTGCCAGGAAGGGAGAGGGGATGAATCATAAGAGGGCCAATGAGAGCTGCAGAGCTGGAGGTGTGCCTCTGTGTGTCTGTGTAAATCCAGGAAGTGAACAGGCAGTAGCTTCAGCTGCCCACAGTTAAAATGGATGCAGACAGACTCGGTGGAGGGAGATTTCTGCAGCATATTAGGCAAGTACAGAATTACAGTATATATAAAATAATATGGAGAGTCATTGGAGGGAAGCTTCAGAATGGCAAAGATGTTTTTATTACAAATTATGTGAGCAGACTGCAGTTCCTCTTTAAGACCCCGACTCCTGCAGAAGTGCATTCTTGAGATTTAGAAACCGCAGCTATCTTAAAGCTCAACTTTGGTTAAGACAAACGTTACCCGTGCAGTGGGGCTCCCTTCACACTTTAAGGGTTAAATCATGTTTTTGTCCAGGAACAGAAAAAAACTGTTTTACTCACCTAACCCCCCCCCCCCCCAGCGCTCTTCTATGCTCTTTGAGGCTCTAGATTGTGGGCAGACCCTTGGCACCTTCACCAACATTGCAGGGGTGCTGATTCTGCTTTGTAAGTATTGGCATCAGAAAGCTGGCGGAACGCCATGGAGAAGAGACTTTTGGGGACTGTCTGTGCTGCTGCAAGGAGGTCTGTATGTGTGAGGACTAATGTAACTGCTTTCTTTTTGTGCCTCCCCTAAACAAAAATGAGCACTTAACTTGACTGCAAGGGTAACTTCTAATTTTTGTGAAAAGGCTGGTTGACGTCAACAGCACCTAGATGGATGGTCCCTAGGGCAGGGTCTTAGGAAGCCTTCCTCAGTCTTTTTACCTCAGTGGAACCCTTGAAATAATTTTAAGGTCTCAGGAACCCCTGCATAAACCAATTCATTTTGAGAGAAATTTGCCTTATATTGGTAGCCAGTGGAAAGTTTCCCCCCTTACAGTGGTGGTCAGAATGCCACCCTTATAGACAGCAAAAAAGATTATTGGTGTCATGTTGATGGCTCTGCCATGTGGTGTGGGCTGTAGAACCATGCAGGTACCATCAGATGGGAGGTCGATCAGCCACAGCCAAAGCAAATTCTGGGGGAACTCTAGCTGAAATGGGGCGATCTAAGGTTTAAGATGAATATTTTTTTCCTTTTTCTACATCTAGTAATTTAGCAAGATTGGAGGGAGTCTCCCACATATTTCTTACTTATTTTAAGCAGCCATTTTATTAACAATTTGTACCTTTGGAAGCCATACGGTTGTAACAAAAGCATCCACAACATCAACATCATCATCATTTCAACATAAATTAATTGTTGGCCTCTTTAGTAAAGAACATATCATTTTGTTAACAGTGGTACCATCATCCTAAAAAGTATTGAATAGAAAAAGGACTTAAGGGACCCCAAAACCCGAAAGACCAAAACAGAAAAACTCACAAAGAGTAGGTATAATAAAAATGTATAGATTTATTAACATGGTATCAAAAATAAAAGACATCAAACAACATAGACAATAAAATACAGTACAAACATTGTGACAAACCATACGTGTCACCGAAAAATGATGATTCCCTTGGGGAAGATCACGGTGAAGGTGTAGGGGTTACGGAAGGGGTTCTCTACTAGTTTCACGACTCCGTTGCTTCATCAGGAGAAGTTTCTGAAATTAGTTAATATACAAACATTAACTATAAAGAAGGGTTGAACAAGTAGGAAAATTCATACAGGTCAACCTAACAATAAGGACAATTATATAAACATATGAACATTGGGGAACAAAGCCTTTGATGTAAGGAAGCAGAAGGAACTATACTTCATATATTCTGGGAATGTGCGAAAATTCAAGAATTTTGGAGATTGGTAGCTGGAACTATTGAATTAGTAACAGGAATAATGTTAGGAGAAAATCCAGCTACATATCTATTATTTGATATCCCTATCTCAGTTGAAAAATATAAAAATTCCTTACTGAGACATTTGTTGGTGGCAGCTAGGGCGTGTGTCCCTGTCCTGTGGAAATGTGAAAGCCCCCCATCAAGAGCACAATGGTTTGTGAGAATTGCAGAAATTCAACAAATGGAGAATCTCACTCTGACAATGAAAGATCAAGATCGGAGGTATCGAAAGACATGGGGCCCATACATAGCGTACAGGGAGGAGACAAGGGCTGATGAATGAGGGAATGCGGCAGTCGGTGATGATGGGGGGAGGAGCATGGCACCGTAGAGGATGTTTTTTGTTTTTTTGTTGTTTTTTTTTTGTGTCTGGGGAAGGGGGTGGGCGGGGAGGGAAAGGGAAAGTGGAGCTTAGAATAAGTAAAGTACTAAGTCTGGAAGTAACAAAATGTGTTTCATAGAATGTAATATAAATGCGAAACTAAGACTATGTAAGATTATCTGGAATTATGTCAAGAAAACTGTGAAAAAAATAAAGCAGCCTCTTCCCTCGGCTCAATGGCATCAGTTGTGGCAACACCACTACCACCACCACCACCAAAGGCCCAATTTTTCTGCCCCTGTTCAACAGGGGCGTGTAAATACAATTCTTGATCTAATATTTCACAGCAGGGCCCATTCCTGCGCCCACCAAGAGTAACTGTGAGGATTTACAGTGTTGTGGCACCAGCACCACCACCACCAAAGGCCCAATTTTTCCTACCACTGTTCAACAATGGTATGTAATTAAAATTCTTGATATAATAGTTCACAGCAGGGCATAAAAATGAATCAGTCTTGGATCACCACCAGCTACCAGGCACCTGATGCTGATGTAACATAATAATTTACTTTGAAATGTCAGATCCCTTCAAGACTGCCTATGCTGATGCAGAGTGACTATCCTGTTATGCCCAATTTTTCTGCCCCTGTTCAACAGGTGCATGTAATTACAATTCTTGATTTAATATTTCACAGCTGGGCCAATTCCTGCACCCACCAAGAGTAACTGTGAGGGCTTACAGTGTTGTGGCACCAGCACCACCACCAAAGGCCCAATTTTTCCTACCACTGTTCAACAATGGCATGTAATTACAATTCCTGATATAATAGTTCACAGCAGGGCGTTCCAGCGCCCACCAAGAGTAACTGTGAGGGCTTATAGTATTGTGGCAACACCAACATCTAAGGGCCGAATTTCTGCAGAGTATATACGGCAGGCCCCTACTTTCAAACATCCAACTTACAAACGACTCCTACTTGCAAACTGAAGGAGACAACAGGAAGTGAGAGGAAATCTACCCCTTGGAAGGGAAATTCTCTCCTGTAAGAGTTAATATGGGAAAAAGGTGTCTCCTCTCCACTGATGCTTTATCACCAATCCTTCTTTCAATAAAAACCCCAAATTTTCAAAAAACATTTGTCATTGGGACGGAAAGTGAGGTGAACTGTTCTGAACAGGTGCACAGACAATGTGACAGGGGTGATAACCCTTCCCTATGTTTTCCAAAAAGCTTAAAAATAGATTTTTTGGCTGGAGCTACACTTAAACAATGTACCTGTTCCAAATTACAAACAGATTCTACGTAACAACAAACCTACAGTCCCTGTCTTGCACCGCCTGTATACTGCTGTTCAGAGTATATAGGGCCTGGGGGCCCCACGCCTTTCCTTTTTTTAATTTGGGTGTGGGATTCCCCTTAATATCCATACAAGACCCAAAGGGGCTGGTAATGGGCTGAGGGGGGGGGGTACCAATGCCATTTTTCTCAATGATTTTCATCCATATTGCCGGGACCAGACATTACATTAAAGCCGCAAGCAGTTTTAAATGACTTTTATTCCTTTAGAAATGTCATTTTGTGCAGGGATTGTTCTAAACACGGGAAACATGCGCCACTTCACAGGCATACTTTAGAAACCCCCCAGGTACGATATTTAAAGGAATATTTCACTTTTTTTTTTCACTTTATGCATCATTAAAATCACTGCTCCCAAAAAAACTGAAGTTTTTAAAACTTATTTTTGCATTGATACATGTCCCCTGGGGCAGGACCCGGGGTCCCCAAACCCTTTTTAGGACAATAACTTGCATATTAAACTTTAAAATTAGCACTTTTGATTCCGAACGTTCAAGTCCCATAGACTTTAATGGGGTTACATAGTTCACGCGAACTTTCGGTCCGTTCGCAGGTTCGCAGGTTCTGGTGCGAACCGAACCGGGGGTGTTTGGCTCATCCCTACTGCTGGGCATTCAGGCATCAATGATCACTGGTCACAGAAAGGTTAATCAAATCACTTATGAGCAGACTTAGCTTCTAATAATTGAAGGAGGCTCAGGTTCATTTTACAGGACCTTTTTCATTGTCCCAACAATCTGACAAATCTATGATTTTTTTTTTTTTCCATTGTATCTTATTTTCCTTTTTCCTTTCCCCCTTTTGTGCTAAATCTGACAGTCTGGCATCCTGAGTGAAAGTGCATTTTCAGATCCCTCAACAGTCAAGATTGTTAAATAATTTGCAGAAAGCAGCAGGAGTATAATCGATAGGAAAAGAAATGCAGGTTTTAAATGCTCGAAGCGTCTTTCAAGCTATTATTGATAGCGGGTTATTTAGGCACTCTCCTTTCTCGGTATTAAATATTCAAAAATGCATCAATAGACAATTAACAGCAAATCTTAGGATAAATGTAGCAATTACAACATTAAATAGTAGCTTTTTCCTTGACGTGGAAGTGGCTGAATTTTGTTTGCTGAAAAGAGTCTGGTTTGCTTTTGTTCAGTAATTGTCTTGAAGTGAAGGTACTGACCTGGGAATTCAATGACTAAATAAAATAAATAAATAAAAGTTGCATTTCTATTTATTTTATCCTTTGGTGTAGTGCTGACAACTCGCGCAGTGCTAGGGTCAGTTTGAGAGGAAGCCAATTAAACTACCAGTTTTTTGCCAAACTATTTTTTTCTGTAACCCACCAGCTGTTCTAAACTAAAAGCTACAAATGTATAAAATATTAAAAATGGCTTTTAAAATCACAATAATATTTTTAGGCTTATATGAGATTTACTGTTTGGGTTTTCTACTCTCTTGTTTAAAGTGCATGTAAACCCAAACGTGTTTAAAGTGCATGTAAACCCAAACTTGTTTAAAGTGCATGTAAACCCAAACTTGTTTAAAGTGCATGTAAACCCAAACTTGTTTAAAGTGGAACTTCAGTCATTTTTTCATCTATTAAATACTCTGCCTTTGTTGTTTTAACTTTGGATAGTAAAACATTTTTTTTCTGCCAGTAAATCCCTTATACAGCCCACTTCCTGTTTCTTGTCTGGTCATTAGCCTAGGCTTATGACATCATGCACAGCTCTCTCTCTCACTCTCGTGAGAGTTTGCCAGGAAGGGAGGGGGGGTGAATCGTAAGAGGGCCAATGAGAGCTGGAGGTGTGTGTCTGTAAGTCCAGGAAATGAACCCCCAGCAGCTTCAGCTGCCCACAGTTAAAATGGCTGCAGCCAGACTAATGCCCCGTACACACGACCGGTTTTCCCGATGAGAAAATTGCCATTTTTTAGATTGGTGGTGAAAACCGGTCGTGTGCATGCTCCATAGCAGATTTCCCGACGAGAAAACTGCCCGCAAAAAATTTAGAACCTGCTCTATTTTTTCCCGTTGTGTTTCCCATCAGTCTTTTTCTTGTCGCGAAATCCGCTCATGTGTATGCTTTTCTGAGGGGAAAAAAACGCGCATGCTCAGAATCAAGTATGAGACGGGAGCGCTTGTTCTGGTAAAACTAGAGTTCGTAATGGAGATAGCACTTTGGTCACGCTGTAACGGACTGAAAAGCACAGAGACTGAAAAGCGAGAATCGTCTTTTACCAAACTTTTAATAACATGAGATCAACAAAAGCAGCCCAAAGGGTGGTGCCATTTTTTAGTGCCGTTGTACGTGTTGGACGTCACCGCGCTTTTTTTTTAATGAATGTGTGTATGCAAGGCAGACTTGAGAGGAATCGCGTCGGAAAAAACATCGGGTTTTGGCATGTCAGGAAAACCGGTCGTGTGTACGGGGCATCAGTGGAGGGAGATTTCTGCAGCATATTTGGCAAGTACAGAATCACAGTATATATAAAATAATATGCAAAGTGGTTGGAGGGAAGCTTCACAATGGTAAAGATGTTTTTATTACAAACTGTGTGACTTTTAAGTTAAAGTGTTTCTAAACCCAGGAGCTTGTATTCACTATATCTGGTCTCCCACAGTACACAGAGCATGGAAATGCAGTTATTTTAGTAAATATAAATTGCTAAATACCCTTTATCATCAGCAGTATATAGTAGTCTTGTGACTTCTATCAGTGTGTGGTTAAAGCTAGTAGAAGAAGATTTCATTCTACTCTGACTGTCCTAACCTCTGAGGCTACAGGACCCCTGCCAAAAAAAAACAAAAAAACAAACTGAGCATGTGCAGAGTGACACCAAAGGCTCTAATGTTTTTATTACAAATTATGTGGGCAGACTGCAGTTCCTTTTTAAAGTGTATTTAAACCCAACCATGAACTCAGCGCCAATGCTGTAGATCAATTAGTGTCTATGCTGTAGATGTGAGAATAATGGGTGTGATTGTGTAAATTAACAAAAGACAATGGGCAGGGCTGACACCACTTGGTCCACAAAAAAGCAGGCCATAATTTAAAATAACAACTTGCCGCCAAATCACGCACCTGGTACGCCATTTGACTTCAAGTGGTTGTATCGGGATGATGGTTACAGCTGCAGGCATCAACCTGGTACAATTCTTTTGGGCCGGCGGTCAGTTCTCTTGTAATAGCAACCGGAGCATCTAACTAGCCACTCGGTTGCTTTTATGAGCCCTCCTGAGGCCTTTCGTGGCTTTCTCTGGCTCTCCCTTCCCACCGGGAGACTTGAGCTACCAGCTGGCACATCCGCCGGCTAGCCGGAGACCCATACAAAGCCAGAATTGGCTTTGATCGGGTGTCTGCTATGGTAACATACATAGGTTGTACTTGATGGACTTGTGTCTTTTTTCAACCTCACCTACCATGTAACTATGTAACACGAAAGCGATGACATGACATCACGTCCGGTTTACCTCGCTGTCAACTGCGACATTTTTGAAAAGTGAACATATTCTTGGCGTTTTGAATGCTTTCAACTGCAAAAGATGAATTTGGGGTTTTATTGCCTATAGAACTATAGGCAATTAAAAAAAGAATATTTTTTTGAATAGAGCAAGGGGGGGTTATAACCCCTGTCATATTTTTTTTTTTGCCATCTGTATGCCACTGCAAGGATTTCCCTTCACTTCCTGTCCCATCACTAAACAGAAAGTAAGAGAGAATCCTGCAAACCAAGGGAATACCTTGGGGATCTCCAGCTCATTAGAACTAGTGACCCCTTTGGAAGATTCCCCCTCTATTACTTTTCTAGGGACAACCCAAAATTTGGGATTTTCTTTTACTTTCAATGATAATGGTAAACAGGACAGATAGAGAGGATGAATCTCCTTAACAGGGGCATAGACAGCAATAAAAAGTGACTAGTGTTCTAATCAGTGCCGATCCTGACCTCCCTGGGGCCCTAAGCAAAATTCTGCTAAGGGGCCCTTTACAGTGGCAAAAAATGGGTGTGGTTTACGTTGAATAGTGGGCGTGGCTTACGTGGGCGTGGCTCGGAGGGGGTGTGATTAGAGTGGGAGATGAATGAGGGATAGAGGGAGAAAGAGAGAGGGAGAGAAAGAAAGAAAGAGGGGTGGAGGGACAGCAGGCCCAGATCCTACACCACAATAGAAATATGTGTATTCCAGAAAGTTTAACAAATCAGCAGATAAAGATACTCCAAACACCTGGTGTTAGCGCTTCAATCATCCCGGCACATGGTTGTTATGGTGTCAGGATGACTGAAGCGCATTATTTCTATTATTACATTGTAATATAGAATGAAATTATTCAACTCACCATAATGCAGAATCAGTGGAAGCCCCGAGTCCCTCCTTACACCAGGCATTCCCAGCGGAGTCCCCCTTACCCCAGGCATTCCCAGTAGAGTTCCTCCTTATATCAGGCATTCCCAGTAGAGTCCCTCCTTACACCAGGCCTTCCCAGCGGAGGTCCCCCTTACACCAGGCCTTCCCAGCGGAGGTCCCCCTTACACCAGGCCTTCCCAGCGGAGGTCCCCCTTACACCAGGCCTCCCAGCGGAGGCCTCCCTTACACCAGGCCTTCCCAGCGGAGGTCCCCCTTACACCAGGCCTCCCCAACGGAGGCCCCCCTTACACCAGGCATTCCCAGCGGAGGCCCCCCTTACACCAGGCATTCCCAGAGGAGGCCCCCCTTACACCAGGCCTCCCCAGCGGAGGCCCCCTTACACCAGGCCTCCCCAGCGGAGGACCCTCTTACACCAGGCATTCCCAGCGGAGGACCCCCTTACACCAGGCATTCCCAGCGGAGGCCCCCCTTACACCAGGCATTCCCAGCGGAGGCCCCCTTTACACCAGGCATTCCCAGCGGAGGCCCACCTTACACCAGGCATTCCCAGAGGAGGCCCCCCTTACACCAGGCCTCCCCAGCGGAGGCCCCCTTACACCAGGCCTCCCCAGCGGAGGACCCTCTTACACCAGGCATTCCCAGCGGAGGACCCCCTTACACCAGGCATTCCCAGCGGAGGCCCCCCTTACACCAGGCATTCCCAGCGGAGGCCCCCTTTACACCAGGCATTCCCAGCGGAGGCCCCCCTTACACCAGGCATTCCCAGCGGAGGCCCCCCTTACACCAGGCATTCCCAGCGGAGGCCCCCTTACACCAGGCCTCCTCAGCGGAGACCCCCTTTACACCAGGCATTCCCAGCGGAGGCCCCCCTTACACCAGGCATTCCCAGCGGAGGCCCCCCTTACACCAGGCGTTCCCAGCGGAGGCCCCCCTTACACCAGGCCTTCCCAGCAGAGGTCCCCCTTACACCAGGCCTCCCCAGCGGAGGCCCGCCTTACACCAGGCATTCCCAGCGGAGGCCCCCCTTACACCAGGCCTCCCCAGCGGAGGCCCCCCTTACACCAGGCCTCCCCAGCGGAGGACCCTCTTACACCAGGCATTCCCAGCGGAGGACCCCCTTACACCAGGCATTCCCAGCGGAGGCCCCCCTTACACCAGGCATTCCCAGCGGAGGCCCCCTTTACACCAGGCATTCCCAGCGGAGGCCCCCCTTACACCAGGCATTCCCAGCGGAGGCCCCCCTTACACCAGGCCTCCTCAGCGGAGACCCCCTTTACACCAGGCATTCCCAGCGGAGGCCCCCCTTACACCAGGCATTCCCAGCGGAGGCCCCCCTTACACAAGGCCTCCTCAGCGGAGGCCCCCCTTACACCAGGCATTCCCAGCGGAGGCCCCCCTTACACCAGGCATTCCCAGCGGAGGCCCCCCTTACACCAGGCATTCCCAGCGGAGGCCCCCTTTACACCAGGCATTCCCAGCGGAGGCCCCCCTTACACCAGGCATTCCCAGCGGAGGCCCCCCTTACACCAGGCATTCCCAGCGGAGGCCCCCCTTACACCAGGCCTCCTCAGCGGAGACCCCCTTTACACCAGGCATTCCCAGCGGAGGCCCCCCTTACACCAGGCATTCCCAGCGGAGGCCCCCCTTACACCAGGCATTCCCAGCGGAGGCCCCCCTTACACCAGGCCTTCCCAGCAGAGGTCCCCCTTACACCAAGTCTCCCCAGCGGAGGCCCCCCTTACACCAGGCATTCCCAGCGGAGGCCCCCCTTACACCAGGCATTCCCAGCGGAGGCCCCCCTTACACCAGGCCTCCCCGAGGCCCCACCTTACAACAGGCCTCCCCAGCGGAGGCCCCCCTTACACCAGGCATTCCCAGCGGAGGAACCCCTTACACCAGGCATTCCCAGCGGAGGCCCCCCTTACACCAGGCATTCCCAGCGGAGGCCCCCTTTACACCAGGCATTCCCAGCGGAGGCCCCCCTTACACCAGGCATTCCCAGCGGAGGCCCCCCTTACACCAGGCATTCCCAGCGGAGGCCCCCCTTACACCAGGCCTCCTCAGCGGAGACCCCCTTTACACCAGGCATTCCCAGCGGAGGCCCCCCTTACACCAGGCATTCCCAGCGGAGGCCCCCTTTACACCAGGCATTCCCAGCGGAGGCCCCCCTTACACCAGGCCTCCTCAGCGGAGGCCCCCCTTACACCAGGCATTCCCAGCGGAGGCCCCCCTTACATCAGGCATTCCCAGCGGAGGCCCCCCTTACATCAGGCATTCCCAGTGGAGGCCCCCCTTACATCAGGCATTCCCAGTGGAGGCCCCCCTTACACCAGGTGTGATGCCTCTGCAGCAGAGACTCTCTCCGCCGCCATTACGCAGAGGGGACAGTGGAGGAGCCGGCCGGGTGGCTGGCAATAGGAATTAAGCTGCGGCGCCGCCACCCACCCCCGCCCCTTCCCACATTTCACTCACACACAGACAGACATCAGCGGGGCGGGAGGTGGGCGGTGCCGCAGCTCAATTCCTATTGGCAGCCACCCTGACCCTCCTCTTGGTCTCCAAGAAAATAGCGGCCGGCGGAGACATCTCCGCCCGGCCCGCGGACCTCTAGCGGCGGCGGCGGTTGCGGCGGCGAAGATTCGGGGGCCCCTAGTAATTACTTGGGGCCCTACGCAGCTTGCATAGCAAGCGTATAGGGCGGATTGGCCCTGGTTCTAATCCCTCTCCACTCTATCCAAAACGTAAAAAAAAAAAAAGATTTTCCTTTAATTATACTTTAAAAGCTAAGTTAATTTTTGGCATGTAGGCAGTTGTAGTTAGCTGCTTTGCCAATAGGTGGCTCTGTTCCAGAATAGTGTCTGGTTACAGCAGACAGTGTGATCAGGTGCTAGGCCCCTTTTAGCTAGAGCCCTCCTGCAGTGATGTCAGGGGTGAGTTAACACCCATATATAAGTCAGGTAGCAAGGAGCACACACATATACACACACTTGGGACATGGGCGCTAAATACCCAACATCTGTGTGAAGGTAGCCAGCACACATGGACAGGACAGAAGGCTGGGTGGAGTGGGCCTGTACACAGGAGGAGCAGGTCATAGTCTTTCTGTCCCTTATGGGGGTGGGGGCTAGGGTAGATTGCAAAGGCCAGGTCGGAGATCCATGTAGGAGGCTGCTTCGTTGGGGGGTCCCGGGAGAGTTGTACTTAGCAAGTAGGTGACTACAGAAACATACCTCCCAACATTTTGAGATGAGAATGAGGGACACCTACTGGCAAACGTATGTAGGCATAGGACACGCCCCCTGCCACACACCCTTAAAGGCGAATTAACCCCCAAAAAAATAAAAGATTAATTAAATCCACAAGGGATTTTTTTGACCAATACTATTACTTTATATTGACTTTTAAAATGGACAAATGCACCAATTTAGAATTTGGATGAAAAGTTTAGCACTGGGAACACTGTTTGAAAGATAAAAAGTGCATTTTATATACAACTATATAAATCAGACCAAAATGAGGGACAAATGAGGAAGAAAGAGGGATAGAGGGACATTGCTCCAAATGAGGGACAGTCCCTCCAAATCAGGGACAGTTGGGAGCTATGCAGAAAGCACAGTCCTGTGAGTACTAATGACCCCGGGAAAGAGCAGAGACTGTCAAGCCTCGTACACACGGCCGAGTTTCTCGTCGAAAAAAACACGTTGTTTTTTTCGACGAGATCCTTCGACAAGAAACTTGTCCCGGCCGAGTGTACAGACGCTCGATTCAAAGAACCCGCGGTTCTTTGAATGGAGCGAACGCGGTGACGTCATCGACTACGACGAGCGTGCGCTCGTCACATTCAATGCCGTCGCCGCCATCTTGGTATACCCTACCTATGCCTAGGAAGCTACCGCGCATGGGTCAAATTCATTTCAAACATGCGCGGGCTTCCCGGAGGACAGGTAAGTGTACACACACTCACTTTTCTCATCGAGAAACAGGCTGAAGAGAATCTCGACGAGAAAATAGAGAGCAGGTTCTCTATTTTCTTGTCGAGATTACTTGTCGGTTTTCTTGACGAGAAACCATACACACGAACAAATTTCTCGGCAAGACATCTCTGCCAGCAAGTTTCTTGCTGGTTCTTGCCGAGAAACTCGGTCGTGTGTACGAGGCCTGAGAGAGATGGCTGCTGAGGTTCTGCACATGCTTTCACTTGTGACTACGGCGGACCGTCCACTAATTGTGATTGACTGTGTAATGTCAAGTGACTCCGAAATGTATGTCCTCGTTATAAGACTGTAATGCCATTTCCTGAATACCACCAGTAAAGTGCAGCAAAACTCCTTCTTGTGTAGACATTCCTTCCTTAGAGATACAAAGGTCTATGGCAAGGAATGTTGTTTGGAGGCCTATGGCAAGGAGCAGGTCACAAAATGGCAGAGGGTTTGGTCTCAGCAGGAGGGACAGAGTTCCAGCAAAGCTAGAGGGGGGGGGGGGCGTGTGCTTTTGGCGCCAAAACCACCCAACCACAAAGCCCCTCTTACAGGTAGGTCAGTAGGTATTTTTTCTGTACTGCTGGTAACTACCCCTCACAGAGAATGCCAATCTATTTTTTAAATTTTTTTTACTTACCGTACCTTCTCCAAAAGTGAATCTTCTACTGTGATATCAGAATGCCAATCAGATTATTTTTTCAAACTTACCTTCTCCGGAAAAAAATCCTCTTCTTTGCCCTGTGATGTGACCACAAAGGCTGCCAAGGTCTTTAACCACATCAATACTGGTCACTTTCGTCCCCTTCCTTCCCAGGACAATTTTCAGCTTTCAGCTCTCTCGCACTTTCAATGACAATTGCGCGGTCATGCTAAGCTGTACCCAAATGAAATCTTTATAATTTTGTTCACACAAATAGAGCTTTCTTTTGGTGGTATTTATTCACGACTCTGGTTATTATTTTTTGCGATATAAGCAAAAAAAGAGCGGAAATTTGAAAAAAAAAAACAATATTTTATAATTTTTGTTTTAAAAGAAATCCAATAAAATCGAATTTTGTCATAAATTTAAGCCAAAATGTATTCTGCTACATGTCTTTGGTAAAAAAATCCTGTTAAGTGTATAATAATTGGTTTGTGTGATCACGGACCACCAGTCCTCCTGTAGGGGGCCCGGGTACACAGAGGGCCCAAACAGCAGGGGGAATTAGTGCAGTTGGACGGAGGGGCAATTACAGAAGAATGCCCTGTGCATCTCTCTGCAGCAGCTGAAAGCCAGTTTCTCCCCCTCTTGCCGGCTTTCAGCTACTGCAGGGAGAGACACAGACACAGACACAGAGCATCGTTCCTGTAATTGCTTCTCCGACACCGATCCCCATTTCTGTCCTGCCTGCTTCTGATCTCCCCCCCCCCCCCCCCACAGCATTGTAGGCTTCCCTGTCCTTTAAAAAAAAAATTGTAAAAAAAATAGTAGTTAAACATTGTAATAAATAATTTTAAAAAATTGTAAAAATAGAATAATTGTAAAAAAAAAAAACATTTTTATAAAAAGTTTTTTTTTTATTAAAAAAATGTAATGTTATGTTTGTGTTCGCTAATAATGATTTTAGTGTATCTTTAGTGAAAATATGGTCTTGATATATTGGGGGGTGGGGGCCCTGCCAGGTCGGCTGTACAGGGCCCCATGATTTCTAACAGCAGCCCTGTACGCAGATGATCCTGTACAGATGTGTGCAGGTGATCACAGACATATGTGTGCAGATGATTATTGGGACATGTGATTTTACTGTTACATATGTGGGGGACAGGTGTTTTTACTGTGTGGGGACATGTGTTTTGGGGACACTATTTTGGGGACTTGTGTGTCAACATTGTGTGGGGACACTGGGCCGGTGATCAGTGTGTAAAAAGCTGAAAAAAACAGCTCATACTCACTGATCACGAGCCGGCTGAAGCGACCTGCACTCCTCTCCTCACCGACAACTTCTGTGTCAGGAGAGGAGAGCCGATGTGCGATCCCCCTCCTTCTGAGGGACGTTCCTGAATGTCCACTCAGGAGGAAGCACCCACCCGACAGTACATGTACAGTGGCCAGGTGGGAATTAGTTAATCCACTTCTAGCTAGGAGGGGGGGATCCAAGGGAGCGCCTTGCACCAATTCCTCTATATGCAGGGCACCTTATTAGATATCAGTCCTACACTGATTGGCAAGGATGTGGAGGGTTATCGGTGATCAATTCACTGCAGGTAATTCAGCATTGTCCCCCTGAGGGAAGAAGTGTTGGGTCACAGGAAGTATGTATTAAAAGAATGTATGGTTGTAAGATTTCTTTACTCTCAGTGTGAGTTCTTCCTAAACTATATTTGTCATGTATATTTTTTAATATGTGGTTATAGTACTTTATTAGTGCTAACTTACCCACCAGTCTTGACAGTCTGCAAAGGACTAGGGAACCCCCCATGTGGTATTGCTCAGACTCAGCACCGATGCCCCCAGGCAACCAATACAACTTCGGATAACTTTCTCCAAGTGACAGGTGTTCCTAAAATAACCAGGTATAATTGCCAAAAGAGTCCTTACTGAATGCACAAATGTTCTCAGTAAGAATTGGCAAAAACATCAATAAGCTGGTGTTTTTAACAGGTGCAAACATGCTGGAATAGATTTTGTGAGTGGGATGCTAAAAAAAAAAAAAAGAGCCAAATGCAAAGTAAAATTCTCTAACTGCAATTGGTGTAAGAACCCAGCTTATAATGAATTATCAGCATTCAGAGGCCCCAAGACAGACATATGCCAAAAGAATATTTTTCCCATCATGACCAACATGCTCTTCTAAAATGGTCATAGCTGACCTCCTTCATAAAAAAAAAAAAATTGTTTTGGGCCAGCAAATTAAAGCTGAAGCTTAGGTAAAGAAAATGTATTGCATAGTTATGCCCCGTACACACGATCAGACCTTTTTCCGATCAAACTTCCATCGGAATTCCGACAGAATTTCATCGGAAAAAAATAGAACATGTTCTTTTTGAAAATTCCGATGAAATTCATCGGAATTTCTCCGATGGGGCCCACACACGGTCGGAATTTCCGATGAAAAAACCCCAACGGACTCTGTCTGAATTTTTTTATCGGAAATTCCTATCGTGTGTACAGAGCATTACTTTGGTTCAGCTTGGAATTTTGGAAGAATGCATACCTCATACCCATAGGTGTGCACAGCCTATTGCATTAGGGTGTGCGCCCTAAAGCTCAAAAACGTGTGTGTCTATATATATATATATGGCCCCGGCACATTGACGTCCCTGCCGGCACAGTGAAAGAAAATAGAGTTCTTTCCTATCTTAACGATAATGCTAATGCACATGGGGTGATTAGGGTGTGCCCAGTCACCGATCTTCGGGGTGCAGTGCCAAGCATCTGCCCCTCTGCACATTGACCACAGGAGGTTACCCACTTGGCACCCCTGTCATTCTCAGAATGCCCTGTGTATTTATTTAATGATAAAAAAACGATACTGGGGTGATGCCTGCAGCATACAAGCTCCGCCCCCCTGAAAAATGCCACCCAAGGCAATTGCATTGTTTGCCTCACAGTAGATATGCCCCTGAGTGCAGAGGCGGCTCTCTAATTAGGCAAATTAGGCAATCGCCTAAGGCCTCACACTCACAGGGGCCTCGCGGCCGCCTAATTTGCCTGTGATCAATACTAATGTCGGCGCCATCGGATCTCAATCACCCCTCTCTCTTTATCACCTCCCATTCTCTCCCCCCTCTTGCATTGGCTGAATATGTCTGATGGGTGAGGAGGGTGCCCTGGAAGTAGTGTTTATCACCTGTGTGCTAGATCCGTGCATTTTCTGCAACCATTTTTCTTGCTTGAATTATTTTTCCCCATTATGGGCGTGAGTAGGGCCTCATGTCTAAGTTTTGCCTAAGGCCTCACAAAGCCTAGAGCTGCCTCTGCCTGAGTGGAT
This sequence comes from Rana muscosa, assembly GCA_029206835.1. Taxonomy (NCBI): domain Eukaryota; kingdom Metazoa; phylum Chordata; class Amphibia; order Anura; family Ranidae; genus Rana; species Rana muscosa. The sequence goes on from CM055117.1 coordinate 1,077,112,110, forward strand.
TGTAATATATTTTTGTTTTTGGGTTTTGATACACTTTGACCACTTAAGGAGCGGAAGGCTTTGCCCCCTTAATGACCAGGACATTTTTTGCAATACAGCACTGACTATTGTGCGTTCGTGCGACGTTGTACCCAAACAAAATTTACGTCCTTTTTTCCCACAAATAGAGCTTCCTTTTGGTGGTATTCGATCACCTCTGCGATTTTCATTTCTTTTTCGTACATCACGGGACACAGAGCGACATAGTCATTACTAATGGGTTATATAGTTACCGTCAGGTGCTGGCACTGGCAACTTCCAAAACCGGAAGTACCCTCCCCTATATAAGCCCCTCCCATCCGGGAGCACCTCAGTTTTTTGCCAGTGTCTAAGGTGTTGGCCAAGAAGAAACATGTGTTTTTCACTGAGCTTGCGTACAGGTTCTTTTGGGCCTCAGTAAGCTATTCCGGATCCGACCAAAAAAGCTTCATAGCTAAACGGTCGGTACCCGGGCCTTGCAGAGAAGAGCAAGGTTCTGCCTGTAATGCTTCTCTTAGGAGAGCTGGACCCTGGGATCCAGAGCTCTGGTCATACCCACGACCAAGATGTTTTCTGTGCAGGGTGCTATACAGGTCCAGGGGAGTGGAATCCTTGGGAACCCGGTCCCTGAAGGTTTGATTACAATGCCTGCCGTGATAGGTGAAGTTTGGGCTTTTGTGGACCAAACAAAGTCCTGCGGCGGGGAACAGGTAAGTGGGGGCCCCCAGGAACTTGGTTCTATTGGGGGACCCCCAAGCCTAATTTGTCTTTCTGTCTGTTACCTAACGGTATTCCCGCTAATATCTGTGCATGCCTGTAACTACTAAAAAAATGTAATAATTTTTAATGGTGGTCAAGAAAAAAAAAAAAAAAAAAAGAATGTTTTTTTATATATGTTTAGTATATTAAACTGCGGTACCTGTGTTTGTCCACTAGAGGCCGCTGTGGAATGTTTTTCTTGTCATATGGACTAGTTTCTTCTCAGAGAGCAAAGTCCAGGCAGCTGGTGAGTTCTCCTACAGGAAACTGTTTCCTCTGCCATGTTGCAGTGTTCGTCTATCCCCCGGCCTGCGGCAAAGGGGGCCCTGGCTCCTGTCCCTGGTTTCCATGTTTGAAATTAGCGCCGAGGCGCACGTGGCCGCGCGCGTGCGCGTGCACGCGCCTCTATATATAGAGGTGGCCGGAAAAAGGGGCGGGGCCTGGGGGATGACGCTCTGTGCGCGCCGCAGCGCTTCTGCGCATGTGCGGGCGTCCCAGCAGGTTTTAAAAAGCCACATTATTGCAGTAAGCTGGCTATGAAGTACAGAGACAGAGCTGACAACATTTAAAGGCATACAGCAAGCGGTTGATACAGGCATCCCCTAGAAAGGCACATTAGTAGACACCAACTGTTTATTATAGCAGCATTTATGCTAGACTATTCTCAGTAACTGGTGTATTTTCGGCTGGAATACCTCAGCTTTGTGGCTTAGGAATATGCCGTCTAAAAACTCCGGGACTAGAAATTCCAGGAGGAATAGAGGGTCTCCATCGGGCTCTGAGGATCTTGGGCATGCTTTGGCTGCACCAGTCTCCCCTGAAGAATCAGAGGTTAGTGACCGTAGGGCACCCCCAGGAGTACCTGGTACTGTGGCTGTCCCCAGTTCACCTGCTCCTGTGTATGTAACAGAGGAGGTTTTTTCCTCAGCTCTGGGAGGGCTGGAAGAGAGATTGTCAGCACTAATTGCTGCTTCCCTGTCACAGGAGAAAAGCGCTCGATCTCCGTCTCCTCCCTCAGAGTGCCTGTTAACAGAGCAACAGTCCCATACAGAGGTCGACCTACCTGAGGGGGATCAGGATGAGGTTGATTCGGTTGTAGAGGAATCAACAGTGGAGGAGCCGTTCTCAGCATCACATGCTGAGAGGTTATGGGTTCAGTCCCTGACTAATATGGTCCGATCAGCATTTAAAATGCCACTTGCGGAGCCATCCTCCTCTTCTGTCTCCTCGTTGGGGTCGCTAAAAGCTCCCCAGACTGTTTGTTCTTTCCCGATCCATCCTTTATTGGAGGGGCTCATTTACCAGGATTGGGAGCATCCTGACAAAATATTTACTCCCCCCAAGAGATTTCCGGTGGTCTATCCTATGGAGGATAAGTTCGTCAGAAAATGGAAGGTCCCTACAGTGGACGCAGCCATCTCTTGTGTGAATAAATCACTGACATGTCCGGTGGAAAATGTCCAAATGTTCAAGGACCCAATAGATAAAAAATTGGAGTCCTTATTGAAATCTGCTTTTTCTACAGCAGGATTGGTGACACAACCAGCAGTGGCAGCTATAGGGGTCTGCCAAGCAGTGAAGGATCAGTTGAAACAGGTCTTAAGGGACGTGCCAGATCAGCAGGCTCTTGCTCTAGCTGATCTACCTAGAGCCTTATGCTTTGCGGTGGACGCTATAAAGGATTCAATCCATCAGGCCTCCCGCCTTACGCTGTCTATAGTACATATGCGCAGGCTTCTATGGCTCAAAAACTGGTCTGCTGAAGCTCCCTGTAAAAAATTGCTGGTCAGCTTCCCATTTCATGGGGAGCGTTTATTCGGGGAAGACCTGGACAAGTATATCCAGAGAATTTCCAGCGGTAAAAGTACACTCTTGCCGGTCAAAAATAGAGTTAGAGGTCCCTCTTTTAAGAGGCCGGCTTCTCCAGTCCCTAGGACATCGGCTGTGAAACAGTTCCGACGGCCTCCCCGGTCAAATCCCGGAGGTAAAAATCAGGGACAGTTGCAGGGTAACAAGAAGCCCTGGAGCAGGAGAGGTACAAAACCTCCCCCAAAGTCAAATGCATGAAGGGTTGCCCCCACCCAATCGGGTGGGGGGAAGACTTCAGTTGTTCACAGAGACCTGGCGGGACACGATCCGAGACAGATGGGTGCTCTCCGCAGTAAATCTGGGATACAAATTGGAGTTAAAAAACTCCCCTCCTTCCCGCTTTATAAGGTCGAACGTGCCAAGGGATCCCCAGAAGAGAGGATCCCTCCTGTTGGCACTGGAACAATTATTGCTTCAAGCAGTAATTATAGAGGTCCCCCTGGAAGAATGGGGGTTCGGGTTTTACTCAAACCTCTTTACAGTTCCGAAGCCAAACGGGGACATGAGGCCCATATTAAATCTAAAAGGGCTAAACAAATTCCTGCATATCAGGACTTTCCGGATGGAGTCGATCCGATCGGTAGCCACTGCCCTACAAGGGGAGGAATGGTTAGCCTCGATCGACATCAAAGATGCGTATTTGCACATCCCCATCTTTCCAGCCCACCAGAAATTTCTACGCTTTGCGATAGAAGGGCGCCATTTTCAGTTCAGAGCCTTACCCTTCGGTCTGGCCACAGCACCAAGAGTGTTCACAAAAATTCTGGCCCCATTATTGGCCAATCTAAGAACACGAGGTGTAACGATAATGGCATATCTAGACGACTTGTTGCTGATAGACCACTCAGTGGAAAAACTAGAAGTGGTTGTTCACGAGACAATCAAGTATCTGGAATATCACGGTTGGATTATCAACCGAGACAAGTCAGCCCTAAAACCAGTCAAAAGTCTGGAATACTTGGGGCTAAGGCTGGATTCAGACCAGAGAAAAATTTTCTTGCCTCAAGAAAAGGGGTCGTCTTTGAGAGATTTGATCCACTTAGTGGGTTCAAAAAGACAGCCATCCATACGCCTATGCATGAGGCTGCTGGGAAAAATGGTGGCATCATTCGAAGCAGTACCCTACGGTCAATTCCATTCAAGGAAGTTGCAAAGGGCCATACTGTCAGCCTGGAACAAAAAAGTTCAGGCTCTGGACGTACCAATGTCCTTGTCCCCTTCCGTTCGCAGAAGCCTCCGTTGGTGGTTGGTTCCCCGGAATCTGGAAAGAGGGAAATCCTTCAGTCCGATTTCTTGGAAGGTGGTCACTACAGATGCCAGCCTTTTAGGCTGGGGAGCAGTACTGGAGCAATGGTCTCTCCAGGGCAGATGGTCGGATGCGGAAAAGGCCCTGCCCATCAATCTCTTAGAGATACGAGCAGCCCGGTATGCCCTAGTAGCATGGACATCCAAACTCCAAGGGTCCCCTGTCAGAGTTCAGTCAGACAATGCCACAGCAGTGGCATATATCAATCGTCAGGGGGGCACCAGGAGTCGTGCAGCCCAAAGGGAAGTAAATTACATCCTGAGATGGGCAGAAAGATATGTCCCAGCCATATCTGCGGTATTCATTCCAGGGGTGGAGAATTGGAAGGCGGACTTTCTAAGTCGCCAACAATTATGCCCAGGGGAATGGTCCCTTCATCCCGAGGTTTTCCGGACAATATGTCAGCGGTGGGGAACACCGGATGTAGATCTGCTAGCATCCAGGTTCAACACGAAAGTGGACAGGTTTGTCTCTTGGACAAGGGATCCCCTAGCGTGCGGCTCGGATGCCCTAGTGTTCCCTTGGGATCAGTTCAAGCTGATATATGCATTCCCACCGCCACAATTGTTACCTCGATTACTCCGCAGAATCAGGGTAGAAAAGAAACCAGTGATTCTGGTGGCTCCAGCGTGGCCCCGAAGAGCATGGTACGCGGAGATTGTAAAAATGTCTGTGGGGAGTCCTTGGACCCTCCCACATCGTCCGGACCTGCTTTCGCAGGGACCGATATACCACCCTTCCTTACCAGCCCTAGGTTTGACGGCCTGGCTATTGAAGCCCACATTCTAAAAAGGAGAGGGCTCTCTAATGCTGTGGTGTCTACCATGATCAATGCCAGGAAACCGGTATCCAGGCAGATCTACTATAGAATCTGGAAGGCGTACATCGCCTGGTGTGAGGCCAGGAAATGGCATCCACGTAAATACGTAATAGGTAGAATTCTGGACTTCCTACAATGGGCTGTAGATAGGAAGCTTGCCTTGAGTACTATCAAAGGTCAGATTTCGGCCTTGTCAATATTTTTTCAAAGGCCCTTGGCTTCGCATTCACTAGTCAAAGCCTTTATACAAGGAGTGATGCGTATTAGTCCTCCGGTTAATATTCCCATATGTCCATGGGATCTAAACTTGGTTCTGTCGGTTTTACAGAAACAACCATTTGAACCATTACAGCATATTTCCTTAGTGCTTCTCACCAGGAAATTGATTTTTCTAGTAGCCATTTGTTCGGCTAAAAGAGTATCGGAATTAGCAGCTATGTCCTGTAAGGAGCCATATCTGGTTATCCATAAGGACAGAGTAGTGTTACGTCCTCATCCAGCCTTTCTTCCTAAGGTGGTATCGAGTTTTCATTTGAACCAAGATGTGGTTCTTCCTTCTTTTTTCCCCAAGCCTACTTCGGTAGAGGAAAAGTTATTGCATTCTTTGGATGTAGTAAGAGCAGTTAAAGCTTATCTAAAAGCCACTGCTCAGATTCGCAGAACGGATACTTTGTTCATTCTGCCGGAAGGCCCCAGAAAGGGTCAGGCAGCGTCAAAATCTACTTTAGCCAAGTGGATTCGACAGGTCATAATACAAGCCTATAGCTTGAGAAGTAGACCGCCTCCGTTCAAAGTTAGGGCGCACTCCACGAGAGCAGTTGGAACTTCATGGGCAGTGCATCACCAGGCCTCCCTGGCTCAAATCTGTAAGGCCGCAACATGGTCTTCAGTACACACGTTTACTAGGTTCTACCAGGTGGACGTTAGAAGTCAGGAGGATGTCGCCTTTGGGCGCAGTGTGTTGCAGGCCGCAAAAGATCCTCATGTCTGATAGCGCTCAGCTTATATATGGTGTATCCCCCCCCTCATTTGGCATTGCTTTAGGACATCCCATTAGTAATGACTATGTCGCTCTGTGTCCCGTGATGTACGAAAAAGAAAATAGGATTTTTATAACAGCTTACCTGTAAAATCCTTTTCTTGGAGTACATCACGGGACACAGAGCTCCCGCCCCTCTTTGGGGACACTTATTGCTTTGCTACAAAACTGAGGTGCTCCCGGATGGGAGGGGCTTATATAGGGGAGGGTACTTCCGGTTTTGGAAGTTGCCAGTGCCAGCACCTGACGGTAACTATATAACCCATTAGTAATGACTATGTCGCTCTGTGTCCCGTGATGTACTCCAAGAAAAGGATTTTACAGGTAAGCTGTTATAAAAATCCTATTTTTTTGCGCTATAAACAAAAAAAGACCGACAATTAAAAAAAAAATTTTTTTTTTTTACTTTTTGCTATAATAAATATCCCCAAAAATGTAAAAAAAAAACAATTTCTTCATTGGTTTAGGCCAATATGTATTCTTCTACATATTTTTGGTAAAAAAAAAAAAAAAATCACAATAAGCGTATATTGATTGGTTTGTACTAAAGTTATAGCGTCTACAAAATAGGGAATAGATTTTTATTATTATTATTATATATTTTTTTACTATTAATGGTGGTGATCAGCGATTTTAGCGGGACTGCAACATTGCAGCGGACAGATCAAACACTTTTGAAACTTTTTTTTGGACCAGTGACACCAATACACTGATTACTGTATGAATGTCACTGGTAGGGAAGGGGTTAACACTAGGGGGTGATCAAGGGGTTAAATGTGTTCCCTGGGAAGTGTTTCTAACTGTGGGGGGAGGGGACTGACTGGGAGTAGAGAGAGATCGCTGTTCCTAATCACTAGGAACAGACAATCTCTCTGTACTTGCCTGTAAGATCGGGGATCTGTTTGTTTACATTGACAGATCCCCGTTCTGGCTCTCTGTGGAGCGATCGCGGACATCGCGGCCGCCGGACACGCGCATCGGCTCCCCTGCCACGCCGTGGGTGCTACAGTGAGTCGCGGGAACGAGCCGACATGCCGCCGTATAATGGTTAAGTGGTTAAAGGACTGAAGTAGGGGGGCCATCATGTTCAAAACTCATCATATTCTGTGTCTTTCTTCCAGATGTGTGCAGTAATCCAGTGTCTAACTTTCCCTCTGTGTAGGAGCTTCCTGTAATAAAGACCGGTCACTGCTGCTCTCTCTCCTTGTGCAGGGTCACTAGTCTTGTTGCCGCCCCCTCCTGCAGTTTTCTATAGTAGGTGGAGCCTGCTGGGCCCCTCCCACAGCTCTGTTCTCTGCACCGACTATGTACAGCACAGTAATGATGTCACTGCTACACTTACAACGTAATATCTGGGTTTTCAAAAGTGGATTTACAGTATATCCTTTGTGGCAATGGAAGAATATGTTTAAATGAAGGAAATTGTGCCCAAGGTTCAGCTTTAGCCATTTTTTAACTCATCTACAAATATACGTTTGTTTTATTTGACATACCGTATATAATCGAGTATAAGCCGACCCGAATATAAGCCGAGGCACCTAATTTTACCACAAAAAACTGGGAAAACGTATTGACTCGAGTATAAGCCTAGGGCAGTGATGGCGAACCTTGGCACCCCTGATGTTTTGGAACTACATTTCCCATGATGCTCATGCATTCTGTGGTGTAATAGAGCATCATGGGAAATGTAGTTCTGAAACATCTGGGGTGCCAAGGTTCGCCATCACTGTCCTAGGGTGTCCACAAACTTTGCACACTTGTAGATGAAGAGTGGAGCTACAAGTGTGCCAAGTCTGGGGTCCAGGGGACCTATGGCCGGCCGGTACCGGGTCCCCAAATTCCGGGAGATCAGGCGCAAAAAGGTGACTCGAGTATAAGCCGAGGGGGGCATTTTCAGCACAAATGTGCTGAAAAACTCGGCTTATACTCGAGTATATACGGTATGTGATTGTACGTCTTATATCTTGGCTCTCTTTAGGTGTTCTGTTCTGAGGATATTTTAAATCAGAAGTTATATTTTATTTCTTTCCTAGGCCACCATCTGTCATCTGCATATGGTGAGTTTTAGTGTTTATGCTTTGTCTTTCCTGGTAAGGTAACTGATCGCTGCCTTCTGCAGTGGAAGAAATGCTTGTCCACGTGGGCCTCTGAAGATCTGTCTCTACCTCATTTTTTTTTTAATTTTATTTAATAATTGAAAATAAAAATGAGTGGGAGAGCTGAGTAAAAGGTACAAAACTATTTGGGCTCTTTCACACGGGACGGATCCGTGAAGATCCGCCCCGTGAAGCTCCGTTTGCTCAGCGGGGATCGCTCCGTTGATCCCCGCTGAGCCGGCGGATAACAGGGCGGTCCCCGCACACTGTGCAGGGACTGCCCTGTCAGAGCGCCGCTCTCCCCGTCTGTCCGTGTTCATCCGATCCGCTCCGCCGACGGATGGAAAAATAGGGTTTTCCTCCGTCACACTTTGTCGGAGCGGAGCGGGTCAGATGTCAGCGGACATGTCACCACTGACATCCGTGGCTCCATAGGGCTACATGGAGCGTCCGTCCAGGTCCGCCTAAAAAACTGACAGGCGGACCTGAACGGACCGTCCGTGCGAAAGGGGCCTTTAAAATAATATGCATCAGCTGCACATTCTGCCAACAACAATTATTACCGATAAGTGATTGTAAACTCGTATGCCCCGTACACACCACCGGTTTTCCTGACATGCCAAAAACCGACGTTTTTCCCAACGTGACACTTTACCGCCACCGCACCTCCCGCCCCAGTGTGAAAGGGGCCTTATCCAGGTGAATTACACTGCGTAGTTTTAGGGCAAATTGGAGTTTCATTTGGTGCTCATCAGTAATGGAAATCTTCAGATTTTTTTTATTATCAAAAGGAAATTGTCCCAAAAAAGGTAAAAAAAAAAATGATTTGAAATGTAGGTGTCTATTTCTTGATACTACTGTAACGTACCACCAAAGAACAACCCAAAACAAACTCTCCTGATGGTCGCAGGGATACCACATATGTCTATGTTATTTGATGTTTGTACCCGTTGTGAGGGGGTTAGCTCGGCAGCGGGTGTGTGTGACCCCCGAGATGGGCTCCCCACACAAAAACAGGCCCAGCAAACGGAGGTTGTGGTTTTCAAAATCAAAAAGGTGTGGTTTATTTTCTACTTACAGTGACAAAACACAGCAAAGCAAAAGAAACATAAACAAAATAAATCCTGGTCAACTTGACCTCTGACTAAACATACAGGTTTCCTAACTAACAACTGGGATCAGCCTAGTGCTGTCCTAGTCCCTAAGTCCCTGGTTTTAAATGTCCAAGCAAATAGCCACACAGGCTTTGTCTCACCGCACAGGGGTTCACTCTCCCTAGACAGTCCACACAGGTCTGGGTCCAGGCATGAGCTAACATCTAATGAAGCTGGGAGTTCTTATAGAGGCCTAAATGAGCTGACAAGCTTCAGCTGGTCTCATCAACTCCCTGTCTGCACGACGCCCCACACTCTCCCTAGAGGTATGAGTCATCCATGAGCCCACTAGCCTCAGCTGGGCTTATACAACTCTCCACCTAGTTGTATAAGTCGGCGTAAAGCCTGAATCTGGGCGAAATATATCTACCCCCCTGGATGCAACCAGGTGACTTTACCTTCCTGCTGTCACACCGTACAGTATTAGGGCCAAGAATCAATAGTGTCCATTTCACTTTTTTTTTATTCTACCTAAAACTCACTGACACTAAAATGCTTTCATTTAAATCCTACCTATAGCACACTGAATCTGACCGTTGACCCTGACCATGACCTCTGATACTAACATTGATCCGAATCCTGACACTGACCTAAATCAAACCATAATTTAGCTATTTTATATTTATATCATTATTTATTTTTACACATATTTTCTTTTTCCTTTTAAAATCCTCTCTTCTAGCAAGGAAAAAAAGTTACAATGTATCTTCTTCTCCATCCAAGAGGAGAAACAACAGGGACAGTAGACATGTGCAATTCGTTTAGTTTCTAATTTGTTTTTCACGAATTTAGAGAAATTTGTTAATTCCGAAATCTCAGAATTTACGAATTTTTCAATTTACGAATTTTCGGATTTCCGAAATGTCGAATTTCCGAATTTTTCAATTTATGAATTTTTGGATTTTCGAATTTCCGACATTTAGAATTTCCGCATTTCCGAATTTCAGAAATTCGGACTTTCGAAATTCCGAATTTCCGAAATTCGGATTTTTGAATTTCCGAATTTCCGAAATTTCGGAATTTCCAAAATTCGAAAATTGGAAATTTCGAATATTCGAGTTTCGAAAATTCAAAATTACAAAATTCGAAAATCTAAAGTTCGAAAATCTAAAATTCGAAAATGGGACATTTTTCGTTTTAGTTTTTTTAGTTTTTTTGCTTTTTTTGGAAATTCGGGAAATTCCGAATTTTTAGAATTTCCGAAAATTCGTTTTTTTTCGTTTTATTCGTTTTTGGGAAATTCGAAAATTCGGAATTCGGACATTCCGAATTCCGAATTTCCCGAATTTCCGAAAAAGCAAAAAAAGGAAAGATAAAAAAACAAATTTTTCGAATTTCCCGAATTTCCGAATCTCCGAATTTCCGAAAAAAGCAAAAAAAAAACAAATTTTTCGAATTTCCTGAATTTACGAATTTCTGAAAAAAGCAAAAAAACTAAAACACATTTTTCAGCAGTGCACATGTCTAAGGGACAGGCTGTACGGTGACAGATCACAGCCAATAGCCAATCACAGGCTATCAAAGCAATCATGTGATCAAGAACCTGTCCTCCCATCTCCTGATATTTAGTACGAGACCCGGGGCTGTTGCTCCCAGAAAAAAAGCAGGTAAACACATTTGCGGCCCCACAGAAGAAGACCCACTGCAATGAGGCCGTATATTAGCGTACGTTGGGTGGGAAGGGGTTATAGGCTAGTCTAGTGTTTCTCAACTCCAGTCTTCAAGGCGCCCCAACAGGTCATGTTTTCAGGATTTCCCTCAGATGAGACGGCTGTGGTAATTACTAAGGCAGTGAAACTGATCAAATCACCTGTGTAAAATAGTGGAAAGCCAGAAAACATGACCTGTTGGGGCGCCTTGAGGACTGGAGTTGAGAAACACTGGGCTAGTCCACAGTGCAGTTGATCTACAGTGGATCACTCTTTAGAAGGGGTTTGATAAACGGTGAGGATGTGTCATGTTGCTTCTTCACCACTTGTTTTAACCCCCTAATATAACTTCACATGCAGTTGTGTGGTTGTGTGTGGCCCCATTCAGGCAAATGAGTCACATTTAGTGGGCAGTACTGCCCCACTGAGCAAGCCATCGGGGATAACTTTTGCAGCTTGCCGCCCCCCCCCCCCCCCCAATACCACCCCTGCACATGCATTAATAGGCCAGGCTAGGAAATGTGCTATTGGTTACAAATCTGGGAGGTATTTTAGCCTATGAAGAAGGACCATTAGGGTCAGCCTTCTGGACAAATGTGTGTCTGTTCAGCTGTGGGCATGAGAGTTAGATCATCATGCAATCAGTATAATTTTATATATTTATATACACGATTTATATCTATTATTTATTATGATTATTATTTTTATTATAATTATTATTAATTTTAGTACTGTATTGTTTATTTTTAGTATTATTATTAGTATTGTTATTATGTTATTATTATTATTATTACGGTATTCATTTATTATACATTATTATTTATTATTATTTAGCATACATTTTATATCTGTATTTTTGTACACATTTTATCCAGAGTTCAGTTGGAGACACAAGATCAATGACTTTTTGTTGCACAGAGCACTTTATAGAGTTGGGTCTATCTATTTGGTATAGCACATCAATAGAGGTCTTCAGATTATGTAAGCATTGCACTATATAAGTTCATTTAAATAGCGCTGCACTATTAATTGCCATTTATTTATCATTGTTGGATGAAATACCTGTCTTTGTGCCTTCAGCTAAGACAGAGATGGCAATAGCAGAAGTTAACAATATTAGTTTAGAATGTTAGCAACTCATGTAATTACTAGATCACATATGAGTTGAAGATTCATTGAGAACAAATAGTTTCAGCTTGCAAAAGCTACTGTAGCCTCTCAGTGGCAGTGTGCTTCTGTTTAACATTGTAATTGTCTGATACAACTAAAGTATTAAATAAATGAAAATAGTAACAATAAAATAATAATTATTATGAGTAGTAATATAAATTGAAAATAATAATGATAGTAATCAAGGCTTTTTTTTTCATCGGGAACGCAGGGGATCGGCTCTTTCAACACTGAATGCATGTAATGGCAAGGTGTGGTGGGGTTTGCTGAAGGTTCTATTGTTGCGGTGGGGATCTGTTGTTGCAGGGGAGGTCTATTGTTGCTGGGAGATGTCTATTGTTGCTTTCTGCAGGAGGGGTCTATGGATGCTGGCTGGTGGGGGGTCTATTGTTGCTGGTCGGGGTCCATTGTTGCTGGAGTCAATCTATTGTTACTTGGGGGGGTATTTTGTCATGGGGGAGCTATTGTTGCTGGGGGATTTATTATTTCTGGGGGGATGAGGGGAACTTGTAGATGGGAGAGAGCTACTGTTGAGGAGGGTCAGTTGTTGCTGGTTGCTGGACAGTTAATTGATTCTGGCTGCTGGGGTGGATCAGTTGTTGCCGGAGTAGTATTTTAATGCTATTTAGTTCTTGGGGGAGATCTGTTGTTGCTGGGGGGATCTATTTTGCTGCTTCTCCTGTTATCAATAACCAACTCCATACAAATTTCTTAGTACTACAAAACGATGCTTGCTTCTGAATTCTCTAAAAGAGGTGGCACTTGGGGCTGGGTAGGGGGTGGAGCCAGGGAACGGTGCTCAGAGGTGGGTAGGAGGTGGAGACAAGGGGTGACTTGGAAGGGGGGGGGGGTTCTTGCACCAATTTTCTTTGAAAGAAAAGCCCTGATAATAATCAGAAGAAGAAGGAAAAAAAAAGTCATTATAAATGTGCATCTTCTGATAATGTTATGCATTGGAGCCACTGCTCCAAGCCCAACTCTCTACTGTGTATTTGAAAGCTGTTGCAAGGCATGCAGTTTTCTAGGCATGCAAGTGACTGAATACCCCAAAACAAAATTATTCCTCCACTATATATATATTTGTGTGTGTATATATTTATATATATATATATATATATATATATATATATATACAGTCAGGTCCATAAATATTGGGACATTAACACAATTCTAATCTTTTTGGCTCTATACACCACCACAATGGATTTTAAATGAAACACACAAGATGAGCTTTAACTGCAGACTTTCAGCTGTAATTTGAGGGTATTTACATCCAAATCAGGAGAACAGTGTGGGAATTACAACAGTTTGTATATGCACCTCCCACTATTTAAGGGACCAAAAGTAATGGGACAGATTAACAATCATAAATCAAACTTTCACTTTTTAATACTTGGTTGCAAATCCTTTGTTTCATCCCTGTGATGCTCTGCCAGGCCTCTACTGCAACTGTCTTCAGTTCCTGCTTGTTCTTGGGGCATTTTCCCTTCAGTTTTGTCTTCAGCAAGTGAAATGCATGCTCAATCAGATTCAGGTCAGGTGATTGACTTGGCCATTGCATAACATTCCACTTCTTTCCCTTAAAAAACTCTTTGGTTGCTTTCGCAGTATGCTTCGGGTCACTGTCCATCTGCACTGTGAAGTGCCGTCCAATGAGTTCTGAAGCATTTGGCTGAATATGAGCCGATAATAATATTGCCCGAAACACTTCAGAATTCATCCTGCTGCTTTTGTCAGCAGTCACATCATCAATAAATACAAGAGAACCAGTTCCATTGGCAGCCATACATGCCCACGCCATGACACTACCACCACCATGCTTCACTGATGAGGTGGTATGCTTTGGATCATGAGCAGTTCCTTTCCTTCTCCATACTCTTCTCTTCCCATCACTCTGGTACAAGTTGATCTTGGTCTCATCTGTCCATAGGATGTTGTTCCAGAACTGTGAAGGCTTTTTTAGACGTTGTTAGGCAAATTCTAATCTGGCCTTCCTGTTTTTGAGGCTCACCAATGGTTTCCATCTTGTGGTGAACCCTCTGTATTCACTCTGGTGAAGTCTTCTTTTGATTGTTGACTTTGACACACATACACCTACCTCCTGGAGAGTGTTCTTGATCTGGCCAACTGTTGTGAAGGGTGTTTTCTTCACCAGGGAAAGAATTCTTCAGTCAGCCACCACAGCTGTTTTCCATAGTCTTCCGGGTCTTTTGGAGTTGCTGAGCTCACCGGTGCGTTCTTTCTTTTTAAGGATGTTCCAAACAGTTCATTTGGCCACACCTAATGTTTTTGCTATCTCTCTGATGGGTTTGTTTTGTTTTTTCAGCCTAATGATGGCTTGCTTTACTGATAGTGACAGCTCTTTGGATCTCATATTGAGAGTTGACAGCAACAGATTCCAAATGCAAATAGCACACTTGAAATGAATTCTGGACCTTTTATCTGCTCCTTGTAAATGGGATAATGAGGGAAAAACACACACCTGGCCATGGAACAGCTGAGCAGCCAATTGTCCCATTACTTTTGGTCCCTTAAAAAGTGGGAGGCACATATACAAACTGTTGTAATTCCTACACTCTTCACCTGATTTGGATGTAAATATCCTCAAATTAAAGCTGAAAGTCTGCAGTTAAAGCACATCTTGTGCGTTTCATTTCAAATCCATTGTGGTGGTGTATAGAGCCAAAAAGATTAGAACTGTGTCGATGTCCCAATATTTATGGACCTGACTGTATATATACACATATATATATATATATATATATATATATATATATATACCGTATATACTCGAGTATAAGCCGAGTTTTTCAGCACATTTTTTTGTGCTGAAAATGCCCCCCTCGGCTTATACTCGAGTCACCTTTTTGTGCCTGATCTCCCGGAATTTGGGGAGCCAGTACCGGCCGGTCGTAGATCCCCTGGACCCAAAGCTTGGCACACATTTAGCCCCACTCTTCCTCTACAAGTGTGCAAAGTTTGTTGTCTGGGGGACCTACGGCCGGGGAGCAATGATTTTTCAAAGCCAGGCACCCCTTCCTTAGACTCCCATGTTAAACGGTAATTCCTCCGGTGACTTTGGGGACCCGGTCGTAGGACCCCTGGACCTGAAACTTTGCACACATGTAGCCCCATTTCTCCTCTACAAGTGTGCAAAGTTTGTTGTCTGGAGGACCTACGACCGGGGAGCACCGATTTTATAAATCTGGGCACCCCTTCCATAGACTCCCATGTTAAACGTCAGTCTAGTCATGGACACAGTGAGGCATGGACACAGTGAGGCATGCACATGGACACAGTGAGGCAAAGTGAGGCATGCAGATGGACACCCTAGGCTTATACTCGAGTCAATATGTTTTCCCATTTTTTTGTGGTAAAATTAGGTGCCTTGGCTTATATTCGGGTCGGCTTATACTCGAGTATATACGGTATTTATTTATTTTATATTTGGAAGGGCATTTATACAACCTAGCTCAAAATCCAGCCCTGTTTGTGCTTTGCGTGTTTTTCTAGAAGTCTGTATATTATTTCTGAAGGTCATTATATTTATGATGTCCCACTGAGCACTCCTTACTGTTTTGCATGGTAAATAATTAGCCAAATTGTGTTTTCTTAGCAAAGAAAATTGCCATTCTCCTTCCTGAGTTGTATAAATGTCCCCTTTTATTTGACAGCATGTAAGCTCACAAAATCCCACCAAAACAAACAAGCATAAAAGGAAAGTAAAAAAAAAAGATCTTTTCAGTCCTGGTGGGAAGTTGTGAGACTGACACTTAAAAGTTTTATTTTTATCAGGGCAATCATAAATATTGTTGTGTCATCAGCGTGACAGCGTCTTAAAACCATGATGGATGCATTAAAACCCAGCATGGTATTTTTTGATTGGTTGTAAATTTATTATATTGAATGCAGAGCTGTCAGCGGCTTCAGTCGAATCATTAGTGGCAGTACAGCAATGGAAAATAAGAGTTTTAAAAAAAAATTATTTATGTTTTTGCTATTTTCTCTGGAAATCCAACTGCAGAGAAAACTTTCGGTGGCTATATATCACTCCGGGATATTGGATGTGAATCTTTTTTTTTTTTAATTGATTTTTGTTTCTAATTTATTGCATTTGTCCTCTGACTACTCAGAAACCTGGCACTGTGGCTGTCTACAGCGTCATGCGAGGTGATTTAAACCTTTCTTGTTCAATGGCTCCTTGCTAAACGACAAGGCTACTGAGTGAAGGTCGAATGGAGGAAACTGATAGGGTATATGGAATAATGCCCTACCTGTTTGGTTAATTAGAATAAAAAGGTGTGATAATTGATCTCATTTTCCTCTGATCTGCACACTTAATGGAAGTGATCTCTTTTTTTTTTTCTTTTGAACTTGTATCACAAGGTTGATGCCACTTCCACCTTGTGCGGGGGAAAAAAAAATAAGATGGCGTGTAGCAAAAAATAGGAAGTGAGAAAGACATTGAGTTATTGGACTCTGAGGCTTCATGGCTTTATCAGAAGGGTCAGTAATAAATCCACAATAAATAAGCCATGAGACAAGCTGCTTATCTGTGTCTGCCTTTTGTGCTTAGTTTGGCAGAAAAGCTGATTATCCAGATTTCGGCCATCTATAGCTATGCAGGCCTGCTTGTGAAAAGTTTTTGTATAACGTTCGGGACAACATTGACGGCAGTGGACTCTGAGCCAAAATTCTCAGATTCAACTAAGGTAATCAGGATACCATCGTCTGCTGTAGTTATTATTATAAAGGATCTATAAAGCACCAAAAGCAGCACTTTGCAAATAAAAGGAGACATAACAGTAACAATACAACTCAAGACAAGAGCGTTAGGAAGGCCCTGCTTGTCAGAGCTTACAATCTAAAGAAGAAAGGGCAAGTGATACAAAAGGTAACACTTGTGTGGGGATGAGTTAATTTAGAAAGCAAAAGTTCAGTTGTCAGATAGAGGTGGCATAGGCTTCCCTGAAGAATAGGGTGACCAGACATCCCCGGTCTCCGGGGACAGTCCCCTGAATGAGGACACTGTCCCCGGACCAAGTCTGTCCCCGGTTTTGTCCCCGGATTGGATTTGAACAGGGGCTGGGGCAATTTTGAAGACAGTCAGTGCAGAATTGAAAAAAAAAATTGAATTACACCCCCCCCCCGCTCTGCCGCTCCTACTAGCTTAGGGGGGGGGTGGGTTGTTTCATTATCTGTGCCCCTTTCTGATGATCATGTGCTCGTCAGAGCGGAGGGAATATTTCTTCAGTTTCGGGTGCATGCCTGTTCTGCTCCCGCTCGCATGTTCTTCTGCCTTGGCTCAAGTCCCGGCCAGCCGCCTGACGGTCTCCTTGCCTTCCCTGGCGGAGTGATCTTCCTCGGTTCCCCACCCAGTAGTAGCCGGTGCACGGAGAGTAAGACTTGACAGGCGGAGGCGACGGGCAGAGAGTCGCTGATTACCGCCATTATTAGTAAAAAAAAAAAATATGTCCCCGGATTTCATTAAAAAAATCTGGTCACCTTACCTTAATCTTGGTGGTCAGTGGGATTGGAAAGGGCTCCCTTCCATTGGTGGTCAGTAGAAAGAATATCCCCTGAAAAGGGATATTGGCCGAGCAAATGTGGGGTACCATTAGGCAGAAGATCAAGCCTCCTGGTACTCCCTGCTCAAGGAACCTCCAGCAACTTTTGGAGGATCCCTAGGGTTCCACTGAACTGTGGTTGAGAATTAATGTATTGTGTATCACTAGATTTGTTTTAGAGATACAGGAGGGCCCCTTAATGGTTTTTCTGCGGGGCCCAATCACACATAGTTACAGGACTGTCTATTACCAAACTATACCTCTGTATATGTTGATGACTATAAATGTCAGTTCATTGTCCTCTTTAGCAACAATCTAGCGGTGAGGATAGAATCAAGGTCATACAGTTATACTCTCCTATTCTGAATTGATGCATTAAATTATGACCTATTTCAAGAGATGCTACTGGGCCATTGACAGTCAGGCTGCAAATCGCCCATAGACAAGTGCAGAGGACGTCCAGACAGTGGATTCCAAACTGGGACACGGCTCTGAAAGACACTTTGAAGAGTCTGAAATATGATTGATGGGCTGTCAGATAAAAGTTGCTTTTTAAGCTGCCTCTGCTCTCCATTTCAGCACAACTTTCAAAACCGTTTTCTGCATCTCCGGAAATTCTTTTCTGCAATTCAGATTCTCCCTGGATGAACGGGACTAAAGGAAACTCTCTTATTTATTTATTTTCAAATACTCCTAGTGAATAGTGTGCATGTGGAATGGATAATATTGCAATCTGCCAGTTTTAACAATCCAGCATACCTAAATGTTGATCTGCTAAAGCACTGGCTTTTTGTAAATGTTCTGGAAAGCTTGGCAGCATTCTTATGCCGCGTACACACGATCATTTTTCACGTCGTGAAAAATTTAATTTTTTTGTTTTCAACAAGAAAAACGACCGTGTGTGGTCTTTTTGTCATTTTTCACGACGTGAAAAACGGCATTAAAAACTACGAGAAAAATTAGAACATGTTCTATTTTTTCTCGTCGTTTTTCCTGACATTTCTTCCGCGGCAGTGTTTCCCATAGGGAAACACTGCCGCGGAGCCCATAGACGATCGTTTTTCTCATCATTTTAAAAAATGACGAGAAAAATGACCGTGTGTGGGGAACAAGCTGTTCCCTCATTTTAAATGTCATTATTCACTGCGTTTTTTTAACCGCCGTGAATAATGATCATGTGTACGCGGCATTATGCTGCGATGAGGCGGCAAGTGATGAGGCGGCAGCGCTCGTTCTGGTAAAACTAGCGTTCGTAATGGAGATATCACATTCATCACGCTGTAACGGACTGAAGAGCATAAGGCTGAAAAGCGCGAATCGTCTCTCACCAAACTTTACTAACACAAGGATCAGCAAAAGCAGCCCAAAGGGTGGCGCCATCCGAATGGAACTTCCCCTTTACAGTGCCGTTGTACATTTCGTACGTCACCGCGCTTTGCTCGAGCATTTTTTTTCATGATAGTGTGTAGGCAAGGCAGGCTTGAGAAGAATCACATCGAGAAAAACGTCGTTTTTTTCAATGACATTAAAAACGGCCGTGTGTACGCGGCATTAGAGTAGTAAGAGCTATCTTCATTATTGGGAACTATTAAAACCCAGATTAATCTTCACTATTTATTAATGTAATGCAGTCAGACTGCGTATACCACCCTTTCTCAACCTTTTTACTCCAGAGGGACCTTCGAACAAATTTTCAGGTCTCAGGGAACCTCTACTAAACCACTTCATTAGGGGTTAGTGGGAAAAAAATGGCTCTCACATTGTTGATCAGTGGGAAGAATGCCCCCCTTACAAGGGTGGTCATAATGCCACCCTAATGCCACGTACACACGCTTGGGATTTCCGATGGAAAAAGTCAGACGGAATTTTTTCATTGGATATACTGACCGTGTGTGTGCCCCATCTGATCTTTTCCCTCGGAAATTCCGACGGACTTAGAAAGAAAACATTTTCTCTTTTTTTCCGACGGGAAAAAAAATTCGATCAGAATTTCCGTTCGTCTGGATGCAATTCCGACGGACTAAAAAGCATGCATGCTCAGAATCAAGTCAACGCATGCTCGGAAGCATTGAACTTAATTTTTCTCGGCTTGTCGTATTGTTGTACAAAACCGCGTTCTTGACAGTCGGAATTTGGTGTGACAGTGTGTATGCAAGACAGCTTGAACGGAATTCCGTCGGAAAAACCCATCAGAGTTTATCCCGACGGAAAATACAACCGTGTGTACAAGGCATTACAGATGGCAAAAAAGATCATTGGTGTCAAACCACTGGCTCTGCTAAGTTGCATTGAACTATGCAGTCACCATCACAAGGGAGGTCAATAATACACATCTTCAGGAACCCCTAGCAACCTCTGGAGGAAACGTAGTGCCGGTTCACACTACAGCGACTTGGGATCCGACTTGTCAGACCTCAAGTTGCCCCAAGTTGCTGGACATAAGAAATTCCATTGAAGTGAATGAGAGCCGTCTTAATGTACACTACTGAAGTTGCTCCGACTTCAGAAAAGGTTCCTGTACTATTTCAAGGTGACTTGTACCCATTGATTTCAATGGAAGTCGCCTCCAAGTCGGATCTCCATCTTAACTGAAGCAACTTTACAGGAAAAGAACACAGTTTACCCAGGCAAACCCCTCCCTCCCACAGAGCTGATTATTCTGTGATTGGCCACAGCCAAGGTCGCCTGTCCTGGAGGCAACTTTAAGTCGCGTTGTAAGTTGCTCAAGTCACGCTGAAGTCGCCTCCAAATCGACTTGCAAAGTCGCGCTGTAAGTCGGGTTGCCGCTGTGTGAACCGGCACTTAGGGTTCAACGGAACCTTGGTTAAAAATGTCTGGTCTATATAATAATAAATATGGTACTCTTTTTCAACTTTTTTACTGCTAAATGCTATAGCAGGGGTTATAAAGGAGCAACCAGGTTTTGTTTCAAAGCTGGTCTCACTGCAGAGGTCCAATGCACCCTCTGCTGAGTCACAGCTAGAGGTCTCCAAACAGCAGCGATATAAGCTTTGCTGATTGCAGATAGCAAAAAAAAAACAGACCTTCCATTTACCCAACAGTCCACTTTAATAAAAATAAAGCTCTTCAGGGAAGGAAAGATTTCAGGGGGTGAGGTTGTACCCCCAAATATTCCTGGCTGGTGCCACCCTCTTCAGGCTAAAACAACGGTCCATTATCTACTGTCTGCACAGAAGATAAAATCTTCACAGGAATGCAGTCACCGTTATACTGTAGCTGTTACAAAACACTTTTATATTCCTTTTATCTGGAGTAGCCTATTTAAATCCTCCACAGAAACTTTCCAAGATTCATTAATCCTGATGAAGGTCCCACACTGGACCAAAACTTTTGATATTACGCCACGGCAATAAATAATTGATAGGCTAGGAAGGTGAGCACGCTCCAACGTGCTAATTGCTTTGCTTTCCAGATGTTTGCAGCCTGGTGAATCATTTGTATCATCGGAACACCTGCCACAAATCTAAGCTGGACTCATGAGCACTTTATTCCTGAGCGAGGCCTTTTATTGAGATAATATCTCATACAGACAAGCTTGATTAACGCGCTTTCCCGGGGCAAAATATGACCTGGCTATGGAGACAGCGCAATGCAAAATTACTTATTATTATGTATGGCTTGAAACACGCCATCAAACTGGGAGAGGAGTTTTCCATTCATCACCGGCAGATAATTTGTCTGAAGGAAGTTTGGGCCAAGTTTTTAGTCGGGTCAATTAAATATTAGTATAAAATTAGTCTATTAACCCTTGGATTAACTAGACTTTGTTTTTGTTTTTTGTTTTGTTTTTTTGTATTATGATGAATTAAGGTTAGTCTTTCTGTTTATTTCTTCATTTTCCTTCGAGTTAGATAGAATTTATTTGAGTGCTGTAAGAACTACATGACTAGCTTCTTATTGTATTCTGTGTTTTTGGAATATTGTAATTTCAGAACTATACCTTCCGTCAGTGGGATTTGAATTAGATTAATAGTGTGTAGCGCCCTGCTCCTTATGACCAGGCGATATGTTCAAATTTAGTGGGAGTCTGAGCTGGTAGTTAGGTCAGACTTGTAAAATTAAGGCTAAATCAGCCTCTGTTCTGGCTATGGCTGTGTTTGGGAGGATTTCCCACTGTTTGCCTGTAGGTGGCGTTACCACCCCAGGCCAATGTTGGAACACAAACAGGCCAAACTGCATTGGGTATTTTTCCCCGGGAACAGCTCAGTGGGGAGTGGTCTCCTTGCTGAGCATGCTGGGGAAGGATACTTAAGGGGCAGACGCCATTTCTTGGAGCTCTTCTTCGCCTTGTGGCCCTCCTGGCGCGAGGCATGTGTTACTGGAATTTCAGCCGTGGAGCCATGTTGGCCCGAGGCTGCATCTATGCCAGCTAGGCCCAGTTGTCCTGACTGGGGCCTGCACTTGAAGGTGATCCTTTGCTGTCCATCCTGCGGGAGGAAGCCACTCAATGGAGGAAACCAGGGAAGGATCTGTCCTGGAGAGGACCAAGCGGAAGGCTGGTATCTCGGGAGAGGCCTGGTAACTTACAGTCTGCTGGGATTGGCTTAAAGGCTCTAAGACTGTAAGGCTGGATATTCGAGTACTAAATCCTGTGGCAGAGAATCATTGAACAATGAACAATCATTGATCTGTCATTGATCTGCATTGTGTGCCTGAACCTTCCCCTAATCCTCCGTCCCTCCGCTTATGCAAGTGGTTGTGGAATAAAGCCTAAAAAGAAAGGATTATAACTTGTGTGGACATTGAAGTTTCTATAGACTCTCATCTCATCTCCTAGACAACGAAAGGTGAGGTAACGTGCAAGGCCCAAACTTAAACCAGCAGCTCCTACGGGGGTACCGCTACACGTGCAACAAGTATTCGTTACATCACTGTCTCCATCACCCATATCTGAACTTAAAAGCCAACTCCACAATTTTACAACATTTTTAAAAAGCAGCTATCTAGAAGTGTAAAGTATAACAAAGGCAGATGTGGCTACAATACTCACCTCTTCTCCAGCATTGTCCACCACAGACTTACTGCTCTCTGATTCAGTGTTGGTCCTCTTACAGTTGAATTGCACCCAGCATCTTCCAACCCACTTTCGGTAAGCCCAGGCCTGAGGGGCACATCATCAAGCCCGAGCTTATAGTACTCCGGAACAGAGTTTTATTCACAAATCACTACGTGAGTCCAGGAGGAAGGACCAGTGGAGGAGAAGTGGAAGATTCTAATATATTACTGGACTGGTCATGTTTTTTAGGGTATGCATTTAGAGCAGCCTTTTTCAACCAGGGTGTCCAGGCATCCTGGTGTGCCTTCAGTTTTCTTTAGGGGTGCCTTGGCAAAATTCCTAAAAATTTACCAAAAATTGTATGAATCTGAATTTTAGTTACACAAAGCCACATGTTTTCATTGTGCACCATTACACCAGCGTTTCAACAACCAATGAAGTTACCTTTAATGTTGGGTGTCCTATGTGTGTCGATGTTTCTGCCATATGTAAAATATTAGTTTCATTTTTTTACATTTTAGAAATGGGGTGCCTTGAGATTGTGCAGAATTTTAAAGAGTGCATTGATTGAAAAAAAAAGCTGAGAAACCCTGATTTAGAGAATTTAAAAAAATAGTGGTGGCTTCAGCTTCAGGTGATGGGGGTGTGGGGAAAGAGTGGAAAAAACGAAAAAGCTGAAGTTTGGCTATCCTCCTTCCAAGAGAGAGCATAGGAGGTTTAGTGTTGTTGGTTTCGGAAGAAGGAGAGGAATAAAGTAAGAAATTAGACTTCGGGATTGGGAAGTTAACCTAATATATCATAACCAACCTCATCTGCAGAAATCGCCAAAATCGTCCTCTCCTCTCCACCCTAGACATCTTGCTCTCTAGCACCCTTGATACCTCCTCCCGTGCTCACCTCCAGGACTTTTCCAGAATCTCCAACCCTCTGAAACTCCCTACCCCAGTATGTCCGGTGAGCTCCTACCCTGTCCACATTTAGGCGATCCTTGAAAACTCTTTTATTCAGGGAAGCCTATCCCACCTCCACCTAAAAAACTGTACTTGGGGTACCTCCATCAGATCATCCCCTGCAGCTATTACCTTTTGTACCACCACCCCCTCCCTTTAGATTGTAAACTGCATGAGCAGGGCCCTCCTGTTCCTTCTGTGTTGAACTGTGTTGTAATTGTACTGTACCTCGTTATATTGTAAATCGATACACAAACTGTTGGCACTATATAAAACCTGTATAATAATAATATATAAAAAATAATAATAATAACATAGATATACTTTATTTTTTCTCTACTATCATTTTATTTTTTGTCTTCGTTATATCACTATATCCTCATTGACGCTTGCCATCTTACACTCTCTAGCTTTTCTATTTTGCCCACTTTCATCTTCCTAACCTATCTAAGTTCCCCAACTGGCTTAAAGGAACTGTAGTTTGGCTGAGCGGCACTTCTATTTCCAAACTGTGCAAATATGCATAGTACATTTGCACATTATGGCAGACCTACCCTTGGTTTGCCTTCCTTTAGCGCCAACAGATTAATGGTCTCTGTTATCGCCCCTCTCATACCTCTGCTGCTTTTTCTGGTTTGGGATCATTCTTTGGCCATTGGGTATGGGTTTGGTCATCACAGCACCTACATGCATTTTTAGCACTAGAGTGCTGAGTGGGCTGAGTGTGTACATTGCACTGCAAAGGGGAAAGATGAGACACACAAAACCTCTTCTGCCAAAAAGCTTGACCTCCTAGTATTTTTTTAAGGGTTAGTTCCACCTAAATGCTGAATTCCATTTAGAATTATCATTACATCATTTAGGTTCCATTTACACCAGATGGTTAGGCAAATTTTTTGCAGCACTTGCCAATGCCAACACAAGGACCTGTAAAATAATACGGTGTTTGAGTGGTAGCAGTTCACACTAGTGCGTTACACTGTTATATGCTGGTTTGTGGTGGAAAAAAAGTAAAATGTGACCTATTTTTGTGCATCATCACACATGAAAAACAGCAGGCCAGTGCAAATTTGGCCATTGACCCTTTGCATGTTCCAGGAAGTGGGGAGAAAACTCCATGTTAAAATGCAATGTAATGCACCCCAATGTAGCATGCCAAAGCACATCGCCACACTTGCATTTATCTGTGCTCAAAGCACACATTGCGCTGTGCCTGGACCCCTAAAAATCAATCCCTTACTCTAACTGAATCTCTTTTCATCTTTCGAAAATGGCAGCAATGCCTGAAAAAAACATGTTGAAAAATGACATCCACAAGGCTTTCATAATCTATGTCCCGGTTCCTAAAACCGATCCCCACCATCCTTTCTTCTTCAGCCAGGTATCTGGTTATATGAATGCCCTTGTAACGTCTTTGTAGGGAACTGCTGACATCCCTATATCAGAGGTGCCTGTGATTGGTTGATCTTTTTTGTGATGTTCCTTCTTACCTTTTGATGGACATCATATGCAATCATCAGTGTTCCTGACAGCTCTGTATGGCTACGAGGGCAGTTATTTGAAAGTAAAGAGCTGCCCATTCACCATGCACAGCTCTGACTATATCTCCCAAGAATCATAGTTTTGTGAAATGCAGCTACAGTAGATCCTGGGGGAAAAGACAGTGGGAGATCAAACATAAAAGATCCCTCCTCCAGGTTGCCAGGCATTAGTGAAATTATGGGAAACCCTATTGCTTGAACATTGGGCATAGAAGTTTACAGTTGGTTTGAGAGTAACTTGGCTTTGCAAGACAAGCAAAATGTTTAAATACATTTTGACTTAATATACAAGCGATGTCTTGATATACAAGTAGCGTCATGTCATAACTGAGTATAAAAGTGAAGAGAGGCGCCTCGAAGTGTAGAAATATGGTTACATTTATTGAAGGTACAACATTTAGTAACTCACATGGTTGATGATAAAAAGAGGCACATCTAAGTATGCAGGCATTCAGGGTAAAGCTGTCCACATAGACCGTCCTCCTCACCGCCATTGACGTCATCCCTTCCACTCTGCACTCCACGAGCGGTTCCCGCCTCGCTTTCAGATCTCTCTATTGCAGGGTTGTCTTCCCGGTCATGATTGCTGACTGACAGCGGTGAGAGACGGTGGTGCGGAGGACGGTCTATGTGGACAGCTTTACCCCGGATGCCTGCATACTTGGATGTGCCTCTTTTAATCATCAACCATGGGAGTTGCTAAATGTTGTACCTTCATTAAATGTAACCATATTGCTACACTTAGAGGCGCCTCTCTTCTCTTTTACACTTTGTAGCTCCTGCTGGATTTTGCTTCTAATCCCCTTGTAGAGGCTTCCATTTGTGGACGGACATTTTATGGTTACACAACCAATCACATTGCTATAATCTTTTTTTATGGACTATAAACTGAAGGATTTATGAATAAATGGTTGTGGAACGAATCATCTGAGTTTCCATTATTTCTTTTGGGGAAATTCGCTTTAATATACAAGTGCTTTGGATTACAAGCACGTTTCTGTAAAAAATTCTGCTCGCAATCCAAAGTTTTACCGTATAATGGAATTTAGCGTTCATCCTGAAGCTCACATTTAAAGCCTTCTCCAGTAGACATGTGCACACTGAAATATTTTGTTTCGGAATTTCGTTTTCGTTACAAAAATTAATTTATTTAGTTACTCCCGAAATTTGTTTTTATTTATTTTGTTTTTCGTTAGAAATTGCATTAGTCCGAAAATCTGAATTAATTAAGGTCGAATCTGTCATTGAAGGCTTATGGTGTCTGTCGAATGTTCAAAGAAGATTCGACGGAGCAGCGAAACTGTACGACGCTGCAATCATACATTTCCGGTCGAATGTTCCGCCTACAAGCTATAGAAGAATTCTAATGTTGTATGACTAGTAATAATTATATTTATTAATTATTATTACTAGTCAACCAACATTAGAATTTTTCTATAGCCTATGGGCCGAGCATTTGACCGGAAATGTACGATTGCAGCGTCGTACAGTTTATCTGCTCCGTCGAATCTTCTTGGAACCTTCAACAGACACCATAAGCCTTCAATGACAGATTTGACGTTTGTATGTTTTTCTATGCTTTGTCGAATCTTCGTCGTTCACGTTGAATTGTCAAGTTAGTTCTAGCTATTTTACTGCTCCTCCTCTTTGGTTACAATCAGCCAATAACATTCATTATCATCATATCATCATTATCATCATCATTATCATCATTATTTTTATTTCACTTCCCCCACCCAATTCCAGCAGCGATCTTTTCTCTCTATGTCGAATCTTTTCTCTCTATAATGTCAAATCTTTTCTCTCTATGTAGAATAATCTTGGACTAATAGAGTTAAGGTTAGGCACATTCGACCACAGGTTCGATGGACACAGATTGCTATTGTCAGCGTCATGTCGAATCTCCTATCTATATTGAACTGTTGTTGCAACGAAAACAAAAATTAAGCATTTGTTTATGTCGGATCTTTCGGTTTTCGGATTCTGTTTGTTAAAACGATAACGAAAATACCTGAAATTCGGGCGAAAATGCATTCGGACGAAAACAAATGCACATGTCTATTCTCCAGTCTTCCAATCATTCATCCTACCACACAGTCTACATCTGGCTTATCTGTGCGGTAGGATGAAGCTGTAGCCAGCTGAAAGGTTATTCCAATTTTCCAAAAGCCAATTGTTTTTCCTTTCTTTACCAAATTCTTAGCTACCAGATTACCCCACTAAGCTCTTCGTTTATCTCGGCAATCATGTTTCAGTATTTCTGAGCTTCTTTGGACCTATGGTGAATTTTTGCCAAGTGGCTTGTTTGTCTTTAGTCAGTAGGAATCATTTATAAAAAATAAAAAAAAAATTATCAACCTGGCACCATTGCTCATAGAAAGTCATGCAATTCCTTAAAGGTTCTGATTTATGGTTTAAGAACTGGAGAGAACTGGAGCTCATGCCTTGAGGAGCCATTTGCTCTTGAAATACTCCCCTCTTCCACGCTCCATGTTTCTAAGATTAGGCACCCAGTTTGATATTAAAGTTGACTGGTTTATGAGGAAAACACTTCTGCTATTGCCCCAAGGTGTTTTTCTCTGCCCCCTTGCTTGTAAATCCCAACCTACTACATATCACACACCAATTGCAAACATCTATGGTAGCTAAGCTACATCATTTTTCCTGGTCAGCTGAATCCATGTCCTCATTTGCATATGTACCATAATTAAAGTAATTAATCTTAGTGAAATGCAGAATTAATTTTGGCTGTAGTCAGGCACAGAATTTTCTTTAAAAAAAAAAAAAAGTTTAGTGATTAAATACAGAAATAAAATTAGTACCGTATATGCTAGAGTGTAAGCCGAGTTTTTCAGCACATTTTTTTGTGCTGAAAATGCCCCCTCGGCTTATACTCGAGTCACCTTTTTGCTCCTGATCTCCCAGAATTTGGGGACCTGGTACCGGCCGGCCGTAGTTCCCCTGGACCCCAAGCTTGGCACACATATAGCCCCATTCTTCCTCTACGAGTGTGCTAAGTTTATTGTCCGGGGGACTTACGGCCAGGGAGCACCGATTTTTCAAAGCCGGGCACCCCTTCCATAGACTCCCATGTTAAATGGTAATTTCTCCAGTGACTTTGGGGACCCGGTACCAGCCGGTCGTAGATCTCCTGGACCCAAAACTTTGCACACATGTAGCTCCATTTCTCCTCTACAAGTGTGCAAAGTTTATTTTCTGGGGGACCTACGGCCGGGGAGCACCGATTTTTCAAAGCCAGGAACCCCTTCCACAGACTCCCATGTTAAACGTCAGTCTAGTCATGGGCACAGTGAGGCATGGGCACAGTGAGGCATGGACACAGTGAGGCATGGACACAGTGAGGCATGCACATGGACACCCTAGGCTTATACTCGAGTCAATACGTTTTCCCAGTTTTTTGTGGTAAAATTAGGTGCCTCGGCTTATATTCGGGACGGCTTATACTCGAGTATATACGGGTAACTAATTTTATCCTGTAAACATGCTCATTCCAGGACTTAACAGGGAATTAAAATTCACTTTTTTACGCTGTTATGGTGACTATCTGTACCTACCTGTAAAATCTTTTTTTCCCCCCTAGAGCCTATTCTTGTATGTGTTAGTGTCCTCATTTTCTAGTGTTGTTTACAGCAGTCAGAAGAAATGGGTTATTTCGAGTCAAATGTTTGTTCATTAAAGAGAGATCATAGAAAGCTTTTGCATGGAAGCTTTTTCATAAATCAATGCCACATGGAAAAATTGATCTGTAGAGATGGAATTTCTTATGGAATGAAGGATCATTTCCATTTTAAAATTGAATTATTCTGCACAATTAGAGGTGAGCTGAGCGTTCACTTAGGGCATTTAGCGTAGATAAACATGCCCGCTTCCTGCTGACAGTGGTTTCTAAGGAAGTAGTGGGTGCCTGCATTCATTCCATCCTTAGCAACCACTGACATCACACTGCTCACTCAATTACATGGCCAGGAATCCCCCGACCACATAAGCAAAAGGGTGGGGATAGAGGGGGGACATTATTGCCTAAATATGACCCCTTCCCTTTATGTTGGCAATGACATCTCGGGGAGCTGCCATTCAGCGAGATGGGACATCACAATAAGGTTGTTGGGATTTTTCTTATGATGGGTGTAAGGAATCATGACTGACATGGGTCTACAACATAGGACTTTTTTTTTTCTTAAACAAAGCTGTGTTTGTGTATTTATTTACTTTTCACTTTTTTTGTGGGTAGGGGTACCCGTTTCCAGGAGCGGCTGGTCCATTGGGGGTGCAGGGGTGCCGCTCTCCTAGTTTGCATGCAGGGATGCATGCAGGGTGCCGTACTCATAGGTTTCTGGGGCTCTACTTGGCTTGAAAAAGGTTGGGCTCGGGACGCAGAGCACTGCGCCCTGAACCCACCCACTTGTGACACTAGCGAATCAGGACAGGAGGCGGATCAGGTTGGCTGGGAGGAGAAGCCGAGAAAGCCATGGTGGGGTGAGTGTGGGGGGACCGTCACCTTGAAGGGGGCCGTCACCATGGAGGGGTGAGTGCGGCGGGACCGTCACCATGGAGAGGGGAGTGCGGCGGGACCATCACCGTGGAGGGGTGAGTGTGGCGGGACCGTCACCATGGAGGGGTGAGCTCGGGGGACCGTCACCGTGGAGGGGCTGAGTGCGGGGACCATCACCGTGGAGAGTGAGTGCGGGGGGACCATCACTGTGGAGTGGGTAAGTCCGGGGGGTCAGTCACCGTGGAGGGGCTGAGTGCGGACCTGGGGGGGGGTTGCCAAAAAATTTAGCACCAGCCGCCACTGCTCATTACTCATTTACATGAGGGGGGGGGGAGTTCCGGTATCTGGGTTGCTCCTAGTTGTTAAAAGAGGTTTGAATTTACAAAAAGCTCTCCCCACAGACACCCACAATCCTGGGGACAAGCAAAATTAACGGCACATAGCCTGGTATGGTTCAGGAGGGGGATGTAAGCTTGTACCCCCCTATTTTCTAGCCTGCATACTCCGGTAAGGGTCTGGTATGGTATTTTTACCTCTGAAAGGCAACAAGTAAAATATTACATTTCACACATATTGCAAATATTATGGGGATTATTCGTGACTCTTGTTTTCCTATTAGAAACTGACCACACTAAGCAGGAGAGCTTGCTCTCCTCCAATATATAGACTTCTCCTGACATGCCCCCGCTGCACAGCCATTCACTAGGAAGCTCAGTGTGATGCTGTTTCTCCTCCACCTGCTCTTATGTATCATCTTTCACATTATACAAACAAATTGGGCTAACTTTACTGGGGTTTTTTTGTATTCATGAAAGTGTATTGTTCCCCAAAAAATTGCATTTGAAACACTGCTGCGCAAATACAGTGTGACATAAAATATTGCAACAACCGCTGTTTTAATTTCTAGGGTCCCTGCTAAAATATATATATATATATATATATATATATATATAGTATATATATAATGTTTGGGGGTTCTAAACAAAAAATACTAATTTAAACTTGTAAACAACAAATGTCAGAAACTAGACCTCACTTAGCAACGTCCTGGGAGTACTTAGCAACGTCCTGGGAGTATTCCAGTCAGGCTGTCTAAGGTATGTACAGTAAATGGACTACACCTATAGCAAGGGTATTATTCATCTTTCGTCAGAGCTGCACAGTTTAATTTAATCTACAAACATCCCTTCCGTACATAGGCAGTTTTTTTGTAAAGATGAACTATCCTTTTAACTGGGCAGTACATTTACCTTATGTAGCACCCTGATGTCTAGGCAGGGTTGCTCCTAAATTTACATGCCAGGTAAAGTTGCCTTTGCCAATTGTTAGGGATCAACTGATTTCACCCTAAGTCTGGAATTGCTGCACTTCTCTCTTCTGTCGCTGGGTGGCCGGGTACCTGGTGACATTGGATAAGATAAGGCGATGCAAGGACAGATTAGGAGTATATGGGGTGTCTCAGCCAATGAGCAGGGGTTTTCTTGGCCCCTTGGCCTGCTGGGATCTTGCTACACTTAGGTATAGTGGTTCTCAACTCAAGGTGTTCAACATGGCATGTCCAGTTGATAGGTGTCACTGACTATCAACCTGGGCCATTCAAGCCAATAGGACTTTGCTGCGGCTGCAAGCTAGGCATTGTTCGGCAAAAAAAAAAAAAAAGAGGCATTCAGGAGATCACTTCCTGTACTCCTGACACCACGGATCCCTTGTGGTTCCTTTTACAGGTTGTGTAAATTTCAGAACTGGATAAACAGAAATACAAATCCTTTGGCAGGCAAAACAGCTCCCATTTACAGTATGTATTTCTGTTTATTTAGCGGTTTGCCTGGAGCTCAGGTTTAACGCGATTTTTCAGTATTGCATTAGCCACTGACTAAATGATTATACCTGTTGCCATGAGTTACGTTATAAAACGTAGTGTTTAGTGGACCTCATCAATTTATATGTAGCTATTTCCATCAATATCACGATTATTTATTCATAGAACGAAACTGGCGTGTTTTGAGGTGTGCCATATCCAACTGAGAACATTTGTAATTTGCGCTGATTGTGAACTAATAGGAAAGAGCATTTTCCAGCCGCCCCCCCCCCCCCCTCCGAGCTTGGCAACTCCTGAAACATTCATTAGGTTGTTGAGGAGAAGTGCATGGATGGAACAATCTAAATTTATCTCAAATTATTTTCCTAGAAGCAAAAGGTCATCTCTGAGCAAGCCTCACAAGGACAATACAATAATTATTAACACAACAGATAAAAGGCATAGGAAAATGAGCATCAGCCACGTTCTAATAAAGAAAAACCAATCCAACTTTCTGATTGTCCAGATTGTGTGTGGGGTGTAATAATGAATACTGAGTTTTCAATATGAACATAAAATCACGAACATGGGGACGTGACCTCAAATAGCACGAGAAAAGTTCAAAACTAATCTAGAAATTATTATTTTTATCAGAAGAGCACTTGATGATTGGATTAGACTTCCAGTGGAGGTAGTGAGTCAGTCAACAGTAAGTGTCCGTTCACACTACCGCGACTTGGGATCCGACTTGTGTCGCCCCAAGTCGCGCGACATGAGAAATTACATTCAAGTGAATGAGAGCCGTCTTAATGTACACTACTGAAGTCGCTCCGACTTTAGAAAAGGTTTCTGTACTACTTCAAGGCGACGTCTAGGCGACTTGTACCCATTGATTTCAATGGAAGTCGCCTCCATAGTTGGATCCTGTCTTAAACTGAAGCAACTTTACAGGAAGAGAAAATAGTTTTCTCAGGCAAACCCCTCCCTCCCACAGAGCTGATTATTCTTTGATTGGCCACTGGCAAAGTCGCCTGTCCTGGAGGCGACTTGAAGTCGAGTTGTAAGTCGCTCCAAGTTGCGCTGAAGTCGCGCTGAAGTCGTCTCCAAGTCGCCTCGCAAAGTCGCGCTGGAAGTCGTGTTGCCCCTGTGTGAACCAGCACTTAGTGGATTCAAGCATGCTTGGGACAAACACAGAACACAAAAAAAATATATACATTTATACAGTATATATACTATATACAACCCCAATTCCGAAAAAGTTGGGATGCTGTGTAAAACCTACATAAAAACAGAATGCAATGAATTGAAAATCTCATAAACCCGTCTTTTATTCATAATAGAAAATAGAAAACATATCAAATGTTTAACCACTTCAGCTCCGGAAGGTTTACCCCCCCCCCTTCATGACCAGGCCATTTTACACATCCAATTTGCACTAGTTTGAACCCAGCCAAACCTTGCATTATTTAGATGGTACTTCGAACTATGTTCACAGACATGGAACAAGTCATGCCTGTTTTTAATGCAGTGCCACCTGAGGGCCCAAAGATCATGGTCATCCAATAAATATATATACAAGGGGTCTTCAAACAGTTTCTGCACTTTTATATTTTCATTGGAAACATTGAGGGCGGGAGGAGTTTTGCTGATGGCACTAAAAAGTTGGTATGATGCTGGGAAAAATGCATTGCAAAGGAATATGACTATGTAGAAAAGTGATGTAATTTGTTTTTGAAATTAATAATAAAAAGATTAATTAAGATAAAAAAAAACTCTTTGAAGAACCTATATGTGTGTGTATATATATATATATACAGTATATAATGAAAAATGGGGCAAACTCAGTGGACCAATAGGTATTTTTTTCTTTTTTTTTTTGCCGTCACTCTTCTATATTTATATGTGCCTATAGCCCCGTACACACGGTCGGACTTTTGCCCAACAAACTTTGTTTTGAGCAAGTTGGACCAACAATCCGACCGTGTGTACGCTCCATCGGACAAACTTTTTTCGTTTGGTTTTGGATTTCATCGGACAAAAGTTGGGTCTGCAAACGGACAAACTTTTGCCCAACAAAAGTCCAATGGAGCAAAGCCCTACCGTGTGTACAGAAAACCATCAGACTTTAGTCCGATGGACAAAACAACCAATGTTAAAATCAACCAACAATAGCAGAAGTTGACCAAAGGGTGGCAGTAAAGATCAGAAAAGAGCAGAAAAAACACGTGATGTTGTAAGAAGTTTTAAGAAAGTTTGCAGAAAAGTCAGAGCGTGTGTATGCTATGGGTGTTCCCAACCAACTCCGTTCGGACAAAAAACCACGGAAAAGTCAGATGGAAGTCCGACCGTGTGTACGGGGCTTTAGAGTTGCTAAAGTCTTAGAACATGACTGAAAAATGTATACCATCTTACTTGCTCTCCATGCTGAGTTTATTGCACATGAGAATTTCATGGGTTGGGTCATACAGAGCTAAGCATCCCTCTGAGATTGAAGTAAACTCTGAGTTGCTTTAGTTGGAGAATAATTTGTCTTTCTGCCCCCATGAAACCAAAGGACAGGCAACAGGTTTCAGGGGTTTTTCCATCAATATTGTCCACAGAGAAGACCAGAAGAAAGGCTCCCCCCTTCTTCTGGTCTTCTCTGTGGGTAATATTGATGGAAAACCCCTGAAACCTGTTGGCTGTCCTTTGGTTTCATGGAGGCAGAAAGACAGAGTATTCTCCAACTAAAGCAACTTAGATTTTACTTTCCTTGAAACAAAATGGCTGATTTTTTCAATGTGTGTCCCATCAGCCTTCGACTGGCCTTTGAACTCATCACTGACCATTGCATTGCATTTACTGAGAAGATGCAAAGTGTTCTCTGAATGGCACCCATGTCAAGCGAGTTATCTAATGTGTTCACAATGTAACAAGGCCGCCGCTCAGCACGGGACCCGGAAACTAGTAGATTCACTGTAGTAGTGGTGCCTACTACAGTGATTTTCAGCTTCCACAGGGATCCTACAGGCATGGCATATACATAGCTGTCCAAGGAAAAAAAAACACTCCAGGTGAGGCTGCAATCCATGTAATGAGATCTCTGTAGTGATGCTTGCCTCGGATTGCCACCGTTACATCGTAGGATAAAAAGAATCGGCCACACACACCACTTGATGCAGATACTTGTGCTTTATTCCATATAATCCAGGGACATTACAGGTGACACCGGGTCTGTATCGTCTGTTTCACACATATTTCAGTGCTTATTCATAACGAACCATTGGTAATTAAAGCACGAGTATCTGCATCTAGTGGTGTGGCAGCGATTCTCTTTATCCTACATACACCAATGATATAATTTAAAAAAACTGCCATACCTAAACTTCAGTTTTAATCTAAATTATAGCTATATATATATAACATATAAAATGCAGCTTAATCCAATTATGGCATCAACATGTATTCACAATAACCCCGAGCAACCAATCCAATTTTATCAAAAGATAAATTGTTATCTGCCCGTTGATCTATACCCTAATGAACAAACCCCATAATACGTTTCTTAACCTTTTATTTTTAATGACTTTTCTTGCAGTGAGCATATACAATGGCTGGCTCTGTGGCAGAATTGTAACTTTTTTGAATGGCTTTAAGTTTGCTCAAGTGGAACACATCTGAGTGGGTCGTTTCCTCCTCCTTAAACTAATTAGATCTTATGGTGGGGTGCAGGAAAGCTTAACTTTGGAGCTGTTTTCCCTGTCATTAACTTGTAACATGGAAATGCTCATTTCAAGTCATGCAGAAGTGATGTTAAAAGTGAGTTTAACTTAATTCCTCACTTTATATATATACTGGATAGATAGATAAATAGATAGATAGATAGATAGATAGATAGATAGATAGATAGATAGATAGATAGATAGATAGATAGATAGATAGATAGATAGATAGATAGATGTCTATCTATCTATCTATATATATATAAAATTATATTATAATATATTATTATTTTATATTAGTTAGCAAACTGTTGTTGCTATATATAATAAGGTCTGTCCAACTATGTTATGAGATGTATTTATTACCTGTAACTTCTCAATACAGCTGAGCGTGTCTGTGACCGACCGCTATCTGCAGAATGCTTTGTGAGTTGGAACACTGTAGTCTCTGACATGACCCCATTTCCCGTTCACAACGCTACACATTGAGACAATATAGTGGGTGTTACTGAGTGGAAAAAGAATAATTAGTGTGCATTCATGAATTTCTCCCCCATACTACTGCCAGTGTTACCACTTTACAGCTAGCAGACAACATTTTGTCTGCTTCTAGTTATGAAATCTGTCTTTCACTCACAGCTTCAGTTTCCACTATTGATTGAGAACCAGTTATGGTAGTTTCCAACCATGTAGTTACTACATTAGTTATGGCAAAGAGATCACACATTAAGAGAAGGTGTAATTGACAAAAAAATGGTTTCGGCTTGCAAAGGCCACAGCAGCCTGTAGTTGACAGTGTGCTTCTGTTTAATACTGTAACTGTCTTCTGATACAATTATAGTATATCATTTTATATATATATATATATATATATATATATATATATATATATATATATATATATACACAGTATATCAGTATATATATATAAAAATATTTATATATATATACAGTATGTGTGTGTATATATATATATATATATATATATTATTTTTTTTTATCAAAAAAAATAAATATATTATTTCAAGTTAAATGGTTTTTAAACAGTAGATTTTTTATAATTTTATTGATCAAACAGTAGATCTTCTTTATTAAAAACAAGGAGTAAAATGTTCCATAGCACGACCCACGCTAGCGGAACATTTTACTTCTTGTTTTCAATAAAGAAGTTTTTTTTTTTTTTTACTATCACCTTGTTGCCAACATTCGTTCATGATTATCTACTGGGAAGCAGATGGAGACTGCTACAGTAGTTTGGCACAGTGAAGCATCATACCAAAGCCTGATAGAGGTATAATTGGGTTGGAGCACCTTACCTGGTGGAATTGTGTATACAAACAGTAGAGATGGTACAAGTTGCAAAGATAATCAAATGTAAGGCAGTCATATAAAGTACAGAATTGACTTGATACAAATAGGGGTGTAACCAATTGTCAGACAGTAGGTACACACGGTATACAGTAGCAAGAAAAGTAAATGGATATAACAATATGCCAGAATGACTATAACCTTCCTTTGGCCATGTGGCCTCATCACCTTTAAAACCTATTTGCCTCTCATAATATGTATAAAATCTTTATGCTACAAATCCAATGAAAGAGATGTAATATTCGTGATATGCTGCAATCAGTCTCTTTACTCTATATTCCAATAAGTGCAATATAATTACATTTTTTTTTGTGTTGAGCAATCCATCAGCAACGGTTTTGAGTGTACCACGCTCTTTCTCAAGCTATCACTTTCTGTTACAAACAAATGTTTAAACAGGATGTACCCATGAAAAACAATTTCCAAAAGCACTATAAGCTTTCTAAAAAAATATATATATATATATATATATATATATATATATATATATACTGTAGCTGAAGATGTCTCCATTTAGACACTATGCCTTTGACTGCAGTATGTGATGGCACTGTATGGAGAGAGGTGGTGGAATCACTTCTCTGGAGAGGGAGGGAGCGGAATCACTGCATATAGTATAGCAGAACTTGTATTCATTTAGACACTATGCCTCTCACTAAAACTTTGAATGGGACTGTGTGGGGGTTGAGAAGTCTCTGCTCTGGAAAAAGAAGAGAAAGGTGTAACCCTCTGGAGGGCCAGGTGGGGTGGGGGGAGTTACTGCTTTGGATAAGGAGGGGTAGGAGTTACTGATCTGCTTTATTTACTTGTGTGTGTGTGTAAACATCTGATTTAGCTATTGAGCCTCGTAAACAGTCTTTCTACAGCATAAAGCCTGGTACACACGATCAAATTTTCCACGGACAAAGCGTAGGACTTTTGTCCGAAGGGCGTTGGCCATAAACATGTCTTGCATACAAACGGCAAAGTATTGTTGGCCAACAAACATGAAACTATGTGGTTTTTCAGCTCTTTTAGCGCCACCCGTTGGGCAACTTCTGCTAATGTTGTGTTATGGTGAGCATTGCTTCTGAGCAATGCGTGTTTGTACTTTGGATTTTTGTCTAAAGGACTTCTGTACACACATTTGTTGTCGGAAAATTTTAAAGCATGCTATCCAACATTTTGTTTGCGGAAAATCCGACAACAATTGTCCGATGGAGCGTACAAACGGTCGGATTTTCTGTACACACATTTGTTGTCGGAAAATTTTAAAGCATGCTATCCAACATTTTGTTTGCGGAAAATCTGACAACAATTGTCCGATGGAGCGTACAAACGGTCGGATTTTCCGACCGTTTGTACGCCTGTCATCACACAATTCCTGTCGGAAAATCCGATCGTGTGTACGAGGCTTAAGAGCTCTGTGTCCTGGCTGCTTCACATGCTGATTGGATTTAAATTTACATAATATTCAAATTAAATATGTGATTTTACTGTACAAGAAACATATATTTTGCATGTTTGTTATTTTATTTATTTTTAATTTTTTTAGTTCTGATTATTATATTGAAAGGGAAAATATTTTACAATTAAAAAGAATCCTTTTAAAACTACGGCATGTTCGAATTCCTGAAGTTCCATTTGCCTTGAATTTCAAATGTTGTACTTTATTTTGGTAGTATCTTAAAAGTAGAACTTTGAAAAACGTTGTTTTATAAATATATACAGTATGTAGCAGCCTCCACTCTCTCTTTCTCTATCAGTTCTTCTGGCTCTGGTCTAGGGGTACCTCTGAGGAGAGAGTGCGAGGTCACCACGCCAAGTTCCCCTGCAGATGTATGTGCAGTGAGAGACAATCCTCTTTTACCTTGTTCTGCATCTGGAGCCCCCTCCTGGTGGTTTCTTGAACAATGTCTGCCATAAAATGAGCCCCACACCAATAAAGTCCAACACTCCTTTATTCTTCCGATAGCAGAGTAATACACAGACAGTTGGACTCCCTCAACGAGTAGAACAAACAGAGGGGGTGTGGATACGAGTAGGCCCAGACATAATGAACTCTCCACTTTCTTTCCTGAAAGTGGGTTGCGGTCTCCAATCGAGGGGAAATATCCTTCCAGGCGGTCTCCCGTGGAGGCTCACCCGTCACTGGCAATATGCTGCACCAGGTCTTCAAGCAAGTACCCCCTCCCGGTCCATTATGCCTCTGGATTCGGGTACCCACTCCCGGGGTCCCCTAGGATCTCCTTCCCTCGCGGAACTCAGTGTTGGGCACTGAGCTCCAGACTTCCATCCGAGTACCTTACCCCAGGCCAAAGGTGCCTGGGATGGAACACGACCTCCGAACGTCCTCCAGGCCTGGGCCGCCCAGAGGACCGACACGAACCACCGCCCTCAGGCTGAAGATGCCTGGGACTCGACCTCGTGACAAAGATGGCCACCCCCTTTATACCCTCTCCCAGCAGGCACGGCGGGTTCCCTGCCCCACCATACCACTGCCGAGGGAGGATAAAAAGGGGTACGGCACACAGCAATGGTTCAACCCCAGCCCAAGGCGACAGCGCCACCCGCTGAGCTGCAGGTAACTGCACATTACTGGTGTCTCTGCCAGTTTAAATACACACGGAAAGTGCATGCCCGCTACATATATATATATATTTTTCAGACGCCAACCATCAAAGCCTTCTAAAATAATAATACAATACATGTGGATGAATAATAAGAAACTTAATTGCAAGTCAAATATATTAATACAATCTTCTTGAAACCTGAGCCATCAAAAATGTCCTTTGTTGGTATAGATTGACTGTGAATGTAAATGTGACAGGTGTCTAGGAATGAAAAGACAACTCTTTAGTGTATTATACATTTTTTATCAGCTTCTTGCTGCCCTTGTATAACCCTGTATGCTAAGAATGTATATCTTAGGAATAGTAAAAAAAGAAATGTTTAATGCAGGTGTCAGGTAGCTAACTTGTTTAAAGTTAAACCACACTATGAGAAGGCATAAGTCTGGGTTTGCTGAGACAGCATTGTCCAATTAAAGAGTCCCTATTCTTGATTTTCATTTTTTTTTTTGCCTTTTTTTTTTCTTTAAATGACCCTGTCAGAGCGGGGCCCTTTGTTAGGGATGAGCTCTCAGTTTCAGTTGTCTCCCATGTTAAAGGCATGTAGCCTTTGTGACAACAGGAAGGTAAAGTCACCTGGTTGCATCCAGGGGGGTAGATATATTTCGCCCAGATTCAGGCTTTACGCCGACTTATACAACTAGGGAGAGAGTTGATGAAGCCCAGCTGAGGCTAGTGGGCTCATGGATGATTCATACCTCTAGGGAGAGTGCTGGGCGTCGTGCAGGCAGGGAGTTGATGAGACCAGCTGAAGCTTGTCAGCTCGTTTAAGGCCTCTATTAAAACTCCCAGCTTCATTAGGTGTTTGCTCATGCCTGGAACCAGACCTGTGTGGACTGTCTAGGGAGAGTGAACCCCTGTGCGGTGAGACAAAGCCTGTGTGGCTATTTGCTTGGACATTTAAAACCAGGGACTTAGGGACTAGGACAGCACTAGGCTGATCCCAGTTGTTAGTTAGGAAACCTGTATGTTTACTCAGAGGTCAAGTTGACCAGGATTTATTTTATTTATGTTTCTTTTGCTTTGCTGTGTTTTGTCACTGTAAATAGAAAATAAACCGCACCTTTTTGATTTTGAAAACTACAACCTCCGTTTGCTGGGCCTGTTTTTGTGTGGGGAGCCCATCCCGGGGGTCACACACACCCGCTGCCGAGCTAACCCCCTCACACCTTGTATGAATCAGAAGAAGGGAGGCTCACCCTCGCCTTCCATTTCTGACTTACCATGTTGCATGCTTTACCCCTAAAGCCTAGTACACACGGCCGAGAATCCCGTCAGGAAAAAACATTGTTTTTCCTGACGAGATTCCTGGCAAGCTTTTCTTGCCAAGCCGTGCATACAGATGGCCATTAAATAAAAAACAATAAACGCAGTTCTTTTGAA
Organism: Rana muscosa; assembly: GCA_029206835.1. NCBI lineage: Eukaryota > Metazoa > Chordata > Amphibia > Anura > Ranidae > Rana > Rana muscosa. The sequence continues at coordinate 1,077,152,437 of CM055117.1, forward strand.
TGGCAAGAACGTGGTGACATCATCGACTACGACGAGCATGCGCTCGTCGCATTTAATGCCGCCGCCGCCATCTTGCTTCACCCTACACTACCCTTGTAAGCTACCGCGCATGCGTCAAAGTCTCATCGAGCATGCGTGGTCTTACCGGAGAACAGGTAAGCTTGTAGCCGCATACACACACACAGTTTTCTCGTCGGGAAACAGGCCGACGAGAATCCCGACGAGAAAATAGAGAGCAGGTTCTCTATTTTTCTCGTCGAGATTCCCGGCAGTTTTCCCGATGAGAAAACATACACACGACTGGTTTCTCAGCAAAAAGCTCTGCCAGCAGTTTTCTTGATGGTTTCTTGCCGAGAAAACCGGTCGTGTGTAAGAGGCCTAAGAGTAAAACAGATGTTAATGCCTAAGCACAATTTTGCAACTTTGACATGTGTTAGTAGAACCGTACATATCATCACAACTACTTTGTGCATCCAGGTGGATTACACCATGGGTTTTTTTCAGGACAAATTGGGCTTTTATTTGGTGGTAAATGGTTATGGATATCTCCTGATTGTTTGTTTTTGTTATCAAAGGAAAACTGGCCCAAAATAATAAAAAAAAAAATCTTAAATGCAGCTGTATATTTCCTTCTTACTACCATAACCTACCACCAAAGAACAACCCAAAATAAATTCTCCTGCTCCCGACGATTGCAGCTATACCACGTATGTGTATGTTAGTTGTTGTATGTTCCCGTAGTACAGCCCGGAAACAATAGTGCACATTTTGCATTTTTTTTATCCTACCTCAAACACACTGACACTAAGACCCCTTTTACACTGAGGAGTTTTTCAGGCGTTTTAGCGCTAAAAATAGCGCCTAAATACCGCCTGAAAAATGGCTACTCTGCAGTCTCAATGTGAAATCCCGAGGGCTTTCACACTGAGGCAATGCGCTGGCAGGACGTTAAAAAAAGTCCTGCTAGCCGCATCTTTGGAGAGGTGAAGAAGCAGTGTGTATACCGCTCCTTCACCGCTCCTGCTCATTGAAATCAATGGGACACCGCGGCTAAACCGCCCACAAACCGCTGCTGCAGCAGCGGTTTTGCGGGCGGTTTTAACCCTTTTTCGGACGCTAGCAGAGGTCAAAATCACCCCGCTAGTGGCCGCAAATCACGGCAAAAATGACGGTATAGCGCCGCTAAAAATAGTGGTGCTATACCGCCAGCGCACCTCCCGCCCCAGTGTGAAAGTGGCCTAACTGACACTAATACTAATATAAAAAATCTGTACAAAATATACTGACCATGACCTTTGACCCTTTCTTGACCCAAACACTATCTCTGGCACTGACCTAGATCAAACCATGATCTAGGTATTATATCTTTATTTTTTCTTATTTTATTTTTTTGTTACACACAGTTGTTTGTTTCTCTCTCTCTGTAAGGAGAGAGAGAGATACAATGTATCCCTCCTCTATATTTACAGAGAGAAACACAGGGGTGGACTTCACAGTGACTGATCACTGTGATAACCAATCAGAGGCTATCACAGCAATCAGGTGACCCGTAATCGGGAGTTCCGGGTCCTAATCGTTAGTACGTGACCCTAGGCTCCCGCTGAGACCCCGGTCTCTGGGCTGGGAGTGCGCTGTGCGGTGCGCTTCCAGCACAAAGACAGATATGCAGAAAAGCCCACATATCTGCATACTGTTGGCATTAAGGGACTAAATAAGAGTCTGGTATGGAATTTGGAAGACCCTCATGCTTTCATTTTCCAGATTTTTCTCCATCGGGTTCCCCCTTAAAATTCATACCATACCTGCATCGCATACTAGCCCATTATGTGTCACTTACCTGCAAAAGAATCCAGCGATGTCCCCAGAGTAGGCAGCGTCCATCTTCTGGCCCCTTTTCCTTTCCGGGCCACGGACTCCGGCTCTGTGCACGGGAGCCGCGATTCACGGCACAGGCTGGGGAAGAAACGGCACTTTGTTTCGTTTCTTCCCCGCGCATGCGCCGTTGGGATTTTCGGCGGACTACAAGTGAAATATCTCCTAAACGGCGCACGTTTAGGAGATATTTCCACTACCTATAGGTAAGCCTTATTCTAGGCTTACCTATAGGTAGAAGTAGTCCAAAAGGGTTTACAACCACTTTAAAAGCCAGCAGCTACACTTTTTGTAGCTGCTGACTTTTAAGAAACATAAAAAAGGCTGGAACTCCCCTTTAACGTTTTTTTCTGTTTTGATGTTTCAACACCACCGCAGGTTCAAGAAAAAAAAACTGTACATGACTGAAGTTCAGCTGTAAAAAAAAAAAAAAAATCCCCAAAAATCTGGATGGTAAAGTAATAAAACCCAAACCCCTTTAAAGATCTGCCATTCCTTTAGCAGCAGATCAGGCGCACGTGTGGTTTATACATCTATAAAAGTTAGTCGGGCAGATGTGTAATTACGACAGCAATACAATGAGCCAGAGAAGCTGGAAAAAAGATTTGTCCTTCAGGTGACACGTGTAACCACCAAAAGTACATTTGCTGTTTAACAAGTCTGCCTTTCTCTTTCCTTCGAAAATCCCTAACAAGATCTGCTGTTTTATTTCTTGCGGTTCATCGGTCCCCCCCCATGTTCTGTTTAATATTCCAACATGCTTTGTTACCGGATCCAGTGTGGACACCAGCTGACGTACCGCGGCACAAAGCACACAGCGCAAAAGATTAAGTGTCCCAGAGGACTGAGCTCTGAGGACTCGTGTTACTACCATTCAGTCCCGCTGTATAAAAGCCACCGCAGGAACAGGAGTGTGGCGAGGAGCTCAGTCCCAGACCTCTGGACCGCGCCATAAAATGTATAAACATTTTATGCCGTACCGTCCGCTAAGTCATAAATTTGGAGTTTTGCTGTTTTCAACAGGACTTTGAGCTCTTCTTTGGTTTAGTTAAAGCGTACATGCTGTAAAACACAGGGGAACTCTCCAGGCTGGCTATCGTTAAAAGGATTTCAAGGCTTCTCGCTAATAAAGGAGAATTACGTTAAAAGGGTCTGATAGTCTTTTTCAATAATTTTGTGATCACCGTGAATAATCTCCTACTGGAATACTAGGCGTTCGAAGACGTAGAACACAAGTTGGAAACGTTTTTGAAAATGTACTTGTGATTTGCCATTTCATCTTGAGACAGTTGAACTTTTTTTTTAACTACTGGTATTCTATGGGGTCTATTTATAAATGTAAAAAAAAATTCCTATGCAAATGTGTCAATATTCACAAGTGGCAAATAGCGCCCACGCGAATGTTTTTAACGTGTGAAACGTTTTTAAAAAAGTTTTCTTAAATTTTCTGATATTTATATATATATTTTACCTTAATGCATTCTCTGCATTAAAGGAGTTATAAAGGCACAAGGTTTTTTCATCTTAATGCATTCTATGCATTAAGATAAAAAAACTTCTGTGTTTAGCAGCCCCCCCAGCACCCCCCAATTACCTACCTGATCTCCTTCTCTCTCCAGCAATGTCCACGATCCCCTCAGCCATCTAGTACACTCCTCCTGATTGGCTGAGACAGAGCAGTGGCGCTATTGGCTCCCGCAGCTGTCAATCAAAGTCAGTCAGCCAATCAGGGGAGAGAGGGGGCAGGGCCAGGTCGGGGCTCCATGTCTGAATGGATTCATGGAGCTCTGACTCGGCTTGGGTGACCCCTGTAGCAAACTGCTGGCTGAGGGGCACTCAAATGAGGGAGGGACTAGGAGCAGCAAAGAAGGACCCGAGAAAAAGAGGATCTGGGCTGCTCTGTGCAAAACCAACTGCACAGAGGAGGTAAGTATAACATGTTTGTTATTTAAAAAAAAAAAACGAGCCTTTACAATCACTTTAAGGTAAAAAATGTCCCAGTGTTTTTATTGGATAGATAGTGCTAGAAGTGCATTGCATTAGTTTATGAACAAAATGTCTTGATTCTGGGCTGGCAGCATCTACACACCAAAGGTTTTTCACAATTGGTTGTTCAAAAATAGAACATGTCCTATTTTTTTCAGTGCACTGAACTGAAGCCATAGGCAGAATGTGTACTTTGGGACTGTAATGCTCAATGCAGTCAAGTGAGGCTAGTTTATGAGCACATATGGTGCATGACAAGGACAGAGGTAACCAAGTCAATAACCTCTGGCCTACCCCGCCTAACTCCACCTCTAACCCAAAAAGAAAACACTTTGCTGAAAAGTAGAGTTAAATGGCCTTTTATTATAAAACCAGGGCTCGAGTCCTGCGGGAATGTGTGGGAACGGCGTCCCTGCACTTTTTTCACAGCAGGAACGCCGTTCCCTTTGCAGCCTCCGAGTGGCGAGCGCTGGGACCGATCTGATCCCGAGCGCCGCCGAATGTGGCCGAGTGCGGCCGAGTCCTGCCGACTCGCCGAGTGCCATAACAGCAGGTCCCGCCTTCTGGAGCCTGCGCAACGCCTATGATGGACGTCCCATTGGTCCAATGCTGCGACCGCGGGACGTGTGACGCCCATCATAGGTGCTGCAGACTCCAGAAGACGGGAATTACAAATCGGCCGCCGCGCCACATCCCCGCTTGGTGATCGGGCGGGAGGCTCTTCTCTCCTCTCCGGCTCTCCTCCAGACTCCTCGGCTCTCCTCCCCTCCAGGCTCCTCCTCTGATGGAATGACTGACTGCAGTAGTGCCTGCTGTGACACCGCTGAGCTGAGGTAGGTCAGACAGTGTAATGTGTATGTAAATGTCAGTGTATATAGGTCAGTGTAGGTAGGTCAGTGTAGGTCAGGTAGGTCAGTGTATATAGGTCACTACCGTCAGTGTAGGTGTGTCAGTGTATATAGGTCACTACCGTCAGTGTGTGTAGGTCAGGTAGGCTAGTGTATATAGGTCACTACCGTCAGTGTAGGTGTGCCAGTGTATATAGGTCACTACCGTCAGTGTAGGTAGGTCAGTGTAGGTCAGGTAGGTCAGTGTATATAGGTCACTACCGTCGGTGTAGGTTTTTTTTTTTTTTGTGTGGGGGAGTGGATCTTGGGTGGGAGTTCCCACACTTTTTTCCCCCAGGACTTGACCCCTGTATAAAACCACGTACAAAATAAACAAGAAAAACATACAATTACAGATACAATGGTGTTGCAAGCCTTTGAAGGTACGGTACCGTATACTAAAAAAAAAATGATGTCCATAGCTATAAAACACCACCTCGGGGACTATCCCAGCTGACCTCAGACACCTTACTCGTCAACAACTACCTGGTCACTATTGGTTGATTGACCCGACCAACTAAAGGACAGCATACCTAAGATGGGTTCCCAGCTTTTCCCAAAACACCATTATTCAGCCACCTTCAAGACTTTGAATGTACCATATACTAAAACATTGTGTCTGTGGCACCAATTAGCAAAGTTATACCAGCCGCAAAACATTGCCTTGGGGATTATCCCAACTGATCTTAGACACCTTACCAGTCTACAACTACCTGGTCATTAAAGGAGAAGTATGGGGTTTGGGGTTATTGCACATTTATACTTACCTAGATGGATGCAGCATCGGTCCAATGCTGCATCTGTCCCCTGGCTCCGATCGCTCGGTTCCCACAGCTCTGTGTCAGTCAGCAGCTCTCTGCTCTGCCCCTCTGCGCTCACTGGAGTGCTGGGCTGTGGAGGGGGTGGGAGCGGCCGGCTCAAGCTCTCAGCGGCTCACTGAAAGTCTAAGCCAGGTGCTGGTCCAGGCATGTGGACGGATCCCGTCTCTATGGTCATGATGATGCTCAAGCCTGGACAAACTCTGAGTAGTCAGCAGGCAGTGGATTTCAACCCGCTGTCTGCTGCAAACAGGTCACAGGAGTGCAGTCCGTTTTGCACTCCTGTGATCAATAGGAGAAGTACAACCAAACAAACTTTGGCTACACTTCTCCTTTAATAGTTGACCAGACCAACTAGAGGACACCATATCTACGATCGGTCCCCACCTTTTCCCAAAACACCATATTTCAATCACCTTCAATGACCCAAGAATTCCAAAATCTATTAAAACCACTGTAATCCCGGCAACAATACCAAAACTATTAGGGAGGGAGGGAACGTTCATTCGACGACTTCTTCTCTCCAATTGGATCTGTCAGACTCCTCCCTGCATAACACCCTCCTACACTCCCCTCCATCACTTCACTTCTTCAGCTAATCCAGTAAGTACTGTTACTTTCTTTTAAAAAAAATTAACCCCACACTACCTGGCTCCCCTTCTGTCCCTGTCATGTCTGCCCTGCGCTCAATTAATTTTGTTCATAGCTCCGAGCCTGCCTTTCCGTGGCACAATAGTGTAAATGGGCCCTTTTGTAAGAACACATGTGCATCTCGTATGTAGCCAATATTTGTTTAGCTTTAACTTTCTAAGTCAACTTTTCAAGAAAATGTAGCACACTCCCTCGTTGGAGTTGCAGATGATAGGGTACCCCACTGCTGCACAGCCAAGCATTCAGCATCTTCCACTTGCATCCAACCACAGAAACCAGTCCTTGAGCCTTGTTTTTGTTATTTTATTAGGGGGTGATAAGCTGAATGGGGATAGGAATTTATGGGATGCCCAACTTGACAAACAATAATAGATCCAGGGACAACTTCTTATTTACAGCTCCACTTCTGCAGAAAAAGATAGCCTACCTGGCTGCCTATTCACCGGCCCACCTGGCTGACTCTCTTTTCACCAAGAAAATACATGGAGGGCTATATGTAGATACCTCATCCAAAAATGAATTTTGAGAAAAAGAGAACAAATATACAGACTTTAACGGTATCAAAAGGGGACGCAGCAACCAAAATTATATCAAAAAGATTTTATTACAAAGTTTAATTATAACATATATGTCATGGATCCGCAGTAATGTTTATCTGTCAGCTTACCTCTCCATGTGTTCAGATTAAGAGACCAGCCACCCTTCATCTGGCTGCTTAAGGAATCTCTCCATAAGGCATGGCTCCACCCCAGGCCCTATGAGGGAACACTATATTAACCTGCAAGCTAGCCCTGCTGATCAATATTGTGTGTTTGGCTTCCGTGTGCTCCTTGCTGTGTGTTCTACGTCTGATTCTAGTTACTGATCTTGGCTTGTTTTGGACTGTCCTTGTCTGCTTCATATCCCGACCTTGGCGTGTTCCTTGACTATCCTTACCTGCTTGTTGCCCCGAACTTTGGCTATCTCCTGACTATGTTTTGTTGTCGCAGTCTGCTGCTTCCTATCTACCTTCCTGTAGTCTACCCTGAGCGTGAGCTGGGAGGCCCTGGGGGTCGTGACCTGGAGCCAGGCTGCAGCTAAATCCATCCCCACCACTAGGGGCCTCTGGTGAACACCCACTGGCTCTTAGATTCCGCGTCCTGGGAAATCTCATGCTCTAGCTTCCAATGTGATCCGTGTTTCTTGATCCAGAATACCTGCTCTCCTGAATCACCTAGAGCTCCATCCACAGCAGTCAGCCGTAGGGTCCACTACCTTGCGGTGCACTCCTGACCCCATAGGGATGCATCTGTCACCTGGACTCAGGTGACCTGGCAATATATAAAACACATCAAGAGCAGGGCTCATATGTAAATATAAGCAGTTGGCCAAACTGTAGTAGCTTGACAAACAACAGTTTGTCAAGACTTAACGGTCCTGAGGAAGCAAATTGCGAAGCGCGTCGACCTCTTGACAAACCAGTACAAGCTACTACAGTTTGGCCAACTGCTTATATTTACATATGAAATATGTGTGTTTTATATATGTTATTTTTAATCTTTGTAATAAAATCTTTTTGATATAATTTTGATTGCTGCGTCCCCTTCTGATACCGTTAAAGTCTGTATATTTGTTCTCTTTTTCTCTCTTTACACCAGTCCACCCGACTGACTCTCTGGAGATCTCCCAGGGCAAGGCCAAAGACTTAAGCACACCGCTCTCTCTTCAAGAGAGACTTGCTACATGTGGAAGTCTCCCACCTTGTCAGCCCCTGCATTGTGCTGAATTACTTACTCTGTCTTCTTTCCCCCACTGCCTCTCAGGAAAGCTTCCTTCCAGCTTTTTCTGTGGTAGGGTCCTTCCAGACCAGCACCCGAGCTTTGGGCCAAGGCAGAGCACCCCCCCCCCAGACTAGGGGGTTTACCGCAAGGGCCACCGACAGCCTCCTCAGCACTGCATCTCCAGCTTCCATCTGACTCCCCTGCTGGCATGGCCCATATCTATTTTTGGGATTTTCTCACTCCCATGCCAGCCCACTCCTGGGGATTGGCTGAGGTCCCATAAATATTCAAGGAAGCTCCTCCTCACCATCACCCACTAATTCCAGAACATTCTCCAATATTCTGGGAACGGGAGGAGGCACCTGAACTCTTGTAACCCTGACCCAATTAAGACTCACAAATTTACAGCTTGAGTCAGAGTTAGATTTTACTACACTACACTACTAGTAGCACACACTACAGTAGGGGGTCTCAAACTGGTGGCCCTCCAGCTGTTGTGAAACTACAAGTCCCATTTTGCCTCTGCCTGTGGGAGTCATGCTTGTAGCTGTCAGCCTTGCAATGCCTCATGGGACTTGTAGTTTCTGGAGGGCCGCCAGTTTGAGAACCCTGCACTAGAGGGCGCTCCAAAAAAACTAAAAATGATGCTATTAGTGAGTCCAACCCACTTGAGGGCAACATCTGGATGTATCAGAAACAAGATGGCATGTCTCATAGCGTTTTGCTGCATTCTAGTCAATACAAAGAAGCAGCACACACAACAACATTCAGCAATAGGTAAATAACAATATAGAAGATACAGTTAAGTATAAAATGTACGCATATTGATCCCAGGCTATAAAGTATTGATTCGCCCAGTTATATTACAGCACAGAGGATATTACTGAGGATGCATGAATTGTAAAACAGACATTTTCCTCTCCACATGCCGTACTGCAGGAATATATGCTTTATTAACGTTGCTTCTGAATTGTTGCACTTTTATAGAAGCTGAAGTGCTCGATGTTAGGGAGATATAGCATTACTCCGGTGATCGTAAAGACACACCAAACACACAGCTGATAAGAATCTGCTTATCTGGAGTTTTCATGCAGTCACAAACTATAAAAGGATACAAGGCTGAGAAAAATGTTGATGTTCGAGGCCAATTCTAAAGCTCTTTAGGACCTCTTGATGTTAAATGTCAATCCTGATCCACAAAGTGTTCTCATTATTAAAGGGGTAGTATAGTGTACATTGAGTGAGTATATATTTTCAGTTATTATTGCACTGTCTTTCCTGAAAGGGGAACTGAACTCTGGAAACTATGCCCAAAAAAAGCCAGGCAGAGGGTAAGGGACTAGTCTAGGGTTGCCACCTGTCCGGGATTCATCCGGACTGTCCAGGTTTTGAATCATGTGTCCGGGTTTCAGTCCGCCTGAAACACATTATTCAGACAGGAATGAGCCTCAGAACAGGGCCTGACAGAAGGGTGAGGGGGCACTATGCGTTCCACATTACTATTCTCTATGGAGTGCCCAAAGGTGTCCCAGATCTACTACAATCCTATAATGTATACTACATTTTTGTTTTGTGCCGCTAAAGTGTTCGGGTGTGGCTTGAAGAAAAAGTGGCAACCCTAGACTAGTCTCTAGCACCACTGCCTGTTGTCCTGTTTTTAGTGTCAATTTATGCACTGACATACGTCCTCAGACCCAGTCTGTCCAGGCAGTATGGTCAACTGCTAACTTGGCATCATCCACAGGCAGCTTAACTCTTCGGTAAGACACAGTCAGGGGTTGATTTAGTAAAACTGGGGAGTGCAAAATCTGGTGCAGCTCTGCATTGTAGCCAAAAGGTTTTATTGTTACATATATAGTTACATAGTAGGTGAGGTTGAAAAAAGACACAAGTCCATCAAGTCCAACCTATGTGTGTGATTATATGTCAGTATTACATTGTATATCCCTCTATGTTGTGGTCATTCAGGTGCTTATCTAATAGTTTTTTGAAACTATCGATGCCCCCTGCTGAGACCACCGCCTGTGGAAGGGAATTCCACATCATGGCCACTCTTACAGTAAAGAACCCTCTACGCAGTTTATGGTTAAACCTCTTTTCTTCTCATTTTAATGAGTGGCCACGTGTCTTGTTAAAGCTTTAAGTGGTATTAAACCCAGGATCCTGCATTAACTATATCTGGTCTCCCACAGTACACAGAACATGGAAATGAAATCATTTTAGTAAATATAAACTGCTAAATACTTTTTTCTCATCAGCAGTATATAGAATTCTTGTGACTTCTATCAGTGTCTGGGTAAAGCTTGCATTAGGAGTTTTCATTCTCCTCAGATTGTCCAATGAGGCTGCAGCACCCATGACCCTCTGTCTGGACAGTGCTGATTGGCCCTGTGCTGATCACATGCACCCTCCCAAGAAAAAAAAAAACCTCTCTAGCAATACTAGACATGTGCGGTTCGTTTCGTTCCAAATTAATATTCAAACAATTTTTTCGTTATTTGGAGATTCGGTTATAAACAAGTACCCGAATTACAATGTAAACAAATTTTATCGAATGCTCCAAATAACGTAACAAAATTTGTCTGAATTTAGGAGATTCGGGACTGAAATTCAAATAGAATTTTACATTGAACTCCAGTCAGGGCTGGACTGGGACAAAAATGTGGCCCTGGACTTCATCCAGACCATCCCAGGGCACAACACATCAGGGTACAGTGCACATCAGGGCACGGTACAGAGCTCAGCACATCAGGGCACAGCACATCAGGGTACAGGGTCCAGCACATCAGGGCATAACACGTACAGGGCACATCACATCAGGGTACAGGGCACAGCACATCAGGGCCCATCACAGCACATCAGGGCACACCACATTGAGGCACAGCACATCGGGGCATGGGGCACATCAGGGCACGGGGTACATCAGATCACATCAGGGCACATAGCACATCAGGGCACAGGGCACATAGCACCACAGGGCACATAGCACATCAGGCCACATAGCACATCAGGGCATGGGGCACATAGCACATCAGGGCACATAGCACATCAGGGCACATAGCACATCAGGGCATGGGGCACATAGCACATCAGGGCATGGGGCACATAGCACATCAGGGCACACAGCACATCAGGCCACATAGCACATCAGGGCATGGGGCACATAGCACATCAGGGCACATAGCACATCAGGGCATGGGGCACATAGCACATCAGGGCACATAGCACATCAGGGCATGGGGCACATAGCACATCAGGGCATGGGGCACATAGCACATCAGGGCACATAGCACATCAGGGCATGGGGCACATAGCACATCAGGGCATGGGGCACATAGCACATCAGGGCACATAGCACATAGCACATCAGGGCATGGGGCACATAGCACATTAGGGCATGGGGCACATAGCACATCAGGGCGCACAGCACATGAGGGCACATAGCAAATCAGGGCACATAGCACATCAGGGCACATAGCACATCAGGGCATGGGGCACATAGCACATCAGGGCATGGGGCACATAGCACATCAGGGCACAAAGCACATCAGGGCATGGGGCACATAGCACATCAGGGCACATAGCACATCAGGGCATGGGGCACATAGCACATCAGGGCATGGGGCACACAGCACATCAGGGCATGGGGCACATAGCACATCAGGGCACAAAGCACATTAGGGCATGGGGCACATAGCACATCAGGGCACATAGCACATCAGGGCATGGGGCACATAGCACATCAGGGCATGGGGCACAGGGCACATAGCACATGAGGGCACATCAGAACATGGGGCACATAGCACATCAGGGCAGGGCACATAGCACATTGTTTACCAGCCAACATGCAGAGTAACGCAAGAAACGTGTGTAATAAGTTCTCTCTCATGTCACGGCACTGACGGCAGTCACGCTACTCCCCGCGGCCCCTCCTCTCTTCTCATCCATCCCAGATGATGTCACAAGCAAATGGGGATGGACGAGAAGATAGGAGGGGCCGTGGGGAGCAGCTTGACTGCCGTCAGTGCCGTGACATGAGAGAGAACTTATCACACATGCTTCCTGCGCTACTCTGCATGCTATCTAAATCTCGATCTACCCGTCAGGTGCCAGCTGTCGGCGATTGACGGGTAGATCACCGCGGACCTCCGACCGGCCCACTGAGCCATCGGCCCACCGGGAATCTCCCGGTAGTCCCGATGGCCAGTCCATCACTGACTCCAGTCGAATTCCAACTACACCTAATGCTGAAATCAAAGACTGTGTGTGTTATTGGAGAACCATTTGGAAATAATGCTGTTTTTGTTAAGCCAAAGGTGATTTAAAGAGTCATTGTAATCATTTAATGAAGATTTTTCTTTTGTTTGTTCACTGTGCTGCATTCAAATGGAAAACAATATAACATTTTCGTTTCGACTTATTCGATAATTTATCGATTTGAACATTTCAAATTGAAAAAAATCGGTAAATTCGAAGAAAATTAGAAAATTTCGAATACGAATTGAACGAATCAACCGAATTGAACTAAACAAAATAACTAGATTGACGAATCAAAACAAAAGTATTTTTTTCGTCATGCACATGTCTAAGCAGTACACACCAAATTAAGCATGTGCAGCTTGTCCCCAATGCTCTGTTCTATTAGCAGATAGATTGGGGACTGTGGAAGACAGGGAGCATCAGAGAAGACAGGATCAAACAGCCTTTTCACACAATGCACAGGATTAGCCCCTTAGGTTCCCCAGTGAGTATAACAAGCGTGCTTTTCCCGCATATACAGACTGATTTTACTGTTGTGGGTTTAGTAACACTTTAACCACTTCCCGCCCAGTCAATAGCAGATTGACGTCCGGGAAGTGGTTCTGTTATCCACCCTGGACGTCATATGACGTCCTGCGGGATAACAGCCGCCGCGCGCCCGGGGGGCGCGCATCGCGGCGATCGGTGTAGCTGTGGGTCAGTCTGACCCACCGCTACACTGATCTTGGTAAAAAGCCTCCGGCGGAGGCTTTTTACCACGTGATCAGCCGTGTCGAATCACGGCTGATCAGGAAGTAAACAGGAAGAGCCGTTGATCGGCTCTTCCTCACTCGCGTCTGACAGACGCGAGTAGAGGAGAGCCGATCGGCGGCTCTCCTGACAGGGGGGGTTTGCGCTGATTGTTTATCAGCACAGCCCCCCCTCGGATACCCACACTAGACCACCAGGGAAGCCCCCCAGGACCACCAGGGAAGCCCCAATCATGTGGATGGCCCCTATGGCCATCCACATGTAGTAAAAAGAAATAAATAAAAGAAAAACATTAAAAAAAATATGCCAATCAGTGCCCACAAATGGGCACTGACTGGCACTTTCACAATGTGTGGTGGCTGGCATTGCTGGGCACCAGTGCCACCAATGCCACCTACTAGTGTCCATCAGTGCCACCTATCAGTGCCCATCCGTGCCCATCCGTGCCAATCTGTGCCCACCTATCAGTGCCCGTCCATGCCACCTATCAGTGCCACCCATAAGTGCCCATCAGTGCCGCCTATGAGTGCCAATCAGTGCCGCCTATGAGTGCCAATCAGTGCCACCTATGAGTGCCCATCAGTGCCGCATACCAGTGCCACATATCAGTGCCCATCAGTGCCGCCTATCAGTGCCCATCATCAGTGCCCATCAGTGCCACCTCATCAGTGCCACCTCATTGGTGCCACCTCATCGGTGCCCATCAGTGTCGCCTTATCAGTGCCCTTCAGTGCCGCCTTAGCAGTGCCCGTCATTGAAGTAGAAAAGGTACTTATTTACAAAAAAAATTAACAGAAACAAAGAAAAACATAGTTTTTTTTACAATTTTCGCTCTTTTTTTATTTGTTGTGCAAAAAATAAAAATCGCAGAGGCGATCAAATACCACCGAAAGAAAGCTCTATTTGTGGGAACAAAATGATAAAAAATTTGTTTGGGTACAGTGTAGCACAACCGCGCAATTGTCATTCAAATTGCGACAGCGCTGAAAGCTCAAAATTGGCTTGGGCAGGAAGCTGTATAAGTGCATGGTATTGAAGTGGTTAAGGTAAAAACAAATGACATGCCAACAAGAAGCTGATTGGCTACCATGCACAGCTGCACCAGATTTTGCCCTTTCCAATTTTAGTAAATCAACCCAAAGTTTAATCCAACAAAATTTACCGTCAGCTTATTGCAGCACTGAGAACTGTTTGTCCAGTCCTTTGAAGTGTAAGAAGACAATGGGGTTGATTTATTAAAACTGAAGAGTGCAAAATCTTGTGCAGCTGTGTATGGTAGCTGTTGGGGACTTTCAGAACCAGACGGCTCCCCCCCCCCCTCCATGAATATTCGCTGTTGTAACACTAATCCTCCTCCCGGCCAATCAGGAAGCCGGTTTTGACACCGGTTTTGAAATGACAGGCGATCCTACTGGATGCCTAGGAGGAGGTGGGATGGAGCTGGAAGCCACCATGGAGAAGAGGACATGGAGCCGTTGCACCACGCTGCCTGCCACCCGCCGCCGCCGATGGGGTAAGTGCCGGACCGACCGCCAAACAGCTTGCTGCTGGGGGGGGATGGGTGGTTGTTTGTCGCCCCCCCCCCCCCAAAAAAAACCCCACCAGCCACCACTACTTGCAAGGATTGCTCGATGTTTGATTATTTACTTGTATTCCCCCTAAGGCTGCATTTACACTTCAGCTTTTTGAATCACGAGCAGATTTCCTGCGAATGCGAATCTGCCCGCGATTTGAAACCGCCGACGTGTGAATGACAAATCACGGGACTCGCATTAGAGATGCCATTCCTTTGAATGACACCTCAAATCGCAGTGCGGGTCTGCCGCGATTGTCGCGCGATAATTCACGCTGCAATCGTGGGAAGCATGGCGCCCCAAAAAAAGTTCAGGAGCTACTTTTGGGCGACTTGCTTCCCGTGATACGGGGTTTGCCACGATTGCAGCGCGATTTATTGCGCGGACAATCGCGGTAGACCCGCACCGTGATTTGAGGTGTCATTCAAATGAATGGCATCTCTAACGCGAGTCCCGCGATTTGTCATTTACACGTCGGCGATTTCAAATCGCGGGTAGATTTTGCGGCACATCTGCCCGCGATTCAAAACGCAGCCTAACAGCAGAGGCGTCATGCCAGGCATGTACTGGCCATCGGGACTAATGGGAGTTTCCCGGTGGGCCGATGGCTCAGTGGGCCGGTTTCAGTGACAGCGGACCGCCTCCTCCCTCCGGTCCTCTGCCCCCCCCCCCCGCAGTACTCCCCTCCTCTCCCTGGCTAGTTATGCAGCGTGACTGAATAATGACATGATGCTCAGGGGTTCGGCACTGAGAAGCTCATCATACGATCCGGAAGGAGGGCGGCCACACACAGCTTCCTTGGCACTCGTTCGCCTGCTCTTTCCTTCCCCGCTCTCCATCTAGATTCTCCGCAGCAGCAGACAGGAGCATGGGGGGGACCAGAAGGAGCATGGGGGAGGGGACAGACACCTGACTCAACAGCTATGGCCTGGGAGTTTCTCATTTTTTTCCTGCCTAATCTTGTCCCATTACAGGGGGGGGGGGGCGAACTGGTTCCTTGCCCCGGGTGAAATAATGTCTTGCTTCCCCACTGGTACGGCCTATAAGAGAAATAATGTAGAACGGCGAATGGCTAGTGGGGGGGGGGGAGACTTGTCTGGCCGGCATGGGAGAGACCTGTCACCTGTCAATGTGGGCCAGTCTGGATGAAGTCCAGGGCCAAATTTTTGTCCCAGTCCAGCCCTGCGTCATGCTGTATGGCTTTTTTAACTCACGGCTTAGAAAAGACGATTTCAAAGCTCTCATATAGCAAAGGCAGGAGACAGGTCAGCACCTTATAGCCTGAGCTGGGGCATAGACAGGGGGAAAATACAAGTAAATATCAGCACACACACCTATCCTATAAAAGGAAAAGCTGCATTATTATTATAGAACACCTTACCAGTGAAGATTCAGATGATTACAAATGTGCATTCCTGATAAAAAATAAATAAAAAATGGGGGTTTTTATGTGCAAATATGATTGAAATGACCCAAAATATTCCTTTTATTAGTAGCTGTTTGGCTGAAGCTGGATGTGGCAGAGGCATTGGCGTGCGCTATATGCAATGCTGATGTCGCTACAGACGGTAATTCAGTTGGTCAGTTTCTGTTTATGTGATTATGTCACGCTAATGGGAGGGATAATTCTACGTGTCATTGATGGGGAAACGTCGATATTGCCAGACGGTGCCCAGCTGGCGCGTTGTGTTCTTGCCATATGGCGGAAATAAGCAGGGTACTGTTTCTTCAGGAAGAACGGTTGTTTCCCAGACAGGTGTTGTCCCAAAGGGAATTTCACTTTGTAAGTTAAACACACACAAAAAAAAAGAAAAAACATCAACATAACTCACCAAATGTGCTACAGGCAGCTAGCTGTACATTGTATAGTGATTTGTTAATGTACAACTCCTATTCTGTGTGTTCACATGTGTATAAAAATAAAATAAAAAATTAAGCAATCCACTATGTCTTTATTAAAAATTATTTAAAGTGTATTTCTTAGTTGGTAAAATGAAAAAAAAACAAAAACATTAAAGCGATATTCAATATCCCCCATCCCTACCAATGTTTTATTTTTTATTTTTTTTATTCACTCACCTCTGGTGCTGCATTCTTTTCCCTCACCGATAAAAGATGGCAGCTTCCTTGGCTTCATAAAGGATAGGAGGGTTTAGTTCCACTTAAATTCATTTTATAAAATTAAAACAAGAGGGCGCGGAGGCCTAGTGCATTACCAGATGGAAAATTATATAATAAAATTTCTAATAGAAATGATATATTATATTATACCATATTATATTATATTAACATTTTTTAAAAAGTTTCCACACTTTGATTTAACTCTATTAAGTATAAAACGAAGTGGGGAAACTTTTTGAAGACCCCTCATATTCTATTATATAATAAATATATTATATTATATTTTTTAGATTATAAATATGAATAATATTATATTAAATATAAAAAAAAGTGTGGAAACTTTTTGAAGACCCCCTTGTATTATATTATATTATAAATATATTATATAATTTTTTATTAGATTATAAATATAAATAATATTATATTATTAAATATAAAAAAGAGTAGGAAACTTTTTAAAGACCCCTCATATTATATTATATTATATTATAAATATATTATATATTTTTTTTATTAGATTATATATAGAAATAATATTATATTATTAAATATAAAAAAGTGTGGAAACTTTTTGAAGACCCCCTCGTATTATATTATATTATATTATAAATATATTATATTATATTTTTTAGATTATAAATATAAATAATATTATATTATTAAATATAAAATAACTGTGGAAGCTTTTTGAAGACCCCTTGTATTATATTATATTATATTATAAATATATTATATATTTTTTTTAGATTATAAATATAAATAATATTATATTATTAAATATAAAAAAGTGTGGAAACTTTTTGAAGACCCCACATATTATATTATATTATAAATATATTATATTATTTTTTTAGATTATAAATATATATAATATCATGATATTAAATATTAAAAAGTGTGGAAACTTTTTGAAGACCCATTATATTATATTATATTATATTATATTATATTATATTATATTATATTATATTATAAATATATTATATTTAATTTTTTAGATTAATTTTTTTTTAATATTATGATATTATTAAATATAAAAAAGTGTGGAAACTTTCAAGACCCCTCGTATTATTTTATATTATATTATAAATATATTATATTATATTTTTTTAGATTATAAATATAAATAGTATTATATTAAGTATAAAAAAGTGTGGAAACGTTTTGAAGACCCCTTGTATTATATTATATTATATTACATAGTGGCTGAGGTTGAAAAAAGACACAAGTCTATCAAGTCCAACCTATGTGTGTGATTATATGTCAATATTACCTTGTATATCCCTGTATGTTGTGGTATGTATCATATTATATTTTTTAGATTATAAATATAAATAATTTTGTATTTTTAAATATAAAAAAGTGTGGAAATTTTTTGAAGACCCCTCATATTATATTATATTATAATATAAATATATTATATTATTTTTTTAGATTATAAATATAAATAATATTATATTATTAAATATAAAAAGTTTGGAAACTTTTTGAAGACCCCTCGTATTATGTTATATTATAAATATATTATATTATATTTTGTAGATTCTAAATATAAATAATATTATATTATTAAAATATAAAAAAAGTGTGGAAACTTTTTGAAGACCCTTCGTATTATATTATAAATATATTATATTATATTTTTTTAGATTATAAATATAAATAATATTATATTATTAAATATAAAAAAGTGTGGAAACTTTTTGAAGATCCCTCGTATTATATTATATTATATTATAAATATATCATATTATATTTGTTAGATTATAAATATAAATAATATTATATTATTAAATATAAAAAAGTGTGGAAACTTTTTGAAGACCCCTCGTATTATATTATAAATATATTATATTATATTATTTAGATTATCAATATATATTATATTATATTAATAAATATTAAAAAGTGCGGAAACTTTTTTGAAGACCCTTTATATATATTATATCATATTATATTTGATGCGTGCGTTTCACCTGTCCGATAAGGGGACCAGCGTTGCTTATCAATTTTCGGTCTTTTTTTCATTCTTAGTGCAAAACATAAAAAACCCCGCAGAGGTGATCAAATATCACCAAAAGAAAGCTGTATTTGTGGGAATTTTTTTTATATAAATTTAATTTGTGTACAGCGTTGCATGACCGCGCAATTGTCAGTTAAATGAATGCGGTGCCAAAAAGCAAAAAAATGGCCCGGTCATGAAGGTCATAAATCTTCCAGAGGACAAAAATGTGAGGGGTGTACTCACTTTTGTGAGATACTGTATGAAGGTTATGTTAAAAATAGCGACTGTGCCCCGTGTAAGGCCTGCTGGAGGGGGGGGGGGGGGAATAATATTCTATTTATATTTTATTATGCTTGTATTGCATTTTTATTTTATTAATCCATGAAGTTTAACATGAACTCTCGGCACAAGGATGTGTGTTGCTCAGGTCACATTAGCGCACCGGCTTATAAAATTATCCATGAGTGACACCTTGGACCTAAGTGTGCCCCTGTGATGTAAACAGCGACTTTGGATCTGTCATTATCTTTCAATAGCACCTTTGAGGATAATATTACGGTGCCGTGTTTGCTTTTGGCTGCCCGAGGAATCTTTACCGTAGCATTATCTTTGCAGTATACAATTTAACCGCACCAGCTTATGTCATAGTTAGCCAACATTTTGACATAATTCTAAGGGACCTTTATTCCTATGATGGCAAATTTTAGTGAAATGTGCTTTATGCTTTATAGACCCGCAATCTGCTGTCTTCCATATTATAGGATGGCTTCTGAATATTTAAAAAATAAAAACAAAACAGGAATATTTTATTTAAAGTGTTTTGGATACAGTACATACTGTATGAAACTGTAATTTTCTTTTCTTATGCTGCCTTGGGCTTGTAAAAATGAAAGAGCCGCTCTTGCTGCAATATTGACCTTAGATCAGGAGTAGTGATGAGCCGAACACCCCCGGGTTCGGTTCGCACCAGAACCCGTGAACGGACCGAAAGTTCGCACGAACTTTAGAACCCTATTAAATACAATGGATGCGAACGTTCGAAGTCTAAAGTGCTAATTATAATGACTATTATGCATGTTATTGTCCTAAAAAGGGTTTGGGAACCCGGGTTCTGCACCAGGGGACATGTATCAATGCAAAAAGAAGTTTTAAAAACGGCCGTTTTTCTGGAGCAGTCATTTTAATGATGCATAAAGTGAAAAAAAAAAGTCAAATATTCCTTTAAATATCGTACCTGGGGGGTGTCTAAAGTATGCCTGTGAAGTG
Source organism: Rana muscosa (assembly GCA_029206835.1). Lineage (NCBI taxonomy): Eukaryota > Metazoa > Chordata > Amphibia > Anura > Ranidae > Rana > Rana muscosa. The sequence continues at coordinate 1,077,172,387 of CM055117.1, forward strand.
CCACGTGTTTCCCGTGTTTAGAACTGTCCCTGCACAAAATTACATTTCTAAAGGAAAAAAAGCCATTTAAAACTGCTTGCGGCTTTAATGTAATGTCTGGTCCCGGTAATATGGATGAAAATCTTTAACAAAAATGGCCCTGCTGTGAATTATTAGATCAAGAATTGTAATTACATGCCCCTGTTAAACAGGGGCAGAAAAATTGAGCCTTAGGCACTGGTGTCACAACACTGCAACCCCTCACAGATACTGTACTTGGAGCACAGCAATGAGCCCTGTTGCAAAGTATTGCATCAAAAATTTTAATTACATGCCCCTGTTAAACAGGGGCTGAAAAATTGGGCCTTAGCCACTGGTGCTGGTGCCACGACACTGCAACCACTCCCAGATACTCTAGTTGGAGTGCAGGAATGAGCCCTGCTGCAAAGCATTGCATAAAAAATTGTAATAACACACCCCTGTTAAACAGGGGCTGAAAAATTGGGCCTTGGCCACTGATGGCGGCACCCAGAAACAAAAATGTTCTTCCAAGCTATCATCGTCAATCGGATCATTGAGGAGGAGGAGGAAAGTCAGTCAACATAACAGGACAGTCACTCAGCATCAGCATCAGTCTTGAAGGGATGTGACATTTGAAAATATATTAGTCTGTTATATCAGCTTCAGGTGTTTGGTAGCTGGTGGTGATCCAAGACTGGTTCATCTTTATGAAGGTCAGTCGATTAACAGAGTCGGTGGACAGGCGCACCCTGTGATCCGTGACAAATCCTCCAGCAGCACTGAATGTGCGTTCTGAAAGAACGCTGGATGCAGGACAGGCCAGTAGCTCAATTGCATACTGTGCAAGCTCTGGCCAGTGATCCACCCTCAAGACCCAGTAAGCCAGAGGATTTTCGGTGGGGAAGGTGTCCAAGTCTGACCTTGCCCCTAGGTATTCCTGCACCATGTATATCAGATGCTGGCAAGGGTTGCTGGAACCGATCATACCTTGGGGCTGCGGACTAAAGAATTGTCTGAGCGCTTCGGTCAGACGGCCACCTTCCCCACCGCTCCTTCTTTGACTGACCGAAGCCTCAGCAACTCGTTGTCCAGGACCAGGAGTTTGTAACCTCCCAGTCTCTGGGAACGCGTTGCACAGACCTTTCTGCAAGGCCTCCCGGAGTTGTCTCATCCTCTGCTCCCTCTGCGACGGTAAGATAAGGTCCGCAACCTTACCCTTTTACCGTGGATCAAGGAGAGTGGCCAGCCAGTAATGGTCCCTCTCCTTGATCCGAAGAATACGAGGATTCTTCTGCAGACTTTGCAGGATCAGGGAGGCCATGCAGCGTAGGTTAGTTGAGACATTCAGTCCGGAGTCCTCTGGGTCACTAAGGACGACATGATCCGCAGCCACCTCCTCCCAGCCACGTACAAGTCCACTGGTTTCTTGGGACTGTAAATCATCCCTAAAAGACTGCTGCTGATGATGCTGAGTGCCAGGCTCCACCTCCATGCTGACACAATCCTCCTCCTCCTCCTCCTCCTCCTCCTCTTCTTCCTGTGCGATGGGTGGGACAGAAGGAACACTGTCTGGGTAAAGGGGGCCTTGAGAGGCAAGGAAGTCCTCCTCTTCCTGCCTCTGTTCTGCCTCAAGTGCCCTGTCCATTATTCCACGCAGCGTATGTTCCAACAGGTGGACAAGAGGTACAGTGTCACTGATGCATGCACTGTCACTGCTCACCATCCTCGTGGCCTCCTCAAATGGTGCCAGGACAGTGCATGCATCCCTGATCATGCCCCACTGGCGTGGTGAAAAAAACCCGAGCTCCCCTGACCCTGTCCTGGTGCCGTAGTCGCACAGGTACTCATTGATGGCCCTCTGCTGCGTGTGCAGCCTCTGCAGCATGGCCAACGTTGAGTTCCACCTGGTGGGCATGTCACATATAAGGCGGTTCTTGGGCAGGTTCAACTCCTTTTGCAGCTCAGCCAGGCGAGCACTGGCATTATAAGATCTGCAGAAATGCACACAGACTTTCCTGGCCTGCCTCAGGACATCCTGTAAGCCCGGGTACCTGCCCAAGAACCGCTGCACCACCAGGTTAAGGACGTGAGCCACACAGGGCACATGGGTCAGTTGTCCCTGTTGGAGAGCGGAGAGGAGGTTGGTGCCATTGTCGCAAACTACCATTCCTGGCTTAAGCTGGCGTGGCGTCAACCACCTCTCGGCCTGCCCCTGCAGAGCAGACAGAACCTCTGCCCCAGTGTGGCTCCTGTCCCCCAAACACACCAGCGCAAGCACGGCATGGCATCTTTTTGCCTGCGTACTTGCGTAGCTCCTTGAACGCCTACGGAGCACCGCTGGTTCCGAGGACAAAGCACAGGAAGAGGCCACAGAGGAAGAAGAAGAGGAGGGGGTGGAGGACAGAGATGTGTCACAACCAGTAGTAGCATTTTGGAGGCGTGGCGGTGGAACAACCTCCAACACTACTGCACCTTGTCCTGCATCCTTCCCAGCTGCCAAAAGAGTGACCCAATGGGCCGTGAAAGAAAGGTAACGTCCCTGTCCATGCCTACTGGACCATGAGTCAGCGGTAATATGCACCTTACCGCTGACCGCCCTGTCCAGCGAGGCCAAGACATTGCCTTCCACATGCCGGTAGAGAGCCGGAATCGCCTTCCGTGAGAAAAAGTGGCGTTTGGGAACCTGCCACTGAGGAACCGCACATTGCACAAACTCACGGAAGGGGGCCGAGTCTACCAACTGAAAAGTCAGCAGTTGAAGCGCTAGCAATTTAGCCAAGCTAGCATTCAACCGCTGGGCATGTGGATGGCTGGGAGTGAACTTCTTTCGATGGTCCAGCAGCTGGGGCAGGGAAATTTGCCTGCTAGAATCGGACGTTGGTGTACTGCTAGCAGAGTGCCCGCAAGTACTTGGCTGTGACACACCTAATTCTACACCTTCATTCCTCTCAGAGCAGGTTTCAGAGAGGACTGAAGGTATAGTGGGGTTGGAGATCCCAGCTGATGCGGTGCAAGAAGAGGTCAGCTTTGTTCTTTGGTGTGGGTCTTTAAGGTAGGCTTGCCAACGAGCTGCATGGCAGGTCAACATATGTCTTGTCAAGCATGTGGTGCCAAAGCGGGTGATATTTTGGCCACGCGATATACGCTTGAGACATATGTTGCAAACAGCAGCTGTGCGATCTGATGCACTCGACTCAAAAAAGGCCCACACCAAAGAACTTTTTGAATAACGGGCAGAGGCAGCGCCCTGCACAGGCGGAGCTCTGCGGTGTGATTCCGTCGGTGTGCTGCCCTTACGCTGTTCCCCCGAGGGCATCCTGCCTCGTTGGAGATGTGCCTCCTCCTCATCCTCCTCCTCCTCCTCTCTCCTATTAGGCAGCCACGTGGAGTCAGTGACCTCATCATCCCCTCCATCCTCATCACTGGAGCCAATCTGGCAGTATGCTGCAGCTGCTGGAACATGACTGCCAGATTGGTGTCCTTCTTGAGCATCCCCTCTCTCTGCTCTCACGCTACTGCCTTCCTCTAGCTGGGTATCATCATCAGACCCTTCGAAACGCTGGGCATCCTCCTGGAGCATGTACCCAACACTGTGCTCAAACAGTTCGGGGGACTCCTCAGGAGGACATGGTTGGTCTAGGGTAGGAGTGACTGATGATGACATTGATACCAGGGAAGAGGACGCTTTGGCAGCTGCTTTGCCAGTACCCTGAGCCTGGGTGAGAGAGGATGAGGAGGATGAGGAGGGCTTGGTCATCCACTCTACCAAGTCTTCGGCATGATGCGGCTCAACACGTCCAGCTGCCAAAAAGGAGGACAAGCGTGTCCCATGGCCACGTGCTGATGGCGATGCACCGCGTCCACGACCAGCACTGTTGTCTCTAGACACAGAGCCTGCTTGCCCTCTTTTTTTGGCTCCTGACTGTCTGCCTCTCCTTGTTTGCCTTCCAGACATTCTAATGGCCTGCAGGGAAATGGGAAAAGCAGCAATACAGGCTAAGTTAAGGTGTAATATGGTCAGGAGGCACACTCCGCCCGCTGTAAGTGCCGCAAAATCCTGTTGGTGTAACACACTAGGAAAAAGCAGCAATACAGGCTAAGTTAAGGTGTAATATGGTCAGGAGGCACAATCCGCCCGCTGTAAGTGCCGCAAAATCCTGTTTGTGTAACACACCAGGAAAAAGCAGCAATACAGGCTAAGTTAAGGTGTAATATGGTCAGGAGGTACACTCCGTCCGCTGTAAGTGCCGCAAAATCCTGTCGGTGTAACACACCAGGAAAAAGCAGCAATACAGGCTAAGTTAAGGTGTAATATGGTCAGGAGGTACACTCCGCCCGCTGTAAGTGCTGCAAAATCCTGTTGGTGTAACACACCAGGAAAAGGCAGCAATACAGGCTAAGTTAAGGTGTAATATGGTCAGGAGGCACAATCCGCCCGCTGTAAGTGCCGCAAAATCCTGTTTGTGTAACACACCAGGAAAAAGCAGCAATACAGGCTAAGTTAAGGTGTAATATGGTCAGGAGGTACACTCCGCCCGCTGTAAGTGCCGCAAAATCCTGTTTGTGTAACACACCAGGAAAAAGCAGCAATACAGGCTAAGTTAAGGTGTAATATGGTCAGGAGGCACACTCCGCCCGCTGTAAGTGCCGCAAAATCCTGTTTGTGTAACACACCAGGAAAAAGCAGCAATACAGGCTAAGTTAAGGTGTAATATGGTCAGGAGGCACACTCCGCCCGCTGTAAGTGCCGCAAAATCCTGTTTGTGTAACACACCAGGAAAAAGCAGCAATACAGGCTAAGTTAAGGTGTAATATGGTCAGGAGGCACACTCCGCCCGCTGTAAGTGCCGCAAAATCCTGTTGGTGTAACACACCAGGAAAAAGCAGCAATACGGGCTAACTTCAGGTGTATAATGTGCAGGAGGCTTAGCAACAATGACACTGACACTGTCCCCTGCCTATCCTTCTCTCTCCCTGCACACAAGGTTTATCAAAGTATATGACACTGACACTCTCCCTGCCTATCCTTCTCTCTCCCTGCACACAAGGTTTAGCAAAGAATATGACACTGACACTGTCCCCTGCCTATCCTTCTCTCTCCCTGCACACAAGGTTTATCAAAGTATTTGACACTGACACTCTCCCTGCCTATCCTTCTCTCTCCCTACACACAAGGTTTAGCAAAGAATATGACACTGACACTCTCCCTGCCTATCCTTTTCTGTCCCTACACACAAGGTTTAGCAAAGAATAGATTTGACAAGATTTGACACTGTCCCTGCCTATCCTTCACTTTCCCTGCTCCGTTACACACTACACAAGGCCGCCGCGCTGGCGGCCTTTTATAGTGTGGGGCGTGTACTAAACCCCCTCAGCTATAATTGCCCACAGGCATCCTGCCTGTGGCCAATCATTGCTCTCCTCGCTGCCGGCGCTGTGATTGGCCAAGCATGCAGGGTCACAGTGCATGCTTGTCCAATCACAGCGCCGGGATTACACTGCGATGGTGCAGTGTATTTTGGGCCGTTCGCGTCACTCGAATTTGGCGCGAACGGCCCAAATCGTTCGTTGTTCGCCGAACGCTGCGAACAGCCGATGTTCGATTTGAACCTATGTTTGACTCGAACACCGAGCTCATCCCTAATCAGGAGCTGTGCTCCACAGTAATCCCTTTCTGCCACTTAAAGTGACACTGAATGATATCCTTATTTTCTAAAAAAGTTATCCATGCATATTCACTACTTAATGGCTCCGAAATCTATTTTTCATTAAATAGTTTCTGTATGAAAGAGGGGGGAGAAAACTGCACTAAACCCAAATGTGATAATCAAAAAAGCAAGCAGCTGACACTCAAACAAAGTCAAATGGTAATGATTAAAAAATAGTGTAGCGCTAGTGAGGTAAATGTGTATAGGATTGCTCCTAAATAAACCCAAAATACACGAATAAGACCCTTAGTGAATGAACATTAAAGGGGTTGTAAAGGTTTGTTTTTTATTTTCTAAATAGGTTCCTTTAACCACTTCCCTACCCAGCCATAGACAAATGACGTCCACAGATGGGATCTCCCATCCTGGGTGGACGTCATATGACGTCCTCGGCTTTGTAGGGGGATATCTGAATGATGCCTGCAGCTAGAGGCATCATTCAGATATCCTTTTGAAGTGCCAGCGATTCTGTGCACCATAAGAATGATCATAGGCGGCGGGAGGTGCTTCTCCGGGCTCCCCCGTGCGATCGGGGACCCGGAGCGAATCTTCCGGCATCGTTGGTGGAGTCACGTGATGAGCATAGAGATGACTGGTGACCAGATGGTCACCAGTCATCTCTATGATCGTCGGAGGCCCGGGCGCGATGTGATGACGTCACGCCCGGGTCTCAAAAATGTAAACAAAGCCGCCGTTGCGGCTGTAAGTATGAAATCAGTGAAAAAATTTTCACTGATCTCATGCTTTCCAGCCTGGAGGAGAGATGTGGAGTCTTATTGACCCCGCATCTCTCAATAAAGAGAACCTGTCACACACATTCCTATTACAAGGGATGTTTACATTCCTTGTAATAGGAATAAAAGTGATCAAAAAAAAAAAAAGTAAAATCATTGTAAAAAAATAAATAAATAAGTAAGTTAAATAAATAAATAATAATAAAAAAATATTAAAACGCCCCTGTCCCCGGTAGCTCGCGATCAGAAGCGAATGCACACGTAAGTCGCCCACATATGTAAACGCCGTTCAAACCACGCATGTGAGGTATCGCCGCGTGCGTTAGAGCGCGTGCAACAATTCTAGCACTAGACCTCCTCTGTAATTCTAACCTGGTAACCTGTAAAAAAAATTTAAGCGTCGCCTCTGGAGATTTTTAAGTACCGAAGTTTGGCGCCATTCCATGAGTGTGCGCAATTTTAAAGCGTGACATCTTAGGTATCTATTTACTCGGCGTAACATTATCTTTCATATGTTCCCAAAAAATTGGGCTAACTTTACTGTTTTGTTATTTTTTAATTCATGAAACCATTTTTTTTTTTTAAAAAAGGCGTTTGAAAAATTATTGCGCAAATATTGTGCAAGAAAAAATGTTGCAATGACCGTCATTTTATTCCCTAGGGTGTCTGCTAAAAAAACATATATAATGTTTGGGGGTTCTGAGTAATTTTCTAGCAAAAGAATGATGATTTGTACATGTAGGAGAGAAGTGCCAAAATAGGCCCGGTATTGAATAGGTACAAAAAGCCCTGTATTGAAGTGGTTAAGCTCGTGCATTGTTGGTTCACTTACCTTTTCCTTGGATTTCCCTTGTAAAAAATTTTTTTCTTTGTTTTCTTTGTCTGAATTTCTCACTTCCTGTTCCTCCTCAGTAAGCTGTTCAGTAAGCTGTTCTGGATGACTCCACACCGCTCGGATGATGGTGTGAAGTTCAGTGAGGAGAAACAGGAAGTGAGAAATTCAGACAAAGAAAACAAACATTTAGAAGGTAAATCAAAGAAAAAGGTAAGTGAACCAACAATGCACGAGCTTAAAGGAACCTATTTAGAAAATAAAAAACGAACCTTTACAACCCCTTTAAGGATAAAAACCTCATACACACGACTGGTTTTCTCTGCAAGAAAACTGCTGGGAGAGCTTTTTGCCGAGAAAACCGTTCCTGTGTATGGTTTCTCGGCGAGAAAACTGCCGGGAATCTCGACGAGAAAAATAAAGAACCTGCTCTCTATTTTTCTCGTCTGGATTCTCAGCAGAGTTTTCCTGCCGAGAAACCCGGTCGTCTGTATTCTTACCTTGTCCAAGGTAAACCTGCGTATGCTCGAAAAGACTTTGACGCATGCGCGGTAGCATACAAGGGTAGTGTAGGGTGTAGCAAGATGGCGGAGACAGCATCGAATGTGACAAGCGAAGGCTTGTCGTAGTCGATGACGTCACCGCGTTCTCGCCATTCAAAAGAACGGTGGTTCTTTTGAATGGCCGTGTGTACACTCGGCGAGCAAGGCAAGCTTGCCGGGAATCCTGTCGGGAAAACCAACGTTTTTTTTCCCGGTGGGATTCCCGCCCGTGTGTACGAGGCCTAACAGTGAAAAAATGGTGAAACAACAGATATGAAAAACACACTGTAAATGGTAAAGTCCCAAAAGTAAATGTGAGCTTCCGGGGACTGTGTAATTTGAAACAAAGTCCAAGCAAAATGAGATAAAATGGATAAAACTCCTTCCCGCTGAAGTGACACCAAATTTGGAGATTTGGAGAAGGCTGGGAGCAAAAGAAGGAACTTTTCTGAGATAAGAATACATACTTATATATATAATAATACTGTTGGAATACAGAGGGGATGATAAGGGACTATATATATGATTTTAGTAATGAGAACGGTATCATTAGCAGTAATCAGCATGGATTCATGAAGAATCGTTCTTGCACCAATCTATTAACCTTCTATGAGGAGGTGAGTTGCCATCTAGATAAAGGAAGGCCCGTAGACACGTATCTGGATTTTGCAAAAGCATTTGACACAGTTCTCCATAAACGTTTACTGTACAAAATAAGATCCGTAGGCATGGACCATAGGGTGAGTACATGGATTGAAAACTGGCTACAAGGGCGAGTTCAGAGGGTGGTGATAAATGGGGAGTACTCAGAATGGTCAGGGTTTGGGTAGTGGGGTCCCCCAGGGTTCTGTGCTGGGACCAATCCTATTTAATTTGTTCATAAACGACCCGACCTGTAGGATGGGGTAAACAGTTCAATCTCTGTATTTGTGGACAATAGGAAGCTAAGCAGGTCAATAACTTCTCCATAGGATGTGGAAACCTTGCAAAAAGATCTGAACAAATTAATGGGGTGGCCAACTACATGGCAAATGAGGTTTAATGTAGAAAAATGTAAAAGAATGCATTTGGGTGGCAAAAATATGAATGAAATCTATACACTGGGGGGGGGGGTGATCCTCTGGGGGAATCTAGTATGGAAAAGGACCTGGGGGTCCTAGTACATCACAGACTCTGCAATGACATGCAATGCCAAGCTGCTGCTAACAAAGCAAACAGAATATTGGCATGCATTTAAAAGGGGATTAACTCCAGAGATAAAACAATAATTCTCCCGCTCTACAAGACTCTGGTCCAGCCGCACCTTGAGTATGCTGTCCAGTTCTGGGCACCAGTCCTCAGGAAGGATGTACTGGAAATAGAGCAAGTACAAAGAAGGCCAACAAAGCTAATAAAGGGTCTGGAGGATATTAGTTATGAGGAAAGGTTGCGAGCACTGAACTTATTCTCTCTGGAGAAGAGACGCTTAAGAGGGGATATGATTTCAATTTACAAATACCGTACTGCTGACCCCACAATAGGGAGTTTAACAAGACACATGGACACTCATTAAAGTTAGAAGAAAAGAGGTTTAACCTTAAACTGCGTAGAGGGTTCTTTACTGTAAGAGCAAGGATGTGGAATTCCCTTCCACAGGCGGTGGTCTCAGCGGGGGGCATTGATAGTTTCAAAAAACTATAATGCCGCATACACACGCTTGGAAACTCCGACAACAAATGTTCGATGGAAATTCCGACCGTGTGTAGGCTCCATCAGACATTTGCTGTCGGAATTTCCGACAACAAAAATTTGAGAGCTGGATCTCAAATTTTCCGACAACAAAATCCGCTCTCGTAAATTCCGAGCGTGTGTAGACAATTCCGACTCACAAAATTCTACGCATGCTCTGAATCAAGTACGAGACTGAAGTGCTCGGTCTGGAAAAACTAGCGTTCGTAATGAAAATGGCACATTCGTCACGCTGTAACGGACTGAAAAGCACAAGGCTGAAAAGCGCAAATCGTCTTTCACCAAACTTCTAGTAACACGAGATTAGCAGAAGGAGCTCAAAGGGTGGCGCACTTGGTATTGAACTTCCCTTTTATAGTGCCGTCGTACGTGCTGTACGTGACCGCGTTCTTGGCGATCGGAATTTACGACAACATTTGTGCGACCATGTGTATGCAAAACAAGTTTGAGCCAACATCCGTCAGAAAAAAATCCACGGTTTTGTTGTCGGAATGTCCGATCGTGTGTCATTTGATAAGCACCTGAACGACCACAACATACATGGATATACAATGTAATACTGACATATAATCACACACATAGCTTGGACTTGATGGACTTTTTCAACCTCACCTACTATGTAACTGTAGCACACAAATCCTTTTCCCCCTTACCTTCCTTTCAGGGGATCAGACACACCATGCCACATGCCCGCGTCCTCTGGATTAGAGGTCGGATGGTGTTATGTATTTGGGTCCTGCAGCGAGTTGCTTCCCTTCACTGGTTCTTCCCTCTAGATTATAGATGCAAGTCTTTACCTTTCCCAAAAGAGGTCAATGTCCACACAACACTTCAACTCCAACAAGAGTTTATTTTCTCTATTGCTTCAGTAACACGAAAGTTGAAGATAGGAAAGGGGTTAGCAGAATAGAATTGATTCAGGCACACTCTTGGCTTTGTCGCCACTCGGTCCCGAGTGGGTATAGCTCACCGGGATAGTCACTCAATAGCACTAGCAGCCGGCATGAAGCTCGAACAGTGACTTAGTCCCCTCCAAGGACAAAGTCAAGGAGATCCCTCCTTTAGTAACTACACTCCGCAAAGGTAGTCTGCGAAGAAAGGAATCCTTCCCACCGACAGGTCACCAGGCCTCTCCCGAGACAGCAATCTTGTATTACTCGCCTCCTCTATGGGACTGATCCTCCCCCAGTTTCCTCTATGTCAGAGCAGTCACCCTCACCTGGGCTCCCTGGGTTTCCTCTCTGGCTTGTAGACCCAGTTGAAGGTACTGGGCCTACCTGGAACTCCGCAGCCTCGGGCCAAAGGTGCTGAGACTCCTTAGTCAAAGTTGGGCGCACCCCCCCCTTAGAGGGGCACACACCTCCGGGTACAGGTCCCCGGGTACTACTCCGAACCATGGCGTCTGCCCCTTATATATCGTCTCCCGGCATGCACAGCAGGCCGGATCTGCCCATCGTACAGCAGCCGAGAGAGGACATCCAATAGCCACTTCATCACCTGTGGTTCAAGCCCGGGTATAAGTGACAACACCACCTATACGCCTAAAGGGGAACTGCACGCCAGGTGACACAGCAGCAAGACAGAGTCCAAATAATTAGAAGACCCAAGCCAACTACCGCTCAGGTCACCCCTAAATTTAAGCATAACAACCCCCCTAAGTAGGGACCCCGCTACATAACTATGTAACTATGTATGTTGTGCAACAACTACTGTACATCGGTATAAGTATTTAGTAGAGATTTATTCTTCAACTAGTAGATGGCAGTGTCCCAGGAGCTGTCTGCCACCTGACCCATCAACCACAGGTAGATTCTCAGTGAGGGAGATAACAAGATCTTTCTCAAGACTCAGCACTTCAGTGCAGTACCCTCCAGCAAATGTGGTCCTCCAGCAATCTTCTCCAGGCCCTCAGCCCAGCAGCTGCTGAGGCCAAGAATGCAGCTTCTTGTCTCCCCCGCTCTCACCCTGGGGCAACAGCTGGAAGTGTCAGAACTGAATTCCACTGCATTTCGGCTGAAGAAAAGCCCTGAGTATTGTCATCCTAGGACAGGTGTGTTAGGACTGTAATAGATTTCTTCCGGCCCAAAACCAGAATGTATGTTCTATTCTGCCTCTGACCCAAATTCAAAGTGATGTAAATGCATGCATGCAAAAAGGATCACACTGGGACACACTAGTCAGTATGAGCTCTCTCTCATCAACAGGAGTATATTCAAGGTCACAGCCCCTTATATAAACAAAGTGACATAAGCAAACGTCATCACATATGTGTGTATAGGATTGGTTCATCTGTATATGGTCCTTTTCCTGTCGACATCTGTCTTTGCACGAGGTATCACATTCCACAGCTCAGCAGCCATCTTTTACTAGATGATGGGAGGGGCAGAAAGGAGGGGGTAAAGGAGTGAGGAGCGAATACACTCTGCCTGTCATACTTTAGTCAAGTAAAATACTGCTGGCTTGTTACGTCATTACTAGGATATATATATACATATATATATATATATATATATATATATTGCAACAAGAAAGAAAAGAAACAATAAAAATAATAAAGAAGAAAAGGAAATAACAATATTTGAGTAGTTAAAGTGAGGGATAACATAGACATAATATAGTCATTTTATCAACTCCATCACAGGACCTCAGAACACCCCCCCCCCCCCTCTCTCCTAATCTCCGTAACTGAAGTGGGAGTTTTTCTGTGGTCTAGAGAGAAGAACTGGGAACGTTGACAAGTGATAACAGGCAGTACAACGAGCTCAGGAAGTTATTCGTTTTTCTTCTGGCAGGATAATTTGTTTACTTTTCTGATATAATTCAATGGTATATTAACCAAATATCAGAAGTTCATTGTTGAGGAGTTATATACTTGAACCTATTTTTATACAACCCAAAAACACATATTTCAAAAGTTGTGGCTGGAGATCTCCGTAGTTTTGATTTTCACTGACTGGAGTTGCTTTTTAAGCTTTAAGTTCACCCAACAAAATATTTTTTTTTTTATCCTTTTTTGCCCATCAAACGTACTCATGGTTGTAAAGTTCCACCAGAGTTCAAAAGAGGCGATATGAAAAAGGAATTAGTCAGGGAAAGAGCTGAAGTTTTTCATCTTCAGCTTTGAAGTGCTCAGTTTGCCTTTTTCCGGACAGCATTTGAACATCGGCAGTTGATGGCGTGTAGAGAAGAGCAATTATAACAGAGTCTTGCGGCACGTGACAAAATTATTACATGGCAGCTCCGCTTTTCATGACATACAGTAGGAAACTTTACCATCCTTGCAAGGAATAAAAAAGAAAAAATCCCCCTCACTTAGCCATAAAAGGGGACCTGAAACACGGTTTCTAACATAATGGTAACCACAGAAGTCTTAGCTGAATATGTTTGAGTACCAACAGTGAAAGTTATAGAGCAAAGATCACATTAGAAGTGGAAGTACAGCATTGATTATCAACCCTATTAAGACCAGGGCCAGGAAAATTCTTTCAAAACTTTCCTTACCCCAACAGTAAAAAAAAAGGGAGCTGAGGGAGTAGTGTGGGACACTGCGAGGGACTGGGGGCACTCTCAGGGGCTGGAGGCCCTGCAGTTGGATGGGGATCCACTGCAGGGGGCTTAGGGACACAGTGGGAGGTTGTAGGGCCCTGTGGGAGAGTGAGTGGGTATTGTGGCAGATTGGGGGGGCACTGTGGGGATCGAGGGGCACTGCAGTCCACTTTGAAAGGTGGGAAACAACTGCAGGGGGCTTAGGGACACTGTGGGAGATTGTAGAACACAGTGGGAGGGTGAGGGGGCATTGTGGCAGGTTGGAGGGCACTTTTGGGGTTGAGGGGCACTGCTGTCCACTTTGGAATGTGGGGAACCACTGCAGGGGGCTTAGGAACACTGTGGGAGATTGTAGAACATTGTGAGAGGGTGAGGGGGCATTGTGGGAGATTGGGGGGCACTGTGATGCTTGAGGGGCACTGCTGTTCACTTCAGAAGGTGGGGAACCACTTCAGGGGGCTTAGGGACACTGTGGGAGATCGCAGAACACTGTGGGAGGGTTAGGGGGCATTGTGGGAGATTGGGGTCACTGTGGGGCTTGAGGAGCACTGCTGTTTACTTTGGGAGGTAAGGAACCACTTCAGGGGTCTTTGGGACACTGCGGGAGATTGTAGAACACTGTGGGAGATTGGGTGGCACTGTGGGGCTTGAGGGGCACTGCTGTCCACTTTGAAAGATTGGCAGTTGGCACTATGGGAGTTGGGCAGTCATGTGGGATGTTAGAGGATGGCCCAGTAGGAGGGAGGCAGTGGATTGATGCCTGGTGGTTGAGAGACACTAATCTAGAGGTTTACAGATCTTTATCACAGCCAAATGGTGTGTAGGCAGGGCCATCAGAATGTGGGGAATATCTTCCATTACCAGGTACCACTAACAGGTCCCTTGCCCTAGTTACTTGTTGGTGTGAATCCCCACTCCCAGAAGGAGCAAAATAAGCATACATTTACCAACACACGTATTTTACCAAGCCTGACACTTCACCCCGTATTCTTCCCCAACAGGTTCCAGTTCAAAGGATAGGCCTAGGATGGGTAACAAAGAAGAAGTGAGTCCAATAAGTTTTCAAAGCATTCAACTTTAAGGCATATAAAATCTCACCATTATGGTCACGGTTGTCGGCACTTTCCCAGGTTGGGCCATTTATGTCCTATCCCCAACTCCCTTCTATACAGGCCACCAGGACCTCTCTAATGCCTTGTACACACAATAGGATTTTCTGATGAAAAAAGTCTGATGGAGCTTTTTGATCAGAAATTCCTATCGTGTGTGGGCCCATAAGACTTTTTTTCTGTAGGATTTTAGAAATAGAACATGTTTTAAATTTTTCTGATGGAAAAAAATCCTATGGGAAATTCCGATCGTCTGTGTGGAACTCCGTCAGAGAAAAAACCCACGCATGCTCAGAATCAAGTCGACTCATGCTCGGAAGCATTGAACTTCATTTTTCTCGGCTCATCGTAGTGTTTTACGTCACCGTGCTTTGGACGGTCGGAATTTAGTCTGACAGTGTGTATGCAAGACTGATGGAAGACCACTTGAACGGAATTCGGACAGAAAATTCCATCAGATTTTAGCCCATAGGAAATTCCTATCGTGTGTACAGGGCATTAGTATTCCCCAGCTAGGGAATATCAATCTCTGGGAGCACTGCATGTGGGCGGAATGGGCTTCACCAAGTCCCATGGGGTCCAGGTACAGAGCCTAGAATCTGTCCTTTCCCATGTGTGTGTGTGTGTGTGTATATACAGGTCCTTCTCAAAAAATTAGCATATTGTGATAAAGTTCATTATTTTCTGTAATGTACTGATAAACATTAGACTTTCATATATTTTAGATTCATTACACACAACTGAATTAGTTCAAGCCTTTTCTTGTTTTAATATTGATGATTTTGGCATACAGCTCATGAAAACCCAAAAATCCTATCTCAAAAAATTAGCATATCATGAAAAGGTTCTCTAAACGAGCTATTAACCTAATCATCTGAATCAACTAATTAACTCTAAACACCTGCAAAAGATTCCTGAGGCTTTTAAAAACTCCCAGCCTGGTTCATTACTCAAAACCGCAATCATGGGTAAGACTGCCGACCTGACTGCTGTCCAGAAGGCCATCATTGACACCCTCAAGCAAGAGGGTAAGACACAGAAAGAAATTTCTGAACGAATAGGCTGTTCCCAGAGTGCTGTATCAAGGCACCTCAGTGGGAAGTCTGTGGGAAGGAAAAAGTGTGGCAGAAAACGCTGCACAACGAGAAGAGGTGACCGGACCCTGAAGAAGATTGTGGAGAAGGACCGATTCCAGACCTTGGAGGACCTGCGGAAGCAGTGGACTGAGTCTGGAGTAGAAACATCCAGAGCCACCGTGAACAGGCATGTGCAGGAAATGGGCTACAGGTGCCGCATTCCCCAGGTCAAGCCACTTTTGAACCAGAAACAGCGGCAGAAGCGCCTGACCTGGGCTACAGAGAAGCAGCACTGGACTGTTGCTCAGTGGTCCAAAGTACATTCGGAAATCAAGGTGCCAGAGTCTGGAGAAAGACTGGGGAGAGGGAAATGCCAAAATGCCTGAAGTCCAGTGTCAAGTACCCACAGTCAGTGATGGTCTGGGGTGCCATGTCAGCTGCTGGTGTTGGTCCACTGTGTTTTATTAAGGGCAGGGTCAATGCAGCTAGCTATCAGGAGATTTTGGAGCACTTCATGCTTCCATCTGCTGAAAAGCTTTATGGAGATGAAGATTTCATTTTTCAGCACGACCTGGCACCTGCTCACAGTGCCAAAACCACTGGTAAATGGTTTACTGACCATGGTATTACTGTGCTCAATTGGCCTGCCAACTCTCCTGACCTGAACCCCATAGAGAATCTGTGGGATATTGGGAAGAGAAAGTTGAGAGACGCAAGACCCAACACTCTGGATGAGCTTAAGGCCGCTATCGAAGCATCCTGGGCCTCCATAACACCTCAGCAGTGCCACAGGCTGGTTGCCTCCATGCCACGCCGCATTGAAGCAGTCATTTCTGCAAAAGGATTCCCGACCAAGTATTGAGTGCATAACTGAACATAATTATTTGAAGGTTGACTTTTTTTGTATTAAAAACACTTTTCTTTTATTGGTCGGATGAAATATGCTAATTTTTTGAGATAGGATTTTTGGGTTTTCATGAGCTGTATGCCAAAATCATCAATATTAAAACAAGAAAAGGCTTGAACTACTTCAGTTGTGTGTAATGAATCTAAAATATATGAAAGTCTAATGTTTATCAGTACATTACAGAAAATAATGAACTTTATCACAATATGCTAATTTTTTGAGAAGGACCTGTATATTAGGGTTGTCCCGATACCGATACTAGTATCGGTATCGGGACCGATACCAAGCATTTGCGCGAGTACTTGTACTCGCGCAAATGCTCCCGATTACCAGTCCGATACTTTTTTTTTTCTCCAGAGCGGACGCAGAGAGGGGGTGGAGAGCGGGGGGCGGAGAGCAGGGCGGAGAGCGTGGCGGGGGGCGGAGACCAGGGCAGAGAGCGGGACGGAGAGTGCGGCGGGGGCGGAGAGTGGGGCGGGGGGTGGAGACCAAGGCGGAGAGCGGGACGGAGAGTGCAGTGGGGGGCGGAGAGTGCGGCGGGGCGGAGACCAGGGCGGAGAGCGAGTCCCTCACCTGCAGTTGAAACTGGTATGCTGGCAGGGGTGCAGGGCGCAGCCGCATCAGGATCGGTGACCGGTGATGTCGCATTCGGTCGCCGTCAGCGGCTGAACGTCCCCACACCCATCTTGGTACACCCTGCACTTGGCTGCAGTAAGCAGCAGACATCTTGTTACACCCAGCCCGAGCTATATGGGCTGGGTGTAACAAGATGTCTGCTGCTGCTTACTTCAGCCGAGTGCAGGGTGTACCAAGATGGGCGTTGCAGCAGTTTTTTTTATTTTAAATCCTGTGTCATTTTTTTTTCCCGCAGCATTTCAGTGCCAGCCACCTATCAGTACCCACAAGTGCTACCTATCAGTGCAATCAGTGCCATCTACCAGTGCCACCTATCAGGTGGCACTGGTAGATGGCACTGATTGCACTGATAGGTGGCACTTGGTGGCACTGATGTGGCACTTGTGGGCACTGATATGTGGCACTTGTGGGCACTGATATGTGGCACTTGTGGGCACTGATAGCACTGAAAGGTGGCACTTGTGGGCACTGATAAGTGGCACTGATAGATGGCACTTGTGGGCACTGATAGTGCAATCAGTGCCACCAAGTGCCACCTATCAGTGCTGTCAGTGCCCACAAGTGCCATCTATCAGTGCCACCTATCAGTGCCCACAAGTGCCACCTTTCAGTGCTATCAGTGCCCACAAGTGCCACATATCAGTGCCCACAAGTGCCACATATCAGTGCCCACAAGTGCCACCTTTCAGTGCAATCAGTGCCATCTATCAGTGCCCACAAGTGCCACCTATAAGTGCCACCTATAAGTGCCCATAAGTGCCACCTATCAGTGCAATCAGTGCCATCTATCAGTGCCAGCCACCTATTAGTGCCCATCAGAGCCAGTCACCAGTCAGTGCCCATAAGTGCCACCTGTCAGTGCCACCTATCAGTCCCCATCTTTCAAACTGTCACATGACATTGAAAAAAAGTATCGGTAATCGGTATCGGCGAGTACTTGGAAAAAAGTATCGGTACTTGTACTCGGTCCTAAAAAAGTGGTATCGGGACAACCCTAATATATATATATATTATATTATATTATATATATATATATATATATATATATATATATATATATATATATGTACACACACACACACACACCTGTATATATGAAACATGTTCAAACCATTATTCTAATGATAACATTTGGCATATGAATTATTTTTTTCATGTCATAGATCTTTATGTAACAGAGGTTGGGGTATGTTAGAACACTGCCTTGGGGGGGGGGGGGGCTTATATTGGTCACCTATTTTTCCCATGTTTTAAATCTTCTTTAACATGATGATGCTGCTGCAGTCGTGACGGCTCCTATCCTGCATAAAGCTGCTGAAGCCGCTGAACGCTACTAGCCATGCGTTCCTTCCCTTAATCCCCTGTTACCAGGAACATGGAGCTAGTGCTGTGTACTCTCATTGATGTGCTGGAGGATCATAAAACTGCTGAACCATTATGCTGCTACCTTATTTCCTATAATCCTATTACTGGAAACATGAAGCTGATACTCTGAAGTCACATGGTAGTCATAAAGCTACAAAACTCTAATGGTTTTTCTCTGTGCATTCTCTTTCACCTGTCACAGTAGGTTGATTTTTGACACGGGAGATCTGGTAGTTTTGTTTAGGGGGGCTGTGGAATTTCGTGGCAATGCAGGTGCATTGCCTTAGTTGGAAAGTTAATTGAAACGCAGTAGCCATGGTTTAATCATCCCCCGACTGCCCACTGAAAACCAATGCCATCTTGTAAGAGGAGTTCTGTAATTAGCTGGATGTTGGCACCATAGCACATGTCCCTGCCCTATTCCTGTTCTTTCTAGAACACTAACCCTTCTGCTGAGGCTATACCCTCTGCCATATTGTGCTCACTCCATACTAGAGGCCTCCAAATTCCGGCCATTGACCTTTATATCCCCAAAGAAAGGAATGACAGTATATTGCCAAACACATCTCGTGGACGGTCCTCAGCAGTCACATGAGAAAGCATAGTCAAAAGTATAGCAGCCATCTTTCCTCAGACAGTCTCTCCCTTCAAGTTCCACTCCATAGCTCTACCCAGCCAGATATGCTCCCCGCAGTTACTCTCCTGATCCCAGAGTCATTAGTACTCACTCAGAGGGCTCTGACTCGCCCATTAAACATTGGGCATCTGACTCATGACTCCTCTTTAGTGGTTCCAGAGACAGAATTGCTGCAGTTGCTACTACTGAACTCTGTACACCTCTCCTGGGACTTCTATCCTGAGCAGACTACATCTGCATAAGTACTTGGCTCCCATGCCCCATCTGCTCCCGGGCTTCTCCAGACCTGGCTTATTTATAGGTGCTGCGTCACCTATGACATCACTGCAAGGGCTCGACCTAAAAGGGGCCTAGCCCCTGATGACACTGACTGCTGTAACAAGACACTATGCTGGAACAGAGCCACCTAGTGGCAGACTAGCTAACTGCACCTACCTACAACCTGTCAAACTCAATATGCCGAGTTAGGTTTGCCACAGCTGAAATGTAAAGCAGTGTGGCCCCAACATGTGTCAAACTTGCCTATTGAAGTTAATGGAACTGTGTGGCTTGGAACCAAATGACCAAACACTTGGCCCAAAGTTTGTGGGTATTTCACTGCAAAATCCACCTTAGACTGAAAAATAAGCTTAAAAAGGGCTCCAGGATTGACAGTATCACCTCCTGAATGCCTGAAAGCCAGTGCTCTACCACCCTCTGAAAAGCGTTCCACCTTGGGTGTAAACTAGGCCTTAACCACTTCTCCACCGGGCCTATTCTGGCACTTCTCTCCTTCATGTAAATATCATAATTTTTTGCTAGAAAATTCATCAGAACCCCCAAACATTATATATTTTTTTAGCAGACACCCTAGGGAATAAAATGCCTGTCATTGCAACTTTTTATCTTGCACGGTATTTGCGCAATAATTTTTCAAACGCCTTTTTTTGGGAAAAAAAAACGGTTTCACAAATTAAAAAATTAAAAAACAGTAAAGTTAGCCCAATTTTTTTGTATAATATGAAAGATGCTGTTACGCCGAGTAAATAGATACCTAACATGTCACGCTTTAAAATTGTGCACACTCATGGAATGGCGCCAAACTTCGTTACTTAAAAATCTCCATAGGCGACGCTTTAATTTTTTTTACAGGTTACTATTTTCAAGTTACAGAGGAGATCTAGTGGTAGAATTGTTGCTCGCACTCTACCTCATGCGGCGATACCTCACATGTGGGGTTTGAACGGCATTTACATATGTGGACGGGACTTACATGCGTGTTTTCTTCTGAGCGCGAGCTACCGGGGACAGGGGCGTTTTACTTTTTTTTTTTTTTACTGAATTTTCTTTTATTTTGACACTTTGTTTTACATTTTTTTTTTTTATCACTTTTATTCCTATTACAAGGAATGTAAACATCCCTTGTAATAGGAATCATTGTGACAGGTCCTCTTTATGGAGAGATGCGGGGTCAATAAGACCCCACATCTCTCCTCCAGGCTGGAAAACATGAGATTGGTGAAAAAAAATTCACAATCTCATGCTGACAGCCGCAATTGCGGCTTTGTTTACTTCCGGGTACAGGGCGTGACGTCACAACGTCGCGCCCGGGACTCCGACAGTCATAGAGATGACTGGTCACCGGAAATCTCTATGATCCTCATGCGACGCCGGCCGATTCGTTCTCCGGGCCCCTGATGGCACGGGAGAGCCCGGAGAAGCACCGGATGGTGGCGGCAGGGGGGGAGGTCCCTTCTCGCCACCTATAAGAACGATCAAGCAGCGGAACTGCTGCTATGATCATTCTTATGGTGTGCAGAATCGCTGGCAGAAAAGAATGATATCTGAATGATGCCTGTAGCTGCAGGCATCATTCAGATATCCCCCCTCTTAAGTCAGCGACGTCATATGACGTCCTTGGTGGACAACTGGTTAAAGTGTACGTAATGCCCAATGTCTATTTTTTTACATTTTGGACGGAATGGGGAAATGTTAAAACCACTGTCAGGTTTTCATTGCTGTCTTTGTCCCTGTTGGGTAGATTCACCCTTTCTATTTGTCTTGATGACCATTGTCTGTACAAAAAGTAATGGGAGATCCAAAATTTGAGAGTTGTCCCAGAAAGAGAAGGTGAGGGGAAATCTTCCAATGGAAGCAACCTGTTCGGGAAACAGCTAAGAGGAGATTTCGCCTACCACTGGAGAGAATTTCTCTTACTTCCTGTTGAGCTTTGGAACAGGAAGTGAAGGGAAATCTCAACCAGACAAAGAAAGCAAAATATTATCTGATGGTATTTTAACCCTTCCCTACTCAATCCAAAACTAGAAAAAGCAGTTGTGGATAGGCCTCCACATTTAATACCTTCTGATCTACACAGTATACTAGACCATCTTGTGTCAGGGTTGGCTTAGAACGCTCTTAGTCTCTTCACCAAATGCAACTAAGATGGTGACGCTGAAAACTAACGGAGTGGTCTTCGCTTTTCTAACTGCCACTGAACAATAAGGGGTCTATTTATAAAATATTTGCATAGCAATTTATCCAGCAAAACTGCATGTACATTCGTCCTGTGTGAATTAACCAGCATTCCCTGATTCGTTTTAAGACGTTTTCACACAATATATAAAGCTGTTGTGTGAACGTGGCGAAATCGTACGCCCTTGGGATATTTCTCTCTTCTGATCAAATGTCCGTGGGGCATTTTCTTGTCTGCTTGAATGCTTTTGTTGTACTTTGATAAAATGTTTCTTAAGCCCCATACACACGGTTGGACTTCCATCTGACTTTTCCCTGGATTTTTGTCCGAACGGAGTTGGTCGGGAACACCCATAGCATACACACCACAGGACTTTTCTGCAAACTTTCCCAAAACTTTTTGCAACATCACGTGGTTTTTCTGCTCTTTTCTGCTCTTTACCGCCACCCTTTGGTCAACTTCTGCTATTGTTGGTTGATTTTAACATTAGTTGTTTTGTCCATCGGACAAAAGTCCGATGGTTTTCTGTACACACAGTTGGACTTTGCTCCATCTGACTTTTGTTGGCCAAAAGTTTGTCCGTTTGCAGACCCAACTTTTGTCCGATGAAAACAAAAAACAAAACAAAAAAGTTTGTCCGATGGAGCGTACACACGGTCGGATTGTTGGTCCAACTTGCTCAAAATGAAGTTTGTTGGCCAAAAGTCCGACCGTGTGTACAGGGCTTTAGGGTTTTTACCTATCTGTTTGAATGTTCCAAGGGTGTTTTCTTTTCTGATTGAATGGTGTTGGGGTATTTTCCCTTCTGCTCAACTGTTCATATGTTCTTAGGGCTTTTTATGTAAGGGTTGAATGTTCTTTTTTTCTCTTCTGATCGAGAGTTCTTGTAATATTTTCTCTTGGACCTGAATGTTCTAGGGTTAGTTTTCCTTCTGATCAAATGTTCTTGGGTTAGTTTTCCTTCTGATCAAATGTTCTTGGGGTATTTTCTCTAATGATTGTTTTTTTCTAGAATATTTTCTCTACTGATTGAATGTTCTAATGCCCCGTACACACGAGTGGAAATTCCGTCGGAAAAACCTTGGACGGAATTCCTCTCAAGCTTGGCTTGCATACACATGGTCACGCAAAAGTTCTCTGAACTTTCGATCGTCAAGAACGCGGTGACGTACAACACTACGACGAGCCGAGAAAATGAAGTTCAATGCTTCTGAGCATGCGTCGAATTGTTTCCGAGCATGCGCCAGAATTTGCCCGTCGGAATTGCTACAGATGATTGGAATTTTTTTGGAAATTCTGACAGCAAAAGTCCGATGGAGCATACACACAATCGGAATTTCTGACCAAAAGCTCAGACTTTTGCTGGCAGATATTCAAACCGTGTGTACGAGGCATTAGGGTTTTGTCTCTGCTGATTAAATGTTCTAGGGGTATTTCTCCTTCTCATCAAATGTTTTTTTTTGTCAATAGTTTTTTATTTCAAATTTATTTCAAATTTCCAGATTTTCCATAGTAAAACAGAAATACAAAATATATTAACAGTTTCATAGCGGTAATTGCATCACCCCCCTTTAAGGCAACCACCCTCCTCCCATGATACAGCGCTGACACAGTACCATCTGGGATGTAAAACATTAAACAAGTTCCTTAAGTGGGGTCTATGTCTATGCCAAATGAACATTTTTAGATTTCTGCCTGACGATCCGCCTCATTGCCTAATCAGCCTAATCAGGTGTACCCAGGAGGATTATCGTACCCAAAGAGAGTCATCAAATGTTTTTATGGTATTTTCTCAAATGACTGAATGTTCTTAGGGATTTTTTTTTCTCCTGGTCGGTTGTCCTTATGCTATTTTCTCTTCTAACCAAATATGTTTAAGGTATTTAGTCTGCTGATTGAATGTTCTTAGGGTGTTTTTTCTTCTGACCAAATATTCTTAGGGGATTTTCTCTTCTGACCATACATTCTTATGCCACGTACACACGATCGGACATTCTGACAACAAAACCGTGGATTTTTTTCCGACGGATGTTAGCTCAAACTTGTCTTGCACACACACGGTCACACAAATGTTGTCTGAAATTGCGAATGTCAAGAACGCGGTGACGTACAACACTACGACGAGCCGAGAAATATGAAGTGCATTGATTCTGAACATGCTTTGAATTGATTCCGAACATGCGTAGAATTTCTGTGCGTTGAATTGTGTACACACGGTCGGAAATTCCGACATCAAGCTCACATCGAACATTTGTTGTCGGAAATTCCGACCGTGTGTACTCGGCATTAGGGTATTTTCTGTGGGGGTTGAATGTTCCAAGAGTTTTTTTCTCTTCTGACCAAGGGGTATTTTCCCTTCTGATTGAAATTTCTAGGGTTAGTTTTCCTTCTGATCAAAAGTTTTTAGGGTATTTTCTGATCTGTTTGAGTGTTCTTTGGGTATTTTCTCCAGTGATTGAAAGCTCTTAGAATATATTCTCTTCTGATCAAATGTTCTAGGGGTATTTTTCTTTCTGATCAAATGTTTTTAGAGTATTTTCTCTACTAATTGAATGTTCTAAAGCAGGGGTCTCAAACTGGCGGCCCTCCAGCTGTTGCGAAACTACAAGTCCCATGAGGCATTGCAAGGCTGACAGTTACAAGCTTGACTCCCACAGGCAGAGGCACTATGGGACTTGTAGTTTCACAACAGCTGGAGGGCCGCCAGTTTGAGACCCCTGTTCTAAAGCCTCCTACACACGGGCGGGAATCTCGTCCGGAAAAAAAAAACGTCGGGTTTCCCGACAAGATTCCCGGCAAGAGTGCCTTGCTCGCCGAGTGTACACACGGCCATTCAAAAGAACCGCCGTTCTTTTGAATGGCAAGAACGCGGTGACGTCATTGACTACAACGAGCCGTCGCCGCCATCTTGCTACACCCTACACTACCCTTGTATGCTACCGCGGATGCGGCAAAGTCTTTTCGAGCATGCGCGGGTTTAGCATGGACAGGTAAGTAGACAGACGACCGGTTTTCTCGTCAGGAAACAGGCCGACGAGAATCCCAACGAGAAAATAGAGAGCAGGTTCTCTATTTTTCTCATCGAGATTCCCAGCAGTTTTCCCGACGAGAAACCATACACACGAACGGTTTTCTCGGCAAAAAGCTCTCCCAGCAGTTTTCTTGCAGAGAAAACCGGTCGTGTGTACGAGGCTTTAGAGTATTTTCTCTTCTGTTCAAATGTTCTTAGGTTATTTTCTCTGATTGAATGTTCTTAGGGTATTTTTTCTGCTGATTGAATGTTCTTAGGGTATTTTCTCTTCTGCTCATATGTTCTTGGTGTTTTTTCTGTAAATGTTTTTTCTCTTCTGACCAAAAGTTCTTAGGGTATTTTCCCTTTTGATTGAATTTTCTACAGCTAGTTTCCCTCCTGATCAAATGTTTTTAGGTTATTTTATCTTCTGATGGAATGTTCTTAAGGTATTTACTCCACTGTTTGAATGCTCTTTGGATATTTTCTCTTCGGATTAAATGTTCTAGGGGCATTTTTCTTTCTGATTAAATGTTTTCCGGGTATTTTCTCTTCTGATTAAATGTTCCTAAGTCTCTTCTGATCATATGTTCTTAGGGTATTTTATGTAAGGGTGGAATGTTCTTTTTTCTTCTCTGATCGAGAGTTCTTGTAATATTTTCTCTTAGACCTGAATGTTCTAGGGTTAGTTTCCCTTCTGATCAAATGTTCGTGGGGTATTTTCTCTAATGATTGAATGTTCTTATGCCGCGTACACACGACCGTTTTTAATGTCATGGAAAAAAACGAAGTTT
Organism: Rana muscosa; assembly: GCA_029206835.1. Classification (NCBI taxonomy): domain Eukaryota; kingdom Metazoa; phylum Chordata; class Amphibia; order Anura; family Ranidae; genus Rana; species Rana muscosa. The sequence goes on from CM055117.1 coordinate 1,077,197,466, forward strand.
TTCTCAACGTGATTCTTCTCAAGCCTGCCTTGCATACACACTATCATGAAAAAAAATGCTTGAGCAAAGCACGGTGACCTACAACATGCACAACGGCACTTTAAAGGGGAAGTTCCATTTGGATGGTGCCACCCTTTGGGCTGCTTTTGCTGATTTCGTGTCACCGCGTGTTAGTAAGTTTGGTGTTAGCCGATTCGCGCTTTACAGTCTCTGTGCTTTTTAGTCCGTTACAGCATGACGAATGTGCTATCTCCATTACAAACGCTAGTTTTACCAGAACGAGCGCTCCCGTCTCATAACTTGCTTCTGAGCATGCACGTTTTTTTCCCGTCGTTAAAGCGTACACACGACCGTTTTTCATGACGAAAAAATCGACGACGTGAAAAACGACGAGAAAAAATAGAGCATGTTCTAAATTTTTAATGGCCATTTTTTTCGTCTAGAAAAATGCTCTGGAACCTCCACACGACTGTTTTTCACGACCAATTGAAAAAATGGCATGTTTCTCGTCATGAAAAACGGTCGTGTGTACGCGGCATTAGAGTATTTTCTCTTCTGTTCAAATAGTATCAGGCTATTTTCTCTTTTGTTCAAATGTTCTTAGGCTATATTCTCTTCTGATCAAATATTCTTAGGGTATTTGTATTTTCTCATAGGATGGAATGCTCTTAGGCCCCTTTCACACTGGGGCGTTTTTCATGCGGTTTAGCGCTAATAATAGCGCTATTATACCGCATGAAAAAATCCTGCCCTGTAGCCTTCAATGTGAAAGCCCGAAGGCTTTCATACTGAAGCGGTGCGCTAGCAGGACCGCTCCAAAAGTCCTGCTAGCCGCTTCTTTACAGCGGTAAAGGAGCGGTGTGTTCACCGCTCCTTTACCGCGGCTGCCTATTGAAATCAATGGGACAGCGCGGTAATACCGCACGCAAACCGCGGCAATAGCCGCGGTTTGCGGGCGGTATTAACCCTTTTTCGGCCGCTAGCGGGGGTTAAATTCACCCCTCTAGCGACCGCATACCACGGTAAGAACGACGGTATAGCAGCGCTGCAAATCGCGCTGCTATACCGCCACCGCTCCTGCCCGCCCCAGTGTGAAAGGGGCCTTAGAATATGTTGCAACCAGTACTGCTTGTATTTGACTAAGAAGTCCAAATAATAACATGTATAATACAGTAGGTACCTCGTACCAATTACATTTGATTTGGTAACAGCAGAACAAACAAAATGTTACATCCACCTGCAAAAGACAACTTGCACATTGGAAAATAACATTTCACACTTATTAAAAACATTTGCAAGGGTGTTATTCGTGATTTTTGCTGATAGTGGCTCAAATTATTTTTATAGCTAGAGCCCTTCCCGTCATTAAAGCTAAAAGTAAGCCGGCTTTTGCTGTTCTTTGTCCTTATCTTCTTCTTTATGAGCTATGATTGACTCCTCAGAGAAGTATTTTTGTTAACAACATCCTGTTAACTGTCCCGCTAAATAGACTGCTATATGCAAATCATTAATGTGACAATCCCTGAACTCGCCGGGCACATCCGAGTCACAGCGAGATGAAACTTTTTAGCTCATAGACATTAATACCGTCTCACAGCAATTTATTTGTGCCATAAACATTTTATACTACTCTGCAGTTGTTACACCTTTGAGTAAATGAAGTTTTATGACCCCGGATTCTGGACATCAATTTTTTAGTGGCCTAAATCGTTTAACAGAGGTGTAAATCGAGCCTTTATGAACACTGCAAAACTCAAATTTTTTTTAAGGCACTTTTGTTTTTTGTTTTTTTTCCCTGTCAAATGAAAATGAAATTTAAAATTCGCTGAGGTTTCCTGCCCCTCCTTCCTGAAGAAGAACCCAAAGCAGATCTCTCTTTTTTTTTATATATATATAAATAACTAACTACAGCCAATTAAATTATATCTAAAGTCCAAACTTTAAATTTTAGCTTTAATAGAGAATGGTTAAAACTCCTGTCAAGTTTTTTTTTTCTTTTAATATGAAGCAACAGTAGCAAAGGCATTATAGAGTATCTCCAATTTCGTTGGGGGAAAAAAAAAGAAAAGAAAAGAAAACTTTCTATCTCCTTTCTTACGTGCTATTTTTTTCCACTGAAATATAGTAAAGCCGTGTACACACGATAGGTTTTACCGATGAAAACACTCCGATGGACTTTTTTCATCGGACAAACCGATCGTGTGTGGGCCCCATCCGTCTTTTTTCCATCGGTGTTTAACCACCTCCCTACCGTGCACGAAAACCCCCTTCCTGCCCAAGCCATTTTTCAGCTTTCAGCGCTGTCACACTTTGAATGACAATTGTGCGGTCGTGCGACGTGGCTCCCAAACGAAATTTGCGTCCTTTTTTTCCCACAAATAGAGCTTTCTTTTGGTGGTATTTGATCACCTCTGCGGTTTTTATTTTTTGCGCTATAAACAAAAGAAGAGCGTCCAGTTTGGAAAAAAAACACTATTTTTTACTTTTTGCTATAATAAACACCCATTTTTTTTTTTTAAATAAAATTTTCCTCAGTTTAGGCCGATACGTATTCTTCTACATATTTTTGGTAAAAAAAAAAAATCGCAATAAGCGCGTATTGATTGGTTTGCGCAAAAGTTATAGCGTGTACAAAATAGGGGATAGATTTATAGCATTTTTATTTTTTTATTTTTTTATTAGTAATGGCGGCGATCTGCGATTTTTTATTGTGACTGCGATATTGCGGCGGACACATCGGACACTTTTGACACATTTTTGGGACCATTCACGTTTATACAGCGATCCCTGCTATAAAAATGCATTGATTACTGTATAAATGTGATTGGCAGGGAAGGGGTTAACCACTAGGGGGCGGGAAGGGGTTAAATATGTTCCCTCAATGTGTTCTTACTGTGGGGGGAGGAGACTGACTGGGGGAGGTGACTGATGGTTGTCCCTATGTACAAGGGACACACCATCGGTCCCCTCTCCCTCACAGGACGTGGATCTCTGTGTTTACACACAGAGATCCACTTTCCTGCTCGTTTCCCGGGCAATTGCGGGTGCCCGGCGGCAATCGCGGCCGCCGGGCACGCGCACCGGGGCCTTGTGAACGCGGCGGGCGCGCGCGCCGCTGGCGGCGAGCGCGCGCCTCCTAGCTCGTTTTAAAGGGAGGACGTCATATGACGTCCTCCCAGAACGAGAGTATCCTCCGCCCGCCGTCAATTGACAGTGGGCGGGGGACAAGTGGTTAAAAATAGAACATGTTTTAAATTTATCCGATGGTTAAAAAAATAGCAAATTACTATCGTCTGTGGGGAACTCCATCGGATAAAAAACCCACGCATGCTCAGAAGCATTGAACTTAATTTTTCTCGGCTCATTGGAGTGTTTTACGTCACCGCGTTTGAAACGGTCGGTTTTTTGACTGATGGTGTGTAGGCAAGACTGATGGAAGTCAGCTTCATCGGTTTTCCGATGGAAAAATCCATTGGTTTAAAAACCATAGGAAATCCGATCGTGTGTACAGGGCTTTACACTTTAAGCAACACTGTTTTTGTATTAATTGCACACAACTGTATTAACACCAATATAATACTCAAATGAAATCATTAAAAAAAAGTAAGAAAAAAAAAAAATTATATCAAGAAAGAAGAAATATAAAAAAAAAAACATAAAAAAATTCAATACCCCCATAAAAATGTATAGAATTCAAAAGGTGTTATCGTATCCATCAATCTTCACATCCTGGGTGACTGAGGGAATCATATAGCCAAAATGTATTCCTGGTCATCATCATGCTAATAAAATTAAATTTTAAAATGAAACCTTTTCGGGTTTTCATTATACTTAATTTAGGACCAGTGATGTCATCGCTGGGTCTTTGTGCTTCTCTATGCAATGCAGGCAGATGCATTGATAAACATATCATAGAGATGATATCTAATAATTATTATTAACCACTTGCTTACTGGGCACTTAAACCCCCTTTGTACCCAGACCAATTTTCAGCTTCCAGCGCTGACGCACTTTGAATGACAATTGCGCGGTCATACAACGCTGTACCCAAATTATATTTTTATAATTTTTTTCCCACAAATAGAGCTTTCTTTGGGGGGTATTTGATCACCTCTGCGGTTTTTATTTTTTCCGCTATAAACAAAAAAAACAGGAAAATTTTGAAAAAAAAAACCACAATATTTTTTTACATTTTGTTATAATACTTTTTTTTTAAACTGTTTTTTTTCTCAGTTTAGGCCAATAGGTATTCTTCTATATATTTTTGGTAAAAAAATTGCAAATAAGCGTATAGTGATTGGTTTGCGCAAAAGTTATAGCGCCTACAAAATAGGGGATAGTTTTATGACATTTTTATTATATTTTTTTTTTTACTAGTAATGTCGGCGATCTGCAATTTTTGTCATGCCTGCTATATTGCGGCGGACTTATCGGACACTTTTGACACTATTTTGGGACCATTTACATTTATACAGCGAACAGTGCTATAAATATGCACCGATTACTGTATAAATGTGACTGGCAGGGAAGGGATTAACCACTAGGGGGCGATCAAGGGGTTAAATGTGTTCCCTATTAGTGATTCTTACTGTGTGGGGGAGGGGACTGACTGGGGGAGGTGACCGATCTGTGTCCCTATGTACAAGGGACACAGCATCGGTCTCCTCTCTCCCTGACAGGACATGGATCTGTGTGTTTACACACAGAGATCCACGTCCTGCCTCTGTAACAGCCGATCGCGTGTACCTGGCGGACATCGTGGCCTGTTCCCCGCTGCGCGTCCTCGGTGGCGCGCGCCGCGATGTTTCACAGCAGGACGTCCAGGGACGTCCACCCGGCACTTGAGAGCCGCGCTGCAGACGACTTTCGTCTATAGCGCGGGTCTCAAGTGGTTAATGGCTGACGGCAGAGTGCTGTACAGACTTCCTGAAAACATCACAGCACACTGCCTCAGGACTCCTCTTAAGAGCTATCAGTCCTGATATTCCTTATTTTAGACCCAGTGATGCCATCACAGGCTCTCAGTGCATCTTTGTGCAATGCAGGCAGATAAAGGCTGGAGGGAGGGGCTAGAAAGGGTGTTATACATTCACTATATTACCAAAAGTATTGGGATGCCTGCCTTTACACGTACATGAACTTTAATGGCATCCCAGTCTTAGTCCGTAGGGTTTAATATTAAGTTGGCCTAATTCATCCCAAAGGTGTTCTATCGGGTTGAGGTCAGGACTCTGTGCAGGCCAGTCAAGTTCCTCCACCCCAAACTTGCTCATCCATGTCTTTATGGACCTTGCTTTGTGCACTGGTGTGCAGTCATGTTGGAACAGGAAGGGGTCATCCCCAAACTGTTCCCACAAAGTTGGGAGCATGAAATTGTCAATAATATCTTGGTATGCTGACGCCTTAAGAGTTCCCTTCACTGGAACTAAGGGGCCAAGCCCAACCCCTGAAAACAACCCCACAACATACTCCCCCCTCCACCAAATGATTTGGACCAGTGCACAAAGCAAGGTCCATAAAGACATGGATGAGCGAGTTTGGGGTGGAGGAACTTGATTGGCCTGCACAGGGTCCTGACCTCAACCCCATAGAACACCTTTGGGATGAATTAGAGCGGGGGCCTTCTCGTTCACATCAGTGCCTGACCTCACAAATGCGCTTCTGGAAGAATGGTCAAACATTCCCATAGACACTCCTAAACCTTGTGGACAGCCTTCCCAGAAGAGATGAAGCTGTAATAGCTGCAAAGGGTGGGCCAACTCAATACTGGGATGCCACTAAAGTTCATGTGCATGTAAAAACAGGCGTTCCAATACATTTGGTAATATAGTGTAGCTTCCTGAAAACATTGCTGCACCCTGCCTCAGCACTCCTCGTAGGAGCCCTCAGTCCTAATATTCCCTATTTTAGACCCAGTGATGTCATCTCTGGTTGGCTGTGCTTCTCTATACAATGCAGACAGATGATGGCTGGTGGGAGGGGCCGGCAAAAAGCTGTACATGACTTTTTGGAAACATCACTGAACCCTGCCTCAGTACTCCTCTCAAGAGCCTTCAGCCCCGATGCAAGAAGTAGGCTGTCCCTTTAGGAGGAGCTTTGCAAATATCAAAAAGCCTTGATGGATGGATGTCCGGAGGAGTGGGTGTTCCTAGGCAGGATGTATTAGGTATTGTGATGCTGAGCCTCCATGAAAGAACTGAAATCCAATGAATGAAAGGGGCGGGTCAGGGCCAGTCAGGCTGGAGAGTAGTACCGGGACAGGGTTGCCCAGCACCAAGGGCAAGGATCCAGAATTGTGCCCCCCCCACTATTAATACATTCCAAAGAATCGGTGTGCCTCCCTGCATCCATTTTTTGCCCCTTTGCTTCACTGTGCCCAGGGCAACTGTTCCTCCTGCCCACCCCTTGTCAAAGCCCTGGACATCCACCAGCTGAAAGACTGAAGGAGAGACTTAAAGTGGATGTAAAGCCACTCTCATCCTTTCTAAACTACTGCCATAGTGCTGATCTATAATGATATAGATGCCTCCTGCATGTATCCTTATCTGTCAGATGTCTCCCCTCTGTCTGTTATAAGAACTGAAAAACTGCAGATTCTGTGGGTGGATCTGTTGTCTGGAGCTCGGTGGGTGGAGTCGTGATGTCAGTAGTGTCCCCGCCCACCTCTACACTCCCCTTGTCAACATGCATTTTCTCATGTGTATTCCTTCTGCTATGATCACTAACATCCAGTCAAAATCCAGAAAAGTAACCACATGACTTCAGAAAAGGAGTGGGGGTGGGAATTAAAAAATAATGCCTGTCTCAGGCTTAGTGCATGAGATATGTAAAAAACCTGTCACTCACAGCAAGGGGGCGGAACGGACAAAAGTTCTCCTGTTTGTCCGTTTATCTCACTGAAAAAAGAAAAGAGGATTGCTCAGAGCTGGATTAACTGTTTGTGGCAAGACCTGGCACAGATGATAGGAAATCTTATACACTACATTGTGACAGCAAAAAAAAAAAAAAAAAAAATCGGGTTTACATCCACTTTAGGTCGTTAAGCTCCAAACGGGTTAAAGGACAATACCACTTTATAGAAGCATCTCCTACTTTCTGCTGGTACATTGAGCGGATGGCAGTGGCAGTTCATGCTTGTCTGGGGTCGTTTTTCTTTTAAAAACCATCAAAGCATGAAACAGGCAGCCTGTTCTCGTACTGTCTTCCCCCACTCCTTTAGCTGCAGTCTTCCCGTGTCCTCTGGCCAGTTTCTAGTCTCTATTTCTCAAGAGAGGCCGTGTTATTGTAAGGAAGAACGAGCAAAAATGTGTCATTAATCATAAAACAACCGAGATCTGCGAGGTCCGACGGCGAGCCTGACTTACCGAGACTCCATGGAGGGCGGGAAGGACAAGATCAGAGAAAACAAGTTTTTTCCTTTTAAAGTCAAAATTGAAAATCAAAGCCCTGAAATGGCTAGAAGGAAGCTGGACCTGGGGTATCTGTTCTCATCCAGGCACAGATCTAGTACTTGGGGACACCACTCTATGTAAAACGGTATTAAACCCAAAAACAAACATGTATTATATACAGGGGTTGGACAAAATTATGGAAATACCAGGTAAAAGAATGATATGGTGTTGGACCACCTTTGGCATCCAAGATGGCTGGAATTCTCTTGGGAATTGATAAATATACACTCACCGGCTGCTTTATTTTTTTTAAACATTACAAGTTTATATTGAGCAAATAAAAAGTGTTACAAAGAGAAACAGGAGTAGGCGCAACTACTCTTATTGCAACATTCCAATTAGTTTATGTAATAAGACCTATTAGAACATAATATGTTAATACAAACTTGTACATCACTGGGGCTTTATGCAAGCACGTTTCAAGTCGGTACTCACTATTAGTGATGAGCTTCGTGTTCGAGTCGAACATACGTTCGACTCGAACATCGGCTGTTCGATCGTTCGACGAAGATCGAACGATTTGGGCCGTTCGCGCCAAATTTGAGTGACGCGAACGGCCCACAATGCACTACGCCATCGCAGTGTCATCCAGGCGCTGTGATTGGCCAAGCATGCACTGTGACCCCGCATGCTTGGCCAATCACAGCGCCGGCAGCGAGGAGAGCAATGATTGGCCACAGGCAGGATGCCTGTGGCCAATTATTGCTGAGGGTGTTTAGTACACGCCCCACACTATAAAAGGCCGCCAGCACGGCGGCCTAGTGTAGTGTGTTCCGGAGCAGGGAAAGAGAAGCATAGGCAGGGACAGTGACATTTATTTTTTCTTGCTTAACCTGGATTCCTTTAGTTTAGGGAAAGAGAAGGATAGGTAGGGAGAGTGTCAGTGTGTTTTACTGTGCGAATCCTTGTTTCTAGGGACAGGGAAGGACAGTGAGGGAATTCTCCTTGTGCTATAGTGTGCTTTAAAAAAACATTTTTTCTAGGGACAGAAAACTATAGGTAGGGAGAGTGTCAGTGTGTTTTACTGTGCGAATCCTTGTTTCTAGGGACAGGGAAGGACAGTGAGGGAATTCTCCTTGTGCTATAGTGTGCTTTAAAAAAACATTTTTTCTAGGGACAGAAAACTATAGGTAGGGAGAGTGTCAGTGTGTTTTACTGTGCGAATCCTTGTTTCTAGGGACAGGGAAGGACAGTGAGGGAATTCTCCTTGTGCTATAGTGTGCTTTAAAAAAACATTTTTTCTAGGGACAGAAAACTATAGGTAGGGAGAGTGTCAGTGTGTTTTACTGTGCGAATCCTTGTTTCTAGGGACAGGGAAGGACAGTGAGGGAATTCTCCTTGTGCTATAGTGTGCTTTAAAAAAACATTTTTTCTAGGGACAGAAAACTATAGGTAGGAAGAGTGTCAGTTTCTTTCACTGTGATAATCCTTGTTTCTAGGGACAGGGAAGGAAAGTGAGGGAAATTCTCCTTGTGCTATAGTGTGCTTTAAAAAAACATTTTTTCTAGGGACAGAAAACTATAGGTAGGAAGAGTGTCAGTTTCTTTCACTGTGATAATCCTTGTTTCTAGGGACAGGGAAGGAAAGTGAGGGAAATTCTCCTTGTGCTAAAGTGTGCTTTAAAAAAACATTTTTTCTAGGGACAGAAAACTATAGGTAGGAAGAGTGTCAGTTTCTTTCACTGTGATAATCCTTGTTTCTAGGGACAGGGAAGGACAGTGAGGAAAATTCTCCTTGTGCTATAGTGTGCTTTAAAAAAACATTTTTTCTAGGGACAGAAAACTATAGGTAGGAAGAGTGTCAGTTTCTTTCACTGTGATAATCCTTGTTTCTAGGGACAGGGAAGGAAAGTGAGGGAAATTCTCCTTGTGCTATAGTGTGCTTTAAAAAAACATTTTTTCTAGGGACAGAAAACTATAGGTAGGAAGAGTGTCAGTTTCTTTCACTGTGATAATCCTTGTTTCTAGGGACAGGGAAGGACAGTGAGGAAAATTCTCCTTGTGCTATAGTGTGCTTTAAAAAAACATTTTTTCTAGGGACAGAAAACTATAGGTAGGAAGAATGTCAGTTTCTTTCACTGTGATAATCCTTGTTTCTAGGGACAGGGAAGGACAGTGAGGGAAATTCTCCTTGTGCTATAGTGTGCTTTAAAAAAACATTTTTTCTAGGGACAGAAAACTATAGGTAGGAAGAGTGTCAGTTTCTTTCACTGTGATAATCCTTGTTTCTAGGGACAGGGAAGGACAGTGAGGAAAATTCTCCTTGTGCTATAGTGTGCTTTAAAAAAACATTTTTTCTAGGGACAGAAAACTATAGGTAGGAAGAGTGTCAGTTTCTTTCACTGTGATAATCCTTGTTTCTAGGGACAGGGAAGGAAAGTGAGGGAAATTCTCCTTGTGCTATAGTGTGCTTTAAAAAAACATTTTTTCTAGGGACAGAAAACTATAGGTAGGAAGAGTGTCAGTTTCTTTCACTGTAATAATCCTTGTTTCTAGGGACAGGGAAGGAAAGTGAGGGAAATTCTCCTTGTGCTATAGTGTGCTTTAAAAAAACATTTTTTCTAGGGACAGAAAACTATAGGTAGGAAGAGTGTCAGTTTCTTTCACTGTGATAATCCTTGTTTCTAGGGACAGGGAAGGAAAGTGAGGGAAATTCTCCTTGTGCTATAGTGTGCTTTAAAAAAACATTTTTTCTAGGGACAGAAAACTATAGGTAGGAAGAGTGTCAGTTTCTTTCACTGTGATAATCCTTGTTTCTAGGGACAGGGAAGGAAAGTGAGGGAAATTCTCCTTGTGCTATAGTGTGCTTTAAAAAAACATTTTTTCTAGGGACAGAAAACTATAGGTAGGAAGAGTGTCAGTTTCTTTCACTGTGATAATCCTTGTTTCTAGGGACAGGGAAGGAAAGTGAGGGAAATTCTCCTTGTGCTATAGTGTGCTTTAAAAAAACATTTTTTCTAGGGACAGAAAACTATAGGTAGGAAGAGTGTCAGTTTCTTTCACTGTGATAATCCTTGTTTCTAGGGACAGGGAAGGAAAGTGAGGGAAATTCTCCTTGTGCTATAGTGTGCTTTAAAAAAACATTTTTTCTAGGGACAGAAAACTATAGGTAGGAAGAGTGTCAGTTTATTTCACTGTGATAATCCTTGTTTCTAGGGACAGGGAAGGAAAGTGAGGGAAATTCTCCTTGTGCTATAGTGTGCTTTAAAAAAACATTTTTTCTAGGGACAGAAAACTATAGGTAGGAAGAGTGTCAGTTTCTTTCACTGTGATAATCCTTGTTTCTAGGGACAGGGAAGGACAGTGAGGAAAATTCTCCTTGTGCTATAGTGTGCTTTAAAAAAACATTTTTTCTAGGGACAGAAAACTATAGGTAGGAAGAGTGTCAGTTTCTTTCACTGTGATAATCCTTGTTTCTAGGGACAGGGAAGGAAAGTGAGGGAAATTCTCCTTGTGCTATAGTGTGCTTTAAAAAAACATTTTTTCTAGGGACAGAAAACTATAGGTAGGAAGAGTGTCAGTTTCTTTCACTGTGATAATCCTTGTTTCTAGGGACAGGGAAGGAAAGTGAGGGAAATTCTCCTTGTGCTATAGTGTGCTTTAAAAAAACATTTTTTCTAGGGACAGAAAACTATAGGTAGGAAGAGTGTCAGTTTCTTTCACTGTGATAATCCTTGTTTCTAGGGACAGGGAAGGAAAGTGAGGGAAATTCTCCTTGTGCTATAGTGTGCTTTAAAAAAACATTTTTTCTAGGGACAGAAAACTATAGGTAGGAAGAGTGTCAGTTTCTTTCACTGTGATAATCCTTGTTTCTAGGGACAGGGAAGGAAAGTGAGGGAAATTCTCCTTGTGCTATAGTGTGCTTTAAAAAAACATTTTTTCTAGGGACAGAAAACTATAGGTAGGAAGAGTGTCAGTTTCTTTCACTGTGATAATCCTTGTTTCTAGGGACAGGGAAGGACAGTGAGGAAAATTCTCCTTGTGCTATAGTGTGCTTTAAAAAAACATTTTTTCTAGGGACAGAAAACTATAGGTAGGAAGAGTGTCAGTTTCTTTCACTGTGATAATCCTTGTTTCTAGGGACAGGGAAGGAAAGTGAGGGAAATTCTCCTTGTGCTATAGTGTGCTTTAAAAAAATATTTTTTCTAGGGACAGAAAACTATAGGTAGGAAGAGTGTCAGTTTCTTTCACTGTGGTAATCCTTGTTTCTAGGGACAGGGAAGGAAAGTGAGGGAAATTCTCCTTGTGCTATAGTGTGCTTTAAAAAAACATTTTTTCTAGGGACAGAAAACTATAGGTAGGAAGAGTGTCAGTTTCTTTCACTGTGATAATCCTTGTTTCTAGGGACAGGGAAGGACAGTGAGGGAAATTCTCCTTGTGCTATAGTGTGCTAAAGCATTCCTCATCAACCATCTTTGAAATCCTTGTTTTTTTGGACAGTCAGGGAAATTGTCGTTGTGCTATTCTGTGCAAAAGCAATCATCCTCAACCATATTTAGAAATCCTTAAGTAAAGGGACAGAGAAGGACACCTGAAGGTAGCCCTTATTGCTTTTTTCCCATCTCCCTGCAGGCCATCTATTAGAATGTCTGGAAGGCAAACAAGGAGAGGAAGACAGTCAGGAGGCAATAAAAGAGGGCAAGCAGGCTCTGTGTCTGGGGGCAACAGTGCTGGTCGTGGACGCGGTGCATTGTCATCAGCACATGGCCATGGGACACGCTTGTCCTTCTTTTCGGCAGCTGGACATGTTGAGCCACATCATGCCGAAGACTTGGTAGAGTGGATGACCAAGCCCTCCTCCTCCTCCTCATCCTCTCTCACCCAGGCTCAGGGTACTGGAAAAGCAGCTGCCAAAGCGTCCTCTTCCCTGGTATCAATGTCAGACTCATCATCAGTCACTCCTTCCCTAGACCCACCATGTCCTCCTCCTGAGGAGTCCCCCGAACTGTTTGAGCACAGTGTTGGGTACATGCTCCAGGAGGATGCCCAGCGTTTCGAAGGGTCTGATGATGAAACCCAGCTACAGGAAGGCAGTAGCGCGAGAGCAGACAGAGGGGATGCTCAAGAAGGACACCAATCTGGCAGTCATGTTCCAGCAGCTGCAGCATACTGCCAGATTGGCTCCAGTGATGAGGAGGGAGGGGATGATGAGGTCACTGACTCCACGTGGGTGCCTAATAGGAGAGAGGAGGAGGAGGAGGATGAGGAGGAGGCACATCTCCAACGAGGCAGGATGCCCTTTGGTGGCCAGCGTAAGGGCAGTACACCGACGGAATCACACCGCAGAGCTCCGCCTGTGCAGGGCGCTGCCTCTGCCCGTCATTCAAAAAGTTCTTTGGTGTGGGCCTTTTTTGAGGCTAGTGCATCAGATCGCACAGCTGCTGTTTGCAACATATGTCTCAAGCGTATATCGCGTGGCCAAAACATCAGCCGCTTGGGTACCACATGCCTGACCAGACATATGTTGACCTGCCATGCAGCTCGTTGGCAAGCCTACCTCAAAGACCCACACCAAAGAACAAAGCGGACCTCTCCTTGCACCGCATCAGCTGGGATCTCCAACCCCACTATAACTTCAGTCCTCTCTGAAACATGCACTGAGAGGAATGAAGGTGTAGAATTAGGTGTGTCACAGCCAAGTACTTGCGGCCACTCTGCTAGCAGTACACCGACGTCCGATTCTAGCAGGCAAATTTCCCTGCCCCAGCTGCTGGACCGTCGAAAGAAGTTCACTCCCAGCCATCCACATGCCCAGCGGTTGAATGCTAGCTTGGCTAAATTGCTAGCGCTTCAACTGCTGCCTTTTCAGTTGGTAGACTCGGCCCCCTTCCGTGAGTTTGTGCAATGTGCGGTTCCTCAGTGGCAGGTTCCCAAACGCCACTTTTTCTCACGGAAGGCTATTCCGGCTCTCTACCGGCATGTGGAAGGCAATGTCTTGGCCTCGCTGGACAGGGCGGTCAGCGGTAAGGTGCATATTACCGCTGACTCATGGTCCAGCAGGCATGGACAGGGACGTTACCTTTCTTTCACGGCCCATTGGGTCACTCTTTTGGCAGCTGGGAAGGATGCAGGACAAGGTGCAGTAGTGTTGGAGGTTGTTCCACCGCCACGCCTCCAAAATGCTACTACTGGTTGTGACACACCTCTCTCCTCCACCCCCTCCTCTTCTTCTTCCTCCATGGCCTCTTCCTGTGGTTTGTCCTCGGAACCAGCGGTGCTCCGTAGCCGTTCAAGGGGCTACGCAAGTACGCAGGCAAAAAGATGCCATGCCGTGCTTGCGCTGGTGTGTTTGGGGGACAGAAGCCACACTGGGGCAGAGGTCCTGTCTGCTCTGCAGGGCCAGGCCGAGAGGTGGTTGACGCCACGCCAGCTTAAGCCAGGAATGGTGGTTTGCGACAATGGCACCAACCTCCTCTCCGCCCTCCGACAGGGACAACTGACCCATGTGCCCTGTGTGGCTCACGTCCTTAACCTGGTGGTGCAGCGGTTCTTGGGCAGGTACCCGGGCTTACAGGATGTCCTGAGGCAGGCCAGGAAAGTCTGTGTGCATTTCCGCAGATCTTATAATGCCAGTGCTCGCCTGGCTGAGCTGCAAAAGGAGTTGAACCTGCCCAAGAACCGCCTTATATGTGACATGCCCACCAGGTGGAACTCAACGTTGGCCATGCTGCAGCGGCTGCACACGCAGCAGATTGCCATCAATGAGTACCTGTGCGACTACGGCACCAGGACAGGGTCAGGGGAGCTTGGTTTTTTTTCTCCATGCCAGTGGGGCATGATCAGGGATGCATGCACTGTCCTGGCACCATTTGAGGAGGCCACGAGGATGGTGAGCAGTGACAGTGCATGCATCAGTGACACTGTACCTCTTGTCCACCTGTTGGAGCACACGCTGCGTGGAATAATGGACAGGGCACTTGAGGCAGAACAGAGGCAGGAAGAGGAGGACTTCCTTGCCTCTCAAGGCCCCCTTTACCCAGACAGTGTTCCTTCTGTCCCACCCATCGCACAGGAAGAGGAGGAGGAGGAGGAGGAGGAGGATTGTGTCAGCATGGAGGTGGAGGCTGGCACTCAGCATCATCAGCAGCAGCCTTTTAGGGATGATTTACAGTCCCAAGAAACCAGTGGACTTGTACGTGGCTGGGAGGAGGTGGCTGCGGATCATGTCGTCCTTAGTGACCCAGAGGACTCCGGAGCGAATGCCTCAGCAAACCTACGCTGCATGGCCTCCCTGATCCTGCAAAGTCTGCGGAAGGATCCTCGTATTCTTCGGATCAAGGAGAGGGACCATTACTGGCTGGCCACTCTCCTTGATCCACGGTACAAGGGTAAGGTTGCGGACCTTATGTTACCGTCGCAGAGGGAGCAGAGGATGAGACAACTCCGGGAGGCCTTGCAGAAAGGTCTGTGCAACGCGTTCCCAGAGACTGGGAGGTTACAAACTCCTGGTCCTGGACAACGAGTTGCTGAGGCTTCGGCCAGTCAAAGAAGGAGCGGTGGGGAAGGTGGCCGTCTGACCGATGCGTTCAGACAATTCTTTAGTCCGCAGCCCCAAAGTATGATCGGTTCCAGCAACCATCGCCAGCGTCTGATAAACATGGTGCAGGAATATCTAGGGGCAAGGTCAGACTTGGACACCTTCCCCACCGAAAATCCTCTGGCTTACTGGGTCTTGAGGATGGATCACTGGCCAGAGCTTGCACAGTATGCAATTGAGCTACTGGCCTGTCCTGCATCCAGCGTTCTTTCGGAACGCACATTCAGTGCTGCTGGAGGATTTGTCACGGATCACAGGGTGCGCCTGTCCACCGACTCGATTGATCGACTGACTTTCATCAAGATGAACCAGTCTTGGATCACCACCAGCTACCACACACCTGATGCTGATATAACAGACTAATTGATTTTAACATGTCACATCCCTTCAAGACTGATGCTGATGCTGAGTGCCTGTGCCTGTGCTGTTATGTTGACTGGCTATCCTCCTCCTCCGAGTCCTCAATGATACGATTGATGATGATAGCTTGGAAGATCATTTTTGTTTATGGGTGCCGCCACCAGTGGCTAAGGCCCAATTTTTCAGCCCCTGTTTTACAGGGGCGTGTAATTACAATTTTTTTAGCAATAATTTGCCATAGGGCTCATTGCTGTGCTCCAAGTACAGTATCTGTGAGGGGTTGGAGTGTTGTGGCACCAGTGCCTAAGGCCCAATTTTTCAGCCCCTGTTTAACAGGGGCGTGTCATTACAATTTTTGAAGCAATACTTTGCAACAGGGCTCATTGCTGTGCTCCAAGTACAGTATCTGTGAGGGGTTGTAGTGTTGTGCCACCAGTGCCTAAGGCCCAATTTTTCAGCCCCTGTTTAACAGGGGCGTGTCATTAAAATTTTTGAAGCAATACTTTGCAACAGGGCTCATTGCTGTGCTCCAAGTACAGTATCTGTGAGGGGTTGTAGTGTTGTGCCACCAGTGCCTAAGGCCCAATTTTTCAGCCCCTGTTCAACAGGGGCATGCAATTACAATTCTTGATCTAATAATTCACAGCAGGGCCCATTGCTGCACCCACCAAGAGTAACTCTGAGGGCTTACAGTGTTGTGGCAACGCCACCACCACCACCACCACGAAAGGCCCAATTTTTCAGCCCCTGTTCAAAAGGGGCATGTAATTACAATTCTTGATCTAATAATTCACAGCAGGGCCCATTCCTGCACCCACCAAGAGTAACTCTGAGGGCTTACAATGTTGTGGCAACGCCACCACCACCACCACCACGAAAGGCCCAATTTTTCAGCCCCTGTTCAAAAGGGGCGTGTAATTACAATTCTTGATCTAATAATTCACAGCAGGGCCCATTCCTGCACCCACCAAGTGTAACTCTGAGGGCTTACAGTGTTGTGGCAACACCACCACCACCACCACCACCACGAAAGGCCCAATTTTTCAGCCCCTGTTCAACAGGGGCATGCAATTACAATTCTTGATCTAATAATTCACAGCAGGGCCCATTGCTGCACCCACCAAGAGTAACTGTCAGGGCTTACAGTGTTGTGGCACCAGCACCACCATCAAAGGCCCAATTTTTACTACCACTGTTCAACAATTATATGTAATTAAAATTCCTGATATAATAGTTGACAGCAGGGCGTTCCAGCACCAACCAAGAGTAACTGTGAGTGCTTACAGTGTTGTGCCAACACCAACAACTAAGGGGCCTATTTCTGCAGAGTATATACGGCAGGTCCCTACTTTCAAACATCCAACTTACAAACGACTCCTACTTGCAAACGCAAGAAGACAACAGGAAGTGAGAGGAAATCTACCCCTAGGAAGGAAAATTCTCTCCTGTAAGAATTAATATGGGAGAAAGGTGTCTCCTCTGTACTGATGCTTTATCACCAATCCTTGTTTCAAGAAAAACACCACATTTCAAAAACAGTTGTCATTGGGACGGAAAGTGAGGTGAAATGTTCTGAACAGGGGCACAGACAGCAAAACAAATGTTACAGGGGTGATAACCCTTACCTATGTTTTCCAAAAAGTTTAAAAATAGATTTTTGGGCTGGAGCTACACTTAAACAATGTACCTGTTCAAAATTACAAACAGATTCTACATAAGAACAAACCTACAGTCCCTGTCTTGTATGCACCGCCTGTATACGGCTGTTCAGAGTATATAGGGCCTTTTTTATTTTATGTGCGGGGTTCCCCTTAATATCCATACAAGACCCAAAGGGGCTGGTAATGGGCTGGGGTAGGGGGGGGGGGGGGGTCATGGGGTAGCTATGCCATTTTTCTTAAAGATTTTCATCCATATTACCGGGACCAGACATTACATTAAAGCCGCAAGCAGTTTTAAATGGCTTTTTTTTCCTTTAGAAGTGTCATTTTGTGCAGGGACAGTTCTAAACACGGGAAACACGTGGCACTTCACAGGCATACTTTAGACACCCCCAGGTACGATATTTAAAGGAATATTTGACTTTTTTTTTTTCACTTTATGCATCATTAAAATGACTGCTCCCGAAAAACGACCGTTTTTAAAACTTCTTTTTGCATTGATACATGTCCCCTGGTGCACAACCCGGGTTCCCAAACCCTTTTTAGGACAATAACATGCATAATAGTTGTTATAATTAGCACTTTAGAATTCGAACGTTCGCATCCATTGTATTTAATAGGGTTCTAATGTTCGTACGAACTTTCGGTCCGTTCGCGGGTTCTGGTGCGAACCGAACCCGGGGGTGTTCGGCTCATCACTACTCACTATTACCAACTAGCGCCTAAAAAAGAAAGAAATTATAAACAGTCAATAGCAAAGAGAAAGAGAAAAGAAAGAAGAAATCAAAAGGAAAAGTATGTAAAGCAGAAGTGGAAGGACAAATTTGGTCTGTGTACCCTATGCAAACAGTCTCCGGCTGCTTTATTAGGTACACCTGTTCAATTGCTTGGTAACACAAATTGCTAATCAGCCAATCACATGGCAGCAACTCAATGGATTTAGGCATCTAGACGTGGTAAAGACGACTTTAGGAAGTTCAAACCGAGCATCAGAATGGGGAAGAAAGGGGATTTAAGTGACTTTGTACGTGGTATGGTTATTGGTGCCAGCAAAAGCCTCGTACACACGACCGGTTTTCTCGGCAAGAACCAGCAAGAAAACTGCTGGCAGAGCTTTTTGCCGGGAAAACCGTTCGTGTGTATGTTTTCTTGCCGAGAAAAATAGAGAACCTGCTCTCTATTTTCTCGTCAGGATTCTCGTTTTTCTCGTCGGGATTTTGGTCGGCCTGTTTCTCGACGAGAAAACCCTGTGTGTGTATGAGGCTACAAGCTTACCTTTCCTCCGGTAAGCCCGCGCATGCTCGATGAGACTTTGACGCATGCGGGGTAGCTTACAAGGGTAGTGTAGGGTGAAGCAAGATGGCGGCGACAGCATCGAATGTGACGAGCGCATGCTCGTCGTAGTCGATGACGTCACCACGTTCTTGCCATTCAAAAGAACGGCGGTTCTTTTGAATGGCCATCTGTATGCACGGCTTTGCAAGAAAAACTTGCCAAGAATCTCGTCAGGAAAACCAACGTTCTTTTTCCTGATGGGATTCTCGGCCGTGTGTACTAGGCTTAAGTGTTTCAAAAACTGCTAATCTACTGTGATTTTCACATACACAACCATCTCTCGGGTTTACAGAGAATAGTCAGAAAATAAGAAAACATCCACTAAATGGCAGTTGTGTGGAGGAAAATGCCTTGTTGATGTCAGAGGAGAATGGACAGACTGGTTTGAGATGATAGAAAGGCAACAGTAACTCAAATAACCACTCATTACAACCAAAGTATGTAGAATACCATCTCTGAATGCACAACACATCGAACCTTGATGCAGATGGGCTACAGCAGCAGAAGACCACACCGGGTGCCACTCCTGTCAGGTAAGAACAGGAAACTGAGGCTACAATTTGCACAGGCTCACCAAAAATGGACCATAAAAGATTGGAAAAACGTTTGTGAACATGGTCTGATGAGTCTCGATTTCAGATGAGACATTCAGATGGTCGGGTCAGAATTTGGCGTAAACAACATGAAAGCATGGATCCATCCTGCCTTGTATCACCGGTTCAGGCTGGTGGTGGTGTAATGGTGTGGGGGATATTTTCTTGGCACACTTTGGGCCCCTTAGTATCAATTGAGCATCGTTTAAATGCTATGACCTACCTGAGTATTGTTGCTGATCATGTCCATCCCTTTATGACTACAGTGTCCCGATCTTCTGATGGCTCCTTCCAGCAGGATAATGCACCATGTCACAAAGCTCCAATCATCTCACCACTGGACAATGAGGTCACTATACTCCAATGTCCTCCACACTCACCACATCTCACCCAATAGAGCACCTTTGAGATGTGGTGGAAAAAAGGCAAAATGGGGTCCAACCCGGTTCTAGCAAGGCGTACCTAATAAAGTGGCTGGTGAGTGTAAAGCCCTGTACACACGATTGGATTTCCTATGGATTCTAATCCAATGGATTTTTCCATCAAATCCGATGAAGCTGACTTCCATCAGTCTTGCCTACACACCATCAGTCAAAAATACAACCGTCCTAAACGCCGTGACGTAAAACACTCCGACAAGCCGAGAAAAATGAAGTTCAATGCTTCTGAGCATGCGTCGACTTGATTCTGAGCATGCGTGGGTTTTTTGTCCAATGGAGTTCCACACAGACGATCAGAATTTGATATCGTTTTTTTTCCCATCAGATAAATTTAAAACATGTTCTATTTTTTCTCACTGATGGAAAAAAGACCGATGGGGCCCATACACGATCGGTTTGTCCGATGAGAAAAGTCTATCGGACTGTTTTCATCTGTAAAACCGATCGTGTGTACAGGGCATAAGTCTTGGATGGTGGATAATGGAATCTGATACCATTCTTGGTACAAAAAAGTAGGATTTTTAAAACAGCTTACCTGTAAAATCCTTTTCTTGGAGTACATCACGGGACACAGAGCAGCATAGTCATTACTATGTGTTATATAGAATTACCTTCAGGTGCTGGGACTGGCAACTTCCAAAACAGGAAGTACCCTCCCCTATATAAGCCCCTCCCATCCGGGAGTACCTCAGTTTTGTAGCAAAGCAATACGTGTCCCCAAAAGAGGGGTGGGAGCTCTGTGTCCCGTGATGTACTCCAAGAAAAGGATTTTACAGGTAAGCTGTTTTAAAAATCCTACTTTCTTGTTCATACATCACGGGACACAGAGCAGCATAGTCATTACTATGTGGGACGTCCCAAAGCAATGCCAAATGAGGGGGGGGATACACCATACATAAGCTGGGCGCCATCAGGCATGAGGATCTTTTGCGGCCTGCAACACACTGCGCCCAAAGGCGACATCCTCCTGACTTCTAACGTCCACCTGGTAGAACCTAGTAAACGTGTGTACTGAAGACCATGTTGCGGCCTTACAAATTTGAGCCAGGGAGGCCTGGTGATGCACTGCCCATGAAGTTCCAACTGCTCTCGTGGAGTGCGCCCTAACTTTGAACGGAGGCGGTCTACTTCTCAAGCCATAGGCTTGTATTATGACCTGTCGAATCCACTTGGCTAAAGTAGATTTTGATGCTGCCTGACCCTTTCTGGGGCCTTCCGGCAGAACAAACAAGGAATCCGTTCTACGAATCTGAGCAGTGGCTTTTAGATAAGCTTTAACTGCTCTTACTACATCCAAAGAATGCAATAACTTTTCCTCTACCGAGCTTGGTTTGGGGAAAAAAGAAGGAAGAACCACATCCTGGTTCAAGTGAAACCTCGATACCACCTTAGGAAGAAAGGCTGGGTGAGGGCGTAATACTACTCTGTCCTTATGGATAACCAGATATGGCTCTTTACAGGACATGGCGGCTAATTCCGACACTCTTCTAGCCGAGCATATGGCTACTAAAAATATCAATTTTCTGGTGAGTAGAACCAAGGAAATGTGCCGCAAAGGTTCAAACGGCTGCTTCTGCAGAACCGACAGAACCAAATTTAGATCCCATGGGCATATGGGAGCTTTAATCGGTGGAATAATACGAGTCACCCCTTGCATAAAGGATTTGACAAGTGAATGCATAGCCAGGGGCCTTTGAAATAGTATTGATAAGGCCGAAACCTGGCCCTTGATAGTACTTAAGGCAAACTTCCTGTCTACAGCCCACTGCAGGAAGTCCAGAATTCTGCCTATAACGTACTTACGTGGATGCCATTTTCTGGCCTCGCACCAAGTGATGTACACCTTCCAAACTCTATAGTAGATCTGCCTGGATACAGGCTTCCTGGCATTGATTATAGTTGATACCACAGAGTTAGAGAGACCTCTCTTCTTTAGGATGTGGGATTCAATAGCCAGGCCGTTAAACTTAGAGTTAGTAAGGAAGGGTGGTATATCGGTCCTTGCGAAAGCAGGTCCGGACGACGTGGAAGGGTCCAAGGACTCCCCACAGACATTTTGATGATCTCCGCGTACCAGGCCCTTCGGGGCCACGCTGGAGCCACCAGGATCACCGGCTTCTTCTCCAACCTGACTCTGCGAAGGAGTCGAGGCAACAATTGTAGCGGAGGGAATGCATATATCAGTCTGAACTGATCCCAAGGGAACACCAGAGCATCCGAGCCGCAAGCGAGGGGATCCCTTGTCCGGGAGACAAATCTGTCCACCTTTGCGTTGAATCTGGATGCTAGCAGATCTACATCCGGTGTTCCCCACCGCTGACATATTGCTCGGAAGACCTCGGGATGAAGGGACCATTCCCCTGGGCATAACTGTTGGCGACTCAGAAAGTCCGCCTTCCAATTCTCCACCCCTGGAATGAAGACAGCTGATATACATGGGACATGCTTTTCTGCCCATTCCAGGATGTGACTTACTTCCCTCTGGGCTGCACGACTCCTGGTGCCTCCCTGATGATTGATATATGCCACTGCTGTGGCATTGTCTGATTGAATTCTGACAGGGGACCCTTGGAGTCTGGATGTCCAGGCTACTAGGGCATACCGGGCTGCTCGTATCTCTAAGAGATTGAGGGGCAGGGTTTTTACTACATTTGACCATCTGCCCTGGAGAGACCATTGCTCCAGTACTGCCCCCCAGCCTATAAGGCTGGCATCTGTAGTGACCACCTTCCAAGATATCGGACTGAAGGGTTTTCCCTTCTGGAGATTCTGGGGGATCAACCACCAGCAGAGACTCTTCCGAACGGAAGGGGACAAAGCCATCGGGAAGTCTAGAGCCTGAACTTTTCCGTTCCAGGCTGACAATATGGCCCTCTGTAAATTCCTTGAGTGGAATTGGGCGTATGGCACAGCTTCGAATGATGCTACCATCTTTCCTAGCAGCCTCATGCACAGGCGTATGGACGGCTGTCTTTTTGCACAAAGCAGACGGACCAAGCCCCTCAAAGAGGATACCTTGTCTAGAGGTAAGAAAATCTTCCTCTGGTCTGAATCCAGCCATAGCCCTAGATATACCAGGTTTTTCACTGGCTGTAGGGCTGACTTGTCCAGGTTGATGACCCAACCGTGAGATTCTAGATACTTGATTGTATCGACAATTACCACTTCTAGCTTGGCAACTGAGTGGTCCATCAACAACAGGTCGTCTAGGTATGCCATTATCGTTACACCTCGTGTTCTTAGATCGGCCAACAGTGGGGCCAGAATTTTTGTGAACACTCGTGGTGCTGTGGCCAGACCGAATGGTAAAGCTCTGAACTGAAAATGGCGCCCTTCTACTGCAAAGCGTAGAAATTTTTGATGACCTGGAAAGATGGGAACATGCAAGTAAGCATCTTTGATGTCCATCGAGGCTAACCATTCCTCCCCTTCTAGGGCAGCGGTGACCGATCGGATTGACTCCATCCGGAAAGACCGGACGTTTAGAAATTTGTTTAGACTCTTTAGGTCCAATATGGGTCTTATGTCCCCGTTTGGCTTCGGGACTGTGAAAAGGTTTGAGTAGAAACTCAACCCCCACTCTTCCATAGGAACCTCCATAATTACTCCTTGGAGCAATAGTTGTTCTAACGCCAATAGGAGAGACCCTCTTTTCCGAGGGTCTCTTGGCATGCCTGACCACATAAAATGGGAAGGAGGAGACTCTTTTAACTCCAACTTGTATCCCAGAGTTACTGCGGAGAGCACCCATCTGTCTTTGATCGTCTCCCGCCAGGTCTCTGCGAACAACTGAAGTCTTCCCCCCACCCGTTTGAGTGGGGGCAGCCCTTCATAGGCTTGACTTGGAGGCTGGTTTAGTACCCCTTCGGATCCAGGGTTTCTTATTACCCTGTGACTGTCCCTGATTTTTACCCCCTGAGTTTGACCGAGGAGGCCGTCGGAACTGCTTAGTAGCAGACGTCGCAGGGATAGGAGAGGTAGTCCTCTTAAAAGATGGACCCCTAGACCTCTTCTTACTCGGTAAGAGAGTACTTTTACCACTGGAAATCTTCTGGATATACTTATCCAGGTCCTCGCCAAAAAGGCGTTCCCCATGAAATGGGAAGCTAACTAAGAGCTTCTTACAGGGAGCTTCAGCAGACCAGTTTTTGAGCCACAGAAGCCTACGCATATGTACCAAAGACAGCGTGAGGCGGGAGGCCTGATGGATAGAATCCTTGATGGCGTCAACCGCAAAGCATAATGCTCTAGGCAGATCAGCCAGAGCCTGGGCCTGCTGGTCTGGCAAATCCCTCAGGACCATTTTCATTTCATCCTTTAAAGCTTGGCAGACCCCAATAGCTGCCACTGCTGGCTGTGTAACAGCCCCTGCTGTGGAAAAAGCAGATTTTAATAAAGATTCCAATCTTTTATCCACTGGATCTTTGAACATTTGAACATTATCTACTGGACATGTCAGTGATTTGTTCACAGAAGAGATGGCTGCATCCACCGTAGGAACATTCCATCTCTGGGTGAACTTTTCCTCCATGGGATAGATCACCGGAAATTTTTTAGGCGGAACAAATAGTTTATCAGGATGTTCCCAGTCCTGGTATATAAGTCCTTCCAACAATGGATGTATTGGAAAGGAGCAATTAACCTGGGGAGCTTTTAGCGACCCCAATGAGGAGACAGCAGTAGTTGATGGTTCAACAAGAGGCATTTTAAATGCAGATCGAACCATGTCAGTTAGGTTCTGGACCCACAATCTTTCAGTCTGTGATGCTGAAAATGGTTCATCTACTGTCGATTCCTCAAAAACAGAGTTAACCTCCTCCTGATCCCCTTCAGGTAGGTCGGTCCCTTCCTGGGACTGTTGCTCTGCCAACAGGCACTCTAATGGAGGTGATGGAGATCTGGCGCGCTTTCTTTCCTGTAGAGAAGAAGCGATCAATGCTGCCAATCTCTGCTCCAATCCCTCCAGAGTTGAGGAAAAAACCTCCTCTGTTATATATGCAGGAGCAGGTGGACTGAGGACAGCCGCAGTACCTGGCACTCCCGGGGGTTCCTTATGGGTATTAACCTCTGATTTCTCAGGGGAGGAGGGTGCAGATGACTGCTCCAGATCCTCAGAGCCCGATGGAGACCCCCTACACTTCCTGAGAGGTATATCTCAGAGTTTTTTAGGCGGCATATTCCTTAGTTCAAAGCTGAGGTATTCCAGCCGCAATACACCCCTTACTGAAATAGTCTAATGCAATTTTGCTGCTATGTACATCAGTGGGTGTCTACTAATGCGTCTTTCTGGGGATGCCTGTATCAACCGCCCGCTGTAAGCCCCTATACCATGCTACCAGCTCCTTTTCATGCTCTGTGTCCATAGCAAGCAGCGTGGAACTGAGTCCTTTTATCTTGCTGGGACGCCCGCACATGCGCAGAAGCGCTGGGCGCACAGAGCGCGTCATCCGCCAGGCTCCGCCCCCTTTTTTGAAGCTAAATTTTATAAAAGAAAGCGTGTGCGCGCGCACGCGTGCACGTGTGCGCTCTTGGCGCCATGTAGGGAGAGGAGCCAGGGTCCCTGTTTCACCAGGACTCGGGGATGGAAGGAAACTACTTGGCAGCATGACAGAGGAATGCAGCTTCCCTGATAGAGAGCTCACTCATCTGCCTGGACTTTCACCATGGAAGGAATAGTCCCAAGAAAAAAAGACGTTCCACAGCGGCCTCTAGTGGACAAACACAGGTACCGCACTTTTGTCTTTTTTTTTTTTTTTTTTTTTTTAAAACCTCCTTTATGAAAAAACATTTCCAGGTTTACAGTTTTTAAAACTTCCTTTATGAAAAAACATTTCTAGGATTTCTTAGGCATATACAGCTATTAGCGGGAATACCTTTTAGGTAACAGGCAGAAAGACATATTAGGCTTGGGGGTCCCCTCAATAGAACCAAGTTCCTGAGGGGCCCCCACTTACCTTTTCCCCGCCGCAGGACTTTGTTTGGTCCACAGAAGCCCAAACTTCACCTTTCACGGCAGGCATTGTACTAGACCTTCAGGGACCGGGTTCCCAAGGATTCCACTCCCCTGGACCTGTATAGCACCCTGCACAGATAGCCTCTTGGTTTTGGGTATGACCAGAGCTCTGGATCCCAGGGTCCAGCCCTCCTAAGAGAGGCATTACAGGCAAAACCTTGCTCTTCTCTGCAAGGCCCGGGTACCGACCGTTTTAGCTATGAAGCTTTTTTTGGTCGGATCCGGAATAGCTTGCTAAGGCCCAGAGAACCTGTACACAAGCCCAGATGAATACATGTTAACCTTGGCCAACACCTTAGACACTGGCAAAAAAAACTGAGGTACTCCCGGATGGGAGGGGCTTATATAGGGGAGGGTACTTCCTGTTTTGGAAGTTGCCAGTGCCAGCACCTGAAGGTAATTCTATATAACACATAGTAATGACTATGCTGCTCTGTGTCCCGTGATGTATGAACAAGAAAACGTTTTAGTTCCTGCAGAGATGCCAGAGACGGAAAACAGGCCCAAAGCTTGTTCTTCAAAATTGACCGTAGTGACCCTATAATATTGAGGTCCGGCGACCATCAAACCCTGAGTTGACAACACCAGCTGTGTGAATCAGAGCATTATGGTCTTGGTAAATTGGCGCTGTCTTAGAAAAACAATGTCTGCACCATGGGACGCACATAGTCCGCCAAAAATTGTACATAGTCGCTGGCAGTGACTCTACCTTTCAAGGTGATGATGGGGCCTGCAGAATACCAAGATATGGCTGCCCAAACCATGGTTGGCCAAACTGGACAAGATGTGTAATAAAATGTGCCCTTTTTATTTACCACAATTCAAAATATTTTAAACCCACCACTTGTCAAAGTGGAATAAAATGGTATTTTCCATTACTTATTTTTGTCATCAAAACATATAGAAAATAAAATGTAATTTAGCAGGAAAATCAAATTCACCACAACTACCACTGCTATCCCAAAACTGAACAAATTGTATAATAAACTTTGCACATTTTATTTTTTCTTTTTTTTACAGCTATTATAATTGTTTTAAACCTATCACTAGTCGGACTAAATTAAAATAGTATTTACTCTTTCGTCCATGGACCGACACAGCTTCTCTATTGACAAAGTGGGTATTATCCGTTAATTAGGAGTGACTAGGCAGAAAAACTTGTAAAAAGTGTTGCATCACACCTTCTACAGTACCGCCCAGGGGGCGGACCCTCTGGGTATACCCTCTCAGTCTGCATCTTCGCAGATCAGTTTTTTTCTGTCTAGTAAGGAGTAGGACATGGCTCCCTTCGGGCCCATTGGTCCGGGGAAAAAAGATATATATATATATTTATTTATTTTTTTTGCTACATTTGTTGTTTCCTGCGATCTTCGATCAACTGCCGACTGGGTGACAGGCTGGATCCTCGATCCTTGTAGTCTCCCCAGTTTCGGCCATCGAGCGTGTGCCGACCCTAGCTACGCGCTGGGTTTTCCACGACATGCCCGTCGCTCCACGGGTGGCCGGTGAGCTTACGCTCCAGGGCCTGCATCGGACCGCTCAGCTTCGGCTGACCTTACGGCCGAGTCGCAGCAGCCTGGCCGGTGAGCTTATGCTCCAAGGCTTGCATCGGACCGCTCAGCTTCAGCTGACCTTACGGCCGAGTCGCAGCAGCCTGTCCGGTGAGCGTCATGCTCCAGGGCATACATATGATCGTCCCTTCTGGGTCCAATCACAGCATGCCTGGCCAACAGTCACCTTCCGTGCGCGGACGATGATCTGTTTGGAATGTCTTTCAGCAGAATACATGCAGGATAGGTAAGTAAAACTCCCCTGCCTCGGCTGGGTGATTTAGCTGGACATTCCTGGAGAGATCAAGTAAGTGGTTGTGGCCCCTTTCTTCCCTCTCTCCCTGCCTTTCCCTCCTCCCTGGGCTTCTAGCTAAAGGTTGCTGGGTGCTGGGGGTCACCTAGGGGGTCCCACTGGAGCGGGGCTGGCTGTAACTAACATTTAAAAGAAATGTCATTTTCTCTTACCTGTGTTTGTGTCCTTCCTCCTCCATGCTGTCGGCGGCCATTTTGAGGTGGTCCATGCCAAGTTTGGCCTCTTGTGACTGCCCGGCGGCCATCTTCCTGTGGTTCGGCCACGCCCACTGGCCCCTATCAGCTGATCGGCGGCCATGTTCGTCCACCCTGTATGCAGATATTGCCGTTCGGCGGCCATCTTTTTGTGGGCTATGGCTGCTTGACCTCTATCTTCTGTCGGCGGCCATTTTCTTAGAGCCCACATTATCTTCCATACAGACGTTTTTGGCAACCATTTTTCGAGAGCCTCCGGCCTCTAGGGTGCATTACACTGGCGCGAAAATTCACACAGGAAGTGCTGATAAAAGAAGCAGACTGACACAGCAGCAGTGGGACAGCATCACAGGCGCAGCATAGCAGTACCTATCCAGGGTGGTGAGTCCTCTCTGCAGCACAGGAGGGTGGCCTATTGATATCTTGCCTGGAGCCCTGTGAGTGTCAGCGTGTGGTCAGCATGGCATCTGAGCCAGATGTCTTCTCCCCAGAAACACCAGATTTAGCAGCCGGTGCCCCTGAGGTGTCTATGAGCGCTATGACTGCAATCCTAGAGGCGTTTGCTGCCAGGGTGGAAGCAGCACACGGGAATACAGGGGGTAGTAAACGCCCCATCCCCTGCAAGCTTCTGGGGATAATTATGGTGCAGAACCAGGTCCAGCTACGGCTCGGGGCCCAGATTCTGACGCATCAGAGACTGCAGACCGTGACCGGACAGTGAGAATGACTCAAAGTCCAGGTCAGTACGCGAGACGGCTTTGGTATCTGACCTTATTACTGCAGTGCGGGATATGCTAAAATTGGAAAATACTGCAGAAGCAGCAGAGACTCCGGTCCACTTGGGTTTCACAGACCTGCCCGCACTGCTAAGGTGTTCCCTTGTGTGTCTTTTGATAAACTCTTATACAAGGAATGGGAGAACCCACTGAGGGTCTTTACAGCCCCAAAGAGGTTTGCGGTACGGTACCCCTTTTGAGGAGAGTTTTCTGAAGAAATGGACCTCTCCCCCCTACAGTGGACCCTCCGGTGTCCAGACTTAATAGAGCCACCACAATTCCTGTAGAAGGGGCTCCTGTTTTCTAGGACCCTGTGGATAAGAAGGCTGAAGCACTTGCTACCTATACTCAGTGGTAGGCTCGGCAGTACGCCCGGCATTGGCGGGGGCCCTAGTGTCTCACACACTTACTGAATGGGCAAGATTGCTACTCCAGGGGTTAAGGAGCGAGATGCTCCTCCTGATGAGATAACATTGGCCGACCTGTTGGTCCAGGGCCTTAGGTTTGTCTGCGAGTCAGACATGAATACTATTCCCCTGCTGTCTAAAACTTCGGTTTATGCAGTAGCAATACGCCGCCTGATCTGGCTAAAAGGCTGGTCTGCGGACCAGACTTCCAAGAAAGCCCTGTTGGATCTGCCTTTTAAGGGCGACAGACTTTTTGGGGCTTCTCTGGATGACATCATCAAGGATGCCACAGGAAGTAAAAGCACTTTGCTTCCACAAATTAGCAAGGGTAAGGGGCCACGCCAAGGGCAAGGGCCCTCCTTTACTGCACACAAGTGTTTTTTTCGTCCCCCTAGGGCGACAGGGGAAAGACCCCAGGCCGATAAAGCGCCTGCCCAAGGACAAAAGCGTCCCTGGTCCTGCAAACCCAATAAGCCTGCGGACAAATTTGCGTCCGCATGAAGGTCCACCCCCACCCAGCTCTCGGGTGGGGAGACGTCTTCGCAAATTCGCGACTCAGTGGACAGCACTAATCTCCGACAGGTGGGTTTGCGAAGTAATCTCCTCAGGCTACAAGATAGAGTTTCTCTCTTGTCCACTGGACAGATTCAACACCTCCAATCTCCAGCTACTACCGACCCGTCGGGAGGCCCTGTATGGGGCGGTCCAGGGTCTACTGGAACGCGGGGTAGTTATTCCAGTTCCAGAACTGGAACAGGGTTTTTACTCAAATCTGTTCATTGTGCCGAAGAAGGAGGGGGTTCATCCAAGCTTGGATCTCAGAGCCCTCAATTGCTTTGTGAAGGTACAAAGTTTTCGGATGGAGTCGGTTCGATCTGTAGTCACGGCTCTCCATCCGGGGGACTTTCTGGCCTCCTTGGACATCAAGGACGCATACCTGCATGTCCCCATATACTCCAGACACCAGAGGTTTCTGCGATTTGCTATCAGGAAGGACCACTACCAGTTTGTGGCCCTCCCGTTGGGCCTTGCCTCAGCACCCAGGACGTTCACCAAGGTGCTCGCTCCGATTCTGGCACTTCTAAGACAGCGGGGTATCGCTATCACAGGCTACTTATACGACCTTCTGCTGAAGGCCCCTTCAAGCTCAGAATTAGAGGTAAGCGTGTCCATTACCTGTCAGACTCTTCGAGACTGTGGTTGGATACTAAACACGCAAAAGTCAGTATTGGTGCCCACTCAACGCCTAGTGTACCTGGGGTTGATTCTGGATTCCTCAGAGGCAAAGGTATTCCTCCCTGTGGAGAAGTTGCAGACCCTCCGGGCTGCAGTACGGCAGCTGACTTCCAGGAATTGGTCGTCACTCCGTTTTTGCATGCGAGTGTTGGGCCTCATGGTAGCCTCCTTCGAGGCGGTCCCATATGTTCAATACCACACTCAAGTGTTACAGAAGGAAGTTCTGTCCAGATGGAACAGATGCCCTTCATCTCTGGATTATCAAATCCGAGTGAGCCACCTAGTCAGGAGATCCCTGGTATGGTGGCTGACAGCACCGGCTGTAATGGCCGGGAAGTCATTTCTTCCGGTTTACTGGATAGTGATCACGACGGACGCCAGCCTTACAGGTTGGGGGGGAGTCTGGGGTGTCCAGTCGGCGCAGGGTCGCTGGACCCCAGAGGAAGCCCTCCTGCCGATCAATGTCCTGGAGATCCGGGCGATCAAGCTGTGCCTCTTCAAATGGTCTCAGAGACTGCAAGGGCGTCCAGTCAGGATCCAGTCAGACAACGCCACAGCAGTGGCATATGTCAATCATCTAGGAGGAACAAGAAGCTCAGCTGCAGCATCGGAGATCGCTCGCATCCTGAAGTGGGCAGAGAGGAGCGTACCGGCACTGTCGGCCGTGTACATTCCGGGTGTGGAAAACTGGCAGGCGGACTACCTGAGCCGCCAGATGCTGGACCAGGGAGAATGGTCCTTACACCCAGAGGTGTTCCAACTCCTCTGCCAAAGATGGGGCACACCAGACGTAGATCTTCTGGCTTCCCGACTCAATCGGAAGGTATTGAGATTTGTGGCCCGGTCAAGAGACCCATGGGCAGACGCAACGGACGCGTCGGTAGCATCGTGGGGTCAGTATCGGCTAATCTATGCCTTCCCTCCCTTAAGGCTTCTTCCTCTTCTGCTCCGCAGAGTGGAGGCAGAGGGAATTCCAATGATCCTAATCGCTCCAGATTGGCCTCAGCGTCCTTGGTACGACGATCTAGTACGTCTGGTAGCAGACGACCCCTGGCGCCTACCACTACGGAAGGACCTGCTATCGCAAGGTCCCATATTCCATCCTGCTTTACAGTCATTGGCTTTAACGGCATGGCTGTTGAGAACCAGGTACTGAGAGACCGGGGCCTGTCAGACTCAGTAATCTCTACTATGAGAAGTGCTCGAAAACCGTCCTCTAGGAAGGTCTATCACCGCACTTGGAGGGCCTACATCTCCAGGTGTGAGGAAATGAAATGGCATCCGCGTACCTATTTGGTTTCCAGAATCCTGCTGTTTTTACAGCATGGGGTGGACCAAGGGCTTGCCCTAAGTACGATTTAAGGGACAGATATCTGCCCTGGCTGTCTTTTTTCAGTGACCCCTGGCGACTCACTCTCTCGTGAGTACATTTGTGCAGGGGGTCCGACAGGTGGCCCCTCCGGTCCGTCCCCCGTTACCTCCGTGGGACTTGAACCTGGTCCTCTCGGTGCTTCAGAAGGCACCGTTTGAGAATATTAGAGATATTCCCCTGTTGACACTTTCTCAGAAAATGGTCTTTTTGGTGGCTGTTACGTCAGTTAGACGAGTCTCTGAGCTGGCAGCCTTGTCCTGCAAGGCTCCCTATTTGATTTTCCACAAGGATAAGGTGGTGCTGCGGCCGCAGCCTTCCTTTCTTCCGAAAGTCGTTTCGGCTTTTCATCTCAACGAAGACATTGTACTTCCATCCTTGTGTCCTCAGCCGTCGAATCCTAAGGAGTCGGCGTTGCATTCCTTGGACGTTGTCCGAGCTTTGAGAGTATACCTATCTGCTACTTCCCTGTTCCGGAAGTCAGACTCACTGTTTGTTTCGGTGGCTGGTCCCAAGAAGGGCCAAGCAGTCTCATCGGCCACCATCTCTAGGTGGATCCGACAGATAGTAATCCAGGCTTACGCCTTAAAGGGTCAGGCGCCCCCCTTTCCTGTCACGGCGCATTCGACTAGGGCAATAGGTGCCTCTTGGGCTTTCCGACATCAAGCGTCTGTTTCCCAATTATGTAAAGCGGCGACTTGGTCGTCCGCTCACACTTTCACAAAATTCTACAAAATTGATGTAGGTGCATCTTCGGATGCCTCTTTTGGCCGCAAGGTTTTGCAAGCGGCTGTTTAGAGTTGCAACTCCTCCGTTGGAGGAGTGCTGTTTTGTGTTTGGGGTGAAGTTTATTTTTATGCTGTTACCACCCCTCGTTTTTTTTCTCTGACACTGCTTTGGGACGTCCCACTTTGTCAATAGAGAAGCTGTGTCGGTCCATGGACGAAAGAGTAAATAGGATTTTTTACTCACCGTAAAATCCTTTTCTCTGAGTCCATGGACCGACACAGCACCCACCCCTCCTTTTAAGTTTGTACTGCTTTTTGATGAACTGATCTGCGAAGATGCAGACTGAGAGGGTATACCCAGAGGGTCCGCCCCCTGGGCGGTACTGTAGAAGGTGTGATGCAACACTTTTTACAAGTTTTTCTGCCTAGTCACTCCTAATTAACGGATAATACCCACTTTGTCAATAGAGAAGCTGTGTCGGTCCATGGACTCAGAGAAAAGGATTTTACGGTGAGTAAAAAATCCTATTTTTTTCTTTTTTATTTATTTATTTATTGTGTTCAAAATATAATAAAAATAAAATATAATAATGATAATAATAATAATAATACAGTGACTGAATATGGGGTAGTGAATCCACACATGGGTTGAAATGTTGTAGAATAAGTGATAATTTGGCAATGCTGAATTTATTGTGACATGTTTTAATTGGTTGTGTATGGACATGTTGGTTATTGTGCTGATGTAAATGGCTGTGTACCACCTTTGAATTAATAAAAACACTTTTGTTGGATAAAAAAAAAAAAAATAATAATAATACAGTAGTTAAAAAATAAAATTATTTTTGTAAGATAATTCCACCAAAAAACCTTTTGACGCCCCCCCCCCAAAAATGATATATGTTTATCTTCACTATGATAAAATATTGCAGAGTCAATGGGCCCATAGCTGAAATTTAAACATTGCTTTGGTCCTTTTGAGGGTTAATATCATTAAATTTTATACTCTAAAAATAGGCATCTTAATATGTATCCCATTTCATAGATTTGTTACCATCTCCCGCGGAAGTGATTCACAACTGGAGAGTATCTGTGACAACAGAGGTACCTGTATAGCCTCTTTCTGCCAGTTCAGCGCTTATATTGTATCAGGTCTCATAGATAATCTGTGTCGGTATTAAGCCCCAGCTGTGGCCTCTTAAACCCGCCATTGATTGGCTGCCAATATTTTTTTTTTTTTTTACATATAACTGATGAGCTTATTAAATTTGCGGCAGAAAAGTGCTGAGCTGCAGCGAATGGTAATGCTTCCGCACCGTGTGGCTTGAAAAGGGCAACTGTTATTTAAAAACAAATGAAAAGCGCATAGCGCCAAGGTTAAATGATCAATGGCGGTTCATTATTGCGTTTATATGTGAGAAGGAAGCAGCTGTGATCATTAAACGAATGTTGCCGCTATTGTTGCTGCAGGGAGATCTCCGCTCGGTGGACGGCTTGTTTTACAGCTGAGAAAAGGTTCATTAGTCGGTATGGCGTCTTTTGTTTCACTGTTATTTTCCATAATGAAATTTCAGTTGTTAACCAAGAACTCCAGCAAGCTTTGCTCGTCCAATAATAGCAATGTGCCTTATAAAAAAATGGAGCTGAAATACGTATATGCGACCTCTTTTTTTCACACCATAATCCCCCCTCCACCAAATTATTTGGACCAGTGCACAAAGCAAGGTCCATAAAGACATGGATGAGCGAGTTTGGGGTGGAGGAACTAGACTGGCCTACACAGAGTCCTGACCTCAACCTGATAGAACATCCCTTTGGGATGAATTAGAGCAGAGACTACGAGCCAGGCCTTCTCGTCCAACATCAGTACCTGACCTCACAAATGCGCTTCTGGAAGAATGGTCAAACATTTCCATAGAGACACTCCTAAACCTTGTGGACGGCCTTCCCAGAAGAGTTGAAGCTGTTATAGCTATAAAGGGTGGGCCAACTCAATATTAAACCCTGCGGACTAAAGCCTCGTACACACGGCCGAGAATCTCGTCAGGAAAAAACACGTTGTTTTTCCTGACGAGATTCTTGATAAGAATCTTGTCCCAGCCGAGTGTACACACGCTCGATTCAAAAGAACCGCCGTTCTTTTGAATGGAACGAACGCGGTGACGTCATCAACTATGACGAGCGTGCGCTCGTCACATTCGATGTTGTCGCCGCCATCTTGCTACACCCTACCTATGCCTAGGAAGCTACCGCGCGTGCGTCAAAGTCATTTCGAGCATGCGCAGGTTGCCACGGCGACAGGTAAGCGTACACACTCTCGGGTTTCTTGTCAGGAAACAGGCCGACGAGAATCCCGACGAGAAAATAGAGAGCAGGGTCTCTATTTTTCTCGTCGAGATTCTGGCCAGTTTTCTTGACGAGAAACCTGAAAGCCTCGTACACACGCACAGTTTACTCGGCAAGAAAGCTCTACCAGCAATTTTCTAGTTGGTTCTTGCAGAGAAAACCGGTCTTGTGTACGAGGCTTAAGACTGGGATGCCATTAGAGTTCATGTGCGTGTAAAGGCAGGAGTCCCAATACTTTTGGTAATATAGTGTATATAGATCATTCTGCTCTACAAATGCATGCTCTGCAGCCTGAACATTCTTCATCCTTGCCATGCTCCTCTCTGAATCATTCTCATTCCTTTCTATCCACCGGCATTTCCCTCTCCGGTCACTATCATTCTTTTCTATCAATGCCTACTCTGCCTCTCTCTGATCATTCTCCTCCACATCCCTCCATACCTTCTCTTCTTTACTCTCCTGCCATCAATCAAAGTCCACTACCATTTCCTCCATACACAGCTCTCAGACTGGGCATACACCGCGGATCAATGCCAGGACGGGAGATGTTCGTCCTTCCGGGCTCCTCCTCATCTTCTCTGATAGGGCACAACATAGTCAAGGAGGAGCCTAGGGGAAGCTTCTCCGACTCTGGCTGTGTCCGCGGCATGTTCCCTCCCTGCCCACCCCTTGTCCCTGTCCACCCCTTGTCCCTTCCCTAGGACATGCTGCCCGATTGCAGCCAACTGGGCAAATGCCCGGTGTGCCCTATGGCCAGTCCGGGCCTGGCTGTGTCTCACTAATACAGGAGGTGTGTTACTAGCCAGATCAGCAGGTTAAAACAGAGGGAAAAAGCCTTAAAAAAGAAAACAAATGCAGACACCATATCTAATGATTGGTAAACTGCAATAGAATACATTTTCGATTTTTGGTTTAATGCTGCTTTAATTATATTATATGCACCGTCTTGGCTTTTCAGGGGGAGCCCACTGTCTGGTATTCTTGCACAGCATCGGGAGCTTGCATGGTGCGGTTTGGACATCAGGGCTGGGGGAAATCCAGAGCAACAGCCCCATCATTCAGAAGGGGATGGATATCCACCTCCATTTATCCTGTGCACCTCCCACCTACTGACAAGCTAAACCAGCCACACTGTGGTGAGGATTGGGAGGTAGGACTCGCTTGTGAAAAGGGGGGAGGGGACTTAGGACTCTGATGTAAAAGAAGGAGAGGGACTGAGGACTCTAAAGTAAAAGGGGGTGGACTGAAGTCTCTGATGTAAAAGCGGGGTAGACTGAAGACTCTATTGTGAAAGAGGGCTGGGGTGGACTGAGGACTCTAATGTGAAAAAGGGAAGGGTGGGGTCTGACGACACTGGAGTTAAAGAAGGGGGGGCAGTGAGGACTCTGATGTGAAGGGGCGGGCTTCTAATGTTATAGAGCAGTGGTCTCCATACTGTGACCCATGAACCGAATGCAGCCCTTTGCTGGCCTTTATCCAGCCTTTGGGGTACTATTCCTCCCAATGACACCAACAAGAAGGCACAATTTCTTCCACTGACACCAACAGTGGGGAACCATTCTCGTCACTGACACCAACAATGGGGCACTATTTCTTCAACTAATACCAATGATGGGGCACTATTCCTTCCACTGATACCAATGATAGGGCACCATTCCTTCCACTAATACCAATGATGGGGCATCATTCCTCCCACTAATACCAATGATGGGGCCCTATTCCTCACACTAATACCAATGATGAGGCACTATTCCTTCCACTTATACCAATGATAGGACACCATTCCTTCTACTAATACCAATGATGGGGCACTATTCCTTCCAC
The DNA here is from genome assembly GCA_029206835.1 of Rana muscosa. Classification (NCBI taxonomy): domain Eukaryota; kingdom Metazoa; phylum Chordata; class Amphibia; order Anura; family Ranidae; genus Rana; species Rana muscosa. The sequence goes on from CM055117.1 coordinate 1,077,233,598, forward strand.
TAATACCAATGATGGGGCACTATTCCTTCCACTAATACCAATGATGGGGCACTATTCCCCCCACTAATAGCAATGATGGGGCACTATTCCTTCCACTAATACCAATGATAGGACACCATTCCTTCCATTAATACCAATGATAGGGCATTATTCCTTCCACTAATACCAACTTTACTATACTGGTGGGTGTTCTTATACATATTGGACATTCCCCCCTTTTTTAGTCTAGGCTAGGGATGAGCTCGGTGTTCGAGTCGAACATACGTTCGACTCGAACATCGGCTGTTCGATCGTTCGACGAAGATCGAACGATTTGGGCCGTTCGCGCCTAATTCGAGTGACGCGAACGGCCCACAATGCACTACGCCATCGCAGTGTCATCCAGGCGCTGTGATTGGCCAAGCATGCACTGTGACCCCGCATGCTTGGCCAATCACAGCGCCGGCAGCGAGGAGAGCAATGATTGGCCACAGGCAGGATGCCTGTGGCCAATTATTGCTGAGGGTGTTTAGTACACGCCCCACACTATAAAAGGCCGCCAGCACGGCGGCCTAGTGTAGTGTGTTCCGGAGCAGGGAAAGAGAAGCATAGGCAGGGACAGTGACATTTTTTTTTTCTTGCTTAACCTGGATTCCTTTAGTTTAGGGAAAGAGAAGGATAGGTAGGGAGAGTGTCAGTGTGTTTTACTGTGCAAATCCTTGTTTCTAGGGACAGGGAAGGACAGTGAGGGAAATTCTCCTTGTGCTATATAGTGTGCTAAAGCATTGATCATCAACCATCTTTAAAAAAACATTTTTTCTAGGGACAGAAAACTATAGGTAGGGAGAGTGTCAGTGTGTTTTACTGTGCTAATCCTTGTTTCTAGGGACAGGGAAGGACAGTGAGGGAAATTCTCCTTGTGCTATAGTGTGCTAAAGCATTGATCATCAACCATCTTTAAAAAAACATTTTTTCTAGGGACAGAAAACTATAGGTAGGGAGAGTGTCAGTTTCTTTCACTGTGCTAATCCTTGTTTCTAGGGACAGGGAAGGACAGTGAGGGAAATTCTCCTTGTGCTATAGTGTGCTAAAGCATTGATCATCAACCATCTTTAAAAAAAACATTTTTTCTAGGGACAGAAAACTATAGGTAGGAAGAGTGTCAGTTTCTTTCACTGTGATAATCCTTGTTTCTAGGGACAGGGAAGGACAGTGAGGGAAATTCTCCTTGTGCTATACTGTGCTAAAGCACTGATCATCAACCATCTTTAAAAAAACATTTTTTCTAGGGACAGAAAACTATAGGTAGGGAGAGTGTCAGTTTCTTTCACTGTGATAATCCTTGTTTCTAGGGACAGGGAAGGACAGTGAGGGAAATTCTCCTTGTGCTATACTGTGCTAAAGCATTGATCATCAACCATCTTTAAAAAAACATTTTTTCTAGGGACAGAAAACTATAGGTAGGAAGAGTGTCAGTTTATTTCACTGTGATAATCCTTGTTTCTAGGGACAGGGAAGGACAGTGAGGGAAATTCTCCTTGTGCTATACTGTGCTAAAGCATTGATCATCAACCATCTTTAAAAAAACATTTTTTCTAGGGACAGAAAACTATAGGTAGGGAGAGTGTCAGTTTCTTTCACTGTGATAATCCTTGTTTCTAGGGACAGGGAAGGACAGTGAGGGAAATTCTCCTTGTGCTATACTGTGCTAAAGCATTGATCATCAACCATCTTTAAAAAAACATTTTTTCTAGGGACAGAAAACTATAGGTAGGAAGAGTGTCAGTTTCTTTCACTGTGATAATCCTTGTTTCTAGGGACAGGGAAGGACAGTGAGGGAAATTCTCCTTGTGCTATAGTGTGCTAAAGCATTGATCATCAACCATCTTTAAAAAAACATTTTTTCTAGGGACAGAAAACTATAGGTAGGGAGAGTGTCAGTTTCTTTCACTGTGATAATCCTTGTTTCTAGGGACAGGGAAGGACAGTGAGGGAAATTCTCCTTGTGCTATACTGTGCTAAAGCATTGATCATCAACCATCTTTAAAAAAACATTTTTTCTAGGGACAGAAAACTATAGGTAGGAAGAGTGTCAGTTTCTTTCACTGTGATAATCCTTGTTTCTAGGGACAGGGAAGGACAGTGAGGGAAATTCTCCTTGTGCTATAGTGTGCTAAAGCATTGATCATCAACCATCTTTAAAAAAACATTTTTTCTAGGGACAGAAAACTATAGGTAGGGAGAGTGTCAGTTTCTTTCACTGTGATAATCCTTGTTTCTAGGGACAGGGAAGGACAGTGAGGGAAATTCTCCTTGTGGTATAGTGTGCTAAAGCATTGATCATCAACCATCTTTAAAAAAACATTTTTTCTAGGGACAGAAAACTATAGGTAGGGAGAGTGTCAGTTTCTTTCACTGTGATAATCCTTGTTTCTAGGGACAGGGAAGGACAGTGAGGGAAATTCTCCTTGTGCTATACTGTGCTAAAGCATTGATCATCAACCATCTTTAAAAAAACATTTTTTCTAGGGACAGAAAACTATAGGTAGGAAGAGTGTCAGTTTCTTTCACTGTGATAATCCTTGTTTCTAGGGACAGGGAAGGACAGTGAGGGAAATTCTCCTTGTGCTATAGTGTGCTAAAGCATTGATCATCAACCATCTTTAAAAAAACATTTTTTCTAGGGACAGAAAACTATAGGTAGGGAGAGTGTCAGTTTCTTTCACTGTGATAATCCTTGTTTCTAGGGACAGGGAAGGACAGTGAGGGAAATTCTCCTTGTGGTATAGTGTGCTAAAGCATTGATCATCAACCATCTTTAAAAAAACATTTTTTCTAGGGACAGAAAACTATAGGTAGGGAGAGTGTCAGTTTCTTTCACTGTGATAATCCTTGTTTCTAGGGACAGGGAAGGACAGTGAGGGAAATTCTCCTTGTGCTATACTGTGCTAAAGCATTGATCATCAACCATCTTTAAAAAAACATTTTTTCTAGGGACAGAAAACTATAGGTAGGAAGAGTGTCAGTTTCTTTCACTGTGATAATCCTTGTTTCTAGGGACAGGGAAGGACAGTGAGGGAAATTCTCCTTGTGCTATAGTGTGCTAAAGCATTGATCATCAACCATCTTTAAAAAAACATTTTTTCTAGGGACAGAAAACTATAGGTAGGGAGAGTGTCAGTTTCTTTCACTGTGATAATCCTTGTTTCTAGGGACAGGGAAGGACAGTGAGGGAAATTCTCCTTGTGCTATACTGTGCTAAAGCATTGATCATCAACCATCTTTAAAAAAACATTTTTTCTAGGGACAGAAAACTATAGGTAGGAAGAGTGTCAGTTTCTTTCACTGTGATAATCCTTGTTTCTAGGGACAGGGAAGGACAGTGAGGGAAATTCTCCTTGTGCTATACTGTGCTAAAGCATTCCTCATCAACCATCTTTGAAATCCTTGTTTTTTGGACAGTCAGGGAAATTGTCGTTGTGCTATTCTGTGCGAAAGCAATCATCCTCAACCATATTTAGAAATCCTTAAGTAAAGGGACAGAGAAGGACACCTGAAGGTAGCCCTTATTGCTTTTTTCCCATCTCCCTGCAGGCCATCTATTAGAATGTCTGGAAGGCAAACAAGGAGAGGCAGACAGTCAGGAGGCAATAAAAGAGGGCAAGCAGGCTCTGTGTCTGGGGGCAACAGTGCTGGTCGTGGACGCGGTGCATTGTCATCAGCACATGGCCATGGGACACGCTTGTCCTTCTTTTCGGCAGCTGGACATGTTGAGCCACATCATGCCGAAGACTTGGTAGAGTGGATGACCAAGCCCTCCTCCTCCTCCTCATCCTCTCTCACCCAGGCTCAGGGTACTGGAAAAGCAGCTGCCAAAGCGTCCTCTTCCCTGGTATCAATGTCAGACTCATCATCAGTCACTCCTTCCCTAGACCCACCATGTCCTCCTCCTGAGGAGTCCCCCGAACTGTTTGAGCACAGTGTTGGGTACATGCTCCAGGAGGATGCCCAGCGTTTCGAAGGGTCTGATGATGAAACCCAGCTACAGGAAGGCAGTAGCGTGAGAGCAGACAGAGGGGATGCTCAAGAAGGACACCAATCTGGCAGTCATGTTCCAGCAGCTGCAGCATACTGCCAGATTGGCTCCAGTGATGAGGAGGGAGGGGATGATGAGGTCACTGACTCCACGTGGGTGCCTAATAGGAGAGAGGAGGAGGAGGAGGATGAGGAGGAGGCACATCTCCAACGAGGCAGGATGCCCTTTGGTGGCCAGCGTAAGGGCAGTACACCGACGGAATCACACCGCAGAGCTCCGCCTGTGCAGGGCGCTGCCTCTGCCCGTCATTCAAAAAGTTCTTTGGTGTGGGCCTTTTTTGAGGCTAGTGCATCAGATCGCACAGCTGCTGTTTGCAACATATGTCTCAAGCGTATATCGCGTGGCCAAAACATCAGCCGCTTGGGTACCACATGCCTGACCAGACATATGTTGACCTGCCATGCAGCTCGTTGGCAAGCCTACCTCAAAGACCCACACCAAAGAACAAAGCGGACCTCTCCTTGCACCGCATCAGCTGGGATCTCCAACCCCACTATAACTTCAGTCCTCTCTGAAACATGCACTGAGAGGAATGAAGGTGTAGAATTAGGTGTGTCACAGCCAAGTACTTGCGGCCACTCTGCTAGCAGTACACCGACGTCCGATTCTAGCAGGCAAATTTCCCTGCCCCAGCTGCTGGACCGTCGAAAGAAGTTCACTCCCAGCCATCCACATGCCCAGCGGTTGAATGCTAGCTTGGCTAAATTGCTAGCGCTTCAACTGCTGCCTTTTCAGTTGGTAGACTCGGCCCCCTTCCGTGAGTTTGTGCAATGTGCGGTTCCTCAGTGGCAGGTTCCCAAACGCCACTTTTTCTCACGGAAGGCTATTCCGGCTCTCTACCGGCATGTGGAAGGCAATGTCTTGGCCTCGCTGGACAGGGCGGTCAGCGGTAAGGTGCATATTACCGCTGACTCATGGTCCAGCAGGCATGGACAGGGACGTTACCTTTCTTTCACGGCCCATTGGGTCACTCTTTTGGCAGCTGGGAAGGATGCAGGACAAGGTGCAGTAGTGTTGGAGGTTGTTCCACCGCCACGCCTCCAAAATGCTACTACTGGTTGTGACACACCTCTCTCCTCCACCCCCTCCTCTTCTTCTTCCTCCATGGCCTCTTCCTGTGCTTTGTCCTCTGAACCAGCGGTGCTCCGTAGCCGTTCAAGGGGCTACGCAAGTACGCAGGCAAAAAGATGCCATGCCGTGCTTGCGCTGGTGTGTTTGGGGGACAGAAGCCACACTGGGGCAGAGGTCCTGTCTGCTCTGCAGGGCCAGGCCGAGAGGTGGTTGACGCCACGCCAGCTTAAGCCAGGAATGGTGGTTTGCGACAATGGCACCAACCTCCTCTCCGCCCTCCGACAGGGACAACTGACCCATGTGCCCTGTGTGGCTCACGTCCTTAACCTGGTGGTGCAGCGGTTCTTGGGCAGGTACCCGGGCTTACAGGATGTCCTGAGGCAGGCCAGGAAAGTCTGTGTGCATTTCCGCAGATCTTATAATGCCAGTGCTCGCCTGGCTGAGCTGCAAAAGGAGTTGAACCTGCCCAAGAACCGCCTTATATGTGACATGCCCACCAGGTGGAACTCAACGTTGGCCATGCTGCAGTGGCTGCACACGCAGCAGAGGGCCATCAATGAGTACCTGTGCGACTACGGCACCAGGACAGGGTCAGGGGAGCTTGGTTTTTTTTCTCCACGCCAGTGGGGCATGATCAGGGATGCATGCACTGTCCTGGCACCATTTGAGGAGGCCACGAGGATGGTGAGCAGTGACAGTGCATGCATCAGTGACACTGTACCTCTTGTCCACCTGTTGGAGCACACGCTGCGTGGAATAATGGACAGGGCACTTGAGGCAGAACAGAGGCAGGAAGAGGAGGACTTCCTTGCCTCTCAAGGCCCCATTTACCCAGACAGTGTTCCTTCTGTCCCACCCATCGCACAGGAAGAGGAGGAGGAGGAGGAGGAGGAGGAGGATTGTGTCAGCATGGAGGTGGAGGCTGGCACTCAGCATCATCAGCAGCAGTCTTTTAGGGATGATTTACAGTCCCAAGAAACCAGTGGACTTGTACGTGGCTGGGAGGAGGTGGCTGCGGATCATGTCGTCCTTAGTGACCCAGAGGACTCCGGACCGAATGCCTCAGCAAACCTACGCTGCATGGCCTCCCTGATCCTGCAAAGTCTGCGGAAGGATCCTCGTATTCTTCGGATCAAGGAGAGGGACCATTACTGGCTGGCCACTCTCCTTGATCCATGGTACAAGGGTAAGGTTGCGGACCTTATGTTACCGTCGCAGAGGGAGCAGAGGATGAGACAACTCCGGGAGGCCTTGCAGAAAGGTCTGTGCAACGCGTTCCCAGAGACTGGGAGGTTACAAACTCCTGGTCCTGGACAACGAGTTGCTGAGGCTTCGGCCAGTCAAAGAAGGAGCGGTGGGGAAGGTGGCCGTCTGACCGATGCGTTCAGACAATTTTTTAGTCCGCAGCCCCAAAGTATGATCGGTTCCAGCAACCATCGCCAGCGTCTGATAAACATGGTGCAGGAATATCTAGGGGCAAGGTCAGACTTGGACACCTTCCCCACCGAAAATCCTCTGGCTTACTGGGTCTTGAGGATGGATCACTGGCCAGAGCTTGCACAGTATGCAATTGAGCTACTGGCCTGTCCTGCATCCAGCGTTCTTTCGGAACGCACATTCAGTGCTGCTGGAGGATTTGTCACGGATCACAGGGTGCGCCTGTCCACCGACTCGGTTGATCGACTGACTTTCATCAAGATGAACCAGTCTTGGATCACCACCAGCTACCACACACCTGATGCTGATATAACAGACTAATTGATTTTAACATGTCACATCCCTTCAAGACTGATGCTGATGCTGAGTGCCTGTGCTGTTATGTTGACTGGCTATCCTCCTCCTCCGAGTCCTCAATGATACGATTGATGATGATAGCTTGGAAGATCATTTTTGTTTATGGGTGCCGCCACCAGTGGCTAAGGCCCAATTTTTCAGCCCCTGTTTAACAGGGGCGTGTAATTACAATTTTTGAAGCAATAATTTGCCATAGGGCTCATTGCTGTGCTCCAAGTACAGTATCTGTGAGGGGTTGGAGTGTTGTGCCACCAGTGCCTAAGGCCCAATTTTTCAGCCCCTGTTTAACAGGGGCGTGTCATTACAATTTTTGAAGCAATACTTTGCAACAGGGCTCATTGCTGTGCTCCAAGTACAGTATCTGTGAGGGGTTGGAGTGTTGTGCCACCAGTGCCTAAGGCCCAATTTTTCAGCCCCTGTTTAACAGGGGCGTGTCATTACAATTTTTGAAGCAATACTTTGCAACAGGGCTCATTGCTGTGCTCCAAGTACAGTATCTGTGAGGGGTTGTAGTGTTGTGCCACCAGTGCCTAAGGCCCAATTTTTCAGCCCCTGTTCAACAGGGGCATGTAATTACAATTCTTGATCTAATAATTCACAGCAGGGCCCATTGCTGCACCCACCAAGAGTAACTCTAAAGGGCTTACAGTGTTGTGGCAACGCCACCACCACCACCACCACGAAAGGCCCAATTTTTCAGCCCCTGTTCAAAAGGGGCATGTAATTACAATTCTTGATCTAATAATTCACAGCAGGGCCCATTCCTGCACCCACCAAGAGTAACTCTGAGGGCTTACAGTGTTGTGGCAACACCACCACCACCACCACCACGAAAGGCCCAATTTTTCAGCCCCTGTTCAACAGGGGCATGCAATTACAATTCTTGATCTAATAATTCACAGCAGGGCCCATTGCTGCACCCACCAAGAGTAACTGTCAGGGCTTACAGTGTTGTGGCACCAGCACCACCATCAAAGGCCCAATTTTTACTACCACTGTTCAACAATTATATGTAATTAAAATTCCTGATATAATAGTTGACAGCAGGGCGTTCCAGCACCAACCAAGAGTAACTGTGAGTGCTTACAGTGTTGTGCCAACACCAACAACTAAGGGGCCTATTTCTGCAGAGTATATACGGCAGGTCCCTACTTTCAAACATCCAACTTACAAACGACTCCTACTTGCAAACGCAAGAAGACAACAGGAAGTGAGAGGAAATCTACCCCTTGGAAGGAAAATTCTCTCCTGTAAGAATTAATATGGGAGAAAGGTGTCTCCTCTGTACTGATGCTTTATCACCAATCCTTGTTTCAAGAAAAACACCACATTTCAAAAACAGTTGTCATTGGGACGAAAAGTTTAAAAATAGATTTTTGGGCTGGAGCTACACTTAAACAATGTACCTGTTCAAAATTACAAACAGATTCTACATAAGAACAAACCTACAGTCCCTGTCTTGTATGCACCGCCTGTATACGGCTGTTCAGAGTATATAGGGCCTTTTTTATTTTATGTGCGGGGTTCCCCTTAATATCCATACAAGACCCAAAGGGGCTGGTAATGGGCTGGGGTAGGGGGGGGGGGGGGGTCATGGGGTAGCTATGCCATTTTTCTTAAAGATTTTCATCCATATTACCGGGACCAGACATTACATTAAAGCCGCAAGCAGTTTTAAATGGCTTTTTTTTCCTTTAGAAGTGTCATTTTGTGCAGGGACAGTTCTAAACACGGGAAACACGTGGCACTTCACAGGCATACTTTAGACACCCCCCAGGTACGATATTTAAAGGAATATTTGACTTTTTTTTTTCACTTTATGCATCATTAAAATGACTGCTCCCGAAAAACGACCGTTTTTAAAACTTCTTTTTGCATTGATACATGTCCCCTGGTGCAGAACCCGGGTTCCCAAACCCTTTTTAGGACAATAACATGCATAATAGTCGTTATAATTAGCACTTTAGAATTCGAACGTTCGCATCCATTGTATTTAATAGGGTTCTAATGTTCGTACGAACTTTCGGTCCGTTCGCGGGTTCTGGTGCGAATCGAACCCGGGGGTGTTCGGCTCATCACTAGTCTAGGCTATGATAGGGTGTTTCTTACTACTTAAATCTACTCGAATACTAATTTTGGGCTTGCTAATTTTTCTCTTTTATTTTTTAATGTTTTTTAGTGTACACGCTCATTACCGTACATTGAGTTTTCCTCGGTCCCGCAGCCCATCATCATTTGGGGTCCCTTGTTGGAGGCCTTTGGACTCTTTCAATAGTTGAGCCCCTCATATGGGGTGTGTCTTGTTCCCCCCTTGTTTACATCTTTAACAATGCGCGTCACCTGTTGACACAAGGAATGTTGAACCAATCTTGGAAATTTCTGTAAGCAAACATTTATTTGTTGTATTAATTTTTTCTTGTATATGTACATAACAAGATACCATTCTATATTATGTAACGATTGTATATCTAACAGAATTTGTCTCTCCATAGACAATTTTTGACCTTTATGTCTGCAAATCCCCTGAAAAAGGGCTTACCGAAACAGCTGTTGGGTTTGATTATAAATGTCCAACCTTCTCCTTATCAATTTACGAAGCTTTCTGGATCTGTACATACTCCATGTGATTTTTAATTCAGATTGTCTTTTTGTTTTTGTACTTATTGATTACATTTATACATTTTATATACTCCTGCGTGTTTGCAGTCACTTCCAAAGTCCCACCTCCAAGGGGGTTTTCTTTGTTTTGTCTAATACCAATGATGGGTCACTATTCTTTCCACTAATACCAATGATGGGGCACTATTCCCCCCACTAATACCAATGATGGGGCACTATTCCTCCCACTAATGCTAATGATAGGGCACTATTTCTCCCACTAATACCAATGATAGGGCACTATTCCTCCCATTAATACCAATGATGGGGCACTATTCCTTCCACTAATACCAATGATGGGGCACTATTCCTTCCACTAATACCAATGATGGGGCACTCTTCCTTCCACTAATACCAATGATGGGGCACTATTCCTCCCACTAATTCCACTGATAGGGAGCTATTCCTTTTACAAATACCAATGATAGGTCACTATTCCTCCCACTAATACCAATGATGGGGCACTATTCCTCCCACTAATACCAATAATGGGGTACTATTCCTCCCACTAATACCAATAATGGGGTACTATTCCTCCTACTATTACCAATGATGGGACATTATTCCTTCCACTAATACCAGTGATAGGGCACTATTCCTCCTACTAATACCAATGATGGGGCATAATTCGTCCCACTAATACCAATGGTGGGGCACTATTCCTCCTTCTACTGACTAGGCCCTTTGTATAGAAAGTTTGGAGACCCTTGTTATAGACTAGAGGACCCCATTTTAGACTGGGGTGCCTGAAGATTTAGCATATTCCCAAACAGTGACTTGAATAAAGAAGGTTGAGAAGAACTGTCCTATATTGTAACATTGATATTGTCCTAGCTACTATGTTAAATTATTAAAAAATAGTGCAAAAGAACCAACTGAGATATTTGGCACTTATTTATTTTTATTGGACGATTATTTGGTTAATAGCACCGCAAATCAGTTTGCAAACGTTACTCAGAAGCACGCCACAGGAAACGTCTGCGAGATATTTAACAACAAATTGACAGTTCTACACTCCATAAGTGGGCGAATAAACCAGAATACATCTTAAGATTGCTTTTTATTTGTCAAACATCTATTTTTTATTAAATGTTTATGAAACATTCGAGAAAATAGGCATGTGACATTAGAGAAAGAATTGGAACAATAAAACATTGATTTAGAAAGAGGAAAAAAACTGTACTGCAATCAGTAAGTTTCTTGAAGCATAAGCAGGATATTAAACAGTACATAAGAGGGGAGGGGCAATTCAGCAATTTTTAAAGGGCAATTATTAAAAAAAAATAATCCAGCTGCGACACGAAAGAACTACACCTGGATTATGATTGAAGCTTCAGGCAGATATGAAAAAAAAAAAACTCTAACCAGGTACTTTGCATTTATTCCTGGTCCTAATTCATCTCTCCACCTCCTCATTGGAAAGTGAATCATCCTCTGTCCAGTGAGCAGGGTGCTGACCTCGTATTGGTCAACCATGATGTTGATGAGTGATCTTATGGACTTTCAGAGGTGTGTACACAAGAAGGGCTGGCCAAAATTAAAAATCCTTTGGCAAACAGTACATCTCGTATTTTAACCATGTATCTCTTTGCCCAGAGGTACCTTTTAAAGCTGGACTCTGGATATTAAACTTTCCACCTCCTACCCTTTGTCCCTCACCAACTAATTACTGTTATTTCACCTGGACATGCCAGGTCCTGAACCTTCCATCTTCTTCACTGAAAATGAGGAGGGTCCTTCTTCGACATGCCTGGGTATCATGGACACTTCCTATTGGCTGTCTATTGGTAGAGTCCTCTAAGGCAGTTGTTCTCAACCACAAGGCTATGGCCCACTGCCGGGTTGGAACCTTCCTCCTTCCACGACCCCATCCAGCTGCAGATCCCCTAACTTACCACAGTGCCTTCCAGCTCCCATTGTGCTCCCAACCTCCCATAGGGTTCTTCTTTGGTTGTCCATGCCTAGGTAGCATGGACACTTCCTATTGGCTGTCTAGTGGTGGAGTCACTTAAAGCAGTGGTTCTAAACCAACAGGCCATGCCCAACTGCCGGGCTGCAGCCTCCCTCCTTCCAAGACCCAAGCCAGCTGCAAATCCCCTAATATACCACAGTGCCTCCCAGCTTGCATTGTGCTCCCAACCTTCCATAGGATCCTTTTTTGGTTGTCCATGCCTGGATAGCATGGACACTTCCTATTGGCTGTCTAGTGGCAGAGTACTTTAAGGCAGTGGTTCTCAACCACCAGTCCATGGCCCACATGCCAGGCTGCAGCCTCTCTCCTTTCAAGACCCCAGCCAGCTGCAGATCTCCTAAATTACCACAGTGCCTCCCAGCTCCCATTGTGCCCCAACCTCCCATAGGGTCCTTGTTTGGTTTTCCATGCCTGGGTAGCATGGACACTTCTTAACTTCAATACATTTTTATTGTAAAGTCAGGTTCATACAATAAACAACTCAATGTACTTTGCCATCAACATTTGAGTATCTATGTTATTAACTCATACAGCGAATATGTTCATGAAACAAAATGAAAGGAAAAGGGATAGGGAAGACATTCAGAAATTGGCATGCATCTTATACCAGAGGTCAAGGGTGATATTACTCAGGTTTTCCAATTTTGTTTAAACCATACATTCCATCTAGACCATTTGTCTCTCAACTTTAGGTAGTTGCCCTGGGTCGCTGCGAACATGAACTCGTATGTGGCGTGGGTGTTAGTCGTCTCGATTACTTCTTTAAATGATGGTGGGTTTGCTGCCAGCCAGTGACGCAGAATCACCAATCTAGTACTGAGGAGGATATGTGTAACTATGGTTCTTATTTGTGGCGCTATATGCTCTAATCCTAATGATAGTACGGCTAGTGCTGCGTTGGGAGCGATGTGTGACCCTGCAAATCCAGAGATGAGGTTGAACACTTTGGACCATAGTAAGTGCAGGGCAGAACATTTCCACAGGATATGGTGCAACGTACCTGTTTCTCCACATTTCCTCCAGCAAAGAGAGGAGGTTGATGGATTAAATTTGGATACTCTGAGTGGCGTAAGGATTAGACTTGTGCACAACGGAAAAATTTGTTTAGTTTCGGTTAGTTTATTTTCGGTCCTGTTGATTCGTAATCGTTCGTAATTTTGCTAAACTGTATTTTTCGTGTTCGGACTAATTTGTATTTTCACAAGCGACATTTTTCGTTGAATCGGAATGATTCGTATTAATGTAAGCCTTATTTTTAGTTGATTGATAATTCGTACTTTCGATAGAGTACATTTTTTTTCGTTGATTCTGGACACAGCTCCTACTTTCGTAACTTTTTTTGGGTTCGTTGATTCGTAATTTTCCGTGTCTCTCTCACAACGACGCTGCCTATTATGCCTAACGTGCTTCGAATGGATTTGTACTTTTCTAAATACATAGCGGTTATTTGTAACGATTCAAAATCTCGTATTTTACTTTCGTTTTTTACATGCGGCTATAGCCTCCGCCCCTGTAGACCATTTTCAGAGGAAGTTCAGCACGGTGAGGGAGAAGCAGAGAGCAGAGCAGAGTGTTATTGTGCTTCGAATGGATTCGTACATTCGTAACTTTTTTCATAACGAATTATGCCGAAGACATTCGGGCATTCGCTATTTGCGATATAATTTATTTCGGATTCGGTTTTATTCATAATTGCTTTGTTCGGAAATTTGAATGCTTTGAGAGACCTTCTCCCTGCTGCAGAACCTCCAGCCCCCATAGTGCCCCAAATCTTCAACAGTGTTCCACAGTGCCCCATGCAAAGCCCCCAACCTACTAGAGAGGCCCCAGACCCATCCAAAGATCCCATTCCTTACAGTTTCCCCCAGCCCCCTCCAATAACTTCATCCCCAACAGAGCCCGCCACCAATTCTCCTGCAGTGTCCCAAAACCCCCTTCCAGAACCCCCATCCCTCCCACAGTGACACCCAGCCCCATCCAGAGCCTTTTTAGCATTTTAATATATGCTTTGCCTTCCCATCATTTTATTGTGTTGGTATAAACATTCTTGTTGCTGTTGTTGGAGCACAGAGGTTTTGTAGGAATTTACCAGGAACTGTTCTCATTAAGTTTAAGAATCACTGCTGTAAGGCTCCAGACTTGATGCCATTGCAAAAAGTTGACTGGTTTAGCATAGAAACAGATTGAAGCACTGGATTACAAGTCACTCCCAGATTCAGTTACAGTAAGGTACACTAGTGGAAAAGTGAGGCAACTAAAAAGAGCTTTAGGAGATCATTTTATTAAAAGTTGGTGAATAGGAGGAAGGTGGGGACGGGGGGGGGGGGGGGGTCAGCTTTGCCTGTAGATACCAAATATGCATATCCCTTATCATTACCATCTTTAAAAGCACGTCTTATTACTACCATGACAGGTTTCCTTCAGGTGTATAGAAACACAATTCGGGGAACTACATAACTTACAATGAGTAACTATTTTGTATCATATAGTGGTATACTCTAGGTCAGGGGTCTTCAAACTTACTAAAAAAAAGACCAGCTTATTGTCCTTCAGACTTTAGGGGGGAATCAGTGGGAGTAAACCATGCTTCATTTTGATTTTAGTGAAAGGGATAGGGCCACTTTTATAGTATCAGTGGGAGGAATAGTGCCCCATTGTTGATATTCAATTAAAGAATAGTGCCCCCTCATTGGTGTAGGTGGGAAGAAAAGTACCCCATCATTGGTATAAGTGGAAGGAATGGTGCCCCATTATTGGTGTCAGTGGATGGAATGCTGCACAAAGGCAAGAAAAGAGCCACATCAGGCCTGCAGGTCACATTTTGGAGGCTACTACTCTAGGTGGTACAAACTGTTGAGACTTTTGATTGGAAGAGTGTGGTTTGTAGAGACCTATCACTTCGCCCAGAATCGTCTCTGAACAGAGTCTTTTAAAAACTCAAATCCCCACCCACTTGAAAGCTCAACCCCCCACACACAACTTCGCAACACTTAAGGCCCGTACACACGATCGGATATTCCGACAACAATTGTCCGACGGACATGTTTTGTCGGATAATCCGACCGTCTGTAGGCTCCACCGGACAAATGTTGTCGGAATTTCCGACAACAAATTGTGGCTGTGCATGCTCTCAAATTGTCCGACAACAAATGTGTTCCGTCGGATTATCCGATCGTGTGTACACAAATCCGTCGGACTAAAATCCAAAGTATAAAACACGCATGCTCCAAACCAATGCTAAACATCAGACAACAATAGTAGAAGTTGCCCAAAGGGTGGCAGTAAAGAGCTGAAAAACCTTGTAGTTTGGTGTATGTTGGCTGAAAATGTTCTGCCGTCTGTATGCAGAACAAGTTCACGGATAACGCCCTTCGGACAAAAATCCAACGATTTGTCCGATGGAAGTCTGATCGTGTGTACGAGGCTTAACTCAAAACTCTGTTGACCCATCAGAGTCCTCATAAAATATCCGGTGTTTCTAGGTATGGGGGAGCATGGCCCCTTCACCCAGGATGCAGTTCTTGTGCCTGAGTGGCCAATTGTCAAGGCTGCACACCATCGTACAAGGAAAGGTAAGATCTCATCATCCATGTGGAAGTTCTGACACCATCCAATATGGAGCTTACACAAGGTTTGTTTATTGACTCCTCTCTGATGGAGTAGTGGAGTACGAGGGAAGTTAGTTTAAGTGTCATGGGGCTGGGGGTATTCTTTGCACTGAATGGGCAAAGTGGCAGGGTTTCTTTAAAGTGGAGTTCCCATCAAAAAAATGATCTGCCATTAATGTGCATATAATAAATTAAATAACAACATTTGGATATATATATATTGTGACAGCAGGAAGGTAAAGTCACCTGGTTGCATCCAGGGGGGTAGATATATTTCGCCCAGATTCAGGCTTTACGCCGACTTATACAACTAGGTGGAGAGTTGTATAAGGCTAGTGGGCTCATGGATGACTCATACCTCTAGGGAGAGTGTGGGGCGTCGTGCAGACAGAGATGAGGAGACCAGCTGAACCTTGTCAGCTCGTTTAGGCCTCTATAAGAACTCCCAGCTTCATTAGATGTATGCTCATGCCTGGAACCAGACCTGTGTGGACTGTCTAGGGAGAGTGAACCCCTGTGCGGTGAGACAAGCCTGTGTGGCTATTTGCTTGGACATTTAAAACCAGGGACTTAGGGACTAGGACAGCACTAGGCTGATCCCAGTTGTTAGTTAGGAAACCTGTATGTTTAGTCAGAGGTCAAGTTGACCAGGATTTATTTTGTTTATGTTTCTTTTGCTTTGCTGTGTTTTGTCACTGTAAATAGAAAATAAACCGCACCTTTTTGATTTTGAAACCCACAACCTCCGTTTGCTGGGCCTGTTTTTGTGTGGGGAGCCCATCTCGGGGGTCACACACACCCGCTGCCGAGCTAACCCCCTCACAGTTGGTGGAGAACCAGTGGCAGTTTTTTTTTTTAAGCCAGCATGGAGGAGATACTGAAGCAGCTGGCTCTAGCAAATGCCAATCAACAGCAGACAAATGCAGGTTTGCAAAAGAACTTCGCAGCCCAGCAGCAAGCTCATCAACAGAGCCTTGCAGCCCAGCAGCAGACAAACGCAACTTTGCAACAGAGTCTGGAGGCTCAGCAACAAGCCCAGCAGCAATCTGAGGCCCGCTTCATAGACCTGTTGCAGAAGCAAGAGCAGAGACTACAACAACAGATGGAAGCAGTAATGCAGCAACGTCCGCAGACCAGTGAGGAAAGCCGTCCCACTAATACCGCGTCCTTTGGGGTGAGTCGTTTATTGACAAAAATGACTGGAGAGGATGATCCAGAGGTATTTTTGACCACATTTGAAAGGACCGCTGAAAGAGAAAAGTGGCCTGAGGAGCAGTGGGCTGGACTGGTGGCTCCTCTGTTAACTGGTGAATCGCAGAAAGCTTACTATGACCTAGAGCCTAACCAAGCAAAAGACTATGTGATGCTAAAAGCTGAAATATTGGCAAGGCTGGGTGTCACCCAGGCTGTCCGGGCTCAGCGTGTGCATAACTGGACTTTCCAGCTTGGAAAACCCCCCAGGTCTCAAATGTATGATCTCATTCACCTGAGCAGAAAGTGGCTACAGCCAGAGACTTTGTCCGCACCAAAGATTGTGGAACGTGTTGTAATGGATCGGTTTTTGAGAGCTCTTCCTACTGCCATCCAAAAGTGGGTAAGCCATGGAGACCCAGAGACGGCCGATGGTCTTGTGGATCGTGTGGAGAAATACTTGGCTACAGAGAACCTGACGGCCTCTTCCAGAGACACTCGGACTTTCCACCCTAAGACCAGACCATCCCCAGGGGCGGATAAGAGGATTCCAAGGGGTGAGGGTGGAGAGAGTGAGAGGGTGGGAGCTCTACCCCAAGTTTGGCGAGAACAGCCTGGGAAATCAGCGGCTCAAGAGGCCGCAAGAAGGATCGTTTGCTACCGCTGCCGGCAAGCGGGACATATTGCAGCCAATTGCCCGGTTGTGGAGGAACCCATGCAGTGTGACTTTCTGACGGGCAGACGTCAGTCGCTGTGTGCGACAGTCGCATGCACTGCCATTCGAGGAACTGAGAAACATTTATGCAAAATGTGTGTTAATGGTAGAAATGTTGTGGTATTGTTGGATTCAGGTAGCCTTGTGACCCTGATAAAGGCTGAGTTAGTTAAAACAGAGGTCTCTGGGAATAGCAAGGTAGCTGTTATTTGTGTGCATGGGGAAACCCGAGAGTATCCAGTGACTACAGTGTGTTTCGAGACCCCCAAAGGTACCCTCTCTCATCCAGTGGGCTTAGTATCTCAGTTACCGCATGACGCCATTGTGGGAAGGGATTTTCCGAAGTTCTGGGAACTGTGGGATGATCCTGAGCCCCCCACTGGTGCCCCTATGTACCAGGAATGTGATAGCCAGAACTCCCCTGAGAGTGGTGAGGACTCTCCGGAATTTCCCTTATCAGTATTGGCAGGGGAGACTCAAGAAACTGGAGAGGAGCCCACCTCCTCAGACGAAAACCTACCGTCTGTGGAGTTTTCTGATCTTGAGGTTCACAGGGAAAACTTTGCCACAGAACAGTTGAAAGACCCCGCCCTAATAAAGGCACGGGAAAACGTAGTGAAAATAGATGGCGAGTTAGTGAACCCAGATAATACCTGCACTTACCCATACTTCAGCGTAGAGAAGGACCTACTGTATCGGGTGGCAAAAAGGGCAGAAGAAACCGTTGAGCAGCTTGTGGTGCCCAAACCTTACAGGAAGTTGGTGTTGGAGTTGGCCCATGGGCACATTCTTGGAGGTCATCTGGGGACAGAGAAAACCCGAGAGAGGGTATTACAGAGATTCTATTGGCCGGGGGTGATGAAGGACATAGAAAATTATTGTTCCTCCTGCCCTGTGTGTCAGAGGTCGGCCCCGATGCCACATTTCCGTAGCCCGCTGGTCCCTCTACCCATCATTGAGGTCCCGTTTGAGAGGATCGCCATGGATTTGGTAGGTCCTATAATCAAGTCCGCTAGGGGGCACCAGTACATATTAGTTATAATGGACTATGCCACCCGTTATCCAGAAGCGATCCCTCTCCGAAATACCTCGGCCAAAACCATAGCCAAAGAGCTATCTCTTGTGTTTAGCCGGGTGGGTATTTGTAAAGAACTGCTTACGGACCAAGGTACACCCTTTATGTCCCGGGTTATGAAGGAGCTGTGTAAATTGTTCAAAGTGACGCAATTACGTACATCTGTGTATCACCCCCAAACCGATGGGCTGGTTGAAAGGTTCAACAAAACCCTAAAACAAATGTTGAAGAAAGTGGTGGATAGAGATGGAAAGGATTGGGACTGTCTACTTCCTTATCTGATGTTTGCTATTAGGGAGGTGCCCCAATCCTCTACGGGATTCTCCCCCTTTGAGTTACTGTATGGGAGACACCCAAGAGGGCTGTTGGATATTGCCAAGGAAACTTGGGAAAGTGAGAGTTCTCCCCACAGGAGTGTGATTGAGCATGTCGCCCTGATGCAAGACCGAATTGCACAGGTAATGCCCATCGTGAAGGAACATTTGGCCCAAGCGCAGTTAGCACAGCAGAGAGTGTACAACCGTGGAGCCAAGACCCGTACCTTTTCCCCGGGGGATAGGATACTGGTACTTGTCCCTACGGTTGAAAGTAAATTCCTTGCCAAATGGCAAGGCCCCTACGAGATAATGGAAAAAGTGAGCGAAGTGAATTACAAGGTCAGACAACCAGGAAGGCGAAAGCCCGAACAGATCTATCACGTTAATCTGTTGAAAGCCTGGAGGGATAGAGAGTCCCTAGTCGCAGACACTTGGTCACAAGCTCAAACTGGTTGCGTGATTCCTGAGGTTGGAATAGCAGCCACCTTGTCACAACCCCAACAACAGGAGGTTAAGGAGTTTGTGCTTCGCAACAAGGAGGTATTCTCTGAGCTGCCGGGACAAACATCTGGGGTAGAGCATGACATCATTACCCCGCCCGGTGAAAGGGTGAAGTTAAAACCCTATCGGATCCCAGAGGCCCGACGGGAGGCAATACGGGAGGAAGTACAGAAAATGCTGAACTTAGGGGTGATAGAGGAGTCCCAAAGTGATTGGTCTAGTCCCATTGTGTTGGTGCCTAAACCGGATGGGAGCTGGCGATTTTGTAACGATTTTCGTCAGTTGAACAAAGTTACAAAATTTGACACCTACCCCATGCCACGTATAGATGAGTTGATCGACCGGCTGGGAACAGCCCGATACATGACGACTCTTGACCTCACAAAAGGGTATTGGCAAATCCCCCTGGCCAAGTCGGCCAAAGAGAAAACCGCATTTGTAACCCCAGACGGGGCGTTCCAATATAAAAGAATGCCGTTCGGGTTACAGAATGCGCCGGCCACATTCCAGCGGAAAATGGACCAGATGCTGAGGCCCCATCGGAAGTATGCTGCGGCTTACCTGGATGACATAATTGTCCATAGCACAGATTGGGCCTCACATCTGCCAAAAGTGCAAGCAGTCCTGGACTCTGTTCGGGAAGCGGGGTTTACGGCTAACCCCAAGAAGTGTACCATTGGGCAGGAGGAGGCCAAATATCTTGGGTACACCATTGGGAGGGGAGTAATAAAACCCCAACTCAACAAAGTCGAGGCCATCCAGAGTTGGCCACGTCCCAACAGCAAGAAGCAGGTACGAGCCTTTCTGGGAATCGCTGGGTATTATCGGCGATTCATTCCCCACTTTGCTTCTAAGGCTGTGCCCCTAACCAACCTGACGAAGGGGAAAGGGTCGGTCATGATTAAATGGACCCCCGAGGCTGAGGCAGCATTCCAATTCTTGAAACAAGCCTTATGTAGCCAGCCAGTGTTGTACTTACCCGACTTCTCTAAAGACTTTGTCGTACAAAGTGATGCGTCAGATGTGGGGTTAGGAGCAGTATTGTCCCAGGTCTGGAACGGGGAAGAGCACCCAGTCATTTACCTCAGCAGGAAGTTGAAGTCCCATGATGTAAATTACGCCACCGTTGAAAAGGAGTGTTTAGCGGTGAAGTGGGCTCTAGATTCCCTTCGGTACTACCTGCTAGGTAGGCACTTTGACATGGTTACGGATCACGCTCCGTTAAAGTGGATGGCTCAAAACAAGGAAACAAATAGAAGAGTGAATAGGTGGTTCCTGGCCCTCCAGGAATTCAACTTCACAGTAAAGCATCGCCCTGGCGTTCAAATGGGGAATGTGGATGCTTTGTCTCGAGTACATGAATGCCTGATTGCTGGTGTTCCAACCCCGAGGTTAAAACAAGAGGGGGGGGTATGTGACAGCAGGAAGGTAAAGTCACCTGGTTGCATCCAGGGGGGTAGATATATTTCGCCCAGATTCAGGCTTTACGCCGACTTATACAACTAGGTGGAGAGTTGTATAAGGCTAGTGGGCTCATGGATGACTCATACCTCTAGGGAGAGTGTGGGGCGTCGTGCAGACAGAGATGAGGAGACCAGCTGAACCTTGTCAGCTCGTTTAGGCCTCTATAAGAACTCCCAGCTTCATTAGATGTATGCTCATGCCTGGAACCAGACCTGTGTGGACTGTCTAGGGAGAGTGAACCCCTGTGCGGTGAGACAAGCCTGTGTGGCTATTTGCTTGGACATTTAAAACCAGGGACTTAGGGACTAGGACAGCACTAGGCTGATCCCAGTTGTTAGTTAGGAAACCTGTATGTTTAGTCAGAGGTCAAGTTGACCAGGATTTATTTTGTTTATGTTTCTTTTGCTTTGCTGTGTTTTGTCACTGTGAATAGAAAATAAACCGCACCTTTTTGATTTTGAAACCCACAACCTCCGTTTGCTGGGCCTGTTTTTGTGTGGGGAGCCCATCTCGGGGGTCACACACACCCGCTGCCGAGCTAACCCCCTCACAATATATATATATATATATATTTTTTTTTTTTACTCACCTTAAAATACCTGTTGCTATGTGGTCCCACGAATTCTGCCTTCTTCATCACCTCGGTTCCTGACGTCATTTCCGTCGGCGCCTCCACTCGCTACTGCTCCTGGGAAATGTGTGTCATCATTTCCCAGGAGTCAGTACGCTTCCCCGAGAGCTAGAATCGCCAGACTTCCAAACCGGAAGTGACACTATACAAGGATGATTTTGGCGCCATTTTCAATAGTGGAACAGACCTTTGTTGTCATCGCTCAGTCACAGTCACAAAGCAGCCTGCCCAGGAGAAGGACGTGCGGCTAGAGTCAGCAATCGGCGATGCTATCTTCTCTCCCATCACTACTATATCTCTGCCGGCTTGTTCGAATATTTTTGTTTTCTTCGTTGCCATCACAACGGGATGGGCCCTTCGGGCCCTTCCGACGACGACGCCGTTGTAATGGCAACCCGAGAGGTTGACGGCGCTGCGGTGCGGTTACAATGCGCATGCGCAAGAATGGGGCGGGACGGGCGGTGAATGATGGTCGCAGATGATCAACATTATCCAGGAAGTAAGTGCTTGTGGGCTTCACATGCCCACAAGCAAAATGAGAATGTCCGAGATAAGTGTCTTTCTACTAAAACTTGGGAGATTGGTGGCGGATTTTAAAAAAGTAGGTAAACATAGGTATACAATATGATTGCCTCATTAAATATATTTCTTTTCTTTCTTTTAGAAGAATTACCTGATTGTAGCAAAATCTTCTTTGTTATATATTTACCCAGAAACATTATTTTAGAAAACAGTTTGTCACGAAGAGAATCTTAACATCTTTATTTTTCAGTTTAATACCCTTCAGAAAGGTTTACAGAAGATATAACTTCGTGTCTTCTGCCCTGCGAAAAACATTTGCCTGCTCCCAGCTGTTTTGGTCCAGGCTTGCAATTTAACGAAGATCATTTAAGGTTAGCCAACACTTAGCTTTGTGTCCTCCACAGGAGAACAAAATAATGAGAACATTCTCAGGGTAAATCTCATGTTTTTTGCCACTTGCCGTTCACATTTGGTCTTGTATTTGTCGTGCAAAGTGACTTTTTCAGAGTTTTAGCATTGTGGCAGCAGTTAATGGAGGCCTTCCCTTCTAATACACCTGGGAATTACATAACAAGGTACAGAGTCTGAAAATAAAGTAGTGTGAGAAATTGGAAAGCACAAACTTGTGCCTCAATGCTGAATGGATCATCTGGATGTCTGATTTGTTAGGAGCTAGAGGGCTTGACTGTAACATACCTTAATTAAAGTTTATCTAAAAGCTAATACTTTTATTTTGTGTTTTGGATAGTGTAAAGCCCTGTACACGCGATCAGATTTCCTATGAATTCTAATCCGATGGATTTTTCCATCGGAAATCCGATGAAGCTGACTTCCATCAGTCTTGCCTACACACCATCAATCAAAAATCCGACCGTCCCAAACGCTGTGACGTAAAACACTCCGACAAGCCGAGAAAAATGAAGTTCAATGCTTCTGAGCATGCGTCGACTTGATTCTGAGCATGCGTGGGTTTTTTGTCTGATGGAGTTCCACACAGACGATCGGAATTTGCTATCGTTTTTTTTCCCATCGGATAAATTTTAAACATGTTCTATTTTTACTCGCCGATGGAAATAAGTCCGGTGGGGCCCATACACGATCGGTTTGTCTGATGAGAAAAGTCCATCGGACTGTTTTCATCTGTAAAACAGATCGTGTGTACACGGCATAAGAAAGAGTTGCGATCCCTGTGTCATGTTGGCAAAATTTCCCTTAATCTCCTCTCTGGTAAATACATAAGGAAATTAAATATCTCCAAAGTAATGGGAAGCTTAGACATGCAGGTACCATAAGCAGTAAAGTCCCTGAGTCTAAATGTTTACTTCTGCCGGCTGGTGGGGAATATCCCTGCCAATAGCATGAAAAGATACAATAAATCTAAGCAAGGCCTTAATCGGGAGGGACAGCACACACACATGTAGGGGGCTCGTACTCGGGGCCCCAACTAAGGAGTTGTTGCTTCTGTTTATTATAGGGTGACCAGACATCCCCGGTTTCTGGGGACAGTCCCCGGATTGAGGAATCTGTCCCCGGACCAAGTCTGTCCCCGGTTTTGTCCCCGGATTGGATTTGGGCTGGGGCAATTTCAAAGACGGTCAGTGGAGAATTAAAAATAAAAATTCTGAATTTCACCCCTCGCTCCGCCGCTCCTACTAGCTTAGGGGGGTGTATTTTTTTCCATTATCTGTGCCCCTTTATGATGATCATGTGCTGGTCGGAGCGGAGGAAATATTGCTTCAGTTTCGGGCGCATGCCTATCCAGCTCCGCTCGCATGTTCTTCTGCCTTGGCTCAAGTCCCGGCCAGCTGCCGGCCTGCTTATCTCCTTACCTTCCCTGGTGGAGTGATTTTCCTCCACTCCCCACCCAGTAGTAGCCCGGCCCGGAGAGTAAGACTTGATAGGCTGTGAGGCGGGTGGTGGCGGCAACGGGCAGAGAGTCACTGATTGCCGCCATTACTAGTAAAAACAAAATATGTCCCTGGATTTCATTTTAGAAATCTGGTCACCTTAGTTTAGTAGCAAGCGGGGCGGACTGACCCATTGGGCAGTCAGTCAGTAGGGGGCCCTATGAGTGGCTCCTGGGGATGAGGCCAGTGCCAGACTAAGTACCGGCACTTTACTCTTCTCATTGCGGTATCCTCAACCCAGCGAGGATTCCTGTTGGCTGCACCTGCCTGTGTTCTCTGCATTCAGTTCTCTGGCTCTCCCGCCCAGTGTCTCTCTCCCACTGCCTCAGTGGGTGGGTGGGGGTATAGAGAGGTCCGGTGTTACCTAAGAGTGGTGGGTATAGTGGTTTTGGTGTTATCTATGAGTAGGATCACTACCAGATACCAGTGTTATCTGGGCAGTCTTTTTGCTGAATATATGGGGCTGTCTATTTGCTGGACTGGGCTGTCTCTTTGAAAAGGTAGAGCAATTAGTGTTAGTGTAGGGTCCTGCTCAAGGGAGTCTACCTTGTCGAGGCGGCAGGCTTCATATTTATTTATTTTTGGCTAATAGATAATTCCTTACTCTTAAATCTTGAAAGCACTGATGACTTTAACTTACACTTTTAATTTTAGTAAGGGTGTTAAAATAAAAATGGGTGCACCGAAGGACTTGGTGGGATGGCCAGTGGGCGGATTCGGTGGGATAGCCAGTGGGCGGGCCCTAGGGAATGTTGATGACAAGGTCCTGGAGGGCCAGGCCTAAAGCTTTGTAAGGGACCCCAACATTTCTGATGGCTGCCCTGAATCTAAGTGATGACTATTTATGTTTCCTTGACCAACTACTAGGAGGTTTAGTGGCAGTGGTGCACGTTGGGCAAGGTTGTATATTTTTGTGGTGACTTTGGAAAGTTCTCTTCCTTCCAGACCCGCTGCCTGGAAAGGGTGTGTGCTGCTGGAGTTCTCTCTTTCTCCCAGGCCTGCTGCCTGGGGAGGGTGTGTTGTGCTAAAGGGCAAAAGCAGGGGCCTGAAGGGTATGCTGTTGTACTGGAGGGTATATGCAGGGGAAGTGGTCAGTATGCTTTAATCACGATTTAAAAAAATAAATAAAATTTAGTGCCACTGTCAGCGTCGTTTTGGTATAAAAAAAAAAACAATAACAAAATGCGCACTATTGATTCTTGGCCTTTCTGCAGATATCACTGGTGAATTTCAGGAGTAGGAGAATTTTTTTTTTTTTAGTGGGTCATGGCAAGAAATATACAGCTAAAGCTTAGAAAATATATATTTTTTTTAATTGTTTGAGCCAGTTTTACTTTGATAATAAAATAAAAAAAAGCAGGAATAGAATAGAAAAAGAAACTATAAAAGAATAAAAAAGAAAAACCCAATAACACAATGTTCACTATTGTTTCTTGGCCCTACTACAGGTATCACTGGTGAATGTCAGGAGAAGGAGATTTTTTTATTTATTTTTTTGTGGTGGGTCATTGTAAGAGAATATACAGCTAAAGTCTAGAATTTTTTTATTTATTTTTTTATCTTTTGAGCCAGTTTTACATTGATAATGAAATAAAAAAAGCAGGAATAGAATAGAAAAAGAAAATAGAATAGAGTAGAAAAGAAAAACCCAATAACAAAATGTTCGCTATTGTTTCCTGGCCCTACTACAGGTATCACTGGTGAATGTCAGGAGTAGGAGATTTTTTTTATTTTTTTTTGTGGTGGGTCATGGTAAGAAATATATAGCTAAAGTCTAGAATTTTTTTTTAAGCCAGTTTTACATTGATAATAAAAATAAAAAAAAAGCAGGAATAGAATAGAAAAAGAAAATAGAATAGAAAAAAAGAACAATAACAAAATGTTCACAATTGTTTCTTGGCCTCTACTACGCGTATCACTGGTAAATTTCAGAAGTAGGAGAGATTTTTTTTGTGGTGGGTCGGGGTAAGAAATATACAGCTAAAGTTTAGAAAAGTTTTTTGTTTTTTGTTTTTTAATCTTTTGAGCCAGTTTTACTTTCATAATAAAACAAAAATTAAAAAAAAAAATTAAAAAAATAACAAAATGTGCACTATTGTCTCTTGGCCCTGGTGATTGTCTGGAGTAGGAGTTTTTTTGTTTGTTTTGTTTTTATGGTGTGTTGTGGTAAGAAATATACAGCTAAAGTTTAGAAAAATAATTTTTTAGTTTTTTTGCCAGTTTTATTTTCATAATCAAATAAAAAACAGGAAATATCCATTAACCTTTACCATCAAATGAAAGTCTAATTTGCCTTGTAAAAAACAAGGTGTAATTTGCCTGGATGATGAGTACAGCTTACTAAAAAAAAAGTAGTCAGTAATCAGGTAAACAAGGGAGTAATAAGTCATAAACATGAGTTAGTATAATTTAAAAATAAGCATTATAGAACATTAATGTTCATTTATTTAATGTGCTTTAAACACATTAAATCATTTTCTGTGTTGGCTTTCCTTATAAAAATAATTCTGTATTTCTTTTGTTCCAAATGTGCCCAGGAAAAAAAAAAAAAAAACACGACACATGCATTTTTATGTTACTGTTTATTACTATGGGCCTGCAAATTAATATTAAAACAGAAGAACAAAATGTCATTTTTTTCAAACGTACTGCACTGAAATTCATATATTGATGTGAAGGATAAGAGAGCGGAAACTGCTTTTATGGTTCAGTTTCCATGTGATGGTTTTTTGAAACCAAAGAGGGGTCTTAAATAAAACAGTCAGGTCCTCTTTAATTATGCTCTATTTGTGCTCTACAAAAAGAGTCGTACAATACATTTGGAATGATAATTTACTAAAGGGCAAAAGAATGAAAAACAGGGTCATTTCCCATAGTAGCAAGCTTTTTTAATGTAACCATGAAAACAGCAACACCTCCAGTTACCTTTGCATCTGTTTGAAAGTTCGCATTCGCTGGAAATACCAAATGAGAATTTCTCCTTGGTACCTGAATTTTTTATTAATAAATAAATAAAATAAAATTATGCCAAACTTCTTTCAGAAAGGGGTTGTATAGACTAGCACTACTTTCCCACCATCCATTAATAAAAAAAATACAAATAATAATAAAAGAAAAATCTGACAAACCTTTTTTTGGAAGGGGGTTGTATAGACTGGCATTACTATACCACCATTCATTAAAAAAATAAAAATAATAATAATAATAAAAAAATTAATATAAAATAACAAACCTTTTTCCAGAAGCCAGTTGTGTAGACTGGCACTACTATACCACCATTCTTTAAAAAAGAAAAGTAATAATAATAATTAAAAATAAAAATAAAATATGACAACCTTCTTCCAGAAGCTAATTGTATAGACTGGCACTACTATTTAACCATTTATTAATTAAAAAAAAAAAAAAAAAACCTGATGAACCTTCTTTCAGAAGCAAGTTGTATAAACTAGCACTACTATCCCACCATTCCTTAATAAAAATAAACAAATAATAAAAAAAAATCTGACAAACCTTCTCCCAGAAGCCAGTTGTATAGACTGCCACTACTATCCCACCATTCATTAATAACAAAAAACAAATAATAAAAAAAATCTGACAAATCTTCTTCCAGAAGCCAGTTGTATAGACTGGCACTACTATATCACCATTCATTAAATATATATATATATAAAATAATAATAATAATGAAAAAAATAACTAACAAACCTTCTTTTAGAAGCCAGTTTTATAGACTGGCATTACTATACCATCATTCATCAAAAAAAGTAATAATAATAATTAAAAATAAAATAATATCTGACAACCTTCTTCCAGAAGCTGGTGGTATAGACTGGCACTACTATACCACCATTCTTTAAAAAAGAAAAGTAATAATAATAATTAAAAATAAAAATAAAATCTGACAACCTTCTTCCAGAAGCTAATTGTATAGACTGGCACTACTATTTAACCATTCATTAATTCAAAAAAAGAAAAACCTGACAAACCTTCTTCCAGAAACCAGTTGTATAGACTAGCACTACTATACTACCATTCATCAAAAAAAAAAAAAAGTAAGAAAAATAATTAAAAATAAAATTAAATCTGGCAACCTTCTTCCATAAGCTGGTTGTATAGACTGCCACTACTATCCCAGCATTCAATAATAAAAATAAACAAATAATAAAAAAAATCTGACAAACCTTCTTCTAGCAGCCAGTTGTATAGACTGCCACTACGATCTCACCATTTATTATTAACAAAAACAAATAATAAAACAAATCTGACAAACCTTCTTCTAGGAGCCAATTGTATAGACTGGCATTACTATACCATCATTCATAAAAAAAAAAAAGTAATAATAATAATTACAAATAAAATAAAATCTGACAACCTTCTTTTAGAAGCTGGTTGTCTAGAATAGCACTACTATATCACCATTCATTAATTAAAAAAACAAAAACCTGACAAGCCTTCTTCCAGAAGCCAGTTGTATAGACTGGCACTACTATCCCACCATTCATCAAAAAAAAGTAATAATATTAATTAAAAATAAAACAAAAACCTAACAAACCTTCTTCCAGAAGCCAGTTGTATAGACTGGCACTACTATACTACCATCCATCAAAAAAATAAATAATAATAATAATAATTAAAAATAAAATCTGACAACCTTCTTCCAGAAGCCGGTTGTATAGACTGGCATTAATACACCACCCTTCATTAATGAAAAAAATAATAATAATAATAAATATGCATATCTTTTTTCAGAAGCTGGTCTTATAGACTGGTATTATTATACTATCAATTATTAATTAAAAAAAAAGAAAAATTGACAGCTACCTTCTTTCAGAAGCCAACTGTATAGACTGGCACTACTATACCATGCTTCATGCAAGAAAAAAACATCTGTTCATGTAGCCTGCCAGGCCAACCCTGGTACACAGGATGTGTAGCATGCCCTTTCTCTACCCTCACCCATGCTACAACTGGTCATAGTTGACAGGAAAAATATATGTGTAGCTATTCACTTGCTGGAAGCTAAAAAGTTAGTGATTGGTTTGCATGCATGGTGTATTTTTCATGTCACCTATGGCCAGTTGGAGCATGGGTGAGGGCAGAGAATGGGTATTTTAGAGCTAGATGCGACAACAAGAGCCATCATAGCAGACAAAACCCCATGGCCTGGTGGCCCATGCATGGGTGAAGACCCAGTGGTTGAGAGCCACTGCTTTATAGTGAACCTGTTGCTTGGCACTGCATGGGCAAAGCACAGGTCTGGGCTAATACTGCTCCCACGGCCTAAACCTGCTCCCACCCCTCTAAGCCATGTACTAACTAACTTATAAAGGTCAGATGTATATACTTACCCAGGGCTTTTTTTCAGGGGAACTTGGTGGAACTCAGTTCCACCACCTTTGGCTCAGACCCTTGGGGGGGCCTGCTCACCAGAATCACTTGTAAACACAGAAGTCCCGTTTCTGTGTTTACAAGTGACAGCTCTGCACTCTGTGTGCAACCCCCCTGAACTGTGCACTCTGTATGTAATGCAACCCTGGTATTTATTGCCCCCTTAAGACCCTCTTACTATTCGTAAAGTTTGACTGACCACACCCACTATTTGATGTGATTTGGAGGGTGTGTGTGTAGGTGAGGGGTTTTGGGGGGTCGTGGTTGAGTTCCAGCACCTATTGTTTGCGAAAAAAAGCCCTGTACTTACCTAATCTAAAGGTGCTCCGACTGGTCACTTGATCTCCCACATGGCTGGATTCAGTGAAGAGGAGAGAGCAGTGCCAGGGCGGTGACGTCACCCATAGGCTTACTATGGGGAATTTATTGTCTGCTGTCCCCCCTCTCCCTGAAGCCAGAATTTGGCACAGCTGGATGAATGCTTGTCACGTTTGTTCAACAAATTTATATATATATACATATAAATAGAGCCCTAAGAGTGCTTAGATCTAAAAGAACATTTACTAGGTCTTACACTGTTTTATACAAGCTAATGCAGGTCATGTAGCTGGATTGACTCCTGTCACCCCCTACACAATGTCTGTATAATTCACAATAAACGTATTCAATTCTAAAACCCAGAAGATAACTACCACTAGAAAACAAATGACTGTTATTATGTTAATATGACATTAATAACCCCACTGCTTTCTCTCTGACAGGTAGACGAAAGGAGTCGCACATTTATCATTCCAAGAGAAAGCTTCATCTCTATTTAATGGGTTATTCTTGAAGACAGAAAAGAAGAGGTAAGAGGCTGAAAGAGTTACTACACCTTTACGTACTTTCCCCCAAAAAAACTCCCTATGCAGTACATTGCCCTAAATACATTAGCATGTTGTGCTCCTTTTTGTAAATTAATTTTGTAAATAAATTTTGTAAATACATTTTGTAAATAATTGC
Source organism: Rana muscosa (assembly GCA_029206835.1). Taxonomy (NCBI): domain Eukaryota; kingdom Metazoa; phylum Chordata; class Amphibia; order Anura; family Ranidae; genus Rana; species Rana muscosa. The sequence goes on from CM055117.1 coordinate 1,077,263,489, forward strand.
CCTCCCCTTTCCGTCCAGCAGATGGCAGGACATACCGAGCATAGGGGCATGGCCTGGTTGAGGCTGTCATACCCCTGATTGCAGGGTTTTACAGAGATGCGTGACTTCCAGGACTTTTCCTTTTTCCATTAGAGGACTGAGCATTGGATGCCCAATCCCGAAAACTCACGATCGAAAAAGCAGGCAGTTGAGCCTCAATGCTTAAAAAGGGCATGCAGCTGCTCAGGGGTGTAGACATGCCACTGCAAAAATGAAACCGTGGTGGTGGTACCTGACCAATAACAATGACGCAATCGCCCTGTAATCGCGTGTAGTGGTTCAGCCTTTTAAGAGTTAAAGTGGGTGGTGAGCAGTGATGAGCTTGGGTGAGTTCGGACATGAGTCTGAACCCGCCTGCACTATCCTACTGGGAAGCTGTCAAAGGCTGGGCAGACATTCTCTATCTCGCAGACATGCCCCTTGCATAAGTGTGGCTACAGGGTGGGGAATTCCTCCACCGCCTATGATTGGCTGTCACCTTTGATGGCTTCCCAGCGAGATAGCTCAGAATGGTTCAGTGAGATAGTTCCGGCAGGTTCTGGTTCATGTCCGAACACACCTGAGCTCATCCCTAATGGTAAGGAGGTGACACAACAAGCCCTTACCTGGACTGTCTATAGCAGGGGTCTCTAAACCTTCTAAACAAAGGGCCAGTTTACCAACCTTCAGACTTTAGGGGGGTCGGGGGGTGGACTGTGACCAGTGGGAGTAGATAATACCTCAGGCTTCGTGGTTTAGTAGGAGTAAAAAAGTGTCAGTGGGACGAATAGTGCTCTATCATTGGTATTTGTGGAAGGAAGAGTGCCCCATCATTAGTGTCAGTGGGAGGAATAGTCCCCTATTGCTGGTATCAGTGGGAGGAATAGTGCTCCATCATTGGTGTCAGTGGGAGGAATAGTTCCCCATTGCTGGTATCAGTGGGAGCAATTGTGCCTCATCATTGGTATTAGTGGGAGGAATAGTTCCCCATTGCTGGTATCAGTGGGAGCAATTGTGTCCCATCATTGGTATTAGTGGGAGGAATATTGTCCCATCATTGATATTGGTGGAAGGAATAATGCCCCCATAATTGGTATTACTGGGAGGAATAGTGCCCCATCATTGGTGTCAGTGGAAGCAATTGAGCCCTATCATTGCTATTAGTGGGAGGAATAGTGCCCCATAGTTGGTGTCAGTAGGAGGAATAGTGCCCCGTCAATGGTGTCAGAGGAAGAAGCTATTCCCTATTATTGATATCAGTGGGAGGAATAGTGCACCACCATTGGCGTCAGTGGGAGGAATCGTGTCCTATCTTTGGTATTAGTGGAAGGAATAGTACCCCATCATTAGTGTCAGTGGGAGGAATAGTGCCCCATTGCTGGTATCAGTGAGAGGAATAGTGCCCCATCATTGGTGTCAGTGGGAAGAATAGTACCCCATCATTGGTGTCAGTGGGAAGAATAGTACCCCATTGCTGGTATCAGTGAGAGGAATAGTGCCCCATCATTGGTGTCAGTGGGAGGAATAGTACCCCATTGCTGGTATCAGTGAGAGGAATAGTGCCCCATCATTGGTGTCAGTGGAAGAAATAGTGCTCTATAGTTGGTGTCAGTGGGAGGAATGGTGCCTCATCGTTGGTGTCAGTGGGATGAATAGTGTCCCATAGTTGATGTCAGTGGAAGGAATGATGCCCCATCCCTGGTGTCAGAGAAAGAAGTTATTCCCTTTTATTGGTGTTAGTGGGAATAATAGTGCCCTACTGTTGGTGTCAGAGGAAGAAATTATTCCCCACTGTTGGTGTCAGAGGAAGGAATTATGCCCCACTGTTGGTGTCAGTAGGAGGAAAAGTACTCTGTGCCAGTAGGATAATTAGTGTTCCCAAGGGCTGGATAAAGGCAAGCAAAGGACTGCATCCAGCTTTTAGGCTGCAATTTGGAGACTACTGGTCTATAGTAATGACTTCAGAATCCACATTCAAACCAGCTCAAAGGGTTGAAAGAGCAATGTCAATTTTAGGCAAGTTTCACACCATACAGGTGCACATCGCGTTTAGGGCAGCTTATTCATTTCAATGGGCTGCCCTATTTGCGAGAAACATGGAAAAGAAGTCCCTGGCCCTTTTTCGAAAACACCCTGCACCAAACCGCATGGTCTCGCAGCCCTGCGGCACCATGTGGTTTGGTGTGCGCGAAAACATGCACGTTGGCAGATGTATGGGGTACTATTAACAAATAATTTCACCACCTGGCATCTGCTAAAGGCCAGCGCAATTTTGAACCTAGCCTAAGTATAAAAATCCCAACACCCATCTCGTATTCAGTTATTTGGGTCTTTCACATTCCCCATTAGATTGCGCTGCCATACTTCTATGACATCTCACTTTGCAGGGATGGATGGAAGCCGTTGTTCACCAAGGGAAGAAAAGAAAAGAAAAAAAGTGGTCGCACTTTCCAGATCATCCACTTCAGTCCTTGAATAGATAAATGTCTCCTCTGAATTCGTCCCTAGTTTTACACATCGTTTTATGAGAAATGTAGACAAGCCCTGATCACTTTTTCTTTTTTAATTATATTTTTTTTTTAAGTCTTCTCTGCCTCTCAGAATGTGTAAGCACGGTAAAAGACAGATAATTGGGCTTTAATTGGACTTCGCCTGTTCAAAGGCCTGCCTTTTAGTTCCCATGGCCTACCAGATAAGTTTCCTGCGTAAAGACAATTAAGGCAAAGAAAGAGTATGCAAACTAGATGACAACCGCGGCTCAATCGGGATCCGTCCTTTGTAAAGTAAGACAATGAACTTTCAGTTTCTGACTGCCGTTTGCAGCCCATTTCCCCCCCCCCCCCCCCCCCGCGCCGTAATAACATTTGCATATATGTTTTTTTCTTTTCCTGCCTTTAATGGTCGCTGCCGACAAAGTTTGCAATGGTTTTGCCGGTACTGTAAATCTCAACCCAATCTGTCTCCTTTAAAAAAAATATATTTTTTTTTTTTACTTTTTGAAATGAAATTTAGCAGTTTGTGTTTTATTTATTTTTTTGTGTTGTTTTTATGTGAAGGGGTGTTTTGTTTATTATTTTCTTCTGCTCGTCAATTCTCCAAGTAATTAATCACTCAAAACCTTTCAGCTGTCAAGTTCAACAAAAGGTAATCCCAGTTCTGTTTAGCGCAGGGAGCTTGGCACAGATGCTCTTTGTTGGTAGAGATTCATGTTTGGAAATTCTCATCCGCCGAATTTTCTCTACTGTATGAATGTAAAGTGGAAGGTTTAAATTGATATTGATTGCATGCCTAATGGTAGGTAGTTTGTAATCAAGAAGGTGCTTGTAGTAAATAGTCTGGTTGAGCAAGATTGTTGATTCTTAAAGAGGTAAAGACAATCACGAAAATCGTATCCAACCTTTATATGGTTGTATAAGATTTTATTGAATGCTGATGTAGCACCGGCCTAGATTACGTTGCCTATAATGTGAGTTTTTGTTATAGAGAGTTAGCATGCCCAGGCTGGAAAAGGGTTAACCAGGTTCAGGCTACTTTCCTGGGCTTTGTAGGCCCTGCCCACCACCCTGTGCCATAAAAGAGGGGGAGGGCTGGAGTTCTTTCCCGCCTTGCTCCTGACTGCAACTGAGGCAGGTTGCCTACAAGTGAGTTTTTGTTATAGAGAGTTAGATAGCTTGCCCAGGCTGGGAAAGGGTTAACAAGGTTTGAGGTCCTTTCCCAGGCTTTGTGGGCACTGTCCTCCACCCTGTGACATAAAAGAGGGGAAGGGCTGGAGTTCTTTCCCGCTTTGCTCCTGACTGCAACTGAGGCAGGTTGCCTACGATGTGCGTTTTTGTTATAGAGAGTCAGATAGGCTGCCCAGGCTGGGAAAGTTTAAGTAGGTTTGGGCTCCTTTCCTGGGCTTTATGGGCCCTGCCCTCCACCCTGTGCCGTAAAAGAGGGGGAGGGCTGGGGTTCTTTCCCGCCTTGCTCCTGACTGCAACTGAGGCAGGTTGCCTACAAGTGAGTTTTTGGTATAGAGAGTTACATAGCTTGCCCAGGCTGGGAAAAGATTAACGAGGTTTGAGGTCCTTTCCCAGGCTTTGTGGGCACTGCCCTCCACCCTGTGACATAAAAGAGGGGAAGGGCTGGAGTTCTTTCCCGCTTTGCTCCTGACTGCAACTGAAGAAGGTTGCCTACAATTTGAGTTTTTGTTATAGAGATTCAGATAGGCTGCCCAGGCTGGGAAAGGGTTAAGTAGGTTTGGGCTCCTTTCCTGGGCTTTATGGGCCCTGCCCTCCACCCTGTGACATAAAAGAGGGGGAGGGATGGAGTTCTTTCCTGCCATGCTCCTGACCGCAACTGACATGGGATACTAAAAAGAGGCTGCTGCACTCATGTAGTCTTTACAGACACCGGAAGATTGGAAACCGCCAAGCTTTGGAAGATGCCAGAAATGGGCTATCACCTTTGTCAAAGTATGCCTGGGCAGCTTCAGGTCATATAGTTGTTGAGTTGAAATCGTGTTGCTCTGAAATCTGCTGTTTGGATTTTGCCACGAGAAGTTCTCAGTAAAGTTTGGAAATGTTCTAAGCCTGATCTGAAGGTACTGAAAGGGGTGCATGGTAGATTATAGTGTATCAGAAGAACAGGGTGTGTAATGCACATTGGGGTATGATGCAAACCCACTACAAAAGGTTAACTCTGCAAGATAAGTTGGAAAATGGATAACCAGTAACTAGTGCAAAGTATATAGCAGACAGTCATGAGGCGTGGTACCTGGTGAAGGTGACAGGTCCTCCAGTAGAGAGGGGGTGAGAGATCTGGTTCCCTCCCTAGCAGTCAGTTCTTCAAAGTAGGCCAAACTCACAGTACGGAGACCCTGTATACCTTGCCACATGGTACAGAAGAGTGAAGGAGTTAAGTAAGAGCACACATGAGGTCCGTGCTAAGAGCTCAGGGGGACCCTATTCTTTCACTGGGAGTGATGTGGCAGAGGCATGCTGGACTGGTGGAGTGGGCATAGGCTCAGCAGCGTCCCTCCAAAATGCAACCACTCCACAGCAAGGTGTGCAGTAGTAAGACACTTTACAGAGGGACTCTGTATGTTTACTACCACTGCACACAGTGTACGGCTTATCTCTAAGCCCCACATGGTCCCAGGCATTGGTGAGTGCGTACATGACGACAGGTATCCTCACAACCAGAGCGAGTAGGCCCCACCTCAGGTTGCTAGAGAGGTAAAGCTAGTTCTTTGGCTCCTCTGTAAACATTGGAGCGGTGTGTGCTTTATTTTTTTGGGCTGAACCACTACACTTGGTTGGACTACAAGCCTGCAGTCCCAACCCTGCACTGCTTCTCCTGCTTCTGAATAGGCCTCAGACAGCCTAGCAGCCAGATGTCCCCGGGATAGGCTTCAGGCTTTCGGCCTAGCAGCCCGGGGCAGCACAACACCCAGACAGCCATCCGAGTGGCACAGAACTCAGATCACCTGACTCCACCCAAATAAACAGGCTCTCCCAGCAGGTCAAGGGACCAAAGAAAATCCCTGCCCATTGGCTGAGACACCCATCCATTCATGTCTGAGCTTGCAAAGCCCCTGTCTTATCTAATGTCATCAGCATAGTGCCACCCAGTGACAGAAGAGAAAGGGTGCAACAAGTTCAGATTTAGAGAGGAATCAATTGATCTCTAGAGTTGAGCGGACACCTGGATGTTCGGGTTCGGCCGGAAAAAAGTTCAAGTTCGGGACCGAACTTGACCCCGAACTCAAACCCCATTCAAGTCAATGGGAACCCGAACTTCTGAGGACTATTCGCGCTTGTTTCCCGTGCTTAGAACTTTTCCTGCACAAAGTGTCATTTCTGAAGGAAAAAAAGTCATTTAAAACTCACTCGCGGCTATAATGAATTGTCGGCTCCCGGCAATACATAGAAAAGTCATTGATAAAAAAAAAAAAAAAAAAAAGCGTGGGGGTTCCCCCAAATTCAATTACCAGGCCCTTCAGGTCTGGTATGGATATAAAGGGGAACCCTGCCGCAAAAAAAAATGCGTGCGGTTCCCCCAAATATCCATACCAGGCCCTTCAGGTCTGGTATGGATTTTAAGGGGAACTCCACCCCAAATTAAAAAAAAAATGGCGCGGAGTACCCCCAAAAATCCAGACCAGACCCTTTATCCGAGCACGCAACCTGGCAGGCCGCAGGAAAAGAGGGGGGGATGAGAGAGCGCCCCCCCTCCTGAACCGTACCAGGCCACATGCCCTCAACAAGGGCCTCATCCCCACAACCCCCGTGGTTGTGGGGGTCTGCGGGCAGGGGGCTTATCGGAATCTGGAAGACCCCTTTAACAAAGGGGACCCCCAGGCATGTGGCCTGGTATGGTTCAGGAGGGGGGGCGCTCTCTCGTCCTCTCGTCCCCCCCTCTTTTCCTGCAGCCTGCCAGGTTGCGTGCTCGGATAAAGGGTCTGGTCTGGATTTTTGGGGGTACTTTTTCAATGACTTTTCTATGTATTGCTGGGAGCCGACAATTCATTATAGCCGTGAGTGAGTTTTAAATGACTTTTTCCTTCAGAAATGACACTTTACATGCATATTGCCGAACACCGGACCCGAACCCGAACATACAGTCAATTGTTCGGGTTCAGGTCTGGGACCCAAAAACCCAAAAGTTCGGTACGGACCCGAACTTTACAGTTCGGGTCCGCTCAACCCTATTGATCTCCTAACAATCGGGCAAGTCAAGTATCGCTTGGCAACTAAATTTGATAGCAACCCTGCCTAAACATCAGCGTGCTACATTGTTATAGGGTGAGAACTAGTGAGAAGCTTGGGTTTGGCCCAAACTCAGGTTCAGCTGAAAATAGAAGGCAGCTCTCATTCCTATTCCTAAGCCAATAAGTTGTAGCCGGGACCCCACAGGTGCAGCTACACAAAGGCGTGGAGATGCTCATGGCATCATTGGCCTAATACGATCACATAAACATATTAGATCAATGACATTGACCTAAAATGGCCATGTGGTCATATTAGGTCAATGGTATTGACCTAATAGGGCCACATGGCCCTACTAGGTTAATTAGGTTATAAGCATTCCCATCCTGCAGCTGCATGTACAGTACATGAACAGGTGTAGATCCTTTGACATCATTGATCTAATACACCCAAACAGAAACATTAGATCAATGACATACAAAAATATGCGCAAGGTCCCCCTAAAAATCCATACTGGACCCTTAATCTAAGCATGCAGCCTAACTGGCCAGGATAGAGTGTGCCCTCACTTCTGAACCATACCTGGCCCTTAGGTCAATGTTGTTATAAGCAGTGGTGGCCCGTCCATTAGGGGGGCCCGGGTGCCGCCCCCTCTCATCAGGCCACCCCCCCCCCCTATATGGTAATGGATAAATTCCTGCATAGCATGAATCTATCCATGGCCACCGCGGCCACCCCCTATTCATGCGTCCGGCCCCTTTAGGGGCACCGGGTGCATGAATCACATCGGCAGGGGATTTTTTTGAAACACCTGATTAGAGCCAGAGGCTCTAATAGGCTTCAAAATAGGGTTGGGCTGGTTCACCCAGGTGTGTTACAAGGGCAAATGAATATTCGCTGTTGAAACACCGATCCTCAATCCAGCCAATCAGAAGCGGGTGTGAAACCCGTTTTCCAATTGGCGGAAAAGAGAAGACTCCCGATGGGCCTCCGAGGAGGAGGGAGGAAACGGAAGCAGCCCCCATAGAGAGCAGGAGAATGAGAGGCCGCCGAGCAGGGGGAAGCTGGCGGGGATGGGTAAGTGCTACCGACGACCGACCAAGGGGGGGTGGCATACTGTTTCCCGCCCCACCCCAAAAAAATTCCAACAGCCGTCACTGGTTATAAGCATCCCTGTCCCTCAGCTGCACTCATACAAAGGGGCTGGGAGCATCTTATCACATCATTGAATCCACTCCTGTAGCTCATTGGCCCGGCACTGACAGCTGGCTTCTGGATTCAACTGAACATGGGTTTGGACGAAGCTTGAATCCGTCCCTAGTGACAACGTTCTGTTCTTCTCCTCCCATTCGTGCTCCTACATGGTCATCTTATTACATGTCCTTCGAATGGAGACTTAAAGCTGCACAATGCACAAGTATGTTCTACTGTTGTCACCAACTGAAGTGAACTAAAGGAAGAGGTCATGAATAGCAACCTTTTTGCTCTTTTATATACATATTTTATGACATATTTTCATTAAGGTATGTTGAGCAAATTAGCACATTTTATCTCTGTGTTTGGGTGGGTGGGGCGAAACGCATCGGAGTAGTATTTTTGATGGAGCTAGGCTGAGGCTGCTATCACTCGCATGACCACTGGGTTTGTTTGGTGTGCAGCGATTGGGAGTTTCTTCTCTCCTATTTGGACTAGAAATAAGCTGGACCTTAAATGTTATTTCTTCCAGTGCGGATTACAAGCACAGACCTGGTCAGGAGCTGGATTGGGCCTGGAGAATGGCTAATAGACCTTGGGTTAGAAGCTCCACCAGTGTTACTGGTGGTCGTGGGGGGGTTTACTCTACAAAGCCACTGAATAACAGTGTCTGTATAATTCGTACATTCACATGACAAAATAAATAAATAAATTAGCTATTCAAAGCTGAAATATATGGGTCAGACCCTGTATAACGATTTGCAAAGACATACTTTTTTTGTATCCAATGACTCATTGACATGTTCATTGTGTAATTGTAAGGCTGAACAACGTGCCGGAGCACTTGATAAATATCAGGATGTTATTCTGTTGCTTATTTGTATTTTCATGTCTTGCCAGTGAAGCATGACGTTGAATGTTCTCTACTTGACACAACGTGGCAGGTCGTCTTGTGTAAAATTATGATTAGTTGGATTCATCCAGAAGATCTTCCCTATCGAGATTGAGGTGATTTACATCTAAAATCGAGGCAGACTGAGGGAGATTAATTATCACTGTCACAGCCACAGAAAAGAAAAAAAAAAATTGAAAGGCTGAGAAGCCCTTGAATTTGGCTTCTTAATTTGTCCGTCAATTGTAAAGTGCCAAGAAAAAGACCTAGCAGAATTAAAGACTCAGTCATTACGGATCTGGCTACGGGACAAAACATGTTTTTGCTTCACTCCAGGCGGCTTTCAAACTCTTCCAGAGATGGCACTGAGTAAAATGGGACTGCAATCTTGTCCATCGGATGAAGATGTAATCTCGAGCTGTTCAGTCTGGCTTGACACGTTTTGGGCTTGTTCAGCCAACTTACACGGCGTCATCGCTTGGTCTGGCTAGAGAGCACAAAGTCGTATTTTGAACAGAGAATGTGATGCTGTCAAGCAGGGCCGCTGATAGAAATCGCAGGGCCCCTGTACGGCCTACCTGATGAGGCCCCCATTTAGCTCCATCCTCAACTCCGCCCCTGGCCCCACCCATGAGGGGCAATTAATTGAAAAAATAATTGCATGTAAAAATTGGACAGCCTGCAAAATCCCGCTGTACCCAGTGACAGAGTGGGTTAGCAGCAGGCACACGCATCCCCAATCCGATCCGCTAAACAAAACAGAAAGGGATCCATTCCCCTTCGTCTAGCGCAGGGTTTCCCATACTCTGGCCCTCCAGCTTTTGCGGAACTACACTTTCCCTGAGGCATTGTAAAACTCTGACATTCACAGACATGACTAGACATGGTGGGAATTGTAGTTTCTGAAAAACTGGAGGGCCATAGTTTGGAGACTCCTGGTCTAGCGGATCAGGTTGGAGGTCAGTCGGGTGCAATGTTGCCAACCTACCAGATTAAAATTTACTGACACAATACCCAAAATTTACTGGCACAGCCACGTTTTTACTGGCATTTACAAAAGTTTAAAAATTACTGTTTTAAGTGAAAAAAATCAGTATTTAGGCTACAATATGCAATTAGCAATATGATTTAGGTAGATAAGGCAAAAAACATATTTCTTATTTTATTTTCGATATAGTAAGTAAGTAGCTCAGGGACAGGACTCAGGAGGGTAAGAAATTAGATTGGGTCAGGAAAACACCTAAAACTGACTCTCACAATGACAGCAGTGTACAGCAGCACAGATCACCGACGCAACACGTCCCCTCCTGAGTCACAGTGACAGTCTCTCTCCAAGCCAGGTGATCCCTCCAGTCCACTCCGGTCTAAACAGCACTGACAGTCCTGCTCCCGGCCTGCCTTGCTCCCGACCCGCACACAAGGCTCTGGCCGCTCTGCTTGGCTCCCTTGCACCATGAGATCACAAGACATGCTCAGGCACTGCCTTCGCCAGAGACGCCCGAACACACTGTAGCAGGCACTCGTTTGGTCTCGGCCAGCTCCGGACCGAGCCAAGCGTCACAGCCATATTTTTTACTGGCAACCTTTTCCTTTTCCTGTCAGGAAAAAATGCCTGTTTTTTACTGGCTACCAGTAAAAATACTGACGGTTGACAACACTGGTCTGGTGTAAACAGACAGCCGGTTTGTTTACACCAGCTGCCCTTAGAGCAGAGCCAGCTGTGTCCGTGCCCGCTCTACATAAGCTGAGTGGACACGGACCTGTCATCTGCCCACTGCGCTGAGCGGGGGATCAGGGAACAGATCCCCCACTGAACACGTGGATTCCACTCCGTGTGAAAGAAGCCTAGGCTGGCCTTGATAGCAGACAGCAACCCAGGCAGGTTAAGATCATCAGCATTAGAATAACACACAGGCAGCAGGTACTCTATCATGGCTGGCTCTGTCACAGTGTGTCCTAGGACATGGCTGTTGGGTGCCCTTGTTAACTTATTAACAATAAGTTAACAAAATCAGCACCTAACAGCCATGTCATGTGACACACTGTGACAGAAAACCTGCTGACTGCTGCCTGTGTATTATAGAAGGTGACATATTAATGTGCAGTGTATATCTTTCACACACCTACAGGGGTGCTGCGGGCAGCCACAATTAATTCTGGCTTCCCTTCTCCTCCTGGACCCTGTCAGCTGCCTGCCACCGCCACCTCCCACCTTACAGCCTCTTGCTCTCTGTCTCTCTGGGGCCAACTACTTGTGGGTAAAGGAATATCACTCCGCCAGGGAAGGAAATGGGCAGCCGCCGCAGGTGGCCGAAACATGTAGCGTGGCGCGGAATGCACTGCGCATGCGCCCGAAAATGAGAAAAAAGTCCCTCACTCCCACCAGCACATATAATCAGAGAGGGGCCAGGAAAATTGCAATAATACACCCCCCTAAGCTAGTAGGAGTGGCTTAGGGGGGATGTAATTTAAGAAAGCCCGTTTTTTTTTTATCCTGTGTCTACGAGGCTGCTCGGGCCCCCCTGCTGAGATGAGGAGCTGCGGATACCGGGCCTATCAGTGGCCCTGCTGTCAAGCACTTAGGAAGGGGATTCAACAAAGCTTCCTAATTCTTTTTACGTTTTGGGTGGAAAGGGCATGGGTTGATGCTTGCTGAGTTTTAATGCTATCTGCTACCCTAGCACATGGGTCTCCAAATTTTCTAAACAAAGGGCTGGTTTACTGTCCTCCAGACTTTAGGGGGGCCAGAGTGGCCAGTGGTAGTAAAAAAAAAATGTAGTCAGTAGGAGGAGGAGTAGTGCCCCATCATTGATGTCAGTGGAAGGAATGGTTTGCCAATGTTGGTGTCAGTGGAAGGAATAGGGCCTCCTTGTTGGTGTCAGTGGGAGGAGTAGCTCCCCAAGGACCAGATAAAGGGGTGCATTAAGCCCACAGGCTGCAGTTTGGAGACCACTGCCCTGGCGGAAAGGCCCTTCCCCACCCCCTCTCCTCTTGGTCCTGTTGTGAACTAAACAGGTGTGATTCATTTAGTTTCGAATCAAAATTCAGACACAATTTTCATTATTCAGAGATTTTGGGTGTACTAAATTTCAATGAATCCGAAATAAATTATAACAAAACCAACACATTAATTTGTATTCAATCGGATGACATGGTGTGATAGTTTGAGCCTTTTGTTACAGTGGTTGTAAACCCACTTATGCAACTTTCACCTACAGGTAAGCCTAGATTAAGGCTTACCTGTAGGTGTTTGCAATATCTTTTCCAAAAAAGAATGCACCGTTGTCTACAGAGCATGCACGCCATAGACAACGGCGCTGCCGAACTGTCAATGCCGGTTTTATCAATGGATAATGCCGGCTTTGACAGCTCCCGCGCATGCGCAGTGACGTCATCGCCGCTCCAGCCAATCAGAGCACCGGAGCGGTGATACCCGGAAGTAACCTTGCGAAGCGGGAAGGGGGAGACGAGGACGGCTTCGGGGGCTTCGATCTAAGGTAAGTAATGCATAATGAGCTAGTATGCTAGTCATACTAGCTCAATATGCCTTTCTCTTGCAGGTTATTCTTTTTAAAAAATATATATATTTGGATTTACAACCACTTTAAAGTTTGAAGCATCCAAAATTCTGTAATGACATTGTAATGAATGATCCGAATTGATTTGAATACTTTTGTTTTATTTTCCGGTGAGAGCCCGACAGTTGTCTTTTGACTCTTGAAAAATCAGCTGATTCTTTTTGCATTAACATTTTTCATTATTTAAAAAAAAAAAATGCACTACATTTAAAATGGAAACATCTTGCAATAGATACAGCAAGGACAGAAAATGAAATAGGTTGATTCCTACTTATTGTGTTTGGGTTGGATGGAGGTGGTCCATCAGAATCACTGAATCATAACATAACAAATGAATCCGAAATTATTTTCATTCCATTTGTTCTATCTAGTGCAGACTATATCGTCCAATCAGCTCATTCCATTTCTCTATGTGGGTTAAACCAGCAGGGATGACTCAGGGTGCATAAGTAATCTCCTGAAATAACGAATTAACATGTTAAAATTAATATAGCCAATCTTCCAAAATAACTTCTGAAAATCCAAAATCGATTTGAAACAATGAATATACTAAACGAATTGCAAAAATTAATCATTCTAACATAACGAATGTATAAGTCCGGGACCTCTAGAGGCTTAATGGTAACCTCCAGAGTTAGGGAGAGCTGACATCCTTCTGTATAGAGAGGGTTATATGGCATGGTGGGTGTAATGCAAGATGAAAAGCTGGGCACCAGACACTTTTTGAATGCAAAGAGATTTATTGTCTCTTGAACAGAACTGTGGGAGAGAGGGTTAGGGCAAGGACACCCCTAAGTAGAAGCAATGATAATTGGCAGATTCCGAGACTTCTATAGGTAGACAGCTATACAGGTGAAGAGGCCTCCAGCCAGACACAACTTCTGTATAGGTAGGACCACTGTCTCCTATGGCAACAATCTTGTAGTCGTTACTAACTGTAGTTGTATTCAACTATTAGCAACACAAACAGTTCTCCGCATACTCCACAGTCTTTCACTAGACTTCGGATCCAATAGCCACTGGATCCCCTGCGCTCTTCCACTTTAATGCTCAGTATCTTCCTCAAGCATCACCCCCGCTTCCCAGCTGGGTCCCTGGATTGGCATTCACGGATACTCTTCAAGCATCACCCCTGCTGACCTGCTAGGTCCCTGGCTTGGCACCCACTGATGCTCTGCAAGCGTCACCTCTGCTGTCCCACTGGGTTCCTGACTTGGCACTCACTGAAGCTTTCCCACTTCTTCACCGTCCCTGGCTGGCGAGAAGACTGCTCTGGTACTGGCTTCAGCTTACTCACAGTGGTCTCCGGTAACAAGGTGGTTGGTCTCTTAGTGGCAACAGCTTCCCCTTCTACCTCCGACCACAGCTGGTTCCCTGCCCGGCTGAACCGCTACTTCTGGTTGGACTGCAAGCCAGCAGTCCCAATCCTACGCTGCTCTCCTGCTTCTGGATAGGCCCTCAGACAGCCTAGCAACCAGATGCCCCTGGGATAGGCCTCAGGCTTGGCCTAGCAGCCCGGGGCAATACAACACACGTCCTCCCAGACAGCCGTCCAGGTGGCACAGAACCCGGATCACCTGACTCCACCCAAATAAATAGGCTCTCCCAGCAGGCCAAAGAACATCCCTGCCCATTGATGTCTGAGTTTGCAAATCCCCTGTCTGATCTAATGTCACTAGTACAGTGTCACACAGTGACAGAAGAGTAGGGGTGCAACAAGTCCAGATCGGAGAGGAATCGATTGATCTCCTAACAATTGGCCAAGGCAACCATCGCCGGGCAACTAAATTTGATAGCAACCCTGCCTAAACATCAGGGTGCTACACGAATATGATGAAACAAAATGATTTACTTAACAAATGAATTTGAAACAAAACAAATTTTTCTATCGCGCACATCACTATTGTTAACCAGTTTCTCTCTTTTGATCCCCCTATATTCCTGTTCTGGTGACAACACAACATTTTAGCTTTTCTTTCACTTTTAAGCCGGCCATAGACAGTTTGAATCTAGGCTGGTTCAGCAGGGACTGGCTGAGATTTGATCCATGCTTGGGCAGGCTGATTGTACCCAAGCCAATTCATCGATCAACTTGGGTACAACCAGCATGTCAGATTTCTAGAATGTGTTTATTGCCAGCGGCTATAGCAGCTAGCAATAATAGCTGTGTTCTCTTGGCAGGGGTGGCTCTCTGGCTGTGTTGATGGGGGAATCAAGCTGTTTTCTTTCCTACAACCTGGGTGTAGGGGCAGGCATTTGACACTTCCTACATGTTCCCCATTAACTCGTTGAATGGCAAGTGTGGGTCACATAGGAGGCCTACCCCATGGTGGGTTCCTTAGGCTATGCCAGGAAATGAACGGAGTCACAGCACAGGAGTAACACATTGCTCACCAATACCAAGACCAGGCGAGGGCCATGGTCATGTGAATAATCAAACAATAAGGTAATTCCTTCAACTATGAGATGAGCCTATTGTGTGTTATATACAGAGTTCTTCCAAAAAATACTGTCCCTTGTCCTACACACTTCCGGTTACCCATATCAACTTCTTTGCAAGTTAACCTTTTGTTGTAGTGTAGGGTGACCAGACATCCCCGGTTTCCGGGGACAGTCCCCGGATCAAGGACACTGTCCCCGGACCAAGTCTGTCCCCAGTTTTGTCCCGGATTGGATTTGAACAGGGGCTTGGGCAATTGCAAAGACAGTCAGTGCAGAATAAAAAGAAAAAAATCAGAATTACACAACCCCGCTCCAACTAGCTTAGGGGGGTGTATTTTTTTTTCAATATCTGTGCCCCTTTCTGATGATCATGTGCTGGTCGGAGCGGAGGGAATGTTTCTTCAGTTTCGGGTGCCCATTCAGCTCCGCTTGCATGTTCTTCTGCCTTGGCTCAAGTCCCCGCCTGCCTGCTTATCTCCTTGCCTTCCCTGGCGGAGTGATCTTCCTCCGCTCCCCACCCAGTATTAGCCGGGGCCCGGAGAGTAAGACTTGACAGGCTGTGAGGCGGGCAGTGGCGACGGGCAGAGAGTCGCTGATTGCAGCCATTACTAGTAAAAAAATAAAAATATGTCCCCGGATTTCATTTAAAAAATCTGGTCAACTTAGTGTAGTGATGTTTCACAAAACCCAATGTGCTAGTCCAGACCCAGGTTCCTTAGAGAAATATGCCAGGACCCAAAATGCACCCCTTGAGTAACTTCAGACCAGGCTCTGAGCAGAGTAAACAACTTTACAGAACATTTGGCAGAACATGTACAACATGCAAGAACGTTCTTTTCCCTAAAAAAAAGTTTTGCCTTTAGTTTTACCTTTTACTTTTATGGTGGAGGCAGACAAAAACAGATAGACTGCACTAGTTAGCGCATGCCACAGCCTACTTTGTTTAATGGAATATTTTTCTGACTTGCTTTGCCGACTTGAAAGTAGAGCATGTCACCCCTTGACAAAGCTTTTCTTGCAGATGTAATTTTTTTTTTTCCCTGAGCACAGCGATAATGAAGTCACTAATAAGGGTAAGATCCCGCTGCGATGGTGTTTCAGGAGAAGTGCATTCCCCCCACAGGGGTCCCTCTTGTATCTCTTCCCTGCGTAGAGAAAAATTCTTTATTAGACACAGTAATGGACGTCTCATGTCACCAACAAGCTAGACCTCACAAGTAGAACACCATGCTGAAGACGAGGCGTCACAGCTAGGAAATAATAACTCTTTATCTGGAGACTCAAAATAACCAATACGCACACAGCTTGATTGTCATCATAAGCGACATAACCTACAGGAATAGCTATCTGCTAGAGGAGTAATATGCTGGTGTAGAATGTACATAGGACCAACAACTTTCACTTTATCAGATAATACTCTACACATATCTAGCTTACTTTGTGGCTGAAATCATGGTTGTGTTGTGGATATTGCAGTGAGTGAACTGTGTGTCCAGCAGTAGTTCCCAGCTGTAACAGTTGTCAGCTCTTGGGTGTAGTGGTCAGCTGTTCCTGGTTGTAGTAATTCATCCTCCTTACCAATCAGTGGTGGTAATTTTTCATCCTGTAGCAGTCAGCATTTTATTTTTTTAGTAGTCGGCTATTCCTCCAACCACTGCCTGTGTCCAATGGTGGCTGTAGCAGTTATCAAACCTTTCATTTAGTGTAGGGTGACCAGACATCCCCGGTTTCCGGGCACAGTCCCCGGATTGAGGACACTGTCCCCGGACCAAGTCTGTCCCCGGATTTGTCCCCGGATTGGATTTGAACAGGGGCTGGGGCAATTTCAAAAACAGAAAAAAAAAATGAATTACACCCCCCCGCTCCGCCGCTCCTACTAGCTTGGGGGGGGGGAGTATTTTTTTCCATTATCTGTGCCCCTTTCTGATGATCATGTGCTGGTCGGAGCGGAGGGAATATTTCTTCAGTTTCAGGTGCATGCATATTCAGCTCCGCTTGCATGTTCTTCTGTGTTCTTCTGCCTTGGCTCAAGTCCCGGCCAGCCGCCTGCCTGCTTATCTCCTTGCCTTCCCTGGTGGAGTGATCTTCCTCCGCTCCCCACCTAGTAGTAGCTGGGGCCCGGAGAGTAAGACTTGACAGGCTGTGAGGTGGCGACGGGCAGAGAGTCGCTGATTGCCGCCATTACTGGTAAAAAAAAAATATGTCCCCGGATTTCTTTTTAAAAATCTGGTCACCTTAATTTAGTGGTCATCTATCCCTGGCTGTAGTGGTAACCACTCCCTATATCCACTGGAAGCCAGTTCAAGGCTGTAGAAGTTATCAAATCCTACATTTAGTGGTCACCTACCCTTGCCTGTCGCAGTAGCTCTCTCTGTATCCAGTGGTAGCCAGTTGAAGGTGGTTGCAGTTATCAAACCTCGCTTTTAGTGGTCACCTGTACCAGGCTCTAGTGGTAACCACTCTCTGTACCCAGTGGTAGCCAGTTCCAGACCATAGCAGTTATCAAATATTGGGTTTAGTGGTCAGCTATCTATAACTGTAGTGATAGCTACTCCCTGTATCCAGTGATAGCCAGTTCAAGGCTGTAGCAATCATCAAATCTTGCATTTAGTGGTCAGCTGCCCCTGCCTGTAGCAGTAACTACTCTCTGTATCCAGTGGTAGCCAATTCAAGGTGGTTGCACTTATCAAACCTTGAGTTTAGTGGTCAGTTCTCCCTGGCTGTAGTGGTAACGACTCCCTCTATCTAATGGTAGCCAGTTCAAAGCTGTAGCAGTTACCAAACCTTGTGTCTAGTGGTGACCTGTCTCTGGCTCTAGTGGCAACCACTCTCTGTATCCAGTGGTAGACAGTTCCAGACTATAGCAGTTATCAAATCTTGTGTTTAGTAGGCCGCTACTGTATCTGTATAACTGTAGTGATAGCTACTCCTTGTATCCAGTGATAGCCAGTTCAAGGTGGTTGCAGTTATCAAACCTTGCATTTAGTGGTCAGTTATCCCTGACTGTAGAGTTAACAACTCCCTCTCTCTGTGGCCATTGGTAGTCAGTTTCAGACTGTAGCAGTTTTCAAACCTTGCATTTGATGATCAGTTATGTCCCTGACTGTGGTGGTAGCCACTCTCTGTATGCAGTGGTAGCCAGTTCCAGACTGTATCGGTTATCAGACCTTTCATTTAGAGGTTGGTTTCCCTGGATCTAGTGGTAAACACAACCTGTGTGCAGAACTACAAAAGTCATTGTTCCTTTCATTTAGTGGTCAGCTATCTTTGGCTGTAGTGGAAACCACTCCCTGGGTCCGGTGGTGGTCAGTTCCAAACTACAGTAGTTGTGACTATGAAAGAAATGTCTAGTACTCATCTGGTCAACTAACAAGTGAAAACCATGTAGATGTTAGATTGTAAGCTACTCGGGGGTAGGGACTGATGTGACTGTATAATATACTGTATAGGAAAAGTGTTGCATAAATTGTCGTTGTCAAAAAAGTACCTGTAATAAATAATGGTCCCAAACCTTTACTTCCATTTATTGGGAATAGGCAGGACATGTTAGTTGCAGTCATGTGCCACAGTACATAGTTCATCTCAAGAGCGAGAAGGACAAGTGGCCACATTTCTACATACTGTGGGACCGTGGCAAACGAACGTAGCCACCCTGTAACAGAGAGGTTTACATCACAGCAGCAAAAAAAGGAATTTGGAAGAGGCCGAGAGCAATAGAAGAAACTAAAGCAATAGAAGAGAGTTGAGAATACATACTGGAATTTTATTTTTATGTAGCACCCTCTAGTGTGCTACTAGTGTGAGTGCAGGAAATTTTATGTTAGACGCATGCTTAAATTTGTGAGTCTTAATTGGGTCATGGGTTTACTTTAGTCCAGCTTGATGATTCATGCAAACAAGTCTCTGCGGCCTCCCCCTGGTTCTGGAATGTTGAAGAATGTTCTGGAAACTGGAGGGCGGAGGCTAGGAGGGTTATTCTGCATACTCACGGGAGCTTGACCAATCCCCAGGTGGTGGGCCTGGCAGGGTGGTTGGGCCAGCCAATAAGTATGGATGAGTCATACTGGCAAGGGGGGTCAGATGGAAGATGGAGATGGAGTGCTGAGGGGACTGTCAGTGGCTCTTGAGGCGAACCCCCTAGTCTGGGAGGGTGCTCTGCCTCAAGCTGGAGCAAGGGCTGGCCTGGGAGGATGCTGAAAAAAGGAGCAGTTTGGAAGGAGTCTTCCCTGAGAGGCAGTGGGAGCAAGGAGGACAGATTAAGCACCACAGCACGGTCAGGGACCTACAAGGGGAGGGATTGCCACACGTAGCAGGTCTCTCTGGAAGATAGCGGTGTGCTTAGATCTTCCTCAACCTTGTCCTAGGAGAGCTCAAGAGTCAGTCGGGTAGACTGGTGAACAGTCAGTCGGGTAGACTGGTGAAGAGTCAGTCGGGTAGACTGCTGAAGAAGCAGCCAGGTGGGCTGGCATGTCTTGCAGTGGGTATAACTGGGACCAGTGTCTACAAGGGAGTTGGAGGTACTCCAGGATGCAGTTTACAACACTTTGTGCTACTTCCTAAGAGGGACTGCGAGTTCCTAGTCCTTAAGGGGCTGTTGCATCTTTTCATTTAGAGGCTGTAAAGCCTCGTACACACGGCCGAGAATCTCGTCGTAAAAAACACGTCATTTTTTTCGACGAGATCCTTGGACAAGAAACTTGTCCCGGCCGAGTGTACACACGCTCATTTCAAAGAACACGCGGTTCTTTGAATGGAGCGAACGCGGTGACGTAATCGAACACGACGAGCATGCGCTCGTCACATTCGATGCCGTCGCCGCCATCTTTGTACACCCTATCCTATGCCTAGGAAGCTACCGCGCATGCGTCAAAGTCATTTCGAGCATGCGCGGGCTTCCCGGAGGACAGGTAAGTGTACACACACACAATTTTCTCGTCGAGAAACAGGCCGACGAGAATCTCGACGAGAAAATAGAAAGCAGGTTCTCTATTTTTCTCGTCGAGATTCTAGTCGGTTTTCTCGACGAGAAACCATACACACGAACTAATTTCTCGGCAAGAAATCTCTGCCAGCAAGTTCCTTGCTGGTTTTTGCCAAGAAACTCGGTCGTGTGTACGAGGCTTTAGTGTCAGGAAGTGAAGGAACAAATCTGAAGTTGTACATAGGAAGAAAGTTGCCCCTGGTTTTGTGCAAGTCAAGTTGGGCATCCCATAATTTCTATCCCCATTCAGGTTATTACCCCTAACAAAATAACTGAAGCCAAGCTCAAACACTGTTCCTTGTGTCAGGAGAAGGTGTGGAAAAAATGCCTGTTGCCTGGCTGTGCAGGAGTGGGGAACCTAGTCATCTGCAAACCCTGCGGGGGTAGTGCTACAGTTATATACGTATCTGTAATAAATAATTGTCCAAAACCTTTACATCCATTTCTTAGGAATAGGCGGGACAGGGTAGTTGTAGTCATGTGCCAAAGTCCATAGTTCATCTCAAGAGCGAGAAGGAGAAGTGGTTATGTTCCTACATACCGTGGGATCGTGGAAAATTAACATCCTCTAACAGAAAGGTTAGATCGCAGCAGCAAAAAAAGGAATTTGGAGATTTGGAGGAGACTGCGAACAATAAAAGAGACATTTTGAGCTGAGAATACATACTGAAATTTTATTTTTGCACCAGAGTTTAGTGTCACTTTAATGCTGCAGCACTGTGTAGAGTCTGACTGCTGCTCTAACACACAACGCAGTGGCCAGGACCTCCAGCGGTCTGACACCTTCTACACTCTTCTCCAGTGCCAAAGGTTCCCTGAGCAGCTCTGTTAATTGTAGAAGGAGGCCAGGGGGTGTCGGATCACTATAGGCCCAGGCTACCACATTATGTGTGAGAACAGAGGCAGACTCTCCAGAGTGCTGCACCAAAGGCTGCAGCACAACGTATGTGAGAAAAACAAAACAAAAGCGCAAGTATGTTTCCCAGATAGCAAGGATGACTTGCAACAAATTTGTGGCAGTGTTGAATTGTAAGTCTGTTAACTTGCTTCACATTTTCACTGGAAAGTTGTGTAGCGCCCTGCTCCTATTGGGTAGGCGCTAGTGTAAATTTAGTTATCTGAGCTGTCGTTTAGCTCAGAACAATTGTACCAAATTATGGGTCTCTGTTCCAGTCCAGCTGTGTTGCACATTTTCCACCTGACTGTGGGTGTCGCTGTCACCACAGGTCAGGGTTGGAAATGCAGCAGGCTGGATGTATTGGGTACCTCTTGCCCAGAAGCAGCACAGTGGGAGTGGTGACCCCGCTGTGCATTCTGGGGGAGGGTACTTAAGGAGCAGACACCGTATTACAGGGTCTTCCGATTCTCCTGGCCTCAGGGAGGTGTTATCAGTTTTCTGCCTCGGGGCCTGCAGATCCCTGAGGCTCCGTTACTGAGAGTAGGTCCAGGAGTTTCTGGGGCCTGCTGATCCGGGGATGATCCTGTGTCGCCTTGCCTGCGTGAAGGGTCCGAGCAATTGAGGACTCAATTGGAGGATGCATCCGGATGGAAATCTAAAATCTACCTCACAGTGCTGCCGGCTGGCTGAAAGATCCTGGCACTGTGGGTTATGTTTCAGAACTTTAATCAAGTGAGTGATTACTCAAGTCTGTGGCATAGACTATTGGCCGAGCACCGCACTGGCTGCTAGGTCAGTGAGAGATGCCTATCCGGTGGTAGCTATATCCAGTATGGAAGCTGTTTGTCCTCTGGATTAGGAAAATACCCGTGATCCGCAAGCAAGGTACCTGAATCTACCCTAACCCTCCATCCCTCTGTCTGGAAGTTCTTTAATAAAACCCTTGAGGAAAAGAGACTTAAGCCTCGTACACACGACCGAGAATCTCGTCAGTAAAAAAACAGTTGTCTCGGCCGAGTGTACACACGCTCGATTCAAAAGAACCGCCGTTCTTTTGAATGGAACGGACGCGGTGGCATCATCGACTACGACGAGCGTGCGCTCGTCACATTCGATGCCGCCGCCGCCATCTTGCTACACCCTACCTATGCCTAGGAAGCTACCGCGCATGCGTCAAAGTCATTTCGAGTATGCACGGATTTCCATGGCGACAGGTAAGCGTACACACTCTCGAGTTTCTCGTCGGGAAACAGGCCGACGAGAATCTCGACGAGAAAATAGAGAGCAGGTTCTCTATTTTTCTCGTCGAGATTCTGGCCAGTTTTCTTGACGAGAAACCTGAAAGCCTCGTACACACGGCCGGTTTTCTCGGCAAGAAAGCTCTCCCAGCAGTTTTCTTGTCGTTTCTTGACGAGAAAAACGGCCGTGTGTACGAGGCTTAAATGTTTGGTGCAGACATTTGTGAGCAACTCTTCAAGGAAGACCCCTAGGACGGACGTGGTGAACAGTAAGGTAACGGCAGACCCAAATCTTAAACCAGCGGCCCCTGTGGGGGTATTGCTACAGTTGTACACTTGCAGAGCACTTGAAGCACAAGTTCTCGTTGACACGTTTCCAATTTGTAGCAAATTTCCGTGGCAAGTCTCTAGCAAGAGCAAAGTTGCAGTGGTGAGTCTACAGCAAGAGCTCTGCAAGTCTACAGGATGAAAATTCAGCCACAGTGACCCCCTGTGGTGGGATGACTATTGCACAACATAACTGAACTAGAACTTGCAGCAGACTTCTAGAATGTTTGCAAAGAAAGTTGATCTGGAGTCTTGCAATTCGGACTTGCTGCAA
The DNA here is from genome assembly GCA_029206835.1 of Rana muscosa. Taxonomy (NCBI): domain Eukaryota; kingdom Metazoa; phylum Chordata; class Amphibia; order Anura; family Ranidae; genus Rana; species Rana muscosa. Next base: position 1,077,286,020 of record CM055117.1, read on the forward strand.
TTGTGCAACAAACTTGTGAAGCCTGGCATGTCTAGCAATAGCTTAGCAAGTCATTTTCAAACTTGCAGAACAATTGCTTGCTATCTGGGTTATTACTATATATGCAGCATAACTGCATTACAGTAATATGTGGGCTCTAAATTACATTCTGCAGAGAACTACTTAGAAAAAATAATGTCGTAGTGAAGTTCCTTCGCTTTTGCAACGCATTGGCCAACTTATAACTTTTCTAGCCTGTCTTGCGCTTATACTTCATGGTGATGATGAGCTTATAGAAATGTCCAGATGGCAATCAAGATTTTTGTTAAACCCAGATGGGAATGGAGCCTGGAAATCCCCCTTTCAGTAAATAGGCTAGCCATATCTTAACTTTCTCATAATAGTTTTTCATCAGTCTCCCGCATGCCAATGTCAGATGAAATGCCTAGGACACGGAAGTGTTGCTTTAAATCTTCTCAGGTCTATATTTTTCTGGAGAGGTCAAGATGTGTAGTTAAAGAGGATTTGAGGGGCACAGATTGGGAAGCCTTTTCGATTTTATCTTTCTAACTTCTATTTGACACACAATAAAAAAGAAAAAAAGAAGCGGAACAAGAAGATAATATCCTATGCTCTAAACTATTTTTCACTGCTGCTGTATTTTATGATGTTTCTTTTTGGTACTGAGAGTTTGTTCGACTTTTTATAGCCCTTTTAAACTCTCTTTGATATTCCTTACATAGTCTATCAGTGGTGGTAGGAACCAAAGCAGGGAACAGATGGTGTGACTGTATAGTGGAATGAAGTCTAGCAATATTAAAGTGAACCTTTCAGAAACGTTAAAAATCTGCAAAAAATCCTAAAAGTGGCATTATAAAACAGTATAACTAAAAAAAAATAAAAAAAAAAGTGTTCTATCCTTAATTACAATTATTATACAGGATTTATATAGCGCCAACAGTTTGTGCAGCGCTTTACAACATGAGTGCAGACAGTAGAGTTTCAATACAATTCAATACAGGAGGAATCAGAGGGCCTTGCTCGGTAGAGCTTACAATCTAGGAGGGAGGGTCAAGTTATACAAAAGGTAATAGCTGTGGGGGATGAGCTGATGGAGAAAATAAAAGTACAGTTGTTAGGTGGGGGCAAAATAGGCTTTTCTGAAGAGAAGTGTTTTCAGGGATCGTCTAAAAGTAGATAGAGTAGGAGATAGTCGGACAGATTGGGGTAGGGAGTTCCATAGGATGGGAGAGGCTCGGGAGAATTCCTGGAGGCAAGGAGGTGACAAGGGAACTAGAGATCAAATGGTCTTCTCCACTTCAACTCCAGAAGATTTTACCCCCTTCATGACCAGGCCGTTTTTTGCTATTTGTCACTGCGCTTCTTAAAAGTGGAGGTCCACCCTAAAAAGAAAAAAAAAAAAATGACACCAAAATGCTCCAAAAAATTAGAATTTTTTTGGGGAATTTTTTTTTTCTTCTACTTACCAGAAATTGCGGTTGCTATGCGGATCTTCCTAATCTGCCTCTTCCTATACCATGGCGGGTCTTCTTCCTTGTCCTCCTCGCGCTGTCTGCTGGGGAATGGGGCGCGCTACCTTCTGGGAACTGTGTGTATCCCAGAGAGCAGCCGCCCATTCATACAGCGCCGCGAGACTCGTGCATGCACAGTAGGAAACGGGCAGTGAAGCTGCAAGGCTTCACTGCCCGTTTCCCTTAGTGAGGATGGCGGCACCGGGACCTGGCATGATCGAGGGATCGCCCTCAGGGGGCCGACATCGCAGGCGCCTAGGACAGGTAAAAAAAAGGTAAAAAAAGGTAAAAAAAAAAAAATGGCGGGTACCCAAATGAAATTTATTACAGTTTTTTTCACACAAATAGAGTTTTCTTTTGGTGGTATTTGATCACCGCTGGGTTTTTTGCGATATAAACTAAAAAAAGACCGGAAATTTTGAAAAAAAAAAGAATATGTTTTACTTTCTGCTGTAAAACATATCCAATAAAAAAAATAAAAGAAAATCAAATTTCTTCCTACATTTTGGCCCAAATGTATTCTGATACATGTTGTTGATTAAAAAAAAAAAATTTCAATAAGTGTACATTGATTGGCTTGTGTGAAAGTTATAGCACCTACAAACTATGGTATATATATATATTGTGGTAGTGTGGTACCCCACCAGTGTATGAATACAGGATTCTCAACCAGGCAGGTTGAGGGGCTCCAGGGTATTTGCTTGTTTGGGAGGAAACTGGCTTTTCAGTTTCCTCATGATTTACTAAAGTCCACTTTGGGACCCGGAGCTTGGGGATTTCTTAGAGATCCGGGTGGGATGAAGTCCCCAGTCCTGGATCCGGGTTTTGAGACTCAACTGCACACTGATTGTTCAGGTGTGTGTGGGCCTGATAGTAGAATCAGGACCAGCATTCTGGGCCCCACCCTCCCGACGAGTGCAGGTGTGCACTGGGGAAGCCATAGAGTGCAAGTGTGCACTGGAGAAGTCAGAGAGTGCTTGTGTGCACAGTGGAAGCCAGAGACCCAGGTCTGAGGGTCAGAGCAGCAAGGGGCTGCTATCCAAATGGATGGTGTTGCAGATGGAATAGTCTATAGGAGACAGACAAAAGCCTGAAGTGGAAGGCCTGAGCAGCACTGCTGTATGTATAAGCCAGGAGGCTGAATGTCATTTTGTTGTTGAAAAGGAGTACTGAAACCCCTGCGAGGGAAAACCTTTTGATTTTGTTTTGAACTTCTTTTAATAAAAATGGGCAAACAACCCTTAAAAAGAAGAACCAGCGAGTGGCGGTGTCCTTCAAGCTCTACACTTGATGCTAGTCCTTCACAATATATACTAGAGTTTATTTTTTGTTTTGTTTTTTATACTACTAGTGGCGATGATCAATGACTTACAGGGACTGTGATAGTGTGGCAAGCAATCTGACACTAAGGCCCCATGCACACGAGACGCTGTTATTTGCTGTTAAACGCGCGTTCAGAGGCAGTTGGACACTTTTTTCAACTGCTCCTGAACCCATTCAATGTTATCCTATGTGTCCATGCACACAGTCTCGTTTATTGCCATTTTTAGGCAGTTGCGTTTAACCTCGTTTTTCCAGAAGCAAAAAAATGGGTTCAGACGCAAAAGTTTTCCACATTTCAGACGCAAAACGCGGCTAAACGCGGCAAAACGCGGTACCGGCGTTTTGCCGCGATTTCGTTTATTAGCGTTTTTAAAGGTGACCTATTTTTTTACATTAGAAATCTCAAAAATGATGGCAAATGATGAAAAACCATCAAAAAAATATGAAAAAAAACTGTAATTGCTTGCATTGTACTGTAGACAATCCACAACTTGTGGCAGGTGACGTGGCAAGTGGACAATCCACAACTTGTGGCAGGTGATGTTGCCAGGTGACGTGGCAGGTGGAAATCCACAAATTGTGGCAGGTGACGTGGCCAGGTGATGTGGCAAGTGGACAATCCACAACTTGTGGCAGGTAACGTGGCCAGGTGACGTGGCCAGGTGACATGGCAGGTGACGTGGCAGGTGGACAATCCACAAATTGTGGCAGGTGACGTGGCAGGTGACGTGGCAAGTGGACAATCCAAAACTTGTGGCAGGTGACGTGGCAGGTGGACAATCCACAAATTGTGGCAGGTGACGTGGCAGGTGACGTGGCAAGTGGACAATCCAAAACTTGTGGCAGGTGACGTGGCCAGGTGACGTGGCAGGTGGACAATCCACAAATTGTGGCAGGTGACGTGGCCAGGTGATGTGGTAGGTGACGTGGCAGGTGGATAATCCACAAATTGTGGCAGGTGACGTGGCCAGGTGATGTGGCAGGTAACGTGGCAAGTGGACAATCCAAAACTTGTGGCAGGTGACGTGGCCAGGTGACGTGGCAGGTGGACAATCCACAAATTGTGGCAGGTGACGTGGCCAGGTGATGTGGTAGGTGACGTGGCAGGTGGATAATCCACAAATTGTGGCAGGTGACGTGGCCAGGTGATGTGGCAGGTAACGAGGCAAGTGGACAATCCACAATTTGTGGCAGGTGATGTGGCCAGGTGATGTGGCAAGTGGACAATCCACAACTTGTGGCAGGTGATGTGGCCAGGTGATGTGGCAGGTGACGTGGCAGGTGGACAATCCACAAATTGTGGCAGGTGTTGTGGCAGGTGACGTGGCAAGTGGACAATCCAAAACTTGTGATAGGTGACGTGGCCAGGTGACGTGGCAGGTGGACAATCCACAAATTGTGGCAGGTGACGTGGCCAGGTGATGTGGTAGGTGACGTGGCAGGTGGATAATCCACAAATTGTGGCAGGTGATGTGGCCAGGTGATGTGGCAGGTAACGTGGCAAGTGGACAATCCACAACTTGTGGCAGGTGATGTGGCCAGGTGATGTGGCAAGTGGACAATAAACAACTTGTGGCAGGTGATGTGGCCAGGTGATGTGGCAGGTGACGTGGCAGGTGGACAATCCACAAATTGTGGCAGGTGACGTGGCCAGGTGACGTGGCATGTGACGTGGCCAGGTGACATGGCAGGTGATGTGGCAGGTGACGTGGCAAGTGGACAATCCACAACTTGTGGCAGGTGACGTGGTCAGGTGACGTGGCATGTGACGTGGCCAGGTGACGTGGCCAGGTGACGTGGCCAGGTGACATGGCAGGTGATGTGGCAGGTGACGTGGCAAGTGGACAATCCACAACTTGTGCCAGGTGACGTGGCCAGGTGACGTGGCAGGTGGAAAGCCACAAATTGTGGCAGGTGACGTGGCATGTGACGTGGCCAGGTGACATGGCAGGTGACGTGGCAAGTGGACGTGGCATGTGACGTGGCCAGGTGACGTGGCAAGTGGACAATCCACAACTTGTGGCCAGGTGACGTGGCAGGTGGAAATCCACAAATTGTGGCAGGTGACGTGGCCAGGTGACGTGGCAGGTGATGTGGCCAGGTGACGTGGCAAGTGGACAATGCACAACTTGTGGCAGGTGACGTGGCCAGGTGACGTGGCCAGGTGACGTGGCAAGTGAACATTCCACAACTTGTGGCAGGTGACGTGGCAGGTGACATGGCCAGGTGACGTGGCCAGGTGATGTGGCAAGTGGACAATCCACAACTTGTGGCAGGTGACGTGGCAGGTGATGTGGCAAGTGGACAATTCACAACTTGTGGCAGGTGACGTGGCCAGGTGACGTGGCAGGTGATGTGGCCAGGTGACGTGGCAAGTGGACAATGCACAACTTGTGGCAGGTGACGTGGCAGGTGACGTGGCAGGTGACGTGGCCAGGTGACGTGGCCAGGTGATGTGGCAAGTGGACAATCCACAACTTGTGGCAAGTGACGTGGCAAGTGGACAATTCACAACTTGTGGCAGGTGACGTGGCCAGGTGACGTGGCAAGTGGACAATGCACAACTTGTGGCAGGTGACGTGGCCAGGTGACGTGGCAGGTGACGTGGCAAGTGAACATTCCACAACTTGTGGCAGGTGACGTGGCAGGTGACGTGGCCAGGTGATGTGGCAAGTGGACAATCCACAACTTGTGGCCAGGTGACGTGGCAGGTGACGTGGCAAGTGGACAATTCACTACTTGTGGCAGGTGACGTGGCCAGGTGACGTATCAGGTGACGTGGCAAGTGGACAATCCACAGCTTGTGGCAGATGATGTGGCAAGTGATACGCTAAATACAAGTACACTGCTGCTCTCTCAGCTGCTGGTCTTCCAAAATGGCTGAAATGGTTAAATAATAATGTTTTTTGAGCTTAGGGAGGGTCTTATGATGTTTCTTAACTAAACGCCTATAGACGCAAACGCGGTAAAACGCGATAAAACGCAGCTAAAATCGCGGCAAAACGGGCGTTTTTAAACGCCGGTTTTAGCCTTTAAAAACGTGTGTTCAGCAGAGTTTGCACCGGCGTCTCGTGTGCATGGGGCCTAACTGATGCTGGGGGGAACTGACTAACTGCCACTGACATCACCAGTGATGAGAAGCCTTCTGGAAAAGAGGTTGAGAGTCCACATTTTTGGAGCCTTCGTTTTTTTCCTGGAGTGTTGTGGCCCTATACAAGTTTGGTGTGGCTGAGGAAGAGGGCGTATGCCAAGTACTATAAGAATTACGATACAGACACAGTGATCAGTGATAATGCAATACACGGTCACTGTTCTAATCAGGGGTTATCATTTAGGTCGATCAAGGGGTTAAATATGTGCCTGTAACTATGTGTAATGTGTGTTACACATAGTTAGGCACACATGCCCAGATAGCAAGTAATTGTGCTGCAAGTTTGAAAATGACTTGCTAAGCTATTGCTAGACTTGCCAGGCTTCACAAGTTTGTTGCACAATTGCAGCAAGTCCACATTGCATGACTCCAGATCAACTTTCTTTGCAAACATTCTGCAAGTCTGCTGTGAGTTGTGGTTCAGTTATGTTGTGCAATAGTCATCCCACCACAGGGGTCACTGTGGCTGAATTTTCATGCTTTATGCCTCGTACACACGACCGGTTTTCCCCACAAGAAAACTGCCATTTTTTAGATTGGTCGGGAAAACCGGTCGTGTGTATGCTCCATAGCAGTTTTCCCCGACGAGAAAACTCCCCACAAAAAAATTAGAACCTGCTCTATTTTTTCCCGTCGTGTTTTCCGTCGGTCTTTTTCTCGTTGCGAAAACCGCTCGTGTGTATGCTTTTCCGAGGGGAAAAAAAACGCGCATGCTCAGAATTAAGTATGAGACGGGAGCGCTCTTTCTGGAAAAACTAGCATTCGTAATGGAGATATCAAATTTGTCACGCTGTAACGGACTGAAAAGCACGAGGCTGAAAAGCACGAATTGTCTCTCACCAAACTTTACTAACACGAGATTAGCAAAAGCAGCCCAAAGGGTGGCACCATTTGAATGGAACTTCCCCTTTATAGTGCCGTTGTACGTGTTGTACGTCACCGCGCTTTGGTCGAGCGGTTTTTTACCTAAACGTGTGTATGAAAGGCAGGCTTGAGAGGAATCACGGGAAAAACTTCGGTTTTTGGCATGTCAGGAAAACCGGTCGTGTGTACGAGGCATTAGACTTGCAGAGCTCTTGCTGTAGACTCACCACTGCAACTTTGCTCTTGCTAGAGACTTGCCATGCACATTTGCTACAAATTGGAAAAGTGTCAACTGGAACTTGTGCTTCAAGTGCTCTGCAAGTGTACAACTTGCCAGTGAAAATGTGCAGCAAGTTAACAGACTAAAGCCTCGTACACACGACCGAGTTTCTCGTCAAAAAACGACAAGAAACTTGCTGGCAGAGCTTTCTTGTCGAGTAAATCGGTCGTGTGTACGCGGCAATCATGTTTCTCGTCAAGAAAACCGTCAAGAATCTCGACGAGAAAAATAGAGAACCTGCTCTCTATTTTCTTGTCGAGATTCTCGTCAGCCTGTTTCTCGACGAGAAAAGTGTGTGTGTGTACACTTACCTGTCGCTGTGGAAACCCGCGCATGCTCGAAATGACTTTGACACATGCGCGGTAGCTTCCTAGGCATAGGTAGGGTGTAGAAAGTTGGCGGCGACGGCATCGAATGTGACGAGCGCACACTCGTCGTAGTCGATTACGTCACCGCGTTCACTCCATTCAAAGAACTGCGGGTTCTTTGAAAGGAGCATGTGTACACTCGGCCGGGACAAGTTTCTTGTCCAAGAATCTCGTCAAGAAAAACTACGTGTTTTTTCTTGACGAGAAACTCGGTCGTGTGTACAAGGCTTGACAGTTCAACACTGCCACAAATTTGAGGCAAGTTATCCTTGCTATCTGGGTACCCACTCAGATAACAAGCAATTGTGCTGCAAGTTTGAAAATTAATTGCTAAGCTATTGCTAGACTTGACAGGCTTCACAAGTTTGTTGCACAATTGCAACAAGTCCGCATTGCATGACTCCAGATCAAATTTCTTTGCAAACATTCTGCAATTCTGCTGACAGTTTTGGTTCAGTTATGTTGTGCTATAGTCATCCCACCACAGGGGGTCACTGTGGCTGAATTTTCATGCTAGTGTAGACTCACTACTGTGGCTTTTCTCTTTTGCTAGAGACTTGCCATGCAAATTTGTCACAAATTGGAAAAGTGTCAACTAGAACTTGTGCTTCAAGTCCTCTGCAGGTGTACGACTTGCCAGTGAAAATGTGCAGCAAGCTAACAAATTTACAATTTAACACTGCCACAAATTTGTTGGAAGTTATCCTTGCTATCTGGGTTGCTACATATCATTTGGTTGAATCGTATACATTTCAGTGTTGTGCTGATCTAGGAATAGGCTGAAATATGACTTCTATCAGCCTGTGTCTGAGATCATTCCTGACATGTTGGAAAAGCAATTGGGCAACTCTCCTGGTTTTGCAAGGTGTGAGCCTAATGATCCATATAGTCTGTTTCAATCCAATTTATTTTTGGAAGATGATTCAGGGCCTCTTTAAAGGGAAAGAATTGTGTATTTTTAGTGAGCTTATACTGAAAATGTTATTCTGTTTTAAGCACCGGTTTAGGCAATGACATACCTCCTTTAGATCGTGGTCCATCCAGACAGTTTGGTCACCTCCTGGATAATCACCTTCCATTGACAGCTCAACTCTCCAATAAGACATGGCAGTTTAATTCAATCTAGTTTTACTTGTTAAAATGCAGTACATGAGTGTCATGCCTACCCCTAGCAATAACGATTGGGCATTATAGCTGGCTCTGTATTCTTTACTTATAGCAGCCCCCTTCGCCATAAGGCAAGCAAGCCAACTGATACTTGGTTGCCCCCAGGTCTTATACATGAGGGCAGGCCCAAGCCAAGCATAGAAAACTGGTACTGCTTGGCAGACAGGCAGAGGGGTCTAACGACAGTCCTGGTTCACTACAGGCAACGTTCAGAGAGTCAATCCATGCTCAAAAGGCAGGCTGAGTTCAAAGAGTAGTCCAATCCGAGGTCAATACCAAGGGAATCCAAACTAGCAGGCAGGGTGGGGATCAGGCGAAGATGAAGGTCAAGGCACAGGAACAAGGCAGGCAAACAGGGATCTTGAAGTACAAGTTTCAAACACTATCACAAGCATGGCATTAAAGGAGAAGTACAGCCAAAGCTCGTTTGGCTTTACTTCTCCTGTGGATCACAGAAGTGCAGTTCGTTCTGAACTCCTGTGACCCGTTTTCACAAAGCCAGTCAGGATCTACCTACATGCCTGGACTGTCACCCGGCTCAGCCTCTCTGCCAGCCACTCAGAGTCTGAGCCGGCCGATCCCGCCCCCTCCACAGCCCAGCACTCCAGTGAGTGCAGGGGGGGAGGGGGCAGAGCAGACAGTAACCAGCTCTCTGATCAGGGAGCACTGAGAACTGAGCGATCAGCGGTGTTTAATAGCTCAGTTCTCAATCTTGAAAGAGCCGGCAGGGGACAGATGCTGCATCCACCTAGGTAAGTATGATTCTTTAAAAGAAAAAAAAAATTCCCATACTTTTTCTTTTAAGGGCTTGGCAGACTTAAAACAAGTTTGGTCTCCACCCAGAGGCTGTGTCTAAGTCAATCACCCTGCAGGTGGACAGTCAGACAGGGAGAGTGCAGCTCAGCCAAAACCATGATGCTGGAATGAGACCAGTAGCTGCCAAGGAACAGAAAAGTTGCATGCTCCTGACAATGAGATGTCCACTAGTCATTTGAAGTATAAAGAAACAATGATCTTCTGAGTCTTGAGCCCACTATGAAGGCTGGTACCTTACTGAGGGAACATAGGGAAGAATAGAGGGTCCATCGAAACCAACTAGCCCCAACATACAGGTAAAATGGATTGTACCATTTACAGACATGAAAATAATAAGTTGTAGTACACTGAATTGCCACTAGATGTCCCCACCAAAACATGTATACAGTACATACATAATCCAGTGCAACAGTGACAGATACACGATATGTGTTCAAAAACAATTATTCTAAATGAGCGCAAGTCAGTGCTTAGAGGTGCAGGCAGCTAGCAACAAGGTAAATATACAAGCCCTTAGTGTATTAACAAAATTAATGGTTGCCCCATGGTAGTGAGGAGGTAAAACTGCTGGCGATTGCCATAGAGAGCTTAGAGTTGATTTAAATCACACGCTGTCTCTGCTGTGTTTACCTACAGCTTATTGTCCGGTGGGTTATATTGGTAGAGAACAGTCACTTTATTAAGGTGCAAGACATCAAAGTATTATTAAGGCACAGATCACGGACTGGAATTTTGATTGGTTTATGTTTTTTTTTTTTCTTGTGCACAGAGATGAGTACTATCACTGTTTAAGAAATTGATTTAATTTATAATCTTTTGTATGTATATGATTGTTAGCATGATGCGCTGCACCATCCGTTTTATGAAGAACAATTATTATTGCAGCGTTTTCAGATCAGACACTATACAGCAATCAGAGCTAAAAATAGCCACTGATTACTGAATAAATGTCACTGGCAGGGAAGGGGTTAACACTGGGGGCGATCCAGGGGTTAAGTGTTCCCTAGGGAGGTGTTTCTAACTGTGGGGGCAGTGTACTGACTAGAGGAGGAGAGAGATCGCTGTTCCTGATCACTAGGAACAGCAGATCCCTCTCTACTTCCCTGACAGAATGGGGATCTGTCTGGTTACAGTGACAGATTTCCGTTCTGGCTCTCTGAGGAGCGATCGCGGGTGGCCCCCAGACATCGGGGCCACCGGCCATGCGCATCGGCTCCGGCGTCGTGCCGTGGTCCCCCTATCGCTCTCACAGTGGTGTAGTGGTTAGCACTTTCACCTAGCCGTAAAAAGGTTCACTGGTTCGAATCCCAACCACGACACTACCTGCCTGGAGTTTGCATGTTCTCTCTGTGCCTGCGTGTTTTTCCTTCGGGTACTCGGGTTTCCTCTCACACTCCAAAGACATGATGGTAAGTTAGATGGATTCTGTCTAAATTGGCCCTAGTATATGTATGTATGAATGTGAGTTAGGGGACCTTAGATTGTAAGCTCCTTGAGGGTAGGGACTGATGTGAATGTATAATATATATGTAAAGCGATGTGTAAATTGACGGCGCTATATAAGTACCTAAAATAATAATAATAATAAAGTGGCCAACGTACACCTAGGGCGATTCGCGCAGCCGTGCCAAGCTGCCTCAGTACAATGGCGGTGGCTGGTCGGTAAGCGGTTAAAGAGGTGGAGATCTACTTGAACAACAGGAGAGAAGTCAAAGATGGCCAGTCTTAGTGGTAACATTGGTAAACCAATCACACAAGCAGGAAATTATGTTTCTAGGGGGCATCCTGTACACATTCTGTGTACAGAACACCTCCAGGTAGCCATATTGTATTACATTTTTAGAAAAGAGCTGTAGATTGAAAAGGAAAGGTAATTTTTAATAACATTCAATTAGAATATGACGTGTGTCGCAATTGTATAGGATATGTTATTTTTTCTTTATTTGCTATTTTTTCTTCCCCACGAAAGTGGAGTAACCTTTTGACCACTTGCCGACCAGCCGCAGAACATATACTGCGGCAAGTCAGCTCTATTACGCCAAACGACGTACCTGTACGTCTTTTCGTGCAACAGACGGCCGGGGGCACGCGTGCGTGCTGATTGGCCAGAGGGGAATCCAATCAGCGGGTCTGTCGGACGCGATGTCCACAGGCCACCCGTGATCGCTCCACAGAGAGGCAGGACGGGGATGTAAACAAGGCAATTCCCATTCATGACAGGGAAGAACACAGAGATCTTGTTTTCCTGATTAACAGAAACACGGATCTCTGTGTTCTTCCAGTTACTCCATCCCCCACACAGTTAGCAAGCACACTTAACCCTTTGATCACTCCTGGTGTTAACCCCTTCCCTGAGAGTGTCATTAGTACAATACAATGCATATTTTTAGCACTATTTACTGTAATAATGTCACTGGTTCCCAAAAAAGTGTCAGAAGTGTCAGATTTGTCCGCCGCAATGTCGCAGTCACGCTAAAAATCCTGGATCACCGCCATTACTAGTAAAAAAAAAAAATTGCCAAAAAAAATCTCATAGTTTGTAGACGTGATAACGTTTGCGCAAACCAATCAATATACGCTTATTGGGATTTTTTTTTTTACCAAAAATATGTAGCAGAATACATATTGGCCTAAATTAGGGAAGAAATTTTATTTAATTTTTTATTATTTTTTTCATTTTATTGGATGCTTATTATAGCAGAAATTTTAAAATATTGTTCTTTTTTTTTTCAAAATTGTCAGTCTTTTTTTGTTTACAGCGCAAAAAATAAAAAATGCAGAGGTGATCAAAAATCCACCAAAAGAAAGCTCTATTTATGAAAAAAAAAGGACATAAATGTTATTTGGGTACAGCGTCGTACGACTGCGCAATTGTCAGTTAAAGTAACGCAGTGCCGTATCGCAAAAAATGGCCTGGCCATGAAGGGGGTGAAACCTTTCAGGGCTGAAGTGGTTAAATTAAATTTAAATGTATTATTATTATTTTTGGTTTGCCTGGTGTTCTTTCTGTGTTGGCATGCACTGGGCACACAGAAATAAGTTCATACGCATCTAAAAAGGAATGTGCTGAAAAGCAATACCTTGAACATGTATTACACATGCACTCTAACAGAGAATTAAAAGTATTTTTAGACGTGTTAAAATATGGATAGATGCTTAAAAAAAAAAAGATACTGCCGTAAAACAGCATTGTAGCGGTAAAAGTAAGAGAGAGCTTTTAACACGCACCTGTATCATTAGCTGAGTAAATTTCAAGCAAACACTCTTGCTAAATAATAACCCCCGACTGACAGAAAGAAGAATTATTTAAAAAGAAAAAAAAAAAATCTTTCATACATATTGTTCCCGTGTTTACATCTCGTGTCAACATCTGCCGCTGACTTTGATATTTGAATTTTTTCCGCAGTCAGAAATATCCTCCAAATTTAAATTCCATCCAAAGTCATCAAAGGCCCCAGCTGTGTCTCTCAAAAGATGCAGAACTCAAGAAACAAGCCCAACACATCGCAGGGAACCTTCTCAGATCAGGCTTTCAAAACCGCAGCTGAGTTCTGTCAAGAATGTTGTTTTTTTTTTTTTTTTTCCTTTTGGTTGATCCTTGTCAGAAACGGCAACAACACCTCCTCAACAAGAGCCCTAACAAGCCAGAGCTTCAAAGGTGTTCCATGTCTACTCATTAGTTACTAATTGAAAGGTTGCCCGGGCTATTTTTTACCTCGAAAAAAAAGAAAAACGGACAGGCCGAGCCAAAAGTTGCAGAGCGAATTTTGTGAGAGCCAAAACAAAAGGCTTTCCTTCACGCCGGCAGTTCTGACCAGCCTCCTAAGCTGTGACGGACATGCTGGTTTTCTTTTCAATGGCGTATCTTCTATCGGACACAAGAAAAGACAAAAATGAAGTTGAGAAGGACTTGACATCCGTAGCGGCCAAATTCGGCCGGCAATTTGTATTCTTGCCTTTAACAGGAGAAAAGCTTGTAATATTTTCCCTTTCTCTGTGGCCTCTGTGAATGACATCTGACGAATTGAAAATGACCGGACTGGATCGTTAGTGAGGCTGGTTTTCCCGAAAATGTTATACAGTAGGCAGTGGCGTAGCGTGGGTTGTCAGCGCCCGAGGCGAGGCAAGTAGTTTGCGCCAGTGCTGCAAGAACACACAATTGTGCAAATATATGAATAAACAAACAAATTTCATATAACAATCAATAAAAAGCATCCAAAAAACATGGCTATGAATGAACTTCATGGCTATGGATGAACTTTGTATTGATTATTATATAAAATGAGTTTGTTTATTTTATATTTGCACAATTGTGTGTTTTTTCAGTACTTGTGATTTGGATTCACTGAGAGAGGGGCAGAGAGAGACAATGGGATCAGAGGGACGGTGGAGCTGAGCGAAAGGGGGGGGGCTGAGAGAGGGAGAGGGGCCCATCCTCTGGGTCCCCAGTCAGCCTGTTCTCCGGGCCACATGTTACTGCGGAGAGGAAGTTGGAGCAATCCATGCTCTGGAGGCACGGGAGATGCTGCGCCCGCAACTTCTCATTTCTTGGGGGGGCAGGTCAGGGGGGCTAGGTCAAGGAGGAGGCGGCCGCGATGGAACTATTCTGTCCAGCCCCGGACTCTCAGGCAGCCAGCCTATCTGTCCTCCGCTTGGCCCCTCTCTGATCACCACCGTGAGATGGATCCCTCAGCCGCCCGCCCGCACCCCAAGAACGGCCGCTGTTTCTGAACAACGTGGACTCTCCGGCATCATAAGTTTAACAAGGGGCTTTTATCCCCATGCTAGGTGGTCCACACTTTGCGCCTGGGGCGGTGGCCCCCCTCGCACCCCCCAAGCTACGCCACTGACAGTAGGTATCTCCAAACCCCAAATCAGAGACATAAACCACTTGCCGACCGGGCCAAAGTAAAAATACATCATTTGTTTGATGTAGGGTTGCCACCTCATCCCTTTAAACCCGAACACGTATGAATTACACAGGTTCTGCGGCTAATTTAATTCAGATAAGGCCTTTGAGAACGTTTGGATTAAACAAAACTAGTCAGGGCGGTGCAACGCACTGACGTCACTACTACGTGACCCCGCTAGCACGGGCGAACGCTACTTTTTATGCCGGCAATTTTAAAATTTTGTTTTACTATCCTGCTGTTACATTTGTATACCTCTATGTATTGGGAATACATTTTTCACTGAGGTATTACACTACTGGAGTCCCTCTCCTCTTTTTCATGGTTCTTACACAAACTTGGAGGTTTGGTTTTTTACTATGTGGAGTGACTGATCGTAGTAGCTGCAGTGAATGGATCAGCACAACAGACGCTAAGGACCTGCATCGGGACCATAATTCCGTGAAATCAGGTGGATTAACTCCTGTACCCCGCAGAGGGTGATATCTGCAGGCCTGTTAGACCTTGCCACAATGGAGGTTCACCATCTCTGGTAACGTACCCATCTCTTACATACTCACTCACCGTGGTGGATGTGGTCTTCTTTGACATCTGTGGATTCTCTGGGGCATTTCTCCTGCAGCATCATCCCTCCTCTTGAAACACCTCTCAGAGTCTCCCCTTCCCCCCCCCCTTCTTTTCTAGTGTGAAGGAAACATATATATATATTTTTATATATATGTTGGACTTTTTTTTCCTTGCAATATTTTGTTTTTTGCAGTTTGGATTTTTTGTTATAAGGACTTTTTTCAAACACATTAACTTGTATATATATGTATAGTATTGTTGTTACAATATTTGGTGGTTAATATCTCTTTTGACTGACCAATCAGGGAAGCCCATGAGCGAGCCGATGCTGGCGGTAGCTGGGTATGTAGGGTTGCCACCTCATCCCTTTAGGCTGGGTTCACACTGATAGACACGACATTCATCCGACTTTCATCCTACTTTGCTCTGCGACATCAGTCCTACATTGATCCTACATTGGTCCGACATCCATCCGACATTCATGAACAGGATACTACTTTGATCCGACATTGTGCTAGTCTGACTTGTCCTTTGACCAATCAAAACAATCCCAGGGTGAGATAAATTCCTTTTACTGCTGCTGTAATCACCATGTCGGATATCAAATGTTGGATGGTTAGGACAAGGATCCTACTTTGATCCGACTTCAATGATATTCAATGGGCTGAAGTAGGATCAAAGTCGGACAGAAGTAGTACAGGGAGCATTTTTAATGTCGAACCGACTTGTGTCGGACCAGTTAAGACGGCTCTCATAGGGATTCATTGATTTTCACACGTCAAGCGACATGAGTTCCTAATGTCGGAGCGTTTGTCGGACCAGTGTGAACCAGGCCTAAAACCCGAACACTTATGAATTACACAGGTTCTGAGGCTAATTTAATGCAGAATTGCAGATAAGGCACCAAGTGAGTTTAATTACCACCTTAATCAGCCACAGAACCTGTGCAATTAATGTGTGTTCGGGTTTAAAAGGATGAGGTGACAAACCTAGTTTTACGTTAAATACCGGGGTTATGGCAGCAGCATATGAATTACACAGGTTCTGTGGCTGATTAAGGTGGCTGATTAAGGTGGTAATTAAACTCACTTGGTGCTTTATCTGCATTAAATTAGCCTCAGAACCTGTGTAATTCATATGTGTTCAGGGTTAAAAGGGATAAGGTGGCAACCCTAGTATAGAGAAAAGTGAGGCCAAGATGGCCGGAACTCGTTGCTATACCCTTAGAGGACAGGAGCGACGTCTGACATCACTTCCGGTTCCCGGGTCAAAAGTATTTTTTATTTATTTTTAAAAGCAAAAGTTAAAAAGAAAAACATTTATTTATTTTTTTGATCTTTTGCTTTTAAACGTAAATAGGAGATTTGTGTTTTTTTTTTTTTTTTTACCCCAGATCTCTCAATAAAGAGGACCTGTTATCTTTAATTCTGTTACAAGGGCTGTTTACATTCCTTTTTAAAGGAATAAAAGTGATAAAAAAATAAATTAAAAAAACGTGTAAAAATAAAAAGTAAAAGAAATAATACAAAACATTTTTGAAGTGCCCCATCCCTCCGTGCTCACGTGTAGAAGTGAACATATGGACAAGTTGCACAAGCATATGTAAACGGTGTTCAAACCACACATGTGAGGTATCGCCGCGAACGTTAAAGCGAGAGCAATAATTCTAGTGCTAGACCTCCTCTGTAACTCTAAACAGGTAACCTGTAAACATATTTAAAATGTCGCTAGGAAGATTTTTAAGTATCGTAGTTTGTCTCCATTCCACGAGCATGCGCAATTTTAAAACATGATATGTTAGGTATGTAATTACTCGGTGTAACATCATCTTTTATATTTTACAAAAAAATTGGGTTATCTACAGTGTTTTCTTGCATTAAAATGTATTTTGTCCAAAGAAATTAATTGAAAGACAGCTTATGTGTGACATAAAATATTGAAACAATCTGCATTTTATTCTCTAGGGTCTCTACTAAAAAATATATATATATATATATATATATATATATATATATATATATATATATATATATATATGTGTGTGTGTGTGTATATGTGTATATATATATATATATATATATATATATAGCTATATATATATATATATATATATATATATGTAGCGGCACCCCCGTAGGAGCTGCTGGTTTAGTTGTGGGTCTTTGCACGTTATCTATAGCCCCGTACACACGGTCGGACTTTTGCCCAACAAACTTCGTTTTGAGCAAGTTGGATCAACAATCCGACCGTGTGTACGCTCCATCGGACAAACTTTTTTTGCTTTTTTCTTGTTTTCATTGGACAAAAGTTGGGTCTGCAAACGGACAAACTTTTGCCGAACAAAAGTCCGATGGAGCAAAGTCCGACCGTGTGTACAGAAAACCATCGGACTTTTGTCCGATGGACAAAACAACTAATGTTAAAATCAACCAACAATAGCAGAAGTTGACCAAAGGGTGGCAGTAAAGAGCAGAAAAGAGCAGAAAAACCACGTGATGTTGCAAAAAGTTTTTGGAAAGTTTGCAGAAAAGTCCGAGCGTGTGTATGCTATGGGTGTTCCCGACCAACTCCGTTCGGACAAAAAAACACGGAAAAGTCCGATGGAAGTCCGACCGTGTGTACGGGGCTTTACTGTTCCAAGTGTTCGGCTCAGGAGTTCTCCTTGAAGAGTCTATCCATAAGAAATGTCTGCACCGACATAAAGTCTCTTTTAAGGGTTTTATTTGAACAAAATGTTCCAACAGAGGGGGTAGAGGAATGGGGAGGACTCAGGTATCTTACTTGTCAATCGCGGAAACTTCTAGGTCCAGAGGAGCAACTGTCTCAACGCTGGACTCAGCCACCACCGGATTGGCCCAATCTCACTAGCTCAGCAGCCGGTGCAAAGCTCGATCAATAGAATAGTCTCTGCCACAGACTTGGTATTGGAATTTGTTCAATAGAATAGTCTCTGCCACAGACCTGCATATCCCCTCACTGGGTTAGCTCCCTCAGAAAGAACACAGCTCTCAGTGCCAGGATCTTTCAGCCGCTCCGGCAGCACTGTGAGGTAGATTTTGGGATCCAGGTGCCTCCTCCAATTTAGTCCTCACTTGCTCGGTCCCTTCCATCAGGCAAGGCGACACAAGATCATCCCTGGATCAGTAGGCCCCAGCAACTCCTGGGCCTACATCTCAGTTGCGAGGCCTCGGGCCAACGTGGCCCCGAGGCGGGAACTGCCAACACATCCCTGAGGCCAGGAGGGCCCTCGGGTGAGGATCGAAGAAGACGACCCCCAATTCTCCTCCACCCTAATGGCGTCTGTGACTTAAGTACCCTCTCCCGGCATGCACAGCGGGTTCACCACGCCCCCCTGGGCTGCTGCTGGGAAAGAGGTACCCAATACGTTAAGCCTGTTGCCTTTCCAACCCTGACAAGCGGTGACAGCGACACCCACCCGCAGGGGGAAAATCATGCAACCAACCGAACTGAAACAGTGCCACAATTTGAATAAACGATCTCTCTGGGCTAAACTAATGCCCAGACAACTAAATTTCAACATATAGCGCCCACTCATTGGGAGCAGGGCACTACATATATATATATATATATATATATCCACTTGCCGCCCGCCCTATAGCGGATTGACAGCGGCAAAGTGGTTTTAAAATCCTGACTGGACGTCATATGACGTCCTCAGGATTTTAAGCCACTGCGCGCCCCCGGGGGCGCGCATCGCGGTGATCGTTGTTTCAGGGTGTCAGTCTGACACCCTGCAACACCGATCTAGGTAAAGAGTCTCCGACGTAGACACTTTACCACGTGATCAGCCTTCTCCAATCACGGCTGATCACATGTAAACAGGAAAAGCCGGTAATTGGCTTTTCCTCACTCGCGTCTGTCAGACGCGAGTAGAGGAGAGCCGATCGGCTGCTCCTCTGACAGGGGGGGTTTGTGCTGATCAATTATCATCACAGCCCCCCCGAGGATGCCCACACTGGACCACCAGGGATGTCACTGGACCACCAGGGATGTCCAATACAAGGTATGCCTCCCTAGACCACCAGGGATTGAACTCAGTGCCCCCTAATGGATGCCAATTAGTGCCCCTAATGGATGCCTCTAGAAACGGCACATCATGCCCTTTCTAAAGTGCGCATACGCCAAATACATCGGCGCGTGCGCAGAAGACGACAGCGTTCTGGGACATTGTAAATATCTCCTAAACCGTATAGGTTTAGGAGATATTTCCATCACCTACAGGTAAGCCTTAATATAGGCTTACCTGTAGGTAAAAGTGGTTGTACAGGGTGTACAACCACTTTAACTACTTGCTGCCCACCCACAGTAGATGTACTGCGGGCAGCACAGGCAGGCTGGACAACCTACCTGTACGTGCCCCTGCTGACCCATGCTGTGATTGGACACAGCACAAGTTTGGTAGCTGATTTCAGCCAATGATTTTAGATGAAGCTAGCTTATGGGCTGTGTCTAATCACACACAGGGTTCTTTATTTACAAACACACAGAACTTTGTGTACTCAGAACAGAGATCTGGCTGTTTCTTCTCCCTGAAAAGCAGGACGAAAAAACAACCAGATAGTAACGTAAAAGCAACATACATTACATATTGTTAAAGTGTTATTAAAATCTGATTTTTTTTTTTTCATTTAAAATAACAAACATGCCATACTTATCTGCTCTGTGCAGTTGGTTTTGCACAAAGTAGCTCTGATTCTCCTCTTCCCGGGTCCCTCTTCTGTGCTCCTGACCCCTCCCTCCTGTTCACTGCCCCCACAGCAAACAGCTTGCTATGAGGGCACCCGAGTAGACTCACTTCAGAGCGGCTGCTCTGTGTGTCCATTCACACGCAGCCGCGGCGTGGCCCCACCCCCGCTCTCTACTCATTGGCTCACTGGCTATGATTGGCAGTAGCGGGAGCCAATGCTGTCTCAGCCCATAAGGAGGGAGAGACCCGGGACAGCTGAGGCTCTTGTGCACATCGCTAGATCAAGATGGGGCTCAGGTAGGTATTGGGGGGGGAGGGCAGCGGCTGGGGACTGCTTCTGCACACAGACGGTTTTTTACCTTCATGCATAGAATGCATAAAAGTAAAAAACCTTAAGCCTTTACAACCACTTTAAGCACACAGTTAACCCATTGATTGGCCCAAGATGTTAACTCCTTCCCAGCCAGTGTCATTAGTACAGTGTCAGTGTACAGTATTCTCACTCATCACTGTATTAGTGTCACTAGCAATGTTAGTATGTAACCCTCCCAGATAGTTTATATTTGCATCAGATTGCCCGCCACCCTATCACAGTCCCACTATAAGTCACTGATCACTGCCATTACATTATAGTGTCTATAGCTGCGTAAATTCCACTATATATACCAGGGATATGCAATTAGCGGACCTCCAGCTGTTGCCAAACTACAAGTCCCATGAGGCATAGCGAGACACTGACAGCAGCAAGCATGACACCCAGAGGCAGAGGCATGATGGGACTTGTAGTTTTGCAACAGCTGGAGGTCCGCTAATTGCATATCCATGATATATACCATAGATTGTAGATACTATAACTTTCATACAAACCAATTAATATACACTTATTGGGATTTCTTTTTTTTTTTTTTTACCAAAGACGTGTAGCAAAATACATTTTGGCCTAAATTTATGAGGAAATTGTATTTATTCATTTGATTATTTTTATTGGATATGTCTTACAACAGAAAGTATAAAATATTGTGGGTTTTTTTTTTCAAAAATGTCTGTCTTTTTTTCATTAATATAATAAAAAATAAAAAAAAACAGTGGTGATCAAACACCACCTAAAAAAAAGCTATATTTGGAATAAAATTTTATAAATATCATTTGGGTACAGTGCTGCATGACAGCGCAACTGCCAGGTAAAGTAGCGCAGTGCTGAATAGAAAAAAATGCTTTGGTCATGAAGGGGTTAAAACTTTCCAGAGGTCAAGTGTTTTTTTTTTTTTTATTGATCCTGTTTTGTATCTGAATAGTACTCCTCCAGCCCCTTTTAGTCAATTATTGGCTACAAGAATTCTTGCATCGGCTGCATAACTAGAACTTTCATACAAACCAATTAATATATACTTATTGGAATTTATTTATTTATTTATTTATTTTACCAAAGACATGTAGCAGATCGAATTTTAAATGTATTTTTATTGGATATGTCTTACAACATAAAGTATAAAATATTGTTGTTTTTTTGTTGTTTTTTTTTTTTTCAAAGCGTCTTTTTTTTTTGTTTATACAAAAAAAATTGAAAACCCATTTTTACTGTTTTTTTAGCCTGTTTTGTATCTGAATACTCCTCCAGCCCCTTTTAGTCACTTATTGTCTACATGAACTCTGGCATCGGCTGCACAACATTGTTTTGAACCAGTTTGATGAGGGTGACAAGAGCGGACCATGCCCACGCAGCATGTGTTGGCATCACCATTTGTAGTCTCAACCATGTGACAGGTACATGTACCATTTTTGGCAAGCACTGCAACACATATTATATACAGTCAGGTCTATAAATATTGGGACATCGACACAATTCTAATCTTTTTGGCTCTATACACCACCACAATGAATTTGAAATGAAACAAACAAGATGAGCTTTAATTTGAGGGTATTTACATCCAAATCAGGTGAACAGTGTAGGAATTACAACAGTTTGTATATGTGCCTCCCACTTTTTAAGGGACCAAAAGTAATGGGACAGATTAACAATCATAAATCAAACTTTCACTTTTTAATACTTGGTTGCAAATCCTTTGCAGTCAATTACAGCCTGAAGTTTGGAACGCGATGACATCACAAGACACTGGGTTTCATCCCTGGTGATGCTCTGCCAGGCCTCTACTGCAACTGTCTTCAGTTCCTGCTTGTTCTTGGGGCATTTTCCCTTCAGTTTTGTCTTCAGCAAGTGAAATGCATGCTCAATCAGATTCAGGTCAGGTGATTGACTTGGTCATTGCATAACATTTAACTTTTTTCCCTTTAAAAAGTCTTTGGTTGCTTTCGCAGTATGCTTCGGGTCATTGTCCATCTGCACTGTGAAGCGCCGTCCAATGAGCTCTGAAGCATTTGGCTGAATATGAGCCGATAATAATATTGCCCGAAACACTTCAGAATTCATCCTGCTGCTTTTGTCAGCAGTCACATGATCAATAAATACAAGAGAACCAGTTCCATTGGCAGCCATACATGCCCACGCCATGACACTACCACCACCATGCTTCACTGATGGGGTGGTATGCTTTGGATCATGAGCAGTTCCTTTCCTTCTTCATACTCTTCTCTTCCCATCACTCTGGTACAAGTTGATCTTGGTCTCACCTGTCCATAGGATGTTGTTCCAGAACTGTGAAGGCTTTTTTAGATGTTGTTTGGCAAATTCTAATCTGGCCTTCCTGTTTTTGAGGCTCACCAATGGTTTCCATCTTGTGGTGAACCCTCTGTATTCACTCTGGTGAAGTCTTCTTTTAAATTTGTTGACTTTGACACACATACACCTACCTCCTGGAGAGTGTTCTTGATCTGGCCAACTGTTATGAAGGGTGTTTTCTTCACCAGGGAAAGAATTCTTCGGTCATCCACCACAGTTGTTTTCCGTGGTCTTCCGGGTCTTTTGGTGTTGCTGAGCTCACCGATGCGTTCTTTCTTTTAAGGGATGTTTCAAACAGTTGATTTGGCCACACCTAATGTTTTTGCTATCTCTCTGATGGGTTTGTTTTGTTTTTTTCAGCCTAATGATGGCTTGCTTCACTGTTAGTGACAGCTCTTTGGATCTCATATTGAGAGTTGACAGCAACAGATTCCAAATGCAAATAGCACACTTGAAATGAATTCTGGACCTTTTATCTGCTCCTTGTAAATGGGATAATGAGGGAATAACACACACCTGGCCATGGAACAGCTGAGCAGCCAATTGTCCCATTACTTTTGGTCCCTTAAAAAGTGGGAGGCACATATACAAACTGTTGTAATTCCTACACCGTTCACCTGATTTGGATGTAAATACCCTCAAATTAAAGCTGAAAGTCTGCAGTTAAAGGACAACTTGTTTGTTACATTTCAAATCCATTGTGGTGGTGTATGGAGCCAAAAAGATTAAAATTGTGTCGATGTCCCAATATTTATGGACCTGACTGTATGTATAGTATCAGGGATATTGACTTGGCACTGCTGTTTTGCAGCCTGGCCTGTCACATAGTTTTTTACTAGCTTTTTAAATTATTTTAGGAATGAAAACTTGGGACTTGTAAAATTCCATTCTTCATTTTTTTATAATTTTTTTATTTTTTATTTATATATTTCTTTTTGGTAATAGACACAAAAATGACTCTGCGTGTCTCTCTGTGAGCGGTCACAGTATCCCTTCCTGTGTAGCTGGCCTGGTATGACCTGACATTTACAGTCAATATATCTGAACTTCGGGATAGGTCATGTGATCATTGACAGTTGGCATTTTATACAGTTGCTGTAATGAAGCCTATTAATAATCTTTATTATGTTACATTATCTCAGAAATGTGAAACCGGTTAAACACATATCAATGTGTTTTTTATTTTTTATTTTTTGTTGATAAAGGACACAAATATGAGTATGAATTTCCTTCTGTGAGCAGCCATAGTATTCCATCCTCAGTGTAAATGGCCCAGTCTGACCTGACATTTCTAGCTGATATACATGAACTTCAAATGTAACAGCAGGTTATGTCATGTGATTATTTAGCACTGGTATTTTATACGGTTGCAGTGAACACATTAAAGACTATTTAAAGACCTCTCTGCATTGAGCCTTTTAAAGTGCACTGCTTAAATGTATATTGTGCAACATTTACTATAGGCACAAATGCATAGAGTAGGGTAGGGGCACAAAATTGCCTGGTGTAGTTCCCCAAATTGGCCACTGGATGTCACTATAGTTAGACTTGGGAGCTCTGTAATGAAAAGTAGGTAGTGTAGTTGCCTAAGTAGCCACTAGAGGTCCACAGTGTAGTGAGTGGGGTGTACCATAGATAGCGAGGAAGTGCCAATGGCACGTTCAGCTGTCAGACTTGGAGACCAGTAGCTATAGCATTAGAGAGGCTCCCAGCAAGATAAGTAAATAAGCAGAGCACCCTGGTGGATGAAGCAGGCTTACGAGGTGTGGGGTCTAAACACTAACCAGTATTTAGCAGAGCTCCTGATGGTGGAGATGGGTTTTGCTGCATATTAATACAAGGTCACGCTCTTTAAGATCACCCCACAAGGAGGTGAGCAACCTGGGGCCCAGTAGCAGATTTAGAAAGTAGGGATCAAGCAGAAGTTTTGTCAGTAAACAAGCCAAAAGTCAGTACCAAGTGGTTGCAGGTTGGGTTCAAGCAGAAGCATAGTCAAGGAACAAGCCAATCGCCCCACCAGGAGATGAGCAATCTGGGGTCCAGTAGCAGATTTAGCAGGTAGGGATCAAGCAGAAGCATAGTCAGTAAACAAGCCAAAAGTCAGTACCAAGTGGTTGCAGGTTGGGTTCAAGCAGAAGCATAGTCAAGGCACAAGCCAATCGCCCCACCAGGAGATGAGCAATCTGGGGTCCAGTAGCAGATTTAGCAGGTAAGGGATCAAGCAGAAGCATAGTCAGTAAACAAGCCAAAAGTCAGTACCAAGTGGTTGCAGGTTGGGTTCAAGCAGAAGCTTAGTCAAGGAACAAGCCAATCGCCCCACCAGGAGTTGAGCAATCTGGGGTCCAGTAGCAGATTTAGCAGGTAAGGGATCAAGCAGAAGCATAGTCAGTAAACAAGCCAAAAGTCAGTACCAAGTGGTTGCAGGTTGGGATCAAGCAGATGCAAGGTCAAGGAACAAGCCAAAGGTCGATAAACAGTGGTAGTGGAGATAAGGACAGCTGCAGGTACGCAATTGAGCAAGATATCGACTTGAGAGAGCACAATAATCTGGAGACATAAAAACAGGAAGTGCATGGGAGGTGCAAAGAGTTTAAGGTTCACAAGAAACAAGAGACAAAGCAAGAAAGTCCAAAGGATCAGTCAGAGAGCTGTCCAGCATCTCAGGTGGCTCAGCAAGAAGAGCCACTGTCTGACGCAGCGGATGTTGTGGGTTCAGATACCAATCCTGGCAGGCAGACCTGCCCCTGCCTTGGGTAGAGGGTTCTATATAAATAGTCTGCCTAAAGTGGGTTGGTCATGGGACGCTTTACAAGAACCAGGGCATGCAAAGATATAATCTTTGAGGCTCTAGCTTTTGGGAGATTCATTTTAGGGCAGAAGCAGGAAAGCACAGGTGCAGAACTTGTTGAACTACTCATTCCTTGGGTATGGGATGTATGACTCTGGCAAACCCATGAAGGTATGGGCTGGTCATTGACTTGGCTGTCATCTCTGCTTTTACCTGTTTGCAAGTTAAGTAGTATGTTGTTGCTGTTGGAATGACTGAAAAGTGTTTTAAAGGGAAGGGAAGGGCCCAAAATATTCAAAAGAAGAGTGAAGATCTATTTTCACATAAAGTTTGCCTAAATCAGGACAGGCAGTATAGTAAATGCAATATTAATAAACTATAATAATAGTAGTAATAAATAATAGTAAACTTTTTTTTCAGCTGTTTTATACTGAAAACTGAAAACTTCAGTTTAGTTTTCCTTAAGAACCTCCCTAAAGAGGCCCCCCTCCTGTCCCAGGCCCCACAGCAGCTGCATGGGCCACTATGGCCATTGTTACACCACTATTTACAGCTATTTTCTTTTTAAGGTAAACCTAGATAATCTGATGTCTAGAGGGACATGGATGCCGTCCTGGTCATGTGATCCAGTTGCTGCAGCAGCCAGAAATGTTCACTCGCACCCCTTGGTATGTCTAAGACAAACAGCCATTGATTTGCGGTTGAAACAAGAAAGCAGCCTTGCCATTGCGTTACTGGAGCTTAGCAATTAGGAAAGCCACTCTTCTCATGAAAGCAATCCCATGGGACTCTTTTCAGTGCACTTGTGCCTTGCCCTTTGCATGTAATAATCTGGCTTAATTAAGCATGCATCTGACGGAAAATGTTTGTGCAATACTGTCTTCGAGGAACCCATTAAACATTGATAATCTGGCTTTCAAAGCCACCAGCATGCAAGCAAAGTAACGGCCAGCCCTTTTTATTCGCAAAATAGCTTTATAATTGATTTTTATGCTTCCGCAGCAATACCATTCATGCAAATGATGATGTGTGCAGTATTTTATTACAGACGATGATCGAATGGATAGTTAATTATTTCTTTTATTGTTTGGATGGACAAAAGGAATTATAACGAGAGTGATGGACGAGGCAGAGAAAAATGAAGAGAGAATAGAAAAAGAAAGAAAAGAAAGGAAGAGAGGAGAGAAGAAAGAAAGAGTAAAGGAAAATGGGAGACAAATGGAAGACAGGAAGGATGAAGAAAGGAAAGAGAAGGGGTAAAGGAAAGAGAAACGGTGAAGGGCAAGGAAAATTAACAGGAAAAAGGGAAAGGAAAAAGAAAATGAAACGAGGAAAAAAATTAAAAGGAGAAAGGGAAAAGTGAAATTAAAGGGAAACGTAGAAGGGAAAAGAAAAGGGGAAAGTAAAATCGAAAGGGGGGAAGGATAATAAAAAGAGGAAGGGGGAAGGGAACATGAAAACAAAGAGTGGACAGGGGTGAAGAGAAAGGAAAATTAAAAAGGGGAGAGGGGTGAAGGGAAAGAACAACAAAAACGGGACAGTGAAAAAGGAAAGGGAACATGGGAAATGGAAAAGGAAAGAAAAGAAAAGGGGAACAGAGGAATAGGTAAGGGAAAGGAGAAAAGGAAAGGAGATAGAAAAGGGAAACAGAGAAAAGGAGAAGAAAAGGAGAAAAGAAAAAAAATGGAACAAGGGAAAGGGGAAAAAAGAAAGGAAATAGGACTGAAATAGGAAAGAGGGGGACAGGGAAGGAAGGGTGAAGAAAAATACAAATTGAACAGTGGAAAATAAAGGAGACAGAGGACGGAAAAATATAAGAAAAAGGAAGAAGAAAAGGAAAAGACACAGGGGAATAAGAAAAAGGAAAATGGATATGAGAATGAAAAGGGGACAGGGGAAAGAAAAGGGAAAGGGGAAAGGAAAATAAAAAGAGATGGGAGAAAGGAAAGAAGAAAGAGAAAGGAAAATGAAAGGGGGGAAAGGGAAAAAGAAGAGGGGAATAGGAAAGGTAAAAGGAAAGAGAGCGGAATGGGAAAATTAAAGTTTATCCACAACCAAAATATCTCATAGAGTGAGGAAGAATTAGAACTCCTGCCAAGTTTTACTGCTATTGGAGACTTTGGTGGAGAAAGTCTTTAGCCCCGTACACACGATCGGATAACCTATGGATTTTCGTCCGATGGATTTGTCCATCGGAAATACGATGAAACTGTTTTTCATCAGTCTTGCCCACACACCATCAGTCAAAAAACCGCCGTTCCAAACGCGGTGACGTAAAACACTCCGATGAGCCGAGAAAAATGAAGTTTAATGCTTCTGAGCATGCGTCGACTTGATTCTGAGCATGCGTGGGTTTTTGATCCGATGGACTTGCCCATAGACGATCGGAGTTTTCGGAAAAATTTAAAACATGTTCTATTTTTTAAAACCGATGGAAAAAAGACCGATGGGTCCCATACACGATCGGTTGGTCTGATGAAAACCATCCATCGGACGGTTTTCATCAGTCAAACCGATCGTGTGTACGGGGCTTTTCACTTCTCGTCTGGTAAGAAGTTTGTCCCCAGGACAGGAAAAGAGGGAACATTTCCCTAACCAAATTTTGATTAGCCATAAAACCTGATAGGGGTTCTGACCTATTCCCATTCCTTTCAGAACTAAAATAAAAAATTTGGGGTATAGATACACTTGGTTGTAAAAATGAAAGGGAAATGAAAAAGAGAAAAGAAATGAGAAAGGGACAAGGAAAGAAAATATTATTGTAAAAATGAAATAGAAAAGGATTGGAGAATGAGAAAGTGTTACGATATTTACCCATGACAGGTGATGTCTAAGTGGCATCTTGGTCTTCACCAGGGCACCCCCACCCACCCCAGGGGTGATGAGCTTGTAGGCAGGTGCAGCCTGCTTTCTCCACTGTAGGTGGAGCTCATCTGTAGCGACAGTACAGTTGGAGGGGAACATGGTTCCTCTATAGCTTCCTGGGTTACTTGGGAAGCTATCCGGTTGGATGCTGCCACCCAATGTGACTCTCGCAGCCATCTTGGGTCAGGCAGAGCCTATTTAAGCCCCTGGTTGCCAGGCTTGGGGCCCTTTTGCGAGTGGGTAGAGTAGGGACAGATACCCCGCCAGAACTAACGACATGGGAAGGTTCCTGATGAGCAGGGAAAGCGTAAGGCTCACAAATTCTTTGGACATTTTCCTGCTTGGGCACGAGACAGCCAGGCCGCATTCTGCCCCTCCTGGCAGGCACTGTCAGTTTGGTTGAAACCTGCTCTCTACACTCTGTTGGAACTGTGAGTGTTCCCATGTGGGCTGTCTTCCCACTGGGGTTATTGTGAACTGTCTCTGCATTACATCAATACAAGTTCTTTACATCGCATTTGGACTGTATGTGTTATTGCCGCTGCACTACGCTGCACCCCACTTACAGGCTGCTGGCCTTAATTTCCAAAGGACTACTTTGCTGCAAGGTGGCAGCCCTCAAGTTCGCACCTATGGCCCCTGGAGTTACTGTAAGAGCCAGTTTACACCATAGAAACGCAGTCTGGATGCGTTCCAGGTGCTTTTCTGCATGCAAGTTTTTGACGCGTTCCAGTGCGTTTTTGATGCGTTTTTAATGCAGTCCAGTGCATTTTTTCACTCTCTTTTTTTCTTAACCTTAAACAAGGACATGTGTGTTCCAGTTCGTTTCTGGTGCGTTTAGGTGCGTTACAGTGCGTTTTTGATGCGTTTTACAGCGTTCCAGTACAGTCCAGTGCAGGAAAAATGCAGCATGTTCTACTTTTTTTCTGAAACTGAAACATACTGGAACTGCAAGCACTGGTGTGAACTATGCCATTAAAAACCATATAACCTACTTTCCATGCGTTTTTGATGCAGAAAAACCCCCGCACTGGACTGCATTTGGTGTGAACTGGCCCTAACAGAAAGGCAAGGGTAAAGGATAGCAGGATAGAGACATTTTTAAATCTTAAATGTTGAGTAAAAGTAGAAAAGAAAAAGGAAATGAGATTGGTTATAAACGGGAAAAGTAAACAGGAACAGGGAAAGGAAAAAAGTAATAGGGAAAATAAAATGAACTATAGTAAATGTGCCCTTTTTTTTTTTTTTAAGAGGAACACGGTTTATACGTTTTCTATAAAATGGCATCCATTAGTACATATTACCTATAATTAAAGTTGGGACTCTGGGCAAAATAAAAAAGGACATGTATGATACAGACTGTCACTAGAATTAACACACAGGTTGTTCTACAAGGGTGGCTACGCTGCTCCTCCATAAATACAGTGGAGGAGTGGGGGTAGCCACTTCAAGACAGGAAAGGTGTTACCGACCAAGTAACAATATTGTAAATAAAGCTTGCAAAAAACAAAACAAAAGCATGGACTACATCTAAGGACTAGTAAGCTGCAATAAAGTACTCTTTTCAGGTTAAGAAACACTTTAATCCCCCCCAACCCTCTGAATGCAGCCCACTTGGTCAAATACCTTACCTTTCTCCCCATTCCAGCAAGTTTCACTGTGTGGCCCCAGGCTTTGCAACTGTAATTTCTCACTACATGTCGTAGCCCAATTCATACCTTTGGATGGGCCATAGTGGCCTCCAGTAACACAGCAGAATATGACTGCCCCAGGAATAAATTGGGCCAGTGAAAACATACAGTAAGACGTGGCCCCAGTCGGGATGCTTCATTGCAAAGGCCATTGAACACCACACAGGGTCATACATTGACGATCTCTGGATAGGGAAGGAAGGTAAGGTATGTTCCCGGGAAGACTACACTCAGGAGTTGGGGGGATTCATTCATAAAGTTGTCCTTTAAAGTAATATAGTCTGTTATCTTGATCCATACAATTAGCTGTGATTTGAAGACCAGAAACCAACAGGTGTCATTCAGTACCTTAAACCTTTCAAAAGTTTGCTGCAGATGTCCTGGAAGCCCCCTGCACTCTGAGTGACTGCAGCAAGCAAATTTCAGCTTTCCGAAAAGTCAGCATCTGAGAGTGAATGGCTGTCCTTGGCCAGCCTGAATTTTACAGAGGTAAAGGGCTCTTGCAGATAACACAGAAAACCTGCAAAGAGTCTCAGGAGGCTGGTGACCCTGTGCTTTCATTCCAGGGAGACCAAAGTGACAAGTGCAATTCAGCATTTGAATGTACTGCTCAAATCTGGAAGCACAATACAGACTATGCATATGTTGTCCTAGACCTGGTGAGGGTATCTTGTAGGGCAATAGGCTAATAGGGGTCATATGTGCACTTTTCTCTCTAAGCAGCATAATTGAATCAGCAGGCTTGCTTCTAACACTGGTTTATTGCTAATAAATGTACCGGTAACCATTTGCTTCATACTGCTTTTCTTGTTTGCAGGGTTAGGTCCTGATTACTATGTGTAGCGCCCTCCTCACTCCCCTCTTTTTCTTCAGCTCGTCTTTCTCTTGTCTAGGGGTACCTTAGAGGGGAAGGGAGTGGGGACACCACGCCTGGCCTTCACCACAGGTGTCAGTGTGGTATAAGCAAAGTTATTTTACCTTCGGGTCAGTGCTGTGCACCTGGAGCCTCCACCGAGAGTTACCTTGAACAATGTCTGTCAGGAAATGAGCCCCACACCATTAAAGTCCAACACTCCTTTATTCTTCTCGAATGAACACAATCAGTTGAACTCCCTTGGTAGAAACAGAACAGAAAAGGAGGTGTGGATGCGAGTAGGCCCAGACACAATGTGTTCTCCACTTTCCTCCCTGAAAGTGGGTTGCGGTCTCCGAGCGAGGGGAATTTCCTTCCAGGCGGTCTCCGATGAGAGGCTCACCTGTCACCGGCAATATGCTGCACCGGGTCTTCGAGTGAGGAGCTCCCCCCGGTCCATTACGCCTTCCGGATTTGGGTACCCAATCCCTGGGTACCCTAGGATCTCCTTCCCTCGCGGAACTCAGTGTTGGGCACTGAGCTCCAGACCTCCATTCGAGTACCTCACCCCAAGCTAAAGGTGCCTGGGATGGAACACGACCTCCGGCTGTCCTCTAGGCCTAGGCCGCCTAGAGGACCGACACGAACCACCGCCCACAGGCTGAAGGTGCCTGGGACTCGACCCCGTGACAAAGATGGCCGGCCCCTTTATACCCTCTCCCAGCAATCCCAGCAAGCACGGCAAGTTCCTCGCCCCACCATACCGCTGCCGAGGGAGGACAAAAAGGAAGCACATTACACAGCAATGATTCAACCCCAGCCCAGGGCGACAGGGCCACCTGCTGGGCTGCAGGGAATTACACATCACTAATGTCTCTGCCAAGTTCAAATTACACCCGGGAAAGTACATACCCGCTACATATATATTTACTTTAAAACTGAATTATATTTATGGATTTTATTGCATAGCTAGATTGGTTTGGACCATGTAAGTATGCCTACTTCATACCTGTGGGATCCCTGTGGAATCTGGAAATTACTACTACAGTTATGGCCACTACCTTCTGGGTCCCCTGCAGCTGCCTGACTGCATAGTAGCAATAGGGGGTTGATCCCTCAGAATGGGCCCATTTACAGAATGCCTTGCATTAACTCAATAAAATCCAAACAAAGGCTAAGGTAGCATCTCTACTAATAGTACCTTGATAAAGTATGACAGGGGCACTTTGATGTTGGTGCATCCATGATTTATAAGCAGCTGGGGCTAATTCTGCTAACTGGGTAAATATATGACTAAAGTATCACTTCTGAATGGACTGTCCCTTAAAGAGGAGTTTCACCCTCCCCCCTATATTTTTTTTTCTTGATGCCCAACTTATCTGATGCTGAGTTAGCCACACTTCAGATACTTACCCACACAGAGGATCCAGTGTTGTCCTGCTGAGAACCTCTTTTCTGCAGCTGTCGCTGGGAACCGTGCCACCATGTTTATCTGTGACATCATTGGGAGGCTGCACCAGCTCTTCCGGATTTTGGTGCAGCCTAGGAATGATGATGCTGCCCATGGCTCCTGGGATATGCAGTGATGTAATTCGCCTAGGCGAGTGACGGGGGGAGAGGGGGGCAGGCCGTAACTAAATAGAAAAAAGAACCCAATATATGAGCAGCAGAGGGTTGGCGGGATGCAATGGAGCTAAGTCATTGGAGTGGGTGAAGATCCACTTTAAGCAAAGACAGACAGGGTTTCATCATTGTATGAGCTTGATGCATAGGCATTGATATTGAGTACCCCCATCCCCTTTGTTGTTATAAGAGCCTCCTTCTGGGAAGACATTCCGTCTTCTTGGAAGGATTTCCACAAGATTTTGTCGTGTGTCTATGGGACTTTGTTCCAATTTAACCAAAAGAGTTTTTGTGAGGTCAGGTACTGATGTTGAACTAGAAAACCTGGGTTGCAATCGGAGTTTGTATTCATCCCAAAGGTGTTCTTTAGATTTGAGGTCAGTATCTGTGCAGGACACTATAGGTCGTCTACACCAAACTTATTAAACCATGGCTTTATGGAATTGGCATTGTACACAGGGGGACAGTCATACCAGAACACAAAAGAGCTGAATGCAAACAATAATTAATGCTAAAGCAGTAACAGTACCCTTCACAAGAAACAACTGAACCAGATACCTTTGGTCATATAGGTAGGTGTGGTGGTCAGATGTCCTCAAACCTTGGGCCATATGGTGTACCAAATAGACATTACTTCAATTCATATGAGTTAATGGTAATTTTTGGCCTTTACTGGGCAAAAACATCTTGAATAGTTTTTTTATTTCTTATGAACTGTAACATAACTGAAGAAGTAAAATGTGAACATTTTCCGCATTAAATAGATTGGCATGAGTAGAAGAAGCTTAAGTTCCAGGCGCTTGTTAGTTACGGTGAGGTATAAAGAAGAAAATGTGTCTCAGCGTGAGTCCCCTTTATGGTAGGAGCAAAAAAAAAAAATCATCACTGCTCATCATGTGTGAATGCGGCTCAATGGGGTATGATTTTTTCCTATATAAATATCACAAGTACAGCTTGACTAGCACAGGCTGAATTATGTGTAGGCTGAGATGCTCTCAATGCCATTTATTTGAAATTATTTTGACTTGCCCACACCTTTTGTATTTTTTTTTTTTTTTTTATCTGAATAAATGTAAGAATAGGAACACATTGTCCCCTGTTACAGGAGTCCAACTTGAGTCCATCCGGTGTCGATGAGGTTGGAGCTTATGTGGGAGGAGGACAGCACTGTCCTCCAACTTGACAGTGTTCAGGTCTTACTTGGCAAAGTCTCAGTGCCATTTATCTGAAATTATTTTGACTTGCCCACACCTTTGTATTTTTTCTTTTAATCTGGATAGACGTAAGAATAGGAACACATTGTCCCCGTTATAGGAGTCCAATCTGAGTCCATCCGGTGTTGATTGATGAGGTTGGAGCTTATATGGGAGGATGACGGCTTGCCCCCCCCAACCCCCAACGTGACAGTGTTCAGGTCTTACTTGGCAAAGTCTCAGTGCCATTTATCTGAAATTATTTTGACTTGCCCACACCTTTGTATTTTTTCTTTTAATCTGGATAGACGTAAGAATAGGAACACATTGTCCCCGTTATAGGAGTCCAATCTGAGTCCATCCGGTGTTGATTGATGAGGTTGGAGCTTATATGGGAGGATGACGGCTTGCCCCCCCCCCCAACCCCCAACGTGACAGTGTTCAGGTTTTACTTGGCAAAGTCTCAATGCCATTTTTCTGAAATTATTTTGATTTGCCCACACCTTTTGTATTTTTTTTAAACCTGTATAGATGTAGGATTTAGAACACATTGTCCCCTGTTACAGGAGTCCAACCTGAGTCTATCCGGTGTTGATGAGGTTGGAGCTTATGTGGGAGGAGGACAGCCCTGACCCCCAATGTGACAGTGTTCAGGTCTTACTTGGCAAAGTCTCAATGCCATTTATCTGAAATTATTTTGACTTTGTATTTTTTCTTTTAATCTGGATAGACGTAAGAATAGGAACACATTGTCCTCGTTATAGGAGTCAAATCTGAGTCCATCCGGTGTTAATGAGGTTGGAGCTTATATGGGAGGATGACGGCTTGCCCCCCAATGTGACAGTATTCAGGTCTTGTGAAAAACAAACTTGTCCACCGCCCTCATCTATAGCTGACCATCGCAGTAAGCAGCATTGGAAGGCTGAAACAGATAACAACAAAAGCCTGGGGAATGCCCAGGAAAAAAACAAGCCTACTTACCGACCAGCTCGCAGACAACCAATTAACCTGTCTAACAGTATGCGTTAAAAACAGGGGTTTTGTCCGCACGCATTTGCAAACGCATGCGTGAGCCACAGAGCCACGTCACGGCACCCTGGAATCTGTGGTCCTACACTAACTATGAGTGTCCCCACAATGGAGGCACATGCATTCTGAGGGATAGATGAGGACAGGTGGACTGAAGGGGAGCCCACCCCTCCTTAAAGGTACAGGAGCACACCAAACACCCAGCATGTAGCACAATGGCTGCAAAGGTGTTGGTGCGTTGCTGGACCAATACAAACACCAATGTGATATGAAAAACAAACTTGTCCACCGCCCTCATCTATAGCTGGCCATCGCAGAGCTTATATGGGAGGAGGACAGCCCTGACCCCAATGTGACAGTGTTCAGGTCTTACTTGGCAAAGTTACAATGTCTCTTTAATCGCTTCAACTCCTGTACCTTTATACCCCATATGGACTAGAGAAACGTTCACATTTTTGCCACGGGCCTGATTATTCGTTGGTAACTTTGTCATAATTTAAAGCAGTACACATCGTAAACTAATTAAACCCAAATCCTATTTCAAGAGTTCTAGTGATAAACAAAGTGCATAATCATATCAACAAAGTGCAACGTCCATAAAGTGCCTCAATGGAGCCGGTTCACACATCTCCGGAGTGAATTGCACAGGAGTCCTGTGCGTCTTTTGGTCCGTTTCAGGTCTGAATTCAGCCCAAAATTCGGACCGAAATCAGACCTGAAATGGTGAACAGGGACAGCTCCGTACGGCAGTGTGAACCCAGCCTTAAGGAAAGGGAGCTTGGACTTTTTCATTTTATATTGGCACTTGTATTAATGGACTTTGCATTGAGTTTTTTTTTTTTTTTTTGTATTAATGAACTTTGTACTTAGTCACTATGATAATGCTTAGGGATGCACCAATACCATTTTTTTTAGTACTCGCCGATACCAATTACCGATACCTACTGCAACGCTGTATCCTGGCCTAGGCCAACAAGGCCCAGGCCCAGGCCTAGGGCAGCACTTTGCAGGGGGGCAGCACGACAAGAGTCCCCACCGGCTTGCACTACACTGTTAGTGTAACGCAAGCTGCTTCTAATTTTGAGTGTCCTTTTGTCCTGGACCACAAACCTTCCTCACTGTGCTACATGTTTCTGCTGCACCATTGGCATGTTATATCTTCTTAGTCCTCTCCATAAAATTATCAGAAATTTGTGCTTAAAGTAGAACTATAGGCAACACGCTTTCTTTTTCTTTTGGATAGAGAAAGGGAGGGTTACAGCCCCTGTCAGTTAATTTTTTACCACCCCTGTCCCATTGCAGAGATTTCCCTTCACTTCCTGCCCAATAGCCAAACAGGAAGTGAGAAGAAATCTACGCAAATTAAGGGAACCCAATGCCCCCCCCCCGGTCTAAGAACTAGTGTCCCCACTCGAAAAGGGGTGGGTCTTAAACAGAAAAGGGTGTGGCCTTGACAGGAAGGGGTGGGTCACATTTAAATTAGGGGGTGTACGAGTTTAGTCAGGCCTAGGGCAGCACAAAACCTAAATACACTACTGACCTACTGCAACTGTTTTGTTTTCACTTCAGCTGTCAGCAATGGTACAAAGCATTGAAAAGTTATTTACAAATAAAAATGAATAGATTTTTTTTTTTCAATGTAAAATGTGTAAATATATGTTAATATATATGTGTAAAAATATTTACTGACAAAGCAATCAAAAAAAAGTTTTAATTGTTTATCGTTTATAAAACAGACGTGAACATTAAAAAAAAGCAGGAAAATAATTATTAAATGGAGGAGAATAAGGAGTTAATTGATGATGATTAGAGTAAATTAAGGGTTAATTAGGGGTTGAACAGAGAAACATTAGTTTATCCCTTTGATCTGCAGATGAAGAAACAGAAAGTTACAAAAACAATGTTTCTTTTTATTTTAGTGTTTCAGCGGCTGAGAAATGTTGTTAATAAACATTGGCAGGTGCTTTTTTTTTATGACAGCCCCAATCACCGGACTTCTTCAACACTTCAGCTGTCAACAGGGGAGACCCCACTGACAGCTCAAACATCGGAGCCTGAAAGTAGCAGTTTCAGGTATCGGTGCATTTGCACGAGTACCGATACTTGTGCAAATACTCGGTATCGGCACCGATACTAGTATCGGTGCAACCGTAATAATGCTCCTAAGGGACTTCATTTGTACTTTGTGGATAAAATTATGCACTTTATTTATCACTGGACCACTTGATATAGGATTTGGGTTTACTGTATATACTCGAGTATAACTTGAGTTTTTCAGCCCTTTTTTTAGGGCTGAAAATACCCCCCTCGGCTTATACTCGAGTCAGTGTACCTTAGTTCTTGACAGGCGTCCATTTTTTAAAAAGTCGCGGCTTCCTCCTGGCGTTCCGTTCCGTGATAGGCATTTGACACTGTGTTCCGCCTATCACGGAGGTCCTCTCATCCTCGGACAGTTTCCCAGCAGACACTGTGTTCAGTGTTCCGCCAATCACAGACGTCCTCTTGTCCGAGGATGAAAGAATGTCCGTGATTGGCGGAACACTGAACACAGTGTCTGCTGGGAAACTGTCCGAGGATGAGAGGACCTCCGTGATAGGCGGAACACAGTGTCAAATGCCTATCCCGGAACGGAATGCCAGGAGGAAGCCGCGACTTTTAAAAAATGGACGCCTGTCAAGAATTCAGGTACTCGGGCACAGTGAGACTGTAATGGGCACAGTGAGGTTGCAATGGGTGCAGTGAGGTATGGCACAGTGAGACTGCAATGGGCACAGTGAGGTTGCAATGGGCGCAGTGAGGTTGCAATTGGGCACAGTGAGGCATGCAAATGTCCATTGTTGACCCTCTTTTCCGCTTACAGTAGCTGCTGCATTCTCACCCTAGGCTTATACTCAAATCAATAAGTTTTCCCAGTTCTTTGTGGTAAAATTAGGTCCTCGGTTTATACTCGGGTCGGCTTATACTCGAGTATATACGGTATTTTGTTTACAATTTGTAGTGTAATTTGTTAATTTTTTTAAATGTATTGGTGTTTATTCTTTTTTTTTCATTTAATTATTTGTGTTTGGCACTGTCTTTAGTATTTCTGTATTTTTCATATCCGTTTGATATTTGCACAGCAGCTAGGTTGGGCTATAATTAATATTAAGCCAGTCCCCCCCCGACGACGTCATGTCTCTGATGAAATGCGTAGGGTGTGGCTACAACACTACGTCATCAAGCTTGCTGTCTATGGGAGAGCAATTTTATTTGTTTGATTTGATGGCTATACGCAAGTTTTTTAAGGTTATTGCCCATTACGTTTGCCCATCCCCGCATTTATATTACAGAAACACACACATTGTACATTATATACTACTGTAATCGAGTAGATTATAGGATTTCACAAGCATTTTAAACTAGGGCTTATTTTCAGGGTAGGGCTTATATTGCAGACCTCCTTGAAAATAACGCTAGGTCTTATTTTTGGGGTAGGTCTTATTTTCAGGGAAACACTGTAATACTTGTGATTATGCTATTTAAATAAATGATCTTTACGCATTACACTATGGGCACATATGCATTTTATTTTTCATTATGTTGATGGATTAACCCCTACTGGATACGTACCTGGCGTTTGGAGTCTTCCCATTCAAAGGGATTTAACATGCGGATTTTACCATTTTATATGATGGTGTACGGTAGTGGTCCTCAACCCTGTCCTTAAGTACCCCCAACAGGCCATGTTTTGGGAATTTCCCTTAGATAAAATAGCTGTCC
Source organism: Rana muscosa (assembly GCA_029206835.1). Classification (NCBI taxonomy): domain Eukaryota; kingdom Metazoa; phylum Chordata; class Amphibia; order Anura; family Ranidae; genus Rana; species Rana muscosa. The sequence continues at coordinate 1,077,324,163 of CM055117.1, forward strand.
AAAATACGAAGCCATTGACTCTGATTTAAAGCACCTGTGCAAGATAAAGGAAAACCTGCAAACGTGGCCTGTTGGGGGTACTTGAGGACAGGGTTGAGAACCACTGGTCTACGGGATCTGGTAAGAGGTTTATTTATCTGGTGTCACCTGGTGGTGGAAGCACTGAATATTCGGAATGTTGGAATAATCAATAATTGGATTGTGAATTGATTGTTCCTTTCTGAACTTTGTTTTTCAACACATTTTTTCTTATGCCTTTACTGATGGGCTTTTATGGACTGATGATTTTTGTCACAAATTCGTTTGGTGTCACTTTCAAATCTATGTTTGTCACAAAATAAGTTTGGTGTCATTTTATAATGCATGATATTGTTGTTTTAGGATTTTATCACCTGTTTATTGTTTGAGCGCTGCTTCTATACATTATTATAATAAATAATTGTAGGGCAGTGAAGATTTTTTTTGCACATAGTTTATAATTTAAAGGTCCACTTTTTAAGCTTGCCCCTTCCCCATGAAATGCCGGATAGGCACCTGAGGGGGAACAAAAAGTTTGAAATTGGAAGCCCTAATGTGCAGGGCCCTAGATTCATCCTGTATTGAATTGTATTGTAACTGTACTGTTTGCACTCACATTGTAAAGCGCTGCACAAACTGTTGGCGCTATATACTGTAAATCCTGTATAAAAATATTTATAATAATAATAATAAATTGATCTTACCCAAAACTTCAGATGAGATCCCAGGGAATGCTGAGCACACCAAATCTCATGAGGATACGCTGAAGCCTAGTGATGGAAGAAGCAGTAATAAGTAGACATGTGCACTGTCGATTTTTTTTTCGTTTTTTTCGTTTCATTCGTTTTTTTTTTTTTTTTTTCGGTTTTCGGGTCATTAGTTATGATCGCAATTCGTAAGTTCGTAAATTTGTAAATTCAAAATATCGTAAATTCAAAAATTTGTAAATTCGAAAATTCGTAAATTTGAAAATAAGAAAGAAAATTCGAAAGAACGAAAATCCGAAAATTCTAAATAATAACTTACTAACTAATAATAACTAACTATTAAATTATAGGTATTGGAATTTCCTTTCAAATTTGGCTGTTAGTGAAAGTAACGAATACAAATTTATCCGAAGTTACGAATTATCCGAAATAACGAATGCCGCATCTAAACAAATGGAACTGATCGAATAAATAATAAATAATAATAATAAAACATTTTTATTATTATTATTGTTATTTATCATTATTAATTTGTTACGTTCAATTCGTTTGGATACGGCATTCGTTATTTTGGATAATTCGTAACTTCAAATAAATTCGTATTCGTTACATTCACTAACAGACAAATTTGAAAGGAAATTCCAATACCTATAATTTAATATTTAGTTATTATTTCAGATTTTCGAATTTTCAGGGTTTTTGGATTTTTGAATTTATAAATTTACGAATGTACGAATTTTCAAATTTACGAATTTTCAAATTTGCGATTTTTCAAATATTCGAATTGACGAATATTCAAAAAATGTGTTAAACAGGTTTTTCGTTAATTTGGATGTTTTCCTAATGAACAAATAGTTAGAAAAAAAGTTCAGTACGAAACAAATTGCACATGTCTAGTTATAAGAAGACAGCAAGATTTGGCTACTCAGAATTCCCTAGGATCTCTCCGGAAGGAGGATAATGTCACCCTCGCCTAGTTGTAGGCAGGTGTTGTTTTTTCTCCATCCTGTGGGTGGAACTGCGACATTATTACAGATGGATTGGAGTCTGTGGGAGAATTGTCCCCTCATGGATTCTGTCGGGCTCTTAGAAAGGTTAGTGTTTGATTATAATTTGTCCAATTGATATTAAAATAAAATTATATTTCTGGTACAACGCATAGCATTGTTATTTGCAAATGAAAACAAGGCTTTTCTATTAAATTTTGATTTTTTTTTAATGCAACACAGGCGCTTATTGTGGTGCTTTGACATCCCATTTCATTCTTAATATTCAACATATATTACCCGCTTGCCGATCAGCCACCGTCATTATACTGCGGCAGGTCGGCTCGTTCCTGCAAATCGCTGTACCGGTACGTTATTTTCTTTAATAAAAATAGCGGGGGCGCTTGTGCTGCCAGAGGCGCGTGCCCACTATACGGCGGGGTAGCTGATGAGCGTGGCCGGCGGCCGTAAAGTCAGGCCGGCCACCCGCGATCGCTCCACAGAGAGCCAGAACGGGGATCTGTCAATGTAGACATACAGATCCCCGATCTGACAGGGAAGTGCAGAGTGATTGTCTATTCCTAGTGATTAGAAACAGCGATCTCTCTTTACTCCCAGTCACCCCCCCCCACAGTTAGAAACACCTTCCTAGGACACACTTAACCCCTTGATCGACCACCTGGTGTTAACCCCTTCCCTGCCAGTGACATTTATACAGTAATTAGTGCATTTTTATAACACTGATTGTTGTATAAATGTCACTGGTCCCAAAAAAGTATCAAAAGTGTCCAACTAGTCCGTCCCAATGTCGCAGTCCCCCTAAAAATCGCTGATCGCCACCATTACTAGTAAAAAAAAATGAATAATAAAAATGCCATAAAACTATCCCCTATTTTGTAGACGCTATAACTTTTGCGCAAACCAATCAATATACGTTTATTTTTTTTTACCAAAAATATGTAGAAGAATACGTATTGGCCTAAACTGAGGAAGAAATTAGTTTTTTTCATTTTTATTATATTATATTATATTTATTATAGCAAAAAGTAAAAAATATAGTTTTTTTTTTTTTTTTTATTGTTGGTCTTTTTTTTTGTTTATAAGGCAAAAAATAGAAACCACAGAGGTGATCAAATACCACCAAAATAATTTTGTGGGGGAAAAAAAGGCCGTCAATTTTGTTTGGGTACAACATCACACGGCCGCGCAATTGTCAGTTAAAGCGACGCAGTGCCGTATCGCAAAAAATGGCCCGGTCATTAAGGGGGAAAATCTTCCGGTACTCTAGTGGTAATGGACAGTAATGTAATGCTAAAGTGCAACTCCAGCCTATTTTTTTTTTTTTTTGACAGCTGTATACTACAGTTTGGTGCAAGGGATACAACATCAGTATGAACTGACGAGATGCAATGTCAGAATGAACAGGCTGAATGTAATCTGATCAGTTAAATACATGTATTAGAATTAAAAAGGTAGTAGCTTTTGAGGCTCCATTCTCATTCGCGGATCACAGCAGGGGGTCCAATGTTTCCCTGAACACCGATTCAGGTGCGAATCAGGTCCGAATTTTTGCCTGAATCGGACCAGAAGATGCACAGAACCCTTCTTCAATGCGGACCATGGCCGCCCCCGGAGGTGTGTGAACCGGCTCCATAGAGAGCCAGGCGCACTCTCCTGTCATGCAAATTGGATGCGGGGAAACCCACATCCAATTCACATATGTGTAAACCCAGCCTCAAAGTACTCTTTGTATTAAAGTGGACACTCGATGATCACCCTCTGAGGAGCGGGGATAGCCATACATGGATCGCAATTTTGTCCAGGCCCCGCTGGACCAGCTGAATTTCAATGAGTCTTTTACCGGCTATAGTATAGATGTCACTGAATGAGCATGACAGCCAGCCAGCTACAACACTAGAGGGCAGTAATGGTAGACTCCATATTCTCTTGCCGCAGTGTTCCTTTAAAAAAAAAAAAAAAAAATACACAGTATGCTTTTATTTCCTCTTTGTTTCTTTGTATCCAGTATATATAAATCCTATTTAGCCTGGCCTTGAATTTTCTAGAAATGTATTTGACCTTTGGCCAAAGCAAAATCAATCTGGACTCAGCACAGTGCCGGCGTGTACTGGCAGGTATATTAATGCTCAGAACATTCACCTTTTTGCATTTTCATATTTATTGCCAATGCATTATGCAGTAAAAAATATCAAACATCATTAAAAGTTAATTGTAGCACTAATAATTGTTTTTTAACGACTATGTGTAGAGATGGAGCATTACTGTTTAACAGTTGCCTGCTCACCTGATCTGCTATTGATTTTGTGATACGCCTTAGTGAACGGCAGGAACTCAGCAAGACTATAACAGTTTATGACTTCTGGTCATCTCAGTCCCAGGAGCTTAGGATGGTCTTTGTTATATAGAGGAAAAAGAATCTGTTATTGTATTGGGTCCATTTAAATGTAAAGGCCTTCATTTTTTTAATGGGCTTGTGATACATAATATAAATGTGTGTGTAATATATATAGGTATATAATTATTATATATATTTATTTGACATATATACATATATTTATATATATATACTGTATATATATATATATATATATATATATATATATATATATATATTTATATACTGAATATTTCAAATAAATATATATAATAAATATGACTATATACATATATTATACACATATTTATATTATGTATCACAAACCCATTGTCAAAATTAAGGCCTTTACATCCATTTTCTACACATTCTTCATAGGCATGGATGTGGCACCTGATAAAAAAGACGGGTGGTGCTGCACTGTTTCTAGTGGGTAGTAAATTAAATGTGCTAACTGATATCATAAATTACCAAAGTGTAAAATTGCTAAACGCATAGAACATAGGTTTAAAAGGGCATAAAATACTCAATAGTAGTAAACAATAATAATAATATTCCAAGGTGCGTGGATGCAAAATAGAAAAAATCAATAAACGTGATATCAAAGTGCAGTGTGCATAAGGATCAATATGCATAAATGTCCATATAAAAACCAATGTGCAAATCAGCTGCAATGTGCAAAAACAGAAGAAACAAACGTATTCCTGTGCAAGTGCAAATGCTAAATGCAAATGTGCAAAACACAATACAGTGCAATTGTGTCCAATCTGAAATGGAAATAATAAAGTCCAATCCAGCAAATTATGTGCAAAGAACACACATTCAGACTGTGAGCATAACGACAGTATATTCTTTCTTCAGAGTGTGATTATTTTCTTGTGCAGAAAGGTGCTGGAGAGATAAAAAATCTCCTCTTCGTGTAACACAAACAGCAATAGGAGTGGCCTCTTACCTTGCGGTAATAAGGCAACCGCATGTATAAGAATACTAGGGGTGGTTGTTCCTCCTTTATGGTCCTGGACCAGGTATGGATCCTAGGTAGTGTCTTTGTCTCTCGGTGGTAGCAAGGATTAGAAAGAAAGAAGGGGGGGGGTCCGGATCGTGTAGTACGTTTTAACCAATATGGTGTATTTATTTAAGAAAGCAGTCAATGGGTACTCACATTTAAACATATAAAAACACACTTATCTCCTTACGAGCAGCGAGCTCGTCAGCCTGCGTCTATATGCGTGTCTTTCCGTCCCTACGCGTGACATCACTATCACGTGACTTCATCAGGGGATGGGGATGTGGCACCTGAACCACTTCTAATAATCTGGATTTACTGTAATATATATATATATATATATATATATATATATATATTGTGACAGCAGGAAGGTAAAGTCACCTGGTTGCATCCAGGGGGGTAGATATATTTCGCCCAGATTCAGGCTTTACGCCGACTTATACAACTAGGTGGAGAGTTGTATAAGCCCAGCTGAGGCTAGTGGGCTCATGGTTGACTCATACCTCTAGGGAGAGTGTGGGGCGTCGTGCAGACAGGGAGTTGATGAGACCAGCTGAAGCTTGTCAGCTCATTTAGGCCTCTATAAGAACTCCCAGCTTCATTAGATGTGAGCTCATGCCTGGACCCAGACCTGTGTGGACTGTCTAGGGAGAGTGAACCCCTGTGCGGTGAGACAAAGCCTGTGTGGCTATTTGCTTGGACATTTAAAACCAGGGACTTAGGGACTAGGACAGCACTAGGCTGATCCCAGTCGTTAGTTAGGAAACCTGTATGTTTAGTCAGAGGTCAAGTTGACCAGGATTTATTTTGTTTATGTTTCTTTTGCTTTGCTGTGTTTTGTCACTGTAAATAGAAAATAAACCGCACCTTTTTGATTTTGAAAACCACAACCTCCGTTTGCTGGGCCTGTTTTTGTGTGGGGAGCCCATCTCGGGGGTCACACACACCCGCTGCCGAGCTAACCCCCTCACAGTTGGTGGAGAATGCGGGCAGTTTTTTTTTAAGCCAGCATGGAGGAGATACTGAAGCAGCTGGCTCTAGCAAATGCCAATCAACAGCAGACAAATGCAGGTTTTCAATAGAGCCTTGCAGCTCAACAACAGAACTTCGCAGCCCAGCAGCAAGCTCATCAACAGAGCCTTGCAGCCCAGCAGCAGACAAACGCAACTTTGCAACAGAGTCTGGAGGCTCAGCAACAAGCCCAGCAGCAATCTGAGGCCCGCTTCATAGACCTGTTGCAGAAGCAAGAGCAGAGACTACAACAACAGATGGAAGCAGCAATGCAGCAACGTCCGCAGACCAGTGAGGAAAGCCGTCCCACTAATACCGCGTCCTTTGGGGTGAGTCGTTTATTGACAAAAATGACTGGAGAGGATGATCCAGAGGTATTTTTGACCACATTTGAAAGGACCGCTGAAAGAGAAAAGTGGCCTGAGGAGCAGTGGGCTGGACTGGTGGCTCCTCTGTTAACTGGTGAATCGCAGAAAGCTTACTATGACCTAGAGCCTAACCAAGCAAAAGACTATGTGATGCTAAAAGCTGAAATATTGGCAAGGCTGGGTGTCACCCAGGCTGTCCGGGCTCAGCGTGTGCATAACTGGACTTTCCAGCTTGGAAAACCCCCCAGGTCTCAAATGTATGATCTCATTCACCTGAGCAGAAAGTGGCTACAGCCAGAGACTTTGTCCGCACCAAAGATTGTGGAACGTGTTGTAATGGATCGGTTTTTGAGAGCTCTTCCTACTGCCATCCAAAAGTGGGTAAGCCGTGGAGACCCAGAGACGGCCGATGGTCTTGTGGATCGTGTGGAGAAATACTTGGCTACAGAGAACCTGACGGCCTCTTCCAGAGACACTCGGACTTTCCACCCTAAGACCAGACCATCCCCAGGGGCGGATAAGAGGATTCCAAGGGGTGAGGGTGGAGAGAGTGAGAGGGTGGGAGCTCTACCCCAAGTTTGGCGAGAACAGCCTGGGAAATCAGCGGCTCAAGAGGCCGCAAGAAGGATCGTTTGCTACCGCTGCCGGCAAGCGGGACATATTGCAGCCAATTGCCCGGTTGTGGAGGAACCCATGCAGTGTGACTTTCTGACGGGCAGACGTCAGTCGCTGTGTGCGACAGTCGCATGCACTGCCATTCGAGGAACTGAGAAACATTTATGCAAAATGTGTGTTAATGGTAGAAATGTTGTGGTATTGCTGGATTCAGGTAGCCTTGTGACCCTGATAAAGGCTGAGTTAGTTAAAACAGAGGTCTCTGGGAATAGCAAGGTAGCTGTTATTTGTGTGCATGGGGACACCCGAGAGTATCCAGTGACTACAGTGTGTTTCGAGACCCCCAAAGGTACCCTCTCTCATCCAGTGGGCTTAGTATCTCAGTTACCGCATGACGCCATTGTGGGAAGGGATTTTCCGAAGTTCTGGGAACTGTGGGATGATCCTGAGCCCCCCACTGGTGCCCCTATGTACCAGGAATGTGATAGCCAGAACTCCCCTGAGAGTGGTGAGGACTCTCCGGAATTTCCCTTATCAGTATTGGCAGGGGAGACTCAAGAAACTGGAGAGGAGCCCACCCCCTCAGACGAAAACCTACCGTCTGTGGAGTTTTCTGATCTTGAGGTTCACAGGGAAAACTTTGCCACAGAACAGTTGAAAGACCCCGCCCTAATAAAGGCACGGGAAAACGTAGTGAAAATAGATGGCGAGTTAGTGAACCCAGATAATACCTGCACTTACCCATACTTCAGCGTAGAGAAGGACCTACTGTATCGGGTGGCAAAAAGGGCAGAAGAAACCGTTGAGCAGCTTGTGGTGCCCAAACCTTACAGGAAGTTGGTGTTGGAGTTGGCCCATGGGCACATTCTTGGAGGTCATCTGGGGACAGAGAAAACCCGAGAGAGGGTATTACAGAGATTCTATTGGCCGGGGGTGATGAAGGACATAGAAAATTATTGTTCCTCCTGCCCTGTGTGTCAGAGGTCGGCCCCGATGCCACATTTCCGTAGCCCGCTGGTCCCTCTACCCATCATTGAGGTCCCGTTTGAGAGGATCGCCATGGATTTGGTAGGTCCTATAATCAAGTCCGCTAGGGGGCACCAGTACATATTAGTTATAATGGACTATGCCACCCGTTATCCAGAAGCGATCCCTCTCCGAAATACCTCGGCCAAAACCATAGCCAAAGAGCTATCTCTTGTGTTTAGCCGGGTGGGTATTTGTAAAGAACTGCTTACGGACCAAGGTACACCCTTTATGTCCCGGGTTATGAAGGAGCTGTGTAAATTGTTCAAAGTGACGCAATTACGTACATCTGTGTATCACCCCCAAACCGATGGGCTGGTTGAAAGGTTCAACAAAACCCTAAAACAAATGTTGAAGAAAGTGGTGGATAGAGATGGAAAGGATTGGGACTGTCTACTTCCTTATCTGATGTTTGCTATTAGGGAGGTGCCCCAATCCTCTACGGGATTCTCCCCCTTTGAGTTACTGTATGGGAGACACCCAAGAGGGCTGTTGGATATTGCCAAGGAAACTTGGGAAAGTGAGAGTTCTCCCCACAGGAGTGTGATTGAGCATGTCGCCCTGATGCAAGACCGAATTGCACAGGTAATGCCCATCGTGAAGGAACATTTGGCCCAAGCGCAGTTAGCACAGCAGAGAGTGTACAACCGTGGAGCCAAGACCCGTACCTTTTCCCCGGGGGATAGGATACTGGTACTTGTCCCTACGGTTGAAAGTAAATTCCTTGCCAAATGGCAAGGCCCCTACGAGATAATGGAAAAAGTGAGCGAAGTGAATTACAAGGTCAGACAACCAGGAAGGCGAAAGCCCGAACAGATCTATCACGTTAATCTGTTGAAAGCCTGGAGGGATAGAGTCCCTAGTCGCAGACACTTGGTCACCAGCTCAAACTGGTTGCGTGATTCCTGAGGTTGGAATAGCAGCCACCTTGTCACAACCCCAACAACAGGAGGTTAAGGAGTTTGTGCTTCGCAACAAGGAGGTATTCTCTGAGCTGCCGGGACAAACATCTGGGGTAGAGCATGACATCATTACCCCGCCCGGTGAAAGGGTGAAGTTAAAACCCTATCGGATCCCAGAGGCCCGACGGGAGGCAATACGGGAGGAAGTACAGAAAATGCTGAACTTAGGGGTGATAGAGGAGTCCCAAAGTGATTGGTCTAGTCCCATTGTGTTGGTGCCTAAACCGGATGGGAGCTGGCGATTTTGTAACGATTTTCGTCAGTTGAACAAAGTTACAAAATTTGACACCTACCCCATGCCACGTATAGATGAGTTGATCGACCGGCTGGGAACAGCCCGATACATGACGACTCTTGACCTCACAAAAGGGTATTGGCAAATCCCCCTGGCCAAGTCGGCCAAAGAGAAAACCGCATTTGTAACCCCAGACGGGGCGTTCCAATATAAAAGAATGCCGTTCGGGTTACAGAATGCGCCGGCCACATTCCAGCGGAAAATGGACCAGATGCTGAGGCCCCATCGGAAGTATGCTGCGGCTTACCTGGATGACATAATTGTCCATAGCACAGATTGGGCCTCACATCTGCCAAAAGTGCAAGCAGTCCTGGACTCTGTTCGGGAAGCGGGGTTTACGGCTAACCCCAAGAAGTGTACCATTGGGCAGGAGGAGGCCAAATATCTTGGGTACACCATTGGGAGGGGAGTAATAAAACCCCAACTCAACAAAGTCGAGGCCATCCAGAGTTGGCCACGTCCCAACAGCAAGAAGCAGGTACGAGCCTTTCTGGGAATCGCTGGGTATTATCGGCGATTCATTCCCCACTTTGCTTCTAAGGCTGTGCCCCTAACCAACCTGACGAAGGGGAAAGGGTCGGTCATGATTAAATGGACCCCCGAGGCTGAGGCAGCATTCCAATTCTTGAAACAAGCCTTATGTAGCCAGCCAGTGTTGTACTCACCCGACTTCTCTAAAGACTTTGTCGTACAAAGTGATGCGTCAGATGTGGGGTTAGGAGCAGTATTGTCCCAGGTCTGGAACGGGGAAGAGCACCCAGTCATTTACCTCAGCAGGAAGTTGAAGTCCCATGAGGTAAATTACGCCACCGTTGAAAAGGAGTGTTTAGCGGTGAAGTGGGCTCTAGATTCCCTTCGGTACTACCTGCTAGGTAGGCACTTTGACATGGTTACGGATCACGCTCCGTTAAAGTGGATGGCTCAAAACAAGGAAACAAATAGAAGAGTGAATAGGTGGTTCCTGGCCCTCCAGGAATTCAACTTCACAGTAAAGCATCGCCCTGGCGTTCAAATGGGGAATGTGGATGCTTTGTCTCGAGTACATGAATGCCTGATTGCTGGTGTTCCAACCCCGAGGTTAAAACAAGAGGGGGGGGTATGTGACAGCAGGAAGGTAAAGTCACCTGGTTGCATCCAGGGGGGTAGATATATTTCGCCCAGATTCAGGCTTTACGCCGACTTATACAACTAGGTGGAGAGTTGTATAAGCCCAGCTGAGGCTAGTGGGCTCATGGTTGACTCATACCTCTAGGGAGAGTGTGGGGCGTCGTGCAGACAGGGAGTTGATGAGACCAGCTGAAGCTTGTCAGCTCATTTAGGCCTCTATAAGAACTCCCAGCTTCATTAGATGTGAGCTCATGCCTGGACCCAGACCTGTGTGGACTGTCTAGGGAGAGTGAACCCCTGTGCGGTGAGACAAAGCCTGTGTGGCTATTTGCTTGGACATTTAAAACCAGGGACTTAGGGACTAGGACAGCACTAGGCTGATCCCAGTCGTTAGTTAGGAAACCTGTATGTTTAGTCAGAGGTCAAGTTGACCAGGATTTATTTTGTTTATGTTTCTTTTGCTTTGCTGTGTTTTGTCACTGTAAATAGAAAATAAACCGCACCTTTTTGATTTTGAAAACCACAACCTCCGTTTGCTGGGCCTGTTTTTGTGTGGGGAGCCCATCTCGGGGGTCACACACACCCGCTGCCGAGCTAACCCCCTCACAATATATATATTAGTATTTTATTTATTTATGTCATATACAGTATATATATGTGTGTGTGTGTGTATGTATATGTAGCGGCCACCCCCTCACCCCGTCCTCTTTAGCCTAGGGGTATGTCACGCGACAGGGGTGAGGTGCGCTACGGCCCATGTCCTCCCCACTACTTGCGGGCGAGGTGAAGGCCAATACCTAATGTTTCCTCGGGCCGGTGTCCTGAACATGTACCGAGTCTGTCGTGCAGAAACCTCCCTTTGCTCCCATTAACAGAGTCCATACACCGATCACAGTCCAACGGTTAGATTTATTTTGTATCTTCAGTTACAAGGCAATGCGATGGCATGGTACGGTGGAATGAGCAGGTCGAGGCACTATACTGATCTGGGTCCCTACACCCCCTATGCTATGACCAAGGGTTGTAGGAGTCTTGACATGAATACCTCCGTTGCGCTGCGGGCCTCTATCAGGGGAAGATGTCCTCCAAGGGAGTTACTGCAGGCCCATCCGTCACCGGGTTGACACTACACCGGGTCTTCGAACGAGTGACCTCCCCAGCCTCCTCACCTCAGATGCGGGTCCCCTCGCAAGGAGCGCCCTGGAGCAACTCCACCCTCGCGGGACCCAGTCGGAGACACTGGGTCCCAGGCCTCCTCAATAGTACCTCATCCCAGGCTGAAGGTGCCTGGGATGGACTCCATCTTCATCCCGGCCAGGCCTAGGGTGCCCAGGCCGGAACCTTGAACCGCCCGCACCCAGGCCTAAGGTGCCTGGGTGCGTGAAGAGATGATCCCCGAAGACAGACCTCGTGGCGAGGGTGTCTCCCCCTTTTATCTCCTCCCGTCGATACCACGGCGGGTTCCCCGCCCCGCCCGTACCATCTCCAGGAAGGGACAAAGAAGGGTAGCACTGCGGTAGTGATTCTACCCCGAGCCAGTAGGTACACTGACACCTACTGGTCGAAGAGAATATTACACCACCCAATCCTCCACGAATAAGAAAAAGGGGTCTGAACCCTAACATAATTACACACTTGGGTCACACTACTCCCCAAGTGTACCCCACTAAATTGAGGACCCCGCTACACATATATATATATATATACAGGGTTTTTTTTTTCAGGGGGAACTTGGTGGAACTCAGTTCCACCACCTCTGGCTCAGACCCTTTTGGTTCCTGCTCACCACAATCACTTGTAAACACAGAAGTCCGGTTTCTGTGTTTACAAGTGACAGCTCTGCATTTTGTGTGCATCCCTCCTGAACTCTGCACTCTGTAATGCAATATATATATATTTTTTTATTTCATTTCTTCTATACATGCATATTTGTCCCTTGCAAGTACAAAAAAATATATAAATCTTCCAGAAATCCAATGAACTTCCCATTTGTAGTAGCAGCAGCCACTACTACAATCATTCTTTGCTTCCACGGGGATCAGTTAGGTAAGGAATGTGTATACTTTCATTGGTCCAAGCTGAGCCAGTATACAGTGCCTTGAAAAAGTATTCATCCCCCTTAAATTTTCTACACTTTGTCATGTTACAACCAAACACGTAAATGTATTTTTTTGGGGATTTTATGTGATAGACCAACACAAAGTGGCACAACACTTTGTAGAACCACCTTTCTCTGCAATTACAGCTGCAAGTCTTTTTGGGGATGTCTCTACCAGCTTTGTACATCTAGAGAGTGACATTGTTGCCCATTCTTCTTTGCAAAATAGCTCAAGCTCTGTCAGATTGGATGGAGAACGTCTGTGAACAGCAATTTTCAAGTCTTGCCACAGATTCTTCTCAAGTGGATTTAGGTCTGGACTTTGACTGGCCCATTCTAACACATGAATATGCTTTGATCTAAACCATTCCAATGTAGCTCTGGCTGTATGTTTAGGGTCGTTGTCCTGCTGGAAGGTGAACCTCCGCCCCAGTCTCAAGTAATTTGTAGACTCCAACAGGTTTCTTTCTAAGATTGCCCTGTATTTGGCTCCATCCATCTTCCCTTCAACTCTGACCAGCTTCCCTGTCCTTGCTGAAAAAAAGCATCCCCAATACATGTTGCTGCCACCACCATGTTTCACAGTGGGAATGGTGTGTTCAGGGTGATGTGCAATGCTAGTTTTCCACCACACATAGCGTTTTGCTTTTAGGCCAAAAAGTTCAATTTTGGTCTCATCTTACCAGAGAACCTTCTTCGACATGTTTGCTGTGTCCCCCACATGGATTCTTGCAAACTGGACTTCTTATGGCTTTCTTTCAACAATGGCTTTCTTCTTGCCACTCTTCCATAAAGGGCAGATTTGTGGAGAGCACGACTAATGGTTGTCATGTGGACAGATTCTCCCACCTGAGATGTGGGCCTCTTGGCTGCTTCTCTAAATTAATGCTCTCCTTGCCCGGTCTGTCAGTTTAGGTGGACGGCCATGTCTTGGTAGGTTTGCAGTTGTGCCATACTCTTTCCATTTTCGGATGATGGATTGAACAGTCCTCCGTGAAATGTTCAAAGCTTGGGATAATTTTTTATAACCTAACCCTGCTTTAACCACTTAAGCCCCGGACCATTTGGTAGCTAAAGGACCAGAGGTGAATTCAGAATTTTGCACTGCGCTGCTTTAACTGTAAATTGTGCGGACATGCAATGTTATACCCAAACGAAATTTGCGTCCTTTTCTTCCCACAAATAGAGCTTTCTTTTAATGGTATTTGATTGCCTCTGCGATTTTTATTTTTTGCGATATAAACGGAAAAAGACCGAAAATTTAGACAAAAAATGATATTTTCTACTTTTTGTTATAAGAAAAATCGAATAAACTCAATTTTAGTCATACATTTAGGCCAAAATGTATTCAGCCACATGTCTTTAGTAAAAAAAATGTCAATAAGCGTATATTTATTGGTTTGCGCAAAAGTTATAGCGTTTACAAACTAGGGTACATTTTCTGGAATTTACACAGCTTTTAATTTATGACTGCCTATCTCATTTCTTGAGGTGCTAAAATGACAGGGCAGTACAAAACCCCCCCAAATGACCCCATTTTAGAAAGTAGACACCCCAAGGAAATTGCTGAGAGGCATGTTGAGCCCATTGAATATTTTTTTTTTGTCCCAAGTGATTGAATAATGACAAAAAAAAAAAAAATTACAAAAAGTTGTCACTAAATGATATATTGCTCACACATGCCATGGTTATATGTGGAATTGCACCCCAAAATACATTCTGTTGCTTCTCCTGAGTACGGGGATACCACATGTGTGGGACTTTTTAGGAGCCTAGCCACGTACGGGACCCCGGAAACCAAGCACCGCCTTCAGGATTTCTAGGCACAAATTTTTGATTTCACTCCTCACTACCTATCACAGTTTTGAAGGCCATAAAATGCCAAAATAGCACAACCCCCCCCCCCAAATGACCCCATTTTAGAAAGTAGACACCCCAAGGAAATTGCTGAGAGGCCTGTTGAGCCCATTGAAATTTTTTTTTTTTTGTCCCAAGTGATTGAATAATGACAAAAAAAAAAAATTACAAAAAGTTGTCACTAAATGATATATTGCTCACACATGCCATGGTTATATGTGAAATTGCACCCCAAAATACATTCTGCTGCTTCTCCTGAGTACGGGGATACCACATGTGTGGGACTTTTTAGGAGCCTAGCCGCGTACGGGCCCCCGAAAACCAATCACCGCCTTCAGGATTTCTAAGGGCGCAAATTTTTGATTTCACTCCTCACTACCTATCACAGTTTTGAAGGCCATAAAATGCCAAAATAGCACAAAACCCCCCCAAATGACCCCATTTTGGAAAGTAGACACCCCAAGCTGTTTGCTGAGAGGCATGGTGAGTATTTTACAGCTCTCATTTGTTTTTGAAAATTAAGAAAGAACATTTTTTTTCTTTTTTTTTTTCAATTTTCAAAACTTTGTGACAAAAAGCGAGATCTGCAAAATACTCACAATACCTCTCAGCAAATAGCTTGGGGTGTCTACTTTCCAAAATGGGGTCATTTGGGGGGGGTTTGTGCCATCTGGGCATTCCATGGCCTCCGAAACTGTGATAGGCAGTGAGAAGTGAAATCAAAAATTTACACCCTTAGAAAGCCTGAAGGCGGTGATTGGTTTTTGGGGTCCCGTACGCGGCTAGGCTCCCAAAAAGTCTCACACATGTGGTATCCCCGTACTCAGGAGAAGCAACAGAATGTATTTTGGGGTGTAATTCCACATATGCCCATGACATGTTTGAGCAATATATCATTTAGTGACAACTTTGTGCAAAAAAAAAATTGTATTTCTTCCGCAACTTGTGTCAACATATAAAATATTCCATGGACTCGACATGCCTCTCAGTATATAGCTTGGGGTGTCTACTTTCCAAAATGGGGTCATTTGGGGGGGTTTTGAACTGTTCTGGCATTTTATACACAACATTAGGAAGCTTACATCCACTCTTCTAACCACTTGAAGACAAAGCCCTTTTTGACACTTTTTGTTTACATGAAAACATATTTTCTTTTTGCAAGAAAATTATGTTGAACCCCCAAACATTATATATATTTTTAAAGCAAAGGCCCTACAGAATAAAATGGTGGGTGTTGCATTTTTTTTTCTACACAGTATTTGCGCAGCGATTTTTCAAACGCATTTTTTGGGGAAAAAATACACTTTTTTTAATTTTAATGCACTAAAACACACTATATTGCCCAAATGTTTGATGAAATAAAAAAGATGATCTTAGGCCGAGTACATAGATACCAAACACGACATGCTTTAAAATTTCGCACAAACGCGCATTGGTGACAAACTACATACATTTTTAAAAGGGTTAGAAAGTAAAAAAGAAACTGCGCTACAGGTGTGAAACTAGGCAGATATATCAAATACCTAGAAACAAACAAGGGGAAAAAGCAGCAACTATTCTGAAAACTAACAGTGCATACAAATAAGAAAAAATATATAGTCGCGCTAACTTATGAGTATAAACATAAGCCCACCACTGAATGATTGAAAAAAATTTCAAAATCACCACAGTGATAAATTATGTAAGTGCTCAGTGAAGAACAATAACTAAACAGTGTAAACAAAACATATGAAATAATACAAACTTAATTAATAATATTATTACATGCTTGAATAGGACCCTTAAATAATCAAGTCTAAAGTCCATACAAAAAAACACCCGTGATCAAGTGTCCATACTAGATGAAAAAAGAAAAAAGAAAAAAGAAAACAAAACAAAAACGATTCCAAATCTTCTTGTATTCGTGACTTTCACCACCACCAGTAAGAATTCCTGCTTACCAAAAAGCGATGGTCCCCTATGACGGAGGACCCCAAACAGCCTCAATTGATAATCAATAGGACTCCAAACTTCAGTGTATGTTGAGCCTCAATTTTTTTGGTAGCCAAAACGCTCATATACCATCATGCAGTACTCGATACGGAACATGGAAGGAAGGGAGGACACTAGATAGTGTAAAATCCTTGTCCTCTGGAGGCTACGATTTCCTCTTGTTCTGAAAGCCAGAAAACCCAATTATCGACTCTGTGGACGAGTTGTGGGGTGTACCAAGATGGCCGCGAGGCAACGTCACTTCAGCTGCGCATCGCGCATGCGCAATAGGATGAGTAGCGGCTATCTGATAACAGCTCTGTTTCAACGTTCGTTATTCCGGGCACCGGTCTTAGTTCCTTAAAGCGAGCCTTCGAAAGCGGCTGCCCTAAAAAGCCGAAGCAGACTCTAACGTGTATTTTTTTATTTAGTTTCCCAAGACCAAGAGGACCAAGACCTTGGTCTTGGGAAACTAAATAAAAAAATACACGTTAGAGTCTGCTTCGGCTTTTTAGGGCAGCCGCTTTCGAAGGCTCGCTTTAAGGAACTAAGACCGGTGCCCGGAATAACGAACGTTGAAACAGAGCTGTTATCAGATAGCCGCTACTCATCCTATTGCGCATGCGCGATGCGCAGCTGAAGTGACGTTGCCTCGCGGCCATCTTGGTACACCCCACAACTCGTCCACAGAGTCGATAATTGGGTTTTCTGGCTTTCAGAACAAGAGGAAATCGTAGCCTCCAGAGGACAAGGATTTTACACTATCTAGTGTCCTCCCTTCCTTCCATGTTCCGTATCGAGTACTGCATGATGGTATATGAGCGTTTTGGCTACCAAAAAAATTGAGGCTCAACATACACTGAAGTTTGGAGTCCTATTGATTATCAATTGAGGCTGTTTGGGGTCCTCCGTCATAGGGGACCATCGCTTTTTGGTAAGCAGGAATTCTTACTGGTGGTGGTGAAAGTCACGAATACAAGAAGATTTGGAATCGTTTTTGTTTTGTTTTCTTTTTTCTTTTTTCTTTTTTCATCTAGTATGGACACTTGATCACGGGTGTTTTTTTGTATGGACTTTAGACTTGATTATTTAAGGGTCCTATTCAAGCATGTAATAATATTATTAATTAAGTTTGTATTATTTCATATGTTTTGTTTACACTGTTTAGTTATTGTTCTTCACTGAGCACTTACATAATTTATCACTGTGGTGATTTTGAAATTTTTTTCAATCATTCAGTGGTGGGCTTATGTTTATACTCATAAGTTAGCGCGACTATATATTTTTTCTTTTTCTTATACATTTTTAAAAGCCTTTAAAAGCATTTACAGGTTACCCCGTTAGATTTACAGAGGAAGTCTACTGCTAAAATTACTGCCCTCAATCTGACCTTCGCGGTGATACCTCACATGCATGGTGCAATTGCTGTTTACATATGACGCCAGACCGACGCTTGCAGGGCAGGACAGGGGTGCTTTTTTTTTTTTTTATTAATTTTGCTTTTTTATTTTATTTTTAAACTGTTGCTTCCATATTTATTTATTTTTATCACTTTTATTGTTATCTCAGGGAATGTAAATATCCCCTATGATAGCAATAGGTAATGACAGGTACTCTTTTTTGAAAAAACTGGGGTCTATTGGACCCTAGATCTTTCCTCTGCCCTCAAAGCATCTGACCACACCAAGATCGGTGTGATAAAATGCTTTCCCAATTTCCCAATGGCGCTTTTTATATCCGGGGGGGGGGACATTCCCTCCCACTGCTTGTAAAAGCAGTCCAGAGGCTAATTAGCCACTAGGATTGCTTTTACATGAAAGCCGGCCGCTGGCTGAAAAGAATGATACCAAGATGATACCTAAACCCGCAGGCATCATTCTGGTATAAACATTCAAAGTCCAGCAACATACCAGTACGTTGCTGGTCCTTGTTGGACATGTATTGTAATCTTTTTTTTCATGTAGCCTGTTGGCTGAACGAAAAAAAAAGATTGATCGGTGGGTATGCCCACCATTAGAATACTGCCCTTCATCCACCCACTTCTAATGATGGGCATACACGCACCATTTATATATGCCGAAGCATGGGGGCATCTTCTCGCAAAAGTTATGCCGCGTACACATGGTCAGACTTTTCCACGGGCAAGCCTCCGTCGGAATTTCGACCGTATGTACGCGGCATTAGGAGCAAAATCGCTCCTCCGCCCCTGCTGCCCCAATGCTTCGGCATATATGTTTTTTTTTTTTTAACTGTGGTGGTGAAATCACCTCCTACAGCACTGGAGTCGCAGGGATCAGGCCTGTCTCTGCGAACGCTGCAGTTATGTGTGTTGTGTTTTGTAAGTGACAGTGATCGATCGATACTGCACTTGGGTGGCCTGGGCTGGACGGAGGGGCAAAACGCAGGTGCTAGCAGGTATCTGAGCTGATCCCGCTAACACTGCGTTTTTGGGTACCCTAAACTGCTGGGGACGCTAGTATGGATCTGATCAGATCAGATATTGATCTGTTCAGATACTATACTACTAAGGGGGGGTGTATGCTTAACGCGTGGGTGTTAGCGCTACTGGCACTAACCTGACGCTGCCTGGGGTGTGACGCAGACTCTCTCTGACGCTAAAACCTAATTGATATCACCCGCCGGGAGATCAGGGGGTTAAACCTTTATTGGGTTATATACGGCGGGTGCCCTGACACTATAAAAAGCAAACTAACTAACCAGCGTCACCCGTAACACTTATATGATGATCACTGGTGAAAGGGTTAACTAGGGGCAATTAGGGGGTTAAAACCTTTATTAGGTAATATATGGGGGTACCTGACGCTATATAAAAACCTGACGGCGAACCTAAAAAAATATTACTGGCTACCTATCGGCATCACCGACACTAAGACAACGATCATAAAAACGATCGCTTAGCGACAGTGGTGATAGGGGGTGAAAGGGTTACCTGGGGGGCGATCAGGGGGTTAAACCTTTATTAGATAATATATGGGGGTACCTGACGCTATAAAAACCTGCGGCGAACCTAAAAAAAATTACTGGCTACCGATCAGCATCACCGACGCTAAGACATCGATCAGAAAAATGATCGCATAGCGACGGCGGTGCTAGGGGGTGAAAGGGTTACCTGGGGGGTGATCAAGGGGGTTAAACCTTTATTAGGTAATATATGGGGGTACCCGACGCTATAAAAACCTGCGGCGAACCTAAAAAAAATTACTGGCTACCGATCAGCATCGCCGACGCTAAGACATCGATCAGAAAAATTATCGCTTAGTGACAGTGGTGATAGGGGGTGAAAGGGTTACCTGGGGGGCGATCAAGGGGGTTAAACCTTTATTAGGTAATATATGGGGGTACCCGACGCTATAAAAACCTGCGGCGAACCTAAAAAAAATTACTGGCTACCGATCAGCATCACCGACGCTAAGACATCGATCAGAAAAATGATCGCATAGCGACGGCGGTGCTAGGGGGTGAAAGGGTTACCTGGGGGGTGATCAAGGGGGTTAAACCTTTATTAGGTAATATATGGGGGTACCCAACGCTATAAAAACCTGCGGCGAACCTAAAAAAAATTACTGGCTACCGATCAGCATCGCCGACGCTAAGACATCGATCAGAAAAACTATCGCTTAGTGACAGTGGTGATAGGGGGTGAAAGGGTTACCTGGGGGGCGATCAAGGGGGTTAAACCTTTATTAGGTAATATATGGGGGTACCCGACGCTATAAAAACCTGCGGCGAACCTAAAAAAAATTACTGGCTACCGATCAGCATCACCGACGCTAAGACATCGATCAGAAAAATGATTGCTTAGCGACGGCGGTGCTAGGGGGTGAAAGGGTTACCTGGGGGGTGATCAGGGGGTTAAACCTTTATTAGGGGGGGTTAGGGGGCTACACTGGACCTAAAACTAAATGTAGTGACACTTTTACAGTCACAAATGTCACTGATTGCAGTGATCACTAAATAAATGGTCACTGCAATCAGTGACACTGTGACTGGGGGCTGGGGGGGGGCTGGGGGGTGATCTGGGGGTGTCTAGGGGGGCCTGGGGGGGCGATTTATGTGCCTATGTGTCCTGGTGTCAGTGTGCTGTTTTGTGTACTAACCTGCATCTTATCCTGTACGGCTCTCGGTATATGTGAGCGCCGCAGGAGAGATGACATCACTTCCTCCAGCCTGTGTAAACAAGCACACAGGCAGGGGAAGCTCTCATTCGCCGGGAGCGATCGAGAGGGGGTGGCCGGAATCGAACGGCCGTCCCCTCATGCCGGATCGCTCCCGAAGGTAAAACGACCACCCACTGTAAAGAAGGGGGGTCCGATCGGACCCCCCAACTATACAAAGGCAATCACATACATATACGTGATTCTGCCTGTCGGTGCCATTCTGCCGACGTATATTTACAGTGGGCGGTCGTTAAGTGGTTAAACTTCTCCACAACTTTATCCCTGACTTGTCTGGTGTGTTCCTTGGCCTTCATGATGCTGTTTGTTCACTAAGGTTCTCTAACAAACCTATGAGGGCTTCACAGAACAGCTTTATTTATACTGAGATTAAATTACACAAAGGTGGACTCTATTTACTAACTAGGTGACTTCTAAAGGCAATTGGTTCCACTAGCTTTTAGTTAGGGGTATCAGAGTAAAGGGGGCTGAATACAAACGCACGCCACACTTTTCACATTTTTTTTTTTTTTTTTTTTTAACTGAAAACCATTTTTCCTTTTCCTTCCACTTCACAATTATGTGCCACTTTGTGTTGGTCTATCACATAGAATCCCAATAAAATACATTTACGTTTTTGGTTGTAACATGACAAAATGTGGAAAATTTCAAGGGGTACGAATACTTTTTCAAGGCACTATAACAATGCCAAAAAAACATACCTGGAGTTCAGCTTTTTAAAGTATAACTTTTTTTTTATGTTTTTGACAGAGTGGAGATGGACTAGAATACCTGTCAGGTTTTTAATGCTGTCTGTGTCTCAATTAGGGAGATTCACGCTCTCTATTTGTCCTGTTTACCGTTATCATCAAGAGTGAAAGTGAAAGAAAATCCAAAGTTTTGCGATAGGGACACTAGTTCTGTTGGCAACCATGGATTCCCTTGTTTTAGAGGCATGTCCTCTCACTTCCTGTTTTGGCTATGGGAGAGGAAGTGAAGGGAAATCTCCCCAATGGGACACAGATGGCAAACAAAAAAACCCTCCCTTACTCTCTCCGCAATGATTTTTTTTTCTTTTAGTTCTATTTTAAGTTTGTGATGGGAACTGAAGCCAGGATCTTGGTGCTGATAAACCCCTAAGCACATGATATATTCAAATAGAATGTTGTTTGCTTAAAGTGGTTGTAAACCCTCCCCCGGAAGTTACACCTACAGGTAAGCCTAGATTACACGGTTTAGGAGATATTTGCCGAAAGGTATACACCGTTGTCTACGGCGCATGTGTGCCATAGACAACGGTGCAGGCGCAGTGAAAATCCCATTCATAAAACCGGCAACGCCGGTTTTGACGGCTCCCGCGCGCATGTGGAGTGACGTCTTCGCCACTCCGGCCAATCACATCGCTGGAGCGGCGATACCCGGAAGTAACCTTCCGGAGAGATGACTGCGGCCGGAGGGGAAGACGTGGACGGCTTCTATCTAAGGTAAGTACTGCATAATGAGCTAGTAAGCTAGTCATACTAGCTCATTATGGCTTTGTCTTGCAGGTGGTTAGTTTTAAAACAAAAAAAGATTTTTGGGTTTACAACCACTTTAACAATGCACCTGCCAAAAGGCATCCACATTTTGAAAGATTCCTTTGAGCAGTTCTCCTAATACTGTTCCGGAGGTGGTCACGTCATTGATTTGTTTTTGTTTTTCTATCTCAACTAATTTTGATTTTCACACTTTATCATGGGCAAGAGCGGCTCGGAAGCCAAAGGATTAAAGGCCCGCGCAAAAGCGCCCGCTCGCTCTTCAGAAGACTTCCTGTAAGTCTATTTCATGGCTGTGTTTGATTTAGCTCACATTAGCCGAGCAAATGAATTACTGCAGAGCACAATTTCATCAACCCCTGCAGATCTCGCAGCATCGAGTTAAAAATAAATTATGTTTTGCTTGAACAGAAACATGAGTCAGTTTTTGAGCGATATGTCCAAACAGCCAGCAGGAGATTTATTTTTACAGGTGTTTTTGTCAGTTTTGGAAAAAGGAGACAGAACAAAAAAAATAAATAAAAAAAAGGCGTTTTATTGGAATAGAGGATAAAGGGGCGCTTGGAACAAAACAGCGTTTCCAAAATGTAACCCTGCTTTTGTTGAGAAAAAAACAAAACAATCCCCTCTGTGTGATCAATGTACAGTGCAGGGATTTTAACAAATGTTGGAACAGAGTCCTACCTGTTTCTGCCTTGAATAAATAGCTGTTTTATTCACTGTGTCCTTTACAGACTGATTCTGAATGGGAGGGTCTGGTTCATTATAATCTCCTGGCGCACTCTCAGACTGCATTCACACCTGAGCGTAGTGCTCATCAGTGCCCTATGGTGCCACTACAGTGCTCATCAGTGCCCTACAGTGCCCTCAGTGCCCTACAGTGCCATCAGTGAACATCAGTGCCCTACGGTGCCACTACAGTGCTCATTAGTGCCTTACAGTAAGTGCTTATTAGTGCTCATCAGTGACCTACAGTGTCATCAGTGCCATCAGTGAGTGCTTATCAGTACACTACAGTGCCACCAGTGAGTACCCAGATAGCAAACAATTGAGCTGCAAGTTTGAAAATGACTTGATAAGCTATTGCTAGACTTGCCAGGCTTCACAAGTTTGTTGCACAATTGCAGCAAGTCCGCATTGCATGACTCCAGATCAACTTTCTTTGCAAACATTCTGCAAGTCTGCTGCAAGTTCTGGTTCAGTTATGTTGTGCAATAGTCATCCTACCACAGGGGGTCACTGTGGCTGAAGTGTCAAGCTGTAGACTTGCAGAGCTCTTGCTGTAGACTCACCAGTGCAACTTTTCTCTTTTGCTAGAGACTTGCTACGCAAATTTGCTACAAACTGGAAATGTGTCAACTAGAACTTGTGCTTCAAGTGCTCTGCAAGTGTACAACTTTACAGTGAAAATGTGCAACAAAGTAACAGACTTAAAATTCAACACTGCCACAAATTTGTGGCAAGTTATCCTTGCTATCTGGGTACTCATCAGTGCCACTAAAGTACTCATCAGTGCTACTACAGTGCTCATAAGTGCCCCTACAGTGCCCTATTAGTGTTCATCAGTGCAATTCCAGTGCTCATCAGTGGCGCTGCAGTGCCCTATTAGTGCTCATCAGTGCCACCCTGTCAGTGGATCCTCATCAGTGCCCGTCAGTGCTGTAAAAATGTGTAAAAAATTGTTTTAAAAAATGCGTTTTTAATTTCTTTCCACATTTTCCAAAAACTTGTGGAAAAAATGACATGTTGAAAAGACTCATTATGCCTCATAGAATATCCGTTGGGGTGTTTGCTTTCCAAAATGGGGCCATTTTTGTGGGCGTTTCCATTGTCCTGGTTCTCCAGGGCCTTCAAAAATGTAATAGGTAGTCAGGAAATTAAATGAAGTGTAATTTATGCCCCTAGAAAACCTGATGCTCCCTGCATGTTGGGCCTCTGTATGTGGCCAGGCTGTGTAAAGGTTTCACACATGTGATACCACCATGCTCAGGAGGAGTAGCAGAATGTGTTTTGGGGTGTAGTTGCAAGTATGCATATGCTGTGTGAGAGAAATAACTTGTTAAATTGACAATTTTGTGAAAAAATATCTTAATTTTGCAAAGAACTGTGGGAAAATAGACTTCAAAAAACTCACCATGCCTCTTACTGTTCCAAATTATTATGCAAATTCTATTTCAGTGTCACAAAGATTAAATATTTTGTTTTTCAGTTTAACTCATGGATGGCATTGTGTCTCAGGACGCTTTTGATCACTGAAAACAATCTCAGACACCTGTGATAATTAGATTGCCAGGTGAGCCCAATTAAAGGAAAAACTACTAAAGGAGGGTGTTCCACATTATTAAGCAGAGCACCATTTTCAAGCAATATGGGGAAGAAAAGGATCTCTCTGCTGCCAAAAAGAGTGAAATAGTTCAATGCCTTGGACGAGGTATGAAAACATTAGATATTTCACGAAAACTTAAGCGTGATCATCGCACTATTAAGAGATTTGTGGCTGATTCAGAGCACAGACGGGTTTCGTGCAGATAAACGCACATTGAGGAAGATTTCTGCCAGATCCATGCATCGAATCAAGAGAGCAAATGCTAAAACACCATTACATAGCAGCAAACAGATATTTGAAGCTGCCGGTGCCTCTGCTGTCCCACGGACATCAAGGTGTAGAGTCCTCCAGAGTCTTGCAACTGTGCATAAACCTTCTATTCGGCCACCACTAGCCAATGCTCACAAGCAGAAACGACTGCATTGGGCAGAAAAATACATGAAGACTAATTTTGAAACAGTCCTGTACACTGATGAGTGCCGTGCAACCCTGGATGGTCCAGATGGATGGAGTAGTGGATGGTTGGTGGACGGCCACCCTGTTCCAACAAGGCTGCGACGTCAGCAAGGCGGTGGTGGAGTCATATTTTGGGCTGGAATCATGGGAAGAGAGCTGGTCAGCCCCTTTAGGGTCCCCAAAAGTGTAAAGATAACCTCTGCAAAGTATGTGGAGTTCCTGACTGACCACTTCCTTCCCTGGTACAGAAGGAAGAACTATGCTTTCCGTAATAAAATCATCTTAATGCATGACAATGCACCATCTCATGCTGCAAAGAATACCTCTGCATGAATGGCTGCTATGGGGATAAAAGGAAAGTCATGGTGTGGCCTCCATCGTCACCTGACCTCAATCCTATTGAGAACCTTTGGAGCATCCTCAAGAAAAAGATCTATGAGGGTGGGAGGCAGTTTACATCCAAACAGCAGCTCTGGGAGGCTATTCTGACATCTTGCAAACAAATTCAAGCAAAAACTGTCCAAAAACTCACAAGTTCAATAGATGCAAGACTTGTGAAGCTGCTATCAAATAAGGGGCCCTATGTTAAAATGTAACGTGACCTGTTAAAATGTTTAAAAAGTTAAAATGTTGTTCAAAGTTTGATTGAAATTGCTTTTTATTTCAGTAAATATGCTGCAAACACAACAAATGACAATGTTCAGTTCTTTACAACCTATAAAGTGTTTTGAAACTTACTGTGCGTAATAATTTGGAACAATTTGGAACAGTGCATTGTAAGTTTTTTATTTTGAAAAAAAAAAAACTGTTATCATTAGGAGGTTTGTTCAATAAAATTTGAATTGTACTCTTAATAGTTGATAACATGAGAATTATGCTGACTGTTGTTTACAACAGTCAGATTGGATGGAGAGCGTCTGTGAACAACAATTTCAAGTCTTGCCACAGATTCTCAATTGGATTTAGGTCTGGACTTTGACTGGGCAATTCTAACACATGAATATGCTTTGATCTAAACCATTCCATTGTAGCTCTGGCTGTATGTTTAGGGTCGTTGTCCTGCTGGAAGGTGAACCTCCTCCACAGTCTTA
The DNA here is from genome assembly GCA_029206835.1 of Rana muscosa. Lineage (NCBI taxonomy): Eukaryota > Metazoa > Chordata > Amphibia > Anura > Ranidae > Rana > Rana muscosa. The sequence goes on from CM055117.1 coordinate 1,077,350,171, forward strand.
AGTCTTTTGCAGCATCTAACAGGTTTTCTTCTAAGATTGCCCTGTATTTGTCTCCATCCATCTTCTCATCAACTCAGACCAGCTTCCCTGTCCCTGCTGAAGAAAAGCATCCCCACCACATGATGCTGCCACCACCATGGTTCACGGTGGGGGATGGTGTGTTCAGGGTGATGTGCAGTGTTAGTTTTCCACCACACATAGTGTTTTGCTTTTAGGCCTAAAAGTTAAATTTTGGTCTCTTCTGACCAGAGCACCTTCTTCCACATGTTTGCTGTGTCCCCCACATGGCTTCTCACAAACTGCAAATGGGATTTCTTATGGCATGAGTGCTCAACCTGTGGCCCTCCAGCTGTTGCGAAACTAAAAGTCCCATAATGCATCTGCCTTTGGGAATTCATGCTTATATCTATCAGCCTTGCAATGCCTCATGGGACTTGTAGTTCTACAACAGCTGGAGGGCCACAGATTGAGCACCCATGTCTTTTGGCTTTCTTTCAACAATGGCTTTCTTCTTGCCACTCTTCCGTAAAGGCCAGATTTGTGGAGTGCACGACTAATAATTGTCCTTTGGACAGATTCTCCCACCTGAGCTGTGGATCTCTGCAGCTCCTCCAGAGTTGCCATGGTCCTCTTGGCTGCTATCCTTGCCCGGCCTGTCAGTTTAGGTGGACGGCCATGTCTTGGTAGGTTTGCAGTTGTTTCATACTCTTTCCATTCTCAGATGATGGATTGAACAGTGCTCCGTGAGATGTTCAAAGCTCTGTATAATTTTTTATAACCTAACCTTGCTTTAAACATCTCCACAACTTTATCCCTGACCTGTCTTGGGTGTTCCTTGGTCTACATGATGCTTATTGTTCACTAAGGTTCTCTAACAAACCTCTGAGGGTTGCACAGAACAGTTGTATTTATACTGAGATTAAATTACACACAGGGGGACTCTATTTACTAAATTGGGTTACTTCTGAAGGCAATTGGTTCCACTAGATTTTAGTTAGGGGTATCAGAGTAAAGGGGGCTGAATACAAATGCACGGCACACTTTTCAGATATTTATTTGTAAAAAAAATTGAAAACCATTTATTGTTTTCCTTCCACTGTTGATCTATCACATAAAATCCCAATAAAATACATTTACGTTTTTGGTTGTAACTTGACAAAATGTAGAAAATTTCAAGGTGTGTGAATTCTTTTTCAAGGCACTGTATAAACATACGTAGAAACATTTTTACGGTCAAAAGGTCACTTACCTGGTAGCAAATACCCTGTCGGTGTCACCAAAATGGGTGTCAAATAGGTAAGGGGAAGGGGGTAGGTGTCAGCCAGGTTCACTGTTTCAGTGGAATGGTGGATATGTGGGAGCCAGATGCACTCACAATGTCATTGGAATGGTGTGTAGTCTCTGGACCTCTCCCTCCCACTTTTAAGTGAAACATACCGCTATTAGTCCCAAACCCTCTTCTGCCCACATATTAGTTCTCAGTTTTAGGGGTAATTATTTGCAAAATCTTCATTTGCACTTGGGTTGCCCTCTGCCCACATTGGATCGCTCTTCAAAGAGAATTAGACAGGGGAGAGGAGGTGTTATATTGCCTTCTTGCCGCCTGTGTTAACTCCTTAAACCCACACTAGTAGGGAAACCCCACTCAGTTGAATAGGTTATGGAGCAGTGGGGATGGATGTACATATGCCTTTGTTTCGTGGCATGGAAAAATGAGGGTGTCTGGGGTGCAGGAACTTGACTGGCCTGCACAGAGTCTTGACCTTAACCCGATGGAACATCTTTGGGATGAATTAGAGCGGTGACTTTAAACCAGGCCTTCTCGTTCACATCAGTGCCTGACCTCACAAATGCACTTCTGGAAAAATGGTCAAACATTCCCATAGACACACTCCTAAACCTTGTGGACAGCCTTCCCAGAAGAGTTGAAGCTCTTATAGCTTCAAAGGGTGGGCCAACTCAATATTAAACCCTACGGACTAAGACTGGGATGCCATTAAAGTTCATGTGCGTGTAAAGGCAGGTGTCCCAATACTTTTGGTAATTTAGCGTATGTACACTCCCCTCCGCTGCCTTTACAGCCTAAAGGTGAGGTGTTGGGGCAGTAAAAATCTGGCTCAACCATGTATTTTTACGGCCTCTCTACCCGCAAGTATAAACTTGGCCTCAAAGTAGTGATCAGTCGCTAAAAAACTGAACAAATGACTCCTGATGTTCTTTACTACACAAGTACAATAATTAGCAATCGGAAAGTAGCAATCAGTTGCTCAGACTTTGAGCATTTTGCTACATTCTGCTGAAGCTCACACTACGGGGGAAATGTTTCTTCCATCTATTTAACAATTGCTACTATTACCGGCTTGATCACGCTGTTTATCCATAGCCTAAGTGTCTTTTCTTTTACGGGACAGTAAGTGACTGCTATGTTACAGAGGACCTTCGACTAAAATCATAGTTCAGGCATTATGTAGTCAAGGACAGGCTTGCTAGCTATAAAAAAGCCTCTGTATGGTCCCGGATGATAACTTACCCTGCAGCCTGCCTCCAGTGCTATGAGCTGTTGGCAGCTCTGTTTCCTGTTATAAAGCCTGTATCCTGATGCTGCGGACAAGTAGGCTTGTCTGCTTCATGCTGGCTCCTAAAGAATAAGGTCAAAATGAAGAAGACCAGCTCCCTTGTCTACAGCTTACAGCCATCGGCAGGAGGCACTCACGGATTTAGTGCACTGTTTGCAGGCCGCTGGGTGCAGCAGTTATCTTCAAGCACTGCCTACATTTTGGAATATGTTTCTAGTTATAAATACAGTTACCCTTAAAGTGGAATTAGACCTCTGCCATACTAGCACAATGTACAGCATTAGCACATTATGGCAGACTTTGTAAAACATGTGCAAAAAGAAATCTCGATTGTGCAAAAAAAAACATATGAAAATAAAGTGCAATGTAGCAACTCAGCCGAGCGATACTTGACACAGTGTGCTAAATCATAAATACATTCCAGAGCTGCGCTATCCAAAAAGTAACAAAGACTAAATATACAAATCTTCAAATAATATAAATTCCAAAAATTTGAAAAACAGGTATATAGTGCACCAAATAGTCCACGTGAATAAACAGAAAAAGTCTTCTCATAGGGCCCGACGTCACATGTGACGAAGCGCGTAGGGCGGAGCTGCGTGCTAACATCATTGCGTCCCTACCAATCCAAGAAGTGTGGGTGTTTGAATGTATTGCTGGCAAAAAAACTGTACTGTGATTGGCAATATGATTGTTTTTAAGATGTTGGTGTGATTTTAATAAAATATCAAAGAAGATTTTACACTATTGGCACATTCTGTTTCTGTATCCCTATCCATGGATCATGGGGAGATTGGTCTGGGGGAGACCAGTATTCTTGGCTTCTTTTGGAGAGTGTTCAAAGCTGCTCCTGAGAGGTCTGTGCGTTGGCCGAAAAAGATCTGAGATTAGACCTTTCTAGAAATAGAAGGTCATTATATTTGGTAAGCGTGAATTTTTGCTACCTAAGGTGAAGGTTCTACCCAAGGAGGTTATATACCCTGCTGGTGATGGATATACAGCCGTGGCCAAAAGTCTTGAGAATGACACAAATATTAGTTTTCACAAAGTATCAGCCTCAGTTTTTATGATGGCAATTTGCATATACTCCAGAATGTTATGAAGAAGTGATCTGATGAATTGCAATTATTTGCAAGGTCCCTCTTTGGCATGATAATTTGCTTAATTCCATAAGAACATTTTCACTGCATTTGTGAAGAAGGCTTCAGGGCGCCCAAGAAAGTCCAGCAAGCACCATGACCAGTGGTAGCTGCCACTGGCCAGGACCATCTTCTACAGTTGATACAGCTGCGAGATCGGGGCACCACCAGCGCAGAGCTTGCTCAGGAATGGCAGCAGGCAGATGTGAGTACATCTGCACGCACAGTGAGGCTAAGAATTTTGGAGGATGGCCTGGTGTCATGAAGGGCAGCAAAGAAGGCAAAGAAGCCACGTCTCTCAAGGAAAAAAAAAAAGTAATTTTCTTTGAATCACCTTTCTAATTGTTTGGGGCATCCGGAAAAAACCTTGTCTGGAGGAAAAAATGTGAGCGCTACCATCAGTCCTGTGTCATGCCAACAGTAGAGTATCCTGAGACCATTCGTGTGTGGGGTTGCTTCTCAGCAGAGTGTATAAACTTTGGCTCACCGCCAGCATACCCTTGTCCAACAACAGGGTTTACATTTCCTGACTGCTTCAGGGGTCCTGCAAAGGGTCCCAAGTAGCCCAGCAGCGTCTCAGCAAACAAACAGCCCATAGCTCACTCACCACTGTGCCCTGTTCCATACCACAACTCCTCCACACCTGCTTATTGGTGGGTCTGGGCTCACTGCCCACAGGGGAAGAGACTCACACTGAGACTGGTTGATGCACCAATATATTTTTATGTGGTATTGTAGAGAGAACAGCAAAATCTGCAGACACGGCCACACCAGACCAGAACAGTTACAATGAACCAGGCAAGGAGTGACGGTGCACACTGTAGACACCTGACAACATCCGACAGAGGAGATGACTTGAAGGCCGACAAGCAACGGGCACCCTAGTTTAGAAGGGCTACTGCTCAAGACACAGCGACAGTTCATGATCTGTCTCTCCTGCACAGGAACCTATGCTAATCTGACTGTCCCTATCCAGCGGGAGATCTGTCTCTCACTTACCCACTACGCAGAATGCGCGCCAACCCAAAGGGCACAGTGCTTTTAAAAAGGACTGTCCTCATCAAAAATGGCTGCCAGATCAGTCAGGATAGCAGCGCCCGATTGGACAGCTGCTCCCCTGATGCCCCTTACAGAGGCCTTGGAGGAACCTGGTTTCCCCCTTGTCCTCCACCCTCTCTGCACAGCAGCCACCGAACAGGGCCACCCTTGTAGGGAGGCTAAACTACATCTGCCTGCATGCTGGCCAATGTATGTCCCCTTTCAGACCCCTCTCGCAGGTGGGTTAACCCTTTCAAGCCCAGGGTCTCCGTAATCAGGCCCCCTTAAAGGGACCCCGGCCCAAACAATGGTGATACTAAAGGAGAAAATTTAGCAAAATAACACAAGTGAATATATCAAAAATAATTGTATTAATATAAAGGTTAAAATTGACAGAATATCATCCATCAAGGATATATGCATACAGTTTCAGAATGTGCAGAAAGACAAAATTCTCAACATGTTTCACTACTGTTGGTAGCTTCTTCAGGAGTTTTACATTTGTCAAGCACTAACTACTGAAAAATAGGAAAATAAAGAATAAACAAAAAATGTGAAACACAGACAATCCAATTAGTAATACAAAATATACACATGAAATCAGTCCCAAAATCGCTGGGTCTATCAAAGTCGAGCAATAGGAGAGCCAACAATTACCTGTATGTAGATGAAAGATGAATATAAAATATAAATTAGGCCAAGAGGTCAGGAAGGAGCCCAGAAATAGGGATAATTTGGTGTACCATAGAGGAAGGCACCTATAGGGACATACTGTATATGCAAGACTGGAGAGTATTCACCTAAATAAAGATAGGCAATTCACGTGTATCTTTGTAATTTTATCTAGAAATTGCCATAATAGACCAACAGGAAATATAGATGGAGACATTAAAGCATGGAAACTGATCTGGGATGAACGGAGGAACTGATATCCACAGTCATCTAATTGGTAGAAATTATTCAAAAAGTCCCATAGAGACCATTTCAGGCCTGAAAATATCACCATATGATCAATTGATTTGATTAAGCCACTACTATAGAAAGGGAATGCAGGGGGGTAAAGACAACACTACCTGATATAAATGGACTCCCGTGACTTCCAGAGTGGTTATCAGTTCAAAAACATTCCGGGACAAAAAACGCCCATCCTATGAAAAGGTATTGATATGATGAAATCCCCAGGTTGCTAACTTAAAGATAACCCCCCATTGTGTTGGTCAATAGTTTACCTAGAGTTGCGATTCCATACAATGATCCTTACCTTATCGTGGTGGTCTTGCAATGAAACACTCATCCAGGGTCCATTTTGTACCTGCCTCCTTCCTCCCATTGGACGCCAAATTGGCGCCAACCCAATGGGGAGGAGCGGACGCTTCAGTTGCGTCCGGAACAAGATCCAATTTAGAGCACTTTGCAGGCGCTATTTTTAGTGCAATAGCGCCTGCAAAGCGCCTCAGTGTGAAAGGGGCCTTAGAGACTGCTAAGGAAGATACACCAAGTGGTGTTGGTCCCAGAACTATGCAGGCACCATCAAGTGGCATTTAAATTGGCTATAATTTAAGGAAACTCTAGCAACCTTTGGAGGAACCCTAGAGGCCCATGGAACTCTGGTTAAGAATGGCTACTTTGAACAAACATTTTATGCTTTCATTTACAATGACTGTTTTTACACTTTCTGGTTGAGTGAGGCACTGGTGATGTAACCAGAGCCTCATAGATGCATCCTGGGAAGGCCGCACACCAGCGCCTTCCTCCTCACACGATATGCACTGTCACATGTTCCAAGATGCAGACCGAGAGTTCCCGGTAGAGTTTCAAGAGGTAAAGGAGGATGGATTTATCTATCCTTTGAGAAAATGGACATTATGAGAAGGATGGGGAGGAGAATAAAAAGAAGGTATGCGATAAATAAAAAGTCTAAGTATCTGTTTGTAGATTGCCATTACTAAAGATTTTAAGTGGTGTCTTTGTTGTAATTTTTAAGGTAAGGATGAAGTTCCTCTTTAACATCCAGATCCAGGCATTTTTTTGTTGAGTGGAGATGGCTTTGAACCTTTGTTGAATTTGTATAGCTTCAAACACAACCATATGCAGCACCTGCCCATTCTGTTATAATGGTATTGACACTAAGGTCCATCTAATATAATAGATTGCATTCTTCACACTGTGCTGCTTCCTGGTCTTTGCTCTGCCGTAGAGCACAGAGAAAATCATTGAGTTCCCTCGTATTTATTATCTATTTATTGTTCAATGGGAAATTGGGATCTCCGTCCAGAATATTGCTCAGTGGCAGAGGTCATCTTCAATCATGGGTTTACCTCTAATCTTGCTGGTCTCCACACAGTTTTCTCCCCTGGCCCCGACATGTCCACGGCACACTCACTGTGTGCTAATAAGCTCATTTGTGGTTCGCTTCGGTGCTTCCGCTTTGATGAATTGGCCCTCGGGAGCCCCATTTACGCCCATCACCGCGCCCAGGCCTTCGCAGGGAGACTAGAATGAATGTGAACTGCCGTCGCTGGAAACAGCCGGGAGTCTGAGAGTGAAAAGTTGGGAAAGGAATTGAAAAGAACAAAGAAAGCTCACTGGAGAAAGTCTGATTGCGATATCTCAATATCTGGAGGTATTATGTGAAACTCCATTCCTTCTGGTTTGTTGAACTGCTGTTTTAAAAGCTTCTTTCATGAAGCATGAAGCCAAAAAAAAAAAGAGAAAAAGAACCATTTTAGCAGCCAAAACTCCTGTAAAACATGAACATTTAGAGAAAAGGTGTTTCTATACATACAGTATATATATATATATATATATATATATTCTTTGCAGCTATAACAGCTTCAACTCTTCTGGAAAGGCTGTCCACAAGGTTTAGGAGTGTGTCTATGGGAATGTTTGACCATTCTTCCAGAAGCGCACTTGTGAGGTCAGGCACTGATGTTGGACGAGAAGGCCTGGCTCACAGTCTCTGATCTAAGTCATCCCAAAGATGTTCTATCCGGTTGAGGTCAGGACTCTGTGCAGACCAGCCAAGTTCCTCCACCCCCAAACTTGCTCATCCATGTCTTTATGGACCTTGCTTTGTGCACTGGTGCGCAGTCATGTTGGAACAGAAAGGGGTCATTCCCAATCCCAAACTGTTCCCACAAAGTTGGGAGCATGAAATTGTCCAAAATGTATTAGTATGCTGACGTCTTAAGAGTTCCCTTCACTGGAACTAAGGGGCCAAGTCCAACCCCTGAAAAACAACCCCACACCAGAATCCCCCCTCCACCAAACAGTGGCGGATCCAGGGGGGCAACAGGGCAATTGCCCCCCCCCGAGACCATCTGTCACACTCACTTGCTTGCTCTGTTTTTTTTTTTTTTCCGCCTGATCTCCCGAAATTTTGGGACCCGGTACCCGACCCCTGGACCCCAATCTTGGCACACATGTAGCCCTATGTCTTCTCTACAAGTGTGCAAAGTTTGGTGTCCGGGGGACCTACGGCCGTGGAGCACTGATTTTTTAAACCCGGGCACCCCTTCCATAGACTCCAATGTTAAACGGTCATTTCTCCAGTGATTTTGCGGACCCGGTACCGGCCGGTCGTAGGTCCTCTGGACCCCAAACTTGGCACACATGTAGCCCCATGTCTCCTCTATAAGTTTGAAAAGTTTGGTGTCTGGGAGAACCGATTTTTCAAAGCCGGGCACTCCTTCCATAGACTTCCATGTTAAACATCAGTCTAGTCATGGGCACAGTGAGGCATGGGCACAGTGAGGCAAAGTGAGGCAAGTATAAGCCTAGGACACTCTAGGCTTATACTTGAGTCAATAAGTTTTCCCAGTTTTTTGGGGTAAAATTAGGTGCCTCGGCTTATATTCTGGTCGGCTTATACTCAAGTACATACAGTACTTGTTCTGCGGCTTCCGCTGCCTCTCTGAGTCTCTCTCTCAGTTTCTCACATCAGCCGATCAGCGGCGCTGAGAGAGAGACTCGTCTAATGTAGTTACGTGGCGCACTGACACGATACCAGGAGCGGAGGAGGAGGTGGGTGGAGCCTCTTCCCTGCATTCGCTGCTAACGCCTGGGCCGCTTGGCGTCTAGCAACGAGTGACATCAGTGAGTCACGTCAGGCCTCTCTGCGGGCAGGTGCAATAGCGTGCGGCTCCACAGACGGGTAAGAAAGCGTGCGGCTCCGCTTGCGGCGCGGTTTGTTTTCGGGGGGCGGCGCGGTTCGTGGGCAGACCGTGCTGCTCAGTGTGTTGGCAACGCAGGTGAGAGTGAGAGAGCAGGCTCAGTGTGGCAGCTGGCCAATCAGCTAGCCGGGAGCGGGGGAGCAGAGAGATGAGATCATCTCTCACCGCCCGTGCCTGCCCTGCATTCCTGCAGTGACTTCCGCCCTCACTGTGCAGGCAGCAGAGAGATTACATTATCTCTCTGCTGCCTGACTCTGGGAGTCTGGGACACAGCAAGAGACAACCAAAACTACACCTTAGCAGGCAAGTTGGTGACAATCCGCAAGGTGTGGCAGGCGACGTGGCAAGTGACAATCCGCAAATTGTGTCAGGTGACGTGGCAAATGACAATCTGCATCTGGTGGCAGGCAAGTGACAATCAGCAAGGTGTGGCAGGTGACGTGGCAAGTGAGAATCCACAAGGTGTGGCAGGTGACGTGGCAAGTGACAATCCACAACGTGTGGCAAGTGACACGCTCAGGGCTCCCACTAATTGCAGGCGACGGTGGCAAGTGACACACTCGGGGCTCCCACTGATTCTGCATTGAACTATTTAATTTCATATTACAATGTAATAATAGAAATAATGCGCTTCAATCATCCTGACACCATAACAACCATGGTGCCGGGATGATTGAAGCGCCAACACCAACCATTTCCCCGATAAATTTCCCACAAAAAAAACATTTTTTGGCAGTGCCCCTCCCGAGAAAAGTCTCTGGATCCGCCCCTGCCACCAAATGATTTGGACCAGTGCACAAAGCAAGGTCCATAAAGACATGGATTAGCGAGTTTAGGGTGGAGGAACTTGACTGGCCTGCACAGAGTCCTGACCTCAACCCGATAGAACACCTTTGGGATGAATTAGAGCAGAGACTGCAAGCCAGGCCTTCTCGCCCAACATCAGTACCTGACCTCACAAATGCGCTTCTGGGAGAATGGTAAAACATTCCCATAGACACACTCCTAAACCTTGTGGACGGCCTTCCCACAAGAGTTTAAGCTGTTATAGCTGCAAAGGGTTGGCCAACGCAATATTGAACCCTACGGACTAAGACTGGGATGCCATTAAAGTTTATGTGCGTGTAAAGGCCGGTGTCCCAATACTTTTGGTTATATAGTGTATGTCTTATCATAACTGGACTTTTTAAAGACTTTTACACTTTTTCTGTTTTTTAGGGGCATAATTTGACATATTATTCATGTTGCGCTATCCTTGTGATTTGTTTGAACAGATCAAGGAACCCCTAACCATTTCTGGAATTACTCTGGCTGTAAACAGCTGGGCACAAACCCGTTTAATATGTCTGGGATTCCTTTTATGCAGCAAGTCTGGATTGGACATCAAGTCTGGGCATTTGAAAAAGATAACGATTGACTCAGTGATGGCATCATTGAATGCTTTGAAGAACGATTTTTCAGATTTTCCGTATAAATGTTCAAAGCAATGTCTCCTGGTGGATGGCCAGCTTTAGAACTGCAGGCTGTAATGGTGCTTTCACAATTCTTAGCTGATATTATTATTATTATTATTATACAGGATTTATATAGCGCCAACAGTTTGCGCAGCGCTTTACAATGATATGCCGTGTACCACAATAGATATGGGTAGATCAGAACACTGTTTCTATTAAAATACAATTCTTTTAGGAGGCACATTATTCCTATAGACTGTAGGTGTTTCTTTCTCGTACATCACGGGACACAGAGCGACATAGTCATTACTAATGGGTTATATAGATACCTTCAGGTGCTGGCACTGGCAACTTCCAAAACCGGAAGTACCCTCCCCTATATAAGCCCCTACCATCCGGGAGCACCTCAGTTTTTTGCCAGTGTCTAAGGTGTTGGCCAAGAAGTAACATGTGTTTTTCACTGAGCTTGCGTACAGGTTCTTTTGGGCCTCAGTAAGCTATTCCGGATCCGACCAAAAAAGCTTCATAGCTAAACGGTCGGTACCCGGGCCTTGCAGAGAAGAGCAAGGTTTTGCCTGTAATGCCTCTCTTAGGAGGGCTGGACCCTGGGATCCAGAGCTCTGGTCATACCCACGACCAAGATGTTTTCTGTGCAGGGTGCTATACAGGTCCAGGGGAGTGGAATCCTTGGGAACCCGGTCCCTGAAGGTTTGATTACAATGCCTGCCGTGATAGGTGAAGTTTGGGCTTCTGTGGACCAAACAGAGTCCTGCGGCGAGGAAAAGGTAAGTGGGGGCCCTCGGGAACTTGGTTCTATTGAGGGACCCCCAAGCCTATTTTGTCTTTCTGCCTGTTACCTAAGGTATTCCCGCTAATATTCTGTGTATGCCTGTTACTACTGAGAAAATGTAAAAAAATTTAATAGTAGGCAAGAAAAAAAAAAAAAAATGTAAGACCGCGGTACCTGTGTTAGACACTAGAGGCCGCTATGGTTCTTTTTCTTGTAATGTGGATTTTTTTCTTCCAGAATCAAATCCAGGCAGTTGGTATGTTCTCTGCTGGGAAGCTGTCTCCTCTGCCCTGTTGCTGCGCTCATCCATCCCCGGGCCCTGCGGCAAAGGGACCCTGGCTCCCATCTAGCTCCTTATTGTTTTCAAAAAAGGCGCCGAAGGCGCACGTGCCCGCACGCGTGCGCGTGCACGCGCCTCTATATATAGAGGCGATCTGGAAAAAGGGGCGGAGCGGGTGGATGACGCTCAGGTGTGCGCCGCGGCGCTACTGCGCATGTGCGGGCGTCCAGCGTGTTTTAAAGCACATTATAGCTGGCTATTGAAGTGCACAGACAGAGCTAGCAACAGATAAAGGCACACAGAGGCGGTTGATGCAGGCATCCCCTAGAAAGGCACTTTAATAGACACCAACTGTGATATAGCAGCAATTGTGCTAGACTATTCTCAGTAAAAGTGGTGTATTACGGCTGGAATACCTCAGCTTTAGGCTTAGGAATATGCCGTCCAGAAGCTCCGGAACTGAATCTTCCAGGAAGCGAAGAGGGTCTCATCGGGCTCTGAGGATCTTGGGCATGCTTCTGCTGCACCAGTCTCCCCTGAAGTTCAGAGGTAAGTGACCGTAGAGACCCCGCAGGGGTACTTGGTACTGTGGCTGTCCTCAGTTCACCTGCTCCTGTGTATGTAACAGAGGAGGTTTTTTTCCTCAGCTCTGGGAGGATTAGAGAGAGATTGTCAACATTGATCGCTGCCTCCCTGTCAGGGAAAGCACGCCCGATCTCCGTCTCCTCCTTCAGAGTGCCTGTTAGCAGAGCAACAGTCCCATACAGGGATCGACCTGCCTGAAGGGGATCAGGATAAGGTTGATTCTGTTATAGAGGAATCAACAGTGGGGGAATCTTTTCTCAGGATCTCAAGCTGAAAGATTATGGGTTCAGTCTCTGACTAACATGGTCCGATCAGCATTTAAAAATGCACCTTGCGGAACCATCAACCACTACTGTATCCTCGTTGGGGTCGCTAGAAGCCCCCAGACTGTCTGTTCTTTTCCACTTCACCCTTTACTGAAAGGACTCATTTACCAGGATTGGGAACGTCCTGAGAAAATATTTATTCCCCCCAAGAGATTTCCGGTGGTCTATCCCATGGAGGATAAGTTCATCAAAAAATGGAAGGTCCCTACAGTGGACACAGCCATCTCTTGTATGTATAAATCACTGACATATCCAATGGATAATGTCCAAATGTTCAAGAACCCAATAGATAAAAGATTGGAGTCCTTATGAAAGGATCAGTTGAAACAGGTCTTGAGGGACTTGACAGATCAGCAGGCCTTGCCCTAGCTGATCTACCTAAAGCCTTAGGCTTTGCGGTTGACGCCATAAAGGATTCAAGTCCATCAGACCTCCCGCCTTACGCTGTCTATAGTACATATGCGTAGGCTTCTATGGCTCAAAAACTGGTCTGCTGAAGCTCCCTGTAAAGAATGGCTGGTTAGCGTCCCATTTCATGGTGAACGCTTATTCAGGGAAAACCTGGACAAATATATCCAGAAAATTTCCAGCGGTAAAAATACGCTCTTGCCGGTTAAAAACAGAGTTAGAGGTCCCTCTTTAAGAGGCCTGCTTCTCCAGTCCCTGGGGCATCGGCTGTGTAACAGTTCCGACGGCCTCCTCGGTCAATTCCCGGGGGTAAAAAAACAGGGACAATAGCAGGGTAATGAGAAACCCTGGGTCAGGGGAGGTACAAAACCTCCCCCAAAGTTAAATTCATTGAAGGGTTGCCCCCACTCAGTCGGGTGGGGGGAGGACTCCAGTTGTTCGCAAGAGACCTGGCGGGACACGATCAAGACAGATAGGTGCTCTCCGCAGTATGTTTGGGATACAGTTTGGAGTTAAAAGACTCTCCTCCTTCCCATTTTTGAGGTCAAACGTGCCAAGGGATCCCCGGAAGAGAGAGTCCCTCCTGTTGGCACTAGAACAACTATTGCTCCAAGTAGTAATTATGGAGGTTCCCCTGGAAGAATGAGGGTTCGGGTTTTACTCAAACCTCTTTACAGTCCCGAAGCAAATGCGGACGGGAGGCCCATATTAATTCTAAAAGGGCTATACAAATTCCTGTATATCAGGACTTTCCGATGGAGTCGATCCGATCGGTGGCCACTGCCCTACAAGGGGAGGATTGGTTAGCCGCGATCGACATCAAAGATGCTTATTTGCACATTCCCATCTTTCCAGTCCACCAAAAATTTCTACGCTTTGCAGTAGAAGGGCGCTATTTTCAGTTCAGAGCCTTACCCTTCGGTTTGGCCACAGCACCACGAGTGTTTACAAAAATTCTGGCCCTTTATTGGCCAATCTAAGAACACAAGGTGTAATGATAATGGCATATCTAGATGACTTGTTGCTGATAGACCACTCAGTGAAAAAACTAGACGTGGTCGTTCACAAGACAATCAAGTATCTGGAATCTCACGGTTGGATTATCAACTGAGACAAGTCAGCCCTAAAAACCAGTCAAAAGTCTGGAATACTTGGGGCTAAGGTTGGATTCAGGCCAGAGAAAAATATTCTTGCCTCGAGGAAAGGTGTTGTCTTTGAAAGATTTGATCCACTTAGTGGGTACAAAAAAGACAGCCGTCCATACGCCTGTGCATGAGGCTGCTGGGAAAAATGGTGGCATCATTCGAAGCAGTACCCTACGGTCAATTCCATTCAAGGAATTTGCAAGGGGCCATACTGTCAGCCTGGAACAAAAAAGTTCAGGCCCTAGACTTACAATGTCCTTGTCCCCTTCCGTTCGCAAGAGCCTCTGTTGGTGGTTGGTTCCCCAGAATCTGGAAAAAGGGAAATCCTTCAGTCCGATTTCTTGGAAGGTGGTCACTACAGATGCCAGCCTTATAGGCTGGGGAGCAGTACTGGAGCAATAGTCTCTCCAGGGCAGATGGTCGGATGCAGATAAGGCCCTGCCCATCAATCTCTTAGAGATACGAGCAGCCCGGTATGCCCTAGTAGCATGGACATCCAAACTCCAAGGGTCCCCTGTCAGAATTCAATCAGACAATGCCACAGCAGTGGCATATATCAATCATCAGGGGGGCACCAGGAGTCGTGCAGCCCAGAGGGAAGTAAATTACATCCTGAAATGGGCAGAAAGATATGTCCCAGCCATATCTGCGGTATTCATTCCAGGAGTGGAGAATTGGAAGGCGGACTTTCTAAGTCGCCAGCAATTATGCCCAGAGGAAGGGTCCCTTCACCCCGAGGTTTTCTGGACAATATGTCAGCGGTGGGGAACATCGGATGTAGATCTTCTAGCATCCAGATTCAACGCAAAGGTGGACAGGTTTGTCTCTCGGACAAGGGATCCCCTAGCTTGCGGCTCGGATGCCCTAGTGTTCCCTTGGGATCAGTTCAAGCTGATATATGCATTCTCACCGCCACAATGGTTACCTCGATTACTCCGCAGAATCAGGGTAGAAAAGAAACCAGTGATTCTGGTGGCTCCAGCGTGGCCCCGAAGAGCGTGGTACGCGGAGATTGTAAAATGTCAGTGGGGAGTCCTTGGACTCTCCCACTTCGTCCGGACCTGCTTTCGCAAGGACCGGTATACCACCCTTCTTTACCAGCCCTAGGTTTGACGGCCTGGCTATTGAAGCCCACATTCTAAAAAAGAGAGGGCTCTCTAATTCTGTGGTATCTATCATGATCAATGCCAGGAAGCCGGTATCCAGGCAGATCTACTATAGAATCTGGAAGGCGTACATCGCCTGGTGTGAGGCCAAGAAATGGCATCCACGTAAATACGTAATAGGTAGGATTCTGGACTTCCTACAATGGGCTGTAGATAGGAAGCTTGCCTTGAGTACTATCAAGGGTCAGATTTCGGCCTTGTCAATATTTTTTCAAAGGCCCTTGGCTTTGCATTCACTAGTCAAAGCCTTTATACAAGGAGTGATGCGTATTAGTCCTCCGGTTAATATTCCCATATGTCCATGGGATCTAAACTTGGTTCTGTCGGTTCTACAGAAACAACCATTTGAACCATTACAGCATATTTCTTTGGTTCTTCTCACCAGGAAATTGATTTTTCTAGTAGCCATTTGTTCGGCTAAAAGAGTGTCGGAATTAGCAGCTATGTCCTGTAAGGAGCCATATCTGGTTATCCATAAGGATAGAGTAGTGTTACGCCCTCATCCAGCCTTTCTTCCTAAGGTGGTATTGAGGTTTCATTTGAACCAAGATGTGGTTCTTACTTCTTTTTTCCCCAAACCTACTTCGGTAGAGGAAAAGTTATTGCATTCTTTGGATGTAGTAAGAGCAGTTAAAGCTTATCTAAAAGCCACTGCTCAGATTCGCAGAACGGATACTTTGTTTATTCTGCCGGAAGGCCCCAGAAGGGTTCAGGCAGCGTCAAAATCTACTTTAGCCAAGTGGATTCGAAAGGTCATAATGCAAGCCTATGGCTTGAGAAGGAGACCGCCTCCGTTCAAAGTTAGAGCGCACTCCACGAGAGCAGTTGGAACTTCATGGGCAGCGCATCACCAGGCCTCCCTGGCTCAAATCTGTAAGGCCGCGACATGGTCTTCAGTACACACGTTTACTAGGTTCTACCAGGTGGACGTTAGAAGTCAGGAGGATGTCGCCTTTGGGCGCAGTGTGTTGCAGGCCGCAAAAGATCCTCATGTCTGATAGCGCTCAGCTTATGTATGGTGTATCCCCCCCCTCGTTGGGCATTGCTTTAGGACATCCCATTAGTAATGACTATGTCGCTCTGTGTCCCGTGATGTACGAGAAAGAAAATAGGATTTTTATAACAGCTTACCTGTAAAATCCTTTTCTTGGAGTACATCACGGGACACAGAGCTCCCACCCCTCTTTAGGGACACTTATTGCTTTGCTACAAAACTGAGGTGCTCCCGGATGGGAGGGGCTTATATAGGGGAGGGTACTTCCGGTTTTGGAAGTTGCCAGTGCCAGCACCTGAAGGTATCTATATAACCCATTAGTAATGACTATGTCGCTCTGTGTCCCGTGATGTACTCCAAGAAAAGGATTTTACAGGTAAGCTGTTATAAAAATCCTATTTTCCGATGTGTATTTAGTTGTTTACCCGGAGTTACCCTTTAGCAGAAGTCTATACAGTATGTATTTATATATGGCAAGTTGCCACATCTCATGAAGAACAACAACAGGTTGTGAGTTGTATTTTCCTGGTGTAATTATCTCTGGAAAGACTGTTTATCACAAAGACCCATTAGCTAGAAGTGTGCCTTTCCAGGAATCACTAAAGTACTCTGATAAACTGTCTTTGCTATTAGAGAAGAAGATAACCAAGTACAGAATTTACACTTCAGCTTTAGAAAGCGCTGCTTTTCCTTTTTAGATCGTCTGTGTCTTATGTGACCTGAATAACCAACTATGGGCTTGTTCAGCTGAGTGTAACTGCTGCTGAAGAGTTGAGAGATATATAAAAGGGAATGATGAAGTAGGTTTTGTGTTTATGTCCTTTATTTATTATGGACTTTAAAAAAAGTACATTGTGAAAAATATTTTTAGGTAAACGTTGATATTTTTTATTAATATTTCATGGAGATCTGAGCTCCTTCTCGCAAATTTTTCCTCTGTCCCCTTTGCTCATTTGTTGTAAAAATGTTTACAGAGCTCAGTAGCTCAATGTGAATTGTATACATGCAAATCATAGAGTCAAGCCCTGTACACACGGGCGGGAATTTCATCGGGGAAAAAAACGTTGGTTTTCCCGACGAGATTCCTGGCAAGC
Source organism: Rana muscosa (assembly GCA_029206835.1). NCBI lineage: Eukaryota > Metazoa > Chordata > Amphibia > Anura > Ranidae > Rana > Rana muscosa. The sequence continues at coordinate 1,077,367,341 of CM055117.1, forward strand.
TTTTCTTGCTCGCCGAGTGTACACACGGCACTTTCAAAAGAACCGCCGTTCTTTTGAATGGCAAGAACGCGGTGACGTCATCGACTACGGCGAGCATGCGCTCGTCACATTCGATGCTGTCGCCGCCATCTTGCTTCACCCTACACTACCCTTGTAAGCTACCGTGCATGCGTCAAAGTCTCATCTAGCATGCACGGGTTTACCTGGAGACAGGTAAGCATACACACGCACGGTTTTCTCGTCGCGAAACAGGCCGACGAGAATCCCGACGACAAAATAGAGAGCAGGTTCTCTATTTTTCTCGTCGAGATTCCCGGCAGTTTTCCCGACGAGAAAACATACACACGACCGGTTTTCTCGGCAAAAAGCTCTCCCAGCAGTTTTCTTGCCGATAAAACCGGTTGTGTGTACAAGGTTTTACAGTCGTAACTCATCCCTTATTGAGCAGCTTAGTCAGAGCTTTTATTCAGACAGTGCAAGCCTTACAATATATCTAAAGCTAAAGCCGTCTCTATAGGTCCTGATGACCATTGTCATTAGACATGTGCATTAGTTTTCGTCCGAATGCATTTTCGTCCGAATTTCAGCTATTTTCGTTATCGTTTTAACAAACGAAAACGAAAGCACAGAATCCGAAAACCGAAAGATCCGACATAAACAAATGCTTTATTTTCGTTTTCGTTGCTACAACAGTTCGATATAGATAGGAGATTCGACGTGACGCTGACAATAACAATCTGTGTCTATCGAACCTGTGGTCGAATGTGCCTAACCTTAACTCTATTAGTCCAAGATTATTCTACATAGGAGAGAAAAGATTCGACATTATAGAGAGAAAAGATTCGACATAGGAGAGAAAGATTCGACATAGGAGAGGAAAGATTCGACATAGGAGAGGAAAGATTCGACATAGGAGAGGAAAGATTTGACATAGGAGAGGAAAGATTCGACATAGGAGAGGAAAGATTCGACATAGGAGAGGAAAGATTCGACATAGGAGAGGAAAGATTCGACATAGGAGAGAAAAGATTCGACATAGGAGAGAAAAGATTCGACATAGGAGAGAAAAGATTCGACATAGGAGAGGAAAGATTCGACATAGGAGAGGAAAGATTCGACATAGGAGAGGAAAGATTCGACATAGGAGAGGAAAGATTCGACATAGGAGAGAAAAGATTTGACATTATAGAGAGAAAAGATTTGACATTATAGAGAGAAAAGATTTGACATTATAGAGAGAAAAGATTCGACATAGGAGAGAAAAGATTCGACATAGAGAGAAAAGATCACTGCTTGTGGGCGGAACATTCGACCGGAAATGTATGATTGCAGAGTCGTACAGTTTCACTGCTCCGTCGAATCTTCTTTGAACATTCGACAGACACCATAAGCCTTCAATGACAGATTCGACCTTAATTAATTCAGATTTTCGGACGAATGCAATTTTTAACGAAAAACGAAATAAATAAAAACGAATTTCGGGAGTAACTAAATAAATTTATTTTTTGGACGAAAACGAAATTCCGAAACGAAATATTTCAGTGTGCACATGTCTAATTGTCATTGGATCTGAAAGTGGGGGAAAGATTCAACATTTGAGTTGTCTGCAGAACAGCAATAGATGCAAAAATGTCTACAGGAAATGAAGGGAATTCTCTCCAATGGGACACAGATGGGAAATATATCTAAAATGAGAAAGCAATTTTGGCTTTATATATTCCTTAAAGCAAGCTGCTTCTGCTGTGCTGTTTTGTTTTTTTTCTTTACCTAAAGAAATTATTTTTCATGTAATAAATGTTTATTAAGGCTGGGTTCTCACTGCCATGTGGAGCAGCTCACAGCAGGGGTCCGGAGCGTCCCTATTCACCATTTCAGGTCCAATTTCGGTCAGAATTTTTGGCTGAATTTGGACCTGAAACGGACCAGAAGACGCACAGGACTCCTGTGCAATTCGTTCTCTGCAGCCATCCCAGTACAATGGAGCACCCTATCCAAATGCCATCAGCTACCAGCACCCCTAGCCCATCTACCACCAACACCCCCATCCCATACTTTTTAATTTCTCTTTTTCTCTGTCTTCTCTTTCTCTCCCCTACAACACGTTATCCAACACCATTTTCTGTGTATTGACCTCAACCCTAACTGGGCTAGGTCACTAATGGGAGTGATTGGTGCTCACTCACCATACTCAACTGAGTCTATCAACCCAACAGAATTACCATCAGAGCCTAATAGATGACTCAATTTTCACTTTCCCTAACACCACTTTCTGTGGACTGATCTCAGCCCCCTACCCATTGGGACACCTAATACCTCATGCACTAACTGGGGAAGGTCACTAATGGGAGTGATTGGTGCTCACTCACCATACTCAACTAAGTCTACCAACCCAACAGGATTACCATCAGAGCTTAAAAGATGACTCAATTCACACTTTTCCAAACACCACTTTCCGTGGACTGATCTCAGCCCCCTACCCCTTCGGACACCTAATGCCTCATGCACTAACTGGGGTAGGTCACTAATGGGAGTGATTGGTGCTCACTCGCCATACTCAAATGAGTCTACCAACCCAACAGGATTACCATTAGAGCTTAATAGATGACTCAGCTCACACTTTTCCAAACACCACTTTCTGTGGACTGATCTCAGCCCCCTACCACTTGGGGCACCTAATACCTCATGCACTAACTGGGGTAGGTCACTAATGGGAGTGATTAGTGCTCACTCACCATACTCAAATGAGTCTACCAACCCAACAGGATTACCATTAGAGCTTAATAGATGACTCAATTCACACTTTTCCAAACACCACTTTCTGTGGACTGATCTCAGCCCCCTACCACTTGCGACACCTAATACCTCATGCACTAACTGGGGTAGGTCACTAATGGGAGTGATTAGTGCTCACTCGCCATACTCAAATGAGTCTACAAACCCAACATGATTACCATCAGAGCCTAATAGATGACTCAATTTACAGTTGAAGTTAACACTAGAAAAGAAGCCAACTCACACCACAACGTCCCCTGGATGGAGACGATATTATACACCAGTACAGTTTTCTCTAGAACACTATATCTTTGCACCATCCATTGCCAGTGCACATCCCCACAGAGGCCAACTGATGATTCCGTCTGTACTAATATTTTACTATTTCCTTATAGTGATTTGGGACTTCTTTGGTCAATTATTATCTAATACATGTCAACTTACTGTACAGTAGTATGTATCCCATTTTCTTATGCCTTACTTTGATTTTTGTTTGTACACATCCCCACCACACCCTTCCTATCCCCTTTACTGTGTTGTTTTTTTATTTGTTGAAAACTTTAACAAAAATGTCTATGGGAAAAAACATTAAAAAAAAATTCCCTTGAGTAGCTATTGCAGTCAGGCATTAGTCAGAATATGAACTTTTACTAAATGAAGCTAACTTTACATTAGCTTTTTGTGACCCCCAACACTGGGGAGAGGAAGGGCAAGTATTGAAGGCAATCAGGTTCTGCTGCCATGCTTAGTGTTGTCATCCTAATACAAGGAGCTTGCTGAAAGGAGGAACATAAACAGTGATGACTCCTTCATTGTCTAATTAGGACCTGGCTATGTTGTACAGCACGGGTGTTCGTGTCACAATACTGGCTGAGCAAACTGGGTAATTTTTGGCACAAAAGACAGTTCTCATATATGTATATTCTCTATTTCGATGCTTGGCTGGAGACCAGCTTCCAGCGACACCTAGACTGGATAATATGGGCAGCTGTCTTGAGAGCATTCTTTCGACTGAGGCCTGGTTCACACTGGTCCGACAAACGCTCCGACATTAGGAGCTCATGTCGCTTGACGTGTGAAAATCAATGTTTCCCTATAAGAGCCGTCTTAACTGGTCCGACACAAGGCGGTCCGACTTTGAAAATGCTCCCTGTACTACTTTGGTCCGACTTTGATCCTACTTCAGCCCATTGACTATCATTGAAGTCGGATCAAAGTAGGATCCTTGTCCTAACCATCTGACATTTGACATCCGACATGGTGATTACAGCAGCAGTAAAAGGAATTTATCTCACCCTGGGATTGTTTTGATTGGTCAAAGGACAAGTCAGACTAGCACAAAGTCGGATCAAAGTAGTATCCTGTTCATGAATGTCGGATGGATGTCGGACCAATGTAGGATCAATGTAGGACTGATGTCGCAGAGCAAAGTAGGATGAAAGTCGGATGAATGTCGTGTCGTATCAGTGTGAACCCAGCCTGAGGCTGGGTTCACACTTGTACGACACGACAGTCATACAACTTTCATCCTACTTTGCTCTGCGACATGAGTCCTACATTGATCCTACATTGGTCCGACATCCATCCGACTTTCATGAACAGGATACTACTTTGATCCGACTTTGTGCTAGTCTGACTTGTCCTTTGACCAATCAAAACAATCCCAGGGTGAGATAAATTCCTTTGAGGCTGGGTTCACACTGATACTACACGACATTCATCCGACTTTCATCCTACTTTGCTCTGCGACATCAGTCCTACATCGATCCTACATTGGTCCGACATCCATCCGACTTTCATGAAGAGGATACTACTTTGATCCGACTTTGTGCTAGTCTGACTTGTCCTTTGACCAATCAAAACAATCCCAGGGTGAGATAAATTCCTTTGAGGCTGGGTTCACACTGATACTACACGACATTCATCCGACTTTCATCCTACTTTGCTCTGCGACATCAGTCCTACATCGATCCTACATTGGTCTGACATCCATCCGACTTTCATGAACAGGATAGTACTTTGATCCGACTTTGTGCTAGTCTGACTTGTCCTTTGACCAATCAAAACAATCCCAGGGTAAGATAAATTCCTTTTACTGCTGCTGTAATCACCATGTCGGATGTCAAATGTCGGATGGTTAGGACAAGGATCCTACTTTGATCCGACTTCAATGATATTCAATGGGCTGAAGTAGGACCAAAGTCGGACCAAAGTAGTACAGGGAGCATTTTCAAAGTCGGACCGACTTGTGTCGGACCAGTTAAGACGGCTCTCATAGGGAAACATTGATTTTCACACGTCATGCGACATGAGCTCCCAATGTCGGAGCGTTTGTCGGACCAGTGTGAACCCAGCCTCACTCAATGGGGTTGATTTAATAAAACTGGGGAGTGCAAAATCAGGTGCAGCTGTGCATAGTAGCCAATCAGCTTCTAACCTCAGCCTATTCGATTAGGCTTTGACAGAAAAAAACTGGAAGCTGATTATTTTCTATGCAGAGCTGCACCAGATTTTATATACTCCAACTTTAGTAATTAACCACAATGTTGTTATTTTTTGAACGTAATTCTCTGTTTTAATAATCTATTTTAAACAAGTTTAGTAAAAATTCACATTGCCTAGTTTATGTGGTTAGATTTTTTTTTTTACCCTTCTGGTTAAGGTCTTAAAAATCTGATTTTCATCTTCTATCGCATTCCTAGGTTAATGACCAGAGGTGTAAAAAAAACACTCGCCACAGAAAACTGTCGCCAAATGCCATGTAGTGCCGCCAACACACATGACATCTCTCATTTAGCAGAAATTTTCTTTTGAAAGCATACAGAATTCTGAGTAGCCTCGTAAATCCCCTGTTTGTTGTCTTAACATGCACAAAATGCCCATATTAAATTATAAATTCAATTTAGAAGCTCCAAAAAAATAATAATCACAACTTACTACTTGCTACTTATGTATTTGTATATTATGGATATAGCCTCAAAGGTCACCTATAATTAAAAAAAAGACGGTCAGCTAATGTTATTTCACACTCAGCTGGCAGGTCTTGACTTCAACTGAACCTGAAATGAAATCTGTTTTATGAAAATGCATAGGCCAATGATCCAATGGTATATTGGTCTGAAAATGCTAGTTGTCATGCCATTTCCAATGGGCTCAGTATTTTATATGGTTCTGATCTGAAACACGTATGAAGATCAGGAGTTCTGACTTAAAGTATACCCTAACAATGAACTTCTCCCTTTTGGGCTTTTAAATATACCATAAAAAATTGAAATATCTTTCCTAGGAATTTTTGTTTTAAATTCTATCCATCTATGGCCAGCTTTACATTGTTTCCAGCTATCTCAGTGAACTACATAACAATAACAACACCCTCTATGTCATCCATTTTCAACCCTTTCAACACAGAGGAACCCTTGAAATAATGTCCTGGTCTCAGGGAACCTCTGCTATAGATTATTACATGTTACATTAGTGTGATGGTCAGTGGGAAGAATGCTCCATATACTTCTGGACATTGGGAAGAATTATACCCCAAAGCCCCGTACACACGATCGGTTTGACTGATGAAAACCGTCCGATAGATGGTTTTCATCAGACCAACCGATCGTGTATGGTACCCATCGGTCTTTTTTCCATTGGTTGTAAAAAATAGAACTTGTTTTAAAATTTTCCGATGGATAAAAAACCGATGGGAATTTCCGATCGTCTATGGGCAAGTCCATCGCTTAAAAAACCCACGCATGCTTAGAATCAAGTCGACGCATGCTCAGAAGCATTAAACTTAATTTTTCTCGGCTCATCGGAGTGTTTTACGTCACCGTGTTTGGAACGGTCGGTTTTTTGACTGATGGTGTGTGGCCAAGACTGATGAAAAACAGTTTCATCGGATTTCCGATGGACAAATCCATCGGACGAAAATCCATAGGTTATCTGATCGTGTGTACAGGGCTTTAGGCTGCTTTCACACTGAGGTGCTTTGCAGGCGCTATTGCGCTAAAAAATAGCGCCTGCAATGCGCCCTGAAAGAGCCGCTCCTTTGTATCCAGTGTGAAAGCCCGAGGGCTTTCACACTGGAGCGGTGCGCTGGCAGAAGGGTAAAAAAACTCCTGCCAGCCGCATCTTTGAGGTGCGGTAGGAGCGATAAAAATACCGCTCCTATAGCGCCCCTGCCCATTGAAATCAATGGGGTAGCACCTCCAAAACGCCAGCAAAAGCAGCATTTTTGCGGGCAGGTTTAACCCTTTTTTGGCCGCTAGCAGGGGTTAAAACCACCCCACTGGCAGCCGCAAATTGCGGCAAACATGACGGTAAAATGCTGCTAAAAATAGCGGCGTTTTACCGCCAGCGCACCCAGCGCTTCAGTGTGAAAGTAGCCTTACGGAAAGCTAAAAAGATCAATGGTGTCAGTGGGAACTTATCTGAGAGGCAGAAATTGCTCAATGCTCAAGGAACCCTGGGGTTCATGGAACTCTGGTTGAGAAACTCTGCTGTATGTTATGGAGAAAAGGAGAGGGGGGGTTCTATTTTCCTGTCTTAAAGTGGTTGTAAACCTTTACAGACCACTTTAACCTACAGGTAAGGCTAGATTAAGGCTTACCTGTAGGTGCAACAAATATCTCCTAAACCTACATGGTTTAGGAGATATTTGCAGAAAAGACTGCACCGATGTCTACGGCGCATACGCAGGCGCACTGAGCGTGCCGTTAGTGAAGGCGATCGTGCTGTCACTGACAGCTCCCGCGTGCATGCGTGAGAGTGACGTCATCGCTGCTATGGCCAATCACAGTGCTGGAGCCGCGATACCCGGAAGTCACTCGGGTATTATGGCGGCGGCGGAGTAGAGGAACGAGAGTCGCTTTAGGGGCTTCGATCTCAGGTAAGTAATTCATAATGAGCTAGTGTGCTATGCAGACAATGGCGCAGGTGCACTGAGCGTGCCGTTAGTGAAGGCGATCGTGTCGTCACTGACGGATCCCGCGGGCATGCGCGGGAGAGAAGTCATCGCGGCTCCGGCCAATCACAGCGCCAGAGCCGCGATACCCGGATGTGATTGGCCGGAGCTGCGATACCCAGAAGTCACTCGGGTATCATAGTGGCGGTGGAGTAGAGGAACGAGAGTGGCTTTGGGGGCTTCGATCTCAGGTAAGTAATTCATAATGAGCTAGTATGCTATGCATACTAGCTCATTATGCTTTTCTCTTGCAGGTTTTTTTTTAAAGAAATGTTTTAGAGGGTTTACTTCCTCTTTAAATACAGCACAATCAGTGAGCATTTTCACCTTAGGACAGGAAGCATGTTACTAACAGAATGACCAAGTCAACTTAAAGAAAAAAAGACCTGAAATAGAAAACTGATACAGACACCGCTTTAAGGATGGGCAAGCTGCTATAAATTACTTATTTTTTCCTGGCTTTAGATACGCTTTTACTTAAAAATTTCTTATCTGCATGCTTCTTCCAGGTCAGAGGATTAGGACCAGAAATAGCCAGGCAACTTTCATTTGTGGAAGGAGTCAAAAAATGGCAATCCCCCCTTATTTCTATAGCTGCACATTACCTTGAAGTGAGTGTGTCAAATTGAATTGTAAAATTCTTAAGCTGCCACAACATAGCAGGGACACTCAGCTGATTGTGCGTCAGCTTGCCTTGGCTATTTAGTGTTGTAGATACAGTACTTGACTGCAAAAGATGGGCCACACACCGATCATCTCAGAGTTTCAATAAACCCTATTATTCCAGACATGCACAAAGAAGCCCACCTGAGACCTTCCCACTGTGACGCGTTTCAACCTATGACATGCTTATTTGTAGAAGTCCTTTACAATTAAGCCTGTTCTAGGTCGAAACACATCAAAGTGGGGAGGTCCTCTATGATTTAGCCCATTCTAGGCCGAAATGCATCAAAGTGGGAAGGTCCTCTACTATTTAGCCCATCAAAGTGGGGAAGTCCTCTGCTCCTCCACGATTTAGCCCATGCTAGGCTGAAACACATCAAAGTGTGGAGGTCCTTTACGATTTAGCCTATCAAAGTGGGGAGGACATCTATGATTTAGGCCGTTCTAGGCTGAAATGCATCAAAGTGGATCGGTCCTCTACGATTTATCCCATTAAAGTGGAGATGTCCGCTATGATTTAGCCCATTATAGGCTGAAACGCATCAAAGTGGGGAGGTCCTCTATGAGTTAGTCCATTCTAGGCTAAAACACATCAAAGTGGGTAGGTCCTTTACGATTTAGCCCATTCTGGGCTGAAACACATCAAAGTGGGTAGGTCCTTTACGATTTAGCCCATTCTAGGCTGAAACACATCAAAGTGGGGAGGTAATTTACAATTTAGTTAGCACATTCTTGGCTGAACCACATCAAAGTGGGGAGGTCCTTTACGATTTAGCCCATCAAAGTGGGGAGGTCATCTGCGATTTAGGCCATTCTAGGCTGAAATGCATCAAAGTGGATAGGTCCTCTACGATTTAGCCCATCAAAGTGGTGAGGTCCTCTACGATTTAGCCCATTCTAGGCTGAAACACATCAAAGTGGGGAGGTCCTCTACGATTTAGTCCATCAAAGTGGGAAGGTCCTCTACGATTTAGTCCATCAAAGTGGGGAGGTCCTCTATGATTTAGTCCATTAAAGTCCTCTACAATTAGGCTGTTCTAGACTAAAACGCATCAAAGTGGAGAGGTCCTCTGTGATTTAGTCCATTGTAGGCTGAACCACATGAAAGTGAGGAGGTCCTCTACAAATTGGTCTTTTCTAGGCTGAACCACATCAAAGTGGGGAGGTTCCCTATGATTTAGTCTGCTCTAGGTTGAAACACATTAAAGTGGGGAGATCCCAGACAGGGCTTTTCTTGTGCATGTCTGGAACAATAAAGTTTTATTGAAATGCTGATATTATCAGTGTGCGTTCAGTCTTTTGCAGTCAACTTGTATGGGGAGCATGGATGGGCTCCATTCTGCCTGCAGATACTGGCATATGAAGCAATCTTGAGGAGTGGCGAACCCTTCTGCTTCCACTAAGTGTTAAAGATTCCCTGAATCCCAGAAAAAAAAAAAATTCAAATGCTTTGCCATTTCTTTTCCTCTTCACTGTGATGGATTTCCTGGGAAGCTACAGTACAGCTGAAAAGAAGCATTGCAACTGGCATTTGATGAAAGATCCGATGACTCATTCCTACTGCCAAATGACCAGTTCTAAGTGGCAGTTGATGAGAGATCATGTGATCTGATCTAAATGACAGTTAATGAAGATATTCATGAAATGTTCTATTTTCATGTTGTTCACAAAAACCTAAAAAAAAAGAGTGTGAATAAAATGAGGGGTTTATTCATCCAACTTTTTATGTTTTACTTTATAACCATTCGAAAAGGTAATAAGCACGACGCAAACATTCCTGACTCCAGGTGGCTGGCAACATGAACAATGGAAGATTCTTTTCAAGAGCTGTCAGTGCTTTCCTCTGTGTGTCTTTGAGGTAGCGGAATCAATCCTCAGTAACATGATCTCCCTGCAGTCAAAAAATTACAAAGTTAGGCGAGAGGAACAGGAATGGAGAAGGATAAAGAAAGGAAGGCTGAACGCAGAGAGAATGGGGCTCCAAAAGACTGAGTGTCAACCATGTATTATTTTACTAATTGCATCTCGATTTGTTCCCATTAATAATGGAAGGGCTGCATTCCCTGCAGTCCAGTGTTCCTTGCTGTCTCCTCTCAAGAAAAATTAAAGCTAAATTCAAAGCTGGCATAAAAGACTTCAACATAGTACAGTAATGTATTCATTTAAAAAAATAAAAAATCTTAACATTTTAACACTCACCTTCTCCAGCTCCAAGTTTCTGCATCAAACAGAGCCCAGCTACTTCCTTAAACCACACATGTTCAGCATTCAAGCAATGCGTCACTTTTCTAGCTGCAGAGTTCCCGTGTTTTAGAACGTCTGTCTGAGATTATCTCTCACTCCTTAGAACCCCTAAGTTTCTCTTTGTCCCAATTGTTCCTCACTCCTCTGAGACACATGTAGCACCCTCTTAGGTACTAGGCTGTCAGGTAAATGTAGTTCTTTTTTAGCTCCTCTGTAATCAGTGGATCAGTTGTTGATTGCTTTGGACTGATCAGGGCCCCACAGGCTGCACACTTGATTGCTTCTCCCTGCCTTTCTAGAAAGCTCCAGAACATAGAAGTTGAGCAGGCCAAGTGAACTGAACAGTACGAATATTTATGAGGTCTCAGCCAATCCCTGGGGAGATGTGCCCACAAAGGGGCTGCAAAGCGCATAAATAGTCTGCGGCTGGAGCAGTTAGGGTTCCTGGTCCAGGAGGAGAAGTACCCAGCCTGGAGAGCTATTGTCCTTCCAGGCCAATTGGCTGATATCTGCCTAGAAGCTTAACAAGGTTCCAGCCAATCTAAGCATGGGGGACCTATCTACTAAAGGAAAACTCTGCGGCTAAAGAAGAAAGGGGATTTCACCCAGGGTCTGGAGAATCCACTTTTGAAATGTCTGCCTGATGCAGGATGGAGGCATCCAGCTATCTGAGTACACACCAGAATCTGGGTGACTGTGCTGCTGCTGTGTTTACGGTGTTCCAGTGCTGTCTATTCCCTGACATATGGTTGAGGGGACTACAGGCGGTCCCCTAGTTACAAACATCCGACTTACAAACGACTATTACTTACAAACAGAGGGAAACAACAGGAAGTGAGAGGAAATCTACCCCTAGGAAGGGAAATTCTCTCCTGTAATGCCTTGTACACACGGTCGGAATTTCCGATGAAAAAAGTCAGACGGAGTTTTTTCATCGGAAATTATGACCGTGTGTGTGCCCCATTGGACTTAATTCCGAGGAATTCCATCAGAGTTTAGATCAAGAACATGTTCTCTTTTACTCCAATGGAATTCCGTCGGAATTCCGATGTCCCTTTGGCCGGACATTAGTCAGACCGTGTGTACGTGGCATAAGAGTTATTATGGGAAAAGGGTACATCCGCTGATGTTTTATCACCAAGGCTTGTTTCCACAACAACCTAAAATTTTAAAAATCCAATTGTCATTGGGACAGAAAGTGAGGTGATATTTTCTGAACAGGCTGCACAGACAGCAAAACAAAAGTTACAGGGGTGTTAACCCTTCCCTATGCTATTCAAAAAGCTAAAAAATCTATATTTTGGCTGGAGGTACACTTAAAAAAATGGACCTGTTTCGACTTACAAACAGATTCAACTTAAGAAAAAACCTACAGATCCTATTTTGTTTGTAACCCGGGGACCGCCTCTATTCTGAAAAGTAGCTACAGAGTGAATAGTGTTCTGGGTATTACTGTTCAGGGCTCCAGAGTATCCCACAGCTCCCTGCCCTATCCAAGTTAAAGGAGCACTAAAGCTTCCCTTTTTTTTGCCTAAAAATAACAAACATGTTATACTTACCTCCACTGTGCAGCTCGTTTTGCACACAGTGGCCCCGATCCTGGTCTTCTGGGGTCCCTCGGCGGCTGTCTTGGCTCCTCCCCGCAAGGACTCCACACCATAATGTGAGTGAGCTCGCATGGTGTGGAGTGATTGCGGGCGCGCTCCCGTGATACAGCGGAGGCCATAGCCGCCGACTCTATCACTCGGCCCCGCCCCCCGCGCGCCGCGTCATTGGATGTGATTGACAGCAGCGCCAGCCAATGGCTGCGCTGCTTTCAATCCATCCAGTGTAGCCAATCGGCGGCCAGGCTGAAAAACGAAGAGGATGACGGGGACGAGCATGGGACTTTCGAGGGGCCAGGTAAGAAAAACGGGGGCTCGGGGGGGGGGGGCGGTATTGTCGAATGTTTTTTCACCTTAATGCATAGGATGCATTAAGGTGAAAAAACATGTAACTTTACTACTCCTTTAACCAGCAATAAATGCAGAAAAAGGCAACTACTAGACTCTTTATTGAGCCAAAGGAGTGAATGCTGCTGTGTGCCTGGCTGCCGCTGCACTAGAGAGAGGAACCTGGGACAAATCAGCGCCCCTTGCAGGGGTAGAGCTACATATGCTTCCAGCATTCCTGCACCTATGTGGCCCTGTGCACTAGACAATGTGCACTGCCAAAAAATGTGTTCGTTTTTGTTTTCCGTTTCATAGATTTTTTTTTTCTTTCGTTTTTCGGGTCATTCGTTATGCTCAAATATAAAAAAATCGTAAATTAGAAAATTCGTAAATTAGAAAATCCGAAAATCCAAAAATAAGAATGAAAATGCGAAAATCTGAAAATTCGAAAATCCAAAATAATAACTAACTAATAATTATTGACTATTAAATTATAGGTATTGGAATTTCCCTACAAATTTGGCTGTTAGTTTATCCGAAGTTACGAATTATCCGAAATAACAAATGCTGCATCTAAATGAATGGAACGTAACAAATTAATGATAATAAAAAGTTTTTATTATTATTATTTTGTTATGTTCCATTCATTTAGATGCAGCATTTATTACTTGAATTCATATTCGTTACGTTCACTAACAGCCAAATTTGAAAGGAAATTCCAATACCTATCATTTAATAGTTAGTAATAGTTATTATTATTATTAGTTAGTTATTATTTCTAATTTTTGGATTTTCATTCTTATTTTCAGATTTTCGTTCTTTTGAATTTTTGGATTTCCATTCTTATGTTCGGATTTTCGTTCTTTTGAATTTTCGGATTTTCATTATTATTTTCGGATTTTCTAATTTTCTAATTTTCAAATTTAGAATCTTAGAATTTAGAATTTCCGAATTTTTGAATTTTCTAATTTCCGAATTTGGAGTGCCAACACTATTGTTTTGTGCAGTTGTGTGTGTTTGAACATGCTAGGGTGAGCTCATCTGTGCCCTGCTGTTCACTCTACAGGCTGGGGTTGGTCTTAGACCAGGCTGTACTGTTTAACTGAACTGCATCTTGCTGAGAGTTCTGTGCTATATGGCAAGGGTGCCTGGATCGCAACACTTGCTGAACCAAATTACAAATCCTGTGGCAGTTTGGACATTTCATATATATGTATTTCCAATCTGTGGTTAGCTGTTTGCCTGGGGTTTAGCTTCAAAGTGAACCTATAGTCAGTTTTAAAGTTTTGAAGTAAGGGTGCTGGCTAAGAGCAAATGCTACAAGATGTCTGCTGCCACTATTTCTACATGGAAAAGCTTCTTCCATGCCCTTTTGCAAATCTATTTTGACTTTGTTACTGTAGTGCTACCCCCATAGGGGCCGCTGGTAATAGCTGGTAGACATGTGCACACTGAAATATTTCGTTTCGGAATTTCGTTTTCGTCCGAAAAATAAATTTATTTAGTTACTCCCGAAATTCGTTTTTATTTATTTCGTTTTTCGTTAGAAATTGCATTCGTCCGAAAATCTGAATTAGTTAAGGTCGAATCTGTCATTGAAGGCTTATGGTGTCTGTCGAATGTTCAAAGAAGATTCGACGGAGCAGTGAAACTGTACGACGCCGCAATCCTACATTTCCGGTCGAATGTTCCGCCTACAAGCTATAGAAGAATTCTAATGTTGTATGACTAGTAATAATTATATTTATTCATTACTATTACTAGTCAACCAACATTAGAATTCTTCTATAGCCTATGGGCGGATGCATTTGACCGGAAATGTACGATTGCAGCGTCGTACAGTTTTGCTGCACCGTCGAATCTTCTAACTTTCGATGCTTTGTCGAATCTTCGTCATTCTAGCTATTTTACTGCTCCTCCTCTTTGGTTACAATCAGCCAATAGCATTCATCATCAACTTTATTTTTATTTTACTTCCCCCACCCAATTCCAGCAGTGATCTTTTCTCTCTATGTCGAATCTTTTCTCTCCTATGTCGAATCTTTTCTCTCTATAATGTCGAATCTTTTCTCTCCTATGTCGAATCTTTTCTCTCTATAATGTCGAATCTTTTCTCTCCTATGTCGAATCTTTTCTCTCCTATGTTGAATCTTTTCTCTCCTATGTCGAATCTTTTCTCTCTATAATGTCGAATCTTTTCTCTCTATAATGTCGAATCTTTTCTCTCCTATGTCGAATCTTTTCTCTCCTATGTTGAATCTTTTCTCTCCTATGTCGAATATTTTCTCTCTATAATGTCGAATCTTTTCTCTCCTATGTCGAATCTTTTCTCTCCTATGTCGAATCTTTTCTCTCCTATGTTGAATCTTTTCTCTCCTATGTCGAATATTTTCTCTCTATAATGTCGAATCTTTTCTCTCCTATGTCGAATCTTTTCTCTCCTATGTCGAATCTTTTCTCTCCTATGTCGAATCTTTTCTCTCCTATGTCAAATCTTTCTCTCCTATGTCGAATCTTTTCTCTCTATAATGTCGAATCTTTTCTCTCCTATGTAGAATAATCTTGGACTAATAGAGTTAAGGTTAGGCACATTCGACCACAGGTTCGATAGACACAGATTGTTATTGTCAGCGTCACGTCGAATCTCCTATCTATATCGAACTGTTGTAGCAACGAAAACGAAAATAAAGCATTTGTTTATGTCGGATCTTTCGGTTTTCGGATTCTGTGCTTTCGTTTTCGTTTGTTAAAACGATAACGAAAATAGCTGAAATTCGGACGAAAATGCATTCGGACGAAAACGAATGCACATGTCTAATAGCTGGTTCTACCCTTATAGTGCAGAGACTGTTTACAGCCAGAAGCACTAGTCCATGCACACGAGCTCCAATAGCTCAGTCTAGTGCAGTGGTTCCCTCGGGGGTTAATTTATGATTTGCCAGGGGTCCCCGAATTCTGGGCTGTTCCTGAATCCTGAACCTCTCTCCCAGCCTTTTTGCGACCGCCCAGCAGGGCTGTCCCTGGAGCCTGTGGCCGCCCAGCTGGGCTGTTCCTGGATCCCGTGGCCGCCCACTCAGCCTCTTCGCAGCTGCCTATTCAGTTCACGGCATGGCTGGGGGGCAGAGACTAAAGGTCAGCTTACTGGTGAAGAATGTGAAGTGGGAGGGGCTGGAGGAGACCCTATCTTCTGATTTCAGCATAGGTGTCACTGCTACGAGACACCACAAAGTTTGAGA
The DNA here is from genome assembly GCA_029206835.1 of Rana muscosa. Taxonomy (NCBI): domain Eukaryota; kingdom Metazoa; phylum Chordata; class Amphibia; order Anura; family Ranidae; genus Rana; species Rana muscosa. The sequence goes on from CM055117.1 coordinate 1,077,383,141, forward strand.
CACAGTGAGTAACACTACCTGTAATTAGAGTTGCCATTAAAAGTTCCCACTACAGTTCTCAGATCAGCAGATGACCTTGATCAAGAGCACCTAAGTTGGCTGATCAGAACTTCCCCCTAGCACTGCCACTCATCCCATTCCCCCCACCAAGGAGTAAGATAAGGAATACAAATAGGGAATACATGGAAGGGAGAGGAAAAGAAGGGGAGGAACAAAGAAAAAAGGGAGAGAAAGAATAAGAGAAAGAACACGACAGATGGCTAGAGAGAGGGATGGGGAAAATTAGGATAGAGAGAGATAAAAGGGAGAGAAAGGAGAACAAAGAGAGAGAGTGGTACAACCTAAAATGTACCATAAGAGATTTTAATACTGTACAAGTGGAAGGGACTCAGGGAGTGCTAAATGTCCCTGGGTTAGGGGTGCAAATTACTTGTCTTGCTTTGGGTGCTGACAGCACACGCTACAAAAATAATTTAACTGTTAGGGGTCCCCACAACTTGGGAATTTTTTTTAAGGGGTCATGGCACTAGAAAGGTTGAGAACCACTGGTCTATTGGATGTCTTTTTGAAATGTGTTGCTTGCAGAACTTTAACAGGAGAGGGGTTCGGGCATGAGATATTCCTAAATGCTGCACAATAACAGAGGACACTCTTCTGTAATCTCCCACTCCAGGGTTCTGCTGAGCACAGGGGAATTTCAGTCGACAGGTACCCCTGGCACCTACATCCCCAAAGCACAGACACTCAGGGTTCACAATTCACTGTCAGTACCCACAAGTCCCCAGGACAGCTGCACACCTTCAAGCTTCCTCCAGGTCCAGTGAGGGAGACAATGCATCCCCAAGACCCGATCCCTTTAAAGCGGTTGTATAGTCGCCAAATAAATATATATATATTTGTCACCTGTAAGGCAAAAGGCATAATGAGCTAGTATACACCGCATTCTTTCCATCAAGGTCCGGCGTCTGCGGAGCCTTCAGCCGAGAATCCCCTGTGCGCATGCGCCACTGCGATATTTTTTTTACCTACAGGTAAGCCTTATTATAGGCTTACCTGTAGGTAAAAGTTACAAAATGGACTATACAACTGCTTTAAAGGGGTTGTAAAGGTTAGTTTTTTATTTTCTAAATAGGTTCCTTTAAGCTAGTGCATTGTTGGTTCACTTACCTTTTCCTTTGATTTCCCTTCTAAATGTTTTTTTACTTTGTCTGAATTTCTCACTTCCTGTTTCTCCTCACTAAACTTCACACCATCATCCGAGTGGTGTGGAGTCAGCCAGAACAGCTTACTGAACAGCTTACTGAGGAGGAACAGGAAGTGAGAAATTCAGACAAAGAAAATAAAGAAAAAAAATATTTAGAAGGGAAATCTAAGGAAAAGGTAAGTGAACCAACAATGCACTAGCTTAAAGGAACCTATTTAGAAAATAAAAAACGAACCTTTACAACCCCTTTAAGTGGATTCCTACAGCCTTTTCTTCAGAAAGATCACTTCAGGTCCTTGTCTCTGTAACAGCTGGGACCTCAGAGAACAGCTACACAGTCCACAGGCTGTCTCAGGGGGCAGAAGCCCCAGAGGCTTTGGAACCCTCCATGACAAGGTTAGAACAATCTTTCCAGGTCTTCCTGCGCATTACTTCCCCAGCCACCTTCTGGACACTCCTCTCTGGGGATTGGCTAGGGCATAATAAATATTCAGACTGGTTATTTGAATTTCCTTCCCTATGTTCTGGAAGCTTCTTCCAGAGGCAGGGGAAAGCAGTCAAACTCCCCAGCCTGTGGAACCCTGAACAGGCCAAAACAATCAGTACTCCCTTGACTGCAGAAGGAGCCAAAAAACTACATTTGCCTATCACCCTACACTAGGTGGGTGCTACATTTTATTTGATACACTTTTCCTAATGTTTGGCTAAGCGGTTATTCCATAGTATGCTGAACTAGGCCTTAAAGTGGTACTATAGGTTCAGGTTTTTAAAAAAACAAACATGTCATACTTACCTCCACTGTGCAGTTCGTTTTGCACAGAGTGGCCCCAATCGTCCTCTTCTGGGGTCCCACGGCAGCTCTCGCAGCTCCTCCCTGCAAGAGCTAGCCCCGCCTGGGAAGCTCTCTCCCGAGGGGGTTACCTTGTGGGCGCGCTCCCGTGTGATACACTCGGTGGCCATAGCCGCCGAGTGTATGACTCGGCCCCGCCCCCCCGGCATGCCGCGTCATTGATTTGATTGACAGCAGTGGGAGCCAATGGCTGCGCTGCTATCAATCTAACCAATGAAGAGCTGACAAGCCGTTTGGAAAGCGATGCGGGATCGCGCCCACGGAAGTTCGGGGCTCAGGTAAGTAAAACAGAGGCTCGGGGGAGAAGGAGAGTGCAAGGTGTTTTTTCACCTTAATGCATAGGATGCATTAAGGTGAAAAAACACGAAGGTTTACAACCCCTTTAATTGCTGGCCAAGATCCAGTGAGTAGATTTTCTTCCACTCTACCAACTGCCCATGAAAGTGGAGTTTTCCCTTTAAACATCTCAGTTGTACTGATGGTTAGGAGCTCTTTGATGGGAGAACTGCCATCATAATTTATAACCATCGAAACTCATTAGCCTCCAGTGTTGGATGTTGACAGGTTTGGATCCCCTGTTGGGATGGACGAAACCTAAGAGCAAGACCTGAGCCTGTTATTTTCTATAACCTATCATCTGTTATTAGTTAAGTAAATGTAATGTTTTACTTTTTATTAATTGTGTGTGTATTATTCACTGGTGTTATGTAGAGAGAATTCAATTGTGTATATACTCAGTTTCTATAGGGTCATTGCGAATTAATGCTTAAGATGAACAGGCAATTGGAGATCTCAGCAAGATCTGTGCATTGAATTAAATCTAAGGACCAGGCACTACTGTTGACCAGATTTGGATACTCCTAGACTGAGCAGTATAATCACCCCTGTAAGTGTGGGCAACCTATAATGCTTCTAACAGTTTCTTCTGATTATGTCTTGAAATCACACATTTAAAAACGCATTTCTCATGGCTTGTCTTATCTAAAATGGTTTACTCTTAAAGATGCACAGCTGGGAATAACTTTAATGAGACCTCAACATTTTGCAGAGACAAGTCTGGTGCCCGAAGGCCTGGTGTGCTTTTATATGAAGGTTAAGACAAAATGACCAGCAAAAATACAGAAAGGTTTCATAAGGACTCAAGGGAAATTATTTCTGAAGTTTAGCTATTCTTCCTGTAACCAAATTCTCATGTGAAGTCAGGAAATTCGTATCTGTTAATTGGCCACCAATTCACCTGAACACCTTTTTTTAGAAAACGATCTATATATAATGTTAGGAAACTCAAGAAAAATGATAATCTAAAAGGCAAAACACCCCAGAATATACTGTAAAGAAATTATAATAATTGCCGGTTGCTTATTGAACATTTAAAACGTGTAAAACCTCTTTGTGACTAGAGTTGGGTCACACACAGTACGCGGTTCGGTTCGCGCCAGAACTCTCGAACATTGCAAAGTTCGGACTCGACCCGCAATCCATTTCAGGCCCTTTGAGTCTGGTAAGGATTTTTAACATTTTTAAAAAAAGGGCGTAGGGTCCCCCCCAAAAATCCATACCAGACCGGTATCCGAGCACGCAGCTCGTCAGGTCAGGAAAAGGGGGGGCACCCCCGTTTATCAGCCTCTCAGGTCTCTCCTTCTAGTTTTGTCACTCCTTGTGACTTCCTCAGGGAGATAACAAAGTCACGATTTTATAGCCTATAAGGTGAGGGTACATCTGAAGAGTGGGGAGAGAGATTTAAAGAGTAACTCCACTTTTGTTGAGAAAACAACATTCCTCTCTGGGTGATCTATGTACATTGTAAGGATTTTTGGAAACTTGCAGATTCCTACCTTTTATTATTCTGAAGGAATAGTTGTTTTGTCTGTCTGTGTCCATGTGTCAAGTGAATCTGTATGGGAGTGGTTTTATAGTTATTAATCAGCTTCTGCACTTGCAGGGCTGTAATGGGGAAAGTGGCATGGTCTGCATCCCTTTAGATGTGCTTTCCCCCTTGGGAGTATATCTTTAAAAATGCCATTTTTGTTGCAGAGGATGCCCAAAATCTGATTTGTATCTTAGTGCAGACTCCTGGGAAAAAATCTGAGACAAACACATAAGCATAAAATTTCATTTTTAGGGGGCGTTCTGTACAGCTGTATAGAGATGGGCCGAACACCCCCTTGTTTGGTTCGCAGCAAAACTTCCGAACAGAGGAAAAGTCCTGACCCGAGTGGCGAACCCCATTGACGTCTATGGCAGCCAAACAGGAAAAATCAAAAGTGCCCATTTTGAAGGCTTTTATGCAAGTAATTGGCCATAAAAGGGGTATGTGGGTCCGGGTACTGCCCTGGGGGACATGTATCAATGCAATCGTTTTTTCAGGAGTAGTGATTTTAATGATGCTTAAAGTGCAACAATAAAAATGAAAAAATCCCTTAAATATAGTGCCTGGGGGGTCCTCTAAGTCTGCCTGTAAAGTGTCGCATAGAACATGCTGCAGCAAAAATTACATTTCTAAAGAAAATAAAACAAACAAAATCACATTTAAATTGACTCACGGTTGTAATTGCTGGCACCCAGCTTTTGAAAAAAATAAAGAAAAAAACGGCGTGGGGACCCCCCAAAATCCATACCAGACCTTTTTCCAAGCACACAGCCTGCCAGTTCAGGAAAGGGGGGGGGAGCGAGCTCCCCCCCTACTTAACCATACCAGGCCACATGCCCTCAACATGGGGGGTGGGTGCTTTGGGGTGGGGGGGCCAGATCCCCCCATGTGAATGAGCACCCCTACCCATTCACCAAAAAAGTGTCAAAAAGTAATAAAAACACAGACAGTTTTTGACAATCCCTTTATTAAAAAATAAAAAAAACATGTCCCCCGATGTAAATCCATCGTCAATAACGCTGCCCGACGCACCCGAAAAAGAAAGAAAGAAAAACGCTCCCGTCATCCATGAAGACCGACCGTGTGCTCCCTGCCCGCGTGCCCCCACAACCACAGCCCAGGGTTGTGGGTGGGGAAGAGAACCTTGTCCCCATCAATATGGGGACAAGGTGCTTTTGGGAGGGGGGCAGAGCCCCCCTGCCCCATAGCACCCCCCTATGTTAAGGGCATGTGGACTGGTATGGTTCAGGGGGGGCGCTCATTCCCTTCCCCCTTTCCTGACCTGCCAGGCATGGGGTTCCCCTTAAAACCCTGGACTGGGGGGGACCCCACATCATTTTTTTTTTTTTTTACTATTTTTTACCAGCAAATATTTGTTTTTGTTTTTTTTTATTCAGCTGTCAGCTGGAAAGCCCATTGATAGCTGATGACTTCCGGGCCCCGCTGGCTTTCCGTCCCCGCCCTATAACAATCATTTTTTTCTTTGCCCAATCATGGCGCAGAATGTACTGTGCACTGCACAGTGCATTGCAGGGCGTTCAGTGGGACGAACAGCCAATGTTCAGCCCAAACTCGTGCTCGGGCCGAACCGTTCGCTCAACTCTACAGTATATCTGTGTACAGAACACCTCCAGCTAGCCATATTGCATTTTACAGAAAAGGACAGCGCTTCACATTAAAAAGGAAAGGTCATTTTTAATAACATTCTATTACAATATGACTTGTGTCCCAATTGCATACGATATTATTACTTTTTATTTATGTATTTGAACATTTTTTCCCCCACAAAAGTAGAATTACCCTTTAAGTATCAGTAAGCTGCAATATATTCCATGTTTGTTTTTGGGTTTAATACTGCGTTTGTTGGAGTTTTTCGTCTTTTCGCGAGCAGAGCAGTCGTTTGATGACTACAAATAAAAGTATTAAATATAGTCTGTTTTGTTTATTGGTGGACTATCTTCGGTGGCGCAGCGGAGGCATTCGGGAAAGCTTGTCACCGTTAAAACATAAACATTGCTTTGTACTAATTCAGTAATTATCACACTCAGTAATTATCACGCTGCTTCCTACGACGGGGAACCAGCAGCCCATCTGTCAGTGGAATAATGACAGCGCAATGTCCCTCGGGTATGGGGTGTTGCGGATTAGGGGCTATCGTTACCTCTGTATGGCTTCAGTTTCAGGGGTCTGCTGCTTATAGATCTGGGCAGAGAAGGTACAAAGGCCACATTTCTGGTGGACAAATTATGATTGTCGTTCCTTTATTTATGCACCCACCCCCCCATTACATTGCAGGGGGGGCTTAGAATTGGGAGTACAGCAGACATATGCACAGGGCTGGAGATTTATTTGTGCTTTCCCCAGGCTACCTAAACAATGATGTTGCCATGGCGACTCTCTGCGGATGCTTTGCTTCTTTCCTAAATTCCAAAAATCACTTCCTTGGAGGATCAGACTTTCTTTTTGATCCAAATCCCTTCCTCCCTTGAGCTGTCACAATCCTCCTTTTCTAAGATCTGATGTACAGATCTGGATAAACGATCACAAATGTGGATGTTGGAATAAACTCGATTTTAGTGATAACCAACGGCATAAAGACTGCAGGAGTAGCGTTTTCCTCTAATCTGCAACATCTGACTGGACTTTTTAGGGCTCATTCATGTCATATGCGTTGGGCTGTGCTGGGCATCCTTACCCAACACATAGTACAATTAGCATTGAGTCCTATGCAGAACCACCATTAGAACAGACAGTGTCTCCCTTTAAAGGGTTAATTCACCTTTACCAAAAAAACTGCCTATGCAGATATAGGGGCATCTGTAGATAAAAACAAACTAAGCAACTCTGACTGAAGTTGAAACGGGCCCTTGCTAGAGGTGTAGGCCATTTATGTACCTTGTGAGGCCTCACAGGAAGTTGCTAAGTGAGGCCTAACTGGAAGTTGCTAAGTGAGGCCTAGCTGGAAGTTGCTAAGTGAGGCCTAGCTGAAAGTTGCTAAGTGAGGCCTAGCTGGAAGTTGCTAAGTGAGGCCTAGCTGGAAGTTGCTAAGTGAGGCCTAACTGGAAGTTGCTAAGTGAGGCCTAACTGGAAGTTGCTAAGTGATGCCTAACTTAGGGTTGCCACCTTTTCTTGAAGCCAAACCCGAACACTTTAGCGGCACAGGGCCAATTTTTTTCCCCATAGTATACACTATAGGATTATAAAAGACCTAGGACACCTTTGGGTGCCCCAAGGAAAGTAGTAACTATGCGGCGAGCCGTGTGTGGTGCCAAACTGTTCCTGCTGACATCATCCCCACCCCCCAGTGATACCAAACCTGCCCCCAGACAGACACCCACAACTTCCAGGTGGCAACAGATTTGTGTGACTATATTGATTACTTGGGTAGCCACAGCCCAATCTGAATAATGTGTCCGGGTTTCAGACAAACTGAAACCTGGACGCATGATTTAAAACCCGTACTGTCCGGGTGAATCCTGGACAGGTGGCAACCCTAGCCTAACTGGAAGTTGCTAAGTGAGGCCTAAACAGAAGTTGCTAAGTGAGGCCTAAACAACAAATATAGTGTAGCGCTAAACAAATATGAATATACACCAAGTGATGTGAACACCGTGCAACGATATTAAATATAAAAACAATGAATATATGTCTATAACAGAACATATGAAAAAAGTCTCTAATGTGAAAAAATAAAATCAATGAATGATAGCAAAAAAAGTCTCTATTATGCAAAAAAAATCTATGAATATTGCAAACAGTCCAGTGCGGATGTGAATGCTGGTGCTCCTACTATGTGAAATGAGGCAAAGTGAAGTGAAATAGGCCACCACCGACTTAGGAGAGGCTTACCGGAAATATTGGACCCTAAAGAACATATGTTCAAAGGGTCAACTAAGCTTAGTATTATATGAATCCTGGACAGGTGGCAACCCTAGCCTAACTAGAAGTTGCTAAGTGAGGCCTAATTGGAAGTTGGTAAGAGAGGCCTAACTGGAAATAGCTAAGTGCGGCCTAACTGGAAGTTGCTAAGTGCGGCCTAACTGGAAGTTGCTAAGTGAGGCCTAACTGGAAGTTGCAAAGTGCGGCCTAACTGGAAGTTGCTAAGAGAGGCCTAACTGGAAGTTGCTAAGCGAGGCCTAGTCGCTCCTGCTCACCTCCTCCATCACAGGAGCAAGCTTTTTCTCTGATTCAAACCTCTCGCATGCACTTTTTCTTCCTTGATCTGAGCTCAGAGTCTAAGAGTTTACGCCTCTGCTGCTTCTCACTCGCCCAGTCTGAGTTCTGCTGCACAGGGACTGCAAGATGCTGCTACCAGGTGAGGTACTTAGATCTTGGAGTTCGGCCATAACTTATTATCATTGTGTGAGGGCTATCTCAGAAATATTTATTTTTCCTCCGAGACTTGGGGCAGAAGGGTTAGACCAGTGGCAGGCCCCTAGTACCTAAAAAGAGCAGCCGGTCATATGTCTGAAATAAAGCCTGCCTGTGATGACCCTCGGCAAATCTGACTTGGCTTTAAAACTGTTTTTTTTTTCTGTGGCACAGAACAGCTGTTATATCGGTCATACTTTAACCACTTGGCGCCAGTATAATGTAGAGGGGGTACGGCAGGGGGTGCCTGGGGCGTGTCAGGGGGCTCGTCCTATGCCTACATACTTTTACTAATAGGTGTCCCTCTCAATAGGTGAGTCCCATCTCAAAAAGTTGGGTATACTGTATTAGTGCCACTGCTGATGTCAGTGTCAGTTAGTCAGTCCCCCCCCCCCCCAGGGTCAGTTAGGCCCCTTTCACATGGCCGGACCGTATGTCCGTTTTTCACCCATCCGTTTTCGGATGAAAAATGGACATACATGTATCCCTATGGGACATCCGATCTTATCTGTGCCCGCAATGCTCAGTTTTTCAGGATAGAAAAATTTCAATTTTTCTATCCGTCTGCGGAGCGGATCGGATGAACACGGACAGACGGTCCATGTTCATCCGATCCCCCATAGGGGAGAGCGGAGATCTGACAGGGCGGTCCCTGTACAGTGTGCGGGGACCACCCAGTCATCCGCCGGCTCAGCGGGGATCAACGAAGCGATTCCCGCTGAGCAAGCAGAGGTTCACGGGACGGATCATGGCTGATCCATCCCGTGTGAAAGGGGCCTAAGTGTCAGATTTCCCACTACACTATCGCAGTCCCATTATAACTTGATTATCACCACCATTGCTAGTATAAAAAATTAAAACATTTAAATTCCGATAAATAGACCATAGTTTGTATTCACTATAACTTTCACGCAAAAAAACAATCAATATACGCTTATTGTTTTGTTTGTTTTTTGGTTTACCAATGACATTTCAGTAGCAGAATACATTTTGGCCAGAATTTATGAAGAAATTCAATTTATTTTGAATTTTTATTGGATGTCTTTTATTTATAGCAGAAAGTAAAAAAATTATTTTCTAAATCTTTAGTCTTTTTTAATTTATATAATAAAAATTAAAAACCCAGTGATGATCAGATATCACTTGGTCATGAAGGGGGTAAAATATTCTGGAGTTGAAGTGGTTAATAATGGGGGGGGGGGTAGACTTTTATACTGCATTCTAAAAAAAAAAAAAAATCTTTAAGATTTTGCACACTTTTCTTTTTTATGTATTTAGCCCATTCAAATTGGAAGACTGAGGCCTCGTACACACGACCGATTTTCTCGTCGTAAAAAACACGTCGTTTTTTTCGACGAGATTCTTGTTAAGCTTGTCGATTTTCTCGTCAAGCTTTCTATGCGTACACACTGTCATTTTCCAATTTCCTCGTGGTTCTCTGCGCTCACGTCCAGCACGTACGACGGCACTATAAAGGGGAAGATCTTTTTTCTTGGCGCCACCCCTTGGGCTGCTTTTGCTGATCTCGTGTTACCGCGTGTGAAGTAAAAGTTTGGGAAGAGACGATTCGCGCTTTTCAGTCTTCGTGCTTTCAGTTCGTTTTAGTGTGACGAATGTGCTATTTCCATTACGAAGGCTTGTTTTACCAGAAGATGCGCTCCCGTCTCATACTTGATTCTGAGCATGCGCGCTTTTTGAAGAGTCGTAAAAGCATACACACGAACCATTTTCTCGTCACAAAACAGGCCGACGAGAAACACGACGAGGAAATCTGGAATCCTGACGAGAAAATAGAGAGCAGGTTCTCTATTTTCTCGTCGAGATTCTCGTCAAGTTTCTCGTCGTAAAACCATACACACAAACGTTTTTCTAGACAAAAAAACTCTCGCGGCACTTTTCTTGACTGTTTTGGACGAGAAAATCGGTCGTGTGTACGAGGCCTCACCTTTAAACCACTATTCCACCCATTGGCCACCGAGGAAAGATTTAAGATTTATATGGAATTAACTAAAAAACTTTTGCGCGTGATTTTAATTATGACTTTAGCGTTTCACTTAAAAAAAAATTCCTTTTATTTTTTATTTTTTATTTTTTTTAATGTGTGTTCGGCTGGCGATCACAGTGGGCTTTCATTAATATCATTAATCATATTAGCATACGTGTCAAAAATTAGGGAGATTTACGAGCTCCGGGCTGGAAAGTAATTTTTTCCGGAAGCGGCCGGCATTGGATCAGTCACCATCGCCGGTGTGTAATTTTCCCGGGAAAAACCAGCTGCAGAGCCAGGACAAAATCACAGTGCTGCCTTAATCACTCAGGAAAATCCCTTTAGTTTTGCTGGGGAGGGATTTAATTATGGATTATGTTAATTATTTATTCTTGTTTTAAATTTCGCAAATACGCTGGTCAGTGAAATTTTGTATTTTTAATGTGTGAAGGATGTCAGGGCAAACAAGTGGGTGTAGGCCAAATCATTAAAATCTCACACAAGCTTCAGAACGTAAAGCGGACCCCCCCCATATATGAAGCTGCCACCATTACTACAGCTATGATAGCAAAATAAACACATCTAACTATAATTCAATAATTAACCACTTGACCTCCGGAAAGATTTACACCCTTTATGACCAGGCCATTTTTCAATATACAGCACTGTGCTACTTTAATTCACAATTGCTTTTTTTTTGTACACACAAATAGAACTTTCTTTTGGTGGTATTTGATCACCACTGGTTTTTTTTATTTTTATTATGTAGCAAAGTCTCCAGCCTCCTCTAGTCTAATGAGAACCTTCAAGTGGTTGTAAATGCGGAATTTTTTTATTTTATTTTTTTAAAACACCTGCAAGACAAAGCCTAGCATACTAGCTCATTATGCATTACTTACCTTAGATCGAAGCCCCCGAAGCCATTCTCGTCTCCCCCTCCGGCTTCAGAAATCTCTCCATAGATACCCAGAAGGTTACTTCCGGGTATCGCCGCTCCAGCGCTGTGATTGGCCGGAGCGGCGAAGACGTCTCTCCGCGCAAGCGTGCGGGAGCCGTCAAATCCGGCTTTGCCGGTTTTATCAATGGGATTCTCACTGTGCCTCTCACTGTGCCTGCGCCGTTGTCTGCGGCACTTTTGGTTGGACTGTAAGCTGCAATCCCAACCCTGTGCAGCCCTCTTACTTCTCGATAAGCCCTAACACAGCCTGGCAGCCAGATGCCCCCGGGATAGGCCCTATCTCCGGCCTAGCAGCCTGGGGCGTAGGTAGGGTTGCCACCTCATCCCTTTAAACCCGAACACATATTAATTACACAGGTTCTGAGGCTAATTTAATGCAGATAAGGCACCAAGTGAGTTTAATTACCACCTTAATCAGCCACAGAATCTGTGTGTAGCGGGCATTTAAATTTGGGGGGAGAAGCATCTGGGTTATTCAACCTGGATGGACTAATTGTTAGGGAGTCTGAGAACCTCTTTTGTGGTTCTAGGAGGACTCTGGTGGTGCAAGGTTCCCTGCGGCCTGCAGGTGGCGTTGTCGCCCTGGGCCAGAGTTGAACCCGCACCGCTAGACTGCTCCTTTTTTGTCCTTTCCTGGTGCTGGTACAGCGGGGCGGGGAACCCGCTGTGACACAGAGGGAGAGGGGATAAAGGGGGCGGACGCCCTTACCACGTAGTTGTCCAGAGAGGTTGTCCGGAGTGGTGGTCTGGGGGTTCAGAGTTCGGAGTTGGAGGACGCGGCCGCACCCAGGCACCTTCAGCCTGGGTTCTGCCGTTCCGGAGTTCCGGGCCCAGGTGCCCTTGACCTGGCCGGAGCGAGAGATGGAGTCCATCCCAGGCACCTTAAGCCTGGGGTGAGGTACTATGGCCAAGGCCTGGGGCCCAGTAACTTCGACTGGGTTCCGCAAGGGTGGAGGAGTCCGAGGGGCCCTAAGGTGTTGGGACCCGTATCTGAGGTGAGGAGGCCGGGGAGTGTAACCCTTTCGAATAGCCCGGTACAGCATTAATCCGGTGACGGCGGGGCCTCTGGTAAATCTCTTGGAGGGATGTCTTCCCTCTGACAGGGGCTGCAGCATAGCGAAGGTAACTCCAGTTCCTGTTCATTAGAGTCGCTGGAAGAGACTCTGAAGCCAAAAAAGTACGTTTTACAGCCACTGTGCTTAGCAACCGTTGGTGAAACCTCAACAGTTTAGTTTCTTTGAGGATTGTGCCTTGACCTACTCCCCACCAATACTGAACTGTTCTATGGGTCTCAAACTGTCTGCTCGCAAAGGACTATTTGTTTGCCGTTATGGAATGAATAAGTGTTGGACCTTTTCAGTGTGTGGTACTCCAATTACTGGGAGCAAAGGGGGTTATCAGCAGAACAGACTTGGCTCTGAGCGTATACACAGCCCGAAGGTAATCTGGTGCTGGCCTTCACCTCTACATGCTGTAATCTAGAGGACATGGGCCGTGGCGCACCTCGCTCTCCCCTTCAAGGTACCCCTAGACCGGAGCCAGAATAACCGCTAAAGAAGAAGAGAGAGGGTGCATTGCATGGATCAGCAGGGGGCGTGCCTCTAAACCAGGAAGATATGTAGATATTCGCCAGCACACCAAGGATCATCAATTTTGTCCAAACTGTTTTTATTCAAAGATTGATCACATTACAAAACGGTGTAGCGCAACGTTTGGAAGCCACACAGGGTCCCTTGGTCAGGCATGGAAGTTCATCGCAAAATACGGGTACATTGCGGTGCCTGGGGGAGCCGCCCACTAGTAGTAAATGTACTGTTGGTGGTTGGCAAGTGATTAAAGGAGAATTGTGGCCAAAGCTCTTTTGTCCCTACTTCTCCTGTGGGTCAAAGGAGTGCACTTTGTTAGGTACTCCTGTGACCGTTATTCAGCTGACAGCAGGCTAAAGTCTGCTGTCTGTTGATGTCAACCAGCTGGTCCAAGCTCTGGAGAGATCCTGAATTTAGGGTCGAGATCCACCCAAATATCTGAACCAGCAGTTGGCTCAGCCTCCCAACGAGCAGCAGGGACAGTGAGCAGATGGTCCTGCCAACAGTCCATTCATTATTGGAACTTTGTTGCTCTATTGAAGCCATGTATTGATTGAGGCTTTCAGTGAAAGAACATTAACCACATCCAGCCTTGTGGTGCCTTTATTTGGTAAGAATGCTGCTCTGAAGAGTGTGAGAGAGTTCTACTGATGTCCCCTGGCTGTCGGGCCTAGAGAAGGTGCCCAGTGACAGGAGCACCTGGGAGTGAAGGGAATTAAGCATACAGCTTCGGTTGTCGGTCTCCGCCAGGGACAGTCGTTGGGCAAAGTCCGGTTTTGATCAAGAGGTCAGTTTTACATTGGGGGTCAGCTCAGCTGCTAGCTATGGCTATGCTCGATGCAGCCCGTGACCCGCTATCAAACGCATATAGCATTACACTACCCATTACTGAACATATGGCAGCATATAAACAGAAAAGGAAAAAAAGGCCTTTCCCACAAGATTCAGTGAGATTTCACAGTTTACAGACGAGATCTCCCTGGTAGGCACTGGTGATATAGCCTTTCCAGGAGGCAGCATTAAGGCCCTGACTACATCACCAGTGCCTCACCATACCTGGAAGTCAGATTAAAGGAAATGTGAGTAACAAATAAAAGATCAAGGTAAGGTCCTAGTGCAGCAGATTTGTTTAAATAGATCACTTGGTGCCAATCTAGTGGCGAGTGTGTGTGCATGCGTATGAGCACGGGTCTGGCTAAAAGGAATGCTCCTGGTACGTGGTAGAGATTCCCCTTTACATCTGTATTCAGTGGGAGCAAGAATGCCCTCTACATTGGTGATTAGTGGGAAAAATTACCTTTTTATTGTAGGTCAATGGGAATGCTCCCCACATTGCTGATCAGTTGAAAAATGTCGCTTGCATTAGTGATCAGTGGGAACAATGGCCCTTACATTGCTGATTGGTGGGAAGAATGTCCCTTACATTAGCGATCAGTGGGAAGAATGTCCCTTCATTGGTGATCAATGGGAAGAATGCCCCCTAGATTGATGGTAAGTCAAAAGAATGCCCTTTAGATTGGTGGTTATGGGAAAACGATCTCTTACATTGGGGGTCAGTGGGAAGAATGCCCCTTACATTGGTGATCAGTGGGAAGAATTCCCCATACATTGGTGAGCACTGAGCAGTAGGAAGAATGCCCCTTAGATAGATGGTCTGTCGAAAGAATGCCTCTTACATTGGTAATCGGTGGAAAGAATGCCCCTTACATTGGTGATCAGTGGGAAAAATGCCCCTTCATTGGTGGTCAATAGGGATGAGCCCAATGTTCGCATGTTCGCCGAATAGCGAACAATTTGGGGTGTTCGTGGCAAATTCGAAAGCCGCGGAACACCCTTTAAAAGTCTATGGGAGAAATCAAAAGTGCTAATTTTAAAGGCTTATATGCATGGTATTGTCATAAAAAGTGTTTGGGGACCTGGGTCCTGCCCCAGGGGACATGTATCAATGCAAAAAAAAGTTTTAAAAACGGCCGTTTTTTCAGGAGCAGTGATTTTAATAATGCTTAAAGTGAAACACTAAAAATGAAATATTCCTTTAAATTTTGTACCTGGTGGTGTCTATAGTATGCCTGTAAAGTAGCGCATTTTCCCGTGTTTAGAACAGTCCCGCAGCAAAATGACATTTCTAAAGAAAAAAAGTCAATTAAAACTGCTCGCGGCTATAATGAATTGTCGGGTCCCGCAATACAGATAAAAGTCATTGACAAAAACGGCATGGGTTTCCCCCCCCAGTCCATTACCAGGCCCTTTGGGTCTGGTATGAATATTAAGGGGAACCCCAAATCAAAATTAAAAAAAAATTGCATTGGGGTCCCCCAAATTCCATACCAGGCCCTTCAGGTCTGGTATGGATATTAGGGAAACCCTGCGCCAATTTTTTTTTTTAAATGGCGTAGGGGTCCCCTTCAAAATCCATACCAGACCCTTCAGGTCTGGTATGGATTTTAAGGGGAACCCCGCGCCAAAATTGAAAAAAAATGGCGTCAGGTTCCCCCCAAAAATCCATACCAGACCCTTATCTGAGCACGCAGCCTGGCAGGCCGCAGGAAAAGAGGGGGGGTGAGAAAGTGCCCCCCCCTCTTGAACCATACCAGGCCACATGCCTTCAACATGGGGAAGATGATTTGGGGTCCAAAGCACCATGTCCCAATGTTGATGGGGACAAGGGCCTCATCCCCATAACCCTTGCCCGGTGGTTGTGGGGGTCTGCGGGCAGGGGGGCTTATTACGATAAGCCCCCCCGCCCACAGACCCCCACAACCACCGGAAGCCCCTTTAACCCCCACAATCTGGAAGCCCCTTTAACAAAGGGGAACCCCAGATCCCGCCCCCCATGTGAATTGGTAACGGGGTACATTGTACCCCTACCATTTCACAAAAAAAGTGTCAAAAATTGTAAAAAACACAGGAGACAGCTTGGGACAAGTCCTTTATTAAAAAAAGAAAAAAAAATTCCAGTGATGTACATCCATTCTCGACCGGAGGATACGAAAAAAATAAAAACAAAACGCTGCCACGATCCGCCTCCATGGGAGGTTCCCGTTGAATGACACTACCCCGCCGTGACAGCTCTTAAATAGCAATGTACCCCGTTACCAATTCACATAGGGGGGGCCGGGATCTGGGGGTCCCCTATGTTAAAGGGGGCTTCCAGATTCCGATAAGCCCCACGCCCGCAAACCCCCACAACCACCGGGTAAGGGTTGTGGGGATGAGGCCCTTGTCCCCATCAACATGGAGTTATGGTTCTTTGGACCCCAAAGCATCCTCCCCATGTTGAGGGCATGTGGCCAGGTACGGTTCAGGAGGGGGGGCGCGCTCTCGTCCCCCCCTCTTTTTCTGCGACCTGCCAGGTTGTGTGCTCGGGTCTGGTATGGATTTTTGGGGGGAACCCCACGCCATTTTTTAAATTTTTTTTATTTTGGCGCAAGGTTCCCCTTAAATCTATACCAGACCTGAAGGGTCTGGTATGGATTTTGAGGGGGACCCCTACGCCATTTTTTTTTTAAATGGCGCAGGGTTCCCCTTAATATCCATACCAGACCTGAAGGGCCTGGTATGGAATTTGGGGGGACTCTCACGCAATTTTTTTAAAAGAGTAGTTTTAAATGACTTTTTTTCCTTTAGAAATGTCATTTTGCGCAGGGACTGTTCTAAACATGGGAAAAATGTGCCACTTTACAGGCATACTATAGACACCCCCCAGGCACGAAATTTAAAGGAATATTTCACTTTTATTCTTTCACTTTAAGCATTATTAAAATCACTGCTCCCGAAAAAACTGCAGTACATGTCCCCTGGGGCCGGACCCAGGTCCCCAAACACTTTTTATGGGAATAACTTGCATATTAACCTTTAAAATTAACACTTTTGATTTTTCACGTTCGTGTCCAATAGACTTTAACGGTGTTTGCGTGTTTGAACAAATGTTTTGCCTGTTCGCATGATCTGCTGCGAACCGAACCGGAGGGTGTTCGGCTCATCCCTAGTGGTCAATGAGAACATTGCCCCCTAGATTGATGGTCAGTCAAAAGAATGCCCCTTAAATTGGTGGTCAATGGGAAAAATATCTTGCATTGGAGGTCAGTAGGAAGAATGTCCCTTACACTGGTCATTGTTAGGAAGAATGCTTCCCATTATAACTTGCTTATCACCGCCGTTGCTAGTATAAAAAATAAATAAAAAAATTCTAATATATAGACCATAGTTTGCATTCACTATAACTTTCACACAAACCAATCAATATACACTTATTGTTTTTTTTGTTTTTGTTTTTGTTTTGTTTTACCAATGACATACCAGTAGCAGAATACACTTTGGCCAGAATTGATAAAGAAATTCTTTTTTTTGAAAAAATTAAAATATTGGATACGTTTTATTTATAGCAGAAAGTAAAAAATATTTTTCCAAATTTTTTATCTTTTTTCGATTATATAATAAAAGAAAAAAAAAATCCAGTGATGATCAAATACCACCAATGACCTGGTCATGAAGGGGGTAAAATCTTCCGGAGCTGAAGTGGTTAATAAATGGGGGGGGTGGACTTTTATACTGTGGCACCTTTTTTTTATGTATTTAGCCCATTCAAATTGGAAGACTAACCTTTAAACCACTTTTCCACCCACTGGCCACCGAGGAAAGATTTATTTGGAATAAACTAAAAAACGGTAGCGCGTGATTTTAAGTATGACTTTACCGTTTCACTTCAAACATTTTCTTTTTTTTTTGTTTTGTTTTGTGTGTTCGGCTGGCCATGATCACAGTGGGCTTAATCATTAATCATATTAACGGTCATCGGTGAGAAGAATGCCCCTTCCATTGGTATTCAGTGGGAAGGATGCTCCTTACATTGGTGGTCAGTGGAAAGAATGCCACATGCAGTACATTGTTGACTGGTGGTCAGTGGGAAGAATACCCCTTGCATTGGGGATTAATGGGAATAATGCCCCTTCCAGTAGCAACCAATAGAATGAATGTACCTTACACTGGGGGTCAATGGGAAGAATGCCTTTCCTACAAAAGCATTGGTATCATGCTGGTGGCTCTATTAGATGGCTGGTGGCTCTATTAAGTGGCATTTGGTCTGGAACTATGAAGCTACCACAAGGTTGATGGTCAATATGCCAGTTCTTCAAGGAACTGAGTCTAGAGGAACCCTGGGTTCCATGGAACTCTGGTTGAAAATGACTGTTCCCACACCTGGACATTTAAAAATGTATTGCTAGCACAACACAGAAATAATAGAGTAAATCTTTTGCTATGGACAGCAAGAAAGACTTTGCCTAGCTTCGTCGTTCACTTATTCCAGGCCTCTGCTTGCCTCGTTTCTTTACTCAACCCAAAATTACTATGATTTGCATCCCGATAAAAGCATTGTTTATAATTTCATTCAGCGCCAGTTTGACAATTGAGGCTGAACCGTTCATTAGCCAGGCGAAAATACAATTTTCCTAATAAAACCTTCATTGGCGATGTGGCCGATGGCCAGGTGTGAGGCGTGTTTGTGTAACCGCTTACATGTAAACGCTTCATCCATCTTGTCGTCCGAGGGAGCTGCAGCCCCTGCACAAGTTAAATGGTGTGTGATAAAACCACGATTACTGTTTATTATTAAAATAGGCTACTTAACAGAGATTCAATTGCTTTCTCAAGTATGTTTAGGAAATACGAAAGTGTTTTATTATGTGTGCCCGCAGATTTAAGGGCTTTTTTTTTTTGTGCCCTTTTAACAAGTAATAAAAGGCTGTCAGTATGGCTCTTGTTTGTTCTTGTCCGATACCGTGCTGTTCACACTTGGCTAATATTTATATACGCACTTAATATTACAATTTTTTTTTTTTCATTCTATTTTACAAATTGCCTTTTCATTTATTTTTCACCGTCCGGCCTCTTGCTCCACTGAGAAAAGGCAAACCGTATTCTTATTTATAAAGTGATGCTGATGTGAGGTAATGTTTTCTCGCCGTTAATTAAGTTTGCTCGGAGTGAAGTAGAGCCAGCCAGTCTACCGTAACTCAGTGGCCTTTTAACAGAATGCCGTTGCAGGCTGCTAATGTGAAAATTGGGCCTGTTGGCGTGTACATATTATAATAACAGCTACTGAGGGGTGAATGTTACCTTTCAACATCATAGATTGTGTTTATTATGATAAGCTTTTTTTTTCTCAAAGTGGCTAAGACATTGAGGGAATGATAGAGCTCAAAAGCTAAACTCCAGGTTAAAAACACATTTATATTACACATACTAGCAAAACTTCCCAAATGGACAAGTTTGGGGTTATTATATACATTGCCAAAGGAGAGTCTTAGTGGGCAATATGTATGGGAGGGGATGGCAGAGAGTAGGACAGCAGGCAGTATTTACAGGAGGGGAGTGCAGAGGATAGGACAGTGGGTAGAACAGAAGTGTGGAGGGTATGACGGGGGCAATATGTACAGGAGAGGAGTGTGGAGTCTATGACAGCAGGCAGTATGTATAGGAGAGGTTGTGGAGGATATGATGGGGGCAGTATGTACAGGAGAGGAGTGTGGAGGATATGATGGGGGCAGTATGTACAGGAGAGGAGTGTGGAGGATATGATGGGGACAGTATGTACAGGAGAGGAGTGTGGAGGATATGATGGGGGCAGTATGTGCAGAAGAGAGGTGTAGAGGGTATGGCAGCAGGCAGTATGTACAGGAGAGGAGTGTGGAGGATATGATGCGGGCAGTATGCACAAGAGCGGGGTGTTGAGGGGTTTCACAGCGGGCAGTATGCACAGAAGAAGTAGAGGGCATGATGGGGCAGTTTGTACAGGAGAGGAGTGTGGAGGGTATGATAGGGGTAGTATGTGCAGGAAAGAAGTGTGGAAGATATGATGGTGGGCAGTATGTGCAGGAGAGAGGTGTAGAAGGTATGGCAGCAGGCAGTATGTACAGGAGAGGAGTGAAGTGTAGCAGGTATGATGGTGGGCAGTATGTACAGGAGAAGAATGTGGGGGTTATGACAGCAGGCAGTATGTACAGGAGATGAGTGAAGTGTGGCGGGTATTATGGTGGGCAGTATGTACAGGAGAGGAGTGTGGGGGGATATGACAGCAGGCAGTATGTACAGGAGAGGAGTGGGGGGTATGATGGGGGCAATATGTACAGGAGAGTAGTGTGGAGGGTATGATGGTGGGCAGTATGTACAGGAGTGGAGTGTGGAGGATATGATGAGGGCAGTATGCACAAGAGAGGGGTGTTGAGGGGTTTCACAGGGGGCAGTATGCACAGGAGAAGAAGTATATGACATGACATTTTGGCAATATGTACAGGAGAGGAGTGTGGATGGTATGTTAGCAGTTTGTACAGGAGAGGAGTGTATGATGGGGGCAGTATGTACAGGAGAGAAGTCTGGATAGTATGTTAGTAGGCAGTATGTGTAGGAGAGGAGTGTGGAGGTATGACAGTGGACAGTAAGTACAGGAGAAGAAGTGAAAGGGGTTGTAAAGGCTCGTGTTTTTTCACCTTAATGCATCCTATGCATTAAGGTGAAGAAACAGCTGACAGTCACCGGCCCCCAAGCCCCCCTGTTTAATTACCTGAGCCCCTTCATCTCCTCGGCGCGTCCCCGCCGTCCTTCTCTCCACGGAGTCCCGGCATTGATTGGATAGATTGATAGCAGCGCAGCCATTGGCTTGCGCTGCTGTCAATCAAATCCAATGACACAGTCGCCGGGGGCGGGGCCGTGTCATACGCTCAACGTCTATGAACGCTGAATGAATGACTCAGGAGTGTGCCCACAAGGTAACCCCCCAGGAGAGCGCTTCTCCTAGGGGGTTATCTAATGCGGGGAGGAGCCGTGAGAGCCGCCGAGGGACCCCAGAAAAGGATGTTCGGGGGCCACTCTGTGCAAAACGAGCTGCACAGTGGAGGTAAGTATGACATGTTTGTTATTTTTTAGTATCACTTGAAGTGTGGAGGGTATGATGGTGGGCGGTATGTGCAGAAGAGTAAGAAGGGTATGATGGGGGCAGTATGTATAGTAGAGAAGTGTGGAAGGTATGATGGGGGCAGTATGTGCAGGAGAGGAGTGTGGAGGGTATGACAGCGGACAGTAAGTACAGGAGAAGATGTCAAGTGTGGAGGGTATGATGGTGGGCAGTATGTACAGGAGAGGAGTGTGGAGGATATGATGAGGGCAGTATGCACAAGAGAGGGGTGTTGAGGGGTTTCACAGGGGGCAGTATGCACAGGAGAAGAAGTAGATGACATGACAGTGGGCAGCATGTACAGGAGAGGAGTGTTGATGGTATGTTAGCAGGCAGTATGTGCAGGAGAGGAGTGTATGATGGGGGCAGTATGTACAGGAGAGGAGTGAGGAGGGTATGATGGGGGCAGTATGTGCAGGAGAGGAGTGAGGAGGGTATGATGGTGGGCAGTATGTACAGGAGAGAAGCGAGGATGGTATGATTGGGCCGTATGTGCAGGAGAAGAGTGAGGAGGGTATGATGGGGGCAGTATGTGCAGGAGAGGAGTGAGGAGGGTATGATGGGGGCAGTATGTGCAGGAGAGAAGCGAGGATGGTATGATTGGGCCGTATGTGCAGGAGAGGAGTGAGGAGGGTATGATGGGGGCAATATGTGCAGGAGAGGAGTGAGGAGGGTATGATGGGGGCAGTATGTGCAGGAGAGGCGTTAGGAGGGTATCATGGGGGCAGTATGTACAGGAGAGGAGTGAGAAGGGTATGATGGGGGCAGTGGGTGCAGGAGAGGAGAGTGGAGGATATGACAGGGGCAGTAAAAGCAGGAAAGCAGTGTGGAGTGTGTCACTAAGCAGTATGTGCAGGAGAGGAGAGCAGAGGGTAGGACAGTCAGCAGTATGTGTGTAGGAAAGGAGTGCAGAGGGTATCAGGAGTTATAAAGTAAACATTAAGTGCAGGAGAGCAGTGTGGAGGGTATGACAGGGGACTCTGTGCAGGAAAGGAGTGCAGAGGGATTGACAGGGGACAGTATGTTTGAACGATGTTGTGTAATGCCGTGTACACACGATCGGTATTTTCAACAACAAAACCGTGTTTTTTTTCCCGTCGGATGTTGGCTCAAACTTGTCTTGCACACACACGGTCACACAAATGTTGCTCGGAAATTCCGATGGTCAAGAACGCGGAGACGTACAACACTACGACGATCCGAGAAAAATTAAGTACAATGATTCCGAGCATGCGTCGAATTGATTCCGAGCATGCGCAGCACTTTTGTGCGTCGGAAATGACTACACACGGTCGAACACAGAGAACCAGCTCTCAAACATTTGTGGTCAGAAATTCCGACAGCAAATGTGCGATGGAGCCTACACACGGTCAGAATATCCGACCAAAAGCTCACATCGAAGATTTGTTGTTGGAAATTCCGATCGTGTGTACGCAGCATTACTCTCCTTTTACCACGTGCGGTATGACAGTCTTGCAGGACTTAATTGCTATGAATTTTAATGAAATTGTGGGATTATTCAACACATCTGCATGTCACTCAGCCTATAATTATTATTAATGGCCTTACAGCAGTACAGAGTAGCACATATGTTACTGGAGTGGATTTGATTATGTGTGGAAACCTAATCACATTACAGGCATATGCTTAGCATGTAGGATGCACATGTTCCAAGAGTATGGAAGCTGCTGGTGAAAATGTCACATAGATGGTTTGATAAAATAAAAGCTAAATTGAAGTTAGACAATGTGTAAGGGCAGCTAATAAATTATATTTCTAGCTCCGATATTTAACCAGTGCAGTTCTCACACCTGTACACCCATATGGACCAAAGCAATTTTTTAAATTTTTAATACTGGACCTGTTAATGCAAATATTTTATTTTTTATGCAATCCATAGACATAAAAAAACACACTTCTTTTCTACTTTGATCAGTGTTAAGAAAAACAATGGTGTTACTATAGACAAAAGTCTCAATTTTATTTTATGAATTGTCCTATTTAAAATGGTACTAAAATTGAGATTCTGGTACACGGTATAGCAAATTATTTTACAAATGAAATAAAGGCTTTTTTAATGCAACACAAAAATTTTTTACCAAAAGAATGAAAATGCTAAAATGTACAGTAAATAGTAATGTTTGTAAAATTAGAAATACAGTAAAAGAAAAATAGGCAGGGGCTAAATATGAATTCCAGGTATGGCTATTTTTGTACAGTTATGTTGGTCCAGCTTGACATAGTTTTAAATTCCTCCCCATGCTATCCAACACTAAAGAGGTTGTTTAGTCTGTGGTTAGACAGTATGATTAATTGCTAATGCCGCGTACACACGGACGTTTTTCTCGTCGAGAAAAACAACATTTTTTCCTTTCGACGAGAAAAACGATCGTCTGTGGGCTTTCTACCGTTTTTTTCAACGAGAAAAACGACATTAAAAACTACGAGAAAAATTAGAACATGTTCTAATTTTTCTCGTCGTTTTTTTCGACATGTTTTCCGCGGCAGTGTTTCCCATAGGGAAACACTGCCGCGGAGCCCACACGCGGTCGTTTTTTTCGACCAAAAAAAAAAATGACATTTAAAACGGCTGTGTGTGGGCGGAACAAGCTGTTCCTCGTTTTTAACGTCGATTTTCTCGACGGTGTTTTCACCGTCGAAAAATCGACCGTGTATACGCGGCATTAAAATGTCACCTGATTTGGGCATCCTATGACGTTGTGTCCCCTGGTTTCAATTCAAAAATTATGCTTCCTATGTTTTTGGTGGCATGTGACATTGACACCAGTGCTAAAGGCACAGTGCCTGCCATTTAGTCTTTTGATGATTAATGCATTTCCAGGCCTGCTAACAACTTTCTGGGACCTATTGGTGCCACTGCCTACCCTTTCCTGAGCTATGTACCTCCCCTGTGGGACCTATTGGTGCCTACCCTTCCTGTACCATGTACCTCCCCTGTGGGACCTATTGGTGCCTACCATTCCTGTGCCATGTACCTCCCCTGTGGGACCTATTGGTGCCTACCCTACCTGTGCCATTTACCTCCCCTGTGGGACTTATTGGTGACCACCCTTTCCTGTGCTATGTACTTCCCCTGTATGACCTATTGGTGCCTACCCTTTCCTGTTCTATGAACCTCCCCTGTGGGACCTATTTGTGCCTACCCTTTCCTGTGCTATGTACCTCCCCGGTGGGACCTATTGGTGCCCACCCTTTCCTGTTTTATATACCTCCGCTGTGGGACCTATTGGTGCCTACCCTTCCTGGGCCATGTACCTCCCCTGTGGGACCTATTGGTGCCTACCCTTTCCTGTGCCATTTACCTCCCCTGTGGGTCCAATTGGTGACTACCCTTCCTGTGCCATGTATCTCCCCTGTGGGACCAATTGGTGCCTACCATTTTCTGTGTTGTGTGCCTCCCCTGTGGGACCTTTCAGGTGCCTATCCTTTTTTATGCCATGTACCTCACCTGTGAGACCAATTGGTGCCTACCCCTTCCTGAGCTATGCACCTCACCTGTGAGACGTATTGGTGCCTACCCCTTCCTGAGCTATATACCTTCCCTGTGAGACCAATTGGTGCCTACCCCTTCCTATGCAATGTACCTTCCCTGTGGGACCTATTGGTGCCTACTCTTCCCTGTGCATTTTACCTCCCCTGTGGGACCTATTGGTGCCTACCCTTTCCTGTGCTATGTACCTCCCCTGTGGGACCAATTGGTGTCTACCCTTTCCTGTGCTATGTACCTCCCCTGTGGCATCTATTGGTGCCCTTTTCTGTGCTATGTACCTCTTCTATGGGACATATTGATGCCTACCCTTTCCTGTGCTATGTACCTACCCTGTGGGACCTATTGGTGCCTAACTTTTTCTGGGCTATATACCTCCCCTGTGGGACCTTTTGGTGCCTATCCTTTTCTGTGCTATGTAACTCACTCCCCTGTGGGACCTATTGGTGCCCTTTTCTGTGCCATGTACCTCCCCTGTGGGACCAATTGGTGCCTACCCTTCCTGTGCCATGTACCTCCCCTGTGGGACCTATTGATGCCTACCCTTCCTGTACCATGTACCTCCCCTGTGGGACCTATTGGTGCCTACCATTCCTGTGCCATGTACCTCCCCTGTGGGACCTATTGGTGCCTACCCTACCTGTGCCATTTACCTCCCCTGTGGGACTTATTGGTGACCACCCTTTTCTGTGCTATGTACTTCCCCTGTATGACCTATTGGTGCCTACCCTTTCCTGTTCTATGAACCTCCCCTGTGGGACCTATTTGTGCCTACCCTTTCCTGTGCTATGTACCTCCCCGGTGGGACCTATTGGTGCCCACCCTTTCCTGTTTTATATACCTCCGCTGTGGGACCTATTGGTGCCTACCCTTCCTGGGCCATGTACCTCCCCTGTGGGACCTATTGGTGCCTACCCTACCTGTGCCATTTACCTCCCCTGTGGGACTTATTGGTGACCACCCTTTCCTGTGCTATGTACTTCCCCTGTATGACCTATTGGTGCCTACTCTTTCCTGTTCTATGAACCTCCCCTGTGGGACCTATTTGTGCCTACCCTTTCCTGTGCTATGTACCTCCCCGGTGGGACCTATTGGTGCCCACCCTTTCCTGTTTTATATACCTCCGCTGTGGGACCTATTGGTGCCTACCCTTCCTGGGCCATGTACCTCCCCTGTGGGACCTATTGGTGCCTACCCTTTCCTGTGCCATTTACCTCCCCTGTGGGTCCGATTGGTGACTACCCTTCCTGTGCCATGTATCTCCCCTGTGGGACCAATTGGTGCCTACCATTTTCTGTGTTATGTGCCTCCCATGTGGGACCTTTCAGGTGCCTACCCTTTTTTATGCCATGTACCTCACCTGTGAGACCAATTGGTGCCTACCCCTTCCTGAGCTATATACCTTCCCTGTGAGACCTATTGGTGCCTACCCCTTCCTATGCAATGTACCTTCCCTGTGGGACCTATTGGTGCCTACTCTTCCCTGTGCATTTTACCTCCCCTGTGGGACCTATTGGTGCCTACCCTTTCCTGTGCTATGTACCTCCCCTGTGGGACCAATTGGTGTCTACCCTTTCCTGTGCTATGTACCTCCCCTGTGGCATCTATTGGTGCCCTTTTCTGTGCTATGTACCTCTTCTATGGGACATATTGATGCCTACCCTTTCCTGTGCTATGTACCTACCCTGTGGGACCTATTGGTGCCTAACTTTTTCTGGGCTATATACCTCCCCTGTGGGACCTTTTGGTGCCTATCCTTTTCTGTGCTATGTAACTCACTCCCCTGTGGGACCTATTGGTGCCCTTTTCTGTGCCATGTACCTCCCCTGTGGGACCAATTGGTGTCTACCCTTTCCTGTGCTATGTACCTCCCCTGTGGCATCTATTGGTGCCCTTTTCTGTGCTATGTACCTCTTCTATGGGACATATTGATGCCTACCCTTTCCTGTGCTATGTAGCTACCCTGTGGGACCTATTGGTGCCTAACTTTTTCTGGGCTATATACCTCCCCTGTGGGACCTATTGGTGCCTATCCTTTTCTGGGCTATGTACCTCCCCTGTGGGATCTATTGAAGTCTATCTTTTTCTGTGCTATGTACCTTTCCACCATGCAACTCAAATCCAGTCAAATGTCGGAGCCACCAATGAAGTACTGTCATTTGATGTTTGAATAAATTGGATGGAGGGGGAGAGAAGGGTTGATGCTAAAAGCAGCTTTAAGCTTAGCTTATACACCTCCCCTTCTGCTCTTCAGCTTTGCAGAGTACATACTACTAAACTTAGTTCAGCTTCCACTTACATATGTGGCAGTTCCATGTAATAAAACATTTCTGGCATTCAAATTAGCTAAAATAAAAACATACATATATAAATGCCGTTTCATATATTCATCTGGAGCTCATTTTTAAAACGTTACTATTTTACTTATGTTTTTTCAGAAACATTACTGATTCCTCTCTTCAAAAGTAAAGGACCAATTCTGTTCAATGTTGAGGAGAAGGGCCGTGCCATGGATGTGAAAGAGAGGAAACCGTACCGATCCCTAACCAGGAGGCGCGATACTGAGCGCCGATATACGAGTTCCTCGGCCGAAAGTGATGAAAGCAAGATACCCCAAAAATCTTACAGCTCCAGCGAGACTTTAAAAGCCTATGACCAAGACTCCAGACTGTCCTACAGCAACCGAATAAAGGAAATGGTCCACCCAGAGGTCGATGAGTTCTGCCGATCTGGTGAGTTCCAACAACAGATTGACTTAAACTGAATGGAAAGCCAATACATATTTTTTTTCGTTTTCGAGTAGGGAATGCATAAGACCCCTTTAACCCCATTTTAATTCCATCTGTTTTCCCTCCACTTCCTGTCCTAGGGGGAAAAAATTGAAGATATTTAACCATTGGGAGACAATAGTCAACAGGATAGATACACGTGGAAATCTTCTAGGAGTAATGCAGATGGCAATAAAAACCTGAAAGGAGTTCCAACAATTCTTTACTCTAATAAAAAAAAAAAAAGCTGGAACTACAAACACTTTAAAGCGGAGCTCCACCCTAAAGAGGAACTTCTGCTCATCGGAACCCTCCCCCCCTCCGGTGTCACATTTGGCACCTTTCAGGGGGGAGGGGGGTGCAGATACCTGTCTAAGACAGGTATTTGCACCCACTTCCGGGAGTCCTCTCTGCGCGTATTCTGCGGGTAGTGCGTCACTTCCCGCAGAACGCCCGTTGTGTTCTGGGAAACACACGGCTCTCAGAACACAACGGTGAC
Source organism: Rana muscosa (assembly GCA_029206835.1). Taxonomy (NCBI): domain Eukaryota; kingdom Metazoa; phylum Chordata; class Amphibia; order Anura; family Ranidae; genus Rana; species Rana muscosa. The sequence continues at coordinate 1,077,410,693 of CM055117.1, forward strand.
CAGTGAGGACGGCGCTGCGTGACTCGCGCATGCGCCGTAGGGATTCAGGCAGTGAAGCCGGAACGCTTCACTTCCTGGTTCCCTCACCGAGGATGGCGGTGGGGACAGCAGATAGACGAGCGATTTCTCGTCTTCTGCTGCAGACATCGCTGGACTCCAGGACAGGTAAGTGTGCATATATTAAAAGTCAGCAGCTGCAGTATGTGTAGCTGCTGGCTTTTAGTATTGTTTTAACGGCGGAGCTCCACTTTAACCAATTTAGTTCTCATACCTGTATTCCATACCACAGCAATTTATACATTTCCACTATAAAAATTTCTACCTTTTTATTCAGTAATAACTTTGCAATTACTTAAGATAAAAACATAAACTATTGGTGCTGTATAAATCCTGTATAATAATAATACGTACATACCTGTACATTTTTTGAAAGGACAAACCAGGCTTTGTTTTGGCAATATTGTCTTGCCAAATGCTTTTTTTTTTTTTTTTAATACAAACTATAGACCTAAAGAATTAACAGATAAACAAAATGTTTTTTTTTTTATTTTGACAAGTGTTAGTTAAAAAAGTGGTGTAGCGGTACCCGGGTACCCCCATATGGGCTGCTGATAATTGTAGTCCATCTGTCACCCTGCCCAGCCAGGCACACACTTTTTAGTCACTCCTTAGACTAAAAGCAGTCCTTGCAGTTGTTTTTGTGTTTTTATTGAGGGGAATAAACTTGGATGGGGATAGGATATTCATGAGATGCCCGACTGATTTCAGAAAAATACATGGTACAACTATATACACCTCCGATATATACAACTCCAGCACATCACTCCAGCGCTTCACTTGCTTGCAGACTATCTCTCCTCAATACCTCCAGCACATCACTTGCTTGCACTTTCTGGACCAGCTAGCACAGATAGATAGGCCTAACACTGGCTCAGCTAGGCCTTAGCTAAAGCCCATTTGCAGGCAGGGACCGTGGGCCCCTATAGTGTAGCAGAAAATATGATAGTTCTTGGTGCTAGCTGTCCACGTGGCTACTGAGCCCAGTACCACATCTTCAGGTCCTGCCAGCCCTCCTGGCTGCAGCTGCCTCTCTCTCCACTGCCTACATCACCTCAGTCCACTCCTCCTGGCTTTGCACCCATCTCAGACTGCACGCTCCCAGTCCTCTCAGGCATGCCTCCCCAGTCCTCTTCCGACTGTGCGTCATTCACCAGCCCTCTTGGCTGCGACCTGTTGTTCCTCTCCTGGAGACATTGCCTGGCAGTGCTCTCCCGCTGTCCTCCCTTGCTCCCGTGCCACTTGTCCTGGACACCTCCATGTGTCATGAGAAGGGTCCTGTTCACACTCGAGCCCCAGGCCCAAGGTCACACCCCCCCACTCCCCAGACTGGGGAGCTCCCTCTAAGGCCCCGACAGCCTAGCACTCCATCTCCAGCTTCCACCCGAAACAAGTCCTCCCCAGCTGGGCTGACCCTAGGTATTTAAAGAGGCTTGCCTCCTGCCAATCCAGATTGGAGATTGGTCAGGGCTCCTTAGAATACCCCAGACCACACCACCCCCCCTATCCTCCTTCCTTTCCATAAAACACCAGAACATTCTGGAATGAAGTGGGTGGTCTTGGTGATGCTGCCTGTGAGTCACCCAGCTCTGCTCTGAGTCACTCCCAACCCAGATCAAAACACACCAGCCAAGCCTGGAAATTTACCTACTCTCACAAAAAAAAAACATACACTATCCTTCTAGCACACTAGCGGGTGCTACAGTGGTTTTACTGTAAGTTAAAGGTAGACATTCTATAATTTGTCCTTTAAAACTAAAATGCTGTTTCTGGTACAAAACATGGCAAGGTTTTTTGTAAATAAATAAAGCCATTTTTTTCAAATTTTAGCAATTCCTTTTTATGTGACACTGAAAAAATTTAATAGAACAAATGAAAATAAAAATTTAAAATATTGACGGTAAAAAATAGAAAGAAAAAAATCAACAGAAAAATAGCTAAGGGCAAAAGGGGAGGCAGCAGTTAGCTAGGGCTGATTAGGGCTAACTAAGGTTTAATAAGGAGGTAAATAGAAATTAATGTATTATTACAGGTATTTATATACAGTAGCACCGTCAATTTACACAGCGCTTCACATATACAGTATCTTACAAAAGTGAATACACCCCTCACATTTTTGAAAATATTTTATTATATCTTTTCATGTGACAACACTGAAGACATTACACTTTACTACAATTTAAAGTAGTGATTGTACAGCTTGTATAACAGTGTAAATTTGCTGTCCCCTCAAAATAACTCAACACACAGCCATTAATGTCTAAACCGCTGGCAACAAAAGTGAGTACACCCCTAAGTGAAAATGTCCAAATTGGGCACAATTAGCCATTTTCCCTCCCTCTGTGTCATGTGACTTGTTAGTGTTACAAGGTCTGTGAATGGGGAACAGGTGTGTTCAATTTGGTGTTATCGCTCTCACTCTCTCATACTGGTCACTGAAAGTTCAACATGGCACCTCATGGCAAACAACTCTGTGAGGATCTGAAAAAAATAATTGTTGCTCTACATAAAGATCGCCTAGGCTATAAGAAGATTGCCAAGACTCTGAAACGAAGCTGCAGCATGGTGGCCAAGACCATACAGCGGTTTAACAAGACAGGATCCACTCAGAACAGGCCTCGCCATGGTCGACCAAAAAAATTGAGTGCACGTGCTCAGCGTCATAGCCAGAGGTTGTCTTTGGGAAATAGACGTATGAGTGCTGCCAGCATTGCTGCAGAGGTTGAATGGGGTGGGAGGTCAGCCTGTCAGTGCTCAGACCATATGCCGCACACTGCATCAAATTGGTCTGCATGGCTGTCGTCCCAGAAGGAAGCCTCTTCTAAAGATGATGCACAAGAAAGCCCACAAACAGTTTGCTGAAGACAAGCAGACTAAGGACATGGATTACTGGAACCATGTCCTGTGGTCTGATGAGACCAAGATAAACTTGTTTGGTTCAGATGGTGTCAGGCGTGTGTGGCGGCAACCAGGTGAGGAGTACAAAGACAAGTGTGTCTTGCCTACAGTCAAGCATGGTGGTGGGAGTGTCATGGTCTTGGGGCTGTATGAGTGCTGCTGGCACTGGGGAGCTACAGTTCATTAAGGGAACCATGAATGCCAACATGTACTGTGACATACTGAAGCAGAGCATGATCTCCTCCCTTCGGAGACTGGGCCGCAGGGCAGTATTCCAACATGATAACAACCCCAAATACACCTTCAAGACTACCACTGCCTTGCTAAAGAAGCTTCGGATAAAGGTGTTGGACTGGCCAAGAATGTCTCCAGACATAAACCCTATTGAGCATCTGTGGGACATCCTCAAACGGAAGGTGGAGGAGCGCAAGGTCTCTAAAATCCACCAACTCCGTGATGTCGTTATGGAGGAGTGGAAGAGGACTCCAGTGGCAACCTGTGAAGCTCTGGTGAACTCCATGCCCAAGAGGGTTAAGGCAGTACTGGAAAATAATGGTGGCCACACAAAATATTGACATTTGGGCCCAATTTGGACATTTTCACTTAGGGGTGTACTCACTTTTGTTTCCAGCAGTTTAGACATTAATGGCTGTGTGTTAAGTTATTTTGAGGGGACAGCAAATTTACACTGTTATACAAGCTGCACACTCACTACTTTACATTGTAGCAAAGTGTAATTTCTTCAGTGTTGTCACATGAAAAGATAGAATAAAATATTTACAAAAATGTGAGGGGTGTACTGACTTTTGTGAGGTACTGTATATTGCAAATTCACAACAGTCCCTGCTCTCAAAGAACTTACAATCTAAGGTCCCTATCTCACATTCATACATACACATAGGAAGGCCAATTTAGACAGGATCCAATTAACATACCATTATGTCTTTGGAGTATGGGAGGAAACCCACACAGGCACAGGGAGAACATGCAACACTAACAGGCGGTTAGTGTCATGGTTGGGGTTTGAACCAGCGACCCAGCGAGCTTTGGCAGTACTTCTCCTGTGGATCACAAGAGTGCAGTTTGTTCTGAAGCCCGCTGTCAGCTGTTATCACAGAGCCAGTCCAGGCTCGGGCAAGATCGCGACAATAAAGTCGGGATCCGCACACATGCCTGGACCAGCACCCAATTTAGCCTCTCAGTGAGCCTCAGAGAGCCTGAGCCTCTTACTTCCTCCTCCTCCACAGCCCATCGCTCCAGTGAGCGAGGAGGGGGCAGAACAGAGAGCCAGAGACTGACAGTCAGCAGCTCTCTGCTCAAGGAGCTCTGAGAACTGAGTGATCGGCAGTGATTGATCGCTCGGTTCACAGTGTTAGAGTCGGTGGGGGACAGATGCAGCATCGGATCAATGCTGCATCCACCTAGGTAAGTATGACTCTACAAAAAAAAGGAAACTCCATACTTCTCTTTTAACCAAACTGTCAAGCCAACAAATAGGTGGTGTCATAACTGATCACACATGCAGCAACATGTAGCATTTTTACATCAAACCGAGACTAAGATGGCAGTTTCCTAGGCTGTAAAGGATAGGAGGGATTAGTTCCACTTTAAGTCTGCATATGTAATGAAATACATGTATATATTCACAATTTATATAACAAAACAAAATCTATTAAACGTAGGCAAATATTTATAAGATGTTTTAGATTAGATTAATCACAAGAGCATGTATTTATATAAAACAATGAAAAAAACATAATTACCCTTTTCACCCTGCATTATATTCAGCTGATGGCCAATTTCAATTAACAGAGTACTGCCTTACTATCTGCAATAGGCATGTTTAAAAGCGGCCATAAAAATGAATATTATTCCTTCATCATTCCCAATAAACCCGTTACTACTGGTTTATTGTACACTATAACACCATATGTACACTAGAAGTCATAAAAGTGTTATATCTTATAAGCAATCTTACAAATATGTAGGTTACTTCACTAGAGAGTTAAAAACGTTAAAACATTTAAATCTCATTGATAGTAAAGACTTAAACCAAACATAGTTCAGCTTCTTATAAAAAAAATAAAAATAAACATTACTAGTGATGAGGAGGGAGCGATTATCAACTACTTTAAAAGATCAAATTGTACTCCGAGTACCTAAAAAAAATTAATTTAAATATTTTCCTTAACTTTTTTGATGCCAGTCGTTTTTGTGTTTTTTTGGACATGTTTAATAATCATTTTAGGCCTGAAGATTAGTTAAACCCCCAAAATATTATATATTTTCTAAAAGTAGACCCCCTGGAAAAATAAATAGTGGTATTTTTTTTTTTTTTTTTATGTCACACGATATTTGCACTCAAGTGCAAAATTTCCATAACAAACACATTTAGGCCTCATGCCCACGGGCGTTTTTTCAGCCGCGTTTTTGAGCGTTTTTTACAGCTTAAAAACGCCTGTCCATGTTAGTCTATAGCTTCATGCCCACCTAGGCGTTTTTGAGCTGTAAAGAGCATAGGCGTTTGTAAGCTGTAAAAAAAACCCAGGGCCAGTGCGTTCCTCAGCGTCAGAATTTGGCAGGAAAAAACGCGAGCGTCAAAAAACGCGCACTAATGCGCACTAATGCGCAAAAAACGCGCACTAACGCGCGGTCGCGTTTTTAGCTCTGACGTTTTTTTTTTTTTTTTTTTTTTTTTTTTTTTTTAAAAAAAAAAATAATATTTACAATAACATGGACAGGCGTTTTTAAGCTGCAAAAAACGCAGCTGTAAAAACGCCAGTGGGCATGAGGCCTTAAGTTAAAATGTTATCCAATATATTAGCCAATTTGTTTTTGTAAAATTTAAAAGATGAGGTTGTGCAGAGTAAATAGATAACAAACATTTTAAGCTTTATCCACTTGAGCTCTGGAAGGTTTTTACCCTCTTCATGACCAGGGCATTTTTTGCTATTCAGCACTGCTTTACTTTGCAAAAAAGGGAGAAAGGCTTGTGCCATGGAAGTCGGCTAAAACATAATTTTATTATAGCATACTCTAGTCCATAGTTTGGGCATGGGTGCACCTAAGGAATGTATATACAACCTCTGGTGCAGGAGATAGACTTTTACAGATGTTATACATCTATCCCACATTGCATGTTGTGCCATGGAGAATTGGGTTCATGTATACAATTGAAGAGTGGTTTTATATGTATAATAGGAACCTCTAGTGCAGGGGTAGGCAACCTCGGCACTCCAGCTGTGGTGAAACTACAATCACGTCATGCCGCTAGGAGTCATGTCTGTAATTGTGAAGGTCTTGCAATATCTCATGAGACTTGTAGTTTCACAACAGCTAGAGGGCCAAGGTTGCCTACCCCTGCTCTAGTGGGATGATGGTGAAGGGATAGAATGTTGCACACCAGTCCACCTTGCATGGTTTTCTTATGCTAATGAACTCATGGAGGTTCTGGGCAGCTCATGGCTATGTAGAATATTGGAGATTCCAGGTCGTTGAAGTGCAAATTAGGATAGTAAAGATATAAGATAACAGATATTATTGAGCTATGGTAGGGTTTGTACTGTGTGCAGATGGAGGGCTTAAGGGAGTATGCTGGGACTTTTTAGTCAATGCCAGATGCCATAATCACTATGCCAAGGTAACTTAGAATAGAGCTCTGTACCACTAGGCTGTGATTCACTCATGAATTAGCAAAGTCAACAATAAACAGTGTACATAAGCATTAACTGCAGTGTGAATATTAATGCTATGACTAGTCTAGAGTGCACTCTAGGAGATTGGCTAGGATATGGTGCAATGTCCCTTGAGAGGTACCTCTTAGCATAAGCAACAGGTAAAGGTCTCTGTGTAGCAGCTGTAAAGGGACAATCTGTAGTCCTAACTCTTCAGCCGGTTAGTGTTGGAGCCCAGTTATATGGCTGGTGCACAAGGGAATAGTCCCAATCAAGCTTGCAGGCATCGATGAGACTACCAGATGGTTGTAATGTCTAGGCTCAGTCTCTTTCTTCTGGCAGCAGATAGTAAATCCCACTTTAGCAGTTCACCAGTACCAGTGATACTGCAGCTCACCATCCAGTCACACACAGCAATTAGTCCACAGGCCCTGCTCTCAGCTCTCCGGATCCCATTCAGGCCGCTGACATGTAGCAGTGGTGGTGCACACTGGACAGCAATGTGCACTCTCTGATCTCCATTACAGCAAGTGGAAGCTGTGTCCTGTACAGCCTGAGAAAATGCAGCTCTTTCCCCTCCTCTTGCGTATACCTGTTAACCAGTTCAGCACCACAGGGCAGCAGCTACAGAGAGCTGAAGCCAGTGTTTTTTGTCACTCCATTCATAGCCAAACTCCTGGATACACATATATACAGCCTCTGGTGCAAGATATACACAAGGTTCACAAATGTTATATATACATCTATCTCACATTGCATTGAGCTACTGTCTGGGTCTGGACTGTGTACAAATGGAGAGAGTAGAGAAGTATGCCGGGACTCTTTAGTCCATGCCAGGTATGCAAGTAGTCTACTTTGTAGAATCTGTGTGTAGTAGTGACCGAGCCTTGGTCCAATATATAGCTATGGCTAGCTTCCTTGAGAAGGAAATAGACTTTGAGTTACTCTCAGAGGAAGCCAGCAAACTCTTGGGTAGCCCAGTAGACAGGTCTGGAACCAAAGAAGGAGGATCTAAACAAGATCCTCCCTAAAACAGAGGCCAAATGTGTTGATATAACTTTGGGACAACTAGTCTGATGTCCAACATTCAAATAAGGGAAGAATTTTGAGAGGCACCATTAAATAGTTTTATCTATGGGCACCTGACTTGTACAAATGAGCAAGAGAGATATATACATAGGGGAAATCCTCTCAGAACATGAGGGTCCTCAGTAATATGTATTACTCTAAACGGCCACAGAAATGTAATACAGTATCTGATTGAAGTGTATATGGGGTTAAATTAATCAATATTCCCAGGTTTGGAGAATTTCAGAATGCTTGGTTCCTTGGCTCCATGATCAGGGTTACTTTGTCCTTCATCCACAAGATGGAGTGGGGAGCAGTCAAGCTTCACTTGATATTTAGAACAAATATTGCCTAAACACTTCTCAGATAGTCTGATAGATGGCACTGTGGCTAATAAAATATTGTGATTTCTCATTTGTGCATGTGCGAACACCAATGCGCGATTGCGTGATGATGTAACTGCGCAGTGACGTTATGCACGCATGACGTCACTAAACATGGAGACATGGCGGCCATTTTGCTCATAATGATATAAATACAGGGTGAGCAAACAATTGGTTGCCTCTTTCCTTTCATCACCATGTACCTTATATGTTTAATTGTCCCATTATTTTGATTTTGGTGTATTGTCCGGTACTCCTGACGAAGCTCATTTAGTGAGTGAAACATGTAGAGATAAGGTATTTCTTGCACCTATTTTTTCATACCTTGGGGTGTCACAAGGTTCACATGGTCTATTTGGGATGGTGAACAAACATTTTTTTTATGTAGTCATAAGAGCTCTTTTTGACTGAGACCAACAAGGGCCTTGGATGCATGACACCATACCATAATAATGGGCCAGTCAAATTGTCTGAGGAGGCCTCCCTGTAGATAGTGATTATTTACTGGATACTTCTATATCATAGGGATAGGCTTAAAAAGATTAGCAGATTATCATTGTTGGGGTATTTTTCTATCTTCTGCTGTCCTAAAGAATCAATATACTTCCCATCAATATACTTCCCATCCTATAACTATACATTTACATTTCTTCTTCCTTTCCATGATATACTTCATAACCAATAAAGGTTGATTCTCTCTTATTGGCCATTGGTGTGTAGGCATGTGCACCCCCGTTTCTTGTGTTTTTAGTAAAAGTAGTCTGTGTTGTGAAAGACTAAAAGCAAGTCCATATACCGTATATACAGTGTGTGTGTATATATATATATATATATATATATATATAGATATATACAGGGCTTTTTTTCAGCAGGAACGCGGGGGAACGCAGTTCCGGCACCTCCAGCTCTGAATGTATGTAATGGCAAGGGGTGCTGGGGTGTATTGGAGGGTCTATTGATGCTGGCTGCTGGGGGATCTATTGTTGCTGGAGGGGATCTATTTTTACAGGGGGAGTGTCTATTGTTGCTGGGGAGGTCAGTTGTCACTGGTGGGGATCTATTGTTGCTTGGGGCTCTTATGCTACTGGAAGACAATCGTTGCTGGGAGACAAACTGTTGAGGAAGGGGTCTATTGTTGCTAGCTGTTCAGAGTCTATTGTTGCTGGGGGGTGCTCCATTGTTGCTGGCTACAGGGGATCTATTTTACTTCCTATCATTAACAAATTACATACAAATTACTTGCATCATAAATTGATAATTGGTTCTGTAGCCATTACTGAGAGGTGGGTAGGGGGTTGAACCAAGAAATGGTGCTCAGAGGTGGATAGAGAGAGGAACCAAGGAATGGTGTTCAGAGGTGGGTAGGGAGTGGAACCAAAGAATGGCGCTTGGAGGTGGGTAAGGGTGGAACCAAAGAATGGTGTTCAGAGGTGGGTGGGGGGTAGAATCAAGGAATGGTGCTCGGAGGTGGGTAGGGAGTGGAACCAAAGAATGGTGCTCGGAGGTGGGTAGGGGGTGGACACAAGAGGTGACTAGGAAGGAGGGAGTTCCTGCACCTATTCTCTGAGAAAAAAAAGCCCTGTGTATATATATATATATATATATATATGTATATATATATATATATAAAATCTCTGGCGTAGGAGAAAGACGTTCACAAAAGTTATATACATTGTACATCTGTCTGAAATTGCATGTGATCCCATGGAGAATCGCTTGATGTACACAATTGAAGAGTGGATTCATTTTGCCTGTCATCTTGCAGATATAGGATTGACTCTTAATTTTTTTTTGTCTCGCCAAGGAATATATACCAGGGCTAGTAAACGTATTTCATCTCTTTGTCATTTTACTAGACTATTTGTAGGGTTGCTACATGCTTCACATTGCAAGTTCACAGAATAATATACAATATAGTTGCACTTTATTTAGCAGCCCTACCTCAGGATAAATTTAGACTGTAGGGGGCTTGGCTGGCCCATTAGATATATTTTGGACAACGTTGTTCAGTTTTTACTGGAAGGGTGTGTTATACAGTATATGTATGGCTGATTGTATGTAATAAACAAATTTCAAGGGAATATTAAAGAGTGGTGCCTATATCATGTTTTCTACGTTTTAGTTCATAACCTTGAGGGTAGGGATGAGCCGAACACCCCCCGATTCGGTTCGCACCAGAACCTGCGAACGGACCGAAAGTTTGCGCGAACGTTAGAACTAGTGATGAGCCGAACACCCCCGGGTTCGGTTCGCACCAGAACCCGCGAACGGACCGAAAGTTCGAACGAACATTAGAACCCTATTAAATACAATGGATGCGAACGTTCGAATTCTAAAGTGCTAATTATAACAACTATTATGCATGTTATTGTCATAAATAGGGTTTGGGAACCCGGGTTCTGCACCAGGGGACATGTATCAATGCAAAAAGAAGTTTTAAAAACGGTCGTTTTTCGGGAGCAGTCATTTTAATGATGCATAAAGTGAAAAAAAAAAAGTCAAATATTCCTTTAAATATCGTACCTGGGGGGTGTCTAAAGTATGCCTGTGAAGTGCCACGTGTTTCCCGTGTTTAGAACTGTCCCTGCACAAAATGACACTTCTAAAGGAAAAAAAAGCCATTTAAAACTGCTTGCGGCTTTAATGTAATGTCTGGTCCCGGTAATATGGATGAAAATCTTTAAGAAAAATGGCATAGCTACCCCATGACCCCCCCCCCCCTACCCCAGCCCATTACCAGCCCCTTTGGGTCTTGTATGGATATTAAGGGGAACCCCGCACATAAAATAAAAAAGGCCCTATATACTCTGAACAGCCGTATACAGGCGGTGCATACAAGACAGGGACTGTAGGTTTGTTCTTATGTAGAATCTGTTTGTAATTTTGAACAGGTACATTGTTGAAGTGTAGCTCCAGCCCAAAAATCTATTTTTAAACTTTTTGGGAAACATAGGTAAGGGTTATCACCCCTGTAACATTTGTTTTGCTGTCTGTGCCCCTGTTCAGAACATTTCACCTAACTTTCCGTCCCAATGACAACTGTTTTTGAAATGTGGTGTTTTTCTTGAAACAAGGATTGCTGATAAAGCATCAGTACAGATGAGACCCCTTTCTCCCATATTTATTCTTACAGGAGAGAATTTTCCTTTCTAGGGGTAGATTTCCTCTCACTTCCTGTTGTCTTCTTTCGTTTGCAAGTAGGAGTCGTTTGTAAGTTGGATGTTTGAAAGTAGGGACCTGCCGTATATACTCTGCAGAAATAGGCCCCTTAGTTGTTGGTGTTGGCACAACACTGTAAGCACTCAGTTACTCTTGGTTGGTGCTGGAACGCCCTGCTGTCAACTATTATATCAGGAATTTTAATTACATATAATTGTTGAACAGTGGTAGTAAAAATTGGGGCTTTGATGGTGGTGCTGGTGCCACAACACTGTAAGCCCTGACAGTTACTCTTGGTGGGTGCAGCAATGGGCCCTGCTGTGAATTATTAGATCAAGAATTGTAATTACATGCCCCTTTTGAACAGGGGCTGAAAAATTGGGCCTTTCGTGGTGGTGGTGGTGGTGGCGTTGCCACAAGACTGTAAGCCCTCAGAGTTACTCTTGGTGGGTGCAGCAATGGACCCTGCTGTGAATTATTAGATCAAGAATTGTAATTGCATGCCCCTGTTGAACAGGGGCTGAAAAATTGGGCCTTAGGCACTGGTGGCACAACACTACAACCCCTCACAGATACTGTACTTGGAGCACAGCAATGAGCCCTGTTGCAAAGTATTGCTTCAAAAATTGTAATGACACGCCCCTGTTAAACAGGGGCTGAAAAATTGGGCCTTAGGCACTGGTGCCACAACACTCCAACCCCTCACAGATACTGTACTTGGAGCACAGCAATGAGCCCTATGGCAAATTATTGCTAAAAAAATTGTAATTACACGCCCCTGTAAAACAGGGGCTGAAAAATTGGGCCTTAGCCACTGGTGGCGGCACCCATAAACAAAAATGATCTTCCAAGCTATCATCATCAATCGTATCATTGAGGACTCGGAGGAGGAGGATAGCCAGTCAACATAACAGCACAGGCACTCAGCATCAGCATCAGTCTTGAAGGGATGTGACATGTTAAAATCAATTAGTCTGTTATATCAGCATCAGGTGTGTGGTAGCTGGTGGTGATCCAAGACTGGTTCATCTTGATGAAAGTCAGTCGATCAACCGAGTCGGTGGACAGGCGCACCCTGTGATCCGTGACAAATCCTCCAGCAGCACTGAATGTGCGTTCCGAAAGAACGCTGGATGCAGGACAGGCCAGTAGCTCAATTGCATACTGTGCAAGCTCTGGCCAGTGATCCATCCTCAAGACCCAGTAAGCCAGAGGATTTTCGGTGGGGAAGGTATCCAAGTCTGACCTTGCCCCTAGATATTCCTGCACCATGTTTATCAGACGCTGGCGATGGTTGCTGGAACCGATCATACTTTGGGGCTGCGGACTAAAGAATTGTCTGAACGCATCGGTCAGACGGCCACCTTCCCCACCGCTCCTTCTTTGACTGGCCGAAGCCTCAGCAACTCGTTGTCCAGGACCAGGAGTTTGTAACCTCCCAGTCTCTGGGAACGCGTTGCACAGACCTTTCTGCAAGGCCTCCCGGAGTTGTCTCATCCTCTGCTCCCTCTGCGACGGTAACATAAGGTCCGCAACCTTACCCTTGTACCGTGGATCAAGGAGAGTGGCCAGCCAGTAATGGTCCCTCTCCTTGATCCGAAGAATACGAGGATCCTTCCGCAGAATTTGCAGGATCAGGGAGGCCATGCAGCGTAGGTTTGCTGAGGCATTCGCTCCGGAGTCCTCTGGGTCACTAAGGACGACATGATCCGCAGCCACCTCCTCCCAGCCACGTACAAGTCCACTGGTTTCTTGGGACTGTAAATCATCCCTAAAAGACTGCTGCTGATGATGCTGAGTGCCAGCCTCCACCTCCATGCTGACACAATCCTCCTCCTCCTCCTCCTCCTCCTCCTCCTCCTCTTCCTGTGCGATGGGTGGGACAGAAGGAACACTGTCTGGGTAAAGGGGGCCTTGAGAGACAAGGAAGTCCTCCTCTTCCTGCCTCTGTTCTGCCTCAAGTGCCCTGTCCATTATTCCACGCAGCGTGTGCTCCAACAGGTGGACAAGAGGTACAGTGTCACTGATGCATGCACTGTCACTGCTCACCATCCTCGTGGCCTCCTCAAATGGTGCCAGGACAGTGCATGCATCCCTGATCATGCCCCACTGGCGTGGAGAAAAAAAACCAAGCTCCCCTGACCCTGTCCTGGTGCCGTAGTCGCACAGGTACTCATTGATGGCCCTCTGCTGCGTGTGCAGCCGCTGCAGCATGGCCAACGTTGAGTTCCACCTGGTGGGCATGTCACATATAAGGCGGTTCTTGGGCAGGTTCAACTCCTTTTGCAGCTCAGCCAGGCGAGCACTGGCATTATAAGATCTGCGGAAATGCACACAGACTTTCCTGGCCTGCCTCAGGACATCCTGTAAGCCCGGGTACCTGCCCAAGAACCGCTGCACCACCAGGTTAAGGACGTGAGCCACACAGGGCACATGGGTCAGTTGTCCCTGTCGGAGGGCGGAGAGGAGGTTGGTGCCATTGTCGCAAACCACCATTCCTGGCTTAAGCTGGCGTGGCGTCAACCACCTCTCGGCCTGGCCCTGCAGAGCAGACAGGACCTCTGCCCCAGTGTGGCTTCTGTCCCCCAAACACACCAGCGCAAGCACGGCATGGCATCTTTTTGCCTGCGTACTTGCGTAGCCCCGTGAACGGCTACGGAGCACCGCTGGTTCATAGGACAAACCACAGGAAGAGGCCATGGAGGAAGAAGAAGAGGAGGGGGTGGAGGAGAGAGGTGTGTCACAACCAGTAGCAGCATTTTGGAGGCGTGGCGGTGGGACAACCTCCAACACTACTGCACCTTGTCCTGCATCCTTCCCAGCTGCCAAAAGAGTGACCCAATGGGCCGTGAAAGAAAGGTAACGTCCCTGTCCATGCCTGCTGGACCATGAGTCAGCGGTAATATGCACCTTACCGCTGACCGCCCTGTCCAGCGAGGCCAAGACATTGCCTTCCACATGCCGGTAGAGAGCCGGAATAGCCTTCCGTGAGAAAAAGTGGCGTTTGGGAACCTGCCACTGAGGAACCGCACATTGCACAAACTCACGGAAGGGGGCCGAGTCTACCAACTGAAAAGGCAGCAGTTGAAGCGCTAGCAATTTAGCCAAGCTAGCATTCAACCGCTGGGCATGTGGATGGCTGGGAGTGAACTTCTTTCGACGGTCCAGCAGCTGGGGCAGGGAAATTTGCCTGCTAGAATCGGACGTCGGTGTACTGCTAGCAGAGTGGCCGCAAGTACTTGGCTGTGACACACCTAATTCTACACCTTCATTCCTCTCAGTGCATGTTTCAGAGAGGACTGAAGTTATAGTGGGGTTGGAGATCCCAGCTGATGCGGTGCAAGGAGAGGTCCGCTTTGTTCTTTGGTGTGGGTCTTTGAGGTAGGCTTGCCAACGAGCTGCATGGCAGGTCAACATATGTCTGGTCAGGCATGTGGTACCCAAGCGGCTGATGTTTTGGCCACGCGATATACGCTTGAGACATATGTTGCAAACAGCAGCTGTGCGATCTGATGCACTAGCCTCAAAAAAGGCCCACACCAAAGAACTTTTTGAATGACGGGCAGAGGCAGCGCCCTGCACAGGCGGAGCTCTGCGGTGTGATTCCGTCGGTGTACTGCCCTTACGCTGGCCACCAAAGGGCATCCTGCCTCGTTGGAGATGTGCCTCCTCCTCATCCTCCTCCTCCTCCTCTCTCCTATTAGGCACCCACGTGGAGTCAGTGACCTCATCATCACCTCCCTCCTCATCACTGGAGCCAATCTGGCAGTATGCTGCAGCTGCTGGAACATGACTGCCAGATTGGTGTCCTTCTTGAGCATCCCCTCTGTCTGCTCTCACGCTACTGCCTTCCTCTAGCTGGGTTTCATCATCAGACCCTTCGAAACGCTGGGCATCCTCCTGGAGCATGTACCCAACACTGTGCTCAAACAGTTCGGGGGACTCCTCAGGAGGAGGACATGGTGGGTCTAGGGAAGGAGTGACTGATGATGAGTCTGACATTGATACCAGGGAAGAGGACGCTTTGGCAGCTGCTTTTCCAGTACCCTGAGCCTGGGTGAGAGAGGATGAGGAGGAGGAGGAGGGCTTGGTCATCCACTCTACCAAGTCTTCGGCATGATGTGGCTCAACATGTCCAGCTGCCGAAAAGAAGGACAAGCGTGTCCCATGGCCATGTGCTGATGACAATGCACCGCGTCCACGACCAGTTCTGTTGCCCCCAGACACAGAGCCTGCTTGCCCTCTTTTATTGCCTCCTGACTGTCTGCCTCTCCTTGTTTGCCTTCCAGACATTCTAATGGATGGCCTGCAGGGAGATGGGAAAAAAGCAATAAGGGCTACCTTCAGGTGTCCTTCTCTGTCCCTTGAAACAAGGACTTTGACAGTGAAAGAAACTGACACACTCTCCCTACCTACAGTTTTCTGTCCCTAGAAAAAATGTTTTTTTTAAGCACAATTTAGCACAAGGAGAATTCACTCACTGTCCTTCCAGGTCCCTGGAAACAAGGACTTTGACAGTGAAAGAAACTGACACACTCTCCCTACCTACAGTTTTCTGTCCCTAGAAAAAATGTTTTTTTTAAGCACAATTTAGCACAAGGAGAATTCACTCACTGTCCTTCCAGGTCCCTGGAAACAAGGACTTTGACAGTGAAAGAAACTGACACACTCTCCCTACCTACAGTTTTCTGTCCCTAGAAAAAATGTTTTTTTTAAGCACAATTTAGCACAAGGAGAATTCACTCACTGTCCTTCCAGGTCCCTGGAAACAAGGACTTTGACAGTGAAAGAAACTGACACACTCTCCCTACCTACAGTTTTCTGTCCCTAGAAAAATGTTTTTTTTAAGCACAATTTAGCACAAGGAGAATTCACTCACTGTCCTTCCAGGTCCCTGGAAACAAGGACTTTGACAGTGAAAGAAACTGACACACTCTCCCTACCTACAGTTTTCTGTCCCTAGAAAAAATGTTTTTTTTAAGCACAATTTAGCACAAGGAGAATTCACTCACTGTCCTTCCAGGTCCCTGGAAACAAGGACTTTGACAGTGAAAGAAACTGACACACTCTCCCTACCTACAGTTTTCTGTCCCTAGAAAAAATGTTTTTTTTAAGCACAATTTAGCACAAGGAGAATTCACTCACTGTCCTTCCAGGTCCCTGGAAACAAGGACTTTGACAGTGAAAGAAACTGACACACTCTCCCTACCTACAGTTTTCTGTCCCTAGAAAAAATGTTTTTTTTAAGCACAATTTAGCACAAGGAGAATTCACTCACTGTCCTTCCAGGTCCCTGGAAACAAGGACTTTGACAGTGAAAGAAACTGACACACTCTCCCTACCTACAGTTTTCTGTCCCTAGAAAAAATGTTTTTTTTAAGCACAATATAGCACAAGGAGAATTCACTCACTGTCCTTCCAGGTCCCTGGAAACAAGGACTTTGACAGTGAAAGAAACTGACACACTCTCCCTACCTACAGTTTTCTGTCCCTAGAAAAAATGTTTTTTTTAAGCACAATTTAGCACAAGGAGAATTCACTCACTGTCCTTCCAGGTCCCTGGAAACAAGGACTTTGACAGTGAAAGAAACTGACACACTCTCCCTACCTACAGTTTTCTGTCCCTAGAAAAAATGTTTTTTTTAAGCACAATTTAGCACAAGGAGAATTCACTCACTGTCCTTCCAGGTCCCTGGAAACAAGGACTTTGACAGTGAAAGAAACTGACACACTCTCCCTACCTACAGTTTTCTGTCCCTAGAAAAAATGTTTTTTTTAAGCACAATTTAGCACAAGGAGAATTCACTCACTGTCCTTCCAGGTCCCTGGAAACAAGGACTTTGACAGTGAAAGAAACTGACACACTCTCCCTACCTACAGTTTTCTGTCCCTAGAAAAAATGTTTTTTTTAAGCACAATTTAGCACAAGGAGAATTCACTCACTGTCCTTCCAGGTCCCTGGAAACAAGGACTTTGACAGTGAAAGAAACTGACACACTCTCCCTACCTACAGTTTTCTGTCCCTAGAAAAAATGTTTTTTTTAAGCACAATTTAGCACAAGGAGAATTCACTCACTGTCCTTCCAGGTCCCTGGAAACAAGGACTTTGACAGTGAAAGAAACTGACACACTCTCCCTACCTACAGTTTTCTGTCCCTAGAAAAAATGTTTTTTTTAAGCACAATATAGCACAAGCACAAAACACACTGACACTCTCCCTACCTATCCTTCTCTTTCCCTAAACTAAAGGAATCCAGGTTAAGCAAGAAAGAAATAAAAGTCACTGTCCCTGCCTATGCTGCTCTATCCCTGCTCCGGAACACACTACACTAGGCCGCCGTGCTGGCGGCCTTTTATAGTGTGGGGCGTGTACTAAACACCCTCAGCAATAATTGGCCACAGGCATCCTGCCTGTGGCCAATCATTGCTCTCCTCGCTGACGGCGCTGTGATTGGCCAAGCATGCGGGGTCACAGTGCATGCTTGGCCAATCACAGCGCCTGGATGACACTGCGATGGCGTAGTGCATTGTGGGCCGTTCGCGTCACTCGAATTTGGCGCGAACGGCCCAAATCGTTCGATCTTCGTCGAACGATCGAACAGCCGATGTTCGAGTCGAACGTATGTTCGACTCGAACACGAAGCTCATCCCTAGTTAGAACCCTATTAAATACAATGGACGCGAACGTTCGAAATCTAAAGTGCTAATTATAATGGCTAATATGCATGTTATTGTCCTAAAAAGGGTTTGGGGACCCGGGTTCTGTATCAATGCAAAAATAAGTTTTAAAAACTGCATTTTTTTTATGGAGCAGTCAGTTTATTGATGCATAAAGTGAATAAAAAAAAGTGAAATATTCCTTTAAATATCGTACCTGGGGGGTGTCTAATGTATGTCTGTGAAGTGGCGCATGTTTCCCGTGTTTAGAACTGTCCCTGAACAAAATGACATTTGTAAAGGAAAAAAAGCCATTTAAAACTGCTTGCGGTTTTAATGTCATGTCTTGTCCTGGCAATATGGCTGAAAATCTTTGAGAAAAATAGCATGGCTACCCCATCACATCACCCCCCCCCCCCTCTACCCCAGCCCATTACCAGACCCTTTGGGTCTTGTATGGATATTAAGGGGAACTCTGCACCCAAAATAAAACCCTATATACTCTGAACAGCAGTATACAGGCGGTGCAAACAAGACAGGGACTGTAGGTTTGTTCTTAAGTAGAATCTGTTTGTAATTTGGAACAGGTAAAGTTTTAAGTGTAATCTATTTTTAAGCTTTTTGGAGAACATAGGGAAGGGTTATCACCCCTGTAACATTTGTTTTGCTGTCTGTGCACCTGTTCAGAACATTTCACCTCACTTTCCGTCCCAATGACAAATGTTTTTGGAAAAGTGGGGTTTTTATTGAAACAAGGATTGGTGATAAAGCATCAGTAGAGGGGAGACACCTTTTTCCCATATTAACTCTTACAGGAGAGAATTTCCCTTCCTAGGGGTAGATTTCCTCTCACTTCCTGTGGTCTCCTTCCGTTTGCAAGTAGGAGTCATTTGTAAGTTGGATGTTTGAAAGTAGGGGCCTGCCGTATATACTCTGCAGAAATTTTCCCCTTAGATGTTGGTGTTGCCACAACACTGTGAGCCCTCACAGTTACTCTTGGTGGGCGCTGGAACGCCCTGCTGTGAACTATTATATCAGGAATTGTAATTACATGCCATTGTTGAACAGTGGTAGGAAAAATTGGGCCTTTGGTGGTGATGCTGATGCTACAACACTGTAAGCCCTCACAGTTACTCTTGGTGGGCGCAGGAATGGGCCCTGCTGTGAATTATTAGATCAAGAATTGTAATTACACGCCCCTGTTAAACAGGGGCTGAAAAATTGGGCCTTAGGCACTGGTGCTGGTGCCACAACACTGCAACCCCTCACAGATACTGTACTTGGAGCACAGCAATGAGCCCTGTTGCAAAGTATTGCATCAAAAATTGTAATTACACGCCCCTGTTAAACAGGGGCTGAAAAATTGGGCTTTAGGCACTGGTGCTGGTGCCACAACACTGCAACCCCTCACAGATTCACAGATACTGTACTTGGAGCAAAGCAATGAGCCCTGTTGCAAAGTATTGCATCAAAATTTTTAATTACACGCCCCTGTTAAACAGGGGCTGAAAAATTGGGCCTTAGGCACTGGTGCTGGTGCCACAACACTGCAACCCCTCACAGATACTGTACTTGGAGCACAGCAATGAGCCCTGTTGCAAAGTATTGCATCAAAAATTTTAATTACACGGCCCTGTTAAACAGGGGCTGAAAAATTGGGCCTTAGGCACTGGTGCTGGTGCCACGACACTGCAACCTCTCCTAGATACTCTAGTTGGACTGCAGGAATAAGCCCTGCTGCAAAGCATTGCATAAAAAATTGTAATTGCATGCCCCTGTTAAACAGGGGCTGAAAAATTGGGCCTTAGCCACTGGTGGTGGCACCCAGAAACAAAAATGTTCTTCCAAGCTATCATCAGGATCATTGAGGAGGAAGAGGATAGTCAGTCAACATAACAGGACAGTCACTCAGCATCAGCATAGGCAGTCTTGAAGGGATGTGACATTTCAAAATAAATTATTCTGTTACATCAGCTTCAGGTGCCTGGTAGCTGGTGGGGATCCAAGACTGATTCATTTTTATGAAGGTCAGTCGATCAACCTAGTCGGTGGACAGGCGCACCCTGTGATCGGCGACAAAGCCTCCAGCAGCACTGAATGTGCGTTCCGAAAGAACGCTGGATGCAGGACAGGCCAGTAGCTCAATTGCATACTGTGCAAGCTCTGGCCAGTGATGCATCCTCAAGACCCAGTAACCCAGAGGATTTTCGGTGGGAAAGGTGTCCAAGTCTGACCTTGCTCCTAGGTATTCCTGCACCATGTATATCAGACGCTGGCGATGGTTGCTCATACCTTGGGGCTGCGGACTAAAAAATTGTCTGAACGCATCGGTCAGACGGCCACCTTCTCCACCACTCCTTCTGCTACTGACCAAAGCCTCAGCAACTCGTTGTCCAGGACCAGGAGTTTGTAACCTCCCAGTCTCTGGGAACGCGTTGCACAGACCTTTCTGCAAGGCCTCCCGGAGTTGTCTCATCCTCTGCGACGGCAAGATAAGGTCCGCAACCTTACCCTTGTACCGTGGATCAAGGAGAGTGGCCAGCCAGTAATGGTCCCTCTCCTTGATCCGAAGAATACGAGGATCCTTCCGCAGACTTTGCAGGATCAGGGAGGCCATGCAGCGTAGGTCAGCTGAGGCATTCGGTCCGGAGTCCTCTGGGTCACTAAGGACGTCATGATCCGCAGCCACCTCCTCCCAGCCACGTACAAGTCCACAGGTTTCTTGGGACTGTAAATCATCCCTAAAAGACTTCTGCTGTTGATGCTGAGTGCCAGGCTCCACCTCCATGCTGACACAATCCTCCTCCTCGTCCTCTTCCTGTGTGATGGGTGGGACAGAAGGAACACTGTCTGGGTAAAGGGGGCCTTGAGAGGCAAGGAAGTCCTCCTCTTCCTGCCTCTGTTCTGCCTCAAGTGCCCTGTCCATTATTCCACGCAGCGTATGCTCCAACAGGTAGACGAGGTACAGTGTCACTGATGCATGTTACTGCTCACCATCCTCGTGGCCTCCTCAAATGGTGGCAGGACAGTGCATGCATCCCTGATCATGCCCCACTGGCGTGGTGAAAAAAACCTGAGCTCCCCTGACCCTGTCCTGGTGCCGTAGTCGCACAGGTACTCATTGATGGCCCTCTGCTGCGTGTGCAGCCGCTGCAGCATGGCCAACGTTGAGTTCCACCTGGTGGGCATGTCACATATAAGGCGGTTCTTGGGCAGGTTCAACTCCTTTTGCAGCTCAGCCAGCCAAGCACTGGCATTATATGATCTGCGGAAATGCACACAGACTTTCCTGGCCTGCCTCAGGACATCCTGTAAGCCCGGGTACTTGCCCAAGAACCGCTGCACCACCAGGTTAAGGACGTGAGCCACACAGGGCACATGGGTCAGTTGTCCCTGTCAGAGGGCGGAGAGGAGGTTGGTGCCATTGTTGCAAACCACCATTCCTGGCTTAAGCTGGCGTGGCGTCAACCACCTCTCGGCCTGCTCCTGCAGAGCTGACAGAACCTCTGCCCCAGTGTGGCTCCTGTCCCCCAAACACACCAGCGCAAGCACGGCATGGCATCTTTTTGCCTGCGTACTTGCGTAGCCCCTTGAACGCCTACGGAGCACCGCTGGTTCCGAGGACAAACCACAGAAAGAGGCCATGGAGGAAGAAGAAGAGGAGGGGGTGGGGGAGAGAGGTGTGTCATAACCAGTAGTAGCATTTTGGAGGTGTGGCGGCGGAACAACCTCCAACACTACTGCACCTTGTCCTGCATCCTTCCCAGCTGCCAAAAGAGTGACCCAATGGGCCGTGAAAGAAAGGTAACGTCCCTGTCCATGCCTGCTGGACCATGAGTAAGCGGTAATATGCACCTTACCGCTGACCGCCCTGTCCAGCGAGGCATGCCCAAGTAGAGGTCCGCTTTGTTCTTTGATGTGGGTCTTTAAGGTACGCTTGCCAACGAGCTGCATGGCAGGTCAACATATGTCTGGTCAAGCATGTGGTGCCCAAGCGGCTGATGTTTTGGCTACGCGAGATACACTTGAGACATATGTTGCAAATAGCAGCGGTGCGATCTGATGCACTCGACTCAAAAAAAGCCCACACCAAAGAAATTTTGGAATAACGCGCAGAGGCAGCGCCCTGCACAGGCGGAGCTCTGCGGTGTGATTCAGTCGGTGTGCTGCCCTTACGCTGGCCCACGGAGGGCATCCTTCCTCGTTGGAGATGTGCCTCCTCCTCATCCTCCTCCTCTCTCCTATCAGGCACCCACGTGGAGTCAGTGATCTCATCATCCTCTCCCTCTTGATCACTGGAGTAAACCTTGCAGTATGCTGCAGCTGCTGGAACATGACTGCCAGATTGCTGTCCTTCTTGAGCATCCCCTCTCTCTGCGCTCACGCTACTGCCTTCCTCTAGCTGGGTATCATCATCAGACCCTTCAAAACGCTGGGCATCCTCCTGGAGCATGTACCCAACACTATGCTCAAACAGTTCGGGGGACTCCTCAGGAGGACATGGTGGGTCTAGGGAAGGAGTGACTGATGATGACATTGATACGAGGGAAGAGGATGCATTGGCAGCTGCTTTGCCAGTACCCTGAGCCTGGGTGAGAGAGGATGAGAAGGATGAGGAGGGCTTGGTCATCCACTCTACCAAGTCTTCGACATGATGCCGCTCAACATGTCCAGCTGCCGAAAATAAGGACAAGCATGTCCCATGGCCACGTGCTGATGACAATGCACCGCGTCCACGACCAGCACTGTTGCCCCCAGACACAGAGCCTGCTTGCCCTCTTTTATTGGCTCGTGACTGTCTGCCTCTCCTTGTTGGCCTTCCAGACATTCTAATGGCCTGCAGGGAGATGGGAAAACCAGCAATACGGGGAGCTTCATGTGTATACTGTGCAGGAGGCACCTACACCCACTGTAACTGCTTGCAGATGCCTGTTAGTGTTACACAAAAGAAATACCCCAGCAATACGGGGTAGCTTCAGGTGTATACTGTGCAGGAGGCACCTACACCCACTGTAACTGCTTGCAGATGCCTGTCTGTGTTACACAACAGAACAACACCACGAGCAATAAGGGGTAGCGTATACTGTGCAGGAGGCACCTACACCCACTGTAACTGCTTGCAGATGCCCGTCTGTGTTACACAACAGAACAACACCATGAGCAATAAGGGGTAGCGTATACTGTGCAGGAGGCACTTACACCCACTGTAACTGCTTGCAGATGCCTGTCTGTGTTACACAGCAGAAAAACACCACGAGCAATAAGGGGTAGCTTCAGGTGTATACTGTGCAGGAAGCACCTACACCCACTGTAACTACTTGCAGATGCCTGTCTGTGTTACACAACATAACAACACCATGAGCAATAAGGGGTAGCGTATACTGTGCAGGAGGCACCTACACCCACTGTAACTGCTTGCAGATGCCTGTTAGTGTTACACAAAAGAAATACACCAGCAATACGGGGTAGCTTCAGGTGTATACTGTGCAGGAGGCACCTACACCCACTGTAACTGCTTGCAGATGCCTGTCTGTGTTACACAACAGAACAACACCACGAGCAATAAGGGGTAGCGTATACTGTGCAGGAGGCACCTACACCCACTTTAACTGCTTGCAGATGCCTGTCTGTGTTACACAACAGAACAACACCACGAGCAATAAGGGGTAGCGTATACTGTGCAGGAGGCACCTACACCCACTGTAACTGCTTGCAGATGCCTGTCTGTGTTACACAACAGAACAACACCACGAGCAATAAGGGGTAGCGTATACTGTGCAGGAGGCACCTACACCCACTGTAACTGCTTGCAGATGCCTGTCTGTGTTACACAGCAGAACAACACCACGAGCAATAAGGAGTAGCGTATACTGTGCAGGAGGCACCTACACCCAATGTAACTGCTTGCAGATGCCTGTCTGTGTTACACAACAGAACAACACCACAAGCAATAAGGGGTAGCGTATACTGTGCAGGAGGCAACTACACCCACTGTAACTGCTTGCAGATGCCTGTTAGTGATGAGCCGAACACCCCCGGGTTCGGTTCGCACCAGAACCCGCGAACGGACCGAAAGTTCGTACGAACATTAGAACCCTATTAAATACAATGGATGCGAACGTTCGAATTCTAAAGTGCTAATTATAAAAACTATTATGCATGTTATTGTCCTAAAAAGGGTTTGGGAA
Source organism: Rana muscosa (assembly GCA_029206835.1). Lineage (NCBI taxonomy): Eukaryota > Metazoa > Chordata > Amphibia > Anura > Ranidae > Rana > Rana muscosa. The sequence continues at coordinate 1,077,434,777 of CM055117.1, forward strand.
CCCGGGTTCTGCACCAGGGGACATGTATCAATGCAAAAAGAAGTTTTAAAAACGGTCGTTTTTCAGGAGCAGTCATTTTAATGATGCATAAAGTGAAAAAAAAAAGTCAAATATTCCTTTAAATATCGTACCTGGGGGGTGTCTAAAGTATGCCTGTGAAGTGCCACGTGTTTCCCGTGTTTAGAACTGTCCCTGCACAAAATGACACTTCTAAAGGAAAAAAAAGCCATTTAAAACTGCTTGCGGCTTTAATGTAATGTCTGGTCCCGGTAATATGGATGAAAATCTTTAAGAAAAATGGCATAGCTACCCCATGACCCCCCCCCCCTACCCCAGCCCATTACCAGCCCCTTTGGGTCTTGTATGGATGTTAAGGGGAACCCCGCACATAAAATAAAAAAGGCCCTATATACTCTGAACAGCCGTATACAGGCGGTGCATACAAGACAGGGACTGTAGGTTTGTTCTTATGTAGAATCTGTTTGTAATTTTGAACAGGTACATTGTTGAAGTGTAGCTCCAGCCCAAAAATCTATTTTTAAACTTTTTGGAAAACATAGGTATGGGTAATCACCCCTGTAACATTTGTTTTGCTGTCTGTGCCCCTGTTCAGAACATTTCACCTCACTTTCCGTCCCAATGTCAACTGTTTTTGAAATGTGGTGTTTTTCTTGAAACAAGGATTGCTGATAAAGCATCAGTACAGAGGAGACAACTTTCTCCCATATTTATTCTTACAGGAGAGAATTTTCCTTCCTAGGGGTAGATTTCCTCTCACTTCCTGTTGTCTTCTTGCGTTTGCAAGTAGGAGTCGTTTGTAAGTTGGATGTTTGAAAGTAGGGACCTTCCGTATAAGTGATGAGCCGAACACCCCCGGGTTCGGTTCGCACCAGAACCCGCGAACGGACCGAAAGTTCGAACGAACATTAGAACCCTATTAAATACAATGGATGCGAACGTTCGAATTCTAAAGTGCTAATTATAAAAACTATTATGCATGTTATTGTCCTAAAAAGGGTTTGGGAACCCGGGTTCTGCACCAGGGGACATGTATCAATGCAAAAAGAAGTTTTAAAAACGGTCGTTTTCCGGGAGCAGTCATTTTAATGATGCATAAAGTGAAAAAAAAAAAGTCAAATATTCCTTTAAATATCGTACCTGGGGGGTGTCTAAAGTATGCCTGTGAAGTGCCACGTGTTTCCCGTGTTTAGAACTGTCCCTGCACAAAATGACACTTCTAAAGGAAAAAAAAGCCATTTAAAACTGCTTGCGGCTTTAATGTAATGTCTGGTCCCGGTAATATGGATGAAAATCTTTAAGAAAAATGGCATAGCTACCCCATGACCCCCCCCCTACCCCAGCCCATTACCAGCCCCTTTGGGTCTTGTATGGATATTAAGGGGAACCCCGCACATAAAATAAAAAAGGCCCTATATACTCAGAACAGCCGTATACAGGCGGTGCATACAAGACAGGGACTGTAGGTTTGTTCTTATGTAGAATCTGTTTGTAATTTTGAACAGGTACATTGTTGAAGTGTAGCTCCAGACCAAAAATCTATTTTTAAACTTTTTGGAAAACATAGGTAAGGGTTATCACCCCTGTAACATTTGTTTTGCTGTCTGTGCCCCTGTTCAGAACATTTCACCTCACTTTCCGTCCTAATGACAACTGTTTTTGAAATGTGGTGTTTTTCTTGAAACAAGGATTGCTGATAAAGCATCAGTACAGAGGAGACACCTTTCTCCCATATTTATTCTTACAGGAGAGAATTTTCCTTCCTAGTGGTAGATTTCCTCTCACTTCCTGTTGTCTTCTTGCGTTTGCAAGTAGGAGTCGTTTGTAAGTTGGATGTTTGAAAGTAGGGACCTGCCGTATATACTCTGCAGAAATAGGCCCCTTAGTTGTTGGTGTTGGCACAACACTGTAAGCACTCACAGTTACTCTTGGTTGGTGCTGGAACGCCCTGCTGTCAACTATTATATCAGGAATTTTAATTACATATAATTGTTGAACAGTGGTAGTAAAAATTGGGCCTTTGATGGTGGTGCTGGTGCCACAACACTGTAAGCCCTGACAGTTACTCTTGGTGGGTGCAGCAATGGGCCCTGCTGTGAATTATTAGATCAAGAATTGTAATTACATGCCCCTGTTGAACAGGGGCTGAAAAATTGGGCCTTAGGCACTGGTGGCACAACACTGCAACCCTTCACAGATACTGTACTTGGAGCACAGCAATGAGCCCTGTTGCAAAGTATTGCTTCAAAAATTGTAATGACACGCCCCTGTTAAACAGGGGCTGAAAAATTGGGCCTTAGGCACTGGTGGCACAACACTGCAACTCCTCACAGATACTGTACTTGGAGCACAGCAATGAGCCCTGTTGCAAAGTATTGCTTCAAAAATTGTAATTACACGCCCCTGTTAAACAGGGGCTGAAAAATTGGGCGTTAGGCACTGGTGGCGGCACCCATAAACAAAAATGATCTTCCAAGCTATCATCATCAATCGTATCATTGAGGACTCGGAGGAGGAGGATAGCCAGTCAACATAACAGCACAGGCACTCAGCATCAGCATCAGTCTTGAAGGGATGTGACATTTTAAAATCAATTAGTCTGTTATATCAGCATCAGGTGTGTGGTAGCTGGTGGTGATCCAAGACTGGTTCATCTTGATGAAAGTCAGTCGATCAACCGAGTCGGTGGACAGGCGCACCCTGTGATCCGTGACAAATCCTCCAGCAGCACTGAATGTGCGTTCCGAAAGAACGCTGGATGCAGGACAGGCCAGTAGCTCAATTGCATACTGTGCAAGCTCTGGCCAGTGATCCATCCTCAAGACCCAGTAAGCCAGAGGATTTTCGGTGGGGAAGGTGTCCAAGTCTGACCTTGCCCCTAGATATTCCTGCACCATGTTTATCAGACGCTGGCGATGGTTGCTGGAACCGATCATACTTTGGGGCTGCGGACTAAAGAATTGTCTGAACGCATCGGTCAGACGGCCACCTTCCCCACCGCTCCTTCTTTGACTGGCCGAAGCCTCAGCAACTCGTTGTCCAGGACCAGGAGTTTGCAACCTCCCAGTCTCTGGGAACGCGTTGCACAGACCTTTCTGCAAGGCCTCCCGGAGTTGTCTCATCCTCTGCTCCCTCTGCGACGGTAACATAAGGTCCGCAACCTTACCCTTGTACCGTGGATCAAGGAGAGTGGCCAGCCAGTAATGGTCCCTCTCCTTGATCCGAAGAATACGAGGATCCTTCCGCAGACTTTGCAGGATCAGGGAGGCCATGCAGCGTAGGTTTGCTGAGGCATTCGCTCCGGAGTCCTCTGGGTCACTAAGGACGACATGATCCGCAGCCACCTCCTCCCAGCCACGTACAAGTCCACTGGTTTCTTGGGACTGTAAATCATCCCTAAAAGACTGCTGCTGATGATGCTGAGTGCCAGCCTCCACCTCCATGCTGACACAATCCTCCTCCTCCTCCTCCTCCTCCTCCTCCTCCTCTTCCTGTGCGATGGGTGGGACAGAAGGAACACTGTCTGGGTAAAGGGGGCCTTGAGAGGCAAGGAAGTCCTCCTCTTCCTGCCTCTGTTCTGCCTCAAGTGCCCTGTCCATTATTCCACGCAGCGTGTGCTCCAACAGGTGGACAAGAGGTACAGTGTCACTGATGCATGCACTGTCACTGCTCACCATCCTCGTGGCCTCCTCAAATGGTGCCAGGACAGTGCATGCATCCCTGATCATGCCCCACTGGCGTGGAGAAAAAAAACCAAGCTCCCCTGACCCTGTCCTGGTGCCGTAGTCGCACAGGTACTCATTGATGGCCCTCTGCTGCGTGTGCAGCCGCTGCAGCATGGCCAACGTTGAGTTCCACCTGGTGGGCATGTCACATATAAGGCGGTTCTTGGGCAGGTTCAACTCCTTTTGCAGCTCAGCCAGGCGAGCACTGGCATTATAAGATCTGCGGAAATGCACACAGACTTTCCTGGCCTGCCTCAGGACATCCTGTAAGCCCGGGTACCTGCCCAAGAAGCGCTGCACCACCAGGTTAAGGACGTGAGCCACACAGGGCACATGGGTCAGTTGTCCCTGTCGGAGGGCGGAGAGGAGGTTGGTGCCATTGTCGCAAACCACCATTCCTGGCTTAAGCTGGCGTGGCGTCAACCACCTCTCGGCCTGGCCCTGCAGAGCAGACAGGACCTCTGCCCCAGTGTGGCTTCTGTCCCCCAAACACACCAGCGCAAGCACGGCATGGCATCTTTTTGCCTGCGTACTTGCGTAGCCCCGTGAACGGCTACGGAGCACCGCTGGTTCATAGGACAAACCACAGGAAGAGGCCATGGAGGAAGAAGAAGAGGAGGGGGTGGAGGAGAGAGGTGTGTCACAACCAGTAGTAGCATTTTGGAGGCGTGGCGGTGGGACAACCTCCAACACTACTGCACCTTGTCCTGAATCCTTCCCAGCTGCCAAAAGAGTGACCCAATGGGCCGTGAAAGAAAGGTAACGTCCCTGTCCATGCCTGCTGGACCATGAGTCAGCGGTAATATGCACCTTACCGCTGACCGCCCTGTCCAGCGAGGCCAAGACATTGCCTTCCACATGCCGGTAGAGAGCCGGAATAGCCTTCCGTGAGAAAAAGTGGCGTTTGGGAACCTGCCACTGAGGAACCGCACATTGCACAAACTCACGGAAGGGGGCCGAGTCTACCAACTGAAAAGGCAGCAGTTGAAGCGCTAGCAATTTAGCCAAGCTAGCATTCAACCGCTGGGCATGTGGATGGCTGGGAGTGAACTTCTTTCGACGGTCCAGCAGCTGGGGCAGGGAAATTTGCCTGCTAGAATCGGACGTCGGTGTACTGCTAGCAGAGTGGGCGCAAGTACTTGGCTGTGACACACCTAATTCTACACCTTCATTCCTCTCAGTGCATGTTTCAGAGAGGACTGAAGTTATAGTGGGGTTGGAGATCCCAGCTGATGCGGTGCAAGGAGAGGTCCGCTTGGTTCTTTGGTGTGGGTCTTTGAGGTAGGCTTGCCAACGAGCTGCATGGCAGGTCAACATATGTCTGGTCAGGCATGTGGTACCCAAGCGGCTGATGTTTTGGCCACGCGATATACGCTTGAGACATATGTTGCAAACAGCAGCTGTGCGATCTGATGCACTAGCCTCAAAAAAGGCCCACACCAAAGAACTTTTTGAATGACGGGCAGAGGCAGCGCCCTGCACAGGCGGAGCTCTGCGGTGTGATTCCGTCGGTGTACTGCCCTTACGCTGGCCACCAAAGGGCATCCTGCCTCGTTGGAGATGTGCCTCCTCCTCATCCTCCTCCTCCTCCTCTCTCCTATTAGGCACCCACGTGGAGTCATTGACCTCATCATCCCCTCCCTCCTCATCACTGGAGCCAATCTGGCAGTATGCTGCAGCTGCTGGAACATGACTGCCAGATTGGTGTCCTTCTTGAGCATCCCCTCTGTCTGCTCTCACGCTACTGCCTTCCTCTAGCTGGGTTTCATCATCAGACCCTTCGAAACGCTGGGCATCCTCCTGGAGCATGTACCCAACACTGTGCTGAAACAGTTCGGGGGACTCCTCAGGAGGAGGACATGGTGGGTCTAGGGAAGGAGTGACTGATGATTTGTCTGACATTGATACCAGGGAAGACGACGCTTTGGCAGCTGCTTTTCCAGTACCCTGAGCCTGGGTGAGAGAGGATGAGGAGGAGGAGGAGGGCTTGGTCATCCACTCTACCAAGTCTTCGGCATGATGTGGCTCAACATGTCCAGCTGCCGAAAAGAAGGACAAGCGTGTCCCATGGCCATGTGCTGATGACAATGCACCGCGTCCACGACCAGCACTGTTGCCCCCAGACACAGAGCCTGCTTGCCCTCTTTTATTGCCTCCTGACTGTCTGCCTCTCCTTGTTTGCCTTCCAGACATTCTAATAGATGGCCTGCAGGGAGATGGGAAAAAAGCAATAAGGGCTACCTTCAGGTGTCCTTCTCTGTCCCTTGAAACAAGGACTTTCACAGTGAAAGAAACTGACACTGTCCCTACCTAGAGTTTTCTGTCCCTAGAATAAATGTTTTTTTTAATCACAATATAGCACAAGGACAATTCACTCAATGTCTCTCCAGGTCCCTGGAAACAAGGACTTGCAGAGTGAAAGAAACTGACACTGTCCCTACCTAGAGTTTTCTGTCCCTAGAATAAATGTTTTTTTTAAGCACAATATAGCACAAGGACAATTAACTCACTGTCCTTACAGGTCCCTGGAAACAAGGACTTGCAGAGTGAAAAAAAAAAAACACTCTCCCTACCTACAGTTTTCTGTCCCTAGAAAAAATGTTTTTTTTAAGCACAATATAGCACAAGGACAATTAACTCACTGTCCTTACAGGTCCCTGGAAACAAGGACTTGCAGAGTGAAAGAAAAAAAACACTCTCCCTACCTACAGTTTTCTGTCCCTAGAAAAAATGTTTTTTTTAATCACAATATAGCACAAGGAAAATTAACTCACTGTCCTTACAGGTCCCTGGAAACAAGGACTTGCAGAGTGAAAGAAAAAAAACACTCTCCCTACCTACAGTTTTCTGTCCCTAGAAAAAATGTTTTTTTTAATCACAATATAGCACAAGGAAAATTAACTCACTGTCCTTACAGGTCCCTGGAAACAAGGACTTGCAGAGTGAAAGAAACTGACACTGTCCCTACCTAGAGTTTTCTGTCCCTAGAATAAATGTTTTTTTTAAGCACAATATAGCACAAGGACAATTAACTCACTGTCCTTACAGGTCCCTGGAAACAAGGACTTGCAGAGTGAAAGAAAAAAAACACTCTCCCTACCTACAGTTTTCTGTCCCTAGAAAAAATGTTTTTTTTAATCACAATATAGCACAAGGAAAATTAACTCACTGTCCTTACAGGTCCCTGGAAACAAGGACTTGCAGAGTGAAAGAAAAAAAACACTCTCCCTACCTACAGTTTTCTGTCCCTAGAAAAAATGTTTTTTTTAATCACAATATAGCACAAGGAAAATTAACTCACTGTCCTTACAGGTCCCTGGAAACAAGGACTTGCAGAGTGAAAGAAACTGACACTGTCCCTACCTAGAGTTTTCTGTCCCTAGAATAAATGTTTTTTTTAAGCACAATATAGCACAAGGACAATTAACTCACTGTCCTTACAGGTCCCTGGAAACAAGGACTTGCAGAGTGAAAGAAAAAAAACACTCTCCCTACCTACAGTTTTCTGTCCCTAGAAAAAATGTTTTTTTTAATCACAATATAGCACAAGGAAAATTAACTCACTGTCCTTACAGGTCCCTGGAAACAAGGACTTGCAGAGTGAAAGAAACTGACACTGTCCCTACCTAGAGTTTTCTGTCCCTAGAATAAATGTTTTTTTTAAGCACAATATAGCACAAGGACAATTAACTCACTGTCCTTACAGGTCCCTGGAAACAAGGACTTGCAGAGTGAAAAAAAAAAAACACTCTCCCTACCTACAGTTTTCTGTCCCTAGAAAAAATGTTTTTTTTAAGCACAATATAGCACAAGGACAATTAACTCACTGTCCTTACAGGTCCCTGGAAACAAGGACTTGCAGAGTGAAAGAAACTGACACTGTCCCTACCTAGAGTTTTCTGTCCCTAGAATAAATGTTTTTTTTAATCACAATATAGCACAAGGAAAATTAACTCACTGTCCTTACAGGTCCCTGGAAACAAGGACTTGCAGAGTGAAAGAAACTGACACTGTCCCTACCTAGAGTTTTCTGTCCCTAGAATAAATGTTTTTTTTAATCACAATATAGCACAAGGAAAATTAACTCACTGTCCTTACAGGTCCCTGGAAACAAGGACTTGCAGAGTGAAAGAAACTGACACTGTCCCTACCTAGAGTTTTCTGTCCCTAGAATAAATGTTTTTTTTAAGCACAATATAGCACAAGGACAATTAACTCACTGTCCTTACAGGTCCCTGGAAACAAGGACTTGCAGAGTGAAAGAAAAAAAACACTCTCCCTACCTACAGTTTTCTGTCCCTAGAAAAAATGTTTTTTTTTAATCACAATATAGCACAAGGAAAATTAACTCACTGTCCTTACAGGTCCCTGGAAACAAGGACTTGCAGAGTGAAAGAAACTGACACTGTCCCTACCTAGAGTTTTCTGTCCCTAGAATAAATGTTTTTTTTAATCACAATATAGCACAAGGACAATTAACTCACTGTCCTTACAGGTCCCTGGAAACAAGGACTTGCAGAGTGAAAGAAACTGACACTGTCCCTACCTAGAGTTTTCTGTCCCTAGAATAAATGTTTTTTTTAAGCACAATATAGCACAAGGACAATTAACTCACTGTCCTTACAGGTCCCTGGAAACAAGGACTTGCAGAGTGAAAGAAAAAAAACACTCTCCCTACCTACAGTTTTCTGTCCCTAGAAAAAATGTTTTTTTTAATCACAATATAGCACAAGGAAAATTAACTCACTGTCCTTACAGGTCCCTGGAAACAAGGACTTGCAGAGTGAAAGAAACTGACACTGTCCCTACCTAGAGTTTTCTGTCCCTAGAATAAATGTTTTTTTTAATCACAATATAGCACAAGGACAATTAACTCACTGTCCTTACAGGTCCCTGGAAACAAGGACTTGCAGAGTGAAAGAAACTGACACTGTCCCTACCTAGAGTTTTCTGTCCCTAGAATAAATGTTTTTTTTAAGCACAATATAGCACAAGGACAATTAACTCACTGTCCTTACAGGTCCCTGGAAACAAGGACTTGCAGAGTGAAAGAAAAAAAACACTCTCCCTACCTACAGTTTTCTGTCCCTAGAAAAAATGTTTTTTTTAATCACAATATAGCACAAGGAAAATTAACTCACTGTCCTTACAGGTCCCTGGAAACAAGGACTTGCAGAGTGAAAGAAACTGACACTGTCCCTACCTAGAGTTTTCTGTCCCTAGAATAAATGTTTTTTTTAATCACAATATAGCACAAGGACAATTAACTCACTGTCCTTACAGGTCCCTGGAAACAAGGACTTGCAGAGTGAAAGAAACTGACACTGTCCCTACCTAGAGTTTTCTGTCCCTAGAATAAATGTTTTTTTTAAGCACAATATAGCACAAGGACAATTAACTCACTGTCCTTACAGGTCCCTGGAAACAAGGACTTGCAGAGTGAAAGAAACTGACACTGTCCCTACCTAGAGTTTTCTGTCCCTAGAATAAATGTTTTTTTTAAGCACACTATAGCAGAAGCACAAAACACACTGACACTCTCCCTACCTATCCTTCTCTTTCCCTAAACTAAAGGAATCCAGGTTAAGCAAGAAAGAAATAACAGTCACTGTCCCTGCCTATGCTACTCTATCCCTGCTCCGGAACACACTACACTAGGCCGCCGTGCTGGCGGCCTTTTATAGTGTGGGGCGTGTACTAAACACCCTCAGCAATAATTGGCCACAGGCATCCTGCCTGTGGCCAATCATTGCTCTCCTCGCTGCCGGCGCTGTGATTGGCCAAGCATGCGGGGTCACAGTGCATGCTTGGCCAATCACAGCGCCTGGATGACACTGCGATGGCGTAGTGCATTGTGGGCCGTTCGCGTCACTCGAATTTGGCGCGAACGGCCCAAATCGTTCGATCTTCGTCGAACGATCGAACAGCCAATGTTCGAGTCGAACGTATGTTCGACTCGAACACGAAGCTCATCCCTACTGCAGAAATAGGCCCCTTAGTTGTTGGTGTTGGCACAACACTGTAAGCACTCACAGTTACTCTTGGTTGGTGCTGGAACGCCCTGCTGTCAACTATTATATCAGGAATTTTAATTACATATAATTGTTGAACAGTGGTAGTAAAAATTGGGCCTTTGATGGTGGTGCTGGTGCCACAACACTGTAAGCCCTGACAGTTACTCTTGGTGGGTGCAGCAATGGGCCCTGCTGTGAATTATTAGATCAAGAATTGTAATTGCATGCCCCTGTTGAACAGGGGCTGAAAAATTGGGCCTTTCGTGGTGGTGGTGGTGGTGGTGGTGTTGCCACAACACTGTAAGCCCTCAGAGTTACTCTTGGTGGGTGCAGGAATGGGCCCTGCTGTGAATTATTAGATCAAGAATTGTAATTACATGCCCCTTTTGAACAGGGGCTGAAAAATTGGGCCTTTCGTGGTGGTGGTGGTGGTGGTGTTGCCACAACACTGTAAGCCCTCAGAGTTACTCTTGGTGGGTGCAGGAATGAGCCCTGCTGTGAATTATTAGATCAAGAATTGTAATTACATGCCCCTTTTGAACAGGGGCTGAAAAATTGGGCCTTTCGTGGTGGTGGTGGTGGTGGTGGCGTTGCCACAACACTGTAAGCCCTCAGAGTTACTCTTGGTGGGTGCAGCAATGGGCCCTGCTGTGAATTATTAGATCAAGAATTGTAATTGCATGCCCCTGTTGAACAGGGGCTGAAAAATTGGGCCTTAGGCACTGGTGGCACAACACTACAACCCCTCACAGATACGTTACTTGGAGCACAGCAATGAGCCCTGTTGCAAAGTATTGCTTCAAAAATTGTAATGACACGCCCCTGTTAAACAGGGGCTGAAAAATTGGGCCTTAGGCACTGGTGCCACAACACTCCAACCCCTCACAGATACTGTACTTGGAGCACAGCAATGAGCCCTATGGCAAATTATTGCTAAAAAAATTGTAATTACACGCCCCTGTAAAACAGGGGCTGAAAAATTGGGCCTTAGCCACTGGTGGCGGCACCCATAAACAAAAATGATCTTCCAAGCTATCATCATCAATCGTATCATTGAGGACTCGGAGGAGGAGGATAGCCAGTCAACATAACAGCACAGGCACTCAGCATCAGCATCAGTCTTGAAGGGATGTGACATGTTAAAATCAATTAGTCTGTTATATCAGCATCAGGTGTGTGGTAGCTGGTGGTGATCCAAGACTGGTTCATCTTGATGAAAGTCAGTCGATCAACCGAGTCGGTGGACAGGCGCACCCTGTGATCCGTGACAAATCCTCCAGCAGCACTGAATGTGCGTTCCGAAAGAACGCTGGATGCAGGACAGGCCAGTAGCTCAATTGCATACTGTGCAAGCTCTGGCCAGTGATCCATCCTCAAGACCCAGTGAGCCAGAGGATTTTCGGTGGGGAAGGTGTCCAAGTCTGACCTTGCCCCTAGATATTCCTGCACCATGTTTATCAGACGCTGGCGATGGTTGCTGGAACCGATCATACTTTGGGGCTGCGGACTAAAGAATTGTCTGAACGCATCGGTCAGACGGCCACCTTCCCCACCGCTCCTTCTTTGACTGGCCGAAGCCTCAGCAACTCGTTGTCCAGGACCAGGAGTTTGTAACCTCCCAGTCTCTGGGAACGCGTTGCACAGACCTTTCTGCAAGGCCTCCCGGAGTTGTCTCATCCTCTGCTCCCTCTGCGAAGGTAACATAAGGTCCGCAACCTTACCCTTGTACCGTGGATCAAGGAGAGTGGCCAGCCAGTAATGGTCCCTCTCCTTGATCCGAAGAATACGAGGATCCTTCCGCAGACTTTGCAGGATCAGGGAGGCCATGCAGCGTAGGTTTGCTGAGGCATTCGCTCCGGAGTCCTCTGGGTCACTAAGGACGACATGATCCGCAGCCACCTCCTCCCAGCCACGTACAAGTCCACTGGTTTCTTGGGACTGTAAATCATCCCTAAAAGACTGCTGCTGATGATGCTGAGTGCCAGCCTCCACCTCCATGCTGACACAATCCTCCTCCTCCTCCTCCTCCTCCTCCTCTTCCTCTTCCTGTGCGATGGGTGGGACAGAAGGAACACTGTCTGGGTAAAGGGGGCCTTGAGAGGCAAGGAAGTCCTCCTCTTCCTGCCTCTGTTCTGCCTCAAGTGCCCTGTCCATTATTCCATGCAGCGTGTGCTCCAACAGGTGGACAAGAGGTACCGTGTCACTGATGCATGCACTGTCACTGCTCACCATCCTCGTGGCCTCCTCAAATGGTGCCAGGACAGTGCATGCATCCCTGATCATGCCCCACTGGCGTGGAGAAAAAAAACCAAGCTCCCCTGACCCTGTCCTGGTGCCGTAGTCGCACAGGTACTCATTGATGGCCCTCTGCTGCGTGTGCAGCCGCTGCAGCATGGCCAACGTTGAGTTCCACCTGGTGGGCATGTCACATATAAGGCGGTTCTTGGGCAGGTTCAACTCCTTTTGCAGCTCAGCCAGGCGAGCACTGGCATTATAAGATCTGCGGAAATGCACACAGACTTTCCTGGCCTGCCTCAGGACATCCTGTAAGCCCGGGTACCTGCCCAAGAACCGCTGCACCACCAGGTTAAGGACGTGAGCCACACAGGGCACATGGGTCAGTTGTCCCTGTCGGAGGGCGGAGAGGAGGTTGGTGCCATTGTCGCAAACCACCATTCCTGGCTTAAGCTGGCGTGGCGTCAACCACCTCTCGGCCTGGCCCTGCAGAGCAGACAGGACCTCTGCCCCAGTGTGGCTTCTGTCCCCCAAACACACCAGCGCAAGCACGGCATGGCATCTTTTTGCCTGCGTACTTGCGTAGCCCCGTGAACGGCTACGGAGCACCGCTGGTTCATAGGACAAACCACAGGAAGAGGCCATGGAGGAAGAAGAAGAGGAGGGGGTGGAGGAGAGAGGTGTGTCACAACCAGTAGTAGCATTTTGGAGGCGTGGCGGTGGAACAACCTCCAACACTACTGCACCTTGTCCTGCATCCTTCCCGGCTGCCAAAAGAGTGACCCAATGGGCCGTGAAAGAAAGGTAACGTCCCTGTCCATGCCTGCTGGACCATGAGTCAGCAGTAATATGCACCTTACCGCTGACCGCCCTGTCCAGCGAGGCCAAGACATTGCCTTCCACATGCCGGTAGAGAGCCGGAATAGCCTTCCGTGAGAAAAAGTGGCGTTTGGGAACCTGCCACTGAGGAACCGCACATTGCACAAACTCACGGAAGGGGGCCGAGTCTACCAACTGAAAAGGCAGCAGTTGAAGCGCTAGCAATTTAGCCAAGCTAGCATTCAACCGCTGGGCATGTGGATGGCTGGGAGTGAACTTCTTTCGACGGTCCAGCAGCTGGGGCAGGGAAATTTGCCTGCTAGAATCGGACGTCGGTGTACTGCTAGCAGAGTGGCCGCAAGTACTTGGCTGTGACACACCTAATTCTACACCTTCATTCCTCTCAGTGCATGTTTCAGAGAGGACTGAAGTTATAGTGGGGTTGGAGATCCCAGCTGATGCGGTGCAAGGAGAGGTCCGCTTTGTTCTTTGGTGTGGGTCTTTGAGGTAGGCTTGCCAACGAGCTGCATGGCAGGTCAACATATGTCTGGTCAGGCATGTGGTACCCAAGCGGCTGATGTTTTGGCCACGCGATATACGCTTGAGACATATGTTGCAAACAGCAGCTGTGCGATCTGATGCACTAGCCTCAAAAAAGGCCCACACCAAGGAACTTTTTGAATGACGGGCAGAGGCAGCGCCCTGCACAGGCGGAGCTCTGCGGTGTGATTCCGTCGGTGTACTGCCCTTACGCTGGCCACCAAAGGGCATCCTGCCTCGTTGGAGATGTGCCTCCTCCTCATCCTCCTCCTCCTCCTCTCTCCTATTAGGCACCCACGTGGAGTCAGTGACCTCATCATCCCCTCCCTCCTCATCACTGGAGCCAATCTGGCAGTATGCTGCAGCTGCTGGAACATGACTGCCAGATTGGTGTCCTTCTTGAGCATCCCCTCTGTCTGCTCTCACGCTACTGCCTTCCTCTAGCTGGGTTTCATCATCAGACCCTTCGAAACGCTGGGCATCCTCCTGGAGCATGTACCCAACACTGTGCTCAAACAGTTCGGGGGACTCCTCAGGAGGAGGACATGGTGGGTCTAGGGAAGGAGTGACTGATGATGAGTCTGACATTGATACCAGGGAAGAGGACGCTTTGGCAGCTGCTTTGCCAGTACCCTGAGCCTGGGTGAGAGAGGATGAGGAGGAGGAGGAGGGCTTGGTCATCCACTCTACCAAGTCTTCGGCATGATGTGGCTCAACATGTCCAGCTGCCGAAAAGAAGGACAAGCGTGTCCCATGGCCATGTACTGATGACAATGCACCGCGTCCACGACCAGCACTGTTGCCCCCAGACACAGAGCCTGCTTGCCCTCTTTTATTGCCTCCTGACTGTCTGCCTCTCCTTGTTTGCCTTCCAGACATTCTAATAGATGGCCTGCAGGGAGATGGGAAAAAAGCAATAAGGGCTACCTTCAGGTGTCCTTCTCTGTCCCTTTACTTAAGGATTTCTAAATATGGTTGAGGATTATTGCTTTTGCACAGAATAGCACAACGACAATTTCCCTGACTGTCCAAAAAACAAGGATTTCAAAGATGGTTGATGAGGAATGCTTTGGCACACTATAGCACAAGGAGAAATCCCCTCACTTTCCTTCTTTGTCCCTAGAAACAAGGACTGGCACAGTGAAAGAAACTGACACTCTCCCTACCTACAGTTTTCTGTCCCTAGAAAAAATGTTTTTTTAAAGCACACTATAGCACAAGGAGAAATCCCCTCACTTTCCTTCTTTGTCCCTAGAAACAAGGACTGGCACAGTAAAACACACTGACACTCTCCCTACCTATCCTTCTCTTTCCCTAAACTAAAGGAATCCAGGTTAAGCAAGAAATAAATAAATGTCACTGTCCCGGCCTATGCTTGTCTTTCCCTGCTCCGGAACACACTACCGTGCTGGCGGCCTTTTATAGTGTGGGGCGTGTACTAAACACCCTCAGCAATAATTGGCCACAGGCATCCTGCCTGTGGCCAATCATTGCTCTCCTCGCTGCCGGCGCTGTGATTGGCCAAGCATGCGGGGTCACAGTGCATGCTTGGCCAATCACAGCGCCTGGATGACACTGCGATGGCGTAGTGCATTGTGGGCCGTTCGCGTCACTCGAATTTGGCGCGAACGGCCCAAATCGTTCGATCTTCATCGAACGATCGAACAGCCGATGTTCGAGTCGAACGTATGTTCGACTCGAACACGAAGCTCATCCCTAATGCCTGTCTGTGTTACACAACAGAACAACACCACGAGCAATAAGGGGTAGCTTCAGGTGTATACTGTGCAGGAGGTTTAGCAAAGAATAACACTGACACTGTCCCTGCCTAGCCTTCTCTCTCCCTGCACGCCAACACACTATAAATGCACAAGGTTTAGCAAAGAATATCACTGACACCTTCCCTGCCTATCCTTCTCTCTCCCTGCACTACAACACACTGTAAATGCACAAGTTTTATCAAAGAATATCACTGACACTGTCCCTGCCTATCCTTCTCTCTCCCTGCACGCCAACACACTACTCAAGGCCGCCGCGCTGGCGGCCTTTTATAGTGTGGGGCGTGTACTAAACCCCCCTGAGCTATAATTGGCCACAGGCATCCTGCCTGTGGCCAATTATGGCTCTCCTCGCTGCCGGCGCTGTGATTGGCCAAGCATGCGGGGTCACAGTGCATGCTTGGCCAATCACAGCGCCGGCAAGCACTGCGATGGCGCAGTATATTGTGGGCCGTTCGCGTAACACGAATTTGGCGCGAACGGCCCACAAAGTTCTAGTTTCGCCGAACAGGCGAACAGCCGATGTTTGAGTCGAACATGCGTTCGACTCGAACACCCAGCTCATCCCTACTTGAGGGTACTTGACCTAGCCATCCACAAATTTGCCCCCAGCTAAATCCCCAACCTTGTCTTAAAGTACCAACCAAAATGTTCTATTCACTCCCCCCACGAACTGCTGCTCACTTTGTTACCTCCTCCCACACCCACCTGCAGGACTTCTCCAGAGCCTCTCCACTTCTCTGGAACTCCTTACCCCAATTTACTTTATAGTTCATAACCTTCAGGATACTTGACCTAGCCATCCACAAATCTGCCCCCAGCTATATCATTAGCCTTGTCTTAAAGTACCAACCAAACAGTTACCTCCGCTCACGCTCGCCTCAAGGATTTCTCCAGAGCTTCCCCTTTTCTCTGAAACTCCTTACCCTAATTAGTTCGACAATCTCCCACTCTCTCCATCTTTAGATGATCCCTGCAAATCTATCTCTTCAGAGTGGTCTATCCTGCCTCTTACTAATGAACTGAACTTTTAGTTCAGCTAAATCACCAGCCTTGTTCTAAAGTACCACTACCAACCAAACTGTTTTTTTCACTCCTCCCAAGAACTGTTGCTCTCCTTGTTACCTCCTCCCACGCCCACCTTCAGGACTTCTCCAGAGCCTCTCCACTTCTCTGGAACGCCTTACCCCAATTTACATTATAGTTCATAACCTTCAGGATACTTGACCTAGCCAACCACTAATCTTCCCCCAGCTAAATCACTAGCCTTGTCTTAAAGTACCAACCAAACTGTTTTCTTCACACTCCTCCCAAGAACTGCTGCTCTCTTTGTTACCTCCTCTCATGCTCGCCTCCTGGATTTCTCCAGAGGAATTGTACTATAACTGTACTACCCCCCTCCTTTTTGGAAAGTGCTGCACAAACTGTTTGTAGGTGGGTGCAGTCTATTTTCTCCACTGCAGGTGGCGCTCGTCCGCAGCGGCAATGTGGTTGGAGGGGGAAGTCGAGAAGAACCTAGTTCCTCTATGGTTTCCTCAGTCACAAAGAGGCAGCATCTGACTGGATGCTGGCAATCCATGTGACTTTGGAGGTCATCTTGGGTCAGGCAGAGTCTATTTAAGACCCTGGCTCCCCAGTTTGGCATGCATTTCACGTGTTGCTAGAGTAGGGATAGGTCCAAATAAGTAGGGAAAGTGCAGGGACATGCCATGCTACCTGGAAGCCTCCCTACTTGGGTAGAGACCAGCCAGGCTGCAGTTTGCCCCTTGAAACTGATGCTGTTGGCACACCTGAGACCTATTGCTACTACTCATCATTGTCACATCCTATGAGTGTTCCCGGTCGGGTGCTTCTTGCATATTGCGAACTTCAATTTCAGCACAGTTCTGTTTTTTGTAATTGGACTCTGAGTGCTTTCTGCTTCTGAACCAAGCTGCACCTACCCACTATGGCACTATAAAAATCCTGTATAGTAATATAATATAATACAGGGAATGATATTTCTATTAGTTAAAAAATGTGAGGCTCCTGGTTCCATAAGTTTCATCTTTATTAATAAAGTCTTCATTTTCTTCAGAGGCACAAGCAATTTGAAGTTTGAATGTAACATTGTCCTCATGCTTTGCAGCCTCTTATATAATATGTGCAGTCATTGAACCACCTTCACCTAAAATACCTTATTGAGCTTGAAAAGGCTGAGCAGGCAGCAAAATACACCTGACTTCTTCTGGGACCGCTACAGCGGCACACATCTCTTAATGTAATTGCAAATGTCTAATTTAGCAGTAAATGGCTAATGAATTGCATTTTCTCCAACCTTATTAAGCTCAGTTATTGATAAAACAGATGGTATTGTGTAAACAGCAGCTCTAGCTGGAGGTAAGGCAGTCGAGAAACATTGAACTGATCCCGTCTTAGCCCTCATCAGACTGCCATTACCAATGAGTAAAGTTAAATAACGTTGCCCGAAACAAGTTAACAAGCCAGTAGAAGGATGGCCGCCGGATAAAATGAGGTCTATACTCATCCGCTGGGGGTTGTTGAAGTTGTAGCAAAGGATCCTTTGCGGGTGATTTACAAAGGGTGGTGCAAGTAAAAGGAGAGCAGATTTCCAGGGAAGTCCAATCTGGTTTGACCTTTTAAAGGCATAGACAACCTTTTGCAAAAAATAATAATAAATACACCCATATAGATTGATAAAATAAATGAGAATATTTTTTTTTTATATGCATTGCAACCACAATCAGTGGATCACATGTGCAATGATGTTGCTCCTGCAGACTATTCCTCAAGCCTCATGTCCATACGTGGTGTGGACCGTCAGTTGTGAAGCATCAATGGACTAAGAGGGGGGTGATGCCACACTGAGAACTAGGAGTGTTCTGCGGTGTTCTGCGGTTCTGCGGTGGCTAGCTACGAGGGTTCTTAAAAAAGTTTCTGCACTTTTTTAACTCTATTAAATATAAAAAAGTGTGGAAACTTTTTGAAGACCTCTCTTTGCAATTGTTCAGGGAAGATTTTGGACATAGGAATGGCAGATTCCTGAAGACTAAGACTGTCAAATGGCGAGATTAGAATTAGAGCAGGAACTGCAAACATGGAAATATTGGAAGGAGCAGGAAAAAGTTTTTTTTTATTATTTTAATTTTTTACAGTACGTGGGTACTGGCCAAAATTGATTTATCCACATTTGTAATTGGAGTTTGGTGACTTTTATTGGAGGCACAAGATGGTAAAGGCAAAAAGAACAGAAGGATTAAAAGGTCAGTTCGTGGAGGTACAATCTGGTGGGCTGAGTCAGCCCCTGGCCTCTTATACTGAATGTCTTGGATACCCCAACAGCTAGATTTTTTTTACCATAGTTCCCAACTCATTTCATATCCACCTGGGGGTTTGAATGCTCTCCACCTTTTTGTGTGTTCCAGTTCCTTCTCTCATATTTTCCATAATATAAAACAAATATTTCTTGATTGTTGACGAAAGTGTGTATGAGGTGTGTCTAAAAAGTTTTGGACATAGAAATAGCAGAGTCCAAAATACTAATGCCGCATACACACGATCGGAAATTCCGACAAGAAAAGTCGGATGTGAGCTTTTGGTTGGAAATTCTGACCGTGTATATTCTCCATCGGACTTTTGCTGTCGGAATTTCGGCCAACAAAAGATTGAGAGCAGGTTCTCTATTTTTCCGATGGAAAAAGTTCAGAAATTCCGATCGTTTGTAGCAATTCCGACGCGCAAAATTCCTACGCATGCTCGGAAATAATTTGACGCATGCTCGAAAGCATTGAACTTCATTTTCTCGGCTCGTCGTAGTGTGGTACGTCACCACGTTCTTGGCAGTCGAAAGAGAAGAGAACTTTTGTGTGACTGTGTGTATGCAAGCCAAGCTTGAACGGAATTCCATCGGAAAAACCATCCAAGGTTTTTCTGACAGAAATTCCGATCATGTGTACGCGGCATAAGACTGTCAGATAGTGGGATTCTAATTAGAGCAGGAACTGAAAATATGGAAATATTGAAAGAAACAGGAAGAGTTTTTTTTTTTTTTTTTTTGTATTTTACAGTATGTGGGTACTGGCCAAAATTCATTTATCCAAATCTGTAATTGGAGTTTGGTGACTTTTATTGGAGGAACAAGATAGTAAAGGCAAAAAGGACATAAGGGTTAAAAGGTCAGTTCGTGGAGGTGGAATCTGATGGGCTGAGTCAGCCCCTGGCCTCTAAGGCCTCGTACACACGACAGACAATCTCGTCAGGGAAAAACCCGTTCTTTTTTACCCTGACGAGATTCTTGACAAGAATCTTGTCCCGGCCGAGTGTACACACGTACGATTCAAAAGAACCGCCATTATTTTGAATGGCACGAACGCGGTGACGTCATACACTACGACGAGCGTGCGCTCGTCACATTCTATGCCGTCACTGCCATCTTGCTACACCCTACCTATGCCTAGGAAGCTAGTCAAAGTCATTTCGAGCATGCGCGGGTTTCCACGGTGACAGGTAAGTGTACACACTCTCGGGTTTCTCGTTGGGAAACAGGCCAACGAGAATACAGACGAGAAAATAGAGAGCAGGTTCTCTATTTTTCTCCTCGAGATTCTAGCCAGTTTTCTTGACGAGAAACCTGAAAGCCTCGTACACACGGATGGTTTTCTCTGCAAGAAAGCTCTACCAGCAGTTTTCTTGTTGTTTCTTGACAAGAAAACCGGCCGTGTGTACGAGGCCTTATACTGTATGTAGTGATGAGCCGAACACCCCCGGGTTCGGTTCGCACCAGAACCCGCGAACGGACCGAAAGTTCGCACGAACATTAGAACCCTATTAAATACAATGGATGCGAACGTTCGGATTCTAAAGTGCTAATTATAACGACTATTATCCATGTTATTGTCCGAAACAGAGTTTGGGAACCCGGCTTCTGCACCAGGGGACATGTATCAATGCAAAAAGAAGTTTTAAAAACGGACGTTTTCCGGGAGCAGTCATTTTAATGATGCATAAAGTGAAAAAAAAAAAGTCAAATATTCCTTTAAATATTGTACCTGGGGGGTGTCTAAAGTATGCCTGTGAAGTGCCACGTGTTTCCCGTGTTTAGAACTGTCCCTGCACAAAATAACATTTCTAAAGGGAAAAAAGTCATTTAAAACTGCTTGCGGCTTTAATGCAATGTCTGGTCCCGGTAATATGGATGAAAATCTTTAGGAAAAATGGCATAGCTACCCCATCAACCCCCCCCCCCCTACCCCAGCCCATTACCAGCCCCTTTGGGTCTTGTATGGATATTAAGGGGAACCCCGCACACAAAATAAAAAAGGACCTATATACTCTGAACAGCCGTATACAGGCGGTGCATACAAGACAGGGACTGTAGGTTTGTTCTTATGTAGAATCTGTTTATAATTTTGAACAGCTGCATTGTTTAAGTGGAGCTCCATGGCAAATTCCTTTTTTTTAGCTTTTTGTAAAACATAGGGAACGGTTATCACCCCTGTCACATTTTTTTTGCTGTCTGTGCCCCTGTTCAGAACATTTCACCTCACTTTGCGTCCCAATGACAACTGTTTTTGAAATGTGGTGTTTTTATTGAAACAAGGATTGGTGATAAAGCATCAGTAGAGAGGAGACACCTTTCTCCCATATTAATTCTTAAAGGAGAGAATTTTCCTTCCAAGGGGTAGATTTCCTCTCACTTCCTGTTGTCTTCTTCCGTTTGCAAGTAGTAGTAGTTTGTAAGTTGGATGTTTGAAAGTAGGGACCTTCCGTTTATACTCTGCAGAAATTGGCCCCTTAGGTGTTGGTGTTGGCACAACACTGAAAGCACTCACAGTTATTCTTGGTGGGTGCTGGAACGCCCTGCTGTCAAGTATAATATCAGGAATTGTAATAACATATAACTGTTGATCAGTGGTAGTAAAAATTGGGCCTTTGATGGTGGTGCTGGTGCCACAACACTGTAAGGCCTGACAGTTACTCTTGGTGGGCGCAGCAATGGTCCCTGCTGTGAATTATTAGATCAATAATTATAATTGCATGCCCCTGTTGAACAGGGGCTGAAAAATTGGGCCTTTGGTGGTGGTGGTGGTGGTGATGGTGGTGCTGGTGCCACAACACTGTAAGGCCTGACAGTTACTCTTGGTGGGCGCAGCAATGGTCCCTGCTGTGAATTATTAGATCAATAATTATAATTGCATGCCCCTGTTGAACAGGGGCTGAAAAATTGGGCCTTTGGTGGTGGTGGTGATGGTGGTGCTGGTGCCACAACACTGTAAGGCCTGACAGTTACTCTTGGTGGGCGCAGCAATGGTCCCTGCTGTGAATTATTAGATCAATAATTATAATTGCATGCCCCTGTTGAACAGGGGCTGAAAAATTGGGCCTTTGGTGGTGGTGGTGGTGGTGATGGTGGTGCTGGTGCCACAACACTGTAAGGCCTGACAGTTACTCTTGGTGGGCGCAGCAATGGTCCCTGCTGTGAATTATTAGATCAATAATTATAATTGCATGCCCCTGTTGAACAGGGGCTGAAAAATTGGGCCTTTGGTGGTGGTGGTGGTGGTGATGGTGGTGCTGGTGCCACAACACTGTAAGGCCTGACAGTTACTCTTGGTGGGCGCAGCAATGGTCCCTGCTGTGAATTATTAGATCAATAATTATAATTGCATGCCCCTGTTGAACAGGGGCTGAAAAATTGGGCCTTTGGTGGTGGTGGTGGTGGTGATGGTGGTGCTGGTGCCACAACACTGTAAGGCCTGACAGTTACTCTTGGTGGGCGCAGCAATGGTCCCTGCTGTGAATTATTAGATCAATAATTATAATTGCATGCCCCTGTTGAACAGGGGCTGAAAAATTGGGCCTTTGGTGGTGGTGGTGGTGGTGATGGTGGTGCTGGTGCCACAACACTGTAAGGCCTGACAGTTACTCTTGGTGGGCGCAGCAATGGGCCCTGCTGTGAATTATTAGATCAATAATTATAATTGCATGCCCCTGTTGAACAGGGGCTGAAAAATTGGGCCTTAGGCACTGGTGGCACAACACTGCAACCCCTCACAGATACTGTACTTGGAGCACAGCAATGAGGCCTGTTGCAAAGTATTGCATCAAAAATTTTAATTACACGCCCCTGTTAAACAGGGGCTGAAAAATTGGGCCTTAGCCACTGGTGGCGTCACCCATAAACCAAAATGATCTTCCAAGCTTTCATCGTTAATCGTATCATTGAGGAGGAGGAGGAGGATAGCCAGTCAACATAACAGCACAGGCACTCAGCATCAGTCTTGAAGGGATGTGACATTTTAAAATCAATTAGTCTGTTATATCAGCATCTGGTGTGTGGTAGCTGGTGGTGATCCAAGACTGGTTCATCTTGATGAAAGTCAGTCGATCAACCGAGTCGGTGGACAGGCGCACCCTGTGATCCGTGACAAATCCTCCAGCAGCACTGAATGTGCGTTCTGAAAGAACGCTGGATGCAGGACAGGCCAGTAGCTCAATTGCATACTGTGCAAGCTCTGGCCAGTGATCCATCCTCAAGACCCAGTAAGCCAGAGGATTTTCGGTGGGGAAGGTGTCCAAGTCTGACCTTGCCCCTAGGTATTCCTGGACCATGTATATCAGACGCTGGCGATGGTTGCTGGAACCGATCATACTTTGGGGCTGCGGACTAAAGAATTGTCTGAACGCATCGGTCAGACGGCCACCTTCCCCACCGCTCCTTCTTTGACTGCCCGAAGCCTCAGCAACTCGTTGTCCAGGACCAGGAGTTTGTAACCTCACAGTCTCTGGGAACGCGTTGCACAGACCTTTCTGCAAGGCCTCCCGGAGTTGTCTCATCCTCTGCTCCCTCTGCGACGGTACGATAAGGTCCGCAACCTTACCCTTGTACCGTGGATCAAGGAGAGTGGCCAGCCAGTAATGGTCCCTCTCCTTGATCCGCAGAATACGAGGATCCTTCCGCAGACTTTGCAGGATCAGGGAGGCCATGCAGCGTAGGTTAGCTGAGGCATTCAGTCCGGAGTCCTCTGGGTCACTAAGGACGACATGATCCGCAGCCACCTCCTCACAGCCACGTACAAGTCCACTGGTTTCTTGGGACTGTAAATCATCCCTAAAAGACTGCTGCTGATGATGCTGAGTGCCAGCCTCCACCTCCATGCTGACACAATCCTCCTCCTCCTCCTCCTCCTCTTCCTGTGCGATGGGTGGGACAGAAGGAACACTGTCTGGGTAAAGGGGGCCTTGAGAGGCAAGGAAGTCCTCCTCTTCCTGCCTCTGTTCTGCCTCAAGTGCCCTGTCCATTATTCCACGCAGCGTGTGCTCCAACAGGTGGACAAGAGGTACAGTGTCACTGATGCATGCACTGTCACTGCTCACCATCCTCGTGGCCTCCTCAAATGGTGCCAGGACAGTGCATGCATCCCTGATCATGCCCCACTGGCGTGGTGAAAAAAACCCCGAGCTCCCCTGACCCTGTCCTGGTGCCGTAGTCGCACAGGTACTCATTGATGGCCCTCTGCTGCGTGTGCAGCCGCTGCAGCATGGCCAACGTTGAGTTCCACCTGGTGGGCATGTCACATATAAGGCGGTTCTTGGGCAGGTTCAACTCCTTTTGCAGCTCAGCCAGGCGAGCACTGGCATTATAAGATCTGCGGAAATGCACACAGACTTTCCTGGCCTGCCTCAGGACATCCTGTAAGCCCGGGTACCTGCCCAAGAACCGCTGCACCACCAGGTTAAGGACGTGAGCCATACAGGGCACATGGGTCAGTTGTCCCTGTCGGAGGGCGGAGAGGAGGTTGGTGCCATTGTCGCAAACCACCATTCCTGGCTTAAGCTGGCGTGGCGTCAACCACCTCTCGGCCTGCCCCTGCAGAGCAGACAGGACCTCTGCCCCAGTGTGGCTCCTGTCCCCCAAACACACCAGCGCAAGCACGGCATGGCATCTTTTTGCCTGCGTACTTGCGTAGCCCCTTGAACGCCTACGGAGCACCGCTGGTTCCGAGGACAAACCACAGGAAGAGGCCATGGAGGAAGAAGAAGAGGAGGGGGTGGAGGAGAGAGGTGTGTCACAACCAGTAGTAGCATTTTGGAGGTGTGGCGGTGGAACAACCTCCAACACTACTGCACCTTGTCCTGCATCCTTCCCAGCTGCCAAAAGAGTGACCCAGTGGGCCGTGAAAGAAAGGTAACGTCCCTGTCCATGCCTGCTGGACCATGAGTCAGCGGTAATATGCACCTTACCGCTGACCGCCCTGTCCAGCGAGGCCAAGACATTTCCTTCCACATGCCTGTAGAGAGCCGGAATCGCCTTCCGTGCGAAAAAGTGGCGTTTGGGAACCTGCCACTGAGGAACCGCACATTGCACAAACTCACGGAAGGGGGCCGAGTCTACCAACTGAAAAGGCAGCAGTTGAAGCGCTAGCAATTTAGCCAAGCTAGCATTCAACCGCTGGGCATGTGGATGGCTGGGAGTGAACTTCTTTTGACGGTCCAGCAGCTGGGGCAGGGAAATTTGCCTGCTAGAATCGGACGTTGGTGTACTGCTAGCAGAGTGCCCGCAAGTACTTGGCTGTGACACACCTAATTCTACACCTTCATTCCTCTCAGAGCAGGTTTCAGAGAGGACTGAAGGTATAGTGGGGTTGGAGATCCCAGCTGATGCGGTGCAAGAAGAGGTCAGCTTTGTTCTTTGGTGTGGGTCTTTAAGGTAGGCTTGCCAACGAGCTGCATGGCAGGTCAACATATGTCTGATCAAGCATGTGGTGCCCAAGCGACTGATGTTTTGGCCACGCGATATACGCTTGAGACATATGTTGCAAACAGCAGCTGTGCGATCTGATGCACTCGCCTCAAAAAAGGCCCACACCAAAGAACTTTTTGAATGACGGGCAGAGGCAGCGCCCTGCACAGGCGGAGCTCTGCGGTGTGATTCCGTCGGTGTGCTGCCCATACGCTGGCCACTCAAGGGCATCCTGCCTCGTTGGAGATGTGCCTCCTCCTCATCCTCCTCCTCCTCTCTCCTATTAGGCACCCACGTGGAGTCAGTGACCTCATCATCCCCTCCCTCCTCATCACTGGAGCCAATCTGGCAGTATGCTGCAGCTGCTGGAGCATGACTGCCAGATTGGTGTCCTTCTTGAGCATCCCCTCTCTCTGCTCTCACGCTGCTGCCTTCCTCTAGCTGGGTATCATCATCAGATCCTTCCAAACGCTGGGCATCCTCCTGGAGCATGTACCCAACACTGTGCTCAAACAGTTCGGGGGACTCCTCAGGAGGAGGGCATGGTGGGTCTAGGGAAGGATTGACTAATGAAGATAATGATACCAGAGAAGAGGACGCTTTGGCAGCTGCTTTGCCAGTACCCTGAGCCTGGGTGAGAGAGGATGAGGAGGATGAGGTGGGCTTGGTCATCCACTCTACCAAGTCTTCGGCATGATGTGGCTCAACATGTCCAGCTGCCGAAAACAAGGACAAGCGTGTCCCATGGCCATATGCTGATGACAATGCACCGCGTCCACGACCAGCACTGTTGCCCCCAGACACAGAGCCTGCTTGCCCTCTTTTTTTGCCTCCTGACTGTCTGCCTCTCCTTGGTTGCCTTCCAGACATTTTAATGGATGGCCTGCAGGGAGATGGGAAAAACAGCAATAAGGGCTACCTTCAGGTGTATATTGTGCAGGAGGCTTAGCAACAATGACACTGACACTGTCCCCTGCCTATCCTTCTCTGTCCCTAAACACAAGGATTGAAAATATGGTTCAGCAAAAAAGTTTTAGAACAGAATAGCACACTGACACTTTCCCTCACTGTCCTACTCTGTCCCTCCCTACAAACAAGATTTAGCACAGAATAGCACACTGATAATTTCTACGAGTGTCCTTCTCTGTCCCTCAACTCAAGGATTGAAAATATGGAACAGCAAAATTGGTTTAGAACAGAATAGCACACTGTCAGTTTCACTCAGTGTACCTCTCTGTCCCTCAACTCAAGGATTGAAAATATGGAACAGCAAAATTGGTTTAGAACAGAATAGCACACTGTCAGTTTCACTCACTGTACCTCTCTGTCCCTCAACTCAAGGATTGAAAATATGGAACAGCAAAATAGTTTTAGAACAGAATAGCACACTGACACTTTCCCTCACTGTACCTCTCTGTCCCTCCCTACAAACAAGATTTAGCACAGAATAGCACACTGATAATTTCTACGAGTGTCCTTCTCTGTCCCTAAACACAAGGATTGAAAATATGGTTCAGCAAAAAAGTTTTAGAACAGAATAGCACACTGACACTTTCCCTCACTGTCCTACTCTGTCCCTCCCTACAAACAAGATTTAGCACAGAATAGCACACTGATAATTTCTACGAGTGTCCTTCTCTGTCCCTCAACTCAAGGATTGAAAATATGGAACAGAAAAATTGGTTTAGAACAGAATAGCACACTGTCAGTTTCACTCACTGTACCTCTCTGTCCCTCAACTCAAGGATTGAAAATATGGAACAGCAAAATTGGTTTAGAACAGAATAGCACACTGTCAGTTTCACTCACTGTACCTCTCTGTCCCTCAACTCAAGGATTGAAAATATGGAACAGCAAAATTGGTTTAGAGCAGAATAGCACACTGTCAGTTTCACTCACTGTACCTCTCTGTCCCTCAACTCAAGGATTGAAAATATGGAACAGCAAAATTGGTTTAGAACAGAATAGCACACTGTCAGTTTCACTCACTGTACCTCTCTGTCCCTCAACTCAAGGATTGAAAATATGGAACAGCAAAATTGGTTTAGAACAGAATAGCACACTGTCAGTTTCACTCACTGTACCTCTCTGTCCCTCAACTCAAGGATTGAAAATATGGAACAGCAAAATTGGTTTAGAACAGAATAGCACACTGTCAGTTTCACTCACTGTACCTCTCTGTCCCTCAACTCAAGGATTGAAAATATGGAACAGCAAAATTGGTTTAGAACAGAATAGCACACTGACACTTTCCCTCACTGTCCTACTCTGTCCCTCCCTACAAACAAGATTTAGCACAGAATAGCACACTGATAATTTCTACGAGTGTCCTTCTCTGTCCCTCAACTCAAGGATTGAAAATATGGAACAGCAAAATTGGTTTAGAACAGAATAGCACACTGTCAGTTTCACTCACTGTACCTCTCTGTCCCTCAACTCAAGGATTGAAAATATGGAACAGCAAAATAGTTTTAGAACAGAATAGCACACTGACACTTTCCCTCACTGTACCTCTCTGTCCCTCCCTACAAACAAGATTTAGCACAGAATAGCACACTGATAATTTCTACGAGTGTCCTTCTCTGTCCCTAAACACAAGGATTGAAAATATGGTTCAGCAAAAAAGTTTTAGAACAGAATAGCACACTGACACTTTCCCTCACTGCCCTACTCTGTCCCTCCCTACAAACAAGATTTAGCACAGAATAGCACACTGATAATTTCTACGAGTGTCCTTCTCTGTCCCTCAACTCAAGGATTGAAAATATGGAACAGCAAAATTGGTTTAGAACAGAATAGCACACTGTCAGTTTCACTCACTGTACCTCTCTGTCCCTCAACTCAAGGATTGAAAATATGGAACAGCAAAATTGGTTTAGAACAGAATAGCACACTGTCAGTTTCACTCACTGTACCTCTCTGTCCCTCAACTCAAGGATTGAAAATATGGAACAGCAAAATTGGTTTAGAGCAGAATAGCACACTGTCAGTTTCACTCACTGTACCTCTCTGTCCCTCAACTCAAGGATTGAAAATATGGAACAGCAAAATTGGTTTAGAACAGAATAGCACACTGTCAGTTTCACTCACTGTACCTCTCTGTCCCTCAACTCAAGGATTGAAAATATGGAACAGCAAAATTGGTTTAGAACAGAATAGCACACTGCCAGTTTCACTCACTGTACCTCTCTGTCCCTCAACTCAAGGATTGAAAATATGGAACAGCAAAATTGGTTTAGAACAGAATAGCACACTGTCAGTTTCACTCACTGTACCTCTCTGTCCCTCAACTCAAGGATTGAAAATATGGAACAGCAAAATTGGTTTAGAACAGAATAGCACACTGTCAGTTTCACTCACTGTACCTCTCTGTCCCTCAACTCAAGGATTGAAAATATGGAACAGCAAAATTGGTTTAGAACAGAATAGCACACTGACACTTTCCCTCACTGTACCTCTCTGTCCCTCAACTCAAGGATTGAAAATATGGAACAGCAAAATTGGTTTAGAGCAGAATAGCACACTGTCAGTTTCACTCACTGTACCTCTCTGTCCCTCAACTCAAGGATTGAAAATATGGAACAGCAAAATTGGTTTAGAACAGAATAGCACACTGACACTTTCCCTCACTGTACCTCTCTGTCCCTCAACTCAAGGATTGAAAATATGGAACAGCAAAATTGGTTTAGAGCAGAATAGCACACTGTCAGTTTCACTCACTGTACCTCTCTGTCCCTCAACTCAAGGATTGAAAATATGGAACAGCAAAATTGGTTTAGAACAGAATAGCACACTGTCAGTTTCACTCACTGTACCTCTCTGTCCCTCAACTCAAGGATTGAAAATATGGAACAGCAAAATTGGTTTAGAACAGAATAGCACACTGCCAGTTTCACTCACTGTACCTCTCTGTCCCTCAACTCAAGGATTGAAAATATGGAACAGCAAAATTGGTTTAGAACAGAATAGCACACTGTCAGTTTCACTCACTGTACCTCTCTGTCCCTCAACTCAAGGATTGAAAATATGGAACAGCAAAATTGGTTTAGAACAGAATAGCACACTGTCAGTTTCACTTACTGTACCTCTCTGTCCCTCAACTCAAGGATTGAAAATATGGAACAGCAAAATTGGTTTAGAACAGAATAGCACACTGACACTTTCCCTCACTGTCCTACTCTGTCCCTCCCTACAAACAAGATTTAGCACAGAATAGCACACTGATAATTTCTACGAGTGTCCTTCTCTGTCCCTCAACTCAAGGATTGAAAATATGGAACAGCAAAATTGGTTTAGAACAGAATAGCACACTGTCAGTTTCACTCACTGTACCTCTCTGTCCCTCAACTCAAGGATTGAAAATATGGAACAGCAAAATTGGTTTAGAACAGAATAGCACACTGTCAGTTTCACTCTCTGTACCTCTCTGTCCCTCAACTCAAGGATTGAAAATATGGAACAGCAAAATTGGTTTAGAACAGAATAGCACACTGTCAGTTTCACTCACTGTACCTCTCTGTCCCTCAACTCAAGGATTGAAAATATGGAACAGCAAAATTGGTTTAGAACAGAATAGCACACTGTCAGTTTCACTCACTGTACCTCTCTGTCCCTCAACTCAAGGATTGAAAATATGGAACAGCAAAATTGGTTTAGAACAGAATAGCACACTGTCAGTTTCACTCACTGTACCTCTCTGTCCCTCAACTCAAGGATTGAAAATATGGAACAGCAAAATAGTTTTAGAACAGAATAGCACACTGACACTTTCCCTCACTGTCCTACTCTGTCCCTCCCTACAAACAAGATTTAGCACAGAATAGCACACTGATAATTTCTACGAGTGTCCTTCTCTGTCCCTCAACTCAAGGATTGAAAATATGGAACAGCAAAATTGGTTTAGAACAGAATAGCACACTGTCAGTTTCACTCACTGTACCTCTCTGTCCCTCAACTCAAGGATTGAAAACATGGAACAGCAAAATTGGTTTAGAACAGAATAGCACACTGTCAGTTTCACTCACTGTCCTACTCTGTCCCTCAACTCAAGGATTGAAAATATGGTTCAGCAAAATAGTTTTAGAACAGAATAGCACACTGACACTTTCCCTCACTGTACCTCTCTGTCCCTACAAACAAGGATTAGCACAGAATAGCACACTGTCACTGACACTCTCCCTACCTATCCTTATTTGTCCCTAAACACAAGGAATCCAGGAATAGTAATGGAAAAATAATGACACTGTCCCTGCCTATGCTTCTCTTTCCCTGCTCCGGAACACACTACACAAGGCCGCCGCGCTGGCGGCCTTTTATAGTGTGGGGCATGTACTAAACCCCATCAGCAATAATTGGCCACAGGCATCCTGCCTGTGGCCAATCATTGCTCTCCTCGCTGCCGGCGCTGTGATTGGCCAAGCATGCGGGGTCACAGTGCATGCTTGGCCAATCACAGCGCCTGGATGACACTGCGATGGCGTAGTGCATTGTGGGCCGTTCGACTCGAACACGAAGCTCATCCCTAACTGTATGTCTTGGATACCCCAACAGCTGGATCTTTATACCATAGTTCTGAACTCATTTCATGTCCACCTGGGGGTTTGAATGCCTTCCACCTTTTGTGTGTTCCAGCTCCTCCTCTCATTATTTCCATACTATTAAACAAATATTTCCCAATTGTTGATGAATTTAAGGAAAATTAACTAATTATTGACAAAAAAGGAATGCGTAGATCAAACATCGTACCCTTTTCTCACACATTTAAAAAGTGTGTATGAGGTGTGTCTAAAAAGTTTGGTGAGTGGTCCGATATCTCAACAGCAACATGGGCCAGGTGCGCGTGTATGCATTTGGCTATCCAGAGACACGTCGAGAAGCGATACCTAGCGTGGAGTTCACGCGACGGTCAGGGTAAACCCGCTGTGGGCAGTCGAACATGGTCAATGTGAAAGTTAGGGTCATGAAGCAACAAGTGAACATCAGGTTCTGCAACAAATTGGGGAAAACGGAGATGCATGAAATGTTGGTGCAAGTGTACGGGACGGAAGCCCTAACTAGAAAATGTGTTTACGATTGATTCAAACGCTTACGCAATGGGAAGGTAACGTCTGAGGATGGGCCGTCAACAAGCAGAACCCCGGACATGATCAAGCGAGTGCGAAAAATGCTGGCACAAGATCTTCTGTCGACTACCAATTCCAAGAGATGAAAAGATATAGAAATGTTTGTAGTCCATATCAGGAGAGCAGCAGGTGACAACCATGGCTCCCTCCATAGACCCAGTAGTGGAGTGACAGGAGGAGGAATAAGTTATTTTCAGGATCACCAGATGAAAAAAAATAATGCAGCCACCACACCAAGGACTAGTAGTTTGCAATATATTATATTTTTGGTTTGGGCTTTTGGTTTAATCTTCCAACTGACGGTGTCTGTATGGTTCTGGCACCAATTCTGCTTGACAAAGCCAGCATCTTGGAACCAGTGGAGTTTCTCTGGTAAGGAACGACAGACACCAGTGATCATGTTAGCTGGTAAAATGGGGCATACTTTACACTCTTATGCCCTGTACACACGATCGGATTTCTGATGGAATAGAATCCGATGGATTTTTCCATCGGAATTCCGATGAAGCTGACTTTCATCAGTCTTGCCTACACACCATCATTAAAAAATCCGACCATCCCAAACGCTGTGGCGTAAAACACTCAGAAGAGCCGATAAAAATGATGTTCATTGCTTCTGAGCATGCGTCGACTTGATTCTGAGCATGCGTGGGTTTTTTCTCCGATGGAGTTCCACACAGACAATCGGAATTTGCTATCGTTTTTTTTTCCATCGGTAAAATTTAAAACATGTTCTATTTTTTTATACCGATGGAAAAAAGACCGATGGGGCCCACACACGATTGGTTTGTCCGATGAAAAAATAATTTTTTCATCAGAAAAACGGATCGTGTGTACACGGCATAAGGAGAACTTGTTTCTGTTGATCACCAGTGCAAGGGGATTTTAAGCAACCACCAATGTGGTGTAGCTAACAGTATATAAAATGTATTTTAGTAGGGGTTGAGAACTCCAGAATGCCAACAAAAATCAACTATTAGTAGGCCAGTATAAAGCAGTAAACAGTTAGGTTTATACACTATGTATAATTCTCACAGTTTAGGAGAAAAATGTAATACAATATTCATGTCATCATCAATGTAATTCAAAATAGGCCAGGTTCTTCTGGCTTTAGAAAGAGGTGGAAATGCAAGGATCATGTCAGAGCCTGCCCTCTCACTCTACAGTTTATAAAAAACTACCTTTCCTATCATACAGGGCAACTGTAGTAAATGTGGGTGGGTACCATGGGCATCCACTGAAATGTTTTCGGGGGGGGGGGGGCTCTTCATCAGCGGCGATACACAGTCGCATTTTACCCTTTCTTCGACCGCTAGCGGGGGTTAAAAGCGACCCCCCCACGTTAAAATGTAAAAACACCCCACTGTGCCCCCTGCATCTTTAAATATCTCTTTGTCACTGCTGTGTACCCCCTCTCCACAACTGCACCTCTGGACACCTTTACATTACACAGCACCCCACAGCTCTGGACCCCTTTACATTACACAGCACCCCACAGCTCTGGACCCCTTTAGATTACACAGCACCCTGCATCACTGGACCCCTTTACATTACACAGCACCCCACAGCTCTGGACCCCTTTACATTACACAGCACCCTGCATCACTGGACCCCTTTACATTACACAGCACCCCACAGCTCTGGACCCCTTTACATTACACAGCACCCTGCATCACTGGACCCCTTTACATTACACAGCACCCTGCATCATTAGCCCCTTTTACATTACACAGCACCCTGCATCTCTGGGCCCTTTACATTACACAGCACCCTGCATCACTGGACCCCTTTACATTACACAGCACCCTGCATCACTGGACCCCTTTACATTACACAGCACCCTGCATCACTGACCCCCTTTACATTACACAGCACCCTGCATCACTGACCCCCTTTACATTACACAGCACCCTGCATCACTGACCCCCTTTACATTACACAGCACCCTGCATCACTGACCCCCTTTACATTACACAGCACCCTGCATCACTGGACCCCTTTACATTACACAGCACACTGCATCACTGGACCCCTTTACATTACACAGCACCCTGCATCACTGGACCCCTTTACATTACACAGCACCCTGTGTCACTGGACCCCTTTACATTACACAGCACCCTGCATCACTGGACCCCTTTACATTACACAGCACCCCACAGTTTTGGACCCATTTACATTACACAGCACCCTGCATCACTGACCCCCTTTACATTACACAGCAGCACCCTGCACCTCTGGACACTACACACACTACACACTGACTACTGACCACTACACTGCACACTGACCACACTGAACATATGTATGACGTGTCCTATGACGTCATGTCTCTGCAGTCACACACACACACACGTGTTGTAGGACATCTCCTTCTCCCTCCATACCGCACACACAGCCTGGCTCTCCTTCCTTCTCACCTTCAGCAGGTCCAGCGGGGCTGGAAGTGGGTGTAAGGGCGGCGGAGGGTGTAGAACACTGCCAATTTGGCCAACACCTTCTCGATTCCAGGGGCGGGCAAACAACCCCCCTTGCCCTAAGGAGCGGACGCCCATGGTGGGTACATTGAAAACATGTGTAAACGTGTTCATTTACATAGCTTGCATATCACAGGCATGTGGAGCTGAGAGAGTGGAGGAGACTCCTAGTCTGTCTCACCTTCCATGACCTCATAGGAGACGGGACAGATCAGGAGTCCCCTGGGCTGTCATTCTATTGATGCTTCATCAGTGGACGGTTCAGACCAGGAATCTAATGCCTCGTTTCCACTGAGCGGATCGGTTTGGGTTGGTTCGGTACGGTACGCTATTTTTGAGTGTTTCCATTATGAAAGGGGCCCATACAACCGAACCATACCGCACCATTCTGGGTCCTGCTTCAGATGTGTATGGTACGGTTCGGTTAGGGCGGAGCTACAATACATTCTGTAGTGGATTGGTTCTGGTCCAATCCCAGAAACGATTCTCTTGTTCTGCCGCTGTTCCAAATCTGTGCTGAAGTGAATAGGCCTATTTGCTAGCTTGAAAGAAATGACGCTAGACTGTGCTTAGCATAACTTCTTTATCACTTCCAGACCTCATTCTCAGTCTCAGCACTTTTTAAAGACAAATTTTACACAGGCAACGTCATCACAAGCATGTACATATAATTAGTTGTGTTCATATATGGAGCTTCTTCTCCTTTTCTGAGTCTGTTCCTCCACGTGGCAGAGTGTTCCCAGAATATTCTTGTCTCATCTCCTTTTTAGTCTTGATCGGAGGGAGGAGAATGGAAGAACAAAGACAACATCTGTTCCTCACTCAAGGACCGAATATATCTGTCTTATTTTTTAATCAAGGAAAACACTTTTTGTCTTGTTACATAAACACTAAAACACACACACATATAATATTTCAAACTTGTACCCTTAACATACACAAACACTCTGATTCCCAATATGAAAATCAATAAGTTTCTCATTGTACAGAAATATCTCAACATGTATTTCTGTTCCTAACAGATGGTTCCCATAAAAGGATGCTAATTATCCTGAATTCCTGAGGTAGGTAAGAGCAGGCTATGTTAGCAGCTGAGAACAAGAAAATAACATTTAACCCCCTGCTAACCTTCTCAAACTATATTTAAGTAGATACCAAAGAGAGAGAAATCATATATAAAAATATTCATTTTATGTACTCAGCACACATCACAATTCCACTGATTGGCGGACACACTAGGCATTTTTTCTAAACCCTGTATGGCCCCTGACGGTCCGACTTGCAGTGGAAATGCTCACCTGAAGAGACCGGACCATTCTAACCCTTCCAAACTGTACTGACCCGAACCGCTCCACTCAGTGGAAACAAGGCATTAGTCTCCCCCGACCACCCACTACAGCGAGCGGGGATGGAACTGTGCCACGGCTCCCTGTAAAGAACTGCAGGAGGGCAGAGACAAGACTGGTGGCCAGGGTAATGCATGGCATAGCGGTCACCGGTCTTACAAGCTGGATATCACAGACCAGGAAGCCTATGATTTAAATAATGCACATTTATTTTCTCTAATGCCCCGTACACACGATCGTTTTTAATGTCATTTTTTAAACCGACGTTTTTCTCCTCGTTTTTTTCCATGTTTCCTCTCAAGCCTGCCTTGTGTACACACCATCATTAAAAAAACGATCAAGCAAAGCGCAGTGACGTTCAACACATACGACGGCACTATAAAGGGGAAGTTCCGTTCGAATGGCGCCACCCTTCATGTTAGTAAAGTTTTTTGGGCGACGATTCGCGCTTTTCAGTCCGTTACTGTGTAATGAATGTGCTATCTCCATTACGAACGCTAGTTTTACCAGAACGAGCGCTCCCGTCTCATACTTGTGTAGCGGCCTCACCCCGTCCTCTTTAGCTAGGGGTATGTCACGTGACAGAGTGAGGTGCGCTACGGCCCATGTCCTCCCCATAACTGTGGGTGAGGTGAAGGCCAATACCTGATGTTTCCTCGGGCCGGTGTGTCCTGGGCATGTACCGAGTCTGTTGTGCAGAAACCACCAAACCACCCTTTGCTCCCATTAACAGAGTCCATACACCGATCACAGTCCAACTGTTGGTTTATTTCGTATCTCCACATACAGGCAATGCGATGGCATGATACGGTGGGATGAGCAGGTCGAGGCACTATACTGATCTGGGTCCCTACACCCCCTGTGCTATGACCAAGGGTTGTAGGAGTCTTGACATGAATACCTCCGTTGCGTTGCGGCCCCTATCAGGGGAAGATGTCCTCCAAGGGAGTTACCGAAGGCCCATCCGTCACCGGGTTGACACTACACCGGGTCTTCGAACGAGTGACCTCCCCAGCCTCCTCACCTCAGATGCGGGTCCCCTCGCAAGGGGCACCCTGGAACCACTTCACCCTTGCGGGACCCGGTCGAAGTCACCGGGCCCCAGGCCTCCTCAATAGTACCTCACCCCAGGCTGAAGGTGCCTGGGATGGAACCCCAACTTCATCCCGGCCAGGCCTAGGGTGCCTAGGCCGGGAACCTTGAATCGCCCGCACCCAGGCTGAAGGTGCCTGGGTGCGTGAAGAGATGATCCCCGAAGACAGACCTCGTGGCGAGGGCGTCTCCCCCTTTTATCTCCTCCCGTCGATACCACGGCGGGTTCCCCGCCCCAGCCGTACCATCTCCAGGAAGGGACAAAAAAGGGTAGCACTGTGGTAGTGATTCTACCTCGAGCCTGTAGGTACACCGCCACCCACAGGCAAAGGAGAATATTGCACCACCCAATCCTCCACGAATAACAAAAAGGGGTCTAAACCCTGCCATAATTACACACCTGGGTCACTCTACCCCCAGGTGTATCCCACTAACTTTGAAGACCCCGCTACACACTCCCCCTGGTGATTTGACGCTGGTCCCCAGCGTCAGGTGCACACCCATGTCTCCCAAGGAGTGGTGACATGAAGTGGGCCCCAGAAGCTATCCCTCAAATTTTTGGATACTAAGTGTGCCAAGACCTGCTCAACAGGGAAAGGGAAAATATAAAACGATAAACTTTTGCATAAGACATCTATTCTGTACACATGTACAATCCCTCCCGTCGCTGTCTAAGAACCACCCCACTCTCAGTAGTCTTGACCGATGAATCTCCTGCAGAAGGGAAACAACAAAAAGAAAACACATCCTAACACTCTGTGTTAACTTGGCATGAGTGGGTCCGTCAGCCGAGAGACCCACTCACTCCAATAAGTAAGTAATGCATGTGTAGCATTTCGAACAACCGTTGCACAACACTGCCACCTGGTGACAGAGCTGCGGTAATGACACTTGGTGAGATCTTCATTCTTCCTGCTTTCCTACTCTGACTGTACCCCAAAAGTCTCTGCCTTTGGCACATGAAGAAAAGGGAGAAAAAAAACAACAGCTCCCAAGTCTCCAGTGAGTAAAAGAAAAGCCCAAATCAAAACAAAAGTAGGGCACAGTTCTAGGCGTCTGGGAATGTCTCTTTCAGAAAGTTTCAACAGCAACAAGATAGGAGCTCACTTCTCCTATAAGTAGAACCTTGGATCCGGCAGAAACAGAGGCTTCAGGTGCCCGTCAAACACTTCCACCGAATACTCGACATCCTCTCCTTCTTTCCTGCAGATGAGCACCTTATCGGCATGAATATGGCGCCCAAGTCTCCAATCAGCTCTGCAGTCCTTGAACTTTTTAGACACAGGCGGCGAACATGACAGGTATCGCCTGGCATGGGGTACTTTAAGCTTTTCCCATACAAACTCGTCATACCACCTTGGTCGCAGGACCTCGACTTCATACAATAAGTCCCGAGGCAAGTAGGGGTACTCCCACCCATATTCACGGGCGACTCTCTGGGAGAAAAGTCTCTGCAATCTGGCTAGAGGCAGCATCACATCTCGCTCACCTTCTCCTGGCTGTACGATGGCCTCCGGGTGCCGAGGTACCTTCACCATCTCGGGTTGCTTTGTCTTTGGTGCCCGCAACAAAGCACGCTGCGTCCCCTCCATCAGAGCGGGTGATGTAGTTGAATGAGGAAAGTTATTTGGAGGACTAGGCTTCCTCAATAACTCCGGGGCTTGCGCCCGGAGCGTACTGTCTTCTATGGACATGGGGGAATCCTGTGGCTTACTCTGCACGGGTAGCGGGCGTCTGTCCCAGCCCTTCCGGTGAAACAGCTTGTTTATTTCCCCGTCATCCCCACAGTCTGACAACGACTCTAGGTCGGAGGTGTCATACATCTCGGCGGGAAGGTAGTTTCTAGTAGACGGAAGGCTACCCTCCCTTTCGGGCTCCACCAGATGTGAACTCCCGACACCTCCAACCAACACCACAGTCCCAGCCCCTGGCTCACCTAGACCTTCTTCAGCACTGGGATGTCCAGGATTCTTCCGACCGGATCCATCCAGGTCCAGCAAGCAGCGGGGCGAAGCTCGACCACGACCACAGGAGGCCTGCACCAGGCCTATCTTCCTCTTCGGGGGTGGCAGCAGGGAGTCTGTGGTGACCGAAGCAGTGTCCTCGGATTTTTCTCTCTCAGTCTCTGGTTGGGCAGTCACGTCGCCCTGGTCAGCGCGTACGGGGACCTCCGCAGAGGCCTGGATCTCACCCTCCGGAGTGGCGGTTCCTGTGATGCAGTTGAGGCGTAGGGCCCGGGGCCTTTCCGTGTATGGTTCAACCTCAAAAAGTAACTCCTTGCATGCCTCACATCGCCCGAATGGCTTTAGTTGGACCACCAGTCCCGAGCATCCAGGACAGATCACACCGAGGGCCTCCGTGTCTCTGCATGAATACAGAGCCAACTGTCCTCGGGGCCTAAGTCTTATCCCCGTGTCTGTCAGGGGAGCAGCAAATGCAGTCATCTTCATAGGGTAAGATACCGGCATCCACGGAGAGCTTGAATTCATTCCGACCACTTGCTGTTCCATCACGCGCTGACCACGCGCCGGAGTCTCCACGTGTATCTCCACACAAGGCCAGACTCCTCCCACGACTTGTACGTTTTCGCGGGCTTCCGCCAGCCTCCGCCCACGAATTGCACAGTCATGTGTTGCCTCGTGGCGCAGTGCATTAACAGTCCCCACATGTAGTACTTCACACGGCTGGACCTCTCCCTTTTTACGCTCCTCCGCGTGGGCCTTTCCCGACTTAGGGTCATGTCCACAACTCCGAGCAGGGATGCACTTTGGCCAATCACATGGCCGACCTGCTCGGAACTCCTCCGGGCAGCAAAGTTCAAACACAGACGTTCTCAGTTCCATCGCCAAGACACACACAATCCCGGACGAGCGAGCCCCCACGTGTAGCGGCCTCACCCCGTCCTCTTTAGCTAGGGGTATGTCACGCGACAGAGTGAGGTGCGCTACGGCCCATGTCCTCCCCATAACTGTGGGTGAGGTGAAGGCCAATACCTGATGTTTCCTCGGGCCGGTGTGTCCTGGGCATGTACCGAGTCTGTTGTGCAGAAACCACCAAACCACCCTTTGCTCCCATTAACAGAGTCCATACACCGATCACAGTCCAACTGTTGGTTTATTTCGTATCTCCACATACAGGCAATGCGATGGCATGATACGGTGGGATGAGCAGGTCGAGGCACTATACTGATCTGGGTCCCTACACCCCCTGTGCTATGACCAAGGGTTGTAGGAGTCTTGACATGAATACCTCCGTTGCGTTGCGGCCCCTATCAGGGGAAGATGTCCTCCAAGGGAGTTACCGAAGGCCCATCCGTCACCGGGTTGACACTACACCGGGTCTTCGAACGAGTGACCTCCCCAGCCTCCTCACCTCAGATGCGGGTCCCCTCGCAAGGGGCACCCTGGAACCACTTCACCCTTGCGGGACCCGGTCGAAGTCACCGGGCCCCAGGCCTCCTCAATAGTACCTCACCCCAGGCTGAAGGTGCCTGGGATGGAACCCCAACTTCATCCCGGCCAGGCCTAGGGCGCCTAGGCCGGGAACCTTGAATCGCCCGCACCCAGGCTGAAGGTGCCTGGGTGCGTGAAGAGATGATCCCCAAAGACAGACCTCGTGGCGAGGGCGTCTCCCCCTTTTATCTCCTCCCGTCGATACCACAGCGGGTTCCCCGCCCCAGCCGTACCATCTCCAGGAAGGGACAAAAAAGGGTAGCACTGTGGTAGTGATTCTACCTCGAGCCTGTAGGTACTCCGCCACCCACAGGCAAAGGAGAATATTGCACCACCCAATCCTCCACGAATAACAAAAAGGGGTCTAAACCCTGCCATAATTACACACCTGGGTCACTCTACCCCCAGGTGTATCCCACTAACTTTGAAGACCCCGCTACACTTGATTCTGAGCATACGCGTTTTTTTTCACGTCGTTAAAGCATACACACTATCGTTTTTCACGTCGTTAAAAAAAACGACATGAAAAACGACGTGAAAAAAGAGAGCATGTCCGGAATTTTTAATGGCCGTTTTTCACGTCGTTAAAAATGCTCTGGAGCATACACACGATCATTTTTCAGGGCCATTTTTTAAAATGGCAGTTTTAACGGCATGAAAAACGATCGTGTGTACGGGGCATAAGATTATGGACTAAAGAAAACAATAGACAACATACTGGCTGAAAGTATGAAACCACTAGCAATTACACATAAAATTGTTTCTGCCCAGAGTTCAGCTTTAAGGTTGTTGTAAGGGTTCCTCTTTGTTTAAAAAGTTTGAAAAAGGCTGGTCTAACATACACTATATTGCCAAAAGTATTGGGACGCCTGCCTTTACACGCACATGAACTTTAATGGCATCCCAGTTTTAGTCCGTAGGGTTCAATATTGAGTTGTCCCACCCTTTGCAGCTATAACAGCTTCAACTCTTCTGGGAAGGCTTCCCATAAGGTTTAGGATTGTGGCCTCGTACACACGACCGATTTTCTCAGCAAGAACCAGCAAGAAACTTGCTGGCAGAGAGGTCTTGCCGAGTAAATCGGTCGTGTGTACGCGGCTATCGGGTTTCTCGTCGAGAAAACCGACAAGAAACCTCGACGAGAAAATAGAGAACCTGCTCTCTATTTTCTCGTCGAGATTCTCCTCGGCATGTTTCTCGACGAGAAAAGTGAGTGTGTGTACACTTACCTGTCCTCCCGGAAGCCCGCGCATGTTCGAAATGAATTTGACGCATGCTGTGTAGCTTCCTAGGCATACGTAGGGTATACCAAGATGG
The DNA here is from genome assembly GCA_029206835.1 of Rana muscosa. NCBI lineage: Eukaryota > Metazoa > Chordata > Amphibia > Anura > Ranidae > Rana > Rana muscosa. The sequence continues at coordinate 1,077,475,454 of CM055117.1, forward strand.
CGGCGACGGCATCGAATGTGACGAGCGCATGCTCGTCGTAGTCGATGACGTCACCGCGTACGCTCCATTCAAAGAACCGCGGGTTCTTTGAAACGAGCGTGTGTACACTCGGCCGGGACAAGTTTCTTGTCCAAGAATCTCGTCGAAAAAAACGACATGTTTTTTTCAACGAGAATCTCGGGCGTGTGTACAAGGCCTTAGTCTATGGGAACGTTTAACCATTCTTCCAGAAGCACATTTGTGAGGTCAGGCACTGATGTTAGACGAGAAGGTCTGCCTCGCAGTCTCCATTCTAATTCATCCCAAAGGTGTTCTATCAGGTTGAGGTCAGAACTCTGTGCAGGTCAGTCAAGTCAATATTTTTGGCAATATATTGTACATATTTGGGTGGCATGGCCTTTTAAATAAAGTTACTCACTGCACAATTTACAGGGTTATTGTACAGAAAAATTATATAGTATAGGCAGAGTCTAGAGTTACTTGCTGGATCCTTATATCTTTTAGTGACTTCTGTAGGCAGGACGTCATAATATACAGTAGTTCCAGCTTTAGGTGGACTGACCTCCAAAAAATGTCTTTAGAGGAATGTTATGTAGCGATACCCCCAGTTAAGAGGGCTGCCTTGATTGTTTTGGGCCCTGTAGTGCACCACTGTCAACCCCCGGCAATCGGCTCTAACCTCTCGTGGCACAGTTAGTAAAGGGGATGATAGAATTTGCAATCACTCTAATATTCTCTATGACACAATCCCACAGTGCGGCACACAGTAATAGTATAGTGCAGTAAATGACACTGACAACCAGTATACTTAACTGTAAATAAAGGTTTGGATAATAAACAGTCATGCAATGACATATGCAGAGCCCTGCTAAGTAAGTACACTTGTGAAACAGCAAACGTTCAATAATATAGCATAAACGTTATCAGTCCCCGCTGCAGCTATCCGCCCTCGTGGACAATATGGCGCCCAATAATGTCCTACACTACCCAGTCAAGGCTAACTATAAGTTGGGGTATAGTTCGGGGGGGGGGGGGGGGAGGTAGACAATCTTCGCTAGCAAGAACGGTGGTGCACTTTAAGAACAATTTGTAATCCAATTGGGAAAAACCGATGATAGATAACTTCAAAGTACTAGGGAGACTAATAACTCAGTTCTGTGGATAGTCTCCCCAGAGTTTAACTGCAATACTGGATGGCCCTGAATACAGTCAGTGGGCCTAGAGATACTGTGGTGCAGTTCTGAGCAGGTGCTCTCTCACCCAACCGGACCAGTCCTTGTCCGTTTCTTCCGTCACCGTGACTCGATTCACAGTATCCACGACCCCGGGTCTTCGGTCCTTCTGGTGACAGTGCTCGACAACCGGATCAGACGTTCAGCGGGTTCCTCAGTGGACCGGAAGGCTCTTTGGAAAAGCACAAGGCCCAGGCTTCAGGCCTTGCACGCGCAGCAGTTCAACACAGGGATCCTCTTGCATTAATAAATAATGCATACAAAATACCAGTTTACATTCCTTTTAACTGTAGCGGGGTATTGCTTTTTTAAACCCCAAGAGACTACAGTTCCCAGCATGCCTTAAAGCACCCAGGGTGCATTGCCCCACGCAAGGACTGCAGGTGTCCAAAGAGAATGAAGCCGGCTCCGCCTCTCCCTTATAAAGTCCACCCCAGCAGTCCTTGCGTGGGGCAATGCACCCTGGGTGCCTCAAGGCGTGCTGGGAACTGTAGTCTCTTGGGGTTTAAAAAACAATACCCCGCTACAGTTAAAAGGAATGTAAACTGGTATTTTGTATGCATTATTTATTTTTTATGGTCGGTAATTAAAAGATTTTAAATATTTTTTTTATGTTTTGAATATGAAATATGAAATATTGGTATTTAATATTTACTGCAATAGTTGGCTACATGAAAAAGCCAAAGCTATTTGGAGTTTCAGATAGCAACTGCTGTGATGAAAAAAAAACAAAAAAAAAAAAACTAAATGTCTCAAAGGAGAAGTACTTATTCGTTTTACACAACAGGTGTGCAGGAAGTGTTGGGTTTTTGTATTAGAAAGCCAGCATGCTGAACTGAATGTTCTGGATTTACCCAGTGATATATGTTTATTTTTACTATAGATTTTATATAAATGATGAAAGCTGAACTATTCCACCACCATCACAAAAAATACATCCACCACATTACTGCAGCAATATGAAAATAATAATCTTAAACCCTAAACACTTACTAAAATATGCCGTCCCATGATGCGTTGGGTCCCAAATTTCCTTTCATCTGGATTGCAGGCTGGCAGGGTCCTACTTGGGGAACTTCCTGTCGGTTGTCCTGGGGTGACTATAGTGTAACACTGTACAGTACATTGTTACTGTAATGCAGATCGTTATTTTGACCACAAGATGGCAGTGTTCAACTTTTCCATTTAAAGGGACATGCATCTTTCAATCCTCTTCCCCTCCCCCTTGTATTTTCTTAACCATGACCATTACCAGCAATTTAAACTCCAGAGTGACTCTTGCCTACATATCAACATTCTTAAAGTTACCTTTCCTACCAGTTCTGCAAATTAAGGAGAACTCTACAAATTGCTTTACCAATAAAAGGGATCAATCTATTTTCATAACATCTTAAAGGAACTGCACCGCCACCGCCAACTAAGGGCCACAACTAAGCTGGCAGAAGAACCCAATACAAAGTTTTAGTTGGGGGCGATAGCTCTGACAAACTTTCTGAAGTTTAAACTTACAGGTTAGACAGCCTTGCATTTTGTTACCTTCTTTTGCTCATTTGGGGAAAATCTCTTGTCCAAAAGTTTACATCTTCAGTCCTTTAGGATGGGTGGGCGTGTCTCAAAGTGATAGTGTACTGTGCTGTATTCTCCCTTTGCTGTATTACCTTGCTTAGTGATAAATTTGGTTAGCTGTTTTTTTTTCCTGTCCTGCTATTTGTTGACCTTGATACAAGTGTAGCACTGCCCCTGCAGGAGTGGCTGATGTTTGGGTCCCCACCACTGCACAGCCAGTCACTTAGAATTTCCTTCATGCGTTTAGATACAGAAAACAGTCCTTGGCTTGTATAGCGGCCTCACCCCCTACTCCCTTGATATAATACGGCTGGCTTTTCTGGGGTTTGAGGGAGGAGGGTGAGGAACACTAATACCAGCTCTCACCTCATGTGTGTGTGAGGTTTGAGCTGAGTTCAAGTTTACCTTCGGGTCTGCCTTCCGTACGGAGCCTCTGCTTCTCCTGTGGAGGTTGATTTTCCACCGCTTGAGACGGAGCACTTTGCTGCCAGTAATAGAGTTCCACACCATGAACAGTCCAACACTTATTTATTTATCTTGTAGCAATGAACAGTACCTGTTGAACTTGACACAAACAGACAGGGTGTGGGTACGAGTAGGTCCAGGCACAAGCTCTCTCCTATTCCATACAGTGCAAATAGGCTTGGCGCACAATCGCTGTCACCGATTGTGAATTTGGTCCTTGCCACAAACCTTGGTGAACGTTGAGGCCTCTGCCACAGACCTGACTGTAGGTCTCTGCCACCGACCTGGGTTTAGTTGGGTCGCTTCCACCGACAATAAGCACGTGAACTACCTTCCTTGAGAGAATGGCCCCTGTCAGGGAAGACATCCATCCGGACAGTCTCCAGAGGCCCACCTGTCACCGGCAATATGCTGCACCGGGTCTTCGGGAGGGACACATCTCCGGTCCCTTACGCCCTGGATTCAGGCACCCGTACCTGGGGCAACTTAGGTATGTTCCATCCCTCGCTGGACCCAGTGGAAGGTACTGGGCCCCAGGCCTTCTGTAAAGTACCTCACCCCAGACTTAAGGTGTCTGGGATGGAACTCGAACTCCACGTGTCCAGGCCAAGCGTGCCTGGACACCGACCACGGACAGCAGCCCACAGGCTGAAGGTGCCTGGGACTTCGACCTTGTGCGCAAGATGTCCGCCCCCTTTATACCCTCTCCCAGCAATCACAGCGGGTTCCCCTCCCCACTGTACAACTGCTGCGAGAGGTCACAAAGGGTACGGCACTGCAGTGGTTGTTCAACCCCGGGCCCAAGGCGACAGCGCCACCCACTGGGCCGCAGGGAACTGACACCACTGATATCTTCACACAAATAAATAGCATACTCTAACAATCAGTGCATCTGGGTCATGCTACCACCCAGATGCTGCCCCTAAATGTATATACCCGCTACACTTGTTTTTGTTGTTTTATTAAGGGATGATAACTTGGATGGGGTAGGGAATTATGGAATGCCCAACTTAGAAAATACCCAGAACATAGGACAAAAGGGGGACAACTTCCTCCCTGTTTACATGAAGGTCCTCTTCTTCCTTCTTCCTGCACAAACTTGGTTCACTATTACAGCACCCACTGATCACTCCAAGGAATTAATAGTCTTGTCAATTCAGCAGCAGCCCATTACAGGCGGCTAGGAACATCCAGGGCCGTTTGAAGGAATTTGGGGGCCCCAAGCAGATTGAGAATTTGGGGCCCCCGAGGGTAGGGTTGCCACCTTTTCGTCAAGCCAAACCCGAACGCTTAAGCAGTGCACTCCATTTTTTTAATTTTTTTTTGTAGTACATTAAATTCATTACCTCTGTACAAAGCAATGCACAGCAATTTTGTTATGTAGTATACACTATACATATATTTTTGTGATTAAATAACATTTCTAATCATATGGAATTAATCACAAGAGTCTCCCTTTACATCAGAGTCAACAGAGTCTCCCTTTACATCAGAGTCAACAGAGTCTCCCTTTACATCAGAGTCAACAGAGTCTCCCTTTACATCAGAGTCAACAGAGTCTCCCTTTACATCAGAGTCAACAGAGTTCCCCTTTACATCAGAGTCAACAGAGTTCCCCTTTACATCAGAGTCAACAGAGTTCCCCTTTACATCAGAGTTCCCCTTTAGATCTGAATCCGCAGAGTCCCCCTTTACATCTGAATGCACAGGGTTTGTTCCCCTTTACATCTGATTCTGCAGGAGAGGAGTGCAGAGGGTAAGATGGAGGCAGTATGTACATGAAAGGATTGCGGAGGGTATGATGGGGGCAGTATGTACAGGAGAGGAGTGTGGAGGGTATGACGGGGGCAGTATGTAAAGATGAGGAGTGTGGAGGGTATGATGGGGGCAGTATGTACAGGAGAGGAGTGTGGAGGGTATGATGGGGGCAGTATGTACAAGAGAGGAGTGTGGAGGGGATGACGGGGGCAGTATGTAGAGGAGGGGACTGTGGTGGGTATGATGGGGCAGTATGTACAGGAGAGGACTGTGGTGGGTATGATGGGGGCAGTATGTACAGGAGAGGACTGTGGTGGGTATGATGGGGGCAGTATGTACAGGAGAGGACTGTGGTGGGTATGATGGGGGCAGTATGTACAGGAGAGGACTGTAGAGGGTATGATGGGGGCAGTATGTACAGGAGAGGACTGTAGAGGGTATGATGGGGGCAGTATGTACAGGAGAGGACTGTAGAGGGTATGATGGGGGCAGTATGTAGAGAAGAGGACTGTGGTGGGTATGATGGGGGCAGTATGTAGAGGAGAGGACTGTGGTGGGTATGATGGGGGCAGTATGTAGAGGAGAGGACTGTGGTGGGTATGATGGGGAAAGTATGTAGAGGAGAGGACTGTGGTGGGTATGATGGGGGCAGTATGTAGAGGAGAGGACTGTGGTGGGTATGATGGGGGCAGTATGTAGAGGAGAGGACTGTGGTGGGTATGATGGGGGCAGTATGTAGAGGAGAGGACTGTGGTGGGTATGATGGGGGCAGTATGTAGAGGAGAGGACTGTGGTGGGTATGATGGGGGAAGTATGTAGAGGAGAGGACAGTGGTGGGTAAGATGGGGTTAGGGATTTCCTGTAGTGTCTGTGGGGTGACCCGGGAGTGATTTTGGGAAGATAAGGAAAGGAAAGTGACTATGGAATGATGTCCCTCAGCTGGATGTATAAAGTGGTCTGGGGTGATATAAGCTGGGGGGAGTTGGGGGCTGAGAATTGTTCAGATGGTGAGGTCTATAATGCAAAAAAAGCTCTTCTGCTCATCTACTAATATATACAGCAATAAATCAAACAGCAGTATTATTCAATGAAAACAATCTGTTACACCCCTTTCACACTGGAGCGTTTTGCAGGCGCTATAGCGTTAAAAATAGCGCCTGCAAAACGCTGCTAAACTGCTGCCCCATTCATTCCAGTGTGAAAGCCCGAGGGCTTTCACACTGGAGCGTTGCGCTAGCAGGACGTTAGAAAAAGCCCTGCTAGCTGCATCTTTGCAGCGGTGAAGGAGCGGTGAGTTTTCCGTGCCTCCACCGCTGCTGCCCATTGAAATGAATGGGACAGCGCGGCTATACTGCCCGCAATGTGCTGCTTCAGCAGCACATTGCGAACGGTTTTAACACTTTCTCGGCCGCCAGCGGGGGTAAAACTGCCCCGCTAGCGGCCGAAATGCGGTAAAAATAGCGGCGTATTACTGCCGACGTTATGGGTGCTCCAGTGTGAAAGGGCTCTTATAAACCGTAAGCACATACATGTATATATATATAATCCAGCCCCCAGCACTCTGTATGTACAGATGATGTGAAGGTAATGTATGACAATTCATATAACTCTGTGTTATCCAAGCTCTAACTCTGTACAATCAGAAGTGTAGACTCATCACATATATACAGGTTACATGAATGGTCACACATTACTTTCACATTATCTAGTCTGAGTGATTGGGGGATGTTTGTATAGACAACATGTGTGCTGCTCAGGAGGTATCTGTCAGCTGTGATTGGGCTGCACAGTCACTGCCCCCCCCCCCCCCATACACTCTCTATCTTGTCTGATTCCCCTGTCACCTTAACCCTTTACTGCATCACTTGCAATACAAATACTCCTAAACTTTGCAGTTTTGCTTCCTAGGAGACTTTTCTCAGGAAAAAAATTATTCAGCTCACCTCCTCCCTTCCTCTGGCCAGCCCGACAGGAGCTTCAGTGAGCTCCGCCTCCCGATTCTCTCAGCGCACCGCACTGGTGATTGGAGGGGGGGAGGAGGTTGAGTCAGAGATACCAGAGACTGTGCAGGACACTGGAGGAGGGGGGGGGGGAGGAGACAGAAAGGAGCTTTGGATTCCAGCACACACCGCAGCCACTGTGCACTTATTTAAAAGCAATGCTGTTGCTGTCTCACAGTGACAGGTGTGCTGATGGTCTCCCCCCCCCCGCCTGAATGGGAGGGGGGGCGCCGATCGTGGGAGGGGGGCCGCTCTGCTGGGGCCCCAAGCCAGCTTGGGGCCCCAAGCAGTTGCTTGGTTTGCCTCTCCTGTTCTGACGGCCCTGGGAACATCCCATCCCTTTGTGTATAAACTTTAATACATTGTGGAGTGAACAGTATCACCTTCTGCCTTCCTGTAGACACTCAGCCCAGTTCTACCGCTGCAGAAGTCTACCAGCCCACCTGACTGCCACCAGCCCACCTGGGTGCTTGCTTGATTCCCAAGGCCAAGGTTAGATGAAGACTTGGTACACCGTGGTCTTCAAGAAAGCACTGTAACAGCTAACAGTCTCTCCCCTTGTCTTATCCCTGCATCATGCTGATCTACTCACTGTCTCTGCTTGCTCTCTCCCGCTGCCTCTCCAGCATGAATCCCTCCAACTGCCTCCTATTGTGGGATCCTTCCAGGCCAGCTATCCTGAGCTCCAGCCTGAGGCAAAACCCCTCCCCAGCAGGGGTCCCTCAAGGGCCACCGACAGACGATCCTCCGCCCAACTCTCTGGTTGTCATGGCCCAAGTCTATTTATGGGGTGCCTCAGTCCCCTGCCAGGCCCACCTCTGGGGATTGGCTGAGGGCCAATAAATATTCAGGGCAGCCCCTCATAACCTCCACCCACAAGATCCAACATTCTCCAATGTTCTAGAAACAGGGGGAGGCAACAGAGAGCTGCCAGAATGAGTCATCCAGCCTTGGCTTCTAATAACCCTGACCCAGGTGTAATGACTTTGGTTTATCCCAGAACCAGAAATGTTTTTACCTACTCTCACTACTAGTAGCATACACTAGAGGGTGCTACACCAGCTATGCTCTTATTTTACCAGTGTGTTCGTATTCTTCCTTTGTGATACAACCAGGGAACTACCTGGCCAAGGTACTTTTGTGCTGTTAGCAGGGCTCAGAGACAAACAGAGAGCCCCAAAACTCAGCAGCTGTTCTACAATAGAAAGATGTTAGAGAGTTGTGTTTTTTGGGGGGAAATGCTTAGGAGGGGGGTACCCTCCTAAGCAAGAAGGCCTTTATAAGGGATACAAAAAAGCAGTTCATAAACTATTAAACTTTCACAAAAAATGTAATTGAAATTCACTAAAAACCTCTAACCTTTAATTCTAAAACTGAAATGGAAAAATGTGCATCATTTGAGAGTGTAATAACATTCCAAGTTATGTATCCAAGTATATTCACCTGCATAAAAATGAGGTATTTTCTTTTTTTAGGACTTCTTGGGCTTAATGCTGTTAACATTTTTGGCAAGTGGTGGCATGAAAACAGCTGTTATTTTTTTTTAGGATTACAAGACAGGAAGACAGATGTGTGCAGGAAAATATCATTCTTCGCTATTCAACCATTATTTAAAATATTTATTTTTAAGACAGTTCCCTGAAACTTTTACAAATGCATTCATTAATGTGAAACTTCAGCCAAAGATTTTTAGATTTGGCTATAGTGGTTAGGGGGGTTAGACCCGCTTCCGGGTTTCAGTTGTGTTTTTTGCCCCTTTTGGATAAATCTGCCCTTTTATATGTCTTGGTGACCATTGTTGCTGGAGGGAAAAGTGAGGGGGTAGTCCACAAGTTTACATTTGTCATTACAATAGAAATGGACAATGCATAATAAGACGCCACTCAATAAGAATGGCACCCCAGTGCACAAGTACGGTAGATGCCAATGGACCTACACTGAAGGAAACCACAACACACATGGGGGAGATTTACTAAAACTGGTGCACACAGAATCTGGTGCAGCTTCACATAGTAACCAATCAGCATCTAGGTTTTAGCCCAGGTTCACACTGACTGCAGGTTAGAATTCAGCTGAACTTGCACGATTTGAAACCGGCAGTACAGTCCGACTATGGGAGATTTGACAAACATCTGTGTGGGTTCCTGCACAGATGTCTATTCAGAACGACCGCCGAAGATGGCAAAAGTAGTACAGGAACTACTTTTGAGAATTGGTGTGGCGGCGCAAAGTTGGCGTCGCACTGATTCGGACGGTGTCATTGGCCGCCGATTTGGCATGCGATTTGACAAGTCAAATCGCATGCCAAATCGGCCCGATGTGAACATGGGCTCATTGTTAAAGCTTAATTAAACAAGCTGAAGCTAGAGGCTGATTGGTTACTATGCACAGCTGTACCAGATTCTATGTTCACCACCAGTTTTAATAAGTCTCCCTCATGTTCTCTCTGTACAGCAGTGGTTCTCAACTCCTGTCCTCAGGACCAACTAACAGGCCAGGTTTGCAAGATAACTGAAATACATCACAGGTGATATCATTTTCTGCTCAGTAATTGCAGTATTCTAGTCTGCATCTCCCCAAGGTAATACCGTATTTATTGGCGTATAACACACACTTTTTTCTCCTTAAAATCAGGGGAAAATCGTGGGTGCGTGTTAAACGAATGTGTGTGACAGGTCCTCTTTATTGAGAGATGTGGGGTCAATAAGACCCCACATCTCTCCTCCAGGCTGGAAAGCATGAGATCAGTGAATTTTTTTTCACGATCTCATACTTACAGCCGCAATGGCGGCTTTGTTTACATTTGAGGACCCGGGCGTGACATCATCACATCGCGCCCGGGCCTCCGACGATCATAGAGATGACTGGTGACCATCTGGTCACCAGTCATCTCTATGCCCATCACGTGACCCACCAACGGCGCCGATGATTCTCTCCGGGTCCCCGATCACACGGGAGAGCCCGGAGAAGAACCGGATGGCGGCGGGAGGGGGGGTTGTCCCCTCCCGCCGCCTATAAGAACGATCAAGCGGCGGAACCACCGCTATGATCGTTCTTATTGTGTGCAGGATTGCCGGCAGAACAAAAGGATATCTGAATGATGCCTCTAGCTGCAGGCATCATTCAGATATCCCCCCTCAAACCCAGGACGTCATGTGACGTCCACCCGGAGGGAGAGAGGGTTCCTGCCGGCGTCATTTTGCTATGGCCCGGTATGGAAAGGGGTTAATCAAGTACGAGACGGAAGCGCTCGGTCTGGTAAAACTAGCGTTCGTAATGGAGATGGCACATTTGTCATGCTGCAAACACGTCACGGACTGAAAAGCACGAGGCTGAAAGCGCGAATCGTCTCTCACCAAACTTCTACTAACACGAGATTAGCAGAAGAAGCCCAAAGGGTGGCGCACTTGGTATTGAACTTCCCTTTTATAGTGCCGACGTACGTGACCGCGTTCTTGGCGATCAGAATTTCTGACAACATTTGTGCAACCGTGTGTATGCAAGACAAGTTTGAGCCAACATCCGTCGGAAAAAAATCCACGGTTTTGTTGTCGGAATGTCCGATCGTGTGTACGCGGCATTAGGCTTAAACACTTGGCTCTTGTTACCTCCAGAACCAACCTAGGCTGCCCATCTTGACTTCTCCAGTCCATAGCTTAACTTCATTAGGGAAGGGCTTCTTGTTAAGATCTAAAAATCTGGTGCTTATGTAGCACACAGACCTTTTTCCTGCCTGGCTCACTTGCAAGTCAAGGCACACCGTGCTATATGCCCGTACCCTCCTGTTTGAAGAGGTTAAGCGGTGTTCACAAATTTTGGGTCCTGCAGTGAGTTACCTTCTTCCACTGGTTCTCTTCCCCAGAGTATGGGGTCAAGTCTCTATTTCTCCCCCCAAAGAAGCCAATGTCGAGAAACACTTTAACTCCAACAGAGAGTTTATTTTCTATTTGCTGCGTAGTAGACAGAGACAGATGGATGAAAGAAAGAATAAGTGTGAGGGATTAGGTCCAAACACAACAAATAACTTCGTCGCCACTCAATCCCGAGTGGGTTTAGCTCACCCAGATAGTCCTCTCTCACAGTCCTAGCAGCCGGTGTGGAGCTCGAATAGTTCTGTCACCCTATCCACTCCAGGGACGGGTCCAGGAGATCCTCTGACCTCTGTAGAATTTAAAGAACAGGACAATGCCAATGGGCACTCTACAGGTTAGCTTTCCGGAGTAAAGAATCCTTCCCTCTGACAGGTCACCAGGCCTCTCCCGAGACAGCGATCTTCCATCACTCATCTCCTCTGTGGGACCAATCCTCCCCTGGCTTCCTCTCGGTCAGAGCGGGTACCCTCACCTGGGCACCCTGGGACTCCAATGGGCGAATTGTAGACCCAGTTAAAGGTACTGGGCCTACCTGGAATGCTGCAGCCTCGGGCCAAAGGTGCCCGAGACTCCTCAGCCAGTCATCGCACCCCCCGAGGGGCTCACCCCTCCGGTTCCTCCACTCCAACACTCCTCCTTTTTCCCCTCAAGATGGCGTCTGCCCCTTATGTACCCTCTCCCGGCATGCACAGCAGGCCGACCACACCCACTGTACTGCCGCCGAGAGAGGACACCCTAAGGCGCAGCAATGCCACCCATGGCTCAACCCTGACCTGACATGGCAGTGCCACCTACAGGCCACAGGGAACCATACACCAGGCAGCATCACATAGGCAGAAGCAAATACCAAACAATAAAAGCGGTCCGAGCTTGACTACCAGCTCAGACCAACCCCTAAATTTAGGCGCATAACACCCCTGAAAAGTGAAGGGGCGCTACACTTATGATTCTGGCACTTAAAGTAACATTAAACATTTTTTTATTTTTTATTAAAATAACAAACATGGTATACTTACCTACTCTGTGCAATAGATTTACACAGAGCAGCCTTGATCCTACTTTTCTGGGGTCCCCCACTGGTGCTCCAGGCCTTACTACTTCAGTGAGTGCCCCCATGGAAAGCGACTGTTAAGAGAATACCTGTAATGAGTGGAGGCCAATGGCCGACAATGTCAGGCAAGCTCAGTTCTCAGGTCTGCGAGAGATAGGAAAGTCTGAATTTCTAGACCGATGATCAGTGTTGGGCCACAAGCCAAGGTCGGTGCAGGAGAGAGTTTCGTAGTCGGGGTCACAAGCCAAAGTCGCTTCCAAACAGCAATAGAAGTAGTATGCAAGATCAGACTACAATAATCTGGCAACAGGAAGTGCAGAGGCAAGGCTTACAGTATATAGGAAGTTCATGGGAGGAGCAAGGAGTTCATTGTCCAATGGATCAGGTGGGATTGCCCAATAGATCAGGCAGGGAGCTGTCCAGCATAGCTCAGCGAGAAGAGTCAATGCCAGACACGGAAGAGGGGGGATGTGGGTGCATCATTGTTTGCCACCCCTCCCCAAAAAAATATAACACCAGTCGCCACTGGCGGGAACCAAAGTACCAGCAATGCCTATAAAATGTCCTTGAGCAGTGACTAGTATAAAGGTAAAGCGCCCTACAATGTGGTCACCAGACCACAATGAAGACCTCACCCTTACACCCTTGTAGGTGAGAGGGAGGACGGGTGGTAAACATCCCCAGGGGAAGAAACGGCACACACAGTGGTTTGAGTAGCAGAAAATGTATTGTTAAGAGCGTTCCAACATACAGCAACAGAATCTATGCAGCAACTTAGAACTGACAGAAACATTTACAGATTATTATATGGAACTTGCAGGAAGCGATGCATGGAGACAGACAACACCTGGCACAGGAGGAGGCTGATAGGCAGTGAGCATACAAGAACTACTAGTATCAGGAAAGTTCACCATAGCCTCTCTGAAAACCCTCCCCCACGCTAGGCACACTCCCTGTCCAGCGGGTTCCTGTCCCTAACCTACCCACACACAAAATACGCACCAACTTCAGTGAGCAGTGCTTTTATAAGCATTGCCCTCACTAAAGATGGGCGCAGGAGTCATCTGGGGCAGCAGCATCCAATTGGACAGCAGCCAACATGATGACACGTATGGAGGCCAAGAGGAATGTACATTCCACTTGTCCTCCACTCTCCCTGCATGGTGGTTGCAACAGCGCCACCTGTGTAGGGAGGTCATCCTACACCTGTCTACACTCTGCTAGAGAAATGGGTAGCAGAGCATCCAAATACTGATAGAAGACCATCCTAACACCTCTCATCCTATTACCTGGTGATTACAGCTACCAGGGGACATTCCTCCCCTTTGTGCCACTTGCAAGCAGGAGGCAAAGTAGTGACACAAAGTTGTAGGTACTGTATAGTGTTGTTACCTTTTTATGCCATGCAACCACATAGCTCATCAGGAGAGTGTGCATGAAATGTGTGTCTCCGTTACTACTTGACAATTACATTACTCGTCTGATGGATAAAACAGACTCTGTGTATTTCTGTCAGCCGCATATCTAGCTGTTCAGCTGGGGAGGCCTTTTAAGACTATTCAATATTTTCTATCTTTCTCTTATTGACATGCTGGAATTATTCCACTTTAAAAAGCGACATGGCGCATGAGATATGGAAATCAATGTATGTCATGCTGCCTATTGCAAATACATTTGATTTGACTTAATTGTAGCAGCGGTGTCTTTTCATAATTTATGAGCCGCGGCTCTGGCGGAGATCACTTACCCTGAGAACAGAGAGATGTGTTTTGACAGAGACAGGGCGGTGTTTTAACTCCTGTCCTGATGGATCGCCTTTTCTGCTGCAGCTGAAGAACTGTAAAGAGAACCTGTGACCTTGTAGCTGAAATGAAATTACTAAGGAATAGCTGAGAAGAGGCTATTGGATTATCAATTGATGCAGTGTATTTTTTTAATAAATATGGTATTGGCCTTCTGTAATCCCCTGTACAGCAGAAAGGGGTGTGCTGCCGACACATGTTAACAAGAAACATGCTGACAGGAGGAGAGAGCAGAGCAAGCAGGGGAGTGTGCTGCCCTGGCCAATAACATCCTTGGGGCAGGGAGCTGACCAAACAATATTGCCTAACCCTAGTAAAAAAAAGTCAGGTCACCAGCCTGGCTGCGCTGCATGGCAGGGCTGTGTATATCTCAGAATTTAAAGAAAAGAAATACAAATCCTTAGAGAGCTCCCATTTACAGTACGCATTTCATACTTGTATTTAGCCACTTGGCTGAACCTCTACACTGGTTCCGCCACTGTTGATCGACAAAGAAGACCACCATACTAAAATAGACAACTGGCCATTCTAGTCCAGTCCCAAACTCCTTTTCATTTCATTCCCCTCCCCCTTTGCCCTATGTCAATCTATCCATCCTCCTTAAAGCCCCCTCTTCCCCCCCCCGTAGGGTTCAAGGTCCTGGCACCCCCTTTATTCTTTCCCTTTCTCCTCTACCACCCCCATCCCCCTCTTTTTTTTTCCCAGTCCTGATTTGGACAGATGTGGATTGTTCTCAGCTTTATCTTTTCAATTTCAGTATTTGTTACTGATTTATTCAAAATTGTACGTTTAATGTAAGAACGTGCATCCATAGATAAAGCTTTGATGTTCTTTGTATGTCAACATTTAGGAAGTTATTACATATACTGTATCAACTCTGTATGGTCCACGCTGGATTGACATATGAAGATGTGGTTTTTGTTTACCCTATGTTTTGTCTATTGATCTATCCTCCCTAAATGTCAATAAAATTATTTGAAACAAAAGATTGGCAAGGTTTTCTTGATAGTTATCAAAAAATAAATAAAAAAATTGAGGTTAGGTCAAGAAATAGAGACTGTATTATACCACACTTTCCAAGGATCCCAGATCTTGTCAATAATTGAGTATCTACGTTGATTTTTTTGGATGGTGTCCTGTATATTAGGGGTCTTAGTGTCTTTCCAGTGCCAGACCAGATTAAGTCGGGCTGCTAAAAGGATGTGGGATATCAGTTTCCTCAGCTAGGAGGGACAGAGTCCACCCCCAGGGATAATAGTGCCATGCCCGGTGCTGGCTCCATTTTGAGTCTTAGGACCTGCGTTATGAGGTTAAATACTAGATTACAGTATTGGGTTATATTAGGAAAGGACCATAGAAGGTGTATTAAGGTACTGGGGTCCCCACAATTTCTCCAGCACAAGGGAGAAACACCTGGGGCAAATTTGGATATACGATGTGGGGTGAGATACCAACGTAAAAAGATTTTCTGGAAGAGTTCCCAGAGATTAGCGCTCCTGGTAGAAGAGTACCTTATATTTAATGCTCTTTGCCATTGGTCATCTGAATACACCTTATTAAAATCTCTTCCCCATGCTTGACTAGATAATGATTTTTTTAATTCCAGTTTGTTTTGAAGATGTATGTAGAATAATGAAATACCCTTAATGTTTGTGGTTTTAGCTAGGTAGTATTGGGCAATTTACCATGGCAGTGAGGTAGTTAATTTACTGGACTGTTTCAGTAGATGTGAGATTTGGAGATATCTGTAGTGTTCAGATTGGGGAATGGAAAATTCCAGTTAAAGAGTTCTGAATGTTTTGAGTGCAGGGCCCACATATAGGTCATCTTCCAACAATGAAGTACTACTAGAGTGGCAATTAGCGAGGGCGATACCCGGTATGAGAAGTGAGAGAGCTGAGAGTGGGAATCTCAGTGTGGTGGTTTGTTTGTGTTGAGAGAACATATGTACTCGGAGGGTAAGCCATGCATCTATAGATGCCTGTATGGTAGAGCCAAGGGCGTTGGAACAGGACAGGCAAACCAAGCAGCTGCTGTCCTGGGGCCCCAGCAGAAAGAGTAGCCAGAGGACTCGAGGAGGCAGCACGGGAGGAGGAGGTAAGACAGTCACCCCCCCCCCCGCTCAACAACTTGGTGTCCTGAAAATGCCAATGTCCCACGGTAGCATCCTCCCCACCCCCGCTTCTCAACTTTAAAATCCATTGTTCTTGGGGCCCCCAAATTCCTTCAAATGGCCCTGGGTAGAGCTAATGGTGGGGCATGATCGTGGAAGGAAAGGACTGGAGATGAGATAATTATAGAGATGCTGCCCATAGTTAAATTGTATCTAAACCCAAACATGTAATATATTGCAGATTACAAGTTCTTGATGTGGTGGCTGTATTTTTTTTTTCTTTCTTCAAGCATCTTTATCTTTTTTTTCATCTGGAAATCCTGCAAAGAACACACTTCCTGTCTCTGAGTGGCCATGTAACTCCTCTACTGTATCTATGGTAGGAACCAGGGTTGTCACCCTAGGGTGTTCTCCTGCTATGAACTCCAAACATGTCCAAATCTATTCATCTCCATTACATGGGGCCATCACATGAGGGCAATTAGTAGTTTACAGAAGACAGCTAGCAAGGAAGGTTTTCTTCGGTGAAGCTCACAGGTCATGGCATTTCTGGCAAGATCAACAGATAATTTCTGTATTTTTCAGAAAATGTTCTTAAATTGAAAAAAAAAAAGAAAAAGTAAACTGATGCAGCTACCACATCTAAGGACTCTAAGCTGCACTATATTGTATTTTTGTTCTTGAGTTTAGTTATCTTTTAAGGGTTAGCTTTCCCCCATTTGGTAAACATTGTGAAGTTTGCACCCATTCACGTCATAGAGGAATCCTCCCAAATGTCTAAAAATCTAAAGTGATTTGCACGCTCCCTGCCGCCCCTCTGGTTCCTTAAGTTTGGATAAAAGCCCAAATTCAGCTCTTGTGGCCTGGGAGAATCTGTGTTCCTCACACCTGACGTAGCCACCACACCACCGTGCCAGTCTCTGCGAATAATCCCCGTTTTGTTTTGGCTGAGAAGCAGGCACTAAGAAAAACGACTTTGAACTCTCTGCTTTAACACCCCAAAAATGAAAAGCCTATTAGTGTGAACGTCCTAGGAAAAAAATGCTGTTGAATTTATTTTGAAATCCATCACCACATTCATCTCTGGCACCTCTGCCAAGCAAAAAAAAAAAAAGAAAGAAAGAGTAGGACCTGCCGTTGAAAGAAACAGTGCAAATGACCACTTCTCTGTAAATCAAGTTGATTAATCTTTAAAACTTTAGGCGAACATTTGAAGCTGAGCAGTGCAGCGTTTTGTCAAAGCAAGGAGCTTTTTGTCTGGGTGCAATTATCACTGGCAGCTTTGTAGTACGAGGCTTGGCTGCTGAAGTTAGGAGGTGTGAAAGCCCAAGTTTCTCTGCCTGTCATGCTTGTCAGAAAACACAACCTGCCCGGCTTAATTAAAAAAGGTGTGAAGTGCAAGATGTGATTGAACCAGTTAGATGTTCCAACTTTACCATGCTGAGAAACTTTCATGATTCATTTGATCTTCTGGCTCTAAAACCTTCTTCATTTCAACCTTAAAATGGGGTTGTCACATTTTATACCCTTACAACTCAAACAACTGCATCGTAATGCATATGCTGGTGACTAAATCAAGCTACATTGGGTTAGGGGCTACACATCAATATCTGCTTTAGTACACCTTATCCATAGCAAGATTAGATATACCAAAGCTGTAAAGATCTGTGGGAGATGATCACAGATCTCGGTAAAAGCTTTGCCTATCCATTCATTAGTGACTAATCAATGAAATTACCAGGAATGCATCCATATCTATTCACTAGAGACCAGTGACATCACTGACAATGCAGCCTATCCATTCACCATAGACCAACAATATTACTGAGAATGTAGCCCATTGATTTACTAGAGACCAGTGACATCATTCAGAATGCAACCTATTCATTCACTAGAGACCAGTGAAATCACCTGAGAAAACAACATATCCATTTAGTAAAGACCAGTGACATCACTCAGAATGCAGCCTATCCATTCACTAGAGACCAGTGACATGACTGAGTATGCAGCCTATTGATTCACAAGGACCAGTGACATCATTGAGAAAGCAGCCTATCCATTCTATAAAGACCAGTGACATTGCCGAGAAGGCAGCCTATTCATTCACTAGAGGCCAATGAGATCACCGAAATGCAGCCTATCCATTCACTAGATACCAATGACATCACTTAGGTTTCAGCCTATCATTTTAACTAGAAACCAGTGACTTCACTGATAATCTGTTCATCAGAAACTAGTGACATTACTGAGAATGCAGCCTATCCATTCACTAGAAACCAATAAAATCACTGGTAATGCAGCTTATCCATTCACCAAAGAAAAATGACATTACTAAGAATATAGCCTATCCATTCACTACAGATCAATGACATTACAGAGAATGCAGCCTATTTATTCACTAGAAACTTGTTATATAAGTGAGAATTTAGCCTATCCATTTATTGGAAAACCAATAACATCACTAAGAATGTAACACCCATTAATTAAAGACTAGTAGTATTACTGAGAGTACAGCCTGTTTATTCACTGTAGTGCATCTATATAATTTTTCATTTGTTGCTGCATATTTAATACATTTTACAAGTATTTAATAAAACTATAATTTTTGCTGTGTTATAGGTGGCAGCTTTACATTACATGAACTGGGTCTTGGTGAAGTTACTCCTCCACACGGGACACTGTACCGGACCGATATTAGTTTGCCACATTGTTATTCAATGTCTGGTGATAACGATGCAGACAATGAAGCAGATGGAGTATTATCTCCGGAGCACCCAGTCAGACTATGGGCACGGAACACCAAGTCTGGCCGAAGCTCTTGTCTATCTAGCAGAGCCAACTCCAACTTGACCCTCACGGACACTGAACATGAGCACACAGAAAACGGTAAGTGACCAGTTCTAGGTCTGACATTATTCAGTCAGGTATCCACCTTTACTTTTATAAAATGTTAAAATCTGCATCTGTAACTTGACAAAGGGCAAAGTTGGGTTTGGACAAGTGAAAGGCCAAAATGATGTTTGTTTTTTGTGGAACAACCGTTAAGTAGTATAATGTCTCTTGAGCATTAACAAGATGCTTTTTCACAATTTTGAGGTTTCCAGCTTTGAGTTCCGGCAGCAGCTATTTAAAAACTAGAATATTATGGTCTGCCTAGTGGTTCCCCATAACATTTAAACCAAACTACGAGGAGTGAGGAAGTGATAACTTTTATCAGGCTTTATATTTGGACTATCAAAACTTTGGAGACTTTCACTTGCTTTTTATTCTGACTATTCCCTTAGCTTGACTGCCAGGTCCTGACTCCCACCCTTCTGTCTTTGTATTCCTGTTAACATTTTGAAAGAAAATAGCTCATACTGTTTTTTTTTTGTCCCTATCTCCTCATCAGACAGGGCTGCAACGCATTTCCCAAACCATTCTGGAACATTTTGCAACATTTGCCGATCTGTAATGCACCCTTTATGGAGCCTTGTTGGGATAATTATTGAAATAATTGGGACATTTGGTTCAGAAATTAAAATTTTTGGAGGTTCGCAGAAATGTTCTCATCTCGCTTTCCCCGACTTGTTCATTCCCCGACTTGTTCATTCCCCGACTTAGTTGGGGTAGGCGGTACACTTTGGTGGGGGTGGGTCAGCCACGCCCAGTGACCTTTGACCTCGGGGGACCCGCCTTCTGACCTTTGACCTCTGGGGGGAAGTCCCTGTTCAAAAACCTGGGTCCTAGCCTTATTCCCAGAGGGAAAACCCTAACCCCTAACCCCAACCCTAACCCTAACCCCCTAACCCTAACACCCTAACCCTAACCACAACCCCAACCCCAAAAAAAATCTGAAGGCAAAACTTTTTGTGTTTTTAATGTTTGATAGAGTAGGAAGGGGTTAGACCAGTGAAATCTCCCCAACAGGATTATGGGTAGTAATAAGATTTGACATAAGTATTTACTGCCCCCAACCCCTTTCCCCCCAAAAAAGGTTTTGACTGTAGTTAAGGTTTAACTACATGGCTATATGTGATATCCAAGGATAAGGGATGAGTACCCTGCTAATGCCCTCAACTAGAGTGGGAAAATAGAAACCATGGTGGAAATGCTGACTGCTGGAATCTCCTGGAGCCACAAAATGTTTTATGTGATACCACCAATTGTAATATTACCACTGGGTCAATGAAGTCTTTAATTGGGTGTTTTTTTTTCTTAATTCAATGGATTGAATATCTGATTGCATAATGTTTATATTGGCATTTCTGTATACAATTCAGGATTGAAATATAGTTGATCTTTTCGTCCAAAAATGTGTAAATTGAAGATGGACAAAGGTAATTTTCTTGTATGAGAATTGGTTTACCAATCAAGAGCAGAACCTACTTTGACTTCAAACCATTAAAGGATCATTGTATAGATTAGAAAACTCCAGTATATCATCAAGAAAATATTTAATAGGCCTTAAAGCCCCATTGTGTAACAATCCCTAAAACTATCATGTATGGATATTCAGATATTGCCTGAGAAATCAACTGAAGTTTAATTAGTGCAATTATTAAATGTATGTACCTTATTCTAGACATATTGTTGGGCTAACATTTTCTTGACATCTAGCGTTTTTAATATGAATTAATAGGTGGTTTTTGGGATGTTGTAACCACACAAAAAGGGTTCTGCTGTTGGTTGGGTATACCAGTTTTGGCCACTAACTCTGGATTTTTTTATGGACTTCGTAGTCACTTTTTGTTTTATATGTTTGAGATTTGGTTTGTTGTAATGTTGTTGTGTATGTTATATATGCTGGTTGCTAAAACTTTATTGCTATAGTATGTTTATGAAATGTAAGGTTTCAGATTATGTGCTATACTTAATTACTAATACCAGCTGCAATGGTATCACTCAATCTGTTTGCCAAAATCAATTTGGTTTTAGGTATTTATTTTACTACATTAAATTATTTTAATACATTTTAATAAAATTTAAACATTATTAATTAAAGTGATACTCCTGCCCAAAAATGTTTTGATTTTGGAGTTAGGAAGGGTTAGAAACGTAGTCAGATTTTCGCTGACTTGTTACAGTTGGGAAATCTCCCCCAATAAAAGCCCTTCTAAAGGTATCCAAAATGACAAAAACGGTTTTGGCTAGAGGCGAAAATATGAGTTTTACAATGCAGTTTACATAGTTATTATGGTAATAAACTGGTTCTCTGAGCCAAATTCATGAAAAGCGCTTTTCTCTGTGGATCTGTTAATTCTACTCTCCTATATGTAGGAGACTTGGAGATTCCTGTTCATCTGGGAAACATCTGATTCCATCAGGTTCAGCAGACATGCAGCAAATTGTCTTTTTTTTCATCTTTTGTCTCCTCAACCTTTTTGAGTTTTTAATCACGTGCCAGGATAGCTAATGGTAGCAAGTAATGCTTACGCTAAGACTTATTCAACAAGTAAACTTTATAATACAAGAACACGTTATATACAATAATGGTCCCTTGATGATGGATAAAGGATCGAAGGTGGGATAAGTGCTTGACAGAGTTGGGTATCTGTCTAGTCATTGGATAACTTATTGCTACTAAAGAACCAGATGCTCTATGATGCGTGCCTTAGATAAACCTTCTATGGTTTTTGTGCTTTTTCCCGTTGTTCTCTTTGATTGTCCCATGCCTGGATAAAGGATCCTGCATGGTTCCTATACATGTATATAGTATGAGAAGGCTTTTCTGAGCAAAGCAGAAACCATGTACCTGCTTTAGTGTTTATAACTCTCTTTAGCCACTCTTTTAATTCACTCATCCATGCCAGGGAGGTGACACGGCTATTTCCTAGGTTTTGCGGTATACTGGGTCTCTTGCCTGCTTATTGGACCTTAAAACAACATGCTCAGATGGCTTAGGTCAGGGATCCTTAAACTTTCTAAACAAAAGTCTATTTCACTGTCCTTCAGACCTTGGGAGAGCAGATTGTAAAGAATAGGAATTGAAAATGCCCTGGCATCAGTAGGACCTAGCATCTGTGGTTCATGGGAGGATGAATAATGCCCCATCGTTTTGTGCTTAGTGGAAGGAATAGTTCCCAAATGTTGGTATCAGTGGGAAGTATAGGGCCATCATGATTAGCAGTGGGAGGAATAGTGCTCCATCATAGGTATCAGTGGAAGAAATAGTGTCCCCCTTGTTGGTATCAGTGGGAGGAATAGTGCTCCATCATAGGTATCAGTGGAAGGAATAGTGCCCCCTTGTTGGTATCCGTGGGAGGAATAGTGCTCCATCATTAGTATCAGTGTGAGGAATAGTGCTCCATCATTAGTATCAGTGTGAGGAATAGTGCTCCATCATTAGTATCAGTGGGAGGAATAGTGCTCCATCATTGGTATCAGTGGGAAGTATGGGGCCACCATGAGTAGCAGTGAGAGAAATAGTGCTCCATCATACAGTAGGTATCAGTGGAAGAAATAATGCCCCCCTCGTTGGTGTCAGTGGGAGGAACAGTGCTCCATCATTGGTATCAGTGGTAAGAATAGTGCACTATCATTGAGAGAAATAGTGCCCCCTTGTTGATGTCAGTGGGAGGAATAGTTCCACATCATTGGCGTCAGTGGGAGGAATAGTAGTGCCCTGTTGTTAGTATCAGTGCGAGGAATAGTGCCCCATTGTTGATATTAGTGGGAGTAATAGTGCTCCATCGTTTGTGTCAGTGGGAGGAATAGTGCCCTGGTTGTTGGTAATAGTGGGAGGAATAGTGCCCCCTCATTGGTGTCCGTAAAAACAATAGTGCCCCACCATTGGTATAAGTGAGAGGAATAGCGCCCCCTTGTTGGTGTCAATGGGAGGAATAGTGCCCTGTTGTTGGTATTAGTTTGGAGGAATAGTTATATAGTTACATAGTTAGTCAGGTGGAAAAAAGACACAAGTCCACCTAGTTCAACCAAAAAAAAAAAAAAAGAAAAATACAATCCCATATACACAATCCTTCACCCACAGTTGATCCAGAGGAAGGCAAAAAACCCCAGCAGAGCATGATCCAATTTGCTACAGCAGGGGAAAAAATTCCTTCCTGATCCCCCGAGAGGCAATCAGATTTTCCCCGGATCAACTTTACCCATAAATGTTAGTACCCAGTTATATTATGTACATTTAGGAAAGTATCCAGGCCTTTTTTAAAGCAATCTACTGAGCTGGAACCACCTCTGGAGGGAGTCTATTCCCCTCATTGGTGTCCGTAAAAACAATAGTGCCCTATTGTGGGTGTCAGTGGGAGGATTAGTGCCCTGTTATTGGCATTAGTGGGAGGAATAGTGCCCCATTATTGGTGTCAGTGGGAGGAAAAGTTCCCTGTTGTAGGAACTAGTGGGAAGAATAGTGCATCTTTGTTGGTATTAGTTAGAGGAATAGTGTCCCATCATTGGTGGCAGTGGGAGGAATAGTATGCCTTTGTTTGTATTAGTGGAAAGAACAGTGCCTCTTTGTTGGTATTAGTGAGAGCAATAGTGTCCCTTCCTTGGTGTCAGTGGGAGGAATGGTGCCCCATTGTTGGTGTCATTTGAAGAAATAGTGCCCCATCATTGGTGTCACTGAGAGGAATAGTGCCTCAAGGGCCACCCAAAGGCACAGACCACAGGGAGGACCTACTCTGCCCTCTACATCCCACGTAGGCTATCTAACCACTACTTTCTCCAGCTCCCAAAGTCTGAACATATATTAGATTAATAACACTATATAATGTAATTTAGCCCCCACTGGCTTAAAATCCTCAACATTCATTTCTGAGTGAAGAATATTGCAAGAAGTTAATATAAAGACAGATGGTCTGGAGTTCTGCTTTAGGCGACCAGACATTCCCATTTCTCTTCCTGAACAGAATTACAGACTAGTGCGCTGCAGAGGGCGTGATTGTGTTCATTACTTCCGAAATATTGTTTATTTTAAGAAAGTGAACATGTATTTACTCGTAAGTGACTGATCACAGCTATAAAGCAGCAGGAAATTAAATCACAATGTTTCCTATATGTTACCATTTGAGCATTTTTAAATCCTAACGTTCCTTCCTAAGCTATGTGCAAAGAACAGGAGAGTAATACAGAGGATGTTTGTATATTGCAAACAGCGATACTGGCTGCTTTGTGTTATGAGATCAAAATGTAAAACCCTAGTTATACGATATCAAAACCCAAGAATAAGGCCCCTTTCACACTGGGGTGTTTTTCATGCAGTTTAGCGCTAATAATAGCGCTGTTATACCGCATGAAAAAATCCTGCCCTGTGCCTTCAATGTGAAAGCCCGAAGGCTTTCACACTGAAGCGGTGCGCTAGCAGGACCGCTCCAAAAGTCCTGCTAGCCGCTTCTTTACAGCGGTAAAGGAGCGGTGTGTTCACCGCTCCTTTACCGCGGTCTCCCATTGAAATCAATGGGACAGCGCGGTAATACCGCCCGCGGTTTGCGGGCGGTATTAACCCTTTTTCGGCCGCTAGCGGGGGTTAAATTAACCCCCCTAGCGACCGCATACCGCGGTAATAACGACGGTATAGCAGCGCTGAAAATATCGCTGCTATACCGCCACCGCTCCTGCCCGCCCCAGTGTGAAAGGGGCCTAAACGTACAGTATTGTAGCTTACCAGCCCTCAGAAGTGGTGGCTGCATTCGTTTTCAGGCCAAGAACATTTTCAGCAAGTGCAGAAAATACCTGTTTATATTTTCAGAAATGTCGTGTCCTTGTCACTTCCTGTAAACTGAAATCACAAATAATGTTCCAAACGACAACTTACCCCACCACCTACGTAATGAAGATGATGATGAAAGGAAGGAAGGTGTTTGTAGTCCATATCATAAGACGAGCCTAGTGTGCCAACCATGGCTGCCCTTATAGATTCAGTGGTAGTGTATTGACAAGTGTAGTTAACAAGGGAAGGGAAGTGTTATTGTGCCCGTATCATGTCTTGTGAGCCTAACACAAATAAATATCTTTATTTTTAGGCCCCTTTCACACTTTTATACGACTTGTCCCACGATTTGTGATGGCAAAGTAGCATGACAAGTCGTTTCCCATTATTTCCAATGACTACAATTCATATTAGTACGACTTCAAGTCGTTCCGACTTCAAAGTAGTCCCTGCACTACTTTGGTCCGATATTGATGCCACTTACACAGGCATTCCCTGAAATCGTGGCAGAATCGCGGTAAAATCGCGCAACTTTGAAGTCGCAGTAGTGTGAAAGGGGCCTAATTGTAAACTATTGTATTGTAGTGTAAACTACAAGTGCACCATGTAACGGAGATGAACAAAGGCAGATAGATATGTTTGACGTCCTGCCTGTGTGACAACTAGGGCTCCTTCCATAGATATGGTGGGGAAAATAGCATAGATAGCCAGATAAAAGCAAGCAGGGGTCTCCAAAATGCAGCCTGCAGGCTGGGTATGGCCTTTTGCTTGCTTTTATCTGACCTTTGGGGTACTATTCCTCCCACTGATACGAGGCACTATTCCTCCCACTGATGCCAATGATGGGGCACTATTCCTCCCACTGATTCTAATGATGGGGCACTATTATTCCCACTGATTCCAATGATGGGGCACTATTCCTCCCACTGATTCCAATGATGGGGTGCTATTATTCCCACTGTTTCCAATGATGGGGCACTAATATTCCCACTGATTCCAATGATGGGGCACTATTATTCCCACTGACACCAGAGATGGGGAACTAATTCTCCCACTGACACCAATTATGGGGCACTATTCCTCTCACTGACTCCAATGATGGGACACTATTCCTCCCTCTAAAACCAATGATTTAATTTTTTCACTCCCACTGACCACCAAGCCTATGACATTGTTTACTCCCACTCCTAGGTTTGTTATATTATTGAGTGCACTGGATAGAGAGGTTAAACTCTGGGACCTAATGGACTACCATATTTAGGCACCCTGCAAGAGGATGCAAGACTATGGAAATTGAGGTTCCCCATGATTAAGCTGGGGGGGGGGAGCGAAACATGTTGGGGGCTTGGACTGGTCGAAGCCAGGGCTGAGACTACCCTATACTCCTCTATAGTGGATTTGCAGTAATTTGCGGCTTGAGGGATTTTTTTCTTCATTACATATGGAATTGGAAGTGGTTAGTACAATCACAGTCTAAAAGCCAGAAACTCTGTGAACTCTTCCTTGCAAGATCTTTAGTGGCTACATTTCACCATATAAAGAAAGGGGAAAGGTCTGGTGTCCCCAGTAACACACTTCCATCCCTGTAACATATAATAAAACAAAGGATTCGCCCCAGGACTTTAAATGAAGTTGGTACCGTTTCCGCCCCAGTAAATATAACAGTAATAAATACAGTATATGGTTTATTCAAGTAAAATTGTTTACTAAGTAAACAATTTTACTTGAATAAACCATATACTGTATTTATTACTGTTATGTTTACTGGCGGAAACGGTACCCACTTCATTTAAAGTCCTGGGGCGAATCCTTCGTACATTTCACCATATAGCTGAGCTGGGGTATACTATCTACACTTTAACCAAGTGCAATGTCTGTTTGACTGAATATCATCCTGTGGCTTGGGCTTTACAGTGCCTTGAAAAAGTATTCATACCCCATGATTCTTTCCACATTTTGTCATGTTACAACCAAAAACGTAAATTTATTTTATTGGAATTTTATGTGATAGACCAACGCAAAGTGACACATAAATGTGAAGTGGAAAGAAAATGATAAATGGTTTTCAATTTTTTTTACAAATAAATATGTGAAAAGTGTGGGGTACATTTGTATAGCGCCCCCCTGAGTCAATACTTTGTAGAACCTCCTTTCATTGCAATTACAGCTGCAAGTCTTTTTGGGGATGTCTCTACCAGCTTTGCACATCTAGAGAGTGACATTGTTGCCCATTCTTCTTTGCAAAATATCTCAAGCTCTGTCAGATTGGATGGAGAGCGTCTGTGAACAGCGATTTTCAAGTCTTGCCACAGATTCTGAATTGGATTTAGGTCTGGACTTTGACTGAGCCATTCTAACACATGAATAGGCTTTGATCTAAACCATTCTATTGTAGCTCTGGCTGTATGTTTAGGGTCATTGTCCTGCTGGAAGGCGAACCTCTGCCCCAGACTTAAGTCTTTTGCAGACTCTAATGCCACGTGCACACGATCGGATTTTCCATCGGAAAAACCTTGGATGGTTTTTCCGACGGAATTCCGCTCAAGCTTGGCATGCATACACACGGTCACACAAAAGTTCTCGGAACTTTCGACCGTCAAGAACACGGTGACGTACAACACTACGACAAGCCGGGAAAATAAAGTTAAAGGCTTCCGAGCATGCGTCGAATTGTTTCCGAGCATGCGTCGGAATTTTTCACGTCGGAATTGCTACAGACGATCTAAATTACCGATTGGAATTTTTTCCATCGAAAAATTTGAGAACCAGCTCTCAAATTTTTGCTGGCGGAAATCCCGACAGGAAAAGTCAGATGGAGCCTACACATGGTCGGAATTTCCGACCAAAAGCTCACATCGGACTTTTCTTGTCGGAATTTCCGATCGTGTGTACGCGGCATAACAGGTTTTCTTCTAAGATTGCCCTGTATTTGGCTCCATCCATCTTCCCATCAACTCTGACCAGCTTCCCTGTCCCTGCTGAAGAAAAGCATGGTGTGTCCAGGGTGATGGGCAGTTTTAGTTTTCCGCCACACATAGCGTTTTGCTTTTAGGCCAAAAAGTTCAATTTTGGTCTCATCTGACCAGAGCCCCTTCTTCCACATATTTGCTGTATCCCCCACATGGCTTCTTGCAAACTAGAAACTGGACTTCTTATGGCTTTCTTTCAACAGTGGCTTTCTTAATGCCACTCTTCCATAAAGGGCAGATTTGTGAAGTGCACGACTTAAAGTGGTTGTAAACCCACTTTTCGTTTTTTTTTTTTTCCCCCCACCTGCAAGAGAAAGGCATAATGAGCTAGTATGACTAGCATATTAGCTCATTGTGTACCACTTACCTTAGATCGGGGCCCCCGAAGCAGTCCGCGTCCCTCCATCTAGACGTATCCATCGCTGCGGCGATAGCCGGAATGTTAGTTCCGGGTATCGCCGCACCAGCCAATCATAACGCCGCTCCGGCGCTGTGATTGGCCGGAGCGGCGAAGACGTGACTCTGCGCATGCGCGCATGACCCGTCGAATTCGGCTACGTCGTCGAATACTGCGACCTAGCCGAATTTGTGAATTGAATTAACCCCATGCACATGTGCGTGACGTCACCGTCGCCGCATTTAAACCGTGTAGGTTAAGGAGATATTTCATGCACCTACAGGTAAGCCTTAATCTAGGCTTACCTGTAGGTGTTTGTTTAGAAAGTGGGTTTACAACCACTTTAAGCCTAGTACACACGGCCGAGAATCTCGTCAGGAAAAAACCCGTTGTTTTTCCTGTCGAGATTCTTGACAAGAATCTTGTCCCGGCCGAGTGTACACACGTACGATTCAAAAGAACCACCGTTCTTTTGAATGGAACGAACGCGGTGACGTCATCGACTACGACGAGCATACGCTCGTCCCATTATGATGCCGTCGCCGCCATCTTGCTTCACCCTACCTATGCCTTGGAAGCTACCGCGCATGCATCAAAGTCATTTCGAGCATGCACGGGTTTCCATGGAGGCAAATAAGTATACACACGCTCGGGTTTCTCTATTTTTCTCGTCGAGATTCTGGGCAGATTTCCCGACGAGAAACCTAAAAACCTCGTACACACGCACGGTTTTCTCGGCAAGAAAGCTCTCTCAGCAGTTTTCTTGTCGTTTCTTTTGCCGAGAAAACCGGTCGTGTGTACGAGGCCTAATAGTTGTCCTGTGGACAGATTCTCCCCCCTGAGCTGTGGATCTCTGCAGCTCCTCCAGAGTTACCATGGACCTCTTGGCTGCTTCTCTGATGAATGCTCTCCTTGCCCGGCCTGTCAGTTTAGGTGGATGGCCATGTCTTGGTAGGTTTGCAGTTGTGCCATACTCTTTCCATTTTCAGATGATGGATTGAACAGAGCTCCGTGAGATGTTCAAAGCTTGGGGTATTTTTAGATAACCTAACCCAGCTTTATACTTCTCCACAACTTTATCCCTCACCTGTCTGGTGTGTTCCTTGGCCTTCATGATGCTGTTTGTTCACTAAGGTTCTCTAACAAACCTCTGAGGTCTTCACAGAATAGCTGTATTTATACTAAGATTATGTTACACACAGGTGGACTCTATTTACTAATTAGGTGACTTCTAAAGGCAATTGGTTCCCTACGATTTTAGTTAGGGGTATCAGAGTAAAGGGGGCTGAATACAAATGCACGCCACACTTTACAGATATTTATTTGTAAAGAATTTTGAAAACCATTTATCATTTTCCTTCCACTTTACAATTATGTGCCACTTTGTGTTGGTCTATCACATAAAATCCC
This sequence comes from Rana muscosa, assembly GCA_029206835.1. Lineage (NCBI taxonomy): Eukaryota > Metazoa > Chordata > Amphibia > Anura > Ranidae > Rana > Rana muscosa. The sequence goes on from CM055117.1 coordinate 1,077,504,736, forward strand.
AATAAAATACATTTAAGTTTTTGGTTGTAACATGAGAAAATGTGGAAAAATTCAAGGGGTATGAATACTTTTTCAAGGCACTGTAAATTCAAATTGGGACTATAGTATGGTGGGAGTTCCACCTTAAAGTCCATCTCTGGAAAAACTCTCTGTCCTTCTATCCCTGCCTCCCAACCCCTTTGTAATGTACAGTAAATGTGAACGTGTAATCATTTTAGCAGTAGCAGAGATGTAACATTAATGTTAAGGGACATAGTTGTAGATACAGTTTAAATCAGTAGTTTTACAGATACAATATTCTTTTGATCCAGTAATGAACATATGTTCCTCAATTAGAAGGAACAAGCAGGCCTGTTGGCCAGGATTGACACCTCAATTCCCTCATCCTTGTAGAGATAGATAAGGGTAAAATGAACTATCACCTCCCTGAAGCCTCAAAGGAGACAAGGCCTGTTCACTCTGGAGGCTCCCAAATGTCTACCCACCATTGATTTATGCCAAAGATCAGAAGGAATTATTTTCATCTCTCTGCAAGTAATATTTTCATTTTTATCAGAGATAAAATAGATTCCTCTGATCTTTGACATAAATCAATGGTGGGTAGACAGTGAGTAAAAAAATAAATATCTTGTTAAACCTTTTTATACTCACCTAACCCCACCATCCGTGTTCTTCAAGGAGTGACAAACTATGGGATCCAGTACTGCAGTCTGCACCCAGGCTGACTGGCCGCCCCTTCTTTACATCATCATGCTGCTTAAGGCTTTTGGATCCTGAGTGGACCCATCAGATGGACAGCCAATAGAAAGCGTCCATGTCATCCAGGCAGTGATGTGGTCACCCACATAATGACCCTCCTCCTCTGAAGTGAAAAAAGTAGAAGGGCTCCGGACCTGGCGCAGATTTAGGTATTTTGGACATTTTGACTAGGACTCAGTGATTAATTTAAGTGGGAGTAAGATACTTCCACGCACGTGACGTCATTGTGATTTGGAAGTGTCCTTCATGTTGATGTGATTATGCAGCGCTGTATCTGCCTTTTTTCTGTGTAAGTGCATTTTATACCTTTTAATAAAATTGTTGTGTCTGGTTCACACTATGTGGAGCATGTGACTCCTTTTATGTTTGTTTTTTTGAGTGGCAAGTGCAAGGGAGTTTGGCATCACAGCAAGTCCTGTCAACCGACCCTGGGGGTCCTCTTTACCTTAATGTGAGAACAATCTGACGTCTTTGGGTGGTTTTTCATTTGATCTACTATCAAGTTGTGTGTCCTACAGTGTGCCAGGGAGCTTCCATTAGGGTGACCACGTGTCCCGGATTGCCCGAGACAGTCCCGCATTTTGCAGGTCTGTCCCGGGCACATTCATTCCAGGACAATACAGTGTCCCCGAATGAAACTGACACAGCCACCCCCCGGGCCAATCTAATGCCCCCAAAAAAGGCCGCCACATCACTGCTTTACTCACTGACAGTACCTGTCCTGGCCGGGAATGCCTTGAGGAGCACAATCCCGCCCCCTGCTTGTGATTGGAGAAATCATAAATCCTGCCTCTTGTGTCCAATCACTGTGCTGTGATTCGTTACAGCACAAGTTGATTTTTGGGAAGGGAGGGTGTCCCTGAATGGTAGTTTGGAAATGTGGTCACCCTAGCTTCCATCCATGTGAGTTATGACCTTTCTATTAATCTGGGAGATCATGGAACTCTGTTAAGCCTCCATACAGTTCATTTTTGGTGGCAGTTTATTATACTGGTGGAGGATGCACTGATTTATTTGATTTCATCATTAAAGAATGGTATTATCACATGGACTTTGAGTTACAAGTGCACATTTTCTTTTTACTTTCATATGTTTTGTATTTTTTAATGTTAAAAAGGAGCGCCAGGCTCCTCCCAAATTTTTTTAAAGTCAGCGGCTACAAATACTGTATTAGGTCACTTACCTGTCCCGGCATCCAGTGGTGTCCTCACCCGAGCCGATTCTTCTTGGGTGCTGGTGCCACCATCTTGACTAAGGGAAACCGGCAGTGAAGCCTTGTGAATCCCAGAAGTGGGAGCGGGTACCTGTCAAAACCAGTTACCAATAGTCCTTCAAGGAGTGACAAACTATGGGACCCAGTACTGTAGTCTCCACCCAGGTGATTATACAGTACTGTATCTGCCTTTTTTCTGTGTAAATGCATTTTATAAAAATTAAAAGTCAGCAGTTACAAATACTGTACCTGCTGACTTTTAATATTTAGGCACTTACCTGTCCAGGCATCCAGAGGTGTCCTCACCCAAGCCGATTATTCAAACAGCTATTGGGTACTGGTGCCACCATCTTGACTAAAGGAAAGAGGCAGTGAAGCCCTGTGAACTTCCGGGTCAGTTCGCCGGGACAAACTGAGCCGGAAGTGGGAGCGAGTACCTGTCAAAACCAGTTATCAGGTGTCCTTTTAAGGAGTGACAAACTATGGGATCCAGTACTGCAGACTGCACCCAGGCTGACTGGTGCCCCTTCTTTACATAATCATGTTGCTGCAGGCTTTTGGATCCTGAGTGAACCCCTCAGCTGGACAGCCAATAGAAAATGTCCATATAATCCAGGCAGTGACATGGACACCCACATAATGACCCTCCTCCTCTGAAGCGAAGAAGGTAGAAGGCTCAGGACCTGACACAGATTTAAGAATTTTTAACCTTTTGAGTAGAACTCAGTGATTAGTTAAAGAAGTGTGAGGAAGATACCTCCATGCATGTGACATCATTGAGATTTGGCAGTGTCCTTCATGTCAATGTGATTATACAGCACTGTATCTGCCTATTCTGTCTAAGTGAATTTTATAAAAATTAAAAGTCAGCAGGTACAAATACTGTACCTGTGACTTTTAATATTAGGGCACTTACCTGTTCAGGCATCCAGCGGTTTCCTCACCCAAGCAGGTTCTTCAATCGGCTATCGGGTTTTGGCGCCGCCATCTTGACTAAGGGAAACCGGCAGTGAAGTCTTGCAAACTTCTGGCTCAGTTCGCCGTGGAAAACTAAACCAGAAGTGCGAGCGGGTACCTGTCAAAACCAGGTACCTTATCCCCCTAAACGGTGCCAAATGTGGTAGCAGATGGTGGGAGGAGTCAGACAAGCGGAGCTTCCCCTTATGGGTGGAGCTCCGCTTTAAATGGCCTCTTTGGTATTTCACTCATCTTTGCACTAGAAATACTTTGCTTAGCACAGCACATTATTTTTAGGAAGATACCTATGCCTGCAGTTCAGCTTTAATTTAGTAAAGGAACTTGTGTTTAGAATATATTATATTCAGTTAAAGATGCCCAGAAGTTATTTGTTAATAAACCTTTCCTCCTACACCTCGAACACCTAAAATATAAATCCCTATTTCAGTAACAAGTGTCACCGGAGCAATTTAAAATTCTTTTACCTCTGCCGCAGAGAGTCTAATTTATGACCTAGTCACCGTTCCCAGGAAAGCTGTTAATGTATATTTTTAGGGCAGCTTACAAGAATTTTGTTTTAAAATTCAGTGATTCTCTCGTTTAAGTGTTCCTGTGAGAATGTAAGATACAGTTCAGTGTGAATCAAGGAATGAAATCTGGACGTCAGACTGGAGAAGGTTCATGGAGACCATTTCATGTTAAAATGTTGCTTTTGGGAAGTGGCGCCTATAACCAACGCTGGGGGTATAGAGGAGAGCGGACAGCAATGGAGAGATATAAAACAATGCTTTTTTTTTATATTTGCGGGCTGCAGGACACAACTAGGCTTATGCAAGAATCTGAATATTCAGTGTTAAATTATTAATCATGCTGCAGGTGTACCCTTGAATAAGATATACTGGAATCCTTATGTGGCTTTTCATATATTCTCTAGGCCTGAGTGTTAGAAGTTACCTAAAGTTTGGCTTCAAAAAGTGTATAACTGTATAAATGAACAAAATAGTTTTGTACTTAAAGCGGCAATTCAGTCTTATTTTAAACTTTCTTCAAAATAGCATTGTCTCTCCCTCTTTAAAAAAACCATTTTAGACCAGCCGCCGCAGTTATACTGGGGCAGGTCGGCTCTTCTGGGCGAATCGCCGTCATTGTACGTCGGCCGCTTTAAGAGCTCTAGAGCCCGCAGCGCGAGGCCAGGGGCCGATGCATGTGGCAGGCGGCCGCGATGTCCGCTGGCCACCCGCGATCGCTCCTGACAGGGACAGAACGGGGATCTGTCAATATAAACAGACAGTTCCCCATTCTGTCAGGGGAGGAGAGACAGACCTGCTGTTCCTAGTGATTAGGAACGGCGATCTCTCTCCTCCTCCAGTCAGTCCACTCCCCCTCACAGTTAGAAACACCTCCCTAGGGAACACTTAACCTCTTGATCGCCCCCTAGTGTTAACCTCTTCCCTGCCAGTGACATTTATACAGTAATCAGTGGCTATTTTTAGCACTGATTGCTGTATAAATGTCAGTGGTCCCAAAAAAGTGTCAAAAGTGCCTGATCTGTCCGCCGCAATGTCGCAGTCCCGCTAAAAATCGCTGATCACCGCCATTACTAGTAAAAAAAAAAAAAGAATTGCCATAAATTTGGTAAATTTATAAATTTACTGTTTATAAATAAAAAGTAAAAAATGCCATAAATCTATCCCCTATTTTGTAGACGCTATAACTTTTGTGCAAACCAATTAATAAACGCTTTTTGCAATTTTTTTTTACCAAAAATATGTAGAAAATACATATTGGTCTAAACTGATGAAGAAATTAGTTTTTTTACATTTTTTATTTTTTTTGGGGATATTGATTTTAGAAAAAAAGTACAATTTTATTTATTTATTTATTTTTTAATTGCCTGTCTTTTTTTGTTTATAGGGCAAAAAAAACAAAAACACAGAGGTGATCAAATACCACAAAAAGAAAGCTCTATTTGTGGGAAAAAAATAAGAAAATAAATTTTGTTTAGGTACAGCGTTGTACGACCACGCAATTGTCAGTTAAAGCAACGCAGTGCCGTAGCGCAAAAAAATGGCCTGGTCATTAAGGGGCCCAATCATTCCGGTCCTTAACTAGTTAAATATAAATGGATGCATAGTTACCAACTGACCCAGATTTCAAGGGACTGTCCCTGATTTGCAACAATGTCCCTCTGTCGCTCTTTCTTCCTCATGTGTCCCTCATTTTGGTCAGATTTATATAGTTGTATATAAAATGCATTTTTATCTTTCAAAATGTGCTTCACAGTGCCAAACCTTTCATCCAAATTCTAAATTGCTGCATTTATAAATGGCAAAAGCCAGTAAAAAGGAATAGTAGTGCTAAAAAAAGTACTTGTGATTTTAACCAATAATTTTTATTTCTTTTTTTATAATTCCCCTTTAAGTGGACGTGGTAGGGGAGGGGGGGGGGGTGTCCTATGCCTACATTATTTTGCTAATAGGTATCCCCCTCGTTCCCATCTCAAAACGTTGGAAGGTATTTAGATGACAAATATCAAATTTTCTAGCTGCAAATACCTTTTTTCGCCATAGTTCCTGTACACTTCCTGCTTCCCCTGCTTAGGCGAGTGACGTAAATCATCTGCTCCTGTTGACTCTTGGGACATTTTTGGCAGAAATCCCAGGAGTCTTCAGGCTTTTTTTTTGTGAGTGGAGGGGTGCTGGAGGAGGGCAGAGAATTGATGAAGGAGGGCAGAGAAAAGCTGGAAGAGGGCAGAGGACAGACAGATGAGAGGAGATGGGCGGAGGATAGGGTGACCAGACATCCCCGGTTTCAGGGGACAGTTCCCGGATTGAGGACACTGTCCCCGGACCAAGTCTGTCCCCTTATTGGATTTGAACAGGGGCTGGGGCAATTTCAAAGACAGTCAGTGCAGAATAAAAAAAAAAAAAATCTGAATTACGCACCTTCGCTCCGCCATTCCTACTAGCTTAGGGGGTGTATTTTTTTCCATTATCTGTGCCCCTTTCTGATGATCATGTGCTGGTCGGAACGGAGGGATCATTTCTTCAGTTTCGGGGTCATGCCCATTGAGCTCCGCTCGCATGTTCTTCTGCCTTGGCTTATCTCCTTGCCTTCCCTGGCAGATCTTCCTCCGTTCCCCACCCAGTAGTAGCCGGGGCCCGGAGAGTGAGACTTGACAGGCTGTGAGGCAGATGGCGACGGGCAGAGAGTCGCTGATTGCCGCCATTACTAGTAAAAAAAAAATATGTCCCCGGATTTCATTTTAAAAATCTGGTCACCTTAGCGGAGGACAGGCGCTGATGTTTACTGCCCATGCATGGATTTTCTATGTAGTGCACATGCACAGATTCATATTGCTGAGGGCGGAGAAGCCTCATGTATTTCCCAGAAACTGAGGGTGCTGGCTTTAGCTGCCCTCAGTTAGAATGGCCACCGTGACATATGTAGTCATTGGAGTTACAAACTGTTGTTTACATTGCAGAATCGAGCATTAAAGTGGAGCTCCAGTCTCTTAAAGGGTAAGTTCACCTTTACAGAAAATCTGCAAGGTAAACTTACACTGACTCTAAAACGTTGTCAAACAAGCTCAATGAATAGATCCTCAGCAATTACGCCAATATGAATCCTCCAGGAACAGATGCTGTTCAGTAGTTCAAAATGAGGCACCTGTAGGTGCCTCAGTGTTGTCCATTATCTACGTCTGAATTAGGTGGAGCTTTTCGTGCCGAGACAGGCGACAGCGCCAGCTAGACACTGTCTAGCCGGTATTGTCGCCTTTCTGAAGACAGAGGACTTCAGATTTCAACTGGACTGGACATGGGACATTTCTCAATAAATGTACTGTAAGTACTGTACCGTCCTTTTGTTATTATCAATCCCTCCTATAACATACTTTTATTACCTGCTGACCCTGCCAGAACATTTTTTTCCCATTTCTGTGCTATGGTTTAGGGAACATTTAGAAATGTTCTTTGTGCCTAGCAGTAGCCTGAAAAAACGGCCTTTCATCTTGACATTCTCTGGAAAATCAGAGGCATACTTCCGGTGCCTTGAGCTTCATACAGTATGTGTATATCTGCAGTGTGAGATCGTCTAAGGCAGTGTTTCTCAGCCTTTTTTCTGTCAAGGCACCTTTAAAATTATGGACAGTCTTGAAGCACCCCATTCTAAAATGTAAAAAAAAATTCTAATAGTTTTACAACTTCCACACACATGGGACCCCCAACGTTAGAGGTGATTTATTCTTCACACTGCACACTGGTACTGACTAGTATTCTAGTGTTTCTCTTCTTCCTCAGTTTCTCACCATCGCTCAGCTAACGTGACCCCCAGTGCTAATGGAGTGGGGCAGGGTCGCTATGCAAGCGACCGGCATCCTCCTTATAAACTGATGACATCATTGGTTGTTAGGACTCCGGCAGCTAGAAGGTTGCAATGGTAAACAATGAAAACCTGTGGCTTTGTGTAACTAAAGACAGACTTTATCCACCCACTGGTAGGTATACAATTTTTGGTAAACTTTTAGGCATTTTGTCAAGGCACCCCTGAAGAAACCTGAAGGCACCCTGGTTGAAAAAGGCTGATCTAAGGCCACCTTTCCCGATTTTCAACCCCGGGTGCCAACTAGGTTCATCAAGGGTGTCACCAAAAATTAATTAAAATTGCAAAAAATGTCAACAAACTGGCCAGGGATCACGGGTGACGTCATTGATTGCTAGGACATTGACGCTGGCCTGCATAGAGTTTTGGATGTCTTATTGCTTGCCTCTCCCCATGTCCACATCCTTGTGTTGCTCCCCAAGTCACATCATCAATGCTGGGGTCAGTGAATTGCATGTAAGCAGTGCTCTGGCTTGATCAGGAGGCAGACCTTTATTTATTTACTGATGGGAGTTATGAAGATCTACATGGGGCAGGTATGAGAACTTGTGTGGGACAGGCATGAAGCTTTATTGGGGCCTCCTTTGGTGTAAGCCATTCTCTGGCTTAGTCGGGAGACAAATATACTTGCTAATGGGAGTTATGTAGAGCTATATGGGGCAGGTATGAAGATATATGTGGGGCAGGTATGTAGCTTTCTTGCGGTCTCTCATAGTGTAAGTCGCTCTCTGGCTTAGTCAAAAGGCAGAAATGTATTTATTTGCTGATAGGAGTTAAGTATGAAGATATACAGTATGTGGGGCAGGTACAAAGACTTATGTGGGGCAGGTACAGTGGCGCACCGCATCCATAGTGGGCGCAGGAGCGCCGCCCCCTCTCTCCTGCACCGTCACTCAACAATAGATAGATTCATGCATTGCATGAATCTATCTATTGTCACCGATGCCGCCCACTATTCAGGAGTCCGGAACTCTGTTGAGTGCCGGCCATCTGAATTACAGCGGTGGGTGTGTTTTGGAAGTGCCTGATTAGAGCCAGAGGCTCTAATAGGCTTCCTGATTAGAGCCTGTGGGCTCTAATCGGCTTCCAAATGGTTAAACAGAGGGCGCACAGGCAGTGCGTTCCCTATTTGGCAAACTGGCTGCATTTGAGGGGCAAACTGGCTGCATTTGAGGGGAAACTGGCTGCATTTGAGGGGAAACTGGCTGCATTTGAGGGGCAAACTGGCTGCATTTGAGGGGAAACTGGCTGCATTTGGGGGGCAACTGGCTGCATTTGATGGAGAAACTGGCTGCATTTGATGGGAAACTGGCTGCATTTGATGGGGAAACTGGCTGCATTTGTTGGGAAACTGGCTGCATTTTATGGAGAAACTGGCTGCATTTGATGGGGAAACTGGCTGCATTTGATGGGAAACTGGCTGCATTTGATGGGAAACTGGCTGCATTTGATGGGGAAACTGGCTGCATTTGTTGGGAAACTGGCTGCATTTTATGGAGAAACTGGCTGCATTTGATGGGGAAACTGGCTGCATTTGAGGGCAAACTGGCTGCATTTGAGGGGGCAAACTGGCTGCATTTGAGGGGGCAAATTGGCTGCATTTGATGGGGAAACTGGCATCATTTGAGGGGGCAAACTGGCGGCGTTTGATGGGCACAGTGGCTCCAATTGATTTTTTTTTTTTTTTCAGCTTGTTTGTGCCCCCCCCCCCCCCAAAAAAAATTTAGAGCACCAGCCGCCACTGGGCAGGTATGAAGCTTTCTTGGGGCCTCTCATGGTTTAAGCCTTTCTCTGGCATTGTCAGAAGGTAGAAATGTATTTACTTGATGATGGGAGCTAAGAAGAGCTTTATGGGACAGGTATGAAGACTTCTTGACCCTCTCATAGTGTAAGTCGTGTTCTGGCTTGGTTGGTAGCCAACCTTTGTTCACTTGCTAAATGCTTGGATTGGATGTGGCAGGAGCTGCATAATGTGAAGAGCTTGTGCTAGAAGTTTGTTAGCAGTAACCGCTGCCTCTGACTGCTAGTCTCAGGAGATATGGAGTGAGATTTGGTGATGTCACTACTGTGCTACTCACTGTTCTCCTTGCAGGAGAGGAAGCTGTACCTGAGGACCTGCAGTGTAAGGATCTCCTTGCTATTGAGTTATCCATTCTGTGGATCTGTACTTTCTGAACCTCTCCTAATGCCGCTTGATTATTCATCCACCAGTCATCGCAGGGCAGCTCTGACAAGAGGAGGTAAAGCCCTGCCTCTACCAAGATGGCCACCTCCATACAGAGACACAGTGCAGAACAAGGCATAGTAAGGCAGTAATGCAGAAAAGATTAGCTGCAAGAATACTATGGAGTGGTGACTAGTGATTTACTTTTCTTGAGCACAGTTTCCACAGTTCAGGTCCTCTTTAGGACTTCTATGCTAAACCTAAGTGATGCAAACTATGCAGGTTTTTCCTGTATACTTCTGTAAAGTAACGAGGACTCGTTCACAGGCTGCACCAAAGAAAGGCCCCCTTTATGTTTATCTGGTAACTGTATAGCACCAGTTCAGAGCTTTCCAATGCTTGACTAATCCCATGCATTCACAAGCAAGTGCCTTTGCCTGTTCATAGATCACATCTACACATCAGAGCCCAGGGAGCAGGCAAGCGTGGCCTCCCCACTGCACCGCCGTGTCACTTCATGGAATTTCCATGGCTTCAAACAGATCAACAGATTGGAGGGCGCATTATGAAACCCACAAAAAGCAGCGTCTCCGGTTTCATGCTTGCTGCTGCTGCTATTGTCGTGACAGGCCAAACACTGTTATCGCTGAATGCTCTTGCCTCCAAGATTTCAATGTGAAACTTTCCCCAAACTGATGTTATAGATATACCACTGAAAAAAAAAGAGAGTGAATTTAAAATGTGCATGGTGGAAATAAAAAGGGTTCTTAATTGCGTGTAAATTCCACTTTGTTATTTATTCTTGATTGGGTGCACTGTAGCGGAGTGGATACAATAGGTACATTTTACGGCTGTGATATTATCAGCGGTCAGGTCATGGCACATTTCTTCATTCTCTATATCTATATAAACCACAGTACAGAATGTATTAGAATTCTGTTTAGTGAGATTGCTCATGTTCAATAGGTGCAGTTTTATGTCTGAATAACTCTGTATTATCTTTATGTCTAGCGGTCGGGTCATGTTGAAGACATTTTGCTTTATTGGGTGTTTAAAGTGGATCCAAGCTCAATCAGTAAAATATCAAATAGACTTTAACATGTCATTTCAAAGCTTCTGCTCTATCTTTTGCAATCTGCCAGCTTGGGTATTGTGCCATAAAGGTCCTTGTCTAGGCTGTCCTTCTTGTATGGTGGCAATGCTTTGCCCCCATCTTCCGGTTGTGCTCCTGTGTTGTCGCCCTGTCACATGTGCTCCTGTGTTGTCGCCCTGTCACATGTGCGCCTGGGTTGTCACCCTGTCACATGTGCTCCTGTGCTGTCACCCTGTCACATGTGCTCCTGTGTTGTCACCCTGTCACATGTGCTCCTGTGTTGTCACCCTGTCACATGTGCTCCTGTGTTGTCACCCTGTCACATGTGCTCATGTGTTGTCACCCTGTCACATGTGCTCCTGTTTTGTCACCCTGTCACATGTGCTCCTGTGTTGTCACCCTGTCACATGTGCTCCTGTGCTGTCACGCTGTCACATGTGCTCCTGTGCTGTCACCCTGTCACATGTGCTCCTGTGTTGTCACCCTGTCACATGTGCTCCTGCAGAAGGACTACAAGCAGCTGTGCTGACACATACACCGGTGTGCTACATTATTGTCACAATCAGAATCCCTCCACACCGAACTGCATGATGCTGCAGCACCATGTGGTTTGTCACACACTGAACCACATGTATTAGCAGATGCATGGGGGTGCATTAACAATTAGTGACACCGCCGCATGTCTCCCAAAGGGTATTATGATCATGGCCACTGGTCGGTCATGTTGGGGGTGTAGTGTTCTATGTATAGAGTGTAATTTGAATTGTATTATGGTCATGTCCACTGGTCGGTCATGTTGGTTCTCCAGTGTTCTATGTATAGAGTGTAATTGAATTGTATTATGATCATGTCCAGTGGTCGGACATGTGTTTTATGTATAGAATGTATAAAGAAAGGGAGAGATGGGAGTGTGTATAAACAGTAATTTGGTCTGCCTGACCCAGAATAGATAGGAACAAAGAAAAACCTGGTGCCTATGGCACGGTTGGGACCCCTGTGGGTCTATTATAGACAGACCAATTGAGTATAAAAAAATATATAAATTTTATTATAGGTTTAAAAACATATGTAAAAACATGGTATCTGGTACCCAATTGTACAAGTGTACAGGGGGTCCCCGCCTTACGAACGCCCGACTTACGAACAACTCCTACTTACGAACGGGACGCTGCGGGGACCATCTGCCGTTCTGCGCATGCACGGCCAGACGGAGCCTCGGAAAACATCGGAAAATGCCGGAAATGTCCGTAATTTGCCGTTCTGCGCATGCGCGGCCATTCGACGGAACATCGGAAAACATCGGAAATTTCCGTAATTGCGGTTCTGCGCATGCGCAGCCTGACTTACGAACATTTCCGGCTTACAAACAAAGGGAAAGTCCCTAACATGTTCGTAAGTCGGGGACCCCGTGTATAAAGAAACCACTGTCCTGAGACTGGACGGACTAGTGATGATCAAATACAGGCGTAGACACCTTACATGTTGCGAACAAAACAGTCCTTCTTCAGAGGTTATTTAAGTCAGATGTGTACAGTTTTTCTACAATGCAAGAGAATGCAGATAGTACAACAGCAGGTCTTCACCAGAGCCTCTGATGGTGACGACGGACTTCGCTGCAGCTGACTCCAGGTCCCGGCCCTCAGGGCCTCAGAGGAAGCAGCAGTGCATGGCAACAAGGAATAGTCAGAAGGATAAACCAAGGGTCGGGGTAACAAGCAGGCAGGGATGGTCAGGAGAACACACCAAAGGTCAGGGTAACAAGCAGACAGGGATAGTCAGAACAAGCCAAAGTCGGTACATGGAATCAAACATAGAGTAAGACGCACACAGGGGAGCCTAAACACACTATTGTTCGGGCAAGGCTGGCTTGCAGTGCACGGTGTTAAATAGTGTTTCCTGTTAGAGGCTTGGGTGGAGCAATGCTGAGAGAAGATTACTTAAACATTTAGGTGTGAGAGTGTGGTCCCCAAGCTGATACACAGACCAGAGGTAAGCAGACAGACAAGGCATGAAACATTACTGCAGATTCATGACAGTCCAGTGGTCATGTTGGGGGTGTAGTGTTCTATGTAAAAAGTGTAATAGAATTTTATTATGATCATGCCCAGTGGTCATGATGTTGGAGGTGTAGTGTTCTATGTATAGAATTTAATAGAATTCGATTGGGATCATGTCCAGTGGTGGGTTATGTTGGGGGTGTAGGGTTCCATGTATAGAGTGTAATAGAATTGTATTATGATCATGTCCAGTGGTCGGGTCATGTTGTATCTCTAGTGTTTTATGTATAGAATGAATTGTATTATGATCAAGTCCAGTGGTCGGTCGTGTTGTATCTCTAGTGTTTTATGTATAGAATGAATTGTATTATGATCATGTCCAGTGGTCGGTCGTGTTGTATCTCTAGTGTTTTATGTATAGAATGAATTGTATTATGATCATGTCCAGTGGTCGGTCGTGTTGTATCTCTAGTGTTTTATGTATAGAATGAATTGTATTATGATCATGTCCAGTGGTCGGTCGTGTTGTATCTCTAGTGTTTTATGTATAGAATGAATTGTATTATGATCATGTCCAGTGGTCGGTCGTGTTGTATCTCTAGTGTTTTATGTATAGAATGAATTGTATTATGATCATGTCCAGTGGTCGGTCGTGTTGTATCTCTAGTGTTTTATGTATAGAATGAATTGTATTATGATCATGTCCAGTGGTCGGTCGTGTTGTATCTCTAGTGTTTTATGTATAGAATGAATTGTATTATGATCATGTCCAGTGGTCGGTCGTGTTGTATCTCTAGTGTTTTATGTATAGAATGAATTGTATTATGATCATGTCCAGTGGTCGGTCGTGTTGTATCTCTAGTGTTTTATGTATAGAATGAATTGTATTATGATCATGTCCAGTGGTCGGTCGTGTTGTATCTCTAGTGTTTTATGTATAGAATGAATTGTATTATGATCATGTCCAGTGGTCGGGTCATGTTGTATCTCTAGTGTTTTATGTATAGAATGAATTGTATTATGATCATGTCCAGTGGTCGGTCGTGTTGTATCTCTAGTGTTTTATGTATAGAATGAATTGTATTATGATCATGTCCAGTGGTCGGTCGTGTTGTATCTCTAGTGTTTTATGTATAGAATGAATTGTATTATGATCATGTCCAGTGGTCGGTCGTGTTGTATCTCTAGTGTTTTATGTATAGAATGAATTGTATTATGATCATGTCCAGTGGTCGGTCGTGTTGTATCTCTAGTGTTTTATGTATAGAATGAATTGTATTATGATCATGTCCAGTGGTCGGTCATGTTGTATCTCTAGTGTTTTATGTATAGAATGAATTGTATTATGATCATGTCCAGTGGTTGGGTCATGTTGTATCTCTAGTGTTTTATGTATAGAATGAATTATATTATGATCATGTCCAGTGGTCGGTCGTGTTGTATCTCTAGTGTTTTATGTATAGAATGAATTGTATTATGATCATTTCCAGTGGTCGGGTCATGTTGTATCTCTAGTGTTTTATGTATAGAATGAATTATATTATGATCATGTCCAGTGGTCGGGTCGTGTTGTATCTCTAGTGTTTTATGTATAGAATGAATTGTATTATGATCATTTCCAGTGGTCGGGTCATGTTGTATCTCTAGTGTTTTATGTATAGAATGAATTGTATTATGATCATGTCCAGTGGTCGGGTCATGTTGTATCTCTAGTGTTTTATGTATAGAATGAATTGTATTATGATCATGTCCAGTGGTCGGTCGTGTTGTATCTCTAGTGTTTTATGTATAGAATGAATTGTATTATGATCATGTCCAGTGGTCGGTCGTGTTGTATCTCTAGTGTTTTATGTATAGAATGAATTGTATTATGATCATGTCCAGTGGTCGGTCGTGTTGTATCTCTAGTGTTTTATGTATAGAATGAATTGTATTATGATCATGTCCAGTGGTCGGTCGTGTTGTATCTCTAGTGTTTTATGTATAGAATGAATTGTATTATGATCATGTCCAGTGGTCGGTCGTGTTGTATCTCTAGTGTTTTATGTATAGAATGAATTGTATTATGATCATGTCCAGTGGTCGGTCGTGTTGTATCTCTAGTGTTTTATGTATAGAATGAATTGTATTATGATCATTTCCAGTGGTCGGTCGTGTTGTATCTCTAGTGTTTTATGTATAGAATGAATTGTATTATGATCATGTCCAGTGGTCGGTCATGTTGTATCTCTAGTGTTTTATGTATAGAATGAATTGTATTATGATCATGTCCAGTGGTTGGGTCATGTTGTATCTCTAGTGTTTTATGTATAGAATGAATTATATTATGATCATGTCCAGTGGTCGGTCGTGTTGTATCTCTAGTGTTTTATGTATAGAATGAATTGTATTATGATCATTTCCAGTGGTCGGGTCATGTTGTATCTCTAGTGTTTTATGTATAGAATGAATTGTATTATGATCATTTCCAGTGGTCGGTCGTGTTGTATCTCTAGTGTTTTATGTATAGAATGAATTGTATTATGATCATGTCCAGTGGTCGGGTCATGTTGTATCTCTAGTGTTTTATGTATAGAATGAATTGTATTATGATCATTTCCAGTGGTCGGGTCATGTTGTATCTCTAGTGTTTTATGTATAGAATGAATTGTATTATGATCATGTCCAGTGGTCGGTCGTGTTGTATCTCTAGTGTTTTATGTATAGAATGAATTGTATTATGATCATGTCCAGTGGTCGGGTCATGTAAGTCTCAATGACGAATTGTAGACATAGCTTCATACCTTGTTTACAGTCATTCATAACAAGGTCTTATTGCCAGGAGTATAATTCTTCATGTAAATGGATTTAAGATTAATATTAATTAGAAATATCACAATGCATTAGCATGAAATGGGAGGTTAATTGTGAGTTTGACCCGAATGGTAAATTCAAACATCTACCTGTGATTTTCTTTTCAAGCCTTACACCTTTTGTGATACAATTTTGCACTGAATAGTTAAAAAGTTATTTGGCATGATGAGGAGTTAATATTCTGGAGCTCAGTGTCTTTGCACGTAATTTGAATGGTATCAATTCTGACACATGTAAATGGGGGAAGGAAATGAATCTTGTGAAATAATTCAGAGCTAATAACTATATTAATTTCTGGAATTATTCTTTGAAGATTCGAGACAGTCCTGGAGCCCAGTCTTCTTCGGCATCCTTATTTATCATTGTGGACTAAATAACAACTCTATGGAGATAATTTACAGCTGGATTAAAGAAAACCGGTGCAGAAATGGAGCTTTAATTGTTTTAAATGCAGCAAGAAATGTGGTTGTTATGGGTAATTGCCCTAATTTTTCTGTTACATACAGCCATCAATCAGATTTACACAGATTTCAGATGAAAGAATCTTTTTCCTTGCTGTACCATATTTCCTTTGTTATAATAAATGTACAAATTATGGATACTTACTTTAGTGGATGTAATTCGCTGCAATAGCCCAGAGCAAATAAGATAAGAACCAGTGCTCAGACTCAGTGCTGGGACAAGGTCATCCATCACCCAGGTCAAAGATCCCAAACTGCGCCCCCCCCCCCCCTCCTCATTCATGATGTTCAAGCTTAGGGGATCCTACACCCAGAAGTCACTCCCCTTCAAAATCACTACCGCTATCTCTACATCTGTCAGCCTTGTAACAGAAGGAAGGTGCCCCATCCCCACAGTAAACCAGTGCGCCCAGGGCAGCTGACCCTCCTGCCCACCCTCCTGTCCCAGCCCTGCTCAGACTAATGCTGGCCATACAGGGGAGCCCCCGCTGTCAGAGTAATATAGCCCAGCGGGAGAGATCCCTGCATCACACATTGTTGTGTGAATGGGGGGATCTGTCTTTTTTTCTTTTTCTTTTTTTTTCATTCTGCTGGTTGAACAAAAAATGTGTATGCCCTAAATAAGTGTAGTAATGTTCTCTGTGTCATTTGTTTGCCTTGTCATGATGGACTCCTATTGTAGCATCATGTTTGATCGATCCCCCCATGTCCATGTAACAAAACTTTTCACTGGTCCCTATTCGCCAACTTCTTGTTTCGGGTCACACAGCGTCCAATCCATGACTCACCATTTCTTCTGTGTTGCATCACAAATCTCCAGAAAAAATCTCCCAATGAAGGGGGGGGGGGGGGGCACAAACAAAAATTTAACCTTTTCCCCAATCTACCCAAACCTAAAAAACAGTCAATAACCCACTTGTTTCAGGTAAGTGACTCAGAAAGCACTAAAGTCAGAGAGGGTCAGCACGGCAGCCAGGTAAACTAGCATTTTCAGAAGAGGATCACAAATGGCAGCCCCCAGAGCTCTCTCGTGACAGGTTCACTTTAACCACTTAAGGACCGAGCCTCTTTCTGAGATTTGTTGTTTACAAGTTAAAAACATTTTTTTTTTGCTACAAAAATTACTTAGAACCCCCAAACACCCTAGAGAATAAAATGGCGGTCGTTGCAATACTTTATGTCACACCGTATTTGCGCAGCGGTCTTACAAGCGCACCTTTTTTGGAAAAAATACACTTTTTTGAGTTAAAAAATAAGACAACAGTCAAAGTTAGCCCAATATTTTTTTATATTGTGAAAGATAACGTTACGCCGAATAAATTGATACCCAACATGTCACGCTTCAAAACTGCGCCCGCTCGTGGAATGGCGACAAACTTTTACCCTTAATCTCCATGGGCGACGTTTAAAAAATTCTACAGGTTGCATGTTTTGAGTTACATAGGAGGTCCAGGGCTATAATTATTGCTCTCGCTCTACCGATCACGGCAATACCTCACATGTGTGGTTTGAACACCGTTTTCATATACGGGCGCTACTCACGTATGCGTTCGCTTCTGCACGTGAGCTCGGCGGGACAGTGCGCGTTTAAAAAATTATTTATTTATTTTCCTATATATTTAACTTTTATTTTAATTTTTTACACTGTTCTTTCAAAAAAAAAAAAAAAAATGTGTCACTTTTTATCCTATTACAAGGAATGTAAACCCTTGTAATAGAAAAAAAGCATGACAGGTCTTCGTAAATATGAGATCTGGAGTCAAAAAGACCTCAGATTTCATATTTACATTAAAATGCAATAAAAAAATATATAAATAAAAATTTTGGCATTTGAAAAAATGCAACAAAAAAAATGGCCCTTTAAGAGCTATGGGCGGAAGTGACGTTTTGACGTTGCTTCCGCCCTGCTATGGTATGGAGACGGGTGGGGGCCATCTTCCCCTCACTCGTCTCCAAACCCCCCCGCCGCTCTCCCGTGGCCTCTGCCGCTTACCGGCCCCGTCGGCAGCGGGAGGGGGAGGGCCCTCTCCCGCCGCCGATAAAAGTGATCTTGCGGTGAATCCGCTGCAGAGACCACTATTATCGGAAACCGGACCGCCGACTGAACAGGTGTTAGCTGCTGCCATAACAAAGAATTTCCCTCTTCAAACAGCCGACATATATCGGCGTGCGGCGGTCCGGAAGTGGTTAAATATAACCCACCCAAAGGTTTTCCTGAACATCGAGATATTTTTCTAGGGGGTTTAAATTTAGCCGGTGCTTAAGCTAACCTGCTAAGAAAATTATAAATCTGAAGAAAGCAAAATGGACTCTGGAGTAGCGGTGTGTGCAGTCAGCCAAGCCAAAATACACCATATCACCAAAAGTATTGGGACACCTGCCTGTACACGCACATGAACTTTAATTGCATCCCAGTCTTAGTCCGTAAGGTTCAATATTGAGTTGGCCACCCTTTCCAGCTATAACTTCAACTCTTCTGAGAAGGCTGTCCATAAGGTTTAGGAGTGTGTCTATGGGAATGTTTGACCATTCTTCCAGAAGCGCATTTGTGAAGTCAGGCACTGATGTTGGACAAGAAGGCCTGGCCCACAGTCTCCACTCTAAATCATCCCAAAGGTGTTCTATCAGGTTGGGGTCAGGACTCTGTGCAGGCCAGTCAAGTTTCTCCACCCCAAACTCGCTCATCCATGTCTTTATGGACCTTGCTTTGTGCACTGGTGGGCAGTCATGTTGGAACAGGAAGGGGCCATCCCCCAAACTGTTCCCACAAATTTGGGATCATGAAATTGTCCAAGATGTCTTGGTATGACTGACGCCTTAAGAGTTCCCTTCACTGGAACTTGGGAGTCAAACCCACCCCCTGAAAAATAACCCCACACCATAATCCCCCCTCCACCAAATGATTGGGACCAGTGCACAAATCAAGGTCCATAAAGACATGGATGAGCGAGTTTGGGGTGGAGGAACTTGACTGAGTTCTGAGCTCAACCCGATAGAACACCTTTGAGATGAATTAGAGCAGAGACTGTGAGCCACACCTTCTCGTCCAACATCAGTGCCTGACCTCACAAATGCGCTTCTGGAACAATGGTCAAACATTCCCATAGACCAGTGGTTCTCAAGCTTACTAGTGCCGTGACCCCTTGATAAAATTTCCCAAGTTGTGGGGACCCCTAACAGTAGAATTTTCATAACGTGGGTTGGCACAGAGAGGTGGCACTGATAAGTGGCACTGATGGGTGGCATTGATAGGCCACACTGATTAGGAGGCACTGATGATGAGGCACTGATGGCCACTGATTGGCAGCACTGAGCGGCACTGATAAGTGGCACTGGTGGGCATTAGATAGCAGTACTGATGGGCACTGATAGATAGCACTGGTGGGCATGGATTAGCAGCACTGGTTGGCACTTAGGGGACCGATGTCCCTCCAACAGAAGTCGGTTACTGGCTTTATTCTTTTCTTCATGCTGACATTGTGAATAATAAAAAAAAAAACAGCTGGGCGGACACAGGCTCCAGGGACAGCCCTGCTGGGTGTCTGCGAAAAGGCTGGGAGAGTGCTGCGGGCTTCAGGAACAGCCCAGGATTCGGTGACCCCTGTAAAATCGTCATTTGACCCCCGAGGGGGTCCCGACCCCCAGGTTGAGAACCACTGCCATAGACACACTCCTAAACCTTGTGGACAGCCTTCCCAGAAGAGTTGAAGCTGTTATAGCTGAAAAGGGTGGGCCAACTCAATATTGAACCCTACGGACTAAGACTGGGACGCCATTAAAGTTCATGTGCGTGTAAAGACAGGTGTCCCAATACTTTTGGTGATATGGTGTATTTTGGCTTGGCTGACTGCACACACCGCTACTCCAGAGTCCATTTTGCTTTCTTCAGATTTATAATTTTCTTAGCAGTTGGATGTAGAGGTTAGCTTAAGCACCGGCTAAATTTGAGCCCCCTAGATAAATCTCTCGATGTTCGGGAAAACACTAGGCTGGCGGAAAAACCCAGATTGGAAACACAATTGAAAATAATCTTTAAAAGCGGGAGCACAGTTTGATGCAGCTTCACGGGAAGATTGAAAAATTAAACAGCAAATCTCTGCTTCCCAAAGATATTGGAAGGGATTCTGCTGAGAAAAGATAGACTAAAAAAATCCTTTTATCCATGTATATATATATATATATATATACACACGGGCCGTATTTATCTGACTTACCCACATCAGTGCAAAGGTATACTTGAAGCACAATTTCAGCCTTTTCCAAAAAAAATTCTCTGTTAAAGCAGTATTAAACCCAAAAGCAAACATTTATTATATTGCAGCTTACCAATTCTTACTGTAGATGTGGTGGCTGCATTAGTTTTCTTTTTTATGCTTTCTTTCTTCTATTTTCATCTCGTGATCCTGCCAGTAAATTTTTTGTTTTTTTCAAAAGCACAAGCTTTCCAGTAGATTAAAAAACACTGGGTGTTCTACAGAGAGCAGTGATGTGCCGTCTTTTCTCTCCCAGCAAAGTAGGGAGTAAAAGCCGGCACACTGCTTAGTAAAAACAGTACACACAGTAAACATTGTTAGGCACACATTTAACCCCTTGATTGCACCTAAATGTTAACCCCTTCCCAGCAATGATTCATGGCCGAGACCCTCTGATCGGCTGTGTCCAATCACAGCCCAGAGCCTTCTGTGGGCAATCAACAATCGATCTCTGTTTCTTATCCCTGCAAAGCAGACCACCCCCCCTACAAATCCACCCCCCTACTGAAATTCCCTCCTTCCCAGAACAAATCTTTGGCCCTATTCCCTCTCCAGCTAAAATACTCTCTCCCCATAGGCCCCCAGCACAAATCCCCCCACCCCCAAAAAAAATTCCCCCTCCTAGTACAAATCTTCTACCCCTCAAATGTCCTCTATAAGAACAATTCCTCTCCCCCCCCCTATCCACCCCAAATCCCCCTCAGCACAAATTCCCCTCCCCCAATTCCCCATCCTGGCACAAATCCACCCCCCCCTAAAAAAAAATCCCTTCCTAGCACAAATCCCTTCCCCCCCTCTACCATATAACCTTTTCTAGCACAAACACCACCCAAATCCCCCCTTCTAGCACAAATCCTGTCCCCTTCTCCCAACACAAATCCCCCCCCCCAAATCATCACTCCTAGCACACCTCCCCAAAATTCACCTCTTACCCCATGCCCCCCCCAATTTTCTCCTTCCAACACAAATCCCCCCCCCCAATCTCCTTGTGGTGCCCCTCCACCTCTCATGACACCACTGTGCCCAGGGCAGCCGTCCCTTCTGCCCATCCCTTGTCCCAGCCCTACTCACCTCCCGATGCTGCAGCTGTCCCCCGCCGGCTCTAAACCCTAGAACTGAGTGATCACATGACCACTCCACTTCACTGAGCAGAGAGCGGTCACTCAGTCACTAGCTCTGTGCTCTGCCCCTCCTGTGCTCACTGGAGCACCGGGCTGTGGAGGGGTCTGAGTGACTGAGTGATCACATGACCACTCCACTTCACTGAGCAGAGAGCGGTCACTCAGTCACTAGCTCTGTGCTCTGCCCCTCCAGTGCTCACTGGAGCGCCGGGCTGTGGAGGGGTCTGAGTGATCACATGACCACTCCACTTCACTGAGCAGAGAGCGGTCACTCAGTCACTAGCTCTGCCCCTCCAGTGCTCACTGGAGCGCTGGGCTGTGGAAGGGGCAGGAGCGGCTGGCTCAGGCTCTCCGCGGCTTGCCAAAAGGCTGAGCCAGCTGCCGCTCTGGCATTTGGGTGGAACCTGACATTATTGTCGGGATACATTTAGAGACTGGACCGGCTCTGTGATGTCAGCCGTCAGTGGATTTTAGCCTGCTGTCAGCTGATTCTGGGTCACAGGAGAGCAAACAAAAAAATAAAAAAAAACTTTGGCCATTCTTCTCTTTTAAGTGAAGTTGTTTCTTTCCAATTTCAAAGAATAACTTTTACAGTGTAAAAAAGAGCATCGTTTTTTTTTTTTTGACAGGCCGAAATTAATAAATCCCAACAAACAGACCTTAGTAGTACAACTCTCTATAGTTCAAAAAGTGCAGACAGCATCTGCCTTGACAATAACTATTTTTTGCAGACAGAAGAGGGCAGTGTGAGGATATTTATGAAAGACGCAGGAAAAAGTACCAAATATGTTAATAACGTTTTTCTAGGTGAAAATTATACTTGGATGTGCTGTATTTATTCTGGATAACGTTCTGAAATGTAGAATTCTGCCTCGGCTTCTCCTGCTGTTTTGCTGTTTTACAGGGAAAACATAATGCGGTCTGATTTCGCTTTCAGCAGGTGCGGCGTTTTGGTAATCTCACAAGCTATGAATTATGAAAATTGCTTTAAAGCTAAAGAAGAACTCCGCTCTGCATAGTTTTGCAAGAATGGCCGGTTTCTAAGAATAAAATCTTAACACTTTGGTCTCAGTTTCCGAAGTTGGGCGGCAATATGCACATTCGCCCTGCTTTAGGCCTCATTCGCACGGGCATTCCGCGCTGTCTGGTATGGATGGAGGAATCAATCTTCTCTTATTCTGCCCGCGAGCTGACTAAGACAAATCTACAGGGTGCATGGGTACCTTTGCAAAGGCTGAAGATTTCTGCCCTATTTTTTTTTTTTTTACTATGGCTGATTTTCTTTCAGATAAAAGCGGTCTCAAGGGCGGATTCGACGCAAAATCGCTTTTAGAAGTGGCGGGAGGGGGGGGCGATTCTTGGTCATTCCTGGGCTTACCTAAAGGATCGGTAAAGCCTGGGAGCGATCCGATGCGGCTGTTAGCTGGGCATGGAGAAAAGTGAGGCAAAGCTGGCCGCCACTCATCTCTATGTTCTTGGAGGACTGGAGGGACGTCTGATGTCACTTCCTGTTCTCGAGCCATAGTAAATCTTTATTAAATTTTTTTGAACCGCTTTCTGGTTCTGTTATACTGACTGGGCGTCATTTGACGTCTTCCAGGACAACATGCGGGGGCACGCAGCGCGGCGATCGGAGGTGCTGTGTGTCAGTCTGACACGTCGCATCTCCGAACGTGGTATGGAGCCTCTAACGGAGGCTCCATACCATGTGATCAGCTGTGACCAATCACAGCTGATCATCGCGTGAACCAGGAAGTGCCGGTAAACGGAAGTGATCGGCGGCTCTCCCTGTCAGAGGGGGGGGGGGGTCTGTGCTGATAATCAGTACATTGATTATCAGCACAGCCCCATCAGATGTGCCACCCCAGCTACCAAAAGGGTGCCCATCAGCCACCAGTCAGTGCCCCATCAGAAACAGATGTAGGTGCCCATATCAGTGCCAATCGTGCCCATATCAGTGCCAGTCGGTGCCCATATAAGTGCCAATCGGTGCCCATATCAGTGCCAATCAGTGCCCATCACAGTGTCAATCAGTGTACACCAGAGTGCCAATCAGTGCCCAGCAGTAGCACCAGTCAGTATCTCATCAGTACCTCATCATCAGTGGTGCCCATCAGTGCCACCAGTCAGTGCCTATCAGTGCTGCCTGTCAGTGCCCATCACAGCCGCCTGTCAGTGCCCATCACAGCTGCTTGTCAGTGCCCATCAGTGCCACCTATCAGTGCCCATCAGTGCTTCATATCAGTGCCGCCTGTTTGTGCCCATCAGTGCTGCATAATAGTGCCCATCAATTTTACATATCAGTGCCTCCTCATCAGTGCCACCTTATCAGTGCCAACTCATCAGTGCCCATCAGTGCCGCCTCATCAGTGCCCATCAGTGAAGGAGAAAATAAAATTTTAAAAACGAAACAAAGAAATACAAATAAAATAAAAAACAGAGGTGATCAAATACCACCAAAAGAAAGCTCTATTTGTGGGAAGAAAATGATAAAAATGTAGTTTATGTACAGTGTTGTATGACCGCGCAATTGTCATTCAAGGTGTGACAGCGCTGAAAGCTGAAAATTGTCCTGGGCAGGAAGGGGGTAAAAGTGCCCGGTATTGAAGTGGTTAAGCAAGAGTTAAAAACATTTTTTTTCCTCTCAATAAAGAGGACCTGTCTTCCTTATTTCTATTACTAGGGATGTTTACATTCCTTGTAATAGGAATAAAAGTGATCAAAAAATAAATAAAGGGACAGTGTAAACATAAAAAGCAAAATTAATAAGAG
This sequence comes from Rana muscosa, assembly GCA_029206835.1. Classification (NCBI taxonomy): domain Eukaryota; kingdom Metazoa; phylum Chordata; class Amphibia; order Anura; family Ranidae; genus Rana; species Rana muscosa. The sequence continues at coordinate 1,077,528,762 of CM055117.1, forward strand.
GAATAAAATCCCCAGTCCCTCCGAGCCGAAGTCACGCAAGCAGGGCTTTTTTTCTCAGACAATAGGTGCAGGAACTACCCCTTTCCAAGTCACCCCTTTTCTCCGCCCCCTACCCACCTCCGAGCACTGTCCCTTGGTTCCATCCCCTACCCACCTCCCAGTACCGCCCCTTTTAGACAATACAAAACCAAGTATCATTTTGTGGTGCTATGGAATTTGTATGGAATTTGGTAATGATATCAAGAAAAGCAGTAAAATAGTTCCCCTGCAGCCAGCAACAATAGATCCCTCTAACAGCAATGGACCACCCACAACAAAATTTCCCCCCCAGCAACAATAGACTCCCGGCAGCATCAACAGATCTCCGCACAGCCAGCATAGACTCTCCGACAGCCATCAACAATAGATCTCTCCCCCCAACAGTAGATCTCTTTCAGCAACAACTGACCTCCCAGCAACATAAGACCCACCCCCAGCAACAGTAGGTCCCCCACCAGCAACAATAGACCTCCTCAGCAACAATAGATCCCCTCCAGCTAGAACAGATCCCCAAGCAGTGAGCATCAATACCCTGCAGCACACCCCAACACCCCTTGCCATTACATACAGTCAGTCCAGGAGGTGCCGGATCTACATTCCCCCGCGTTCCCGCTGAAAAAAAGCCCTGCACGTAAGCATATGTAAACAGTGTTTAAACCACACATGTGAGGCATCCCTACAATCGTTAGAGCAAGAGCAATAATTCTAGTGCTAGACCTCCTCTGTAATTCTAAACTAGTATCCTGTAAAAAAAAAATTAAGTGTTGCCTATGGAGGTTTTTAGGTATCGTAGTTTGTCGCCATTCGACGAGTGTGCGCAGTTTTAAATCGTGACATGTTAGGTATCTATTTACTCGGCGTAACAACATCTTTTACAATATATTAAAATAATTGGGGTAAATATTGTGTTTTTTTTATTCATTAAAGTGTTTGTTTGTTTTTTATTCATTAAAGTGTTTTTTTTTTTTTTTATTGCGTTTGAAAGACCGCTGCGCAAATACTGTGTGGCATGGAATATAGCAATATTTTATTCTCTAGGGTTTCTGCTAATATAGATAGATAGATAGATAGATAGATAGATAGATAGATAGATAGATAGATAGATAGATAATGTATGGGGGCTCTGAGTAATTTTCTAGCAAAAAATACTGATTTAGACTTTTAAACAAAAAGTTCCAGAAAAGGCCTCTTCTTCAATTGGTTAAAACAGAGAATACCACAATTGGCCACTAGATGGCTCTAAGTATCATAGGAAGTTCCTATAGTACTTAGTGACAACTAGTGGCCAAAGGCAGTATTTGTTCAAGCATTCGACCCGCACAGGAAATAGTCTGATAACATTCATTTTTTGTCCCTTTTCATTTGCAAAGAACCAATGTGCAAGCACTTTCACTGGACTAAATGCTATGTGAATTTTATATACATATACCCCATGATAAAAAAATAAAAAATTCTCCCTGGAAGGCAACAATGTTTTTCTCACTGCCACAGTTTTTTGGGTTATTACTATAATTTTTTTATATGTGTGTGTGTGTGTGTGTGTATATGTAGCGGGTGGTTACATTTAGGGGGAAGCATCTGAGTGGTAGCTAGGCTCAGATGCACTAATTGTTAGGTCTCATGGACCATTTCTGTCCCTGGGAGATGGTACTGGTGTGTAGTTCCCTGGGGCCTATAGGTGGCGCTGTTGGTTGTACAAGGTTGTGTCCTTTTTGTCCCCGGCAGCAGTACGGTGGGGCGGGGAACCTGCTGTGCCTGTCGGGAGAGGATATAAAAGGGGGCGGCCATCTTCCAGTGGTGGTCGGTTCCGCGCTCAGGCACCTTAGGCCTGGGTGCGTGTGTGTTGCCTCCGGGTGCCCTAGGTGAAAGCCAACACTTGTTTTACCTTCAGGCCTGTGTTCTGGATGGAGCCTCCGCTTGTCCTTGAGTATAACTGCCAGTAATAGAGCCCCAGGCCTCGTACACACGAACGAGTTTCTCGGCAAAAACCAGCAAGAAACTTGCTGGCAGAGATTTTTTGCCGAGAAATTTGTTCGTGTGTATGGTTTCTCGTCAAGAAAACCGACAAGTAATCTCGACGAGAAAATAGAGAACCTGCTCTCTATTTTCTTGTCGAGATTCTCGTCAGCCTGTTTCTCGACGAGAAAAGTGAGTGTGTGTACACTTACCTGTCCTCCGGGAAGCCTGCGCATGTTCGAAATGAATTCGACGCATGCGCGGCAGCTTCCTAGGCATAGATAGGGTATACCAAGATGGCGGCGACGGCATCGAATGTGACGAGCGCATGCTCGTCGTAGTCGATGACGTCACCGCGTACGCTCCATTCAAAGAACAGCGGGTTCTTTGAATCGAGCGTGTGTACACTCGGCCGGGACAATTTTCTTGTCCAAGAATCTCGTCGAAAAAAACGACATGTTTTTTTCGACGAGAATCTCGGCCGTGTGTACGAGGCTTTACACCATAAAAAGTCCAACACTCCTTTATTCTTCTTGACAAGTGAACAGCATCAGTTGAACTTTTAAATGAACAAACAGGGTGTGGATACGAGTAGGTCCAGGAACAGTGAACTCTCCTATTCCTTCTAGTGCAAATAGGCTTGGCGCACAGTCTCTGCCACCGACCGTGAGATTGGTCGCTGCCACCGACCGGGTGAACTGTTGAGGCCCCTGCCACAGGCCTAATAGCAGGTCTCTGCCACTGACCTGGGTTGATTAGATGGACCGCTGCCACCGGTCATAGAACATGAATTACCTTCTCTGATGAATTGGCTCCTGTTTGGGAAAGACATCCATCTGGACGGTCTCCAGAGGTCCACCTGGCACTGGCAACATGCTGTACCAGCTCTTCGGGAGGATCCCCTCTCTGGTCCCTTACGCCCTGGATTCAGGCGCCCAACACCCGGGGCACCTTAGGACGATCCCTCCCTCGCGGGACCCAGTGGAAGGTACTGGGCCCCAGGCCTCCGGATGAGTACCTCACCCCAGACCGAAGGTGTCTGGGATGGAACACAAACTCCACGTGTACAGGCCAAGGGCGCCTGAACACCGACCTCGGACAGCAGCCCTCAGGCTAAGGCCCCATGCACACGAGACGCTGTTATTTGCTGTTGAACGCGCGTTCAGAGGCAGTTGGACGCTTTTTTCAACTGCTCCTGAACCCATTCAATGTTATCCTATGTGTCCATGCACACACTCTTGTTTTTTGGCGTTTACAAGCAGTTGCGTTTAACCTCGTTTTTCCAGAAGCAAAAAAATGGGTTCAGACGCAAAAGTTTTCCACGTTTCAGACGCTAAACGCTGCTAAACGCGGCTAAACGCGGTACCGGCGTTTTGCCGCGTTTGCGTTTATAAGCGTTTTTAAAGGTGACCTATTTTTTAACATTAGAAATCTCAAAAATGATGGCAAATGATGAAAAACTATTAAAAAATATAAAAGAAAACTGTAATTGCTTGCATTGCATTGTGGACAATCCACAACTTGTGGCAGGTAACGTGGCAAGTGGACAATCAACAACTTGTGGCAGGTGACGTGGCCAGGTGACATGGCAGGTGACGTGGCAAGTGGACAATTCACAACTTGTGGCAGGTGACGTGGCCAGGTGACGTGGCACGTGATGTGGCCAGGTGATGTGGCAAGTGGACAATCCACAACTTGTGGCAGGTGACGTGGCCAGGTGACGTGGCAGGTAACGTGGCCAGGTGACATGGCAGGTAACATGGCCAGGTGACGTGGCCAGGTAACGTGGCAAGTGGGCAATCCACAACTTGTGGCAGGTGACGTGGCCAGGTGACGTGGCAAGTGGACAATCCACAACTTGTGGCAGGTGACGTGGCCAGGTGACGTGGCAGGTGGCATGGCAAGTGGACAATTCACAACTTGTGGCAGGTGATGTGGCCAGGTGACGTGGCACATGATGTGGCCAGGTGACGTGGCAAGTGGACAATTCACAACTTGTGGCAGGTGATGTGGCCAGGTGACGGGGCCAGGTGACGTGGCAGGTGGACAATCCACAACTTGTGGCAGGTGACGTGGCCAGGTGACGTGGCACGTGATGTGGCCAGGTGACGTGGCAAGTGGACAATCCACAACTTGTGGCAGGTGACGTGGCCAAATGACGGGGCCAGGTGACGTGGCAGGTGACGTGGCAAGTGGACAATCCACAACTTGTGGCAGGTGACGTGGCCAGGTGACGTGACAGGTCACGTGGCCAGGTGACGTGGCAGGTAACATGACCAGGTGACGTGGCAAGTGGACAATCCACAACTTGTGGCAGGTGACGTGGCCAGGTGATGTGGCAGGTGACGTGGCAAGTGGACAATTCACAACTTGTGGCAGGTGACGTGGCCAGGTAACGTGGCACGTGATGTGGCCAGGTGACGTGGAAAGTGGACAATCCACAACTTGTGGCAGGTGACGTGGCAGGTAACGTGGCCAGGTGACGTGGCAGGTAACATGGCCAGGTGACGTGGCCAGGTGACGTGGCAAGTGGACAATCCACAACTTGTGGCAGGTGATGTGGCCAGGTGACGTGGCAGGTGACGTGGCAAGTGAACAATTCACAACTTGTGGCAGGTGACGTGGCCAGGTGACGTGGCACGTGATGTGGCCAGGTGACGTGGCAAGTGGACAATCCACAACTTGTGGCAGGTGACGTGGCCAGGTGACGTGGCAGGTGACGTGGCCAGGTGACGTGGCAAGTGGACAATCCACAACTTGTGCCAGGTGACGTGGCTAGGTGACGTGGCAGGTGACGTGGCCAGGTGACGTGGCAAGTGGACAATCCACAACTTGTGGCAGGTGATGTGGCAAGTGACACGCTAAATACAAGTACACTGCTGCTCTCTCAGCTGCTGCTACTCACTCTGGTCTCACAAACTGGCTGAAATGGTTAAAATGTACTGTTTTTTGAGCTTAGGGAGGGTCTATGATGAAACGCTTATAAACGCAAACGCGGTAAAACGCCGCTAAACGCGGCTGCAAACGCGGCAAAACGTGCGTTTTTAAACGCCGGTTTCAGCGTTTAAAAACGTGTGTTCAGCAGAGTTTGCACCTGCGTCTCGTGTGCATGGGGCCTAAAGGTGCCTGGGACTCGGACCTCGTGGTGAAGATGTCCGCCCCCTTTATACCCTCTCCCAGCAAGCACAGCGGGTTCCCCGCTCCACAGTACAGCTGCTGTGAGAGATCAAAAAGGGTACGGCACTGCAGTGGTGGTTCAACACCGGCCCAAAGCGACAACGCCACCTACTGGGCCGCAGGGAACTAAACACCACCAATGTCTTCACACGAATAAAAACACAGCCCTACCCTACCACCCAGTGCTACCTTTAAATAGTACATACCCGCTACAATAGCATAATACAATATTCACAAACCAGTGACCAGAATACGTTTATGATACAAAAATGTAATCACAAATAAGCAATTCATAATCATCATGAATTTAATAACACATGATTAGTTAGGGAACATAATTAATGACATACAAACATAATAATAAATACATCAGCGTATAATAAATGATAAATACATGATCAACATGTGTAAAAATTGATATATAATGATACGGGCTAGTATAGAGCATCCAAGGATGTGTACTCTACGCGTTTCATGGCCGCTTGCCACTCGTCAGGAGTTGGGATGCTTTCTAGGATTAAATAAATATGAAGATTTGTTATGGTATTTTCTGGGGATCCACTATTCCCCATAGACAAACCCAAAAAGGTAAGAAAAAAAGGAAATGAAGGAATAAGAAAAAAAGGTATCAATATACCTTGCCCGATAGCCCATATGCTATAGCCATGGTTGGGGAGATGTATGGAGAGGTAGTCCCGCGTATAAAGTCCCCCCCCCCCCGGGGTTGGGCGGGAGATCCACTGAACAAGATATGCGGGCGGCCATGGGGGGCGGACCCATCAATCGCTGCGAATCACCACGCCGGGGGATGGTGCTTGTGTGGTAGTTAGACGTTTCTGTATGAAGATGAAGAAAAGATTGGAAATGGAATTATAAATGTAAAAGTTTGAAAATATCTATATATATATATATTTTGTATATGCACATTGGATTTTTGGTATAACACTGCGCTTATTTTGTATCATTACTATTACGTGCCGCCATCTTTGATTCAGAGGTGGCTGTCACTTCCTGCTTTTTAAAAACTCTATCTGACTTACAGCAGCTTCTAATGCACACTGTGAGAATCTCAGTGTGCAGTGAAATCAGGATAAGCCATTTCAGTCTAGGAGAGGAACCTGTACAGCTGTGCAAGACTGAAGGGAAGGCCGGAGGTCAGATTTAATTCCCTTATATCATTAAAAAAAAATTTTTTCTAAAAAACCCATCTGATTTCTCATTGCGGGAGTGTCACCCATTGCTGTTATTCATTCGTTCTTTGAGGGATTTCATTCCCCTCCATGCAAAAGTGTTTGATGTTCATCCAATACAGAATGTACCTGCTGTTCATCCATGTGGCAGAGGCAGCTGTGCATTGATCCTCCCATGATCCTCTCTTTCCTGCCAATACAAACCAACATGGAGCCATCTCTGGCTGGACCGTCCCCGAGGCCAGGACAAGACAAGGATAAATATTTGGCCAATTACTCCTTAATCCTTCGGAATACAAACCACATCCCGAAATCCGACTTGCGACTTGTGCGTCCGAAGCTTGATGTTTTCATTAAAGGGTATGTACACCCTGACAATGAACTGCTCTTATTTCTTCCATTTCAGTCTATTAAATAGAATATGGATTGCATTTGATCTGTTCTGTAAGGTTTGGATCACACCTACAGATGCGACTCTGCACTTCCGTGTGTTTTTAGCATGTTCCCGAGCATTGGGTGTAGGGTGGCCCAAGTAGAACCTTCATTTCCCCCCATGCAAGAATCCATGAATGGTCCCCTGACCACAGGGGCCCTTTCCATATGTCCTGGAGGCCCTTCCCTCTGAGCCCGCGGCCATTCCTTTCAGACCCGGGGGCCCTTGCCACTGTTTCCAGGGCCCTTTACTCCCATCAGGGCCATTTATAAGCACTCGTTCACATTGCTGCAACTTGTCATGCGACTTGGACATATGAAGTTGCATGCCATGTCAAAACACATTTATTTCAATGGGTGCCATCTTAATCAACGTGACTTAAAGGTTCCCACACTACTTTTCTGTGACTTTGGTGCGATTTCAGTGCTATAGACTGCAATGTTATATCACAAAAGTCACAAGGAAATCGCTAATTCCTGCTGTCTTGGGGCCCTCCAGAATGCCAGGGCCTGATTGCAAGTGCAACCCCCCCACTGATCCTGCCATTGATCCTGCCACTGATCCTGCCATTGATCCTCCCACTGATCCTGCCATTGATCTTCGCCCCGATTCTGTTATTGAGTCTCCCACTGAGTTTGCCATTGATCCTCCCACTGATCCTGCCATTGATCCTCCCACTGATCCTGGCATTGATCCTCCCACTGATCCTGCCATTGATCCTCCCACTGATCCTGCCATTAATCCTCCCACTGATCCTGCCATTGATCTTTGCCCCGATTCTGTTATTGATTCTCGCACTGATTTTGCCACTGATCCTCCCACTGATCCTGCCATTGATCCTCCCACTTATCCTGCCATTGATCCTCCCACTTATCCTGCCACTGATCCTCCCATTGATCCTCCCACTGATCCTGCCATTGATCTTTGCCCTGATTCTGTTATTGATTCTCCCACTGATCCTGCCCATGATCCTCCCATTGATCCTCCCATTGATCCTCCCACTGATCCTCCCACTGATCCTGCCACTGATCCTGCCATTGATCCTGCCACTGATCCTCCCACTGATCCTCCCACTGATCCTGCCATTGATCCTCCCACTTATCCTGCCACTGATCCTCCCACTGATCCTGCCATTGATCCTGCCATTGATCTTTGCCCCGATTCTGTTATTGATTCTCCCACTGATCCTGCCATTGATCCTCCCATTGATCCTCCCACTGATCCTGCCATTGATCTTTGCCCCGATTCTGTTATTGATTCTCCCACTGATCCTGCCATTGATCCTCCCATTGATCCTCCCATTGATCCTCCCACTGATCCTCCCACTGATCCTCCCACTGATCCTGCCACTGATCCTGCCATTGATCCTGCCACTGATCCTCCCACTGATCCTGCCATTGATCCTGCCACTGATCCTCCCACTGATCCTCCCACTGATCCTCCCATTGATCCTGCCATTGATCTTCGCCCCGATTCTGTTATTGATCCTCCCACTGATTTTGCCATCAATCCTCCCACTGATCCTGCCATTGATCCTCTTACTGATCCTGCCATTGACCCTCCCACTGATCCTAACACTGATCCTGCCATTGATCCTCCCACTGATCCTGCCACTGATCCTCCCACTGATCCTGCCATTGATCCTCCCACTGATCCTGCCATTGATCCTCCCACTGATCCTCCCATTGATCCTCCCACTGATCCTCCCATTGATCCTCCCACTGATCCTCCCATTGATCCTAATACTGGTCCTGCCATTGATTCTGTTATTGATCATTCTGCCATCAGGCCTCCGACTGATCCTGCCATTGATCCTCCCACTAATCCCTTTAATCCTAACACTGATCCTGCCATTGATTATTCCACTGATATTGACATGAATCCTTCCACTGATCCTGACATTGATGCTCCCACTGATCTTGCCATTGATCCTAACACTGATCCTCCCATTGATCCTCCTATTAATCCTCCCACTTATTCTGTTATTGATCCTCCCACTGATTCTGCCATTGGTCTTCTCACTGAACAGTGCCTCCCACTGCAGTGCTGCCAGCTTCTCCTCCTCTTTCTCCGTCTGGCTGCACTGCAGGGGGATTGGTTCTAGCATATGTGCCCCTTTTATCTGCTGTCCGGGCCCCCCTGTGTGCCCCTTCCCCCCACAGTGCTGCTGGCTTTTCTCCTTGCCTTTTCCACCACCAGCTGGTGCGGGCACACAGAGGGATGTTTCAGGATGGAGGGGGGGGGGGAAAGGCTGGTAAATGTGTCATTTACTGGCCCATTACTTTCCTGAATAAACACAGTGAGTGATTGATACCAATCACTCCTGTGTCCATTCATCACAGCAGCATAGTAAACAGTGTTTATTATGCTTCGGCTTGTGAATGATTAGGAAGCCTTAGAGCATTTATTATTCATTCACCTGTGCAGATGAGGCTGTAGAGAAAGGGACTGATAAATCTACTGTATGTCCTTACTTTCGGCCTGGGGGGAGGCCCTGTCTGTTAGGCATGATTTCCAACAGCAGCCCTGCTCCCACTGCTTGCATCAGGACTGAGGGGTCTCGATTTAGGTTGCTGTGGTGTTTCAGAAAGCTATGTACAACACCCTGCCATCCCCTTCCACCAGCCATAATCTGCTTGTGTTGCATAGAGAAGTACAGAGGCCCAGGGTCTAAAATAAGGTGTGAAATGAAAACAGAAAGGTCATATTTAATCATTTCATTAGCATGCTGATCAGAAGGGAAAGCAGGACCCAGCGAAAGGAAAAACATAAGCAGATTATAGTTCAGCTTTAAGCCCTTTAGTGTCATTTGCACATATTGCGGCCAGGTCTTCCCTCTCAGGATCCCTGGCATCACTGCTCTCTCTATCATCCAGTTAGTCAGCTTAATACATTGTTTTTAAATGATGAGCCATACATTGTCCTATTATTTTCCCTTTTATTCCAGCGCGAGCCATTAAATGGAGATACGCACCTTCAATTGCCTCCATTGCTTCTCCTCCAATCTTGCAGCGGCTGCAGTAAAACTCCCATATAGAGGGTGAGGGAGGGGGTTCTGTGTCGGACGGACAAGAAGAATGGACGAGGAACGGTCTCTTCCTTCTCTACGCTCCGTCTAAACCTCGCCGAGTGTTTTATTTCATAGCGAGAAATTTAACACTTATACGGAGCAATATACTGTATATCCACTTCCCTACTGTGCACGAAAACCCCCTTCCTGCCCAGGCCATTTTTCAGCTTTCAGCGCTGTCACACTTTGAATGACAATTGCGCGGTCGTGCGACGTGGCTCCCAAACGAAATTTGCGTCCTTTTTTTCCCACAAATAGAGCTTTCTTTTGGTGGTATTTGATCACCTCTGCGGTTTTTATTTTTTGTGCTATAAACAAAAGAAGAGCGTCCAGTTTGGAAAAAAAAACACTATTTTTTACTTTTTGCTATAATAAATACCCATTTTTTTTTTTTTTTAATAAAATTTTCCTCAGTTTAGGCCGATACGTATTCTTCTACATATTTTTGGTAAAAAAAAAAATCGCAATAAGCGCGTATTGATTGGTTCGCGCAAAAGTTATAGCGTGTACAAAATAGGGTATAGATTTATAGCATTTTTATTTTTTTATTTTTTTATTAGTAATGGCGGCGATCTGCAATTTTTTATTGTGACTGCGATATTGCGGCGGACACATCGGACACTTTTGACACATTTTTGGGACCATTCACGTTTATACAGCGATCCCTGCTATAAAAATGCATTGATTACTGTATAAATGTGATTGGCAGGGAAGGGGTTAACCACTAGGGGGCGGGAAGGGGTTAAATATGTTCCCTCAATGTGTTCTTACTGTGGGGGGAGGGGACTGACTGGGGGAGGTGACCGATGGTTGTCCCTATGTACAAGGGACACACCATCGGTCCCCTCTCCCTCACAGGACGTGGATCTCTGTGTTTACACACAGAGACCCACTTTCCTGCTCGTTTCCCGGGCAATCGCGGGTGCCCGGCGGCAATCGCGGCCGCCGGGCACGCGCACCGCTGGCTTCAAGCGCGCGCCTCCTAGCTCGTTTTAAAGGGAGGACGTCATATGACGTCCTCCCAGAACGAGAGTATCCTCCGCCCGCCGTCAATTGACAGTGGGCGGGGGACAAGTGGATATACTCGAGTATAAGCCGACCCGAATATAAGCCGAGGCACCTAAATTTACCACAAAAAAACTGGGAAAACGTATTGACTCGAGTATAAGCCTAGGGTGTCCATCTGCATGCCTCACTGTGTCCATGCCTCACTGTGCCCATGCCTCGCTGTGCCCATGACTAGACTGACGTTTAACATGGGAGTCTATGGAAGGGGAGCCCGGCTTTGAAAAATCGTTGCTCCCCGCCCGTAGGTCCCCCAGACAACAAACTGTGCACACTTGTAGAGGAGACATGGGGCTACATGTGTGCCACGTTTCGGGTCCAGGAGACCTACGACCAGCCGGTACCGGGTCCCCAAAATCACCAAATAAATTACCATTTAACATGGGAGTCTATGGAAGGGGTGCCCAGCTTTAAAAAATCGTTGCTCCCCGGCCGTACATCTGTCAATGTAAACAGATAGATCCCCGTTCTTACAGGGGATGAGAGAGAGATCTGCTATTCCTAGTGATAGGAACAACGATCTGTCTCCTCCTCCAGTTAGTCCCATCCAGGGCAGCCATCAGGAATTTTGGGGCCCCTTACACAGCTTCAGGCATGGGCCCCCTGGAGCCGAGGAGAACCGGGGGGGGGGGGTGCTGCCGCCGCGAATTGAGAGGCGGGGGGGGGGGGGGCTGCAGCAAATTGAGAAGTGGGGGGGGGTGCCACGGATTGAGAAGCAGGGGGTTCGGGTGCTGATGAACACAAAAAAAAAAACAGAAGAACAAAAAAACAAAAAAAAGGGGGGTTGCCCTGGGGACCTCTGGGCCCCTTACAAAAAAAATTAAAATAATATTTTTTATAAAAAAAAAAAAAGGGAGGTTTCCATCCGGGGCCCTGGGGACCTCTGGGCCCCTTACAAAAAAAAACAAAAAAATAAATAAATAATAAAAAAATAAATTAAATAAAAAAAATGTATAATAAAAAAAATGATAAAAAACTAATAAAAAAAGGGAGGTTTCCATCCAGGGCCCTGGGGACCTTCCGGCCTTTGTGGACCTCTGGGCCCCTTACAAAAAAATAAATAAAATAAAAATAAATTAAATAAAATAAATAAATAAAAAAACGAATTAAATAAAAAAATGAATAATAAAAAAAATTATATTTTTTTTTTTAAAAAGGGGGGTTGACATTCGGGCCCCTGGGGAACTCTGGGCCTGTGGGGACCTCTGGGCCCCTTACAAAAAAAAGGGGGGCCATCCGGGCCCCTGGGGACCTCCGGCCCCTTACAGGTGTACTGCCTGTACCCCCCTGATGGCGGCCCTGGTCCCATCCCCCCACAGTTAGAAACACCTCCCAGGGAACACATTTAACCCCTTAATCGCCCCCTAGTGTTAATTCCTTCCCTGCCAGTGACATTTACACAGTAATCAGTGCATTTTTATAGTTCTGAACACTGTATAAATGTCAATGGTCCCAAAAAGTGTCCCATCTGACCGCCGCAATGTCGCAGTCCCGCTAAAAATCGCAGATCGCCGCCATTACTAGTAAAACAAACAAAAAAAATTACATAAATCTATCCCCTATTTTGTAGACGCAATAACTTTTGCGATTTTTTTATTTTTTTTACCAAAAATATGTAGAAGAATACATATTGGCCTAAACTGATAAAGAAATGTGTTTTTTTATTTATTTGTGTAACACACCGACCCGACCACTACTGCCATCTCCCACTTGCTTGCAGTCGGGCACACCTGCTACTTGCCCGGTATCCCCCCCTTTTTGGTTAAAGAGGAGCGAGCGGTGTTATTGTTTGGGCCTTGCGGCGAGTTACCTCTCTCGAGTGGATCCTGTTCTTTCTCCGTTTGTCTAGGTAAAAGTTCCTCAAAATAACTCTCCATCATTGGTGCTCAGTGGCATTCTAAAAAAAAAAACAGCCCCTCATTATTGGTAATCATTGGTATCTAAAAAAAAAAATCTTGGACTCCTCCCATTTATTGGTGCTCAGTGGAAATTTAGATCCCCCATCCCTATCATTGGTGCTCCATGGCATTTTAACCCCCCCCCCCCCCTCCATCACTGGTGGTCAAAGGTATTGTAACATCCCGCCCCCCCCCCCCCCCCCCCCCAATCATTTGTCAGTGATATTCTGGGAAAAACAATCCCAAAAATCCCTCAAAAAAATTCTTACCTCTCTTGACTGGCAGTCCACTTCTTGGTGTATGGAAGCAGAGTGGGTGCATACTGTAGTAAGTACACAGTACACTATTCCACCATCAAAACTGCACAGGAACAATGAGGACCAAAGTGGATGATACTGGTAGGCAAAGCCGCAATCTGGAACCTTTGATTACGCATGGACATTTACTTAAGAGCCCCTTCAAACCTTGGGGTCCTGGTGCACTGCATTAACATGCATTTGTTTCTCACAAAGATGTGTGTTGTGTTAAATCACCCCATTCAAATGAATGGGCTGGCAGTGCACGTACCCATGAAAAAGAATGGGCGTGCACCATTTTTGGCAACGTAGCATTTCACAATACACTGTAGTGCATTAGGCCTCATGCCCACGGACGTTTTTTTACAGACGCGTTTTTGAGCGTTTTTTACAGCTTAAAGCGGAGGTTCCGCGGCAAAACTTTTTTTTTTTTTTTCCTGCATTCAATGGGGTTTCCCAATAATAAAGTACACTTACTTGTTTAGTTTCTGCTAGTATCCGCTGTCCGTTTTCCTCGTAAAGAAGGAGTTATAAAATACGTTTCTCTGTGTTTCCATTTTGCTTGCGGGCATTGTGAAGCCCACAAGCAATCATTTCCTGGAGTAGCGCCGTAAACGAAAAGGTTGCCGTCACAACGGGGCCGCGTCCTTGAAAGATCACGCCCCGTTGTGATGGTATGCGCAATCTAAATAGAGACACCCTTGTCACGTGACCGGCGTCATACGTCACGTCGTATGTGAAATCTCTCGAGATTTCGCAGCACTGCATACCAAGTCCCTGCAGCCAAGTCCCACATTGCATTGCGGCGCCGGAGAAAGGCTTGGAAACGCCTACTCCCGCGGGAGGGAATCCCGGAAGTCGCTTTATGAAAAGGCAAATACAAGGTATTTATATATGGGGAAAAAAAATGTTTTGTCCTTTAATGATGTACATATTACAGCGGTTGTGTTACAGTATAGTTGTGAATTTGGGTGAACCTCCGCTTTAAAAACGCCTGTCCATGTTAGTCTATGGCTTCATGCCCACCTAGGCGTTTTTGAGCTGCAAATAGCATAGGCGTTTTTAAGCTGTAAAAAAAAACCCAGGACCAGTGCATTCCTCTGCATCGGCGTTGGGCATAAAAAAACGCGAAGCGTTAAACGCTCAAAAATGCGCAAAAATCCCGCAATTGTGTTTTTGAGCTCCGGCGTTTTTTTTTAAAATACGGTAAAAAAATGTATACAATAACATGGACAGGCGTTTTTAAGCTGTAAAAAACGCGGCTGTAAAAACGTCCGTGGGCATGAGGCCTTACTGTGCAAAATGATGCTTGTGTATTGAAGCTGTGATGCCTTAGTGCAGTGGTCTCCGAACTGTGGCCCATGGGTCAGATGTGGCTTGTTTTTATCCGACCCCTGGATCACTTTTCCTCCCTCTGATGCGAGGCGCTATTCCAACCAATGACATCAACGATGGGGCACTATTCTTCCCACTGACACCAACAATTGGGCACTATTTCTTCCACTGACTCCAAAGATAGATCACGATTTCTTCCACTGTTACCAACGATGGGGCACTATTTCTCCCAAAGACACCAACGATGGGGTACTCTTCCTCCCACTGACACCAATGATGGGGCACTGTTTCTCCCAAAGACACTAACAAAGGGTCACTATTCTTCCCACTGACACCAACAATAGATCACTAGTCTTCCCACTGACACCAACAATAGATCACTATTCTTCCCACTGACACCAACAATAGATCACTATTCTTCCCACTGACACCAACAATAGATCACTATTCTTCCCACTGACACCAACAATTGGGCACTATTTCTTCCACTGACTCCAAAGATAGATCACGATTTCTTCCACTGTTACCAACGATGGGGCACTATTTCTCCCAAAGACACCAACGATGTGGTACTCTTCCTCCCACTGACACCAATGATGGGGCACTGTTTCTCCCAAAGACACTAACAAAGGGTCACTATTCTTCCCACTGACACCAACAATAGATCACTAGTCTTCCCACTGACACCAACAATAGATCACTATTCTTCCCACTGACACCAACAATAGATCACTATTCTTCCCACTGACACCAACAATAGATCACTATTCTTCCCACTGACACCAACAATAGATCACTATTCCCCCCACTGACACCAACCATAGGGCACTATTTCTCCCAAAGGCCTCGTACACACGACCGGTTTTCTCTGCAAGAAAACAGCTGGGAGAGCTTTTTGCCGTGAAAACCATTCGTGTGTATGGTTTCTCGTCGTGAAAACTGCCGGGAATCTCGACGAGAACCTGCTCTCTATTTTTCTCGTTGTGATTCCCGTCGGACTATTTCTCGTCGTGAAAACCGGTCGTGTGTATGCTTGTCCAAGGGGAAAAGAACGCGTATGCTCAGAATCAAGTATGAGACGGGAGTGCTCCTTCTGGTAAAACTAGCATTCGTAATGGAGATAGCACATTCATCACGCTGTAACGGACTGAAAAGCACGAGGCTGAAAAGCGCGAATCTTCTCTCACCAAACTTTTACTAACACGAGGATCAGCAAAAGCAGCCCAAAGGGTGGTGCCATTGGAATGGAACTTCCCCTTTATAGTGCCGTCGTACGTGTTGTACGTCACCGCGCTTTAGAACGACGAGATTTTGAATGTCAGTCTGTACGCAAGACAAGTTTGGCAGAATCCCGTCAAGCTTGACAGGAATCCCGTCGAGAAAACCAAAGGTTTTTTTTCCGACCGGATTCCCGCTCGTGTGTAGAGGGCTAAAGACACAAAGGATGAGGCACTATTCCTCCCACTGACACCAACGATAGGTCAATATTCGTCCTACTGATACCAATGATGGGGCACTATTCCCCCACTGACACCATTGATGGGGTACTCTTTCTCCTAAAGACACTAACAAAGGGGCACTGTTTCTCCCAAAGTCACTTACAAAGGGGCACTATTCCTCCCACTGACACCAATGATAGATCACTATTCCCCCCACTAACACCAACAATAGAGATCACTATTTCTCCTACTGACACCAATGATAGATCACTATTCCCCCCACTAACACCAACAATAGATCACTGTCTCCTCCTACTGATACCAATGATGGGGCACTATTCCTCCCACTGACACCAACCACAAGGCACGATTCCTCCCACTGACACCAATA
Organism: Rana muscosa; assembly: GCA_029206835.1. NCBI lineage: Eukaryota > Metazoa > Chordata > Amphibia > Anura > Ranidae > Rana > Rana muscosa. Next base: position 1,077,545,051 of record CM055117.1, read on the forward strand.
ATGGGGCACTATTCCTCTACTAATGCTAACGATGGGACAATATTCCAGCCCCCACCAACGTTAGAGTGTTTTCTACTCCCACTAACCACAGTCTGACCCCCCCCCCCTAAAATCTAAAGAAAAATAAACTGGCCATTTGTTTAGAAAGAGACCCCTGCCTTAGTGTGTTGGGGTGTCATTAAATATGTTAAGATAACACACCGCAGCAGAAAAGTTTCTATCAGTCCTGACAGTTGATAATGAGATGCCCACCTCCCAATCCACTTATACTTACTCATTTATATTCAGATCCTGCCAGGGTGCAGTGCTTGAGTCCAAGCGACCAATCTTCACTGTCGTGTCAGGAGGACATAAGAATCAGTGCCCCAATGAAGAAACAGAAAGACAAGGGGAGGATGGGTGGGCCAGGAGGTGGCCTTTCAAGAGACTAAGAGTCTCTTTAACCTGCAGCCGCCCCCCCCCCCCAAACAAGAACCCCCAAAACTTAAATATATTAATTTGGAGTGTAATTTCTGCCTAAAGGATATTTTTATGTGCAGACTGTGTTAACTTCTATAAGGAAAGGGGAAAAATGAGTTTTATTTGTGGAGCACTGGAGATCCAAGGACAGAAATTTCTCTGCTGTCATCATTACCCGTAGAAAATGTGCGCTGGAGGATCCCCTCATCAACTTACAATGATTGCCGGAAACTCAGTGTGGAGCAACAATTCATTTGTCACGTAGAGATATGGCTGACGTGGAGTACTTATGATCCCAAGTGTACCGCTTTGTATTGTGCAGGGCAATGCATTAGAGTGGCGAGATGAGCATTTTCTGGTGTTTTTACACCGCTCCTGCCAAGAGTCAAAGAACATAACGGAAACGGCCAGCATCAGATGCTATAAAATGTGTGAAATAATAGCAAGGGCGCACAGCTCAAGAAGTCAATGTCTGAGCAAAGAAAAAAGGGAAGCCACACCCCACATACAATAAATTCTATTGTTTCAAGGGGCCTATATACACCGCATATGACTCTGGAGTCTGGCAGTAGATGTATGTGCCACTCAGGAACAATAATGTTTACTGTACCCTGGCATATTTGGGGGGGGGGGGGGGATCATTTTTTTTCGGTCAATGTGAAACAGTCCTTGGGTATTATAAGATGGATGTCTGTTAATTTGATCAGTAATATGTGCCACATCCGAAATCTATAATCTCTAGTTAAAGTGGTTGTTAAGCCACTTTAACATGTATACACCATCAGCACTGCCTCCTATTGTAGTATCCCCCTCTGTGTATGATTTATAAAAATAAATGCTGCAAATACCTAATTTCACAGCCGAGATTGCGATCACATGACCAGGCAGCTTTCTCCTTTCCTCCTCTGAGAGATGCAGTGGGCGGGGCCGAGCTTCCCCTGCTGAGGTCAGTCTGTAGGGGAGGAGGAGAGGAGGAGAGAGCTGGCTGGTCATGTGATCGCTGTCTCGGCTGTGAAATTAGGTATTTACAGCATTTATATTTATAAATCATTCACAGAGGGGGACACTACAATGAAAGGCAGTGCTGATGGTTTATACAGGTTAGTGTTATGAGATCAGCAGAAGGGGGGAGGGGCAGCACTATCACAAGCAGACAGACAGAGAGGAAGTGAACTTAAACATAGATTGATACTCAAGACAGAGAAATAAAAAAATAATTTTATATATATATATATATATATATATATATATATATATATATATACTGTATCTCACAAAAGTGAGCACATCCCTCACATTTTGTAAATATTTTATTCTATCTTTTCATGTGACAATACTGAAGAAATGACACTTTGCTGCAATGTAAAGTAGTGAGTGTACAGCTTGTATAACAGTGTAAATTTGCTGTCCCCTCAAAATAACTCAACACACAGCCACTAATGTCTAAACCACTGTCTACAAAAGTGAGTACACCCCTAAGTGAAAATATCCAAATTGGGCGCAATAAACCATTTTCCCTCCCCGGTGTCATGTGACTCGTTAGTGTTACAAGGTCTCAGGTGTGAATGGGGAGCAGGTGTGTTAAATTTGGTGTTATCGCTCTCACTCTCTCATACTGGTCACTGGAAGTTCAACATGGCACCTCATGGCAACGAACTCTCTCATGCCCTGTACACACGACCGGTTTTCCCGTCGGAAAAAAAAACGATGGTCTTCCCGACGGAATTCCTCTCAAGCCTGCCTTGCATACACACGGTCACACAAATGTCCGGTGAACTTTTGACTGCCAAGAACGTGGTGACGTAAAAGACTACGACGAGCCGACAAAATGAAGTTCTATGCTTCCGAGCATGCGTCGAATTGTTTCTGAGCATTGGTGTTCTTTTTCCCGTCAGAAAAGCATACAGATGAACTGTTTTCTCGCTAGGATTTTTTCCTGATGGGAAGAAAGAAAGAGATCCTGCTCTCTTTTTTTTTCCGCCAGTTTTCCTGTGGGAAAAAGTCAGATGGAGCATACACATGGTCGGGATTCCCGACGAAAATCTCTCATCGGACTGTTTTCAACGGGAAAATCGGTCATGTGTACGGGGCATTTGGATCTGAAAAAAAGAATTGTTGCTCTACATAAAGATGGCCTAGGCTATAAGAAGATTGCCAAGACTCTGAAACTAAGCTGCAGCATGGTGGCCAAGACCACACAGCGGTTTAACAGGACAGGTTCCACTCAGAACAGGCCTCACCATGGTCGACCAAAGAAGTTGAGTGCACGTGCTCAGCGTCATATCCAGAGGTTGTCTTGGGGAAATAGAGGTATGAGTGCTGCCAGCATTGTTGAAAAGGTTGAAGGGGTGGGGGGTCAGCCTGTCAGTGCTCAGACCATATGCCGCACACTGCATCAAATTGTTCTGCATGGCTGTCATCCCAGAAGGAAGCCTCTTCTAAAGATGATGCACAAGAAAGCCCGCAAACAGTTTGCTGAAGACAAGCAGACTAAGGACATTGATTACTGGAACCATGTCCTGTGGTCTGATGAGACCAAGATAAACGTATTTGGTTCAGATGGCGTCAAGCGTGTGTGGCGGCAACCAGGTGAGGAGTACAAAGACAAGTGTGTCTTCCCTACAGTCCAGCATGGTGGTGGGAGTGTCATGGTCTGGGGCTGCATGAGTGCTGCCGGCACTGGGGAGCTACAGTTCATTAAGGGAACCATGAAGCCAACATGTACTGTGCACAAAGCAAGGTCCGTAAAGACATGGATGAGCAAGTTTGGGGTGGAGGAACTTGACTGGCCTGCACAGAGTCCTGACCTCAACCCGATAGAACATCTTTGGGATGAATTAGAGCAGAGACTGCGAGCCAGGCCTTCTCGCCCACATTAGTGCCTGACCTCACAAATGCGCTTCTGGAAGAATGGTGAAACATTCCCAGACACACTCCTAAACCTTGTGTACAGCCTTCCCAGAAGAGTTGAAGCTCTTATAGCTGCAAAGGGTGGGCCAACTCAATATTGAACCCTACGGACTAATGCCTTGTACACACAATCGGAATTTCCGTCGGAAGAACCTTGGATGGTTTTTCCGACGGAATTCCCTTCAAGCTTGTTTTGCATACACACGGTCACACAAAAGTTCTCGGAACTTTCGACCGTCAAGAACGGGGTGACGTACAACACTACAACGAGCCGAGAAAATTAAGTTCAATGCTTCCGAGCATGCGTCGAATTGTTTCCGAGCATGCGTAGGAATTTTGCGAGTCGGAATTGCTACAGACGATCGGAATATCCGATAGGAACTTTTTCCGTTGGAAAAATAGAGAACCTGCTCTCAATATTTTGTTGGCGGAAATTCCGACAGCAAATGTCCGATGGAGCCTACACACGGTCGGAATTTCAGACGGAAAGCTCACATCGAACTTTTCTTGTCGGAAATTCCGACCATGTGTACGCGGCATTAGACTGGGATGCCATTACAGTTCATGTGCGTGTAAAGACAGTCGTCCAAATAATTTTGACAATATAGTGTGTGTGTGTGTGTATATATATATATATATATATATATATATATATACACATACAGGGCTTTTTTTCAGTGGGAACGCGGGGGAATGCAGTTCCGGCACCTCTTGGACTGACTGCAATGGCAAGGGGTGTTGGGGTGTGCTGCAGGGTATTGATGCTCACTGCTGGGGATCTATTTTTGCTGGGGAGTCTATTGTTGCTGGTGGGGGACCTATTGTTGCTGGGGGGGGTCTTATGTTGCTGGGGGGTCAGTTGTTGCTGAAAGAGATCTACTGTTGGGGAGGGATCTATTGTTGATGGCAGCCAGAGAGTCTAATAATGCTGGCTGTGCGGAGATCTGTTGATGCTGCTGGGAAATGTTGTTGTGGGTAGTCCATTGTTGTTAGGGGGATCTATTGTTGCTGGCTGCAGGGGATCTATTTTACTGCTTTTCTTGATATCATTACCAGATTCCATACAAATTACTTAGCACCACAAAATGATTCTTTATCCTATATTGTCTAAAAGGGACGGTACTGAGAGGTGGGTAGGGCCGGAGAAAAGGGGTGACTCGGGGTGAGAAAAAAAGCCCTGTGTGTGTGTGTAGTGTGTATGTGTGTGTGTATATATATATATAATGGGTGTGTGTGTGTGTGTGTATGTGTGTATATATATATATATATATATATATATATAATGTGTGTGTGTGTATATATATATATATATATATATATATATAATGTGTGTGTGTGTATATATATATATATATATATATATATATATATATATATAATGTGTGTGTGTGTGTGTATATATATATATATATATATATATAATGTGTGTGTGTGTGTGTGTGTGTGTATATATATATATATATTGTGACAGCAGGAAGGTAAAGTCACCTGGTTGCATCCAGGGGGGTAGGTATATTTCTCCCAGATTCAGGCTTTATGCCGACTTATACAACTAGGGAGAGAGTTGATGAAGCCCAGCTGAGGCTAGTGGGCTCATGGATGATTCATACCTCTAGGGAGAGTGCTGGGCGTCGTGCAGGCAGGGAGTTGATGAGACCAGCTGAAGCTTGTCAGCTCGTTTAAGGCCTCTATAAAAACTCCCAGCTTCATTAGGTGTTTGCTCATGCCTGGACCCAGACCTGTGTGGACTGTCTAGGGAGAGTGAACCCCTGTGCAGTGAGACAAAGCCTGTGTGGCTATTTGTTTGGACATTTACTAAACCAGGGACTTAGGGACTAGGACAGCACCAGGCTGATCCCAGTTGTTAGTTAGGGAAACCTGCATGTTTAGTCAGAGGTCAAGCTGACCAGGATTTATTTTGTTTATGTTTCTTTTTGCTTTGCTGTGTTTTTGTCACTGTAAATAGAGAAATAAACCGCACCTTTTGATCTTGAAAACCACAACCTCCGTCTGCTGGGCCTGTTTTTGTCTGGGGAGCCCATCCAGGGGGTCACACACACCCGCTACCGAGCTAACCCCCTCACAGTTGGTGGAGAATGCGGGCAGTTTTTTTTTAAGCCAGCATGGAGGAGATACTGAAACAGCTGGCTCTAGCAAATGCCAATCAACAGCAGACAAATGCAGGTTTGCAAAAGAGCCTTGCAGCTCAACAACAGAGCTTCGCAGCCCAGCAACAAGCCCAGCAGCAATCTGAGGCCCGCTTCATAGACCTGTTGCAGAAGCAAGAGCAGAGACTACAACAACAGATGGAAGCAGTAATGCAGCAACGTCCGCAGACCAGTGAGGAAAGCCGTCCCACTAATACCGCGTCCTTTGGGGTGAGTCGTTTATTGACAAAAATGACTGGAGAGGATGATCCAGAGGTATTTTTGACCACATTTGAAAGGACTGCTGAAAGAGAAAAGTGGCCTGAGGAGCAGTGGGCTGGACTGGTGGCTCCTCTGTTAACTGGTGAATCGCAGAAAGCTTACTATGACCTAGAGCCTGACCAAGCAAAAGACTATGTGATGCTAAAAGCTGAAATATTGGCAAGGCTGGGTGTCACCCTGGCTGTCCGGGCTCAGCGTGTGCATAACTGGACTTTCCAGCTTGGAAAACCCCCCAGGTCTCAAATGTATGATCTCATTCACCTGAGCAGGAAGTGGCTACAGCCAGAGACTTTGTCCGCACCGGAGATTGTGGAACGTGTTGTGATGGATCGTTTCTTGAGAGCTCTTCCTACCGCCATTCAAAAGTGGGTAAGCCATGGAGACCCAGAAACGGCCGGTAAACTTGTGGATCGTGTAGAGAGATACTTGGCTGCAGAGAACCTGACGGCCTCTTCCAGAGACTCTCGGACTTTCCACCCTAAGACCAGACCATCCCCAGGGGCGGATAAGATGATTCCAAGGGGTGAGGGTGGAGAGAGTGAGAGGGTGGGAGCTCTGCCCAGGGTTTGGCGAGAACAGCCTGGGAAGTCGGGGGCTCAAGAGGCAGCCAAAAGGATTGTTTGCTACCGCTGCCGGCAAGCGGGACATATTGCAGCAAATTGCCCGGTTGTGGAGGAACCCATGCAATGTGACTTTCTGACGGACAGACGTCAGTCGCTGTGTGCGACAGTCGCATGCACTGCCATTCGGGGAACTGAGAAACATTTATGCAAAATGTGTATTAATGGTAGAAATGTTGTGGTATTACTGGATTCAGGTAGCCTTGTGACCCTGATAAAGGCTGAATTAGTTAAAACAGAGGTCTCTGGGAATAGCAAGGTAGCTGTTATTTGTGTGCATGGGGACACCCGAGAGTATCCAGTGACTACAGTGTGTTTCAAGACCCCCAAAGGTACCCTCTCTCATCCAGTGGGGTTAGTATCTCAATTACCGCATGATGCCATTGTGGGAAGGGATTTTCCGAAGTTCTGGGAACTGTGGGATGATCCTGAGCCCCCCACTGGTGCCCCTATGTACCAGGAAGGTGATAGCCAGAACTCCTCTGAGAGTGGTGAGGACTCTCCAGAATTTCCCTTGTCAGTATTGGCAGGCGAGACTCCAGAAACTGGAGAGGAGCCCACCTCCTCAGACGAAAACCTACCGTCTGTGGAGTTTTCTGATCTTGAGGTTCACAGGGAAAATTTTGCCACAGAACAGTTAAAAGACCCCGCCCTAATAAAGGCACGGGAAAACGTAGTGGAAATAGATGGCGAGTTAGTGAACCCAGATAATACCTGCACTTACCCATACTTCAGCGTAGAGAAGGACCTACTGTATCGGGTGGCAAAAAGGGCAGAAGAAACCGTTGAGCAGCTTGTGGTGCCCAAACCTTACAGGAAGTTGGTGTTGGAGTTGGCCCATGGGCACATTCTTGGAGGTCATCTGGGGACAGAGAAAACCCGAGAGAGGGTATTACAGAGATTCTATTGGCCTGGGGTGATGAAGGACATAGAAAATTATTGTTCCTCCTGCCCTGTGTGTCAGAGGTCGGCCCCGATGCCACATTTCCGTAGCCCGCTGGTCCCTCTACCCATCATTGAGGTCCCGTTTGAGAGGATCGCAATGGATTTGGTAGGTCCTATAATCAAGTCCGCTAGGGGGCACCAGTACATATTAGTTATAATGGACTATGCCACCCGTTATCCAGAAGCGATCCCTCTCCGAAATACCTCGGCCAAAACCATAGCCAAAGAGCTATCTCTTGTTTTTAGCCGGGTGGGTATTTGTAAAGAACTGCTTACGGACCAAGGTACACCCTTTATGTCCCGGGTTATGAAAGAGCTGTGTAAATTGTTCAAAGTGTCGCAATTGCGTACGTCTGTGTATCACCCCCAAACCGATGGGCTGGTTGAAAGATTCAAAAAAACCCTAAAACAAATGTTGAAGAAAGTGGTGGATAGAGATGGAAAGGATTGGGACTGTCTACTTCCTTATTTGATGTTTGCTATTAGGGAGGTGCCCCAATCCTCTACGGGATTCTCCCCCTTTGAGTTACTGTATGGGAGACACCCAAGAGGGCTGTTGGATATTGCCAAGGAAACTTGGGAAAGTGAGAGTTCTCCCCACAGGAGTGTGATTGAGCATGTCGCCCTGATGCAAGATCGAATTGCACAGGTAATGCCCATCGTGAAGGAACATTTGGCCCAAGCGCAGTTGGCACAGCAGAGAGTGTACAACCGTGGAGCCAAGACCCGTACCTTTTCCCCGGGGGATAGGATATTGGTACTTGTCCCTACGGTTGAAAGTAAATTCCTTGCCAAATGGCAAGGCCCCTACGAGATAATGGAAAAAGTGAGCGAAGTGAATTACAAGGTCAGACAACCAGGAAGGCGAAAGCCCGAACAGATCTATCACGTTAATCTGTTGAAAGCCTGGAGGGATAGAGAGTCCCTAGTCGCAGAAACTTGGTCACCAGCTCAAACTGGTTGCGTGATTCCGAAGGTTGGAATAGCAGCCACCTTGTCACAACCCCAACAACAGGAGGTTAAGGAGTTTGCGCTTCGCAACAAGGAGGTGTTCTCTGAGCTGCCGGGACAAACATCTGGGGTAGAGCATGATATTATTACCCCGCCCGGTGAAAGGGTGAAGTTAAAACCCTATCGGATCCCAGAGGCCCGACGGGAGGCAATACGGGAGGAAGTACAGAAAATGCTGAACTTAGGGGTGATAGAGGAGTCCCAAAGTGATTGGTCTAGTCCCATTGTGTTGGTGCCTAAACCGGATGGGAGCTGGCGATTTTGTAACGATTTTCGTCAGTTGAACAAAGTTACAAAATTTGACACCTACCCCATGCCACGTATAGATGAGTTGATCGACCGGCTGGGAACAGCCCGATACATGACGACTCTTGACCTCACAAAAGGGTATTGGCAAATTCCCCTGGCCAAGTCGGCCAAAGAGAAAACCGCATTTGTAACCCCAGACGGGGCGTTCCAATATAAGAGAATGCCGTTCGGGTTACAGAATGCGCCGGCCACATTCCAGCGGAAAATGGACCAGATACTGAGGCCCCATCGGAAGTATGCTGCGGCTTACCTGGATGACGTAATTGTCCATAGCACAGATTGGGCCTCACATCTGCCAAAAGTGCAAGCAGTCCTAGACTCTATCCGGGAAGCGGGGTTTACGGCTAACCCCAAGAAGTGTACCATTGGGCAGGAGGAGGCCAAATATCTTGGGTACACCATTGGCAGGGGAGTAATAAAACCCCAACTCAACAAGGCCATCCAGAGTTGGCCACGTCCCAACAGCAAGAAGCAGGTACGAGCCTTTCTGGGAATCGCGGGTTATTATCGGCGCTTCATTCCCCACTTTGCTTCTAAGGCTGTGCCCCTAACCAACCTGACGAAAGGGAAAGGGTCGGTCATGATTAAATGGACCCCCGAGGCTGAGGCAGCATTCCAATTCTTGAAACAAGCCTTATGTAGCCAGCCAGTGTTGTACTCACCCGACTTCTCTAAAGACTTTGTCGTACAAAGTGATGCGTCAGATGTGGGGTTAGGAGCAGTATTGTCCCAGGTCTGGAACGGGGAAGAGCACCCAGTCATTTACCTCAGCAGGAAGTTGAAGTCCCATGAGGTAAATTACGCCACGGTTGAAAAGGAGTGTTTAGCGGTGAAGTGGGCTCTAGATTCCCTTCGGTACTATCTGCTAGGTAGGCACTTTGACATGGTTACGGATCACGCTCCGTTAAAGTGGATGGCTCAAAACAAGGAGACAAATAGAAGAGTAAATAGGTGGTTCCTGGCCCTACAGGAATTCAACTTCACAGTAAAGCATCGCCCTGGCGTCCAAATGGGGAATGTGGATGCTTTGTCTCGAGTACATGATTGCCTGATTGCTGGTGTTCCAACCCCAAGGTTAAAACAAGAGGGGGGGGGTATGTGACAGCAGGAAGGTAAAGTCACCTGGTTGCATCCAGGGGGGTAGGTATATTTCTCCCAGATTCAGGCTTTATGCCGACTTATACAACTAGGGAGAGAGTTGATGAAGCCCAGCTGAGGCTAGTGGGCTCATGGATGATTCATACCTCTAGGGAGAGTGCTGGGCGTCGTGCAGGCAGGGAGTTGATGAGACCAGCTGAAGCTTGTCAGCTCGTTTAAGGCCTCTATAAAAACTCCCAGCTTCATTAGGTGTTTGCTCATGCCTGGACCCAGACCTGTGTGGACTGTCTAGGGAGAGTGAACCCCTGTGCAGTGAGACAAAGCCTGTGTGGCTATTTGTTTGGACATTTACTAAACCAGGGACTTAGGGACTAGGACAGCACCAGGCTGATCCCAGTTGTTAGTTAGGGAAACCTGCATGTTTAGTCAGAGGTCAAGCTGACCAGGATTTATTTTGTTTATGTTTCTTTTTGCTTTGCTGTGTTTTTGTCACTGTAAATAGAGAAATAAACCGCACCTTTTGATCTTGAAAATCACAACCTCCGTCTGCTGGGCCTGTTTTTGTGTGGGGAGCCCATCCAGGGGGTCACACACACCCGCTACCGAGCTAACCCCCTCACAATATATATATAATGTGTGTGTGTGTGTGTGTGTGTATATATATATATATATATATATATATATATATATATATAATGTGTGTGTATGTGTGTGTGTATATATATATATATATATATATATATATATATATATAATGTGTGTGTGTGTGTGTGTATGTGTGTATATATATATATATATATATATATATATATATATATATATATGTATGTATATAAAATAAAATACATGTAAATAATATATAAAGAAAGAATAATACAAAATAATATATAATACAATATGAATTAAAAAATACATTAAATAAAAAAATTAAATACATACATGATAACACAGATCTACAGTATACTGAGACTATAAGGATAACAAAAATAATATATGTAATAAATTATGTAAATAATAAAAAAATAAAATGTAAATAAATTATAATAAAATATGAATGAAATAATACATAAAATAAACAGAAATAATAAATTAAATATGAATACATTATGATAAAATATGAATTAAATAATACATAAAATAAACAAAAATAATAAATAAAATAAGGGCAGACACGATGGACTATTTCTGCTATCAATTTTCTATGTTTCTATGACATGGAAGGCTTGAATTCTCTGAGTAACCAATTGTAATCCCTGCACTAGGCCTTCCAATGCCCTCTGTTCAAAACAACCTTATCCTTCCATTCCTCCACACAATCTGCAGTGTCATAGGCGTGCGCACAGGGTGTGCCAGGTGTGCCCAGGCACACCCTAATCACCCTGTGCAGAACAGATCCCCCCTACTGACCTGACTCCCCCTCCTTCCCCCCACAGCACTGCCGGCTTCCCTCCTCTCCCACCCATTGTTGCTGTGGATTTTTTAGGATGAGTGGGGGAAGGGGCCAGTAAATATGCCATTTACTGGCCCCTTTCCTTTCTGAATGAACATCGTGAGTGATCGGTAGAGTGTGTTTGAGCTTTGGGGTGCACACCCTAATGCCAAAGGCTGTGCACACCTATGTGCAGTGTACTTGTGTTTTTTTTTATTTTATTTTATTTAACACCCCATGGAATAAGTAGGTCTGAGAATTCCTTAGGCCCCCCCAAAAAAAAAAAAAAAAACTTCTAGAGGGTTTTTTGACTATAAAGTACATTATTATTATTATACACGATGATAATCTTGGAAAAGGAAAAGGATTTCTATAAATCGGGGTGCGTTAATTGGGACTTGAGCTTTAAATCCAGTTGTAAGAATGTATAGAGAGTAATTACACATTGCGGGGTTGTGGTGCAGGTCTGTTATCAGTGCGGAGCAGAAATCGTAGCCCGGCTCAGCCTCCACAAGCCACCGCCAGATAAAAGATTCTCTGCCTTTCTTACCTTGAAGCAGAGGTAGTGTGCGCTGTATTGCATATTTGTGTAAATATTTTAATCTGGCTTGAAAAGAAGCACGGCGCAGCATATAATTATGCTAAGTATCCCCATACACTTGTAGACCTTTAGTCGGAAACAAGGAATTAAACCAGAAATCCCACACATTTTCTTTTCACAGCTTACCCGCCAGGTGCGAGCGCGGAGCAGCGTTATATGTCAAGTATGTGTAAAAACAATCTGTTCCACCCCGCCTTTACCTCCCTGAAAATAAAGATTTGCTTCCTTTGTGCCCATACATGTCATTAACGTACCTGCCCATAGTAAAATTTAATCAGAGTCCTAGCAGAACACCAGGCTCGGAAAGAGAGATATGTCAGTTTCTATCTATCTATCTACATTGCCTTGAAAAAAGTATTCATACCCCTTGAAATTTTCCACATTTTGTCAGGTTACAAACAAAAACGTAAATGTATTTTTTTGGGGATTTTATGTGATAGACCAACACAAAGTGGCACATAATTGTGAAGTGGAAGGAAAATTATAAATTGTTTTCAAAATCTTTTACAAATAAATATGTGAAAAGTGTGGTGTACATTTGTATTCCGCCCCCCGGAGTCAATACTTTGTAGAACCCCCTTTCCCTACAATTACGGCTGCAAGTCTTTTTGGGGATGTCTCTACCAGCTTTGCACACCTAGAGAGTGACATTGTTGCCCATTCTTCTTTGCAAAATATCTCAAGCTCTGTCAGATTGGATGGAGAGCGTCTGTGAACAGCAATTTTCAAGTCTTGCCACAGATTCTCAATGTGATTTAGGTCTGGGCTGTGACTGGGCCATTCTAACACATGAATATGCTCTGATCTAAACCATTCCATTGTAGCTCTGGCTGTATGTTTAGGGTCGTTGTCCTGCTGGAAAGTGAACCTCCTCCCCAGTCTCTAGTCTTTTGCAGACCAGTCCCCCTGCACAAGAAGAGAGAGCAGCAGTGAGCGATCTTTATTGTAGGAAACGTCATTGTCTCACCCTGGATTACTGCACAGATCTGTAAGAAATAAACCAAGTACACTAAGATTTAAATAAGAATACACATGAATCTTGTATTTACACAATATACAGTATCCCACAAAAGTGAGTACACCCCTCACATTTTTGTAAATATTTTATTCTATTTTTTCATGTGACAACACTGAAGAAATGATACTTTGCTACAATGTAAAGTAGTGAGTGTACAGCTTGTATAACAGTGTAAATTTGCTGTCCCCTCAAAATAACTCAACACACAGCCATTAATGTCTAAACCACTGGCAACAAAAGTGAGTACACCCCTAAGTGAAAATGTCCACATTGAGCCCAAAGTGTCAATATTTTGTGTGGCCACCATTATTTTCCAGCACTGCCTTAACCCTCTTGGGCATGGAGTTCACCAGAGCTTCACAGGTTGCCACTGGAGTCCTCTTCCCCTCCTCCATGATGACATCACAGAGCTGGAGGATGTTAGATACTTTGCGCTCCTCCACCTTCCGTTTGAGGATGCCCCACAGATACTCAATAGGGTTTAGGTCTGGAGACATGCTTGGCCAGTCCATCACCTTTACCTTCAGCTTCTTTAGCAAGGCAGTGGTTGTCTTGAAGGTGTGTTTGGAGTCGTTATGTTGGAATACTGCCCTGCGGCCCAGTCTCTGAAGGGAGGGGATCATGTTCTGCTTCAGTATGTCACAGTACATGTTGGCATTCATGGTTCCCCCAATGAACTGTAGCTCCCCAGTGCCAGCAGCACTCATGCAGCCCCAGACCATGACACCCCCATCACCATGCTTGACTGTAGGGAAGACACACTTGTCTTTGTACTCCTCACCTGGTTGCCGCCGCACACGCCTGACACCATCCGAACCAAATACGTTTATCTTGGTCTCATCAGACCACAGGATATGGTTCCAGTAATCCACGTCCTTAGTCTGCTTGTCTTCAGCAAACTGTTTGCATGCTTTCTTGTGCATCATCTTTAGAAGAGGCTTCCTTTTGGAATGACAGTCATGAAGACCAATTTGATGCAGTGTGCGGCATATAGTCTGAGCACTGACAGTCTGACCCTCCACCTTTTCAACCTCTGCAGCAATGCTGGCAGCACTCATACGTCTATTTCCCAAAGACAACCTATGGATATGACGCTGAGCACGTGCACCCACCTTTTTTTGGTGGACCATGGCGAGGCCTGTTCTGTTAAACCGCTGTATGGTCTTGGCACCGTGCTGCAGCTCAGTTTGAGGATCTTGGCAATCTTCTTATAGCCTAGACCATCTTTATATAGAGCAACAATTCTTTTTTTCAGATCCTCAGAGTTCTTTGCCATGAGGTACCATGTTGAACTTCCAGTGAGCATATTGAGAGAGTGAGAGCGATAACACCAAATTTAACACACCTGCTCCCCATTCACACCTGAGACCTTGTAACACTAACGAGTCACATGACACCGGGGAGGAAAAATGGCTAATTGGGGTGTACTCACTTTTTTTGCCAGCGGTTTAGACATTAATGGCTGTGTGTTGAGTTATTTTGAGGGGACAGCAAATTTACACTGTTATACAAGCTGTACACTCACTACTTTACATTGTAGCAAAGTGTAAATTCTTCAGTGTTGTCACATAAAAAGATATAATGAAATATTTACACAAATGTGAGGGGTGTACTCACTTTTGTGAGATGTATGCTTCAAAGTCAGGCATGCATATGAAAGTACACGTACCGCCATGCTTGACGCAGCGTAACTGCGACAAAACAAACCTTATTTAATTATAGTTCTGCCAGAAAAGCTAATGTGACACGTGTGTATGTTCAATGTAATTTGTTTGACCCTTCTCTTGTAACCCCCGTTAATTAATTTTGGTAATTGTATTTTTTTTTTTTTTAGAAATCATATTAACAAGAAATAATCATCACCCCAGTCAGGCATTTTTTTTTTCCCTCCCAAGAATTTATACTTAAAAATAAACAAATGGCATTGGATACAAGGTACAATTATCTCATTAACGAGAAATGTCACACGAGACGCAGCTGCGCCTTCTAGAAGTCACTTTGTAGGAAAGAGCTGCCTGCGCGGTCCCCTGTGTCCTTCTATTCGTTTGAAATTTATGTATCACGTTCAAATGGCAGTAATTATTCCGAAAGAGCTTGGCAGAGTCCTTTATGTCAAAGAGGATATAAGATTGGAAGGTGGAGGACTCAGGTAATGCGCTAACACCGGCTCTTGCACAGATACCTTGGATCAGCTCCCCTGCCGAATGAATCCAGACATGGGATGAATTTTGATAGCTTTAGGGCAACCCATTGACACAGGGAGCAACAGGAGAATTTTGTACATACTATAAACCCTTCAAAGTAATAACTATCTGCCAGCGCAGTCTCAGAGAACATCAGAGCAGACTTAGAGGAAGTAAACCCCCCCCCGAAAAAACGGGATAAAATAAGACCCTGTAAGAGAAAGGCATAATGAGCTAGTATGCATAGCATACTAGCTCATTATGTGGCACTTACCTGATATTGAAGCCCCCGAAGTCCTCCTCGTTCCCCTCCGCTGCCGCTGCCATGTCCCCTCGGAGCTTCTTCCTGGTATCGCCGCTCCAGCGTTGTGATTGGCCGGAGCGGCGATGACGTCACTCCTGCGCATACGCGTGGGACCGGCATAATCCTGGCGTGATCCCATTCATTATGCCGGGACGCTCAGTGCGCCTGCGCCGTAGACATCAGTGCAGTGTTTTCTGCAAATATCTCCTTAACCGTGTAGGTTAAGGAGATATTTCTTGCACCTACAGGTAAGCCTTAATCTAGGCTTACCTGTAGGTGCAAGTTGTCAAAGTGGGTTTACAACCACTTTAATAGGGTTGATTTACAAAAACTGGAGACGGAAAAATCTGGTGCAGCTGTGCATGGTAGCCAATCTGCTTCTAACTTCAGCTTGTTCAATTAAGCTTTGACAAAAAAATAAACGTGGAAGCTGATTGGTTTCTATGCTGACCTGTGCCAGATTTTGCACTGTCCAGTTTTAGTAAAGCAATTCTATTCTGTCTACATACCAGTAGCATTTATTATTATTATTATTATTATTATTATACAGGATTTATATAGCGCCAGCAGTTTGCGCAGCACTTTACAACATCAGGGAAGACAGTACAGTCACAATACAATTCAATACAGGAGGGATCAGAGGGCCCATTTTGTTTGAAATAACTTTTTTTGGAATATTTGTTCAAACTTCAAATAGTTAATATGGTCAACAGATAATTGTTTTTGGTGAGGAAAAGTGAAGGAGAAAGATCAAAATTTCTTTTGAGTTTTTGGTTTTGGAAAAATTGTACTTCTTTTAATGCGCATGTGCATCCCAAAATCAAACATGAATTTGAAACATCGACATGGTAGTCAAACTAAATTTGGGGGTTTCACATGAAATTTGACAAGTCCATTATGGTAGTATTGAATGCTTTGGCAAATATTTTTTTTCAGAATTTCCGTACAAATATTTAAACAAAATTCTACTGGTGTATTGACCTTTAGTCCCTTTAGATAACTGCTATTTTTTTATTTTTGTCCCTGCAGAAATAGCTGTATGATGGCCCCACTACAGACTTTGATTTCGAGATTGTGAGCCTCATCTAGGGCCAACCCCACCGTCTTCTGTAAAGGCCCGTACACACGATCGGATTTTCTGACAACAATTGTGTGATGGCAGGGTTTTTTCGGATAATCCGACCGTTTGTACACTCCATCGGACAAGTGTTGTCGAGTTTCCGACAACAAATGTGGGATAGCATGCTCTCTCCGTCAGACTAAAATACAAAGTACAAACACGCATGCTCCGAACTAATGCTAATCATAAGACAACATTAGCAGAAGTTGCCCAAAGGGTGGAGCTAAAGAGCAGAAAAAACACGTAGTTTTGTGTATGTTGGCTGAAAAAGTTCTGCCGTCTGTATGCAAAACAAGTTCACGGCAAACGCCCTTCGCACAAAATTCCACGGATTTGTCTGATGGAAATTCGATCGTGTGTGCGAGGCTTAAGAGGACCTCAGCAAACATGGCTCCAGGCTTGGAGCTACAAATCATATCATCATCAGCACAAGTACCTTCTTCCTTTGCCCTTGTACTCCCTAAGCCAGGGGTGCCCAACTGGCGGAGCCCTCTGATGTGGCCCGTGACCTCCTGCTATGGGATGGCAGGTCGACAATCTGCGATCTGGACTTGCCGACCTGTCATCCCAGAGCACCAGTGTTGTGAATTGAGCTAGCACTAGAGGAAAATGGCAGGGCCCATAATGTACAGCGGGCTATGTCCGTGTCCGCTCTGTATATGCAGAGTGGACACAGACCCGTCATCCGCCTGCTCCACTCATTTTGGCCTGCAACTGTTTTCCAAGTTGCTTAAGTGGCCCTCGCTCTTCAAAACGTTGGGTCCTAAGCCCTAATCTGCAGAGTGCCCAGGTGGCCCCTCCAAACTCCTCCCCACAGTCCCTCTCTAGCAGCTAAAAACTTCCCTCTTACCAATCCCTCCATGCTTGCCATTCTTTTCACAGAACCAATTAAAGGACCGTAGGCCCGTGAAAACCAAATTATTGGGGTGCAGTTGGAATAATGTCCCTTACATTGGTGGCCAGTAGGAGGAATGCCCCCTTACAAATGGCTAAAAAGATAATTTTTGTCAAGCAACTGGCTCTTAAAAGTAGCATTGGCCCTCAGGACTATGTGGGCACTATTAAATAGAAGGTCAATCAGCCACAACCCAAGGAGAGTAACCCCTTACAACCTCTGGAGGAACCCCAGTGTTTCACAGAACCCTGGTTGAGAATTGCTGCATTTGACTAAGTGATGGCTTTACTAGCCATGTGAAACCAGATAATTACCACCACATCCCGAATAGACAATAGATACCGTTCGCCCCGTATTTACCGAGGAAATAAATACAAAGGGACTTTCAAGATGGGTAGTCTCTCAAAAAAATATACACATAAAGCCATACATAAATAAATTGTTGACCGTTATTTACATATTTTCTTGAAAAGAGCGATAAAACCCTTAATTGTCCCTAAAACCATCTAGATTACATATAAAAAACATATAAAACATATATCAGCTTTGCAACATAAATCACATTACATTTGGTGTTTGTCACTGTTGGATCTGATTGGAGATTGGTGGAGAAATGTATCCATCTCTTCAATAGCAGGCTGCTTGTGTATCATACAGTAGATCTCTATGGGGGACATTACACAAAGGAGTACAGGATCATAGGGTCTCTGCATATGGAGGTCTTTTTGGTGTAATTCCCAATGACTATCTCAAGATATTCTTTTTTTTCCGCTTCCTGTATTCTGAGCTGATTTTTTTTTTCAGTTTTCCTGGGTGGGGAATTTCAGAGGATAGCTGGCTTTATCATACCTGATGTAACACCTTATCATATTTCACTGAACACAAATCCTCTGTTCCCCTGAAGAAGCCTTTGAGTGAAACATGTTGGGATCCTTTACTCGTCCACAGAAGTCTCTTGGATCATTTTCAACATCTCCCAAACTTTAGTAACTTGGGACAGTGTTGTTGTTTCATGATTACCCAGTTGGGTGTTGTTTGATTCAATACATATGTAGCACACGGACCCTTTTCTCACCTGGCTCACTTGTAAGAAAAGGCACACCATGCTATATGCCCGTACCCTCCTGTTTGAAGAGGTTAAGCGGTGTTCACAATTTGTTGGGTTCCGCAGCGAGTTACCCTTCCTAGGTTGGTTCCTTTCTCTAGAGTGTAGAGAAAAGTCTGTTGTTTGTGTATCAAGAAGGCCAATGTCCAGACAAGATTAAACCTCAATGACTGAAGGTTTATTTTCTTTATGCTTGAAACCAGACAGGAAAGTTGAAAGTGAAGAATAGAATAACAGGGAGGCAGGTTCAGGCACTTAATATCACCACTCAATCCTAAGTGGACTCTGCTCACCCGGATAGTTCTCTCTCACGGTCCTAGCAGCCGGAGTGATGCACGAACTTTACTTTTCTTTCCTAGGGATACGATCGGAACCCATTTGACTAGTTCCAAACTGCCCGGCACTTGTAGCATAAGGACCTAGGTGCAAGTTGAAGCACGCTACAATGCCTGTGACGGACTTGCGGAATCCCTCTGTAGGTGACCTGGCCTCATCCAAGGCGGTGACTTCCTTCACTGGTAACCCTGGCTCCCTCTCCAGAACTGGTCACCCTCGAGTGCCCTGGAATTCCTCTTTAGATGGTAGGCCAGCTAAAGGTGCTGGGCCTACATGAAGAGTTGAAGCCCCAGGCTAAAGGTGCCTGAGACTGATCCATCCAAGCACAACCCCATGGCCTGGAGGGCCACGGGGCGCAGGCGGACTGCTCCTCGGTACTGCTCCTCAGTACCCCTCCTTCTCCTCCTTCTTCTCCTTCCCAAGATGGCGTCTGCCCCTTATGTATCCTCTCCCATCATGCGCAGCGGGCCGACCACGCCCCCTCGCACAACCACCTGGAGAGGACACCCAAAGGTACAGCAATGTCACCAGCGGTTCAACCCTGACCTGTTATGGCAGCGCTACCCACAGGCCACAGGGAACTGTACACCAGCAACACCACTTGGCAAAAGAAAAAGAACAAAACCTAACAATTGAAGCGATCTGGGCCTGACTACTGACCCAGATCAACCTCTAAATTTAGTTACCTAGCAACCCTAAAAGTAAAGGGGAGCTACACATATATACAGCATATGGCTGGGATGAAACAGGTGGGGGTTTTGTTGCAAAGTTGCTAGACGTTTATTTTTTCCCTTTTATTTTCACCTGGGGAACCTGCCAGTAATATACACCCTGTCCTTAGGTGACAGCCCTTACATACCCTACTGTATCTATAAAGAGAAGGTGGGACAGGGCTATGATAACCCCCTCCTCTTTTCCATAGCATAGAGAGAAGGTGTTCTGTAGTCCTTAGAGATAGAGGCAGAGAGCACAGGAAGTTATCAGTTCACAAGATTTCCAGCAGGATCAACATATATGTTTTGCATTCATTGTACACACATACCAAAATCATTTCAGTGGTATATTTAACAAACCAAAGGGGACCAGATTAGAGAGGTTTATTGTTAGGGTTTACATACCCTTTAACCTCTTGCTGCCCATGTAACACATATGTTCAGCGGCAAAGAGGGTGGTTTTTAACACCCACATGCCACACAAATGTGTCCATGGGCCTCAGAGGTTTCTGTGCTGAGATCACGCTCACCACGCGCTCCCAGCACAGTAACCAAGCTGTGAATCACATCTCTTTTTTTCTAGTAATGATCGTGAGCTGGTAAGACCAGCTCCTAATCATATGACCACTGTGACAGCTAACCACAGTGGTCACGTAAGCAGACAGACCTTCCTGCCCAAGGACGTACACAGTACTCATGTGATCAGACTTACATTCCCTGTAATCTGGGACTGTAATCATAGTTAAAAAGTTGGCAGAGCTGGGCGGGAAGGGGTTAAGAAACTATGGCCTCCAGAGGTGGTTTCACACACAACACACTTCTGGGGGCATTGGATAACTGGTCCCCTACTGTGCACTGTAGTTCCATCTACCAGACCCAATGTCACTACAGGACACAGTGGTGAAGTTGGTGGATGGAACCACGGTGTGTGGCGAGACACATAGGCATCCAACACTCCCAGAAGCATCAAATGGGAAGAGTCTGTTGTTTTTGGTCACCAATCGCCAGCCATTTGTAGCACGTCCCATTTCCCCATTCCCAGTGCGCACAGCCCTTCCTTCATTCTTCCACTGGCTCAGAAAACAATCTAGGGGTTCTTTTTAGGTTTTTATTGGGAATAATGAACATGGAAAGGGATAGGGAGCATGGAATACCCCAATACACTGCAAACAGAACAATTCGAGGACTCCTCAGATTCTGGCTGCACTTCACAACTCCTGGCTACACTTCCCCAACTGAATATTACACAGGATTCACAATGCTGCTGGTGACTTGTATCTCCTAAAAAGTCAAAAGCAACACACAAACACTTTCCTTTAGCTTCGGGGGGTCATCTACTCACGTAGCCACAGGACAACGGTTGCCTCCTGTCGATATCCACCAGGCTCTTTTCAATGAGGGAGCTCTATACTCGCCAAAGGACTGTCATGTACCTGGGTGTATTTGAACCGGGATCTTCCTGGTCCCAAAGCGGCAGCCTTACCTGTTGCGCTACTGAGCAGATCTGGACTTTTGGAAATGTCCTCTCAGTGTTAAACATTACCTTGGACTCACTAGCCCCACCTGCTGCCAGCTGTGGACAATTTTCAATCAAAGCAGCCCTTAAAAAGGAAGTGATGCTATCTCTCAGCGCCCGTTTGTGTGGAATAGCTCCCTGGGTGTTGTGACTGCTTTTTGATCCTGATTTTCGTGTTGAACTTCTGCCTGAATTCCTGACTACTCTCCAGCCTGCTGATTTTGTACTTCACTGCCAGCTCGTGTATGACCTTTGCCTGCCTGACCACTCTCTGGATTTCGATCGTGTACCATTTTACCTGATCTGTTGCCAACCTAATCTGCCTGACTACGTTTTCGCCTGAATCCTCAGCACACAAGTTCCACTTCGGACACTACCTATCACAGGTACCTTACATTACAAACGGGCCACAATGACAGTGGACCCTGCTGAGATTGTTAAGGCGATTTCACGTCAGGGACAATTGATTGGAGCTCATGAACAGCATCTTTCTTCCCTGGACGCCAAGTTAGATGAACTTTGTACTATGCTTAAATATTGTTTGTCTGCTTCCTCTGCAACGGTCCAGACTCTGGATCCTACTCCTGCTACGATCCAACCCACCTCTTCTGTACCACCCAAACTTCCTATGCCTGACAAATTTGGTGGTGATACTGAGGACTGCAGAGGCTTTTTAAATGTTTGCCGTTTGCATTTCCGCAACAACCTTGGGACCTTTAGCACTTCTTCTGCCAAAGTGACTTTTGTAATTTCCTTGTTAAAGGGGAAGGCCCTGGCCTGGGTCTCTCCTTATCTGGAACGCAATGATCCTGTGCTGCAAGACGCTGACAAATTTCTGGCTTCTCTCCAGACTGTATTTGACAAGCCAGATAGAGCTTCTGCAGCTGAGTACTCACTCTTGGACATGCAACAAGGCACCAGGTCTGTGGCACAATATGCTATTGAGTTTCGTACCCTTGCTGCTGAGACTACTTGGGACTCAAGGGCATTACGTGCAGCCTTCCGAAAAGGTCTTGCAGATCGCATCAAAGACGAATTAGTCTATAAGGATTCCCCAGAAGACCTAGAGAAATTCATAGAGCTCTGTGTTCGTCTGGATGTCCGGTATCATGAAAGGTGCCAAGAGAGACTTAGAACTCGCAAGTTTCCTCGGCCAGTCTACCGTTTGGCCCCTAACTTCCAAGCACCACCTCAGCCAGAACCTGAAATCTCAGTTGAACCCCAGACACCTGTGGAACCCATGGATGTAAGCCGTCTCCACCTAACTGAGTCTGAGAAACAAAGGAGGCGTGCATTGGGCCTATGCCTATACTGTGGACTTAAAGGACATTTATTATCTGTCTGCCCTTCCCGTCCAGTAAAAGGCAGGGTCTAACCAGTGTTGGAGGAGCTGGCTTAGACCTTACAGGTATATCCTCCAAGACCAAGATTACCATTCCTGCAATTACCCATTTACCCTCTAAACTTGTCTCCTGTGAGGCTTTTGTGGATTCTGGAGCTGCTGGCATATTCTTGCACTACACTTTTGCTAAAAAAAATAATATCCCATTTGTTCCAAAATCTAGACCCCTGAACATTACCACCGTGAATGGACAACCCTTGGGAGATGGCATTGTAAAATTTGAGACTATAACAATCACCCTTCAGGTAGGCGTACTCCACAAAGAGGAAGTTGTCTTGTCTCTTATTGATTCTCCACTTCTGCCTGTTATCCTTGGTTACCCATGGTTACAACAACATAACCCTTCTTTTGATTGGGAAAATAGAGAACTAACCTCTTGGGGGTCGTTCTGTCATTCAAACTGTTTGTCTCAACCCAAAAGACTTCCTGCTTGTATGTTGGCTTCCGTGGCCGTCCCACCTACCTTGCCTCATGAATACCATGCGTTTGCAGACGTATTTTGCAAGCAAAAGGCAGAGGTTTTACCTCCACATCGTTCTTTTGACTGTGCAATTAAATTGATTCCTGGAGCACCTCTTCCCAAAGGAAGGACCTATCCCCTGTCTTTGCCTGAACAAAAATCCATGGAGGAATACGTAAAAGATAACTTGGAAAGAGGTTTTATCCGACCCTCTTCTTCTCCAGTAGGGGCAGGTTTTTTCTTTGTTGAAAAAAAAGATGGGGGTCTTCGACCATGCATAGACTATCAAGGGTTAAATCAAATCACTGTAAAAGACTCCTACCCTTTGCCTCTCATTCTTGAACTGTTTGATGTACTTAAGGGGGCTGTTATCTTCTCCAAGCTAGACCTACGAGGGGCTTATAATCTAATTCGAATTAAAGACGGGGACGAGTGGAAGACAGCATTCAACACTCGTAATGGACATTTTGAATATCTGGTTATGCCATTTGGGTTGTGTAACGCCCCTGCTGTCTTCCAACGTTTCATGAATGAAATTTTTCATGATTTCAGCAACAGTTTTGTGATCATCTACTTGGACGACATTTTAATCTTTTCCAAGATTCATCTAGAACACATCTCGCATGTAAAGCAGGTATTGCAACGACTGAGAGAAAACCATCTTTACGCGAAGATTGAGAAATGCAGTTTCCATCAAAGCCGTATTCCTTTCCTTGGATACATTATAAGTGCTGCCGGTTTCCAAATGGACCCTCAAAAACTTTCCGCTGTCTTGCAATGGCCCCAACCGACCACTTTAAGAGGGCTCCAAAGCTTTTTAGGGTTCGCAAATTACTACAGACGCTTCATCAAAGGTTTTGCCTCCATTGCGGCCCCCCTTACTGCTATGACTAAGAAAGGTACAAATTGCAAGGTATGGTCCTCAGAAGCAGAATTGGCTTTCCAGCAATTAAAAGACATGTTCAGCAAAGCTCCAATTCTTCAGCATCCAAATCCCGATCTCCAGTACATAGTTGAGGTTGATGCCTCTGAGGTAGGAGCAGGTGCCGTGCTCTCCCAGAGACAGCCTAAGTCTGGTAGAATCCATCCAGTAGCATTTTTTTCTAGAAAGTTTTCTCCAGCGGAGATGAATTACGATGTTGGGAATCGAGAACTACTGGCCATCAAATTGGCATTGTCTGAATGGCGGCATCTTCTGGAAGGGGCTCCCAAACCTTTTTCTATCCTCACTGACCATAAAAACCTACTGTGCCTTCAGACTGCAAGACGTTTGAACTCACGTCAGGCTCGATGGGCTCTGTTTTTCTCCCGTTTTAATTTTGTTCTTTCTTATGTTCCTGGGCATAAAAACAAGAAAGCCGATGCTCTTTCCAGACAGTTTGCTACCTCTGAAGAAGACCAACCTACCGAGCAGTATATAATCCCACCTCACAAAATTGTCGCACAGATCTCTACGGCTCTTTCCCAACAGTTACAAGAAACCCAGAATTGTGTTCCCCAAGGCTTGAAGATACCACCAGGTCTCCTGTTCGTAGCCCCTAGCCTCAGAAAACCTGTACTCCTCTGGGCACATGATGGGGTTTTATCCGGTCATCCTGGTGTCACCATCACTCCTAAGACCTTGCAGCGTCATGTCTGGTGGCCTCATATGAAAAGGGATGTTACTGACTATGTGGCTGCCTGCCCAACTTGTGCTGCTAATAAAGTACCCCGTACATTGCCTACTGGACTGTTACAACCACTTTCAGCACCTCGTCAGCCTTGGACCCATTTGACTATGGACTTCATTACAGACTTACCCAAGTCCGAGGGCATGACTGCTATATGGGTCATAGTGGATCGCTTTTCAAAAATGTCTCATTTTGTGCCGCTCCCAGGATTACCTACAGCGGAAGCACTGTCTACTCTCTTCCTTTCCCATATTGTGAGATATCATGGCATACCTACCAATGTCGTCTCAGACCGTGGATCCCAGTTTGTTTCCCGATTCTGGAGAGCGTTCTGCAAGAAACTGGGAGTAACGCTTTCACTCTCTACCTCACATCACCCTCAAACAGATGGTCAAACCGAACGCATGAACCAGACCCTAGAAACCTATCTTCGACATTATGTCAATGCCTTACACTCCAACTGGTCTGAGTATTTGCTTTTAGCTGAGTTCGCCATTAATTCCCGTTGGCACAGTGCTCTTCATACCACACCATTCTACGCAGCCCTAGGCTATCACCCTCAGACTTTTCCCCTACTTCAGCCTTCTTCTGGTGTACCAGCAGCAGATCAGCGGGTTAAAAATATTCTGCTACATTGGAAAAAGATTCGCTTATTACTACGGAAGTCAGCAGGCAAGTATGCACTTTTTTCCAACAAACAAAGACGCCATATACCTCCATATGTGGTGGGGGACAGAGT
Organism: Rana muscosa; assembly: GCA_029206835.1. Taxonomy (NCBI): domain Eukaryota; kingdom Metazoa; phylum Chordata; class Amphibia; order Anura; family Ranidae; genus Rana; species Rana muscosa. Next base: position 1,077,570,323 of record CM055117.1, read on the forward strand.
TTGGCTATCAACCAAATATGTGAGACTGAAACAACCTTCTACCAAATTGGGCCCTCGATTCATTGGTCCTTACAGAATTATTGCTCGAGTCGGGCCAGTCTCCTATCGGTTGAAATTACCCTCCTCTCTCCGAATTCATCCTGTGTTCCACGTTTCCCTCCTCAAAAAAGCAATTTTCAATCGCTACTCCAGAACGCAACAGCTACCTCCTCCTGTTCTTGTTGATGGACAAAATGAGTTTGAAGTCTCCAAGATTCTTGATTCTAGAAGACAGGGTCGTGGCCTTCGGTATCTGGTTCATTGGAAGGGATATCCTGTCACAGACCGTTCCTGGGTTCCAGCCAAAGATCTGCATGCCCCTTCTCTTATTCGAGACTTCCATGCCTCCTTTCCCACTAAGCCCCGCTAGGCCCCCAGAGGGGTCCACTGGGGAGGGGGCCCTGTCATGTACCTGGGTGTATTTGAACCGGGATCTTCCTGGTCCCAAAGCTGCAGCCTTACCTGTTGCGCTACTGAGCAGATCTGGACTTTTGGAAATGTCCTCTCAGTGTTAAACATTACCTTGGACTCACTAGCCCCACCTGCTGCCAGCTGTGGACAATTTTCAATCAAAGCAGCCCTTAAAAAGGAAGTGATGCTATCTCTCAGCGCCCGTTTGTGTGGAATAGCTCCCTGGGTGTTGTGACTGCTTTTTGATCCTGATTTTCGTGTTGAACTTCTGCCTGAATTCCTGACTACTCTCCAGCCTGCTGATTTTGTACTTCACTGCCAGCTCGTGTATGACCTTTGCCTGCCTGACCACTCTCTGGATTTCGATCGTGTACCATTTTGCCTGATCTGTTGCCAACCTAATCTGCCTGACTACGTTTTCGCCTGAATCCTCAGCACACAAGTTCCACTTCGGACACTACCTATCACAGGTACCTTACAAGGACAGTTGGACTCTTTCCCACTAACTTCCTGCTGGCTCTCTCCAGTGGGCTTCCTCCTGACCCAACTTGATCCCTGGGCACGGATCTGCAAATAGATCCCCCAGCTAAGCCTAGCTGGGATATCAGTGTCTTCCTCAGAGCTTTCTCAAGGATCCTGCACCAGAAGGCAGAGCTCCTGCACAGGGGTCTTCTCCTGCAGGATGGGACCCAGGAACAATGCATACTGCTGCCCAGGCCTCAGTCTATTTATGGTCTCTCTCACCACCTTGTGAGAATACCTCCACAGGCATTGGCTAAAGTTTCAAAAATAGTCAGGGTGCCTGTTCTGCTCTCCCTCTCACTATGCTTCCAGAACACTTTAGAAGACAGAGGGAAATAACAGAACAGCAGCCTGTGACACACTGAGCAGCCCTAGGCAATCAACCCCTGCACCGCTGATTACAGAGGAACTAAACTAAATTTACCAAGCAGCCTACTCTACACTAGCAGGGTGCTACACACTGTTGTGTAGCAAAAAACATAAAACGGCTATAGCTCTCTATTAATATAGCTATTCGGGTAGGGGGAAACTTGACTCAAAGGAATAAACCAATAGAAGAGGATAGAATCACACCTGTGTATGTTTTTGCACAGACGGTGGAGTTACACTTTAATATCTGGCATTAACACAATCGTAGAATAAAACAGATTTCCTTTGTGCCTAAATATGAAGCATTTTATTCATATGACAAAAAAAAAAACACAACAAACATGAATATCAATGTAATTCATTAAGCCTCGGGCGCTTCTATTATGAAAGTTGCAGCACCCCAGTGGAAACTCCATTCTTTCATTTCTTGGGATTACGCGCAAAAGGCGCTGGGGATCAGCAGCTCTATCAATGACAGATGGCGGTGTAAAGCGTTTCCTCGGGCGTTACGTGTAAGGAGTCTTATGGGACTGCTTACCAAGCTGATTTCCAAGCCTTTTTATCACACATTCCATGTAGCTAATTCCACTAGTCGTTCATTTTATAATAAACAAATTTATTAAGCTAAATAACATGTTTTTGGATCATCTTCTGTATGTTTGTGGGTATCATCACAAACTTGGTTTCATCACCAAAGCTAATGCTTAATACTAGTGTGTATTGGGGGATTCTTAAAGGAAAACTCCACTTTCATGTATGTAGTGATATTAAAGGGGATCTGACCTCTTTAAACTGTTGCTAAAACAAAGCAAGAAAAGGGCAAATAGTCATCAGTATGGCCTGTGGTCTCCCTTCAATTGATCTTTTCCCATTACTGACATATCATATGTAGCGCATCCCTTAAGGAGAAGCCACTGGTGAATTTTAGTCCTTATTCCCCCTTATTCTTTAGCACTTGGGGCCATCTACTCACATAGTCACAGGATCATCGGTTGCCCCCTGCCGATATCAACCAGGCACTTCCTAGTGCGGGAGATGTAGACTCAAACCACCATAGAACAGCTGGACTCTTTCCCACTAACTTCCTCCTGGCTGTTTCCAGAGAGTATCTCCAGACCCAACTTGAGCTTGCAAATAATAGCCCCCCCCCCCCCCCCAGCTAAGCCCAATTGGGACCTCAATGTCTTCACAGAGGCTTCCCTAGCACTCCTGCCCAACAGCAGAGCCCCTGCACAGGGGTCACCTCTAGCAGGACTGGACCCAGGAACTCTACACATTCGGCCCCAGACTAATTAGGCACACCTCCCCATGGATTGGCTGGAGTCCCATAAATCTTCAGGCTGCCTATTCTGTTGTTCCTCCCACTATATTTCTAGAGTCCTCTAGAATACAGGGGGAAGTTTTTAGAGCTGCAGCCCATGAAACACAGAGCAGCCCTAACCAATCAAGCCTTGCTCCACTGATTACATAGGAGCTAGCTAAATTTACCTAATAGCCTACACCACACTAGGAGGGTGCTACACATGTCTCGTTGTGAACTGTATCTATGTATGAAGGCGGCCATCTTGGTATAGGCAGGGCTTTGCTTCCTCATGTCTTCTAGCAAGGAAAACAGTGAGCAGCACAGCAGTGATACAATCAAATCTCACTTCAAGTCTGGTAAGACTAGCAGTCAGAGGCAGCAAACCCCTTGATCTCTTACTGCAGAAATACAGATATGCAACTTAAAGGCACAGAAGTGTCTAGGCACCCTCACCAACCAGCCACCCACACTGCAAAAGTTACCGTAAATGCTTTGTTTTTAAGTCTAAGTGTAGAAAAATAATCTACAATACATTTCTTATTTCTTGCATCAGCAGCCTTCCTCCACTCTGTGGGGCCAGATGCCTGAAGCCGCTTTTGTATGACACTCTGGGTGGCGGTTGCGCTCTAATGTTATCTCATTCAGGGCTTGTTTACACTATTGACAGTGAAAAAATGAGCGCAAAACACGCGTTTCACTGCACAAAAACACATTGCCTTCTGCAGACATTAATTCTTAATGGTGCCCCCACACATCACATCACATCTGAGAAACGCGCATTGTGTTTCTGGTCACAGTTCCATTCAGTTTAGTGTAGCATAATTTAAAAAAATTGCAGCTGCAGTCCTCTACCACTAGACCTAATAAGTAATTAACTGCAGTGCAGGTAGCCCCACTGCAAGGGTAGTTTTTGCTTTAATCCTGTTCAGCTTTAAACATGAAGTTTCAATTTTATACGTACTGTAAACGAATTCAGGAGACTCAGCTTACCTAACACATATTTTATTTAAGCGCTTATTTACCATGCCTTCATGCCCCGCTAGCTGAATCCCTATAGTTGCTGGTATTCTCAGCTTAAATTTTTGTTTTGTGTACTGCAATTTAAAAAAAAATTTGGACAGTGTAGTGATGGATTAGAACTGGGGTTCTGTTAGAGAGATTTCCTCCCACCTCTTGTCCCAATGACAACAGTTACACCAAACAGGAATGTAGCAGAGGTGTTGCGGCTTACTACGACCCGGTTCACACCAGGGCGGCGCGACGTGGCACGACTTGTGTGGGCGACCTCGGCGGCGCGATCTCAAGACGTCTTGAGACGCCCACCGAGGCGATTTGCATAAGACTTCTGTATAGAAGTCAATGCAGGTCGCCTTGGGTCGCCCCAAAAAGTAGTACAGGAACCTTTTTCTAAGTCGGAGTGACCTGAGTCGCTCTTACTTAGAACGGTTCCACTGAGTCGCCTGACGAGTCGCCCTGGTGTGAACCGGCTCTGAAGGAAGTTAGGGGCTCCTTGGATTTCTTTCAGTATCTTTATACTTGCAGTATTTTTAAAGCAACAAAATATAGAGAAATTCAGATGTTGTTTACTTTTACTTTTTACTTTTTTTTCCCCAGACATACACTTTAATTTATTTATTGTAAATACAAACCTGAAAAGGTGATAGGAAATCATTAGGCAAATAAACAGAAGTTAAGGTTTGGATCAATCTTTTTGGTAGAGTGTTGTCATTAGAAATTAGTGTGAGCTATAGTCCTGTTTTTCAGTTTCGCAATCTTTTCTTTTTTCGTCCTTCTCCTTGACCTGCTGCCAGTCTAAATATCAACTTAAACCCAGCAATGGACTCGGCTCTTTTATTGCTGCTCTTCAGGAATAAAATTGCAGCTTTTTGAATGAATAGTGGGGAAGTTATAAAGCCCCAAAGTTATGACCAACCACTGCAAAGATCTATATTTCATCACTGTGGCGGCAATTGATGGGCACAGTGGTGGCAATTGATGGGCACACTGGCAGCAATTGATGGGTACAGTAGCTGTGTTTGATGGCACAGTGGCAGCAATTTATGGGCACAGTGGCTGCGCTTGATGGGCACAGTGGCTGCGCTTGATGGGCACAGTAGCTGCGCTTGATAGGCACAGTGGCTGCACTTGATGGGCACAGTGGCTGCACTTGATGGGCACAGTGGCTGCGGTTGATGGGCACAGTGGGTGCGCTTGATGTTTTTTTTTTCAGTTTGTTTGCGCACCCCCCCCCCCCACCAAAATTTTGAGCACCAGCTGCCACTGCTTATAGGCCTCATGCACAAAGGGTGTTTAGCCCTGGTTCATTCGATCCTGGAGTCATGGCGCAAGCAGAAGGTCTGCCGCACTATCCTGCCCCACTGCTGGCAGCTGTAAGACTTCATGGCAGGCTGAAAGCTGCTGCAGTTGGACGGTGCACCGAGTGGTTTCAGTGTGAGTAGTATGTGCCCAGGGACAAATGCTTTTGCATTTTGGATATCCGTCCCTGGGTGCATGCTGCCCTACAAATTCACATTACACAATGCACCACCCAGCCACCTTCAGCTGCAGCCTCTCATAGAGTTTTACAGGTTGCGGGTCTGGATGATGCACATGTGCCTTTTATCTGCACCAAAATGCAGTAAAACTAAACGCCTATGATAGGGGGACCAGACATCCCCGGTTTCCGGGGACAGTCCCCGGATTGAGGACACTGTCCCCGGACCAAGTCTGTCCCCGGTTTTGTCCCCGGATTGGATTTGAACAGGGGCTGGGGCAATTTCAAAGACAATCAGTGCAGAATAAAAAATAAAAAAAAATCTGAATTACACCCCCCCACTCTGCCGCTCCTACAAGCTTGGGGGGGGGGGTGTATTTTTTTATTATCTGTGCCCCTTTCTGATGATCATGTGCTGGTTGTAGCGGAGGGAATATTTCTTCACTTTCGGGTGCATGCCCGTTCCGCTCCCGCTCGCATGTTCTTCTGCCTTGGCTCAAGTCCCGGCCAGCTACCTGCCTATCTCCTTGTCTTCCCTGGTGGAGTGATCTTCCTCCGCTCCCCACCCAGTAGTAGCCGGAACCCGGAGAATAAGACTTGACAGGCTGGGAGGCGGGCGGCAACGGGCAGAGAGTCGCTTATTGCAGCCATTACTAGTGTAGCGCACAGACCCCCTTTTACCTCCCTTGTTCTTCGAATCTTCGCAGGAAGAAGGGTCTCACCACAAGCCCGTAGTCTCCTGTATAAAGAGGTTGAGCGGTGTTGTTGGTGGGTCGTTTCACAGTTGAACCAGAGAATGATTTTTCTTACCTCTGTGGATAACAGATTTAAGTACTGTATTTATTGGCGTATAACACTCACTTTTTTACCCTGAAAATAGAGGTTAAACTGTGCCTGCGTGTTATACGCAGGGGGCTGTGGAAAGTTTTTTTCCTGAAACTTCCCTCTTAAAGTTAGGGTGCGTGTTATACGCCGATAAATACGGTACTTCTTTCCCCCAGTGAATAAAATGTCCACACTTGATAAAACTCCAACAGAGAGTTTATTTCTTCTTTCAGCAAATAACAATCTCTTGATAGAAACAAAGGTTGGAGCAAGAAAAGGGATAGCACCAGATGTGGGGAAAGGTCCAGGCACAATCTCAGCCCCTTCACTGTTCAGCTTCTCGAACAGACTCAGCCTCAAATGAATAGTCTACTTAGAACAAGACTAGCAGCCAAATGACACTCACGTTTTACTCAAGATCTCTGCCGCAGACCTGATGAGATTGGTCTCTGCCACAGACCTGATGAGATTGGTCTCTGCCACAGACCTGATGAGATTGGTCTCTGCCACAGACCTGATGAGATTGGTCTCTGCCACAGACCTGATGAGATTGGTCTCTGCCACAGACCTGATGAGATTGGTCTCTGCCACAGACCTGATGAGATTGGTCTCTGCCACAGACCTGATGAGATTGGTCTCTGCCACAGACCTGATGAAATTGGTCTCTGCCACAGACCTGATGAGATTGGTCTCTGCCACAGACCTGATGAGATTGGTCTCTGCCACAGACCTGATGAACTTGACTTTGGCCTAGGGAGAAGACATCCCTCCGGAGAGTTACCGGGACCCTTTCCTTCACCGTGACTACCGCATCAGTCCCTCTGAACGGTTCCTCACCCAGCCTCCTCTACCCAGATACGGGTCCCCTCGCAAGGCGGCCCCCTGAGACTCCTCAATCCCTGACGGGCCCCAGCCAAAGGTGCTGGGCCCAGGCCTTTTGCTGCAACTTCCAAGTCCCCGCATCCAAGACGGACAGGAACAGCAGAGTAGTACCTCACCCTGGGACTAAAGGTGCCCAGGATGGAACCGGAACAGAGAACACCCGCCCCTGGGCCTAGGGTGCCCAGGACGGACTGGAACCAGAACCAGGGGTAGGACCCCACCGACTAACCCCGAACAGGCAGCGTCTGCCCCTTTTATCTCCTCTCCCAGCACGCACAGCAGGTTAACCCCGCCCTACCGCACAGTTGCCGAGAGGGGACACAAAAAGCACAGCCCTGTGCTGGTGGTTCAACCCCAGCCCACCATGGCAGCGCCACCTGTAGGCCACAGGGAACTGTACACCAATACTCTCCCTGTGGATAAAATGGTTGTAAACCCTGACAAATCGAGGTGTTTGGGCATATTACCTCCCAAACACTTCCCTTAAATTGAGGACAACGCTACACTAGTAAAAAAAAAATATGTCCCCGGATTTCATTTTAAAAATCTGGCCACCTTAGCCTATGAGGCGTCATGCTGAAAGTTGTTCGTCATCATCATGCAAACTCACATGTTGGTCCCGCACCCATATGAAACAGCGAACGCACCACACATGTGAGGTATTGCCTCAAACGTCACAGTGAGAGCAATAATAGTAGCTCCAGACCTCCTATGTAACTCTAAACTGGTAATCTCTAAAGGGTTTTAAAGTGTCGCCTATGGATATTTTTGGTTACCATAGTTTGGTGCAGCTCCACAGGCATACACAGTTTTAAAGTGTGACATGTTTGGTATCTATTTACTTGATGTAACATCATCTTTTATATTTTATATTTTATGAAACAATTGGGTATTGTGTTTTTTGCATTAAAATTCTTTAAAGAGATTTTTTCCAACCTAAATCCAATAGATTGCCTCTGGGACATTATGTTTCAGGCCATCCAACGCACCTCAGTCTGTTCGGGAGCTCGGTGATGCCCTGATCCAGATCTGGGAGTAAATACCCCGGGACACCATCCGTTGTCTCATTAGGAGCATGCCAGACGTTGTCAGGCATGCATACAAGCATGAGGGGGGGGGGGGGGGGCATACAAACTACTGAGGACCATTTTGAGTTGTTGCAATGAAATTTCAGCAAAATGGACTAGCCTGCTGCATCATTTTTTCACTTTGATTTTCGGGGTGTCTTTGAATTCAGACCTCTGTAGGTGGATAATTTTCATTTCCATCAAACGATGTGCCATCCTTTTGTTCCTAACACATTACTCAGTACATATCTGTATAGATATCCAGCATATTTTTCCCTATTCAGATCTGATGTGTTTTCAAAGAGTTCTTTACATTTTTTTGAGCAGTGTGTATATATATATATATACCGGTGTGTGTGTGTGTGTGTGTGTGTGTATATATATATATATGTAGCGGACTCACCCCTCTCTCTCTCTTTATCGGTTATGCGGCTGTTGTCTAGGGGTACCTGGGAGAGAGAGATGAGATACACCACGGCCCATGTCCTCCATAGCTAAGAGGTGAAAGCCAGCAAATTGGGTCTTTTGTGTAGGTGTCCTAGAGTCAAGTCCAGTCCTTCGTCCCTGACTCCTTTGCTTTAGTAACCCGAGTTCCACACAATGAATAGGTCTAACTCAGTTTTATTCTTCTTGCCAAGCAATAAAACAATCTCTTTTCTTTGGAAAATGGGGACAGATCGAGGCACAATCCTTTCCCTTCTGCTGCTGCCCACTGTGCTGTCACCAGTGGTGAATAGTCACTGCCACTGACTAGGTAATATAGGACGTGAATTACCTTCGCTCACTTTGCCCCTGTCAGAGGAAGAAATCCGTCCAAGGGAGAAGTGGAGGCCTCTCCGTTTACCGGCAATGCAGCGCCGGACTCTTCGGAGAAGTTACTGCGCACCAGTCCTCACAAACTCAGATACGGGCACCCAAGGCATTAGGGCCCCCTCGGATTCCTCCACCCTTGCGGAACTCAGTCGAAGGTACTGAGCCCCAGGCATCCGCCATAGTACCTCACCCCAGGCTAAAGGTGCCTGAGATGGACTCCATCTCCGCTCCAGCTAGGCCAAGGGCACCTAGGCCTGGAGCACCGGAACCCAAGCTGAAGGTGCCTGGGTGCGGCCGCGTCCTCCAACTCTGAACCCAAGGTCAGGGCGTCCGCCCCTTTTATGACCTCTCCCTTCGCGTCACAGCGGGTTCCCCGCCCCGCTGTACCAGCTCCAGGGGAGGACAAAAAGGCACAGTCTTGCGGTGCGAGCCCAGCCCCGGTCCAAGGCAGCAACGCCACCTTTAGGCCGGCGAGAACTTCACACCACCAGAGTCCTCCAAGACTCACAAAGGGAACCTTGAATTTCCTAACAATCAAGGCACCTAGGTTACACTAGCACCCAGATGCTTCCCCAAATTCAAGTACCCGCTACATACATATATATATATATATACATACACACAGTGGGTACTGAAAGTATTCAGACCCCCTTAAATTTTTCACTCTTTGTTATATTGCAGCTATTTGCTAAAATCATTTAAGTTCATTTTTTTCCTCATTAATGTACACACAGCACCCCATATTGACAGAAAAACACAGAATTATTGACATTTTTGCAGATTTATTAAAAAAGAAAAACTGAAATATCACATGGTCCTAAGTATTCAGACCCTTTGCTGAGTATTTAGTATTTGCACCCTTTTGATCTAATACAGCCATGAGTCTTTTTGGGAAAGATGCAACAAGTTTTTCACACCTGGATTTGGGGATCCTCTGCCATTCCTCCTTGCAGATCCTCTCCAGTTCTGTCAGGTTGGATGGTAAACGTTGGTGGACGGCCATTTTTAGGTCTCTCCAGAGATGCTCAATTGGGTTTAAGTCAGGGCTCTGGCTGGGCCATTCAAGAACAGTCACGGAGTTGTTGTGAAGCCACTCCTTCATTATTTTAGCTGTGTGCTTAGGGTCATTGTCTTGTTGGAAGGTAAACCTTCGGCCCAGTCTGAGGTCCTGAGCACTCTGGAGAAGGTTTTCGTCCAGGATATCCCTGTACTTGGCCGCATTCGTCTTTCCCTTGATTGCAACCAGTCGTCCTGTCCCTGCAGCTGAAAAAGACCCCCACAGCATGATGCTGCCACCACCATGCTTCACTGTTGGGACTGTATTGGACAGGTGATGAGCAGTGCCTGGTTTTCTCCACACATACCGCTTAGAATTAAGGCCAAAAAGTTCTATCTTGGTCTCATCAGACCAGAGAATCTTATTTCTCACCATCTTAGAGTCCTTCAGGTGTTTTTTTAGCAAACTCCATGCGGGCTTTCATGTGTCTTGCACTGAGGAGAGGCTTCCGTCGGGCCACGCTGCCATAAAGCCCCGACTCAGTGGCGGAATTTTCATGGTCGCAGCAGTCGCAGTTGCGACTGGGCCCTGTAGTTCTGCCAAGTCCCGGGGGCCCGCCACCCGCCCGTCACGGCGTTGCTGGCAGGGGAGGACTGACCATTCGGACAGATTATAGCTGCCCCGCCTCTTCACTGACCCCTCAGCCAATAGGAACATGCTGTACACGCCCCCTTCGACAGCGCGGCTTTTTTGACCCAAGAGCAGGAGATGAGGAGAGGAGAGGGAGGCGGGGACACAGCCTGAAGTGTGGGACGGACTGCTGCCTGATAAGGTAAACTGGCTGAGCTTTACATAATGGATTCTTGTCTATGGATTAGCCTGGTGAGCAGTGAGGGAGAGGATGTGTTATCTCCAGCAGAGCTCCTCCTGTCTCTGAGGCTATTAGATCGATTTTGTGTGTGAGAAGTAGTGATGAGCCGAACACCCCCGGGTTCGGTTCGCACCAGAACCCGCGAACGGACCGAAAGTTCGAACGAACATTAGAACCCTATTAAATACAATGGATGCGAACGTTCGAATTCTAAAGTGCTAATTATAACAACTATTATGCATGTTATTGTCCTAAAAAGGGTTTGGGAACCCGGGTTCTGCACCAGGGGACATGTATCAATGCAAAAAGAAGTTTTAAAAACGGTCGTTTTTCGGGAGCAGTCATTTTAATGATGCATAAAGTGAAAAAAAAAAAGTCAAATATTCCTTTAAATATCGTACCTGGGGGGTGTCTAAAGTATGCCTGTGAAGTGCCACGTGTTTCCCGTGTTTAGAACTGTCCCTGCACAAAATGACACTTCTAAAGGAAAAAAAAGCCATTTAAAACTGCTTGCGGCTTTAATGTAATGTCTGGTCCCGGTAATATGGATGAAATTCTTTAAGAAAAATGGCATAGCTACCCCATGACCCCCCCCTACCCCAGCCCATTACCACCCCTTTGGGTCTTGTATGGATATTAAGGGGAACCCCGCACATAAAATAAAAAAGGCCCTATATACTCTGAACAGCCCTATACAGGCGGTGCATACAAGACAGGGACTGTAGGTTTGTTCTTATGTAGAGTCTGTTTGTAATTTTGAACAGGTACATTGTTGAAGTGTAGCTCCAGACCAAAAATCTATTTTTAAACTTTTTGGAAAACATAGGTAAGGGTTATCACCCCTGTAACATTTGTTTTGCTGTCTGTGCCCCTGTTCAGAACATTTCACCTCACTTTCCGTCCCAATGACAACTCTTTTTGAAATGTGGTCTTTTTCTTGAAACAAGGATTGCTGATAAAGCATCAGTACAGAGGAGACACCTTTCTCCCATATTTATTCTTACAGGAGAGAATTTTCCTTCCTAGTGGTAGATTTCCTCTCACTTCCTGTTGTCTTCTTGCGTTTGCAAGTAGGAGTCGTTTGTAAGTTGGATGTTTGAAAGTAGGGACCTGCCGTATATACTCTGCAGAAATAGGCCCCTTAGTTGTTGGTGTTGGCACAACACTGTAAGCACTCACAGTTACTCTTGGTTGGTGCTGGAACGCCCTGCTGTCAACTATTATATCAGGAATTTTAATTACATATAATTGTTGAACAGTGGTAGTAAAAATTGGGCCTTTGATGGTGGTGCTGGTGCCACAACACTGTAAGCCCTGACAGTTACTCTTGGTGGGTGCAGCAATGGGCCCTGCTGTGAATTATTAGATCAAGAATTGTAATTACATGCCCCTGTTGAACAGGGGCTGAAAAATTGGGCCTTAGGCACTGGTGGCACAACACTGCAACCCCTCACAGATACTGTACTTGGAGCACAGCAATGAGCCCTGTTGCAAAGTATTGCTTCAAAAATTGTAATGACACGCCCCTGTTAAACAGGGGCTGAAAAATTGGGCCTTAGGCACTGGTGGCACAACACTGCAACTCCTCACAGATACTGTACTTGGAGCACAGCAATGAGCCCTGTTGCAAAGTATTGCTTCAAAAATTGTAATGACACGCCCCTGTTAAACAGGGGCTGAAAAATTGGGCCTTAGGCACTGGTGGCACAACACTGCAACTCCTCACAGATACTGTACTTGGAGCACAGCAATGAGCCCTGTTGCAAAGTATTGCTTCAAAAATTGTAATTACACGCCCCTGTTAAACAGGGGCTGAAAAATTGGGCGTTAGGCACTGGTGGCGGCACCCATAAACAAAAATGATCTTACAAGCTATCATCATCAATCGTATCATTGAGGACTCGGAGGAGGAGGATAGCCAGTCAACATAACAGCACAGGCACTCAGCATCAGCATCAGTCTTGAAGGGATGTGACATGTTAAAATCAATTAGTCTGTTATATCAGCATCAGGTGTGTGGTAGCTGGTGGTGATCCAAGACTGGTTCATCTTGATGAAAGTCAGTCGATCAACCGAGTCGGTGGACAGGCGCACCCTGTGATCCGTGACAAATCCTCCAGCAGCACTGAATGTGCGTTCCGAAAGAACGCTGGATGCAGGACAGGCCAGTAGCTCAATTGCATACTGTGCAAGCTCTGGCCAGTGATCCATCCTCAAGACCCAGTAAGCCAGAGGATTTTCGGTGGGGAAGGTGTCCAAGTCTGACCTTGCCCCTAGATATTCCTGCACCATGTTTATCAGACGCTGGCGATGGTTGCTGGAACCGATCATACTTTGGGGCTGCGGACTAAAGAATTGTCTGAACGCATCGGTCAGACGGCCACCTTCCCCACCGCTCCTTCTTTGACTGGCCGAAGCCTCAGCAACTCGTTGTCCAGGACCAGGAGTTTGCAACCTCCCAGTCTCTGGGAACGCGTTGCACAGACCTTTCTGCAAGGCCTCCCGGAGTTGTCTCATCCTCTGCTCCCTCTGCGACGGTAACATAAGGTCCGCAACCTTACCCTTGTACCGTGGATCAAGGAGAGTGGCCAGCCAGTAATGGTCCCTCTCCTTGATCCGAAGAATACGAGGATCCTTCCGCAGACTTTGCAGGATCAGGGAGGCCATGCAGCGTAGGTTTGCTGAGGCATTCGCTCCGGAGTCCTCTGGGTCACTAAGGACGACATGATCCGCAGCCACCTCCTCCCAGCCACGTACAAGTCCACTGGTTTCTTGGGACTGTAAATCATCCCTAAAAGACTGCTGCTGATGATGCTGAGTGCCAGCCTCCACCTCCATGCTGACACAATCCTCCTCCTCCTCCTCCTCCTCCTCCTCCTCTTCCTGTGCGATGGGTGGGACAGAAGGAACACTGTCTGGGTAAAGGGGGCCTTGAGAGGCAAGGAAGTCCTCCTCTTCCTGCCTCTGTTCTGCCTCAAGTGCCCTGTCCATTATTCCACGCAGCGTGTGCTCCAACAGGTGGACAAGAGGTACAGTGTCACTGATGCATGCACTGTCACTGCTCACCATCCTCGTGGCCTCCTCAAATGGTGCCAGGACAGTGCATGCATCCCTGATCATGCCCCACTGGCGTGGAGAAAAAAAAACAAGCTCCCCTGACCCTGTCCTGGTGCCGTAGTCGCACAGGTACTCATTGATGGCCCTCTGCTGCGTGTGCAGCCGCTGCAGCATGGCCAACGTTGAGTTCCACCTGGTGGGCATGTCACATATAAGGCGGTTCTTGGGCAGGTTCAACTCCTTTTGCAGCTCAGCCAGGCGAGCACTGGCATTATAAGATCTGCGGAAATGCACACAGACTTTCCTGGCCTGCCTCAGGACATCCTGTAAGCCCGGGTACCTGCCCAAGAAGCGCTGCACCACCAGGTTAAGGACGTGAGCCACACAGGGCACATGGGTCAGTTGTCCCTGTCGGAGGGCGGAGAGGAGGTTGGTGCCATTGTCGCAAACCACCATTCCTGGCTTAAGCTGGCGTGGCGTCAACCACCTCTCGGCCTGGCCCTGCAGAGCAGACAGGACCTCTGCCCCAGTGTGGCTTCTGTCCCCCAAACACACCAGCGCAAGCACGGCATGGCATCTTTTTGCCTGCGTACTTGCGTAGCCCCGTGAACGGCTACGGAGCACCGCTGGTTCATAGGACAAACCACAGGAAGAGGCCATGGAGGAAGAAGAAGAGGAGGGGGTGGAGGAGAGAGGTGTGTCACAACCAGTAGTAGCATTTTGGAGGCGTGGCGGTGGGACAACCTCCAACACTACTGCACCTTGTCCTGAATCCTTCCCAGCTGCCAAAAGAGTGACCCAATGGGCCGTGAAAGAAAGGTAACGTCCCTGTCCATGCCTGCTGGACCATGAGTCAGCGGTAATATGCACCTTACCGCTGACCGCCCTGTCCAGCGAGGCCAAGACATTGCCTTCCACATGCCGGTAGAGAGCCGGAATAGCCTTCCGTGAGAAAAAGTGGCGTTTGGGAACCTGCCACTGAGGAACCGCACATTGCACAAACTCACGGAAGGGGGCCGAGTCTACCAACTGAAAAGGCAGCAGTTGAAGCGCTAGCAATTTAGCCAAGCTAGCATTCAACCGCTGGGCATGTGGATGGCTGGGAGTGAACTTCTTTCGACGGTCCAGCAGCTGGGGCAGGGAAATTTGCCTGCTAGAATCGGACGTCGGTGTACTGCTAGCAGAGTGGCCGCAAGTACTTGGCTGTGACACACCTAATTCTACACCTTCATTCCTCTCAGTGCATGTTTCAGAGAGGACTGAAGTTATAGTGGGGTTGGAGATCCCAGCTGATGCGGTGCAAGGAGAGGTCCGCTTTGTTCTTTGGTGTGGGTCTTTGAGGTAGGCTTGCCAACGAGCTGCATGGCAGGTCAACATATGTCTGGTCAGGCATGTGGTACCCAAGCGGCTGATGTTTTGGCCACGCGATATACGCTTGAGACATATGTTGCAAACAGCAGCTGTGCGATCTGATGCACTAGCCTCAAAAAAGGCCCACACCAAAGAACTTTTTGAATGACGGGCAGAGGCAGCGCCCTGCACAGGCGGAGCTCTGCGGTGTGATTCCGTCGGTGTACTGCCCTTACGCTGGCCACCAAAGGGCATCCTGCCTCGTTGGAGATGTGCCTCCTCCTCATCCTCCTCCTCCTCCTCTCTCCTATTAGGCACCCACGTGGAGTCAGTGACCTCATCATCCCCTCCCTCCTCATCACTGGAGCCAATCTGGCAGTATGCTGCAGCTGCTGGAACATGACTGCCAGATTGGTGTCCTTCTTGAGCATCCCCTCTGTCTGCTCTCACGCTACTGCCTTCCTCTAGCTGGGTTTCATCATCAGACCCTTCGAAACGCTGGGCATCCTCCTGGAGCATGTACCCAACACTGTGCTGAAACAGTTCGGGGGACTCCTCAGGAGGAGGACATGGTGGGTCTAGGGAAGGAGTGACTGATGATTTGTCTGACATTGATACCAGGGAAGACGACGCTTTGGCAGCTGCTTTTCCAGTACCCTGAGCCTGGGTGAGAGAGGATGAGGAGGAGGAGGAGGGCTTGGTCATCCACTCTACCAAGTCTTCGGCATGATGTGGCTCAACATGTCCAGCTGCCGAAAAGAAGGACAAGCGTGTCCCATGGCCATGTGCTGATGACAATGCACCGCGTCCACGACCAGCACTGTTGCCCCCAGACACAGAGCCTGCTTGCCCTCTTTTATTGCCTCCTGACTGTCTGCCTCTCCTTGTTTGCCTTCCAGACATTCTAATAGATGGCCTGCAGGGAGATGGGAAAAAAGCAATAAGGGCTACCTTCAGGTGTCCTTCTCTGTCCCTTGAAACAAGGACTTTCACAGTGAAAGAAACTGACACTCTCCCTACCTACAGTTTTCTGTCCCTAGAAAAAATATTTTTTTTAAGCACAATATAGCACAAGGACAATTCACTCACTGTCCTTACAGGTCCCTGGAAACAAGGACTTGCAGAGTGAAAGAAAAAAAACACTCTCCCTACCTACAGTTTTCTGTCCCTAGAAAAAATGTTTTTTTTAATCACAATATAGCACAAGGACAATTCACTCACTGTCCTTACAGGTCCCTGGAAACAAGGACTTGCAGAGTGAAATAAACTGACACTCTCCCTACCTACAGTTTTCTGTCCCTAGAATAAATGTTTTTTTTAAGCACAATATAGCACAAGGACAATTCACTCACTGTCCTTACAGGTCCCTGGAAACAAGGACTTGCAGAGTGAAAGAAAAAAAACACTCTCCCTACCTACAGTTTTCTGTCCCTAGAAAAAATGTTTTTTTTAATCACAATATAGCACAAGGACAATTCACTCACTGTCCTTACAGGTCCCTGGAAACAAGGACTTGCAGAGTGAAAGAAAAAAAACACTCTCCCTACCTACAGTTTTCTGTCCCTAGAAAAAATGTTTTTTTTAATCACAATATAGCACAAGGAGAATTCACTCACTGTCCTTCCAGGTCCCTGGAAACAAGGACTTGCAGAGTGAAAGAAAAAAAACACTCTCCCTACCTACAGTTTTCTGTCCCTAGAAAAAATGTTTTTTTTAATCACAATATAGCACAAGGACAATTCACTCACTGTCCTTACAGGTCCCTGGAAACAAGGACTTGCAGAGTGAAATAAACTGACACTCTCCCTACCTACAGTTTTCTGTCCCTAGAATAAATGTTTTTTTTAAGCACAATATAGCACAAGGACAATTCACTCACTGTCCTTACAGGTCCCTGGAAACAAGGACTTGCAGAGTGAAATAAACTGACACTCTCCCTACCTACAGTTTTCTGTCCCTAGAATAAATGTTTTTTTTAAGCACAATATAGCACAAGGACAATTCACTCACTGTCCTTACAGGTCCCTGGAAACAAGGACTTGCAGAGTGAAATAAAAAAAACACTCTCCCTACCTACAGTTTTCTGTCCCTAGAAAAAATGTTTTTTTTAATCACAATATAGCACAAGGACAATTCACTCACTGTCCTTACAGGTCCCTGGAAACAAGGACTTGCAGAGTGAAAGAAAAAAAACACTCTCCCTACCTACAGTTTTCTGTCCCTAGAAAAAATGTTTTTTTTAATCACAATATAGCACAAGGACAATTCACTCACTGTCCTTACAGGTCCCTGGAAACAAGGACTTGCAGAGTGAAAGAAAAAAAACACTCTCCCTACCTACAGTTTTCTGTCCCTAGAAAAAATGTTTTTTTTAATCACAATATAGCACAAGGACAATTCACTCACTGTCCTTCCAGGTCCCTGGAAACAAGGACTTGCAGAGTGAAAGAAACTGACACTGTCCCTACCTACAGTTTTCTGTCCCTAGAATAAATGTTTTTTTTAAGCACACTATAGCACAAGGACAATTCACTCACTGTCCTTACAGGTCCCTGGAAACAAGGACTTGCAGAGTGAAAGAAAAAAAACACTCTCCCTACCTACAGTTTTCTGTCCCTAGAAAAAATGTTTTTTTTAATCACAATATAGCACAAGGAGAATTCACTCACTGTCCTTCCAGGTCCCTGGAAACAAGGACTTGCAGAGTGAAAGAAAAAAAACACTCTCCCTACCTACAGTTTTCTGTCCCTAGAAAAAATGTTTTTTTTAATCACAATATAGCACAAGGACAATTCACTCACTGTCCTTACAGGTCCCTGGAAACAAGGACTTGCAGAGTGAAATAAACTGACACTCTCCCTACCTACAGTTTTCTGTCCCTAGAATAAATGTTTTTTTTAAGCACAATATAGCACAAGGACAATTCACTCACTGTCCTTACAGGTCCCTGGAAACAAGGACTTGCAGAGTGAAAGAAAAAAAACACTCTCCCTACCTACAGTTTTCTGTCCCTAGAAAAAATGTTTTTTTTAATCACAATATAGCACAAGGACAATTCACTCACTGTCCTTACAGGTCCCTGGAAACAAGGACTTGCAGAGTGAAATAAACTGACACTCTCCCTACCTACAGTTTTCTGTCCCTAGAATAAATGTTTTTTTTAAGCACAATATAGCACAAGGACAATTCACTCACTGTCCTTACAGGTCCCTGGAAACAAGGACTTGCAGAGTGAAAGAAAAAAAACACTCTCCCTACCTACAGTTTTCTGTCCCTAGAAAAAATGTTTTTTTTAATCACAATATAGCACAAGGACAATTCACTCACTGTCCTTACAGGTCCCTGGAAACAAGGACTTGCAGAGTGAAATAAACTGACACTCTCCCTACCTACAGTTTTCTGTCCCTAGAATAAATGTTTTTTTTAAGCACAATATAGCACAAGGACAATTCACTCACTGTCCTTCCAGGTCCCTGGAAACAAGGACTTGCAGAGTGAAAGAAAAAAAACACTCTCCCTACCTACAGTTTTCTGTCCCTAGAAAAAATGTTTTTTTTAATCACAATATAGCACAAGGACAATTCACTCACTGTCCTTACAGGTCCCTGGAAACAAGGACTTGCAGAGTGAAAGAAAAAAAACACTCTCCCTACCTACAGTTTTCTGTCCCTAGAAAAAATGTTTTTTTTAATCACAATATAGCACAAGGAGAATTCACTCACTGTCCTTCCAGGTCCCTGGAAACAAGGACTTGCAGAGTGAAAGAAAAAAAACACTCTCCCTACCTACAGTTTTCTGTCCCTAGAAAAAATGTTTTTTTTAATCACAATATAGCACAAGGACAATTCACTCACTGTCCTTACAGGTCCCTGGAAACAAGGACTTGCAGAGTGAAATAAACTGACACTCTCCCTACCTACAGTTTTCTGTCCCTAGAATAAATGTTTTTTTTAAGCACAATATAGCACAAGGACAATTCACTCACTGTCCTTACAGGTCCCTGGAAACAAGGACTTGCAGAGTGAAATAAAAAAAACACTCTCCCTACCTACAGTTTTCTGTCCCTAGAAAAAATGTTTTTTTTTAATCACAATATAGCACAATGACAATTCACTCACTGTCCTTACAGGTCCCTGGAAACAAGGACTTGCAGAGTGAAAGAAAAAAAACACTCTCCCTACCTACAGTTTTCTGTCCCTAGAAAAAATGTTTTTTTTAATCACAATATAGCACAAGGACAATTCACTCACT
The DNA here is from genome assembly GCA_029206835.1 of Rana muscosa. Taxonomy (NCBI): domain Eukaryota; kingdom Metazoa; phylum Chordata; class Amphibia; order Anura; family Ranidae; genus Rana; species Rana muscosa. The sequence goes on from CM055117.1 coordinate 1,077,589,574, forward strand.
GTCCTTCCAGGTCCCTGGAAACAAGGACTTGCAGAGTGAAAGAAACTGACACTGTCCCTACCTACAGTTTTCTGTCCCTAGAATAAATGTTTTTTTTAAGCACACTATAGCACAAGGACAATTCACTCACTGTCCTTACAGGTCCCTGGAAACAAGGACTTGCAGAGTGAAAGAAAAAAAACACTCTCCCTACCTACAGTTTTCTGTCCCTAGAAAAAATGTTTTTTTTAATCACAATATAGCACAAGGAGAATTCACTCACTGTCCTTCCAGGTCCCTGGAAACAAGGACTTGCAGAGTGAAAGAAAAAAAACACTCTCCCTACCTACAGTTTTCTGTCCCTAGAAAAAATGTTTTTTTTAATCACAATATAGCACAAGGACAATTCACTCACTGTCCTTACAGGTCCCTGGAAACAAGGACTTGCAGAGTGAAATAAACTGACACTCTCCCTACCTACAGTTTTCTGTCCCTAGAATAAATGTTTTTTTTAAGCACAATATAGCACAAGGACAATTCACTCACTGTCCTTACAGGTCCCTGGAAACAAGGACTTGCAGAGTGAAAGAAAAAAAACACTCTCCCTACCTACAGTTTTCTGTCCCTAGAAAAAATGTTTTTTTTTTAATCACAATATAGCACAAGGACAATTCACTCACTGTCCTTACAGGTCCCTGGAAACAAGGACTTGCAGAGTGAAATAAACTGACACTCTCCCTACCTACAGTTTTCTGTCCCTAGAATAAATGTTTTTTTTTAAGCACAATATAGCACAAGGACAATTCACTCACTGTCCTTACAGGTCCCTGGAAACAAGGACTTGCAGAGTGAAAGAAAAAAAACACTCTCCCTACCTACAGTTTTCTGTCCCTAGAATAAATGTTTTTTTTAAGCACACTATAGCACAAGCACAAAACACACTGACACTCTCCCTACCTATCCTTCTCTTTCCCTAAACTAAAGGAATCCAGGTTAAGCAAGAAAGAAATAACAGTCACTGTCCCTGCCTATGCTGCTCTATCCCTGCTCCGGAACACACTACACTAGGCCGCCGTGCTGGCGGCCTTTTATAGTGTGGGGCGTGTACTAAACACCCTCAGCAATAATTGGCCACAGGCATCCTGCCTGTGGCCAATCATTGCTCTCCTCGCTGCCGGCGCTGTGATTGGCCAAGCATGCGGGGTCACAGTGCATGCTTGGCCAATCACAGCGCCTGGATGACACTGCGATGGCGTAGTGCATTGTGGGCCGTTCGCGTCACTCGAATTTGGCGCGAACGGCCCAAATCGTTCGATCTTCGTCGAACGATCGAACAGCCGATGTTCGAGTCGAACGTATGTTCGACTCGAACACGAAGCTCATCCCTAGTGAGAAGAGCACTGCTGCTGGAGGAAGAACATGTCCTGAATGTCTCCCCAATCTCTACTAACTACATCTCCTACTCATTATCTGCCCACCACTAAACAAGCACAGTCCCCTCCTCTCCTGTATTACCAACTAATGTGTCTGTGAGCTGCTGGGGCACTACAAGTCCCAGCATGCCAGGAGATGGGGGCAGCAGTGTGTTCAATCAGGCTGATTTTTGGGTAAAAAATGCTGGTGTGTGACTGTGTCTATGTGTATATACTGTGTGTGTATGTATAGTGTGTGTATATACTGTGTGTATAGTGTGTGTATATACTGTATGTATAGTGTGTGTGTGTGTATATACTGTATGTATAGTGTGTGTGTGTGTGTGTGTGTATGTATAGTGTGTGTGTATATAGTGTGTGTGTATATACTGTATGTATAGTGTGTGTGTGTGTGTATATACTGTATGTATAGTGTGTGTGTATATACTGTATGTATAGGGGTCTGTACTAAGGGGGGCTGTGTAATACACCGTGGGTCTGCACTAAGGGGGTGTGTATATACTGCGGGGGGTCTGCACTAAGAGGGTGTCTATACTGCGGGGGTCTGCACTAAGAGGGTGTCTATACTGCGGGGGTCTGCACTAAGAGGGTGTCTATACTGCGGGGGTCTGCACCAAGTGGGGTGTCTATACTGCAGGGGCCCTTCATGATTTCTTGCACCGGGGCCCTGAAGTTTCTAGTTACGCCTCTGCCCCGACTGGTGGAGGGCTGCAGTGATGGTTGACTTTCTACAACTTTCTCCCATCTCCGGACTGCATCTCTGGAGCTCAGCCACAGTGATCTTTGGGTTCTTGTTTACCTCTCTCACCAAGGCTCTTCTCCCCCGATAGCTCAGTTTGCCCGGATGGCCAGCTCTAGGAAGGGTTCTGGTCGATCCAAACGTCTTCCATTTAAGGATTATGGAGGCCACTGTGCTCTTAGGAACCTTAAGTGCAGCAGAAATATTTTGTAACCTTGGCCAGATCTGTGCCTTGCCACAATTTTGTCTCTGAGCTCTTCAGGCAGTTCCTTTGACCTCATGATTCTCATTTGCTCTGACATGCACTGTGAGCTGTAAGGTTTTATATAGACAGGTGTGTGGCTTTCCTAATCAAGTCCAATCAGTATAATCAAACACAGCTGGACCCAAATGAAGGTGTAGAACCATCTCAAGGATGATCAGAAGAAATGGACAGCACCTGAGTTAAATATATGAGTGTCACAGCAAAGGGTCTGAATACTTAGGACCATGTGATATTTCAGTTTTTCTTTTCTAATAAATCTGCAAAAATGTCAACAATTCTGTGTTTTTCTGTCAATATGGGGTGCTGTGTGTACATTAATGAGGAAAAAAATGAACTTAAATGATTTTAGCAAATGGCTGCAATATAACAAAGAGTGAAAAATTTAAGGGGGTCTGAATACTTTCCGTACCCACTGTGTATATATATATATATATATATATATATATATATACACAATTTATATATAATGTTCGGGGGTTCTAAGTAGTTTTCGAGCAAGAAAAGTGTTTTTTACATGAAAAGGGAGGAATGTCAGAATTGGCCCAGACTGGAAGTACAGTGAAACCTTGGATTACGAGCATAATCCGTTCCAGGAGAATGCTCGTAATCCAAAGAACTTGCACATCAAAGTGAGTTTCCCCATAGAAGTCAATGGAAACTAAAATAATTTGTTCCGCATTGACTTCTATGGCATGCAATACCGCATGTGGCCAGAGGTGGGGGGGGCGCCGGAGAGCCTCGGAAATACTCGGGACATCTCGGCTGAACTCGGAAACCCTCGGAAAGGCTCGGGAACTGAGTTTTTCCGTGTTTATCCGAGTATTTCCGAACGGATTCCAAATGGTTCCAACGCCCCCCGCACCTCTGGCCAAATGTGGTACTGCACACCGCTGTGGCTTAAATCCTGCTCGTTTTGCGAGACAAAAAAATGCTCATATTGCGAAACGCTTGTTAACCGCGTTACTCGCAATCCGAGGTTTCACTGTAGTTAAATATGTGGGCATAAAAAGTAAACATGGATCTGGCAACAAAAAAAAATTAAGAGATGTCCATCTCAACTCAGCAGGTTGGGAGATAGGCAATGGTAACCATTACCAGCCATAGACACAGTTTATGTATTCGTCGTACTTTTTCTGCCATTCTAACCCAAAAATATGCAGCTTTTTAGATCAACAGAATCCAATGTACAAAAATTTAGAAATTCACCTAGCATGAAATTCTTTGCAGCTGTACAAAGTGCGTCGAACAAACTTACCCGCACGGTCCGCTGCCTTAGTGTAACACTTCATTATAGCTTAATGTCATGCCAGATTGGCACCATGATATCGAATCTGGATTAGGCAAGTGTGTTAAATTTGCATTAACGCTTGCCAGGACGTGTGATTACCAGGGGATAATTGCGCTGTTTGAGTGCTTTTAAGGCGAGTGACATATTGACGAAAATGAAACGGCGCTGTTTACTTTCTCATTATTTTGGCAACTTTCAATAATTTTGTGTTATTTTCGACCGGCCTTGACTTTTTATGAGTACATGCAGCTGCCGCACAAAAAAAAAGAAAATATGCAAAGTTCACTTTTCTCTATCTTATTATCACATTGGGGGACTCGGAGTTTGCTGGCTGTTTGGCTCCGGCGCTGTTCTGTTGCTAAGTTTAAAGCTTTTTAAAGGAAAGGCTTTTTTAGCAGCTCAGCCATGGGGGGAAAAAATAAATATACGTTTGAAAAGTGGCCCAAGAACTTGCTAGCGATACTAATTACTAGACGGAGGACTCTTGCCATATATGTTCCTGACAGGTTATAATCACAAATTCATTGTGAAAGGGCTGTCAAATCTTACAAAGGTTAAATGATCCTAAATACTAGGAGCGCGCGCAGATACACCGGGTGAAAGTTTTATAAAGTTCTAATAACTTTTAATGTGTGACTTCCATTTTTTGGATATTAAAGTGGTTGTAAAGGCTGAAGGTTTTTTTACCCTAAAGTGGAACTTCTGCTCATCGGAACCCTCCCCCCCTCCGGTGTCACAATTGACACCTTTCAGGGGGGTGCAGATACCTGTCTAAAGCAGGCCATACACGGTCGAATTTCGAACGAATTTTCTTTTCAAAATCAGAAAGTTTGTTTTTTTTGTGATCCGATTATGCCACCATTGATTTTCGAAAATCGGCCGACCAAACCTTCATGTTGCCGGGAATATTTTTTTCTCTCGGGGAATATTCTTTTCTTGCACATGCGCATTTTTTTTTTTATTACATTTCTCGCACGATTCTCCCATCATTGATCAGAAAATCGTTTGTTTTTCCAAAAATTTCCAACATGTCGGATTCCTCAAATTTGATTGCCGCACGAAAATCGGCTGTTGCTGCAGCCCTCTAACGGTGCGAAATTCATACGAAAATTCTTTGATACGATTTTCGAAAGAAAGTTCTTTCGAAATTCGAACCGTGTATGGCCGCCTTAAGACAGGTATTTGCACCCACTTCCAGGAGTCCTCTCTGCGGGAAATCTGCAGGAAGTACGTCACTTCCCGCAGAATACCCGTCGATCCAGCAATATGCACAAGAGCAGCGGCTCTTTCCCTCCTCATTGGCTCAGAGACAGCAGTGGGAGTCATAGCCCAGTAAGAAGGGAGCTTAGCCCCACTCTGGGGGGTTGATTTACTAAAGGCAAATAGACTTTGCACTTTGCAAAGTGCATTTGCCCTCTGCAAGAGCAGTTGCTCCAAATGAGCAGAAGCTCTGCTAACTTCCATCATCCACTCATATGCTGGCAAAAATGCTGTTTTTATATGTTTCCTTGCACGTGATTTACTAAGCTATGGAGCAACTGCGCTTGCAGAGTGTAACTGCACTTTCCAAAGTACAGTTTATTTGCCTTTAGTAAATCAAGCCCTGTGTGTCAATGAATACAAAGAGCGGGTCTAAGGAACGAGCACGTAAGAGTGCCCCCATAGCAAGTGGCTTGCTATGGGAGAGCACAGCTCAGGGGAGGAGCAAAGAGAGCCGGCAGGGGACCCGAGAAGAGGATAATCAGGGCTGCTCTGACCTCTGCCCCAGGTTTTCTTTTTCAGGGTGGCTCCTTTCTCTTGCAGCATCCTATGGAGCCACCCTTGCACACAGGCACTAGAGTTGTATCACCCTACACTACGTGTGTAGCGGGGGTTCCAAATTTAGGGACTGCTATGCCAAATTTAAGGGTGATTTGAGTGGTAGTTTGGCTCGAATCTTTTCAATTTGTTGGACTCTGCCTTGCTGTTTCACCTGGTGTGCAGTTCCCCTAAGAAGTATGGGTGGCGCTGTCATCTATACTCGGGGTTGAACCACAGGTGATGGGGCGGCGATTTGGTGTCTCCTCTCGGCAGCCGTACAGTAGGTGTGGTGGACCTGATGGGCATGCCGGGAGGGGATACAAAAGGGGCAGATGCGATAGAGGAGGGGGTTATTTGCCACCCCGAGGACCTGTACCCGGGGGAAGGTATTGTGTGGAGTCCAGTTTTAAGTGCATGGCCCTCCAGGCCATGGGACCACGTGTGCCTCAGTCCCAGGCACCTTTAGTCCTGGGACTGCAACTTCAGCCCTGGGCCCAGCACCTTTAGCTGGAGCCCACTTCGGGAGGAAGAATCCCAGGGTGTCGCCTTGCGAGGGGACCCATTTCTGGAAGAGGAGGCTGGGGGAGGACCGTTCCGAAGGACTGGTGAGAGAATCCCTGTGAAGGAAGGGGCCCAGTAACTCTCCATCCGGAAACCAGGGGCCTAACATCTGAACCAGTAGGAGGTTTGGGACACCATAGATCCTGTGACAGAGGATCTCCTGAACACATCCATTAGGGAACTAAATAGACTGTTCGAGCTACACGCCGGGTGCTAGTGCCATTGGGTGACTATCCGGGTGAGCTATACCCACTTGGGATCAAGTGGCGACGAAGCCAGGATTGCCTGAATTCCATCTGTCTTCCTAACTAACGCCTTTCTCCTTTCATGCATAATAAAATAAAGCTCTACGTGATATACTGGTGTAGACCTTGGAGTTACTTGGGGCATAGAGACTTTTGTCCTTACATTCTAGGGACAGAAACCAACACTGAGGGGACTCGCTGCAAAGACCCGTAAGGAAACTAAGTGTGCTTAACCTCTGTAACCCAGGGAGTACGGGCATGGGGGAGACCACGCGTGCTTTCCTCTCCAGTGAACGAGCCAAAGAGTGGAGAAGGAGCGTGGGCATGGGCGCTACACGTGTATCAATAGAAACACACAGCCCCATATCCTAGGACAGCATTTTTCAAGCGGAGCACCATTTGGAATCCCCTGGGGATGCAGCTTGCTCCGGATCAGCAGCATGCCCTACCATGGATAAGGGCCAGCTACTAAATCATACTAACCAATGAAGGGCCAGAACACATGATGATCCACCCATGCCATTGACTAATCCAAGGCAGGCTGCATGCAGGGCTGCCTGCAGCATTTAAGAGAGGGCAGAGTGCACTTCCATCCAGACCCGCTCCACCTCACTCCTCTGCCATGGGGGGGGGGGCGTTGATGTTACATAGTTAATATGTTTGGGGTACAGGTGGGGGGAAGGGGGTTTAGGGGATTCTGATGGAGGGGAACCTTTGATGGGAAGGGTGGGGCTTCTAATGTGATGAAAATATTCTATGATCGTAGGATACTACTGATATTATGGTGTGGGGGGGCTCTGATGTATGGGGGGATCCCGATGTATGGGGGTTCTGATGCATTGGGGAACTCTGATGTATAGGGGGGTCTCTGATTGGGAGATGGTCCTTCTGATGTGATGATAAGATTCGTTGATGGTGGGGCACTGTTGATATGATTGGGGTACAAGGGGAGAAGGGGGTTTAGGGGGTTTAGATGGGGGGGTGGAACTCTGATATATAGGGGGACCCTGATGTATAGGGAAAACTCTGATGTATGGGGGGTATCTGATGGGAAGGGTGGGTCTTCTAATGTGACGACAATATTCTATGATGGTAGGATAATGCTGATGTGATGGTGTGAGGGTTCTGACGTGATGGGGGGCTCTGATGTATAGGGGAGACCCTGAAATACAGGGTATTCTGATGTTTGGGGGACACTGATGTATAGGGGTGCTTCTGATGTGATGAGAGGTTTCTATGATGGTAGGATACTGATGTGATGGTGTGGGGGTTCTGACATGATGGGGGTCTCTGATGTATAGGGGGGACCCTGATATACAGGGTACTCTGATGTTTGGGGGACACTGATGTATAGGGGGCTTCTGATGTGATGATGGTAGGACACTGCTGATGTGATCGTGGGTGGGGAATTCTAACATTATGGGGGAACTCTGATATATAGGGGGCTTCTGATGGGAAGGATGGGGCTTGTGTTCTTAATAATTAATTGATTCTTAATAATAAATTGATAGATACCATTCATTTATACACAAGAAAATAAAATAAAATTGACCAGAAACATTTTTTTTTTTGCTTTTAATCTAAGTTTTATATAAGCAATACAGACAGACTGAGAAGAGTTCCCCCAGTGAAGCCACCTCTTGTCACATGATTCTGTACAACCTACCTCTTACGCTCCAGTGTGTACATATGCAGATTTGTGCAGTAAATCAGTGTGATCCACTTCTTATAATAAAGACTCACTACTGCTCTCTCTCCTTGTGCAGGGTGACTTGTCTCCGCCCCCTCCTGTCATTTTCTGCAGGCAGCCTGTAGTGGGCGGGGCCCGTTGTGTTCCTCCCACAGCTCCGCTCTCCATACAGGCTAAATAAACAAAGTGATGATGTCACTGCTACATTTACAAGGCAATATCTGGTTTTGAAAATGTTTTTGGTAAATGTAAAGTGGATTTATGCCCCCTTTGTTTATTAAGGTAATATTTTTAAATGAAAATTGTTGTGCTTGGACTTCATTTTTAGTGTGTACAATGTTTTTGCCAACATATCTGCATTCCTAATTGTTGGCTTTTTATTTATTAGCTGAGACAGGGCATTCAAATTCACCTCTTTTATTAGAAAGAAAGTGAAGTAACCGGAACACAATTAGCATCTATGTCTGGCTGTATTTATTAAATGAATAAAGCAGACAATGGTTTAATCATTTCAAACGTAAAGGTTACTACTAGATTTTTTGGGGGGGGTTTTAATGTAAGCAATTGCAGTACTGCCTTCTTGTCCCTAGATGTCACCATTGCAGATGATCCAAGTGGGAACCATCTGGTTGATTAGATTGATGCCCATTGGGAGATAGTTGGTGCTTTTAATAAAGAATGCTGAAGGCAATGCTTGCAATTAGTTGGCTTAAGGCTACTGCCCTTGGCAAGGTGACATTCCTACCCTCTATGGACAAAGTGAGGTGAAGTTTTAATTGTTCTTCCTTACTAAGCCCCTAGATACCAATGAAAGTGAGTCTGAGCTTTCCTATTGTCCACGGAGCCATGAATAGGAATGGTATTGTAGATAGGTAGCTTAGCATCAGACGGAGGAGCTCAACACCGGTAGCAGAGGACAACATTTCAGAGATGTATGAGGACCTCTAGTGTGCTCCAAGAGTAATGCATTTTAAAAGTGGAGGCTATGGCATTCAATAACAATTTGTATGCTAAAAGCAATGCTTGCACTCAGTTGACCTAAGGCCACTGCCCTTGTCATTATGACATTCTTTGCCACTATTGACAAAGTGAGGTGAGATTTTTACTTTGCTTCTTTTTTAAACACCTAGACACCATGGAGCGAGAGCCTGGGTCTTCCTACTGTCCACAGTGCCTTGAATGGACATGGAATTATTGGTAGGTAGCTTAGAATCAGATGGAGGAGATCAACACTGTTGGTAGAGGACATCATTTCAGAGCTATCCATTATGGCCAATGAATGAGCTGTATGAGGCCCTTAAGTGTAGGGTGACCAGACATCCCCTGTTTCAGGGGACAGTCCCCGGATTGAGGGCACTGTCCCCGGACCAAGTCTGTCCCCGGTTTTGTCCCCGGATTGGATTTGAACAGGGGCTTGGGCAATTTCAAAGACAGTCAGTGCAGAATTAAAAAAAAAAACATTCTGAATTACAACCCCCCCCCCCCGCTCCGCCGCTCCTACTAGCTTAGGGGGGTGTATTTTTCATTATCTGTGCCCCTTTCTGATGATTATGTGCTGGTCGGAGCGGAGGGAATATTTCTTCAGTTTCGGGTGCCCATTCAGCTCCGCTTGCATGTTCTTCTACCTTGGCTCAATTCCCGGCCAGCCGCCTGCCTGCTTATCTCCTTGCCTTCCGAATCCTTGGCGGAGTTTCCTCCGCTCCCCACCCAGTAGTAGCCGGGGCCCGGAGAGTAATGCCTCGTACACACGACCGGTTTTCCCTACGAGAAAACTGCCATTTTTTAGATTGGTCGGGAAAACCGGTCGTATGTATGCTCCATAGCAGTTTTCCCGATGAGAAAACTGCCCGCAAAAAAATTAGAACCTGCTCTATTTTTTCCTGTCGTGTTTCCCGTCAGTCTTTTTCTTATTGCGAAAACCGCTCGTGTGTATGCTTTTCCGAGGGGAAAAAAAACGCGCATGCTCAGAATCAAGCATGAGACAGGAGCGCTCGTTCTGGTAAAACTAGGGTTCGTAATGGAGATAGCACATTTGTCACGCTGTAACGGACTGAAAAGCACGAGGCTGAAAAGCGCGAATTGTCTCTCACCAAACTTTTACTAACACGAGGGTCAGCAAAAGCTATTTTATATATAGTGCCGTCGTACGTGTTGTACGTCACCGCGCTTTGGTCAAGCATTTTTTTGCCTGAACGTGTGTATGCAAGGCAGGCTTGAGAGGAATCACTTCGGGAAAAACTTTGGTTTTTGGCATGTCAGGAAAACCGGTCGTGTGTATGAGGCATTAGACTTGACAGGCTGTGAGGCGGGCGGCGGCGGCGACGGGCAGAGTCGCTTATTGCTGCCATTACTAGTAAAAAAAAAAAATATGTCCCCGGATTTCATTTAAGAAATCTGGTCACCTTACTTAAGTGTGCTATAGGAGTAATGCAGTTTAAAAGTGGAGGCTATGGCATTCAATAACAATTTGTATGCTAAAAGCAATGCTTGCACTCAGTTGACCTAAGGCCACTGTCCTTGTCATCATGACATCCTTGCCCTATATGGGCAAAGTGAGGTGAGATTTTTACTTTGTTTCCTTGCTAAACCCCTAGACACCATTGAAAGTAAGCCTGAGCTTTCTCATTGTCCGCAGAGCCATGAATAGGCATGGTATTAAAGGTGGGTAGCTTAGCTTCCAATAGGGAGTGCCACATCGGTGGTAGAGGACATCATTTTAGAGATGTATGAGGACCTCTAGTGTGCTCTAAGAGTAATGCAGTTTAATAGTGGCGGCTATGGCATTCAATAACAACTTGTATGCTAAAAGCAATGCTTGCACTCAGTTGACCTAAGGCCACTGTCCTTGCCATTATGACATTATTGCCATCTATTGGCAAAGTGAGGTGAGATTTGTACTTTGCTTCCTTGCTAAACTGCTAGACACCATGGAAAGTGAGTCTGAGCTTCCCAATTGTCCACAGAGCCATGAATAGGAATAATATTGTAGATATGTAGCTTAGCATCAGATGGAGAAGCTCAACACCGGTGGTATAGAACATAATTTCAGAGATGTATGAGGGCCTCTAGTGTGCACTAAGAGTAATGCAGTTTTTTAGTGGAGGCTATGCCAATCAATAACAACTTGTAGGTTTAAAGCAATGCTTGTACTCAGTTGACCTAAGGCTTCTGTCTTTGTCATTATGACATTCTTGGCCTCTAGGAGCAAAGTGAGGTGAGATTTGTATTTTGTTTATTTGCTAAACCTCTAGACAACATGGAACGAGGGCCTGAATTTTCCTACTGTCCACAGTGCCTTGAATGGACATGGAATAATAAGTACCGTAGGTATCTTAGAATCAGATGGAGGAGCTCAACACTGTTGGTGGAGGACATCATTTTAAAGATGTATGAGGACCTCTAGTGTGCACTAAGTATAATGAAGTTTAATGGAGGAGGCTATGCTATTCAATAACAATTTGTATGCTAAAAGCAACGCTTGCAGTCAATTGACCTAAGTCTCCTGTCCTTTGCAAGGTAAAATTTTGGACCTCTATGAAATAGAGTGAGGTGAAATTGTTCCTTTGTTTTATTGCTAAACCTCTAAACACCAAGGAAGAGGAAGCTGAATGTTCCCATTGTCCACAGAGCCATGAATAGGAATGGTATTATAGATAGGTAGCTTAGCATCAGATGGATGAGCCTAAGACCGGTGGCAGAGGACATAATTTTAGAGCTGTACAAGGACCTCTAGTGTGCACTAAGAGTCAAGCAGTTTACTAGAGAGGCTTATGTCATTCAATAACAACTGGTGTGCTAAAACCAACGTTTCCACTCAGTTGAACTGAAGCCCCCTCTCTTACTTTCTACATGCAGAGTGAGGTGAGATTTTTCCTTTGTTTTCTTGTTAAATCTCTAGGCCAGGGGTCTCCAAACTTTCTAAACAAAGGGCCAGTTTACTGCCCTTTAGACCTTAGGTTAGGGTGACCAGACGTCCCCAGTTCCTGGGGACAGTCCCCAGACTGAAAACACTGTCCCCGGACCAAGTCTGTCCCCGGTTTTGTCCCCAGATTCAGGGCCGGATTATAACGTAGACAGGGCATCCCATGCTGGCTGAGAAACAGCCTTGTGGCTTGGATGCCAATGCCCCCTGCTTGACAATCTCACCACCACTCCTGCTGCTCTATAGTGGAGCCAAAAATTGACTGTGTGGAGGGCTGAGACCGAGAGGTGAGCAGATGGCAGGGGGGTCTTTTTTTTCCACAGGTGAGGGCAGTGGGGGAGCAGGGGTCAAAGCTGATGCAGCTGCATTGAGCGATGGAGAGTTTAGCTGTTGTGGGGGAAGGGCTAAGAGGTGGCGTGCCTAGCGCTCTGTGTATTATGCAGTCCCGTGCCCAGCGCTCTGTGTATTATGCAGTCCCATGCCCAGCGCTCTGTGTATTATACAGTCCTGTGCCATTTGCCAATAAAAAAAATAAAAAATACTGGTATGTCCCCAGATTTCATTTTAAAAATCTGGTCACCTTACCTTAGGTGGGCCAGACTGTGGCCCGTGGGAGTAGAAAATGATATCAATGAAAAGAATAGTGCCCCATCTTTAGTGTCAGTGGAGGGATAGTTCCCTGCAGGGCTTCTTTTCTCAGAGAACAGGTGCAGGAACTCTCCCTTTCCAATTCACCCCTTGTCTCTGCTCCTAACACTGTTCCCCAAGTATTATTCTGTGGTGTGGAATAGTGTCCCAATGGACCAGATAAAGGCAAGCAAAGGGTCACATCCAACCCACGGGCCACAGATCGGAGACCACTGTCCTAGGACAAGAAGCATGTTAAAAAAGGCCTAAAAACAAAAAAAAACTGAATGCAGCCACCACATCTAAGGACAGGTAAGCTACAATAAATTACATTGTGTTAATGGTTTTAGATTTACTTTTACACCTGCAGAATATGTAATATTAGTGATATTAGCGAATTCTGAGATCATTTACAGTCCTTATAAAAGCTATGATTAAGCACCAGTGAGAGCGGTGTGAAACGCGTTAGCCGTTTGCAATTTTAATCTGTTTTGTACGGACTGTAGCTACAATAAAGGAAACAATTATTTTTTGGAGTGCGGCTATCCAGGTCTTTATTGGCCCTTATAAAAGCTTGTTGGACTATGAACAATCATAGGCCTCCGAGGCCTGTAATTTTCATCCATCTTCACCTTACAAAACTACGACTCAGCTAAAACCGAACCAACAACTCTTTACCGTTGGTTCTTTTTTCCTATTATGTAAAGCGTTAATTGTTTGTGTCACAACCATGTTAACATGTTGTAAGTGTCTTTATAATTGAATTTCTGGTATCTGCCTATCAATACGTTTCCCCGCGGACTTCAGGCAAGGACAACGGAATAGCAAAACATACATTTCAATGGAACTCCCCATGCAAAACAGTTCAACACAAATAATCGCATTCTGCTATTTCCTGGCAGACTTCACCTGGGCTCCCGCACCCGCTGAGAGAGAAAATTGATGATTTTGGTAGAGCACTTTGAAGGTATTAGAAAACATATTTAAATCAGAGAGTCTGCAGCCTGCTTGGCGCTTCCAGGCTATTTTGTTTTAACAGCAAGGACAGAAAACCCTGAAACACAAACCGTACAAGATTTTATGATTTTCTATATACAAATAAATCAGCGGCTCCGAGCCGAGCCCGGGAGTACTGGATGCTAGCAGGAACAATGCAAGTTTCAACATTCTAGAATATATGTTCTCTCCGTCACTTAAAATGGAATTCTTTATACAGATGCCATTGTCTTAAGTGGGATATTATAGTGTTCAGTGTGATGGCAAGATATTTCCAAGCTTGGCACGGTGTATATAATGTGCAGCAAAATGACAATACATTCACATGGTTACCTGATGTCTGCCATACATCACTCTTGGGGAACCTTTTTATTTAAATGCTAAAGCAAACGTACACTGCTGTCAAAGCTGAAAATTAGCCGCTTCAAGTAGCAGCCTGTATATACTCCTTCCATTCCAGGTTTTTGTTCAGTTTGTCAGTGGGAGAAATAGTACCCTGTTAATGGCGGAATAGTGCCCCATCAATGCTATCAGTGGGAGGAATAGTGCCCCATCACTGGTGTTAGTGGAAGGAATAGTGCCCCATCACTGGTGTTAGTGGAAGGAATAGTGCCTCATCATTGGTGTCAGTGGGATGAATAGTGCCCCATCATTGGTGTTAGTGAAAGCAATAGTGCTCAATCTTTGGTATCAGTGGGAGGAATAGTGATCCACCATTGGTATCAGTGGGAGGAATAGTGATCCACCATTGGTATCAGTGGGAGGAACAGTGTCCCATCACTGGTGTTAGTGAAAGGAATAGTGTCCCATCACTGGTGTTAGTGAAAGGAATAGTGCCCCATCACTGGTGTTAGTGAAAGGAATAGTGTCCCATCATTGGTGTTAGTGGAAGGAATAGTGCTCAATCTTTGGTATCAGTGAGAGCAATAGTGCTCCATCATTGGTATCAGTGAGAGCAATAGTGCTCCATCATTGGTATCAGTGGGAGTAATAGTGCGCTATCACAAAAAAATGTTTTTGTTCATAGGATATTTGCTCTACGTTGCATGCACTACACATGAGGCAAAGATATGCCTTATTGACCCTGACTGGTTTAAACACAAGCACTTTGCAGGTGTAATGTAGATTTGGGAGAACACTTTTAGTCTAAGTACCAGTAAGGGCACTAATGTTTTTGACTGTTCTAAGTCATGTACTGTTGTGTAAAGGTTCCGAGCCTGGGTATGCCCAATAGGCTCTGTTTTTGTATGTTATTCTTTTTCAAAAACCTCAATAAAAAGATAAAAAAAAAAAAAAAAAAAGATATGCCTTATTACTCCTGGCAGGCGGCAGCTTGTTCAAGTGAATGGGGTCATGCTGCAACCGCACTATTCAAATCAATGGGTAATGAGCTGAAGCGGGGGTCACAAGCCTTGTTCAGCAGCAGCCAGGCAGACTGTTGCAGGGTCAGGATTAAGTTCAAGGTCAGAAACAGGCAGAAGTCAGTAATGAGCTGGCAGCCAGGTACCAAGTCAGGAGGTGGAGACCTAGTCAGAAATCCAAGCTGAGGTTGGTAACACAAGTGAGCAGCAGACATAACAGACAGGGGTGATCCAAGTGAGATGTCAGACATAGCCGGGTCAGAAACAAGGTTAGCAGACTTTCAAGAAACAGGAACCAGAGCTGAAGACAATCCAGCACTAAGGCCAGGCAGACTCTCACTTTAAATAAGCTGCTGGGCGTCACAATCTGTGGATGCGTGCGCACGCCTACGTGCATGCGCACTTGTCCGCATGTATGAGCCAGTGCTCATCCGCATGCACATTCTGTACTTATGATCCTGCACATGTGTGTAAGAATGAGCTCCTGCTTGAAAATTAGCATTTGCTGTGCAAGATCCCTGACCTGACCCTGGCTTTTAAATACAGAAAGCCTCATGCGCAGTATTAGAGTGTCAAATCCTCCAGACAGGTAGATGATGCAAAGACAGAGGAGATTACAGTACAGGCAGCAGACCCAACCAACTCACGTACGAAGATCTCTCTAAAATCTGACTGCAGTGTATTACTTATTAATATATTGAATGAACTTTCTGACTCTACCACAGTTGTAATGTTTTTTTGTATGACATTAGAAGTGTACCTATTGATTTTACTTGTTGACTGGAATTACTCTTTAATCACGAGGGAAATCTGTATGTATTATAAAATTGCTGAAACAGGGTCTTTCCAATCCATCTTTTTTAAGGCAGCCAGAGAAGAGAAGATGAGAAGGGAGAAGAGGGAAGGCGAGAGGGGTTGAAAGGGGGAACAGAGAAGGTTGGTTGGAAAAGGAAAGAGGAGGCGAGAATATAGGTAGACAGAGGAGAGAGGTGGCAAGGAGTGTGGAACAGGGAACAGGGTAAATGAGGAGAGTGAAGAGAGTAGGTGTGGAGAGTGAAGAGAGTAGGTGAGAAGAGGAGATAGGAGAAGGGAGCAAAGAAGAGCATAGGTGAGGAAAGGGGAAACAAAGGGAGGAGGGGGTAGATGAGAATAGGAGAGAAGAAGGGAAGAGAGAGGAGGATGAAGGTGAGAAGAAGGGTGCAGAGAAGAGTGTAGGCGAGGAGAGGAGGTAAGAGGAAAGGTGAGAGAGAAGAGGGTGGACAAGAAAGTAAGTAGAAAGAACAAATAGAGGAAGGGAGATGAAGGGGAGAAGGATGTAGAGAAGAGGGAAGGTGAACAGAGGAGAGAGAGAAGGGGAGGGGAAGGGTGTGGAGAAGAGGGTAGGTGCGGAGAGGAGAGGGAAGGGGAGGAGAAGGGTGTGAGAAAAGAGTAGGAGAGGAGAGAAGAGAGGATGGAGAAGGGTGTGGAGAAGAGGGTAGGTGAGAAGAGAACAGAAGAGAGGAAAGCCTCGTACACACGGGCGAGAATCCCTTCAAAAAAAAAACTTTGGTTTTCTCAACGGGATTCCTGGCAAGCTTTTCTTGCCAAGCCCTGTGTGCACATTCAAAAGAACCGCCGTTTATATGAATGGCAAGAACATGGTGACGTCATCGCGCGCGTCTCATTCGATGCCGTCGCCGCCATCTTGCTACACCCTACACTACCCTTGTATGCTACCGCGCATGCGTCAAAGTTTTTTCGAGCATGCGCGGGTTTACCTGGAGAGAGGTAAGCATACACACGCACGGTTTTCTCGTCGGGAAACAGGCCGACGAGAATCCCAACGAGAAAATAGAGAGCAGGTTCTCTATTTTTCTCGTTGAGATTCCCGGTAGTTTTCCAGACGAGAAACCATACACACGACCGGTTTTCTCGGCAAAAAGCTCTCCCAGCAGTTTTCTTGCCCGCCCCGACTTGTTGCTGCTTACCTAAATGTGGACTGTTACTCTGTTTCTTCTATTTTTTATTTCCTTTTCCCTCTGTTATTTATTATTAACTTATTTTGTATGTGATATCTGTTATGCTCATTCTTGAAGGTCAGTATCTGTATCTGGTCTATCTAGCGCTTAGGCGCAGTTCATGAACTGTATTTGGCACTTAACAAATAATAAATCAATCAAAACTGGCCGTGTGTATGAGTCTTAAGGCAGGAGAGGGAGTAGAGAAGGGTGTAGGTGAGCAGAGGATAGAAAAGGTGAGGAGAACTGTGTGGACAAGAGGGAAAGTAAGGAGAAGGGTGTAAAGAAGAGGGTAGGCGACTAAAGGAGAGGGAAGGGGAGGAGCAGGGTGTAGCGAAAAGACTAGGAGTGGAGAGAAGAGAGGAAGTGTAAGGAGAAGGGTGTGGAGAAGAAGGTAGGTGAGAAGAGAGGAGAACAGACGAAGACAGAAGAGAAGGGAGAAGGATGTAGAGAAGAGGGTAGGTGAGCAGAGGATAGAGAAGGTGAGGAGTAGGGTGTAGAGGAGAGGTGAGGAGAAGGGTGTAGAGAAGAGTGTAGGTAAGTAGAGGAGAGAATATAAAAGAGGAAAGGTGAGGAGAAGGGCATGGAGAAAAGGGTAGGTGAAAAGAGAAGAGAGTAAGTTAGGGGAGAGAAAGCAGAAGAAGGGGAGAAGGGTGTTGAGCTGAGGGTAGATGAGGAGAGGAGAGTAAGGCAGGAGAGAGAAGGGAGAAGGAGAAGAGAAAGATGTAGAGAAATGGGGTGAAGAGAGGGAAACAAAGAAAAGAGTGTAGGGGAGAAGAGAGTAGGCGAGAGGAGGGTGAAGGTAAGGAGAAAGGTATAGAGTAGACAATGAGGGGGCAGCAGAGAAAACAAGGGAAGGTGAGGGCAGGAGATGAAAAGGGACAGGATATATTGTTAATTGATAGGCTTTATTCTCAGTGATGTCACTACTGTCTAGCTATTCCATAGGCCGAATTTCCACTTTTCTGCAATGTCAGACCGGTTATGCCTTGTACACACGATCAGAATTTCCGATGGAAAAAGTCAGACGGACTTTTTCCATCTGATATTCCGACCATGTGCATGCCCCATCGGAGTTTTTCCATCGGAAATTCCAATGAATTAGATAGAGAACATGTTCTCTTTTACTCCGATGGAATTCCATCGGAATTCCAATGTGATTTTGGCCGGGCAAAAGTCCGACCGTGTATACGGGGCATTAGGTATACAAGCAGATAAGTATCTCTTCACATTTTAATTTTTCCGTCTAAAACTTTAGATAAGCCTTTCTTCTCCTGCGAGTTGGATTACTTATCCTTGTATATCTGATGTAGATGGATGAGATGAGAATTTGAGCCAAAGAAGAAGAAGAAGAAAAAAAAAGAAAAAACGTATTTGATATGCATTCAGTAGAATGTACAATGGGACAGCCTGAACAAGTACCCATGCCAGAACAGACTGTATTATGTTTCGCAGGAGCTTCATGCAGATGTGATAGAAATTGAAATTGAAAGAACATTAGTAACCTGCAATAGTTTTCTCCAAATTTGAATTAAAATGGTGCATGTTCAATTAGCGTACAGCTGACAACTGTCGTGGATTCTGCTCTTCTTGACCTTGCAGGAAAACCATCCTTCCCTTATGAAATTACTGGGCTTTGACAAGTTGGATCGATAGAAGCACTGTGCACTTGATAGCTGGTTACCATCTGGCTGAAAGGAAGCAGGTGCCTCATTATACAAATCTAGTACACTAGATCTCTAGACACTAGGAAATATCTTCAAAGGTTCTTTAAAGGAAAGAGCAGCTTGAATAGTTTGGATTTTAAACAATGTTTTGGCGTTACTATTTGGTGATGCACACGTTATAGTAGACGTATCTTTAAAAATCCCACCCCACCATAATCTCTTAAAATGTATTAAATAGAAGCAGGGGGCAAAATAGTACTTTGGAGAGCTAGCAGTCATTTGACCAAACGCCAGGTTACATGCTCCATACTCAGGAGTAAAAATTATATATATATAGAGTGGGGCAAAAAAGTATTCAGTCCCCCACCAATTGTACAAGTTCTCCCACTTAAAAAGATGAGAGAGGCCTGTAATTGTCATCATAGGTAAACCTCAACTATGAGAGACAAAATGTGGAAACAAATCCAGACAATCACATTCTCTGATTTGGAAAGAATTTATTTGCAAATTATGGTGGAAAATAAGTATTTGGTCCCCTACAAACAAGCAGGATTTCTGTCTCTCACAGGCCTGTATCTTCTTCTTTAACCACTTCCCTACTGTGCACGAAAACCCCCTTCCTGCCCAAGCCATTTTTCAGCTTTCAGCGCTGTCACACTTTGAATGACAATTGCGCGGTCGTGCGACGTGGCTCCAAAACGAAATTTGCGTCCTTTTTTTCCCACAAATAGAGCTTTCTTTTGGTGGTATTTGATCACCTCTGCGATTTTTATTTTTTGCGCTATAAACAAAAGAAGAGCGTCCAGTTTTGAAAAAAAACACAATTTTTTACTTTTTGCTATAATAAATACCCATTTTTTTTTTCAAATAAAATTTTCCTCAGTTTAGGCCGATACGTATTCTTCTACATATTTTTGGTAAAAAAAAAAAAAAATCGCAATAAGCGCGTATTGATTGGTTTGCGCAAAAGTTATAGCGTCTACAAAATAGGGAATAGTTTTATGGCATTTTTATTATTTATTTATTTTACTAGCAATGGCGGTGAACAGTGATTTTTATCGTGACTGCGATATTGCGGCGGACACATCGGACACTTTTGACACATTTTTGGGACCATGCACATTTATACAGCGATCCGTGCTATAAAAATGCATTGATTACTGTATAAATGTGATTGGCAGGGAAGGGGTTAACCACTAGGGGCGGGAAGGGGTTAAATATGTTCCCTCAATGTGTTCTAACTGTGGGGGGAGGTGACTGACTGCGGGAGGTGACCGATGGTTGTCCCTATGTACAAGGGACACACCATCGGTCCCCTCTCCCTGACAGGACGTGGATCTCTGTGTTTACACACAGAGATCCACATTCCTGCTCGTTTCCCGGGCAATCGCGGGTGCCCGGCGGCAATCGCGGCCGCCGGGCACGCGCATCGGGGCCTTGGGAACGCGGCGAGCGCGCGCCCCCTAGCTCGTTTTAAAGGGAGGACGTCATATGACGTCCTCCCAGAACAAGAGTGTCCTCCGCCCGCCGTCAATTGACAGTGGGCGGGGGACAAGTGGTTAAGGCCCCTTTCACACTGGCACGTTTTTCAGGCGGTTTAGCGCTAATAATAGCGCTGTTATACCGCCTGAAAAAATCGTGCCCTGCAGTCTTCAGTGTGAAAGCCCGAGGGCTTTCACATTGAAGCGGTGCGCTAGCAGGACCGCTCCAAAAGTCCTGCTAGCCGCATCTTTACAGCGGTGAAGGAGCGGTGTGTTCACCGCTCCTTTACCGCGGCTGCCCATTGAAATCAATGGGACACCGCGTTAATACCGCCCGCAAACCGCAGCAATAGCCGCGGTTTGCGGGCGGTATTAACCCTTTTTCGGCCGCTAGCGGGGGTTAAATTCACCCCGCTAGCGGCCGCATACCGCGGTAATAACAAAGGTATAGCGGTGCTGAAAATCGATGAAATGTGGCTGGGTCTTTCAGCATGACAATGATCCCAAACACACCGCCCGGGCAACGAAGGAGTGGCTTTCGTAAGAAGCATTTCAAGGTCCTGGAGTGGCCTAGCCAGTCTCCAGATCTCAACCCCATAGAAAACCTTTGGAGGGAGTTGAAAGTCCGTGTTGCCCACCGACAGCCCCAAAACATCAATCACTGCTCTAGAGGAGATCTGCATGGAGGAGGGGCCAACATACCAGCAACAGTGTGTGACAACCTTGTGAAGACTTACAAAAAACGTTTGACCTCTGTCATTGCCAACAAAGGATTTATAACAAAGTATTGAGATGAACTTTTCATATTGACCAAATACTTATTTTACACCATAATTTGAAAATAAATTCTTTCCAAATCAATGTGATTGTCTGGATTTGTTTCCACATTTTGTCTCTCATAGTTTGCCTCTCTCATATTTTTAAGTGGGAGAACTTGCACAATTGGTGGCTGGCTAAATACTCTTTTGCCCCACTGTATATAAATAAATACACGCTATATTGTCAAAAGTATTGGGACACCTGCCTTTACACGCACATGAACTTTAATGGCATCCCAGTCTTAGTCTGTAGGGTTCAATATTGACTTGGCGGCTAGTGCTCAACTTTCTTGGGGGGGGGGGCATCCTGCAGCCCCCCAGCCAGCCAACCAACCACCCCACACACACACCCCCCCTGGTGCTCGATCGATTGCCGCTTTCCCCCCTGTTGGCTCGATCGCGCAACGCTCACCCATCGCCCGCCATCCCCATCCTGGTGGCGGCTTTGGCGGCTTCCCCCCCCTGCATCTCCTCCCGCGTCCCAGTGCCCGCTTCTCCTCCCGGCCCATCAGCACTTAGGACTCCCGGCCAATCGGGTCTCAGGACCCGATTCCTGATTGGCCGGGAGGAGAAACAGGAAAGCATTAGCGCATATTAATTCACTAATGTCACACAACTGAGTGGGCTCTGTGCCCGAAGCCCACCCTTTTTGAGCCTCAGGGTCTAATCATGTGCTTCAAAAAAAACAAACAAACATTGGAATCCATGCATCTGGCACCCTACATGTAGATTAGGGGCAAGGTGCATGGATTAGGGGGGCGGCGCCTCCGCCCTGCATAAGAGATTTGTAGAGTGATTTTTATTTTACGAAATTTAAGGCAAAAAAAATGCAGTTTTGCTTGTTAGGCGGCTTGGACATGCCCTCTTTAGGGCACACTTTTGTGTATTTGGGATTGTGTATTTAGTGTGGTTTAATTTATTTAATACTTACATGTTTTATTTTTTTGTCCCTTTTTTAGTATATTTGGGTGCTTTTTGAGTACTGCCGCTGGAAATGTTTTATTTTTTTTCTTACTGTAAAATAATAAATGAATAAAATATCAAGGCTAATGAGGGGCCCACAACTCCTCCAGGAGATGAAAGAAGCTTGCCTAACCTTCGGGGCCCATATACACCAGTGCGTGGTAATGTACCGTATTTGCCGGCGTATAAGGCGACTGGGCGTATAAGGCGACTGGGCGTATAAGATGACCCCCTAATTTTTCAGCTAAAATTTTGGTTTTGGGATATACTCGCCGTATAAGAGGACCCCCTTCCTACTAGTCTGTCTGGAAGCTGAGGGGTAGCCGGAACAACTGCTGACAGGAACAACCGCTGACAGGCAGAAACAGGCTTTATTCAGCTTTTTTCAAATCTCACTGTGCCATTGCATGCCTCACTGTGCCACTGCATACCTCACCTCGACGATCCCATACCTTATCCCTGACATGCAGAGTCTCAGTCAGACTGCGAGCGTCCATTGTTCAAAAGCCGCGCCTCCTCCTTGTGCTGTAACGTGATAGGCGGAACACTCAGTTTCCCAGCAGAGCCTCTGTTCAGTGTTCCGCCTATCACGGATGTCCTCTCGTCCGAGGCCGAGGATGAGAAGACATCCGTGATAGGCAGAACACTGAACAGAGGCTCTGCTGGGAAACTGAGTGTTCCGCCTATCACGGAACAGCACGAGGAGGAGGCGCGGCTTTTGAACATAGGACGCACGAAGTCTGACTGACTCTGCATACAGGTATCGGCGTATAAGACAACCCCCGAGTTTTGAGGCACATTTTTAAGTACAAAAGGTCATCTTATACGCTGGAAAATACGGTATGTAAATAAAGAAAAAACTATTTACCGTATATACTCGAGTATAAGCCGAGTTTTTCAGCCCTTTTTTTAGGGCTGAAAGTATACCCCTCGGCTTATACTCGAGTCAGTACCTGAAAATCTTCTTATTCCGCGGCCGGCGTCCATTGTTTAAATCTCGCGGCTTTCTCCTGGTCCCTTCCGTGATAGGCGTTTCCAGCAAACACTGTGTTGAGTGTTGCGCCTATCATGGACCTTCTCTTGTCCGACGTCCGTGATTGGCGGGAACACTGAACACAGTGCCTGCTGGGAAACGGAGTCCGAGAATGAGAGGATCTCTGTGATAGGCGCAACACTCAACACAGTGTTTGCTGGAAACGCCTATCACGGAAGGGACCAGGAGAAAGCCGCGATATTTAAACAATGGACGCCGGCCGCGGAATAAGAAGATTTTCAGGTACACTGACTGACTCGGGCACAGGGAGGCTGCAATGGACACAGGGAGGCTGCAATGGGCACAGTAAGGTGGCAATGGGCACAGTGAGGTGGCAATGGGCAGTGAGGTGGCAATGGGCACAGGGAGGCTGCAATGGGCACAGTGAGGTGGCAATGGGCACAGTGAGGTGGCAATGGGCAGTGAGGTGGCAATGGGCACAGTGAGGTGGCACAGTGAGATGGCAATGGGCACAGTAAGATTGGGCAATTGGCACAGTGAGGTGGCAATGTGCACAGTTCCCCCCTAGGCTTATACTCGAGTCAATACGTTTTCCCAGTTTTTTGTGGTAAAAGTAGGTACCTCGGCTTATACTCGGGTCGGCTTATACTCGAGTATATACGGTAATACTTTGCGCCAGCAAATAAAATATAAATAAGGACTACTGCATTCACTACACAATCTAGATACTAGATGTAAAAAAGCTACTTCAAGAAAAGTGGGCGCACTGTCCCTTTAAAACTCAAAAGTGCCAATGTGCATACAATATAGTTATATCATATAGTAATACCATGCCATGAGAAGGTACTAATAGTGCAAGCTCAGTGCATACAATCCACATGAAAAATAAAACGTGTAGTTGTGCCGTTAAATAGTACCTAAAAGTGCCAAAAGACACTCAAGCCTTAAAAGCCTGAGTGATGATGTCACATTCGGCCCCGCCCAACGTGTTTCACTGTAAACAGCATCTTTAGGGGATAGAGGCACACAACTTTCTTTGCTCTATTCACTTTTATAATGTATGTAAAGTGTATTGGTGCCATTGTTTGTGACTAGAAATGATTGAGTTTGGTTCGAACTTGGTCTGAACCCAGTTTGGCAGAACCTGACACATGATCACACCCCTTTCCGGCCCAATCAGTTGCATCTGGGGCATTCCCTTCCCCCGGTTGTACGCACACAAAGGGGTGGGGATGCTAATGACATCATTGACCTTATATAGCCATATATTAGGTCAGGGTCATTGACCATGTGGCAGGGAATGCCCCAGGCACTGCTGGGCTGGAGGGAATGGGATCGTGTGACAGCTTCCCATTGGTTCTGCCAAAGCTGAACCAAGCTCATTCCTGATTGTGAATGACACCTTCCCAAGGCAGTAACGAACTACCCAAAATTGGCATAAAAAGCGATTTTTGGTTCATTGCGGCGTGTTAAGTAGCCCATTCATGTGAATCAGCTGCCTTAATGTAACACACACACACGTGCGTTTAAGGCTCCACAACAAGCCACCCTGGTGTGAATGGGCCTCCAGAAGTCATTTAAAGCCGTTTACACCCTTAAAAACAACCTTAATTTTGATTTTTAAGCCATTTTGCCAAAAATTTTACCAAAATCATCCAATTTTTGCTGAGATTTCAAGGGAAATTAAAACTCTCCATTTCGCTCATCCCTAATAACTATGAAAGGAAGCTGGAACCTCCACTATTCTTTTACAGGTTCTGAAAGCTGAAGCCAAGACATACTTTTTTTTTAACGTACAATGGTAGATGTCGCCCATGCGGACGGCAGCAGATGGGACTCGCAGTCTGCCTCGCTGGCTTAGAGCTGACAGCTGACTTTGGAAGGCTTGTGGTTTTGCAGCACTTCACTGCTCAGTCATGCTCACCATAAAATCTGCTTTTGTTTGTTCCACTCTCTGTCCACAGCCTTCCGTCATCCAAACAGACTTGTATTGGAGTGGCTCCCAAATGACACTTGTGTATGACACAAAATGCTCTTCCAGTATGAAATCTGCAGGTGCCTCACTTATGATGTTCATTTTGTTATTTAAGAATGAAGTGGAAACTCAATTTTTTCGACCATTTATTCCAATCAACCACATATATTTGCCCAAATTACTTTAAAGTGGACTGTCCCCAGGGTGGTGTATACCATAAGGAGACCATGGGTCAGTGCCTAAGGCAGTAGGGTAGGAAGGGGAAAGCAATAACCCTTAAAATTTACAAATTGTAAACACTTTTTTCGTAGAGTGTTTCCCTCCTCTGTGACCACAGGACTTTTTTGGCTAAATTCAAAAAGAGAACTGTAGGGGAAAGAGGGGAGGGGATGTTGAAAGGAGTCGGAAGTCTCGTAACAGTTATATCATATCATCTTTGCTTTCACTTGTTTGGTATTCCATGCAGCCAAAAAGTGTACCTGCATTTAAAGCAGACTCAATGCTACCACTATTGGCATATTAAATTGTAGGGTTTTTTTTGTTTCTTTTTTTTTTTTTATAATATAACACAAGGGGCCATTGGGCCTCCTCCATATAACGGTGTTGGATTGGGAACCAAGCTCTACATACTCAGAGGTGGGGCAGAGCTCCCATGCTACCGTACTGACCCCTGCACTTCATACATTATGTTCATAGTCCTAACCAAGGTGTTCATTTTCTTAAAGCGGAAGTAAACCCATCGATTTAACAGTTTCAAAAAGCAGTTACATTCCCTGCATGCTGGGAATGCTAACTGTCACATTGGTTGTGCTCTCAACCAAACTGTCAAACCATCCAATGGCTGGTGTCATAACTGATCACATGTGCAGCATCAAGGCAAATTTCCTAACACGATCTGAACTTTCTAAATAGTATATAAGTGTGAAGACAGCAGATATGGATGTAAAACTTATGTAGGGAGTTTTTTTAAGTCTTTTGTCATAATTTTTGGGAAAATTAAGAAATGTAAAAAAAAAAATGACACACTGTCACCAGTGCAGTACAGTGTCATCATATAACGGGCTTGACGATACACTGACTGGTGACAATAATAAAAAAAAAAAAGTTGTACTTTTTTATTTGTATTAATTACATTTGTTTATTTGTTGTATTTTTTTTTTTTTTTTAACACACTACAACCAGAGCAATATAATGTTATCATAGTAACATTGTATTACTTTTTTTTTTTTTACACATTATGATTGCTTATAGCAGTGAACTACATTGCTATAAGCAAACATTTTACTGAATAAAACTGATTCATTCAGATTGTTTTGTTTTGATTAGCTGTGATTGGCCAGAGCTAATTATAAGGTACAGATGGTCTGTGATTGGCCCTGTCTGCACCATGTGATCACACTGACCAATCACAGCTAGCTACACAATTGTACACAATTGTGTTGAAAGGAAGACATCCATGAAAGGAAGCCATCCATTGTTTACAATTGTCATGTGACTTGCTGGGATTGGTCACATCGGTCACATGGTACTGGCAGTGAGCCGGTACACTGATCAGTCATTGGCTGTGTCCGATGGATGCAGCTGGTGAGAGATCACTCCACTGCATGGCCCAATCTGGGAGGACGTCATATGACGTCCTCCCGAATCAACGAGAGGCCCGCCCAGCCGTCATTTTTGTTATAGGCTGGCCAGAAACTGGTTAATGTAAGCTCAGTCAGATGAAATTATATCCTTTTTGTGTGCATGAAAGCATATGCAATGGGAACATTTTTTTTTTAAGCGATCCTTTGTCCTGAGGTTTATTTGTGTCTGTGAGTCTTTAAGCTACAGTAATCCCATTGTTAGACAAAATCTGACCACGTATACTGTCCTCTTTTGTTTTCTTTATTTAAAATAAGAGTATCTGTCATATTTCAGGATGTTTGTAAAAAAAGTGCTCTGTCAGTAAAATTTCCATGTTTTGTCAGTAAAAAAAAAATCACAGGGGGTGTGTGCGTGTAGCAACCCTGGTATCAGAAGGTACTGGGTATTTCCAAGGACTCTGACAGATGAACGAAGAAGCATGTTGCTTGGCGAAGGAGTGTATTAGCTAGAGGAGAGGTCTGTTATTAAGAGACAGATCCCTTTATTTTTGTATTAAATATTTTATTCAAATGAATTAAAATCCATGTTGCAAAAAAATCTGTTGCCACATCAAGTAATGCATTCCGAAAACTTCTGGTAGCTCATCCAAAGCATCTGATGGTACTCAATACATTCAGATTTTCCAAAAAAAAGCTGCATGATAAAACTGTTCTCTTAAATTCTTTATTCAAATAAATTAAAATCCTTTTCCAAAAAAATCTTTTGCCACATTAAGTCGCTTCTTCCCTTTCTTGCTAGTTTGGGCAGTGCCAATTACTTCAAGGCTTTTGTTGTCCCCTTCTCGGCAGTCTCTGCTTTATCCACTTTCTTGGCTGGTTCTTTCTTGGGTTCTTTCTTGGTTTTGGTATCCTCATCTACCTTTTTGGCTGCTGCTGAGCCCTTTGAATGCTCCTCAGCATCTTTCTTGGATTTAGAAGCCTTGGGCTTTTAAAGCGACCCATTCAGGTCTCCAGAAAACTCCCAATGGCAGGTTCCTATAAAAGTAGAGGTCGCTTACTCAACTGTCTGGTGGCTTGTGTCCCCCACCTTCCCTTCATTCCAGTGCAACAGCCTCCATAAGAATCTTTGGCATTTAACATTCCGGGAATGTCAGATACCTACAGTATGTCTCCTGCCGAGTGCCATGGCTTCTTTCTGTGATGCCTACAGTACGTCGCTACAGGACACAACAGTGATGTAGCTATCATGAGGAGAGAGCCACTGTACACGGTGGGCAACATCGTGTATCGAAAGTGATAAATGCCAAACAGCCTTAAGGAGCCTGTGTCACTGGAATGGAGGGAAGGTAGGAGACAAAAGCCACCAGAGATGTGGGTAAAAGACCTGCAGTTGGGAATATTTTTGGAGATCTGACAGGGTCTCTTTAAAGTTATATCTAAAGTGAACTTTTTTTTTTTTTTTTCATTTTGGATAGAGTAGGGAGGGTAAAAAGCATCAGTTTTTTTTCTGACTGTATGTTATTAGGGAGATTTTCCTTCACTTCCTGTCCTGTAGACTCTATGCAAAGTGAGAGGATATCTGTTGAAGGTGCGGATTATCCCCTCTTATGCCTCGTACACACGACCGTTTTTTCCGACGAGAAAACTGCCATTTTTTAGATTGGTCAGGAAAACCGGCCGTGTGTATGCTCCATAGCAGTTTTCCAGACGAGAAAACTGCCCTCAAAAAAAATTTGAACCTGCTCTCTTTTTTCCCGTCGTGTTTCCCGTCTGTCTTTTTCTCGTCGCGAAAACCACTCGTGTGTATGCTTTTCCGAGGGGAAAAAAAACGCGCATGCTCAGAATCAAGTATGAGACGGGAGCGCTCGTTCTGGTAACACTAGCGTTCGTAATGGAGATATCATATTCGTCACGCTGTAACAGACTGAAAAGCACGAGGCTGAAAAGCGCGAATCGTCTCTCACCAAACTTTTACTAACACGAGGATCAGCAAAAGTAGCCCAAAGGGTGGCGCCATTTGAATGGAACTTCCCCTTTATAGTGCCGTCGTACGTGTTGTACGTTACCGCGCTTTGGTCGAGCGTTTTTTTGCCTGAACGTGTGTATGCAGGGCAGGCTTGAGAGGAATCACGTTGGGAAAAACGTCGGTTTTTGGCATGTCAGGAAAACCGGTCATGTGTACGAGGCATTTGATTTAGTTGTCACGGAACAAGTGTCCCTATTGGAAGACTTCATCTTTATTCCTGTTCTGGTTGTAGGTCAAAATTTTGTATTGACCCTCACTTTCATTTCCTATGGCATTGGGGATCAGAACAAATCGAAATGGGGGAATCTCCCTAGCAAGGACACAGTTTTACCACTTCAATACTGAGCCATAGCCAAAAGAAGGCTCTATTGTTCTGAGAGGGGGTCCATGGATGTCCTCCCAGAACATGTCTCCTGCGCACCCCCCTGGGGCATGCATTGAGTGTCTGTGATCGCTATGTCCTTCAGCCACAACAGATCACAGCTCCAAGTAAAGGGCCAATCACAGCGGCCCTTTACCATGTGATCAACTGTGTTCAATCACAGCTGATCACATGTAAACAAAATTGTTGGTTATCAGCATTCCTTTGCTCACGTGCTGTCACAGTGTGAGGAGAGGAGAGCCGGTAATCGGCAAGTCTGACGAGGCACATTTTCACTGATAATCAGGGCACTGATCATCAGTGCCCTGATTATCAGTGTAGCCCCAACAGTGCCAATCAGTGCATATCCATGCAGCTTCATCCGTGCACATCATTGCAGCCTCATCAGTGCACATTGGAGAAGCTTCATCAGTGCAGCTTCATCAGTGCACATCAGTGCAGCTTCATCAGTGCACCTCATTGCAGCCTCATCAGTCCATATCAGTGCAACCTCATCAGTGCACATGGATCAGCTTCATCAGTGCACATTAGTGCAGCCTCATCAGTGCACATTAGTGCAGCCTCATCAGTGCACATTCATCAGTGCACATCGGTGAAGAAGAAATATGACTTATTTGCAAAACTATGAAATTTTTATTTATTTTTTTTTCAAAATTGTTATTCTTTTTTTTGTTTGTTTATCAAAAAAAAACAAAAAAAACCGTAGTGATTAAATACCACTAAAAGAAAGCTCTATCTGTCTCAAAAAATATATAAAAATGTCATATGGGTACAGTGTTGCAAGACTGTGCAATTGTCATTCAAAGTACGACAGCGCTGAAAGCCGAAGACTGGCCTGGGCAGGAAGGGGGTGAAAGTGCCCGGTATTGAAGTGTTTTATTAATCTTTGATATCGTGCTAACAATACCTAGAACTCTACAGCTTTAAAAAAAAAAAAAAAAGAAGTCTACTTATCACAAGCCTAATTAATATTTATACAATTATAAACATTCATATGCAATTGTGTGGTTGTTGGTAATGAGAAAAAAAGGAGTAAATTGGTAACTGTGGAGGGTGGTATAATGAAAAGTAGAAATTAATTAGAGGGCTAATAAAGAACATCTTAAATAAGGCAAATTATCAATGCTAGTGTTGTTAACACTAAAATTAAGAAAATGTAAATGTGTGAATGTGCATCAAGCATGCATTGTTACATGTGTTGACATGCAATTCAAGGTGCCCTCCAATGTGCGCTAAAGTACATGTTGGCACCAAAGAATATGTGTTAAAACATGTTGTCAAACATTTTAATTTGTTTCCATTGATTTAAATAGAAGAACACATCTGGACAGAAGTGTGGCGTGGGTGTTTTTAAAGCAAATTTAACTACTTGACCTACGGAAGATTTACCCCCCCCCCCCCCCCCTGTATGCCACTTCTTGCGATACGGCACTGTGTTACTTTAACTGCCAACTATGCGGTTGTTCGACGCTGTACCCAAATACAATTTTTGTCCTTTTTTTCCCACAAATCTTCGTGGTATTGGATCACCACTGCGTTTTTTTTTTTTTTTTTGCGCTATAAACAAAGAAAGACCGACAATTTTGAAAAAAAAACAATATTTTTTACTTTCTGCTATAAAACATATACTACAAAAAAAAATGTAAAAAAATAAAATTTCATCTTAAGTTTAGGCCAATTTGTATTCTGCTACATGTTTTTGGTAAAATAAATTCCAATAAGCGTATATTGATTGGTTTGTGCGCACATTAAGAAGTCTACAAACTATGGGATACAGTATATACTGGAATTTTAATTTATTACATTTTTTATACTAATAATGGCAGTGATCAGCGGCTTAATGCGGGACTGCGATATTGTGGTGGACAATTGGACACTAACTGATGCTTTGTGGGAACCAGTAACACTAATACAGTGATCAGTGCTAAAAGTATGCACTGTCACTGTACTAATGACACTGGCTGGGAAGGCGTTAAACATCTAGGGGCGATCAAAGGGTTAGCTGTGTGCCTAGCCAGGGTTTATAAAATACACAGTGTGCTGCTTTTTCTAGGGGAAGAGTCTCTGCTCGACGATCGGCGGGTGTGAATAATCACAGCAGAAGCAGTGTGCGCCCCCTGCAGGCGGAAGTGTGGTATCACGTATATATATATATATACATGATCTGGTGCACAGCTGCTGCCCTGTAGCAATAAAACTGCTATAGGGCCGTCAGCAAGTGGTTATCAATTGAAATAAAAAATTCTAACAGTAAACTCTCTGCAAAAGAACACTCTAAATACCTCTCTGGCAGCCAGTGACTCCTCCCTGTCCTCAAGAGTTATGGTCTCTAGTTCAGCATCGGACACTTATGGTGTCACATTCATGCTGTACTTCTACCCGTGCACTGTGCCTCCAAGACACAATAGTGACTGAGCAGGGTAGAATCACAGGGCACAGGGCGGACAAGGCTTCCGGACACGTCCAGAAGGGTAAGATTCTGCAGATTCTTCTGGAGGCCATAATGATTGAAGACAGTGCAGATAAGATCTGCCGCACACCAGAGTGAAGAGTATTAACAGTCTACTTTTGCAGGTAACTTCTGGGTTGATTGATGGCCAGCTTGTAGGCAGGTGCAGTCTGTATTCCCCACAGTCGCACTAGACCGAAGTAGCAATGCAAAAGAGGAAGGAAGTAGTGGGGAACTTGGTTCCTCTAGGATTTCCTCAGTCACAGGGAGACAGCCCGATTGGGTGCTGGCACCTTATGTGACTTTGGTAACCATCTTGGGTCAGGCAGAGTCTATTTAAGACTCCAGCTCCTGGGTCTGGTGTGCTTTATGCAAGAGGCTAGTGTAGGGACAGGTTTCCCATCTGGCAGGTACAGTACTTAGAGATAGGTAACATTTCTGGGGGAGGAGGGACAGTGCAGGGACTACATCTACCTCATTTCAGGAAGCCCCCCCTTTGGGTGTGGACCAGCCAGGCCACATTTCACTTCTTTTAGCAGATGCTGTCGGCATCCTTCAAGTCTACAGACTGCTGTTACAGTTCGTAAGTGTCTCTGGACGGTCATGCCTACCCGCAGGGCCTAGTTGTACTGTGTTGAAACTTTCTACAATATATTGCTCTTGCCTATCTTGGACTTGTGTGTTTACTGCCTGCCATACCATGCTGCACCTTTCTCACAAGTTGCCTTAAACTTGAAAGACCAAGGACATCCTCTGAGTGCAGTCTACAGAGTGCCTACCCAGAGGGGGTGTCTCCATTGGATACTGGCTGCTCCTCTTGGTCACTGTGCCCTGCAGTAATAGCTTCCCCCACTAGATGTCCTCAGTCTTGAATGATGGCCAGCTTCATTCAGCTGGGAGGACTGAGGACATCCTGTGAGTGCAACCTACTGAGCGCCTACCCAGAGGGAGGATCCCCAGTGTGCTGTGCATTCACATACAATTATGCAGAGCGGTGCTGACCTTATCAGGTCAGCACAGCTCTAAGAAACTTTGAAGGCCACCCACCAGATCCATAGGGAAAGTTATGTGTCACATGACTGGACCAAGGACATATACACATATATACAAATATACTGTATATATATATATATACTATGTTGTCAAAAGTATTGTGACTCCTGGCACATGAACTTTAGTGGCATCCCAGTCTTAGTCCGTAGGATTCAATATTGATTTGGCCCACCCTTTGCAGCTACAACAGCTTCAACTGTTCTGGGAAGGCTGTCCACAAGTTTTAAGAGAATAGCCCTGTACAAAAAAAAACGTTGGTTTTCTCAAGGGGATTCCTGTCAAACTTGCCTTGCACGGCGAGTGTACACACACAACGGCGGTTCTTTTAAATGGCAAGAACGCAGTGAGGTCATAGACTACGACAAGCCGGCGCTCGTCACATTCGATGCCGTCGCCCCCATCTTGCTACACCCCACACTAACCTTGTATGCTACCGCGCATGCGTCAAAGTCTTTTCGAGCATGCGCGGGTTTACCTCGGACAGGTAAGCATACAGACAACCGGTTTTCTCGGCAGGAAACACCTGCCGAGAATCACGACGAGAAAAATAGAGAGCAGGTTCTCTATTTTTCTCGTCGAGATTACCGGCAGTTTTCCTGTCGAGAAACCATACACAGGAACGGTTTTCACAGCAAAAAGCTCTCCCAGCCGTTTTCTTGCCGAGAAAACCGGTCGAGTGTATGAGGCTTCAGTCTTAGAGCGAGACCTGACCTCACAAATGCTCTTCTGGAAGAATGGTAAAACATTCCCATAGACACACTTCTAAACCTTGTGGACAGCCTTCCCAGAAGAGTTGAAGCTGCAAAGGGCGGGCCAACTCAATATTGAACCCTACGGACTAAGACTGGGATGTCATTAATGTTTATGTGCGCGTAAAGACAGGTGTCCCAATACTTTTGGCTATATATATATATATATATATATATATATATATGTGTGTAGCGGGGTCCCCTTTAAGACTCCCGGGACTACCTTACCCAGAACCCCTTTCAGCAATGTTTCCACCCAGAGACTCATGGGAGGGGTTATAAAAGGAGGAGGCGAGGCGGGGCTCGGCCTCTTTGGGACACGAGACATCAGTGACTGATCCTCCTGTGCGGATGTGCCGGAGTGCAAGGCCTAAAGCCTGAGGCCTTGCGCAGCACCAAAGAGCCTTCCACCCCACTGCGAGCCTGGGTGGCATCTGACTTCGCTTATCTACAGCCTTGGTTGGATCGGGGACCCGATCGCTGGAGACACTGTGTGTGAGGACACAGTCGGTGGAAGTTCCCGGACTGGGATCGCGTCCGGAGGGGTGAGCGAGCGTATGCTCAGACCATATACTGATTATTGCTGATGTGCTTATAGACTGCCGTGGCCCACAAGTTTATATCTGATACTCTCACTGGAGATCCATATCAGAGCTGAACTCAGAGGTTCTTCAGTACAGTGTTTGTTCTATTACAATCTTCTCACTGGATTACAAATGTTATTCTATTATGTGCACCACCTTTAAAGACTTGCCGGTGAAGAAACCATCATCCCCTATAGACTGAGTTTTAGACATCTGAGCCAGGCCTGGCCAGCTAGTTAGTTCATTTAGTTACTGCGCCACAGGGCGCCTAGTTAACGGTCGCCCATGCGGCGCACCTTTACTGTTCATTTAATGCATAGTGTGTTTATTGCTGCAGGGCTCTGCAACTTATTACCTGTAAACTGTTACCACTGTTAACCTTTTTACCACAAGTCTAAAGTAAATTAGATACCCCTTTCATTATTGCCTTGGTGTTTGAGTTTAATCATATAGCATAAGAATTATATTGCTGGCAATACTAACTGTGCCAGTAGGGGGTCGAGTAAATTGCCGGGGGTTGGCGGAGCTGTATTCAGGGCCCAAACTAAATCTGCGGCCCTCTTAGTTGAAGGTATCGCTACACGTGGGGGCTCGTGAGTCCGGGATGATATGTGTTTTGACTTTGGAAGTAAGAATGGCTGTGTCTAGACTTTGCTGCCCGGAGGAGTTCCGAGCAGGTCGGCCATGTGATCGGCCAAAGTGCATCCCTGCTCAAAGTCGTGGAAATGACCCTAAGACGGGAAAGGCCCATACGGAAGAGCGAGAAGAGGGAGAAGTCCAGCCGTGTGATGTACTACATGTGGGGGCTTTTACTGCACTGCGCCATGAGGCACCCCGTGACTACACAGTTCGTGGGCGGAGCTTGATGGAAGCCCGCGAAAATGTGCAAGTCGTGGGAGGAGTCTGGCCATGTGGAGGAACTCACGTGGAGACTTCGGCGCGTGGTCAGTGCGTGATGGAGCAGCAGACAGTCGGGTTGGCCTCAAGCTCCCCGTGGATTCCGGTTCCCTACCCCACAAAGATGACTATGTTCGCTGCTCCCCTTACGGACACGGGGATAAGACTCAGGCCCCGAGGACAGTTGGCTCTGTACACCTGCAGAGACACGGAGGCCCTCGGTGTGATCTGTCCCGGATGCTCGGGACTGGTGGTTCACCTGAAGCCATTCGGGCGTTGCGAAGCATGCAAAGAGTTCTTGTTCGAGGTGGAGCCATCCACAGTAAGGCCCCGGGTCCTTCGCCTCAACAGCCTCACAGGTACCGCTACTCCGGAAGGGGAGATCCAGGCCTTTGCGGAGGTTCCCGTACGCACTGACCAGGGCGATGTGACTGCCCAATCAGAGACTGAGAAGGAAAAATCCGAGGATGCTGCTTCGGTCACCACAGATTCTCTGCTCCCACCTCCGAAGAGGAAAGTCGGCCTGGTGCAGGCCTCCTGTGGTCGTGGAAGAGCTTCACCCCGTCGCTTGCCTGGCCTGGATGGATCCCGTTGGAAGAGTCCTGGACATCCCAGTTCTACAAAAGGTCAAGGTGAGCCAGGGGCTGGGACTGTGGTGGTGGTTGGAGGTGTTGGGGGTCCACAGTCAGGGGAGCCCGCTAGGGAGGGTAGTACCACGTCTACCAGAGACTACCTTCTCGCGGAGATGTATGACACCTCCGACCTAGAGTCACTGTCGGATTGTGGAGATGATGGTGAGATCGATGAACTATTTCACCAGAAGGGCTGGGACAAACGCCCATTACCTATGCTACGTGCACCCCAGGATTCGGCTATGTCTATAGGAGACAGCACGCCCCGGGCGGAAGCTCCGGAGTCTACGAGGAAGCCTAGTCCTCTGGTTCCTCTTCCACAGTCCACAGTATCACCCGTTTTGTTGGCGGGGAAACAGCGAGCATCACTACGGGCACCGAAAGAGAAGCCATCAGAGGTAGTGAAAGTACCTCGGCACCCAGAGGCCATCGTTCAACCAGCTGAAGGTGAGCGGGCCACAATGCCTCCTTTAGCCCGATTGCAACGACTCTTTTCTCAGAGGGTCGCTCACAAGTATGGATGGGAATATCCGTACTTGCCCAGAGACTTGTTGTTTGAGGTTGAAGTTCTGCGACAGCGATGGTACGATGAGTTCGTTTGGGAGAAGCTTAAAGTGCCACATGCCCGGCGATACTTATCCTGTTTGCCGCCAGTGTCGAAAAAGTTCAGAAACTGCAGAGCAGACTGGATGTGGGGCCGCCATATCCACGCCAGACAAGGTGCGCATCTGCAGGAAAGATGGAGAGGACGCGGACTATTCGATTGAGGTTTTCGATTTTTGTTTTTGCCTGACCCGAGGTTCTATTTGTGAGAAGAGACTCACTCATCGAACTGTACCCTAGTTTTTTATTTGGGTTTCTTTTTTTTTGTTTTTTTTAATCTTTGGAGGAATGAGAGCTGTTTGTTTGTTCTCTCTTCTTCACAGACAGAGACTGTGGGGGTAGAGTCAGAGTAGGAAAGTAGGAAGATTGAAGATTTCACCAAGTGTCATCACTGTGGCATCGTCACCAGGTGGCGGTGTTGCGCAACGGCTGTTGCTTGTACATTTGCATCATTTTACTTATTGGAGCGAGTGGGTCTCTCGGCTGATAGACCCATTCATTCCAAATTTACACAGAATGTCAGGATGTGGTTTTCTTTGCGTGTTGTTTTTTTTTTCCCCTCTGCAGGAGATTCGTCTGTCAAGACTACTGAGTATGGGGTGGTTCTTAGACAGTAAAGGGAGGAATTGTATATGTGTACATGCTTAGAGGGTTTTAAAAATAAAAAATAAAAGTTTATTGTTTTATGTTCCCCTCCCCTTTGAGCAGGTCTTGGTATGATTGAGGTTCAAATTCTTAGGGATGCCTCTGGGGTCAGACTTATGTCGCCACCTTTGGGAGACATGGGTTTGCACCAGACGCTGGGGACCAGCATCAAATTACAGGGGGGAGTATGTAGCAGGGTCTTTAAATTCAGGTGTGTAGGTATGGGAGTAATGACTATTTGTATTCGTGGAGGATTGGGCAGTGTAATAATCTCCTTGGCCGGTGGGTGGTGAGTGCCCACAGGCTCAAGGTAGATTCACTGCGATAGTGCTGTCCTTTTTGTCCCTTCTCGGAGATGGTACGGCGAGGGCGGGGAACCTGCCGTGGCGTCATTGGAGGGGATAAAAGGGGGAGACGCCCTTGTCACGAGGTCTTGCTCTTCTAGAGGTTCTTCATCACGCGCCCAGGCACCTTAGGCCTGGGTGCGGGCGGTTCCGGATTCCGGCTCAGGTGCCCTAGGCCTGACCGGAATGGAGTTGGAATCCATCCCAGGCACCTTCAGCCTGGGGTGAGGTACTGAACCAGGAGGCCTGGGGCCCAGTGACTTCGACTGGGTCCCCCGAGGGTGGAGAAGTCCCAGGGTCCCTGAGGTGGATGGGGCCCATGTCTGAGGTGAGGAGGCCGGAGAGGTTACCCATTCGGAGAGTCTGGAGCAGCATCAACCCAGTGACGGATGGGCCTTTGGTAACTCTCTTGGAGGGACATCTTCCCCTGACAGGGGCCGCAACGCAGCGAAGGTACTCCTATCTATGTTCTCTTGAGTCGCTGGTAGAGACTCTCAAGTTCTAAGTCCTTTCAAGATATGGCTATAGTAACCGCTGGCGAGATCGCAGTGGTTTAGCTGAGAGTTAGGATAGTGCCTTGGCC
Source organism: Rana muscosa (assembly GCA_029206835.1). NCBI lineage: Eukaryota > Metazoa > Chordata > Amphibia > Anura > Ranidae > Rana > Rana muscosa. The sequence goes on from CM055117.1 coordinate 1,077,626,905, forward strand.
TGCTCATCCCTTGTATCAATATGTTAACAAGTCGCAACCAGTTGGCTACTGAAGCACTGTTTATTGTGAGAAATGCAATAAAACAAGAGTTGGACTGTGATCGGTGTGTGGAACTCTGGTTAACCACTTAAGCCCCGGACCATTTCGGGCCATTAGGACCAGGCCTGTTTTTGGGATTCGGCACTGCGCTGCTTTAACTGTAAATTGTGCGGACATGCAATGTTGTACCCAAACGAAATTTGCGTCCTTTTCTTCCCACAAATAGAGCTTTCTTTTAATGGTATTTGATTGCCTCTGCGATTTTTATTTTTTGCGATATAAACAGAAAAAGACCGAAAATTTTGAAAAAAAAATGATATTTTCTACTTTTTGTTATAAGAAAAATCGAATAAACTCAATTTTAGTCATACATTTAGGCCAAAATGTATTCAGCCACATGTCTTTAGTAAAAAAATGTCAATAAGCGTATATTTATTGGTTTGCGCAAAAGTTATAGCGTTTACAAACTAGGGTACATTTTCTGAAATTTACACAGCTTTAAATTTATGACTGCCTATCTCATTTCTTGAGGTGCTAAAATGGCAGGGCAGTACAAAACCCCCCCAAATGACCCCATTTTGGAAAGTAGACACCCCAAGGAAATTGCTGAGAGGCATGTTGAGCCCATTGAATATTTTTTTTTTTTTGTCCCAAGTGATTGAATAATGACAAAAAAAAAAAAAATTACAAAAAGTTGTCAATAAATGATATATTGCTCACACATGCCATGGTTATATGTGGAATTGCACCCCAAAATACATTCTGCTGCTTCTCCTGAGTACGGGGATACCACATGTGTGGGACTTTTTAGGAGCCTAGCCGCGTACGGGACCCCAAAAATCAAGCACCGCCTTCAAGGTTTCTAAGGGCATACATTTTTGATTTCACTCCTCACTACCTATCACAGTTTTGAAGGCCATAAAATGCCAAGATGGCACAAAACCCCCCCAAATGACCCCATTTTGGAAAGTAGACACCCCAAGCTATTTGCTGAGAGGCATGTTGAGTCCATGGAATATTTTATATTTTGCCACAGGTTGCGGGAATATGACAAACTTTTTTTTTTTTGCACAAAGTTGTCACTAAATGATATATTGCTCACACATGCCATGGGCATATGTGAAATTACACCCCAAAATACATTCTGCTGCTTCTCCTGAGTACGGGGATACCACATGTGTTGGACTTTTTGGGAGCCTAGCCGCGTACGGGACCCCAAAAACCAAGCACCGCCTTCAAGGTTTCTAAGGGCATAAATTTTTGATTTCGCTCCTCACTACCTATCACAGTTTTGAAGGCCATAAAATGCCAAGATGGCACAAAACCCCCCCAAATGACCCCATTTTGGAAAGTAGACACCCCAAGCTATTTGCTGAGAGGCATGTTGAGCCCATTGAATATTTTTTTTTGTCACAAATGATTGAATAATGACAAAAAGAAAAAAAAATGTACAAAAAGTTGTCACTAAATGATATATTGCTCACACATGCCATGGTTATATGTGAAATTACACCCCAAAATACATTCTGCTGCTTCTCCTGAGTACGGGGATACCACATGTGTGGGACTTTTTGGGAGCCTAGCCGCGTACGGGACCCCAAAAACCAAGCACCGCCTTCAAGGTTTCTAAGGGCATAAATTTTTGATTTCACTCCTCACTACCTATCACAGTTTTGAAGGCCATAAAATGTCAAAATAGCCCAAAACCCCCACAAATGACCCCATTTTGGAAAGTAGACACCCCAAGCTATTTGCTGAGAGGCATGGTGAGTATTTTACAGCTCTCATTTGTTTTTGAAAATTAAGAAAGACATTTTTTTTTCTTTTTTTTTTTCTTTTTTTACATTTTCAAAACTTTGTGACAAAAAGCGAGATCTGCAAAATACTCAACATACCTCTCAGCAAATAGCTTGGGGTGTCTACTTTCCAAAATGGGGTCATTTGGGGGGGTTTTGTGCCATCTGGGCATTCCATGGCCTCCGAAACTGTGATAGGCAGTGAGGAGTGAAATCAAAAATTTACACCCATAGAAATCCTGAAGGCGGTGCTTGGTTTTTGGGGTCCCGTACGCGACTAGGCTCCCAAAAAGTCCCACACATGTGGTATCCCCGTACTCAGGAGAAGCAACAGAATGTATTTTGGGGTGTAATTCCACATATGCCCATGGCATGTTTGAGCAATATATAATTTAGTGACAACTTTTTGTACATTTTTTATTTTTTTTTGGTCATTATTCAATCACTTGGGACAAAAAAAAAAAATATTCAATGGGCTCAACATGCCTCTCAGCAAATAGCTTGAGGTGTCTACTTTACAAAATGGGGTCATTTGGGGGGGTTTTGAACTGTCCTGGCATTTTATGCACAACATTAGGAAGCTTATGTCACACATCATCCACTCTTCTAACCACTTGAAGACAAAGCCCTTTCTGACACTTTTTGTTTACATGAAAAAACATTTTTTTTTTGCAAGAAAATTATGTTGAACCCCCAAACATTATATATTTTTTTAAAGCAAAGGCCCTACAGATTAAAATAGTGGGTGTTGCATTTTTTTTTTCCACACAGTATTTGCGCAGCGATTTTTCAAACGCATTTTTTGGGGGAAAAACACACTTTTTTTATTTTTAATGCACTAAAAAAAACTATATTGCCCAAATGTTTGATGAAATAAAAAAGATGATCATAGGCCGAGTACATGGATACCAAACACGACATGCTTTAAAATTGCGCACAAACGCGCAGCGGCGACAAACTACATTCATTTTTAAAACCATTTAAAAGCCTTTACAGGTTACCACGTTAGATTTTTAGAGGAGGTCTACTGCTAAAATGACTGCCCTCGACCTGACCTTCGCGGTGATACCTCACATGCATGATGCAATTGCTGTTTACATATGACGCTAGACCGACGCTTGCGTTCGCCTTTGCGCAAGAGCAGGGGGGGACAGCGGTGCTTTTTTTTTTTTTTTTTTTTTATTATTTATTTGGCTTTTTTATTTTATTTTTAAACTGTGCCTTCCATATTTTATTTTTTTACCATTTTTATCGTTATCTCAGGGAATGTAAATATCCCCTATGATAGCAGGTACTCTTTTTTTGAAAAAAATTGGGGGGTTAGACCCTAGATCTTTCCTCTGCCCTCAAAGCATCTGACCACACCAAGATCGGTGTGATAAAATGCTTTCCCAATTTCCCAATGGCGCTTTTTATATCCGGGGGGGGACATTCCCTCCCACTGCTTGTAAAAGCAGTCTAGAGGCTAATTATCTGCTAGAATTGCTTTTACATGAAAGCCGGCTGCTGGCTGAAAAGAATGATACCAAGATGATACCTAAACCCGCAGGCATCATTCTGGTATAAACATTCAAAGTCCAGCAACATACCAGTACGTTGCTGGTCCTTGTTGGACATGTATTGTAATCTTTTTTTTCATACAGCCTATTGGCTGAACGAAAAAAAGAAATTGATTGGTGGGTATGCCCACCATTAGAATACCTCCCTTCATCCACCCACTTCTAATGATGGGCATATATGCCGAAGCATGGGGGCATCCTCCCGCAAAAAAGTTATGCCGCGTACACACGGTCAAGCCTTCGTCGGAATTTCGACCGTATGTACGCGGCATAAAAGGTTATGCCGCATACACACGGTCGGACTTTTCCACGGGCAAGCCTCCGTTGGAATTTCGACCGTATATACGCGGCATTAGGAGCAAAATCGCTCCTCCGCCCCTACTGCCCCCATGCTTCGGCATATATGCTCTTTTTTTTAACTGTGGTGGTGAAATCACCTCCTACAGCGTTGGAGTCACGGCTTTATGTATCGTGGGAGCAAACGCTGTTGCTGTCAAGATAAATAGATCCGCGCTGCAACTGAATGGCGTACCTGCTAAGCAAATGGTGGTTAACATTAAAACAAAGTAACATTACAGTACAACAGTAAGACCTTACCATGCCATACCTGCAAAGCAAATACCAAAACAAAACCTAGTAAAAAATAAAAAAATGTTTTAACGCAACCTGTGCCTAAAATATATATATGCCGAAGCATGGGGGCATCCTCCCGCAAAAAAGTTATGCCGCGTACACACGGTCGGAATTTTCCACGGGCAGGCCTCCGTCGGAATTTCGACCGTATGTACGCGGCATTAGGAGCAAAATCGCTCCTCCGCCCCTGCTGCCCCCATGCTTCGGCATATATGCTCTTTTTTTTAACTGTGGTGGTGAAATCACCTCCTACAGCACTGGAGTCACGGCTTTATGTATCGTGGGAGCAAACGTTGTTGCTGTCAAGATAAATAATTCCGCGCTGCAGTTGAATGGCGCACCTGAAAACAAAAAATTACATACCTGAAAAGCAAGCATGATAAAACATTGCAGAATAGAATACAGTAAAAAAGAGCAGAACAATAGAGAGAAAATAGAGAGAGAGAGAACAATAAAACGACAACTATTTTTGGTTTTTTTATTCTATATTTTTTTTGTGTTTTGTTTTTTACGTTTTTTTTTTTTCTTTTTTACACTTTTTTTTGTAACTTTACAACTGTAATGGTTCGGGTCTCTCAAAATGTAATGGCATCTTGGGAGACCCTGTGTAAGTGTGTCCTTGTCTGTGAAATGCTGTACCCTACGCTAAAACTTCACTTTTGAGTGGTAGCGTTCAAAACATTCACCTTGGCAAAGACCAGGCTTGTCAGGACAGAGTGGACAAAAACTATGGGTGTCACGCCTAAATCCGCGCTTGCTACAGACACGACATCTTTTTTGGGGGTGGCTTTGGGTAGGGGTACTCGGGAGGACATACGAATAATGCCTCTCATGCAGCCGGCTTACTGCATTTGGTTGGGGATGGTGAGGTGCAGAACCGCCTGGATACAGGAGTTCTGTGACTATCTCATTCTGGAATTTTAGAAGAAATAACGTCCCGCCTGAAGCTCTGTATAGCACATGAGCGTTCAGCAAAGCCAATTGGAATAATGATAGAGACACTTTTTTGTACCAGCGTCTCGCCTTACGGTCAATTAGATACGGCGCCATCAACTGGTCGTTGAGGTCCACCCCTCCCATATTTTGGTTATATTCGTGGACACAGAGGGGTTTCTCCACAACACCAGTCGCCGTACGAATTTGGACTGTCGTGTCTGCATGAAGGGAGGTAAGAAGGAAAACATTCTTATTGTCCCTCCACTTCATAGCGAGCAAGTTATTACACTTCAAGCAGGCTCTCTCCCCCAGCCTAAGACGGGCATCTACAAGCCGCTGGGGAAAGCCCCGGCGATTAGGTCGCACGGTGCCACATGCTCCAATCTGATGATCAAACAAGTGACTAAACAGTGGCACGCTCGTGTAATAATTGTCCACATACAAGTGGTACCCCTTTCCGAATAAGGGTGACACCAAGTTCCACACTATCTTGCCAGCGCTCCCTATGTAATCCGGGCAGTTGACCGACTCAATCTGACTATCTTTTCCCTCATAAACTGTAAAGTTCACTACATAGCCTGTTGCCCTGTCACAGAACTTGTAGAGCTTGACCCCGTATCTGGCACGCTTGCTGGGAAGGTACTGCTTGAAAGACAAGCGGCCAGAAAATTTAATCAGGGACTCATCAACGCAGACAACTTGATCGGGAGTAAACAAGGCTGCAAAACGTTCGTTGAAGTGGTTTATGAGGGGCCGAATTTTATAGAGCCGGTCGTATTCAGGGTCCCCACGTGGACGACAAAGTTCATTGTCGTTGAAGTGCATGAACTGCAAAATCTGCTCGTATCGTGCCCTGGACATGGAGGCAGAGAACACGGGCATGTGGTCAATTGGGTGCGTGGACCAATAAGCACGCAATGACGGAAATTTATGTGTGCCCATGTTGAGGGAAAGGCCCAGAAAGGTCTTAAATTCGGAAACCGTAATTGGTTTCCAATTTCTGGCAATTTTAGGCAACTGGGGGTTAGCGGCGATAAATTGACCAGCATATAAATTACTCTGGTCCACAATAGATCTATAGAGATATTCCGTGAAAAACAGCGAATAAAAATCAATTGGAATAAAATCAGCTGTTTCCACCTGAATACCGGGTTGGGCAGTGAATGGGGGAAGTACGGGTTCTGCAGAAGTGGTGGGGACCCAATCAGGATAGGCGAATTCTGCAGGAAGGGCAGTATGGGCACGACGGGCCTGCCTTTGTCTTCTTGGTGGCAGCGGGACACTACTTGTGCTTGCCACCTCGCCAGCTTGAACTGCACTTATGGGACTCGCCACGTCACCAAGTGTTACTGCAGTGCTGGATGTACGTCCAGGCTGTACTAGGCCGCTGGTGCTTGCCAGTTCACCAGAAGGAATAGCGGCGCTAGTACTACTCTGCTCCATGATACGAGAGACCTGCGGTTCTTGCTCCTCAACAACCTCAGAAGATCGGGATCGGGTACACCTGACCTTAGCAGGGACCTCAACTTCGTCGTCAGAGCTATCTGACGTGGGGCCGCTGACGTCACTGTCTTCTACGGGAAGATATTCTGAGCCTGAATCTGACAGATACGTGACCTCCTCTTCACTATCTGTCATGCTCAGAATCTCGTAGGCCTCTTTACTAGTGTACCTTCGTCTTGCCATTTTGGGCTCTAAATTTAGGGGTACACTAGTAAGATTCACAGGAAAAAAAGCACCTGACTGTCGTCAGCAAATATATCAAACGCTACAAAAAAACTGTTAGCGATCGCAGGGATCAGGCCTGTCTCTGCGAACGCTGCAGTTATGTGTGTTGTGTTTGGTAAGTGACAGTGATCGATCGATACTGCACTTGGGTGGGCTGGGCTGGGCTGGGCGGAGGGGCTAAACGCAGGCGCTAGCAGGTATCTGGGCTGATCCCGCTAACACTGCGTTTTTGGGAACCCTAAACCGCTGGGGATGCTAGTATAGATCTGATCAGATACTATACCACTAAGGGGGGTGTATGCTTTGCGCGTGGGTGTTAGCGTTACTGGCACTAACCTAACACTGCCTGGGGCGACGCAGACCCTCTCTGGCGCTAAAACCTAATTGATCTCACCCGCCGGGCGATCAGGGGGGTTAAACCTTTATTGGGTTATATACGGCGGGTGCCCTGATGCTATAAAAAGCAAACTAATCATCCAGCGTCACCCGTAACCTTTATATGGTGATCACTGGTGAAAGGGTTAACTAGGGGCAATCAGGGGGTTAAAACCTTTATTAGGTTAAATATGGGGGTACCCGACGCTATATAAAAACCTGACGGGTAACCTAAATAACTTACTGGCTAACCAGTGACACCAGTGACGCTTATACGGCGATCACTGGTGAAAGGGTTAACTCTAGGGGCAATCAGGGGGTTAAAATAATATATGGGGGTACCTGACACTAATAAAAACCTGCGGCGAACCTAAAAAAAAATAACTGCCTATCTAAAACACCAGAGACACGAATACAGCGATCGGAAAAACAATCGCTTAGTGACGCTGAAGTTAGGGGGTGAAAGGGTTACCTGGGGGGTGATCAAGGGGTTAAACCTTTATTAGGGGGGGGTTAGGGGGCTACCCTGGACCTAAAGGGGCCTAATCCTAACTGCCCTGCAACTTTTTACAATCACAGATGACACTAAATGCAGTGATCAGTAAAATAAATGATCACTGCAATCAGTGACACTGTGATTGGGGGCTTTGGGGTGACCTGGGGGGTGATCTGGGGGTGACTGGGGGGTGATTTGTGTGCCTATGTGTACCTACGTGTCAGTGGACTGTTGGAGCACTAACCTCTGTCTTCTCTCCTCGGCGCCGGGAACGAAAAGACCGCGGCGAGGGAGATGACATCACTTCCTCCAGCCTGTGTTTACATCACATGGCGGAGGAAGCATTTTCATTGGCCGGGAGCGATCGCGAGGGGGGGGCGGAATCGAGCGGCTGCCCCCTCATGCCTGATCGCTCCCGAACACTTAACGGCCGCTCACTGCAGTGAAGGGGGGTCCGGATGGACCCCCCAACTGCACAAAGGCGATCACGTAGATCTACGTGATTCTGCCTGTCGGTGCCATTCTGCCGACGTAAATCGGCGGTGGGCGGTCGTTAAGTGGTTAATGGGAGCAAAGGGAAGTGTTGGCACAGCAGGACTTAATCCTTTACAGAAGCACATAGGCCCGAGGAAATATCTGGTACTGGCCTTCACCTCACCCACAGCTATGGGGAGGGCATGGGCCGTAGCGCATCTCACCCTATTGTGTGTGATACCCCTAGACCAGGGGGCTCCAAACTTTTCAAACAAAGGGCCAGTTTATTGTCCTTCAGAGTTTAGGAGGGCCGGATTGTGGCCAGCAGGGGCAGAAAATGTCATGGGCTTGGCATGAGTTAGAATAAATATGGCCTCAAGGTTGGTGGTAAATAGGAGTAGTGTCCCTATTAATAGGAGAAATAGTATCCCATCATTGGTATCGGTGGAAGAAATAGTGCCCCATTGTTGGTGTCAGTGGGAGGAATAGTGCCCCAAGGGCCTGATAAAGGCTAGCAAAGGGCCACATCTGGCCCTCGGGCCGCAGTTTGGAGACCCCTGCCCTAGACAAAAGAGATGGGGTGAGGTCGCTACATATATATATTGTGACAGCAGGAAGGTAAAGTCACCTGGTTGCATCCAGGGGGGTAGATATATTTCGCCCAGATTCAGGCTTTACGCCGACTTATACAACTAGGTGGAGAGTTGTATAAGGCTAGTGGGCTCATGGATGACTCATACCTCTAGGGAGAGTGTGGGGCGTCGTGCAGACAGGGAGTTGATGAGACCAGCTGAAGCTTGTCAGCTCATTTAGGCCTCTATAAGAACTCCCAGCTTCATTAGATGTTAGCTCATGCCTGGAACCAGACCTGTGTGGACTGTCTAGGGAGAGTGAACCCCTGTGCGGTGAGACAAAGCCTGTGTGGCTATTTGCTTGGACATTTAAAACCAGGGACTTAGGGACTAGGACAGCACTAGGCTGATCCCAGTTGTTAGTTAGGAAACCTGTATGTTTAGTCAGAGGTCAAGTTGACCAGGATTTATTTTGTTTATGTTTCTTTTGCTTTGCTGTGTTTTGTCACTGTAAATAGAAAATAAACCGCACCTTTTTGATTTTGAAAACCACAACCTCCGTTTGCTGGGCCTGTTTTTGTGTGGGGAGCCCATCTCGGGGGTCACACACACCCGCTGCCGAGCTAACCCCCTCACAGTTGGTGGAGAATGCAGGCAGTTTTTTTTTTAAGCCAGCATGGAGGAGATACTGAAGCAGCTGGCTCTAGCAAATGCCAATCAACAGCAGACAAATGCAGGTTTGCAAAAGAACTTCGCAGCCCAGCAGCAAGCTCATCAACAGAGCCTTGCAGCCCAGCAGCAGACAAACGCAACTTTGCAACAGAGTCTGGAGGCTCAGCAACAAGCCCAGCAGCAATCTGAGGCCCGCTTCATAGACCTGTTGCAGAAGCAAGAGCAGAGACTACAACAACAGATGGAAGCAGTAATGCAGCAACGTCCGCAGACCAGTGAGGAAAGCCGTCCCACTAATACCGCGTCCTTTGGGGTGAGTCGTTTATTGACAAAAATGACTGGAGAGGATGATCCAGAGGTATTTTTGACCACATTTGAAAGGACCGCTGAAAGAGAAAAGTGGCCTGAGGAGCAGTGGGCTGGACTGGTGGCTCCTCTGTTAACTGGTGAATCGCAGAAAGCTTACTATGACCTAGAGCCTAACCAAGCAAAAGACTATGTGATGCTAAAAGCTGAAATATTGGCAAGGCTGGGTGTCACCCAGGCTGTCCGGGCTCAGCGTGTGCATAACTGGACTTTCCAGCTTGGAAAACCCCCCAGGTCTCAAATGTATGATCTCATTCACCTGAGCAGAAAGTGGCTACAGCCAGAGACTTTGTCCGCACCAAAGATTGTGGAACGTGTTGTAATGGATCGGTTTTTGAGAGCTCTTCCTACTGCCATCCAAAAGTGGGTAAGCCATGGAGACCCAGAGACGGCCGATGGTCTTGTGGATCGTGTGGAGAAATACTTGGCTACAGAGAACCTGACGGCCTCTTCCAGAGACACTCGGACTTTCCACCCTAAGACCAGACCATCCCCAGGGGCGGATAAGAGGATTCCAAGGGGTGAGGGTGGAGAGAGTGAGAGGGTGGGAGCTCTACCCCAAGTTTGGCGAGAACAGCCTGGGAAATCAGCAGCTCAAGAGGCCGCAAGAAGGATCGTTTGCTACCGCTGCCGGCAAGCGGGACATATTGCAGCCAATTGCCCGGTTGTGGAGGAACCCATGCAGTGTGACTTTCTGACGGGCAGACGTCAGTCGCTGTGTGCGACAGTCGCATGCACTGCCATTCGAGGAACTGAGAAACATTTATGCAAAATGTGTGTTAATGGTAGAAATGTTGTGGTATTGTTGAATTCAGGTAGCCTTGTGACCCTGATAAAGGCTGAGTTAGTTTAAACAGAGGTCTCTGGGAATAGCAAGGTAGCTGTTATTTGTGTACATGGGGACACCCGAGAGTATCCAGTGACTACAGTGTGTTTCGAGACCCCCAAAGGTACCCTCTCTCATCCAGTGGGCTTAGTATCTCAGTTACCGCATGACGCCATTGTGGGAAGGGATTTTCCGAAGTTCTGGGAACTGTGGGATGATCCTGAGCCCCCCACTGGTGCCCCTATGTACCAGGAATGTGATAGCCAGAACTCCCCTGAGAGTGGTGAGGACTCTCCGGAATTTCCCTTATCAGTATTGGCAGGGGAGACTCAAGAAACTGGAGAGGAGCCCACCTCCTCAGACGAAAACCTACCGTCTGTGGAGTTTTCTGATCTTGAGGTTCACAGGGAAAACTTTGCCACAGAACAGTTGAAAGACCCCGCCCTAATAAAGGCACGGGAAAACGTAGTGAAAATAGATGGCGAGTTAGTGAACCCAGATAATACCTGCACTTACCCATACTTCAGCGTAGAGAAGGACCTACTGTATCGGGTGGCAAAAAGGGCAGAAGAAACCGTTGAGCAGCTTGTGGTGCCCAAACCTTACAGGAAGTTGGTGTTGGAGTTGGCCCATGGGCACATTCTTGGAGGTCATCTGGGGACAGAGAAAACCCGAGAGAGGGTATTACAGAGATTCTATTGGCCGGGGGTGATGAAGGACATAGAAAATTATTGTTCCTCCTGCCCTGTGTGTCAGAGGTCGGCCCCGATGCCACATTTCCGTAGCCCGCTGGTCCCTCTACCCATCATTGAGGTCCCGTTTGAGAGGATCGCCATGGATTTGGTAGGTCCTATAATCAAGTCCGCTAGGGGGCACCAGTACATATTAGTTATAATGGACTATGCCACCCGTTATCCAGAAGCGATCCCTCTCCGAAATACCTCGGCCAAAACCATAGCCAAAGAGCTATCTCTTGTGTTTAGCCGGGTGGGTATTTGTAAAGAACTGCTTACGGACCAAGGTACACCCTTTATGTCCCGGGTTATGAAGGAGCTGTGTAAATTGTTCAAAGTGACGCAATTACGTACATCTGTGTATCACCCCCAAACCGATGGGCTGGTTGAAAGGTTCAACAAAACCCTAAAACAAATGTTGAAGAAAGTGGTGGATAGAGATGGAAAGGATTGGGACTGTCTACTTCCTTATCTGATGTTTGCTATTAGGGAGGTGCCCCAATCCTCTACGGGATTCTCCCCCTTTGAGTTACTGTATGGGAGACACCCAAGAGGGCTGTTGGATATTGCCAAGGAAACTTGGGAAAGTGAGAGTTCTCCCCACAGGAGTGTGATTGAGCATGTCGCCCTGATGCAAGACCTAATTGCACAGGTAATGCCCATCGTGAAGGAACATTTGGCCCAAGCGCAGTTAGCACAGCAGAGAGTGTACAACCGTGGAGCCAAGACCCGTACCTTTTCCCCGGGGGATAGGATACTGGTACTTGTCCCTACGGTTGAAAGTAAATTCCTTGCCAAATGGCAAGGCCCCTACGAGATAATGGAAAAAGTGAGCGAAGTGAATTACAAGGTCAGACAACCAGGAAGGCGAAAGCCCGAACAGATCTATCACGTTAATCTGTTGAAAGCCTGGAGGGATAGAGAGTCCCTAGTCGCAGACACTTGGTCACCAGCTCAAACTGGTTGCGTGATTCCTGAGGTTGGAATAGCAGCCACCTTGTCACAACCCCAACAACAGGAGGTTAAGGAGTTTGTGCTTCGCAACAAGGAGGTATTCTCTGAGCTGCCGGGACAAACATCTGGGGTAGAGCATGACATCATTACCCCGCCCGGTGAAAGGGTGAAGTTAAAACCCTATCGGATCCCAGAGGCCCGACGGGAGGCAATACGGGAGGAAGTACAGAAAATGCTGAACTTAGGGGTGATAGAGGAGCCCCAAAGTGATTGGTCTAGTCCCATTGTGTTGGTGCCTAAACCGGATGGGAGCTGGCGATTTTGTAACGATTTTCGTCAGTTGAACAAAGTTACAAAATTTGACACCTACCCCATGCCACGTATAGATGAGTTGATCGACCGGCTGGGAACAGCCCGATACATGACGACTCTTGACCTCACAAAAGGGTACTGGCAAATCCCCATGGCCAAGTCGGCCAAAGAGAAAACCGCATTTGTAACCCCAGACGGGGCGTTCCAATATAAAAGAATGCCGTTCGGGTTACAGAATGCGCCGGCCACATTCCAGCGGAAAATGGACCAGATGCTGAGGCCCCATCGGAAGTATGCTGCGGCTTACCTGGATGACATAATTGTCCATAGCACAGATTGGGCCTCACATCTGCCAAAAGTGCAAGCAGTCCTGGACTCTGTTCGGGAAGCGGGGTTTACGGCTAACCCCAAGAAGTGTACCATTGGGCAGGAGGAGGCCAAATATCTTGGGTACACCATTGGGAGGGGAGTAATAAAACCCCAACTCAACAAAGTCGAGGCCATCCAGAGTTGGCCACGTCCCAACAGCAAGAAGCAGGTACGAGCCTTTCTGGGAATCGCTGGGTATTATCGGCGATTCATTCCCCACTTTGCTTCTAAGGCTGTGCCCCTAACCAACCTGACGAAGGGGAAAGGGTCGGTCATGATTAAATGGACCCCCGAGGCTGAGGCAGCATTCCAATTCTTGAAACAAGCCTTATGTAGCCAGCCAGTGTTGTACTCACCTGACTTCTCTAAAGACTTTGTCGTACAAAGTGATGCGTCAGATGTGGGGTTAGGAGCAGTATTGTCCCAGGTCTGGAACGGGGAAGAGCACCCAGTCATTTACCTCAGCAGGAAGTTGAAGTCCCATGAGGTAAATTACGCCACCGTTGAAAAGGAGTGTTTAGCGGTGAAGTGGGCTCTAGATTCCCTTCGGTACTACCTGCTAGGTAGGCACTTTGACATGGTTACGGATCACGCTCCGTTAAAGTGGATGGCTCAAAACAAGGAAACAAATAGAAGAGTGAATAGGTGGTTCCTGGCCCTCCAGGAATTCAACTTCACAGTAAAGCATCGCCCTGGCGTTCAAATGGGGAATGTGGATGCTTTGTCTCGAGTACATGAATGCCTGATTGCTGGTGTTCCAACCCCGAGGTTAAAACAAGAGGGGGGGGGTATGTGACAGCAGGAAGGTAAAGTCACCTGGTTGCATCCAGGGGGGTAGATATATTTCGCCCAGATTCAGGCTTTACGCCGACTTATACAACTAGGTGGAGAGTTGTATAAGGCTAGTGGGCTCATGGATGACTCATACCTCTAGGGAGAGTGTGGGGCGTCGTGCAGACAGGGAGTTGATGAGACCAGCTGAAGCTTGTCAGCTCATTTAGGCCTCTATAAGAACTCCCAGCTTCATTAGATGTTAGCTCATGCCTGGAACCAGACCTGTGTGGACTGTCTAGGGAGAGTGAACCCCTGTGCGGTGAGACAAAGCCTGTGTGGCTATTTGCTTGGACATTTAAAACCAGGGACTTAGGGACTAGGACAGCACTAGGCTGATCCCAGTTGTTAGTTAGGAAACCTGTATGTTTAGTCAGAGGTCAAGTTGACCAGGATTTATTTTGTTTATGTTTCTTTTGCTTTGCTGTGTTTTGTCACTGTAAATAGAAAATAAACCGCACCTTTTTGATTTTGAAAACCACAACCTCCGTTTGCTGGGCCTGTTTTTGTGTGGGGAGCCCATCTCGGGGGTCACACACACCCGCTGCCGAGCTAACCCCCTCACAGTATATATATATATATATATATATATATATATATACACATTTATATATATTTTCTTTCTTTTTTTTTAAGCATCTAGTGGTTAATACAGGAGGTGTACAGAATTAAAACAAAAAAAAGCCTATGGTTACTTTAAAATAAGGTCTGTACCCAAGTACAAATGTATGAACACATGAGAAGAATCTATGGCTCCTTAGTTTTGTCTCCTGCAGTGTAAAAGTAGAGTTTTCCTTTAAACAGATTTCTTTTTCCGGGCACAGTCCCACGGACACGTTGTTCAGTTAGCGATTCATCCGGCGGCTCTCATATTACAATACAGCCTCTGATCTATTACTTCCATGTTTCTTGTTTATCTGTCTGAATGAAGGATCTTTTGGAGTTGAAACTAGTCCCCAAGGAAGATGGCAAAATAATAGAACCTTCTAGAAAAATAAAAACAAATCTCTTTATTCGAGCGCCGACAAAACTCTTTCCCCCTGCAGCAGTATCCTAGGCAGCCTGGCACCGCAATGTCTTTCTGATGGTTTTTTATTTTTTTTCTGATTTAAATTTTTTTTTTTTTTCGTGTGTGTGTGTGTTATATAACTGGGGAAACAAATTGGTTTTCCGAATAGAGCTCAACAAAGTAAATAAGTGGACCAGAGGGTACCTAAAGAGATTCAAAATGAAATAAATAGTGGAAACGGATTGGCATTTGAATTGCTTATTAGAATGTAGGGGAGAAAAAAAAACAGCTGCGGAAACTGAGTGGAGATGCTGGCAAAAATAAATTCAGCTGTAGAGTTGAATAAGTTGAGAATAAATCAACAAATAAGGATAGATTGTTCACTGAAAGAAATGGACTATTCAAGGTATAAGCATAGGATCCAGTGTGTGTGTGTGTGTGTGTATGTGTGTGTATATATATATATATATATATATATAATAATTATAATATGCATAGATTTGTGAACGTATATGTGTATGTATACTCTATAAATTGTATGTATTGTGACAGCAGGAAGGTAAAGTCACCTGGTTGCATTCAGGGGGGTAGATATATTTCGCCCAGATTCAGGCTTTACGCCGACTTATACAACTAGGTGGAGAGTTGTATAAGCCCAGCTAAGGCTAGTGGGCTCATGGATGACTCATATGTCTAGGGAGAGTGTGGGGCGTCGTGCAGACAGGGAGTTGATGAGACCAGCTGAAGCTTGTCAGCTCATTTAGGCCTCTATAAGAACTCCCAGCTTCATTAGATGTTAGCTCATGCCTGGAACCAGACCTGTGTGGACTGTCTAGGGAGAGTGAACCCCTGTGCGGTGAGACAAAGCCTGTGTGGCTATTTGCTTGGACATTTAAAACCAGGGACTTAGGGACTAGGACAGCACTAGGCTGATCCCAGTTGTTAGTTAGGAAACCTGTATGTTTAGTCAGAGGTCAACTTGACCAGGATTTATTTTGTTTATGTTTCTTTTGCTTTGCTGTGTTTTGTCACTGTAAATAGAAAATAAACCGCACCTTTTTGATTTTGAAAACCACAACCTCCGTTTGCTGGGCCTGTTTTGTGTGGGGAGCCCATCCCGGGGGTCACACACACCCGCTGCCGAGCTAACCCCCTCACAGTTGGTGGAGAACCAGTGGCAGTTTTTTTTTAAGCCAGCATGGAGGAGATACTGAAGCAGCTGGCTCTAGCAAATGCCAATCAACAGCAGACAAATGCAGGTTTGCAAAAGAGCCTTGCAGCTCATCAACAGAGCCTTGCAGCTCAACAACAGAACTTCGCAGCCCAGCAGCAAGCTCATCAACAGAGCCTTGCAGCCCAGCAGCAGACAAACGCAACTTTGCAACAGAGTCTGGAGGCTCAGCAACGAGCCCAGCAGCAATCTGAGGCCCGCTTCATAGACCTGTTGCAGAAGCAAGAGCAGAGACTACAACAACAGATGGAAGCAGTAATGCAGCAACGTCCGCAGACCAGTGAGGAAAGCCGTCCCACTAATACCGCGTCCTTTGGGGTGAGTCGTTTATTGACAAAAATGACTGGAGAGGATGATCCAGAGGTATTTTTGACCACATTTGAAAGGACCGCTGAAAGAGAAAAGTGGCCTGAGGAGCAGTGGGCTGGACTGGTGGCTCCTCTGTTAACTGGTGAATCGCAGAAAGCTTACTATGACCTAGAGCCTAACCAAGCAAAAGACTATGTGATGCTAAAAGCTGAAATATTGGCAAGGCTGGGTGTCACCCAGGCTGTCCGGGCTCAGCGTGTGCATAACTGGACTTTCCAGCTTGGAAAACCCCCCAGGTCTCAAATGTATGATCGCATTCACCTGAGCAGAAAGTGGCTACAGCCAGAGACTTTGTCCGCACCAAAGATTGTGGAACGTGTTGTAATGGATCGGTTTTTGAGAGCTCTTCCTACTGCCATCCAAAAGTGGGTAAGCCATGGAGACCCAGAGACGGCCGATGGTCTTGTGGATCGTGTGGAGAAATACTTGGCTACAGAGAACCTGACGGCCTCTTCCAGAGACACTCGGACTTTCCACCCTAAGACCAGACCATCCCCAGGGGCGGATAAGAGGATTCCAAGGGGTGAGGGTGGAGAGAGTGAGAGGGTGGGAGCTCTACCCCAAGTTTGGCGAGAACAGCCTGGGAAATCAGCGGCTCAAGAGGCGGCAAGAAGGATCGTTTGCTACCGCTGCCGGCAAGCGGGACATATTGCAGCCAATTGCCCGGTTGTGGAGGAACCCATGCAGTGTGACTTTCTGACGGGCAGACGTCAGTCGCTGTGTGCGACAGTCGCATGCACTGCCATTCGAGGAACTGAGAAACATTTATGCAAAATGTGTGTTAATGGTAGAAATGTTGTGGTATTGCTGGATTCAGGTAGCCTTGTGACCCTGATAAAGGCTGAGTTAGTTAAAACAGAGGTCTCTGGGAATAGCAAGGTAGCTGTTATTTGTGTGCATGGGGACACCCGAGAGTATCCAGTGACTACAGTGTGTTTCGAGACCCCCAAAGGTACCCTCTCTCATCCAGTGGGCTTAGTATCTCAGTTACCGCATGACGCCATTGTGGGAAGGGATTTTCCGAAGTTCTGGGAACTGTGGGATGATCCTGAGCCCCTCACTGGTGCCCCTATGTACCAGGAATGTGATAGCCAGAACTCCCCTGAGAGTGGTGAGGACTCTCCGGAATTTCCCTTATCAGTATTGGCAGGGGAGACTCAAGAAACTGGAGAGGAGCCCACCTCCTCAGACGAAAACCTACCGTCTGTGGAGTTTTCTGATCTTGAGGTTCACAGGGAAAACTTTGCCACAGAACAGTTGAAAGACCCCGCCCTAATAAAGGCACGGGAAAACGTAGTGAAAATAGATGGCGAGTTAGTGAACCCAGATAATACCTGCACTTACCCATACTTCAGCGTAGAGAAGGACCTACTGTATCGGGTGGCAAAAAGGGCAGAAGAAACCGTTGAGCAGCTTGTGGTGCCCAAACCTTACAGGAAGTTGGTGTTGGAGTTGGCCCATGGGCACATTCTTGGAGGTCATCTGGGGACAGAGAAAACCCGAGAGAGGGTATTACAGAGATTCTATTGGCCGGGGGTGATGAAGGACGTAGAAAATTATTGTTCCTCCTGCCCTGTGTGTCAGAGGTCGGCCCCGATGCCACATTTCCGTAGCCCGCTGGTCCCTCTACCCATCATTGAGGTCCCGTTTGAGAGGATCGCCATGGATTTGGTAGGTCCTATAATCAAGTCCGCTAGGGGGCACCAGTACATATTAGTTATAATGGACTATGCCACCCGTTATCCAGAAGCGATCCCTCTCCGAAATACCTCGGCCAAAACCATAGCCAAAGAGCTATCTCTTGTGTTTAGCCGGGTGGGTATTTGTAAAGAACTGCTTACGGACCAAGGTACACCCTTTATGTCCCGGGTTATAAAGGAGCTGTGTAAATTATTCAAAGTGACGCAATTACGTACATCTGTGTATCACCCCCAAACCGATGGGCTGGTTGAAAGATTCAACAAAACCCTAAAACAAATGTTGAAGAAAGTGGTGGATAGAGATGGAAAGGATTGGGACTGTCTACTTCCTTATCTGATGTTTGCTATTAGGGAGGTGCCCCAATCCTCTACGGGATTCTCCCCCTTTGAGTTACTGTATGGGAGACACCCAAGAGGGCTGTTGGATATTGCCAAGGAAACTTGGGAAAGTGAGAGTTCTCCCCACAGGAGTGTGATTGAGCATGTCGCCCTGATGCAAGACCGAATTGCACAGGTAATGCCCATCGTGAAGGAACATTTGGCCCAAGCGCAGTTAGCACAGCAGAGAGTGTACAACCGTGGAGCCAAGACCCGTACCTTTTCCCCGGGGGATAGGATACTGGTACTTGTCCCTACGGTTGAAAGTAAATTCCTTGCCAAATGGCAAGGCCCCTACGAGATAATGGAAAAAGTGAGCGAAGTGAATTACAAGGTCAGACAACCAGGAAGGCGAAAGCCCGAACAGATCTATCACGTTAATCTGTTGAAAGCCTGGAGGGATAGAGAGTCCCTAGTCGCAGACACTTGGTCACCAGCTCAAACTGGTTGCGTGATTCCTGAGGTTGGAATAGCAGCCACCTTGTCACAACCCCAACAACAGGAGGTTAAGGAGTTTGTGCTTCGCAACAAGGAGGTATTCTCTGAGCTGCCGGGACAAACATCTGGGGTAGAGCATGACATCATTACCCCGCCCGGTGAAAGGGTGAAGTTAAAACCCTATCGGATCCCAGAGGCCCGACGGGAGGCAATACGGGAGGAAGTACAGAAAATGCTGAACTTAGGGGTGATAGAGGAGTCCCAAAGTGATTGGTCTAGTCCCATCGTGTTGGTGCCTAAACCGGATGGGAGCTGGCGATTTTGTAACGATTTTCGTCAGTTAAACAAAGTTACAAAATTTGACACCTACCCCATGCCACGTATAGATGAGTTGATCGACCGGCTGGGAACAGCCCGATACATGACGACTCTTGACCTCACAAAAGGGTATTGGCAAATCCCCCTGGCCAAGTCGGCCAAAGAGAAAACCGCATTTGTAACCCCAGACGGGGCGTTCCAATATAAAAGAATGCCGTTCGGGTTACAGAATGCGCCGGCCACATTCCAGCGGAAAATGGACCAGATGCTGAGGCCCCATCGGAAGTATGCTGCGGCTTACCTGGATGACGTAATTGTCCATAGCACAGATTGGGCCTCACATCTGCCAAAAGTGCAAGCAGTCCTGGACTCTGTTCGGGAAGCGGGGTTTACGGCTAACCCCAAGAAGTGTACCATTGGGCAGGAGGAGGCCAAATATCTTGGGTACACCATTGGGAGGGGAGTAATAAAACCCCAACTCAACAAAGTCGAGGCCATCCAGAGTTGGCCACGTCCCAACAGCAAGAAGCAGGTACGAGCCTTTCTGGGAATCGCTGGGTATTATCGGCGATTCATTCCCCACTTTGCTTCTAAGGCTGTGCCCCTAACCAACCTGACGAAGGGGAAAGGGTCGGTCATGATTAAATGGACCCCCGAGGCTGAGGCAGCATTCCAATTCTTGAAACAAGCCTTATGTAGCCAGCCAGTGTTGTACTCACCCGACTTCTCTAAAGACTTTGTCGTACAAAGTGATGCGTCAGATGTGGGGTTAGGAGCAGTATTGTCCCAGGTCTGGAACGGGGAAGAGCACCCAGTCATTTACCTCAGCAGGAAGTTGAAGTCCCATGAGGTAAATTACGCCACCGTTGAAAAGGAGTGTTTAGCGGTGAAGTGGGCTCTAGATTCCCTTCGGTACTACCTGCTAGGTAGGCACTTTGACATGGTTACGGATCACGCTCCGTTAAAGTGGATGGCTCAAAACAAGGAAACAAATAGAAGAGTGAATATGTGGTTCCTGGCCCTCCAGGAATTCAACTTCACAGTAAAGCATCGCCCTGGCGTTCAAATGGGGAATGTGGATGGTTTGTCTCGAGTACATGAATGCCTGATTGCTGGTGTTCCAACCCCGAGGTTAAAACAAGAGGGGGGGGTATGTGACAGCAGGAAGGTAAAGTCACCTGGTTGCATCCAGGGGGGTAGATATATTTCGCCCAGATTCAGGCTTTACGCCGACTTATACAACTAGGTGGAGAGTTGTATAAGCCCAGCTAAGGCTAGTGGGCTCATGGATGACTCATATGTCTAGGGAGAGTGTGGGGCGTCGTGCAGACAGGGAGTTGATGAGACCAGCTGAAGCTTGTCAGCTCATTTAGGCCTCTATAAGAACTCCCAGCTTCATTAGATGTTAGCTCATGCCTGGAACCAGACCTGTGTGGACTGTCTAGGGAGAGTGAACCCCTGTGCGGTGAGACAAAGCCTGTGTGGCTATTTGCTTGGACATTTAAAACCAGGGACTTAGGGACTAGGACAGCACTAGGCTGATCCCAGTTGTTAGTTAGGAAACCTGTATGTTTAGTCAGAGGTCAACTTGACCAGGATTTATTTTGTTTATGTTTCTTTTGCTTTGCTGTGTTTTGTCACTGTAAATAGAAAATAAACCGCACCTTTTTGATTTTGAAAACCACAACCTCCGTTTGCTGGGCCTGTTTTGTGTGGGGAGCCCATCCCGGGGGTCACACACACCCGCTGCCGAGCTAACCCCCTCACAGTATATATATATATATATATAATTAAGCATATGATCCAGTGTGTGCGTGTGTATATATACAGGTCCTTCTCAAAAAATTAGCATATTGTGATAAAGTTCATTATTTTCTGTAATGTACTGATAAACATTAGACTTTCATATATTTTAGATTCATTACACACAACTGAAGTAGTTCAAGCCTTTTCTTGTTTTAATATTGATGATTTTGGCATACAGCTCATGAAAACCCAAAAATCCTATCTCAAAAAATTAGCATATTTCATCCGACCAATAAAAGAAAAGTGTTTTTAATACAAAAAAAGTCAACCTTCAAATAATTATGTTCAGTTATGCACTCAATACTTGGTCGGGAATCCTTTTGCAGAAATGACTGCTTCAATGCGGCGTGGCATGGAGGCAACCAGCCTGTGGCACTGCTGAGGTGTTATGGAGGCCCAGGATGCTTCGATAGCGGCCTTAAGCTCATCCAGAGTGTTGGGTCTTGCGTCTCTCAACTTTCTCTTCCCAATATCCCACAGATTCTCTATGGGGTTCAGGTCAGGAGAGTTGGCAGGCCAATTGAGCACAGTAATACCATGGTCAGTAAACCATTTACCAGTGGTTTTGGCACTGTGAGCAGGTGCCAGGTCGTGCTGAAAAATTAAATCTTCATCTCCATAAAGCTTTTCAGCAGATGGAAGCATGAAGTGCTCCAAAATCTCCTGATAGCTAGCTGCATTGACCCTGCCCTTGATAAAACACAGTGGACCAACACCAGCAGCTGACATGGCACCCCAGACCATCACTGACTGTGGGTACTTGACACTGGACTTCAGGCATTTTGGCATTTCCCTCTCCCCAGTCTTCCTCCAGACTCTGGCACCTTGATTTCCGAATGTACTTTGGACCACTGAGCAACAGTCCAGTGCTGCTTCTCTGTAGCCCAGGTCAGGCGCTTCTGCCGCTGTTTCTGGTTCAAAAGTGGCTTGACCTGGGGAATGCGGCACCTGTAGCCCATTTCCTGCACATGCCTGTTCACGGTGGCTCTGGATGTTTCTACTCCAGACTCAGTCCACTGCTTCCGCAGGTCCTCCAAGGTCTGGAATCGGTCCTTCTCCACAATCTTCTTCAGGGTCCGGTCACCTCTTCTCGTTGTGCAGCGTTTTCTGCCACACTTTTTCCTTCCCACAGACTTCCCACTGAGGTGCCTTGATACAGCACTCTGGGAACAGCCTATTCGTTCAGAAATTTCTTTCTGTGTCTTACCCTCTTGCTTGAGGGTGTCAATGATGGCCTTCTGGACAGCAGTCAGGTCGGCAGTCTTACCCATGATTGCGGTTTTGAGTAATGAACCAGGCTGGGAGTTTTTAAAAGCCTCAGGAATCTTTTGCAGGTGTTTAGAGTTAATTAGTTGATTCAGATGATTAGGTTAATAGCTCGTTTAGAGAACCTTTTCATGATATGCTAATTTTTTGAGATAGGATTTTGGGGTTTTCATGAGCTGTATGCCAAAATCATCAATATTAAAACAAGAAAAGGCTTGAACTACTTCAGTTGTGTGTAATGAATCTAAAATATATGAAAGTCTAATGTTTATCAGTACATTGCAGAAAATAATGAACTTTATCACAATATGCTAATTTTTTGAGAAGGACCTGTATATATATATAAATAATTTTTATTTATTTTTTTACATAGATTTGTAGACGTGGTGACCCCAAACTTGGCACACTTGTAGCCCTACTCTTCCTTTACAAGTGTGCAAAGTTTGTTGTCCAGGGGACCTACGGCTGGGGAGCACCGATTTTTCAAAGCCGGGCACCCCTTCCATAGACTCCTATGTTAAACGTCAGTCTAGTCACACAGCGCCGGAGATCAGGTAGGGAGGCATGGGCACAGTGAGGCATGGACACAGTGAGGCATGGGCACAGTGACAGTGAGGCATGGGCACAGTGAGGCATGGGCACAGTGAGGCATGGGCACATTGAGGCATGGACACAGTGAGGCATGGACACAGTGAGGCATGGGCACAGTGAGGCATGGACACAGTGAGGCATGGACACAGTGAGGCATGGGCACAGTGACAGTGAGGCATGGGCACAGTGAGGCATGGGCACAGTGAGGCATGGACACAGTGAGGCATGGGCACAGTGACAGTGAGGCATGGGCACAGTGAGGCACAGTGAGGCATGCACATGGACACACTAGGCTTATACTCGAGTCAATAAGCTTTCCCAGTTTTTTGTGGTAAAATTAGGTGCCTCGGCTTATATTCGGGTCGGCTTATACGGTATATATCTATATATCTATAGATATATATAAAATGTACAGTGGAACCTTGGATTACGAGCATAATTCGTTCCAGGAGAACGCTTGTAATCCAAAGCACTCGCATATCAAAGCGAGTTTCCCCATAGAAGTCAATGGAAACTAAAATAATTTTTTCCACATTGACTTCTATGGCATGCGGCCAGAGGTGGGGGGGGGGGGGGGCGCCGTAGAGACTCGGAAATACTGGGAAACCGTTCGGCTGCATTCGCAAACCCTCGGAAACACTCGGGAACTGAGTATTTCCGAGTGTTTCCGAGTATTTCCGAACGGCTCCGAACGGCTCCGGCGCCCCCGCACCTCTGGCCAAATGCAGTATTGCACACCGCAGAGGCTTGAATCCTGCTCGTGTTGCGAGACAACACTCGCAAACCGAGTCAGGATTTAATAAAAATATTGCTCGTATTGCGAAACGCTCGTTAACCGCGTTACTCGCAATCCGAAAGTTCCACTGTACGAAACACGTTTCGTCAATCAGTAGTTCACTTCCTCAGGAGTTGATGCTACTGCGTGACAGGGTGTCTATCATGTACCAGGGTATTATTAACTGTTGATCCTGCCAGTAGACCCATTATCTTTCCACTTCCTGTCATAGGGTGACAGTGCTGTTGATTCGACTGTGAAAACGCATGGGAGCTTGTCACCCTGTGGACAGGGTAGTCGAAGATGTAAATGTGGTTAAAAATGTACTTTAATTGGGAGAAAAACAAGTTAAAGCTCAAAGTAAGCCAACACTTTTTTATTGTTTTTTTTTTTTTTTTTTTTAATATACAAGATTACAGAAAGCAATCCCAGAGTAGCAAGCTATAAATGCAGTTTCTTTTTTCTTTTGGAGAAAATGTTTAAACCATATGAATAAAAGCTGACCATTCTAAGCATCCCCAGCAGTGTTGTATGGGTTTTCTTAACGCTTTCTTTGGAGAGGAAGTGAAAAATAACAGATAGACTGGCAGGATCAACAGTTAATAAAAGCTTTTGAGAGCATGCCTCATATATAGGGCTGCTGATAAGGCAGTACAGCCAGCCATCCTGTACAGGGACCGTGCCCCATCAGTTCAAAAGGGGGGCCCGGGCACCTGTCCTGCAGAATGGCCGGCTGTATTGCCTTATTGCCGATATTTGTGGCTACTGCAACAGCGCTGCCGGCTTCTACTCCCTTTTCTCTCTCTGGCTGTGCTGCAGGAGGATCGGTATCTGCACCCCCATGACCCTGCTGTCTGGGCCCCCCTTCCCTGCAGCACTGCTGGCTTCCCTCCTCTCCCACCGGCTGCTGCTGGGGAAGGTTTCAGGACGGAGTGGGGGGGGAGATAAATATGCTCTATTTACTGATCCCTTCCTTTCCTGAATGAACATAATGAGCGATCAGTACTGATCACTCCTGTGTCCATTCATCACTGAAGTATAGTAAACTGTGTTTACTATGCTTCAGCTTGTGAATGAACAGGAAGCCTCAGAGTGCTTCCTATTCATTTATTTCCAGCATAGCTGAGGCTGCAGAGAATGGGACTGAGGAATCTCTGTCCTCACTTCATTTCTCAGTCTCAAATATGAGACACCAGCGGTGTATTTAGACCCCTGTCATGTTCATCAAGGGCAGGGGCCCTGTCAAATAGGCTATACGAGGCCCCATGAATTTTAACAGCAGCCCTGCTCATATGTCTTTTTTTTATTTTGTCTACAGTTCCATTTTAAGTCCCGCAGAGCTTGGAAAGCAGAAAACGGACAGTGGTGCTTTGCATTGCCATGCACCCGAACAGACCTTACACTTACCAGGGAACAACATCACACTTAGGTTTCAGCACACCACAATGCCCAGATGAGGAATATTTTACAATAAAAAAAAAAAATGTATTATTTTTTTTGTAAACATTCAAAGTTAATAGGTTCACTGCACATGCATTAACACAATGCAATTGTATGAAGTGGCCCTATGTAATATATATTTTTCCACAGTTGTTTTGCACATTAAGGAAAATTTTAAAATTGTTCCTTTTTTTTCTGTTAATGTCTGTTAATTTGAAAGTTAATTGCTTTAGGGGAAAAAAATCATAGCACAGTTGACCTGGGAGGAAGGGTGTATAAATCAGCATAGTGATACCTTGGTCCATTATGCCTTATCCAGCTGTATTGGTCAAATTGACCATTGATAGTCCAAAGGCATAAAATAGTTGTTTAAATTGTTGTTCCCCTTAGGGCAGGGGTGTCAATTTCATTACAGGCTGCATCAGCAGTATAGTTGCCCCTGGTTGTATCTGGGGTTTGCTATGTACAGAGTGCAGGGTTCGTGAGTGCGTTACATACAGAGTGCAGATTTCAGGAATAAGCTGTGTACAGAGTGCAGGGTTCGCGAGTGCGTTACATACAGAGTGCAGAGTTCAGGATTAAGCTGTGTACAGAGTGCAGGGTTCGCCAGTGTGTTACATACAGAGTGCAGGGCTCAGGAGTGTGTTACGTACAGAGTGCAGAGTTCAGGATTAAAGTGGTTGTAAACCCTTACATGCCACTTTTTGCTACAGGTAAGCCTATAATAAGGCTTACCTGTAGCTACCCTGGATATCTCCTAAACCTGCACGGTTTAGGAGATATCGCCCCATATCTGCATGTGCCAAAGTGATTGGCACATGCACACTGAAACAATGGCAAGTCGTGCCGTTGCTTGTTAGACTGTGCAGTTACCGTCGACTCCCGCATGCGTCACGTGGCTCCAGTGGATCACAGAGCCGGAGTCCATGGCCCCCGGAAGGAATAGGGGCGAGAAGATGGACGCAGCCTGCACAGGGGACAGCCCTGGATTCGTTTGCAGGTAAGTGTCACATAATGGGCTAGTATGCGATGCATACTAGCCCATTATGCTTTTAATTGGCAGGCTTTGCAGGGAGCAAAAGAGGAAGTAAAACCCATCAGGGTTTACTTCCTATTTAAGCTGTGTACCAAGTACAGAGTTCCGGAGTGCTTATAAACAGAGTGCAGGGTTTAGGGGTGCGCTATGTACAATGCGGTTCCAGGGGTGCTCTATTCACGAAGTGCAGAGTTCAGGGTTGCACTTTGTGCAGAGTTCATGAGTGTGTTACATGCAGAGTGTAGAGTTCAGGGGCGCACTATGTGCAGAGTGAAGGGTTCAGGAGCATTACAAACAGAGTGCAGAGTTTAGGGGTGTGTTGTATACATAGTGAAGGGTTTAGGGGTGCTCTATGAACAGTGTGCAACCCCAGTTCCCCCTCTTCCCCAAAGCTTTCTCACATTTTTCTCTCCTACCCTGCCCGGTAGTAGTAGCTCCCTGTGTAGGCGGCTCTGCCTCGCCTTGAAGAGAGGGATCGGCCTCTCTCTCAGATTCTGGAGCTCTGTCCCTGCCATGAGTGTGTGCAGGGATCTGTTAGTTGTGGGAGCCACTGAGAGCAAAGCTGTCCCTTGTAAACAGAAGGCTTCTATGTTCACAAGTGACAGTGGGGAGCCGGAGGTGACGGAATAGAATTTTGACACAATCCGGTTGCAAAACTGAGTCCAAGGGCCACATGACAAGGCCTGGCTGGCCGTATTCAGCCCATGAGCCTTGTGATTAATATATGTGGCTTAGGGGATAAGGATTGATTTTTTGTTTCCCCCATTGGAGAAAATTGGACCTCTCTTTTAGGCCTGGTTCAAACCTATGCATTTGTTAGTGCATTTGTATGGGTTATGTTCACATCTGTGCATTTTATGGAAAGGGCCAGGGACGTTTTTCTTTTTTTTTGATTCCAAAGACTCCAAGTGATGAAAAACGTGTATTGAAAAAGGCTAAATGCACCTGGAATATGCAAATTGCAACCTGCATAGGTGTGAACCAGGCCTGATGCCGCATACACACGACCGTTTTTCATGACGAGAAAAATGCAATTTTTTTAAATTGGTCGTGAAAAACGGTCGTGTGTATGCTCCATAGCATTTTTCGCGACGAGAAAACTGCCGAAAAAAATTAGAACCTGCTCTATTTTTCTCGTCGTTTTTCACGTTCTTTTTCACGTTGTGAAAAACAGTCGTGTGTTTTACAAGAGGGAAAAAAATGCGCATTCTCAGAATCAAGTGTAGCACACGGGATCCGTCTTTCACCTGCCTTTGGCTCACTTGCAGGAAAGACACACCCTGCTACCCACCCGTATCCTCCTGTGTGAAGAGGTTGAGCGGTGTCACAAACTATGGTCCTGCAGCAAGGTTCTCCCTTTAGTTGGTTCCCGTCTCTTAGAATGTAAGGACAAGTCTTTATTTTCCCAAGTAACTCCAAGGTCCACACCAATAGTAAACTCCAACGTAGAGTTTATTTCTTTATATGCAAGTCAATGGATAGAAAAGGGTGGATAGAAGACAGGACAGTAAGAGTTTGGATATGAGTCCAGGCACAAGACAAATTATGAATTCACTACTCGTTCCTCAAGTAGGCTTAGCTCACCCGGATAGTTCCCTATGAAAGCGGATCCTAGAAGCCAAAGTGATGCTCGTTTCTTTAGTTTCCCTTTATTTTTAGATGCGACTAGGAGATTCTCTGCCACAGACCCGTTCATCCCAATCCTCTAGTGTTGGATTGATCTAATCCCTCCAGAGAGTTACCAGGCCCTTCTTTCTCCGTGAACTTTTCACCGGTCCTTCAGAAGGGTCCTCCCCCAGCCTCCTCATCTCAAAACGGGTCCCCATGCCAGAGGCACCCTGGGATTTCTCCTTCCAGGACACGGGCCCCAGCTAAAGGTGCTGGGCCCAAGGTTTTTGCTGCAACCCCAGGGCTAAAAGGTGCCTGGGACTGATGCGTACGCGGGCCCCTGGCCAGGAGGGCTAGGTGCCACGTACCAGGACTCCAACTCTGGAATGAAGACCGAACACCGTCGAACCCCTCGCAAGCAGCGTCTGCCCCTTTTATATGCTCTCCCGGCGTGCAAAGCAGGCCGACCACGCCCACCACACAACCGCCGAGAGAGGACATCCAAGGCACAGCACTATACCAGCGGTTTAACCCTGGCCCATTATGGCAGCGTCACCTACAGGCCACAGGGAACTACACACCAGTATACTACCTGCGGTGTAAAATAGAATGCCCTAACAATTAAGGTGGTCTGAGCCCAACTACAGCTCAAACCCTCCCCTAAATTTAGGTATAGCGGGGTTAAATTTGGGGACCCCGCTACACAAGTATGAGACGGGAGCGCTCGTTCTGGTAAAACTAGCGTTCAGAATGGAGATAGCACATTCGTCACGCTGTAACGGACTGAAGAGCACGAGGCTGAAAAGCGCGAATCGTCTCTCACCAAACTTTACTAACACGAGGATCAGCAAATGCAGCCCAAAGGATGGCGCCATTCGAATGGAACGTCCCCTTTATAGTGCCGTCGTACGTTTTGTACGTCACTGCGCTTTGCTGGAGTGTTTTTTTTTTCATGAACATGTGTATGCAAGGCAGGCTTGAGAGGAATCACGACGAGAAAAACATAGTTTTTTTTGCATGACATGAATAACGGTCGTGTGTACGCGGCATGAGGGGTTATTTTTGGCCTTCCTCTGAACCAACTCCAGGTTTGGGTTCCTGAGCATGCAGGTTGTTCATTCAGTTCTTTTTTTAATCGGTTGATCTTGGTATATAGCTGTATATCTGTGTACCATTTCATGTACAGTTATTGTACATATTCAGCAACCAGATTAGATGAGCCTGGATTCAGTGAACAGTCGAAATATGCTCATCCTCCCTGAAGGTCACTGGTGCAGACCAATACACAAGACCAGAGCCATAATAATTGGCGCTTCTTTTATGAAGCACCAACTTTGAACCCTGCTTAATGCGCTGGTTTCTGTCCTGAGGACACACTGAGCCGTGCACATTACTTGTTCACGCTTCACGTGGATCCCTGCAATGTTTTCAAGTAGCAGTAAACGCCACGTTTAAACGTGCGGCCTACTTGATTTAGAGGCTCACTAATGAGCTAATGAATCTTGTTTCTGCACCGGTCAACTTGTAAAGCCTGTTGAAGAATCAGAATAAATATTGTAGAACATCTTTGATTGTACCCTTCAGTCCTTCACACATGCATCATCAGGACCCTGTTATAGAGGATTCCGGCCAAAAGCATATGTAGCGCTACACCCGGAGGAGCCGCTTAATGTATGTTTGGTTCTGTACTCTGCCTCTCAATCCCAGGAACTATCTCAACCCCTCTGGTACACCTGGTTAGTAATGCTAGTGTAGAACCCAGCAACAGAGGGAAAACACAATAATGATATAGCATGAAGTATATCTACCGACACCCTGGGTTCCGTCACTTCATCAGCTGTTGTAGTAAATAGAGACTCACACAGGATATCAATGAACAACTTGTAAAAGTTTACTGTGGTGAAGAATAACATAAAGAATGGTATGAGTAACAGATGAATAACACAGGTTATGGTTAGTAGAAGGTATTTGTTCCACACAGTAATATCACACACCTGTACCCAGTAGTGATGAGCCGAACACCCCCGGGTTCGGTTCGCACCAGAACCCGCGAACGGACCGAAAGTTCGAACGAACATTAGAACCCTATTAAATACAATGGATGCGAACGTTCGAATTCTAAAGTGCTAATTATAACAACTATTATGCATGTTATTGTCATAAATAGGGTTTGGGAACCCGGGTTCTGCACCAGGGGACATGTATCAATGCAAAAAGAAGTTTTAAAAACGGTCGTTTTTCGGGAGCAGTCATTTTAATGATGCATAAAGTGAAAAAAAAAAAGTCAAATATTCCTTTAAATATCGTACCTGGGGGGTGTCTAAAGTATGCCTGTGAAGTGCCACGTGTTTCCCGTGTTTAGAACTGTCCCTGCACAAAATGACACTTCTAAAGGAAAAAAAAGCCATTTAAAACTGCTTGCGGCTTTAATGTAATGTCTGGTCCCGGTAATATGGATGAAATTCTTTAAGAAAAATGGCATAGCTACCCCATGACCCCCCCCCCCTACCCCAGCCCATTACCAGCCCCTTTGGGTCTTGTATGGATATTAAGGGGAACCCCGCACATAAAATAAAAAAGGCCCTATATACTCTGAACAGCCGTATACAGGCGGTGCATACAAGACAGGGACTGTAGGTTTGTTCTTATGTAGAATCTGTTTGTAATTTTAAACAGGTACATTGTTGAAGTGTAGCTCCAGCCCAAAAATCTATTTTTAAACTTTTTGGGAAACATAGGTAAGGGTTATCACCCCTGTAACATTTGTTTTGCTGTCTGTGCCCCTGTTCAGAACATTTCACCTCACTTTCCGTCCCAATGACAACTGTTTTTGAAATGTGGTGTTTTTCTTGAAACAAGGATTGCTGATAAAGCATCAGTACAGATGAGACCCCTTTCTCCCATATTTATTCTTACAGGAGAGAATTTTCCTTTCTAGGGGTAGATTTCCTCTCACTTCCTGTTGTCTTCTTTCGTTTGCAAGTAGGAGTCGTTTGTAAGTTGGATGTTTGAAAGTAGGGACCTGCCGTATATACTCTGCAGAAATAGGCCCCTTAGTTGTTGGTGTTGGCACAACACTGTAAGCACTCAGTTACTCTTGGTTGGTGCTGGAACGCCCTGCTGTCAACTATTATATCAGGAATTTTAATTACATATAATTGTTGAACAGTGGTAGTAAAAATTGGGGCTTTGATGGTGGTGCTGGTGCCACAACACTGTAAGCCCTGACAGTTACTCTTGGTGGGTGCAGCAATGGGCCCTGCTGTGAATTATTAGATCAAGAATTGTAATTACATGCCCCTTTTGAACAGGGGCTGAAAAATTGGGCCTTTCGTGGTGGTGGTGGTGGTGGCGTTGCCACAAGACTGTAAGCCCTCAGAGTTACTCTTGGTGGGTGCAGCAATGGACCCTGCTGTGAATTATTAGATCAAGAATTGTAATTGCATGCCCCTGTTGAACAGGGGCTGAAAAATTGGGCCTTAGGCACTGGTGGCACAACACTACAACCCCTCACAGATACTGTACTTGGAGCACAGCAATGAGCCCTGTTGCAAAGTATTGCTTCAAAAATTGTAATGACACGCCCCTGTTAAACAGGGGCTGAAAAATTGGGCCTTAGGCACTGGTGCCACAACACTCCAACCCCTCACAGATACTGTACTTGGAGCACAGCAATGAGCCCTATGGCAAATTATTGCTAAAAAAATTGTAATTACACGCCCCTGTAAAACAGGGGCTGAAAAATTGGGCCTTAGCCACTGGTGGCGGCACCCATAAACAAAAATGATCTTCCAAGCTATCATCATCAATCGTATCATTGAGGACTCGGAGGAGGAGGATAGCCAGTCAACATAACAGCACAGGCACTCAGCATCAGCATCAGTCTTGAAGGGATGTGACATGTTAAATTCAATTAGTCTGTTATATCAGCATCAGGTGTGTGGTAGCTGGTGGTGATCCAAGACTGGTTCATCTTGATGAAAGTCAGTCGATCAACCGAGTCGGTGGACAGGCGCACCCTGTGATCCGTGACAAATCCTCCAGCAGCACTGAATGTGCGTTCCGAAAGAACGCTGGATGCAGGACAAGCCAGTAGCTCAATTGCATACTGTGCAAGCTCTGGCCAGTGATCCATCCTCAAGACCCAGTAAGCCAGAGGATTTTCGGTGGGGAAGGTGTCCAAGTCTGACCTTGCCCCTAGATATTCCTGCACCATGTTTATCAGACGCTGGCGATGGTTGCTGGAACCGATCATACTTTGGGGCTGCGGACTAAAGAATTGTCTGAACGCATCGGTCAGACGGCCACCTTCCCCACCGCTCCTTCTTTGACTGGCCGAAGCCTCAGCAACTCGTTGTCCAGGACCAGGAGTTTGTAACCTCCCAGTCTCTGGGAACGCGTTGCACAGACCTTTCTGCAAGGCCTCCCGGAGTTGTCTCATCCTCTGCTCCCTCTGCGACGGTAACATAAGGTCCGCAACCTTACCCTTGTACCGTGGATCAAGGAGAGTGGCCAGCCAGTAATGGTCCCTCTCCTTGATCCGAAGAATACGAGGATCCTTCCGCAGACTTTGCAGGATCAGGGAGGCCATGCAGCGTAGGTTTGCTGAGGCATTCGCTCCGGAGTCCTCTGGGTCACTAAGGACGACATGATCCGCAGCCACCTCCTCCCAGCCACGTACAAGTCCACTGGTTTCTTGGGACTGTAAATCATCCCTAAAAGACTGCTGCTGATGATGCTGAGTGCCAGCCTCCACCTCCATGCTGACACAATCCTCCTCCTCCTCCTCCTCCTCCTCCTCCTCCTCTTCCTGTGCGATGGGTGGGACAGAAGGAACACTGTCTGGGTAAAGGGGGCCTTGAGAGGCAAGGAAGTCCTCCTCTTCCTGCCTCTGTTCTGCCTCAAGTGCCCTGTCCATTATTCCACGCAGCGTGTGCTCCAACAGGTGGACAAGAGGTACAGTGTCACTGATGCATGCACTGTCACTGCTCACCATCCTCGTGGCCTCCTCAAATGGTGCCAGGACAGTGCATGCATCCCTGATCATGCCCCACTGGCGTGGAGAAAAAAAACCAAGCTCCCCTGACCCTGTCCTGGTGCCGTAGTCGCACAGGTACTCATTGATGGCCCTCTGCTGCGTGTGCAGCCGCTGCAGCATGGCCAACGTTGAGTTCCACCTGGTGGGCATGTCACATATAAGGCGGTTCTTGGGCAGGTTCAACTCCTTTTGCAGCTCAGCCAGGCGAGCACTGGCATTATAAGATCTGCGGAAATGCACACAGACTTTCCTGGCCTGCCTCAGGACATCCTGTAAGCCCGGGTACCTGCCCAAGAACCGCTGCACCACCAGGTTAAGGACGTGAGCCACACAGGGCACATGGGTCAGTTGTCCCTGTCGGAGGGCGGAGAGGAGGTTGGTGCCATTGTCGCAAACCACCATTCCTGGCTTAAGCTGGCGTGGCGTCAACCACCTCTCGGCCTGGCCCTGCAGAGCAGACAGGACCTCTGCCCCAGTGTGGCTTCTGTCCCCCAAACACACCAGCGCAAGCACGGCATGGCATCTTTTTGCCTGCGTACTTGCGTAGCCCCGTGAACGGCTACGGAGCACCGCTGGTTCATAGGACAAACCACAGGAAGAGGCCATGGAGGAAGAAGAAGAGGAGGGGGTGGAGGAGAGAGGTGTGTCACAACCAGTAGTAGCATTTTGGAGGCGTGGCGGTGGGACAACCTCCAACACTACTGCACCTTGTCCTGCATCCTTCCCAGCTGCCAAAAGAGTGACCCAATGGGCCGTGAAAGAAAGGTAACGTCCCTGTCCATGCCTGCTGGACCATGAGTCAGCGGTAATATGCACCTTACCGCTGACCGCCCTGTCCAGCGAGGCCAAGACATTGCCTTCCACATGCCGGTAGAGAGCCGGAATAGCCTTCCGTGAGAAAAAGTGGCGTTTGGGAACCTGCCACTGAGGAACCGCACATTGCACAAACTCACGGAAGGGGGCCGAGTCTACCAACTGAAAAGGCAGCAGTTGAAGCGCTAGCAATTTAGCCAAGCTAGCATTCAACCGCTGGGCATGTGGATGGCTGGGAGTGAACTTCTTTCGACGGTCCAGCAGCTGGGGCAGGGAAATTTGCCTGCTAGAATCGGACGTCGGTGTACTGCTAGCAGAGTGGCCGCAAGTACTTGGCTGTGACACACCTAATTCTACACCTTCATTCCTCTCAGTGCATGTTTCAGAGAGGACTGAAGTTATAGTGGGGTTGGAGATCCCAGCTGATGCGGTGCAAGGAGAGGTCCGCTTTGTTCTTTGGTGTGGGTCTTTGAGGTAGGCTTGCCAACGAGCTGCATGGCAGGTCAACATATGTCTGGTCAGGCATGTGGTACCCAAGCGGCTGATGTTTTGGCCACGCGATATACGCTTGAGACATATGTTGCAAACAGCAGCTGTGCGATCTGATGCACTAGCCTCAAAAAAGGCCCACACCAAAGAACTTTTTGAATGACGGGCAGAGGCAGCGCCCTGCACAGGCGGAGCTCTGCGGTGTGATTCCGTCGGTGTACTGCCCTTACGCTGGCCACCAAAGGGCATCCTGCCTCGTTGGAGATGTGCCTCCTCCTCATCCTCCTCCTCCTCCTCTCTCCTATTAGGCACCCACGTGGAGTCAGTGACCTCATCATCACCTCCCTCCTCATCACTGGAGCCAATCTGGCAGTATGCTGCAGCTGCTGGAACATGACTGCCAGATTGGTGTCCTTCTTGAGCATCCCCTCTGTCTGCTCTCACGCTACTGCCTTCCTCTAGCTGGGTTTCATCATCAGACCCTTCGAAACGCTGGGCATCCTCCTGGAGCATGTACCCAACACTGTGCTGAAACAGTTCGGGGGACTCCTCAGGAGGAGGACATGGTGGGTCTAGGGAAGGAGTGACTGATGATGAGTCTGACATTGATACCA
This sequence comes from Rana muscosa, assembly GCA_029206835.1. Taxonomy (NCBI): domain Eukaryota; kingdom Metazoa; phylum Chordata; class Amphibia; order Anura; family Ranidae; genus Rana; species Rana muscosa. The sequence continues at coordinate 1,077,661,496 of CM055117.1, forward strand.
GGGAAGAGGACGCTTTGGCAGCTGCTTTTCCAGTACCCTGAGCCTGGGTGAGAGAGGATGAGGAGGAGGAGGAGGGCTTGGTCATCCACTCTACCAAGTCTTCGGCATGATGTGGCTCAACATGTCCAGCTGCCGAAAAGAAGGACAAGCGTGTCCCATGGCCATGTGCTGATGACAATGCACCGCGTCCACGACCAGCACTGTTGCCCCCAGACACAGAGCCTGCTTGCCCTCTTTTATTGCCTCCTGACTGTCTGCCTCTCCTTGTTTGCCTTCCAGACATTCTAATAGATGGCCTGCAGGGAGATGGGAAAAAAGCAATAAGGGCTACCTTCAGGTGTCCTTCTCTGTCCCTTGAAACAAGGACTTTGACAGTGAAAGAAACTGACACACTCTCCCTACCTACAGTTTTCTGTCCCTAGAAAAAATGTTTTTTTTAAGCACAATTTAGCACAAGGAGAATTCACTCACTGTCCTTCCAGGTCCCTGGAAACAAGGACTTTGACAGTGAAATAAACTGACACACTCTCCCTACCTACAGTTTTCTGTCCCTAGAAAAAATGTTTTTTTTAAGCACAATTTAGCACAAGGAGAATTCACTCACTGTCCTTCCAGGTCCCTGGAAACAAGGACTTTGACAGTGAAAGAAACTGACACACTCTCCCTACCTACAGTTTTCTGTCCCTAGAAAAAATGTTTTTTTTAAGCACAATTTAGCACAAGGAGAATTCACTCACTGTCCTTCCAGGTCCCTGGAAACAAGGACTTTGACAGTGAAAGAAACTGACACACTCTCCCTACCTACAGTTTTCTGTCCCTAGAAAAAATGTTTTTTTTAAGCACAATTTAGCACAAGGAGAATTCACTCACTGTCCTTCCAGGTCCCTGGAAACAAGGACTTTGACAGTGAAAGAAACTGACACACTCTCCCTACCTACAGTTTTCTGTCCCTAGAAAAAATGTTTTTTTTAAGCACAATTTAGCACAAGGAGAATTCACTCACTGTCCTTCCAGGTCCCTGGAAACAAGGACTTTGACAGTGAAAGAAACTGACACACTCTCCCTACCTACAGTTTTCTGTCCCTAGAAAAAATGTTTTTTTTAAGCACAATTTAGCACAAGGAGAATTCACTCACTGTCCTTCCAGGTCCCTGGAAACAAGGTCTTTGACAGTGAAAGAAACTGACACACTCTCCCTACCTACAGTTTTCTGTCCCTAGAAAAAATGTTTTTTTTAAGCACAATTTAGCACAAGGAGAATTCACTCACTGTCCTTCCAGGTCCCTGGAAACAAGGACTTTGACAGTGAAAGAAACTGACACACTCTCCCTACCTACAGTTTTCTGTCCCTAGAAAAAATGTTTTTTTTAAGCACAATTTAGCACAAGGAGAATTCACTCACTGTCCTTCCAGGTCCCTGGAAACAAGGACTTTGACAGTGAAAGAAACTGACACACTCTCCCTACCTACAGTTTTCTGTCCCTAGAAAAAATGTTTTTTTTAAGCACAATTTAGCACAAGGAGAATTCACTCACTGTCCTTCCAGGTCCCTGGAAACAAGGACTTTGACAGTGAAAGAAACTGACACACTCTCCCTACCTACAGTTTTCTGTCCCTAGAAAAATGTTTTTTTAAGCACAATTTAGCACAAGGAGAATTCACTCACTGTCCTTCCAGGTCCCTGGAAACAAGGACTTTGACAGTGAAAGAAACTGACACACTCTCCCTACCTACAGTTTTCTGTCCCTAGAAAAAATGTTTTTTTTAAGCACAATTTAGCACAAGGAGAATTCACTCACTGTCCTTCCAGGTCCCTGGAAACAAGGACTTTGACAGTGAAAGAAACTGACACACTCTCCCTACCTACAGTTTTCTGTCCCTAGAAAAAATGTTTTTTTTAAGCACAATTTAGCACAAGGAGAATTCACTCACTGTCCTTCCAGGTCCCTGGAAACAAGGACTTTGACAGTGAAAGAAACTGACACACTCTCCCTACCTACAGTTTTCTGTCCCTAGAAAAAATGTTTTTTTTAAGCACAATTTAGCACAAGGAGAATTCACTCACTGTCCTTCCAGGTCCCTGGAAACAAGGACTTTGACAGTGAAAGAAACTGACACACTCTCCCTACCTACAGTTTTCTGTCCCTAGAAAAAATGTTTTTTTTAAGCACAATTTAGCACAAGGAGAATTCACTCACTGTCCTTCCAGGTCCCTGGAAACAAGGACTTTGACAGTGAAAGAAACTGACACACTCTCCCTACCTACAGTTTTCTGTCCCTAGAAAAAATGTTTTTTTAAGCACAATTTAGCACAAGGAGAATTCACTCACTGTCCTTCCAGGTCCCTGGAAACAAGGACTTTGACAGTGAAAGAAACTGACACACTCTCCCTACCTACAGTTTTCTGTCCCTAGAAAAAATGTTTTTTTTAAGCACAATTTAGCACAAGGAGAATTCACTCACTGTCCTTCCAGGTCCCTGGAAACAAGGACTTTGACAGTGAAAGAAACTGACACACTCTCCCTACCTACAGTTTTCTGTCCCTAGAAAAAATGTTTTTTTAAGCACAATTTAGCACAAGGAGAATTCACTCACTGTCCTTCCAGGTCCCTGGAAACAAGGACTTTGACAGTGAAAGAAACTGACACACTCTCCCTACCTACAGTTTTCTGTCCCTAGAAAAAATGTTTTTTTTAAGCACAATTTAGCACAAGGAGAATTCACTCACTGTCCTTCCAGGTCCCTGGAAACAAGGACTTTGACAGTGAAAGAAACTGACACACTCTCCCTACCTACAGTTTTCTGTCCCTAGAAAAAATGTTTTTTTTAAGCACAATTTAGCACAAGGAGAATTCACTCACTGTCCTTCCAGGTCCCTGGAAACAAGGACTTTGACAGTGAAAGAAACTGACACACTCTCCCTACCTACAGTTTTCTGTCCCTAGAAAAAATGTTTTTTTTAAGCACAATATAGCACAAGCACAAAACACACTGACACTCTCCCTACCTATCCTTCTCTTTCCCTAAACTAAAGGAATCCAGGTTAAGCAAGAAGGAAATAAAAGTCACTGTCCCTGCCTATGCTGCTCTATCCCTGCTCCGGAACACACTACACTAGGCCGCCGTGCTGGCGGCCTTTTATAGTGTGGGGCGTGTACTAAACACCCTCAGCAATAATTGGCCACAGGCATCCTGCCTGTGGCCAATCATTGCTCTCCTCGCTGCCGGCGCTGTGATTGGCCAAGCATGCGGGGTCACAGTGCATGCTTGGCCAATCACAGCGCCTGGATGACACTGCGATGGCGTAGTGCATTGTGGGCCGTTCGCGTCACTCGAATTTGGCGCGAACGGCCCAAATCGTTCGATCTTCGTCAAACGATCGAACAGCCGATGTTCGAGTCGAACGTATGTTCGACTCGAACACGAAGCTCATCCCTAGTACCCAGTAATAAATCAATAGGGTATATGTGAACAGGTGCACAGGGAGACAGATCCTCAATACTTTCAACACATGTATTGAGGACCTTCCCACTGAGGCCTCAGCACACAGACCAATACACACAGAATACCTGTCAGTAAACACAGCAATAAAAGTACAGGGGGTCCCCGGGTTACGAACCCGTTAGGGACTTTCCTCCTGTTTGTAATTCGGAAATGTTCGTAAGTCGGCCGCGCATGCGCAGAACGACAATTACGGACATTTCCGATGTTTTCCAATGTTCTGTGCATGCACAGCCAATTATGGACATTGCCGACATTTTCCGAGGCTCCGTCTGGCCGCGAATGCGCAGAACAGCAGATGGACCGCTAGGAACGGCAGACTGTCCCTGCAGCGCCCGGTTCGTAAGTTAGGAGGGGTTCGTATGTCGGGCGTTCGTTAGTCGGGGACCCCCTGTACAAGTTCCAACTATACGTTGCTAAATGGCTCCCTCTAGATTGCAGTTCAGAGTAATACTCAATTGTAGAGCAGTAAAGCCTTGTGAAACAATAAAGTGGTGGAAGTTCCTCAATTTCCAGTTTTTGGTCTTCAGCTAGCTTATGTTATACTGCAGTGTGAGGTGGTGCACGTATTTGTAATCCAAAAGAGCATAGAAACAGTGACTGTAGAATATGATGTAATTGATTACTTAGCTGCAAACTATTCCCACTTGTAATTCGTTCTGTAAGTGAGTAGTACAGTAATGACCTTACAGCATGGGAAAAAAAGGAAGCAGAAACCACAAGATCCAGCTGTAGAATACTCAGGTGCAATAGATCCACAGCCGTGGAACTACAGGTCTCAGCAGTAGTCTGTATAGCAGAAACTCACTTAAACCATCTTATCGTCACTATTTGGATAGGCAGATGCCTTCTCACCACTATGGATCCCAGCTGGCTGCAGACTCTGTCCGGAAACTTCCTACAGTTGTCTCAGTCAGTGTGGATGGCACCTCCACGCCGTGCTGTAAATGCCCTGAAGCGCAGGCCGATCCTCCTGCTCGATCAGCAGGGCTGTTTCACAAAGATTCCTCTGGGGCGGGCGATCCGCTTTCTGCTGTAGGCCGCAGGCTCTACCAGTCCTGGGCACACACACAGACCTCTTGCTGGTTGTTGAATGGCATCCAGAGAGGCAGAAAACCGGCCACGCCTGTCCCTTTATCTGCTTACCCAGCAGGCTATTCTGTGGCTTGGTATTGTTGGTCTAGTAGTTCCCAGACTGATTTTACAACATGAGTCACTTCCTCATTATACTATATATCCCACAATGCATAACTGTTCACTTGCTAAATGCAGGAAGTAAATCCTGATAAAGTTGTCAGCGGTCACTAGAGGGAGCCAAACCCTTTCTTAAGAATACAATACATTACTTAAATGATAACTTTCGGTAGCAGAACCCCTGTGCGACACATATTATCTTCTTTCAATGCATAAGAGACAAATTGCAGTGGATTTGGTGTTTGGTACATAGAAATATTGAACTAGAAGAATTGGACATCAAGAATGTGTTTGTTTATTATAAGCAGCCTTGGAACTGTCCCTGGTTGCCACCATATATGGCTCTGTCCCACGCGATCATCTCCGATCTATGTTCTAAACCTCACCCACCAAAGAAAAGCCCGGAGCAAAGGAATGCAATGGATGGGTGGAGGGCGGACATGACTAGGGAAACAGGGACTTATGAGAATGATTAGGGGATTGGTGGGTTAAGGCTGAGGAGTAGAGTGGTAGGATTGGTAGGTTAATTTGTGTGGGAGGGGGCACAGAGGGTATAAAGGAGGACTCCGCCCCCTCCCCGGGTAACACGCGGCGCAAAGAAAGTTCCATCATGGCAGACTTGGAGCAGCTCCTGTCTCCACTCCGGGCCGAGACAGCAGTGCGAGGCCCACAGTGGGCCCAGGAACATTTAGGGCCTTTGCTGGGGCGTCCAGCAGAAGAAGAGGCTAATGGGGGGAGAGTGTCAGCGCGAGTTTGGCAGTCGAAACCGCCGGAGCGCTTTTCCCCTGACCTCTCCTCCGGAGCTCGCCGGCCATTAGGGAATCCCCATTCGCGGGCCCTTTTGGGTCCTCCCGCGAAGCGAGCTGCTGTCGCCGGGTTGGACGCCGGAAGGAATCCTCAGCAGAGTCGGAGCTCCGCGGGCGGCCGGTCCGGGAGTTCCGGAGTGGCCACTAGGCCCGCGCGGTGGCTGGAGTCGGAGCGAGCGGGCCCCGCCCCCACAGTGATGTCACCGGGGACGATCGAGTGTGGCGGTGGCCGGGCCTTCAGCAGCGGCGGCCGGGGACCTTGCGGCAGAGGAGCGGAGGGCAGAGGCAGCTGATGGAGGCGACAGGGCTGGACAGAGCCCCCCCGGCCCGGGAAAAGCGACGAAGAAATCGGTGGGCGGGTCCAGAGCACAAAGAGAGAGTCGGTGGACAGCGGGACCCTCGGCATCCAGGGATCCTTCCCCTGGAGGGCTTTCATCTGGAGCAGAAGACAGGGAGGAGCGACGGTCAGAAGGTGGAGTGTCGGAATCGGAGGAAGAACGTGAGCCTCTCGGACGGTCAGCGGCGATGGAGGCGGGACGGTCGGCTGGTGGGTCTCTTCCTAGGCAGCCCGGTAAGATTGTTTTTCCTTTATCTTCCCTGGGTCAGTCAGGGGTGTTGGGTGCAGGGGGCTGCAGTGGAGCCGTGGCAGGGGGTGATGCCGGGACGTCAGTGTGGGGGAGCTCGGCTGGGAGTGGTGACTTGGCAGGCCAGGGTCAGAGGTCGGCAGTGGGGTTGGATACAAGTATGAGGGGGTTTTTAGCGGGAATCAAGGAACTGGTGGACAGGTTTGAGAATGCGGCAGGTGGGGCGCCAAGCCCGGCAGCGGCATGGGTTCCTCCGGTGGGGGCGGATGGCAGGAGCCGGGTGGCAGGGGCAGCGGTGGTGGTGCCACAGCGAGGGGGGACGGACAGTCCTCCGCTAGCGAAGGAGGGGGTCGAGACGCCTACGGCGGTGGGGGAGGCTGGCAGGCAGGACCTGGTGAGGTTGGCTGACGCGGCGATGTGCGAGGTCTATATCTGTTTTGAGGGACCGTTGGGAGCGCATTTAAAGGTAGAGGTACGTAAAAAGATTTGGAAAGGTGAGTACGTGGAGATATTTTCGCTGCTGCCGTTGGGGAAGTTCAATTTGGACAGAGTCAAGCCGGATGACTCCAAGAAGGAAGATGAGGAGAAGCGTAGGTATCTACTTATCCCACAAACATTTACAAATTGGCTGCAGGCATTTGGCATTTTGGCGAGTGTGATAGGGGTAAAGAAGCCGGAGTTCTGCTCTGCTTTGTTTTGCTACCAGGATGCTGTAGGGGAAGCATATAGAGTCTACGGGGGCACGGCTTGGTTGAGGTACGATGAGCAGTTCCGGCAGAGGATGGCGGTGCGGCCGGAGTTGAGGTGGGACCATAAGGACATTAGTTTGTGGATGCGATTGATGGCTTTGGCGAGGGCCCCGAACCAGTTTTTTCAGGGGGGGGGGGGTGGATCGTCTTCCCCTGGACAACCGGCCGGTAAGGCAAAAAGGGTTTGTTGGCAGTTTAATTCGGGTACATGCAAGTTTGGAGGAACGTGCCGTTTCAAACATGAGTGTTCCGGATGCGGGGGTTCCCACCCCTTGTCTAGATGCTTTAAGCAAGGGAAGAACCGTTCCGGAGAGCTTACAAATAAGAGGGAAGACGCCGGTGATGGTGGAAAGGATGCGGCCGTTTCTAGGTAGGTATCCTGACAGGGCGGCTGCTCGGTTGTTGGAAGGGGGGTTTGCTGAGGGTTTTCGTATTCCGTGTTCATTGAGGGAGGTCCCCCCAGTGCCGCGCAATTTGCGATCGGCGTTGCTACATTGCGACGTAGTTTCTGAGAAACTGCGGAAGGAAGTTGCGCTGGGCCGCATGAGCGGCCCTTTTCCAGTTCCCCCGTTAGAAGATTTGGTGGTCTCTCCTCTGGGGGTGGTGCCAAAAAAGGAGCCGAATAAATTTCGGCTCATTCACCACCTTTCTTTTCCAAAAGGGGGGTCGGTGAATGACGCCATTGAACCGGATGCTTGCACGGTGAGTTATACATCCTTCGATGCAGCGGTTGTTTGGGTCCGTCATTATGGCAAGGGTGCTCTCATGGCAAAATCAAATGTGGAGGCGGCCTTTCGGCTTCTTCCGGTGCACCCCGATAGTTTTCGGTTATTGGGGTGTCACTGGAACGGGGAGTTTTATGTGGACCGGTGCCTGCCTATGGGCTGTTCCCTATCTTGTGCGTTATTCGAGGAGTTTAGCTCCTTTCTGGAATGGGTGGTCAGGGATGTGGCAGGGGTAAATTTGGTCATACACTATCTGGATGACTTCCTCTGCGTGGGCCCGGCTTCATCCAGGTGCTGTGCGATTCTTTTGGCAATGCTGGAGCATATGGCGGATCGTTTTGGTGTCCCGTTGGCGCCAGACAAGACGGAGGGGCCAAGAACGGTCATTACGTTTTTGGGGATAACGCTGGACTCAGACGCCATGGAATGCCGGTTACCGGAAGATAAGCTAGCGGCTTTGAAGGAAGAAATTAAACTGATGTTGGGTTTACGCAAGGTACAGCTGCGGACGCTGCAATCCTTATTAGGGAAGCTGAATTTCGCCTGTCGCATTTTGCCGATGGGGAGAGCGTTTTGCCGACGGCTGTCAGCAAGTACGGCTGGGGTGCAGTCGCCGCGACATTTTGTTCGTCTGGTACGTTCCCACAGGTCTGATCTGCAGGTCTGGCATACATTCTTGGAGTCCTTCAATGGTAGGGCACTATGGATGTCGGGCCCGGTCAGTAACTTTGATATGGATCTGTTCACGGACGCTGCGGGCTCAGCAGGTTTTGGGGCTTTTTTCCAAGGCCGGTGGAGTGCGGGTTCGTGGCCACAGTGTTGGGTGGAGGCGGGCTTCATAAAGAATATGTTGCTGCTGGAGCTTTTTCCGGTAGTATTGGCAGTGGAATTATGGGGCGAGGCTTTCCGGGATCGGAAGGTGCGTTTTCACATCGACAACATGGGCGTGGTGCAGGTGATTAACAGAGCATCGGCGGCATCGGCGCCGGTGGTTCGCCTGCTGCAACAGCTGGTGTTGAGATTCCTGCAGTTAAACATCTTCTTATATGCTGTTCACCTTCCTGGAGTGGACACTGTTGTGGCTGACGCTTTGTCTCGCTTTCAGTGGGACAGGTTCCCGAGAGTTGGCGCCGGAAGCGGAGCAACGAGGGGTACCTTGTCCAGACTGGCTGTGGAAGATTGCGTTAGAATAGTCACCGGATGGATCAGAAAGTCGGTGAGTGAGACGACGTGGGCTGCATATCATAAAGTTTGGCTGGAATGGGCGGATTTGGGTCGAATGGCGGGAGTGGATATTGATGGGCCGGAGGTGAGGTTGCTAGTCTTGTACTTTATCTCCAGGTGCATGGAAGCAGGGGTGTCGGTATCCACGCTGGATAAAAAGGTTGCTAGGTTGGCTTTTTTGTTTAAATGGCAAGGTTTGCCTGATTTCACTAAAGACTTCTGGGTTCGACAAGCGCTCAAAGGTTATAGGCGGGCTAGGCCGTTCAAAGACACCAGATGCCCTGTGTCGTTTGGGGTCCTGAGGGGGGTGCTGGCTAAGTTACCGGAGGTTTGCACCTCGGAGTATGAGGCTGTCTTGTTCCACGTGGCATTTTCTTTGGCATTTTTTGGGGCATTCAGGATTGGCGAGCTGGTTAGCCCGTCTAGTTGGGGCCGTTCGGGGTTTTCTGGCGGTACGCCCAGAGATCGTGGGTTCCTTTCTGATACATGCGGACGGGTGTCCGTTGTCTAGGTTTCAGTTCATATCGGTGTTCCGCAAATGTTTGGGGTGCCTAGGATTAGAGGCGAAAGAATTTGTCACATTCGTTTAGAATTGGGGCTGCTACGGAAGCGGCTCGAAGTGGGTTGGATACTGAGTCGGTCAAGCGCATTGGGAGGTGGGAATCGAGGAGATTTCGATCTTACATTCGCCCTCACTTGGTGGTAGGGGTGTGAGGAGAGTAGGGGTAGGGCTGATTGGAGGTAGGAATAAAAAACAAAAAACAAAAAAAACAATGAGGTTATGTTGTCAGGCTTTGCTGTGGTTACGGTGGATACATGTTTTCTCTCTTTCAGGTGTGGCGCCGGCTTTGGTCTGGATACTGGGGCACTCTTACGTGTACTGGGGGGGTAAGAGGGCTTCCAAGGCAGGAGGCCCGGGTTCGCTGGCTGGGAATTCCGGGAATGCTGTGGAGTAGGACAGTTCCAGAAGTGCATCGTTATGCGCGACTGGACCGCCCACCTGACGTTTTAATTCTGCACGTAGGTGGGAATGATTTAGGTGTTAGATCTATGCTTGATGTGACGAAAGATATCAAATTTGATATTCTTCGTCTTTGTATGGCATTCCCGGAAATGGTGATAGTGTGGTCCGACATGGTGGCTCGTACTTCATGGCGGACGGCTAGATCCATAGAGGGCATCAATAGGGCGCGGAGGAAAGTTAATCGGGATGTGGCTAGGTTCATGGTTAGGAATGGGGGGTTGGTGATACGTCATTTTGAGCTGGAGTTGGAGACATGGCGGTACCTTCGGAATGATGGGGTACACCTCAGTGATGTGGGTATAGACCCATGGGCGTTAGGGTTACAGGATGGCATACAGAGGGCTCTCAGGGTGTGGAGGGGCACCCAATTGTAAAGGCTTTTACATTCGGGTGCTGTGGTGGGTGTCTGGTCTGTGCAGGGGAGGATGATACCTCGGAAAGAAGGGTTCAGGACCTGTCGTTGGTATGGGTCCTGATGGTGGGCTTACAGTTAACGGAGGTTTAGCTTGAAGCATTGGGATGGTGCACTGCGGTCATGGTTGTCTCTGAGCCAGCATGTCGGCTTGAGGCCTATTAGCGGATTTTGAGAAGTACCGCAGTGCAATAATAGACACAGATATTAATAGTGGTTCCTGCAGAGATCGACACCAGTAATTTACTGAGGGTCCTTTAGGACAGAGTTTATGGTTACTGTTAAAAAAAGTTATACAGAGTTTTAATAAATAAGGCTGCTACGGCCTATGTTTCTCCAATTCCTGGTGTGGTCTCGTTTACTTAGTATAAGTAAGATAGTAAATAAGGGGTAGTATAATAAGGACATCTGTTATACTATAGTCATGACAAACAAAGCACAAACAATCGTGAAAAACCAGAATCCTACTGCAACCTTTGAATTTTCAATGTTGGGACTCTGCCTTAAAGCGGAGGTTCCGCGGCAGATCGTTTTTTTTTTTTTTTTTTTGCATTCTATAGGGATTTACATATTAAAGTTACACTCACTTCTTTGGTTTCCTCAAATGTCAGCTGTCCGTTTTCGTTCAGAAAACGGAGTTATAAAATTCTTTCCTGTGAATTTCCATTTTGCTTGTGGGCATTGTGAAGCCCACAAGCAAGCATTTCCTGGAAGACCGGTGATCTGCCGACAAACGTCCCCCCGGCGGATTCTGCCCCCAACTGTACTGCGCAGGCGCGGCGCTGGCGCAGTACGAACGTCAATGAGCTTCCGAAAATAGCCGAACGTGTAGAGCTGAGAGTCGGCTCTACACGGCGCCTGCGTGGACCTAGATGTAAGTGGCCAGTCGGCCTCACGTCCTCGCTTCGCTCGGACGGCTCGCTACGCTCGCTCGGCCTCCTGGCTCTTTTTTTAACATCCTCCATGTCCACGGGGATGGTAAAGAAAGAGCCTGGATGTCAGCAGTGTAGCACAATTTGGTGTGCGCAGGCGCCAAGTAGAGCTGACTCTCAGCTCTACATGTTCGGCTATTTTCGGAAAAAGCGCCGCGCCTGCGCAGTACAGAGCGGGCAGAATGCGCTGGGGGGCAATGCTCGGCAGTACACCGGCGTCACACGTCACTTAGCATGTGAAATCTCTCGAGATTTCACTGCTCTGCGTTCCACAATGTATCTGGGAAGCACGACACTGTGCTCCCAGAATACATTGCAGCGAACTCCCAACTAGCATTGCGACACGCCTACTCCCGCGGGAGATGAATCCCGGAAATCTGTAATGGAATCGAAATACTACGGTATTTATATATTTATGAAAACAGTCACCAACATTTTATTAATGTATATAGTGCCTTGATTGCTTAGGAATATAGTTATTATTTTCGGTGAACCTCCGCTTTAAGCAGTAGTGTCCCTACCCTAAATTTTGTGGCGCTAGGCTGTAGTCAGCCTGAGCAGGAATGGTTATAGTTCTGCTTTTGTTGGGTTCTCCCTAGGATCAGTTGTAGCATTTGCTTCAGACTGCTGCTGGGAAGTGTTCCCCACCAAAAAAAAAAATTGGATCTAAATTTATAAATGTAGCGGGTCATATTTAGGGGAGGCATCTGAGTGGTATCAGGCTCAGATGCAACAATTGTTAGGATTCCTGGACCAATTTATGCCAGTGGAGGATATCAGTGGTGTCTAGTTCCCTGCGGCCTATAGGTGGCACTGTTGCCATAGGCCGGGGTTGAATCACCATTGGAGGGCTGCGCCCTTTGTGTCCTCTCGTGGCAGTAGTATAGCGGGGCGGGGAACCTGCTGTGCATGTTGGGAGAGAGTATAAAGTGGGCAGACATCTTCTGCTCGGGGTCCACTCCCAGGCACCTTCAGCCTGGGGGTGCGTGATGGCGGTCTCCGGGTGCCCTAGGCCCGGGGATGGAGTTGCGGTTCCACCCCAGACACCTTTGGTCTGGGGTGAGGTACTCTTTGGAGGCCTGGGGCCCAGTACCTTCGACTGGGTCCCGCAAGAGTTCGAGGGCTCCTAGGGTGTCCTCCAGTGTGGACACCCGAATCTGGGTTGAGGAGGCCAGGGAGGTGACCCTTCCGAAGACCCAGTGCAGCATTTGCTGGTGACGGCGGGGCCTCTGGTAACTGTCCTGATGGATGTCCTCTCTCTGACAGGGGCCATTGCTCATAGAAGGTAGTCCACGTTCTCATGGTCTGTGGCAGGGGCCCTTGTGAATCAGGTTGGTGGCAGAGACCCAACAACCAGGTCTGTGACAGAGGCCTTATTCATCTGGTCTGTGGCAGAGACCCCCTCGCGGTCGGTGCCAGCGACTGTACGCCAAGCCTGTTCGCGCTATAACGGAACAGGAGAAAACCCAAGTTCAAGTTTGTGCCTGGACCTCCTCCCCACTTTGTTCCGAACTGTTCTATGTCTAACCAGTCGCTCTCAAAGGACTATTTATTGCTCTGAAGAATAAATAAGTGTTGGACTTTCAGTGGTGTGGAACTTGACTGTCTGGGAGTTAAAGGGTCCTACCTCCACCTGCGTGGAGGGTGGGAATCATCCTCAAGGGAAGTTTTGGCTCTGGACAGGGACACAGGCCCGAAGGTAAAAGGTTATAGCTCACAACTCTACACACAAGAGGATACGAGCTGGTGGTGCGCCAGACTCTCCTCCCTGATCCCCTAGACGAGAGCCATTGACCGAGAAGAGAAGAGAAGAGGGAGGCAGAGGTGAGGTCGCTACATAAAGAATGCGTCCCATGGTCCTGTACAGTTCGGTGCGGTGCGATTTTCAGGCCATTCATTTGACACTGCATGCACTACTTATAAAAACCCAGTGCAACTGGATCGCATGGTACTGCAGGTACCATGCAACACATTGCAGGAAAATGTGCTGCATTTGAAATTTGCGTTTGTGTTTTCATTAGACATATTGACACCTCCAGCAGATCACACACCTAGTGTGTTTTGGACGCAGTGCGGGAAACGCACATGGATCATGGGTTTCCCACACTGTGTTCTGATGTGAACGGGCCATAATAGCCAATATGGTGGCTGACGGTCACAGTCAGTAGTGTATCATTCATTGTGCAAATGTGTGCACATGGGCGCTGAGGGAAGGTGGGCCCACTGTGTCCTGTCACACACCACACAAGAATAGTCAAAAGATTCCTTGCATCACGACCTGGGGGAATAATACTGAGAGACAGATTGACCTCAGGGGATTATGCTAGGAGGACAGACTGCCCTGGGGGGATTATATTGGGTGACAGTCTGACCTGTGGGGATTATATTGGGGGACAGACTGACCTGGGAGGGATCATATTGGGGGGAAAGACTGACCTGGGGGGATTATACCGGGGGACAGACTGACCTGGGGGGTTTATATTGGGTGACAGTCTGACCTGCAGGGATTATATTGGGAGACAGACTGACCTGGGAGGGATCATATTGGGGGGACAGACTGACCTGGGGGGATTATACCGGGGGGGACAGACTGACCTGGGGGGTTTATATTGGGTGACAGTCTGACCTGCGGGATTATATTGGGGGGACAGACTGGCCTGGGGGGATTTTACTGGGAACAGACTGATCTAGGAGGGATAATATTAGGGGGGACAGACTAACCTAGGGGGATTATACTGGAGGAAAGACTGACCTGAGGGGATTATACCGGGGGACAGACTGACCTGGGAGGATTATATTTGGGGACAGACTGACCTGGGAGGGATCATATTGGGGGGACAGACTGACCTGGGGGGATTATACCAGGGGGGGACAGACTGACCTGGGGGGTTTATATTGGGTGACAGTCTGACCTGCGGGGATTATATTGGGGGGACAGACTTACCTGGGGGGATTTTACTGGGAAAAGACTGATCTAGGAGGGATTATATTAGGCGGGACAGACTAACCTAGGGGGGTTATACTGGAGGAAAGACTGACCTGAGGGGATTATACCGGGGGATAAAACTTTCTAAACAAAGGGTCAGTTTAATGTCCTTCAGACTTTAGGGGGCCGGACTAGGGCCAGTGGGAGTATAAGATGTCCTGGCACCCAGTAGGAGTAAACAATGTCCTATTGTTGGTGTCAGTGAGAAGAATAGTGCCCCATCGTTGGCATCAATGGAGGGAATTTTGCCCCATCCTTGGTGTCAGTGAAAGGAATTGTGCTCTTTCGTTAGTGTCAGTAGAAGGAATAGTGCCCACCGTTGATGTCAATGGGAATGGGAGGAATTGTGCCCCCTCGCTGGTGTCAGTGGGAGAAATTGTACCCCATCGTTGGTGTTAATGGAAGGAATTGTGCCCCATCGTTGGTATCAATGGAAGGAATTGTGCCCCATTGTTAGTGTCAATGGAAGGAATTGTCCCCTATCGTTGGTGTCAATGGAAGGAAATGTGCCCAATCGTTGGTGTCAATGAAAGAAATTGTGCGCCATCGTTGGTATCAATGGAAGGAATTGTGCCCCATCGTTGGTGTCAATGGAGGGAATTGTGCCCCATTGTTAGTGTCAATGGAAGGAATTGTCCCCTATCGTTGGTGTCAATGAAAGAAATTGTGTGCCATCGTTGGTATTAATGGAAGAAATTGTGCCCCATCGTTGGTGTCAATGGAAGGAATTGTCCCCTATCGTTGGTGTCAATGGAAGGAATTGTGCCCAATCGTTGGTGTCAATGAAAGAAATTGTGCGCCATCATTGGTATCAATGGAAGGAATTGTGCCCCATCGTTGGTGTCAATGGAGGGAATTGTGCCCCATCGTTGGTATCAATGGAAGGAATTGTGCCCCATTGTTAGTGTCAATGGAAGGAATTGTCCCCTATCGTTGGTGTCAATGAAAGAAATTGTGTGCCATCGTTGGTATTAATGGAAGAAATTGTGCCCCATCGTTGGTGTCAATGGAAGGAATTGTCCCCTATCGTTGGTGTCAATGGAAGGAATTGTGCCCAATCGTTGGTGTCAATGAAAGAAATTGTGCGCCATCATTGGTATCAATGGAAGGAATTGTGCCCCATCGTTGGTGTCAATGGAGGGAATTGTGCCCCATCGTTGGTATCAATGGAAGGAATTGTGCCCCATTGTTAGTGTCAATGGAAGGAATTGTCCCCTATCGTTGGTGTCAATGAAAGAAATTGTGCGCCATCATTGGTATCAATGGAAGGAATTGTGCCCCATCGTTGGTGTCAATGGAAGGAATTGTCCCCTATCGTTGGTGTCAATGGAAGGAAATGTGCCCAATCGTTGGTGTCAATGAAAGAAATTGTGCGCCATCGTTGGTATCAATGGAAGGAATTGTGCCCCATTGTTAGTGTCAATGGAAGAAATTGTCCCCTATCGTTGGTGTCAATGAAAGAAATTGTGCGCCATCATTGGTATCAATGGAAGGAATTGTGCCCCATCGTTGGTGTCAATGGAAGGAATTGTGCCCCATCGTTGGTATCAATGGAAGGAATTGTGGCCCATCGTTAGTGTCAATGGAAGGAATTGTGCCCCATCGTTGGTGTCAATGGAAGGAAATTGTGCGCCATTGTTGGTATCAATAAAAGAAATTGTGCGCCATCGTTGGTATCAATGGAAGAAATTGTGCCCCATCGTTGGTGTCAATGGAAGGAATTGTGCCCCATCGTTGGTATCAATGGAAGGAATTGTGGCCCATCGTTTGTGTCAATGGAAGGAAATTGTGCGCCATCGTTGGTGTCAATAAAAGAAATTGTGCGCCATCGTTGGTATCAATGGAAGGAATTGTGCCCCATTGTTGGTGTCAATGGAAGGAATTGTGCCCCATCATTGGTATCAATGGAAGGAATTGTGCCCCATCGTTGGTGTCAATGGAAGGAATTGTGCCCCATCATTGGTATCAATGGAAGGAATTGTGCCCCATCGTTGGTGTCAATGGAAGGAAATGTGCCCAATCGTTAGTGTCAATGGAACGAATTGTGCCCCATCAATGGTGTCAGAGAGAGGAATAATGCCCCATTGTTGGTATCAGCAACAGAAATGATGCCCCATTATTTGTGTCAGTGGATAGAATAGTGCCCCAAGAGCCGCATAAAGGCTAACGAAGGGCCGCATCTGCCAACGGGGGCCGCAGTTTGGAGACCGCTGCTCTAAAACATGCTGGTGAGTTACTTGACCATAGTATGTGTATGTATGCTTGTGAGATGGGGATCTTAGATTGTAAGCTTCCTGGGTGCAGGGACTAATGAATATGTGATTGCTGTGTCAATGGTTGGTGCTAAAAAAAAAAAAAAAAAACAATAAGTGGTCATAAATGAGTAAAGTGATCAAATGAGAGCTCATACCTGCTGTGACTGATCATGCAATCAGAAAGGCTAAATAATTGAATGATCAAACTGAAGCGGGGGGGGGTGTTGTTTTACACCTGTGCCAGCACGGCCTTGCTTTACTCTCCTCATTCTGTATTGTTGCTTTCCTAGTTCGGCATCAGCACCTTTAGTCATAGATAGATGACCTGTTTACAAGTAAGGCACAGGGCTCGCACTCCAATAATGGATATTGATTGCTTCCTGACGATGATTTGAAGGGCGGCAGATAGTGATCAGACCCCGCCAAACCTCTGGGAACCTCCACCCCGGAGCCGTACAAATTGAACTTGATTGAAATCTTGATTTTTATTATTTTTTTCCCTGACACAGATTTGGCCCATTCTGTTTTTTATTTTACTTGTTTTTTTGTGTGCCAGTGATTGCTCACCTGGAAGCGGCTCTGTAATTTTACAGCTAAGAGCTGTGTTTAAAGGGCTTGGAGTAGGCACAATCAGCGCGTCTGCTCTCGGCTCATGTTGCCGAGTGGCATGCGGGCACAGCTTAAAGGGAAAGTCATCATCAGAAGGTTGCAAAAGCCTGTTTATCTTTAATTGCAGTCTAAGGCAGCATCTTGTGTGGTTTACTATTACACGATGGAGACAGTTTGGCTGAGGTTCTTCATTACCCTGCCAGCTGCTAGTGCTTTGTTTCTTTCTTTTTTTTTTTTTTAAAGGTTCATGCGCTCTTGTAGTTAATTATTTATAAATATATTCTAGTAAACCCATTGAAAAGATGGTTAGTTTACAATGATCAGTCAGGGCCATCTTTAAGGCAGGGCAAAAGGGGCAGCTGCCCTGGGCCCTGTCATTGTTGTGGGGCCCAAAGCAGAGGCCTCATACTTGCCAACTATCCCAGTTTAAATTCCCTTGTCCCTTGAAATTTTAGTCCTGTGCTGTGTCCTGATATGTCAGTGTGAAGTGCTGCTACTAATGCTGTCCAGCTCTGCCCTATTGTTTAGCGACGGCATTAATATGTAAATAGCTGAGGTCGGCTATTCATATGTAAATAAAGGTGGAATTCATATGTATATCATGCTCCTCTGCAGTGAAGAGATGATGTGCTGTAACCTCTAGCAACCAATCAGTGAGCAGTATTACTGTACAGTAATCTCTAGCAACCAATCAACAAGAAGAAATCATGTGCTGTAACCTCTGGCAACTAATCAGTGAGCCGCAATGTGTGCTGTAACCTCTAGCCACCAGTCAGTAAGTGGTAATGATATGCTGTAACCTCTGGCAACCAATCGCAATCACTGCCTGATCTGATACAGAAAACTGATTTTAAGTCTAGCTGATATTTATTGTATGTCTCAGAGCAGGTGGAGAGCAAAATTGCATGGGGGGAGGAGGGGGGGGCAAGAATTTTTTTGCCCAGGGCCCAATCAACATTAAAGCGGAGTTCCACCCAAAAATTGAACTTCCGCTTTTCATAACCCTCCCCCCCTCCGGTGTCACATTTGGCACCTTTCAGGGGGGAGGGGGGTGCAGATACCTGTCTAAGACAGGTATTTGCACCCACTTCCGGGAATACACTCCTGCGGGAGACACGCCCCTACCCGCACTCCCCCCGCTGTCTTCTGGGAAACACACTGTTCCCAGGAGAGAGCGGGGACCAGTGATGGCGCACCGGGCTACTCGCACATGCGCAGTAGGGAACCGGGCAGTGAAGCCGCAAGACTTCACTTCCTGATTCCCTCACCGAGAATGGCAGCGGCAGCATCCGAGGACCGAGCGACTGCTTGACCTCGTCTGCCGACATCGTGGGCGCGCTGGACAGGTAAGTGTCCATTTTTTAAAAGTCAGCAGCTGCAGTATTTGTAGCTGCTAGCTTTTAAAAAAAAAAAATTTGGCGGAACCTCCGCTTTCAAGACGGCCCTGTGATCAGTAGGTCCAGAGATACAGACAGCTGCAAGTCTTCAATTTTCCTGTAAAAGTTTGGCCTTGCCCACTCCCATCTCTTGAGTCTCCCTCTTGTCTATTAGGGTTGCCACTTTTTCTTCAAGTCAAACCCGTACACTTTAGCGGCGCACAGCATTTTTTTTTATAGTATAAACTATACATATATTTTGCAATTAAAGGAGTAGTAAAGTTACATGTTTTTTCACCTTAATGCATCCTATGCATTAAGGTGAAAAAACATTCGACAATACCGCCCCCCCCCCCGAGCCCCCGTTTTTCTTACCTGGCCCCTCGAAAGTCCTACGCTCGTCCCCGTCATCCTCTTCGTTTTTCAGCCTGGCCGCCGATTGGCTACACTGGATGGATTGAAAGCAGCGCAGCCATTGGCTGGCGCTGCTGTCAATCACATCCAATGAAGCGGCACGCCGGGGGGCGGGGCCGAGTGATACAGTCGGCGGCTATGGCCGCCGCTGTATCACGGGAGCGCGCCCGCAATCACTCCACACCATGCGAGCTCACTCGCATTAAGGTGTGGAGTCCTTGCGGGGAGGAGCCAAGACAGCCGCCGAGGGACCCCAGAAGACCAGGTTCGGGGCCACTGTGTGCAAAACGAGCTGCACAGTGGAGGTAAGTATAACATGTTTGTTATTTTTAAGCAAAAAAAAAAAAAGCTTTAGTGCTCCTTTAAATAACATTTTTAATCATAAAGCGGAACTCTGCAGACTCTGATGTAAGAGAGAACTCTGGGGACTCTAACATAAGGGATGCTCTGGGAAACCTGATTTAAGGGGGAACACAAGAACTCTGATGTACCAAGAGGACTCTGATGTAAGGGGGAACACTGTGGCCTCCAGTGTAAAGGGGAACTCTGATGTAAGGGGTGCTCTGAGAACCCTGATTTTCCTTAGTGTACTCACTCAGAGGCAGGAGATAGTAGAGGGAGACTTCAGCCACAGATAGGGATGGATGGAGAGCTCACTCACCCCTTGGCAGTCAGCACCTCTTATCCAGATGTATCTGAGGCTGCTGGACTTCAAATATACGGCCCCCACTTTACTTTTCTGAGGCACAATGCCTGGGATTGAAGTGTGGGCAGACAGAGGGGTAGGGGCGGGAGGAAGAGGAGCAGATCGAGTCCTGTCCTCTCCCATCTGTATGTGGGGGGTTTGTTAGTGTTGGCTTTGGGCAGTGTAAAAGAGAGTGTAACAGACACTCTCAGCTTAGACAACTGGAAGCCAGCAGAGGCCATAGTCCAGTCTGAATAATGTGTCCCGGTTTCAGGCAGTTTGAAACCCGGACACCTGATTCCAAACCCGAACTGTCCGGGTGAATCCCGGACAGGTGGCAACCCTATTATCAATAGAAGATCTCATTATAGTGTTGTTAACCACTTCAATACTGGGCACTTTCGCCCCCTTCCTTCCCAGGCCAATTTTCAGCATTCACCGCTCTTGCACTTTCAATGACAATTGCGCGATCATGCAACACTGTACCCAAATGAAATTTTTATCACTTTGTTCACACAAATAGAGCTTTCTTTTGGTGCTATTTTTTCTTGGCTCCGTTTTACATTTTTTGCGATATAAGCAGAAAAAAGAGTGGAAATTTTGAAAAAAAAAAACTGTATTTTCTACTTTCCGTTTTAAAAGAAACCCAATAAAATCTAATTTGTCATGAATTTAAGCCAAAATGTATTCAGCCGTGTCTTTGGTAAAAAAAAAAATCCTGTTAAGTGTATAATAATTGGTTTGTGTGATCACAGATAGATGTACGCAGATGATCATGTACAGATATATGCAGATGATCATGTACAGATGTACGCAGATGATCATGTACAGATGTACGCAGATGATCATGTACAGATGTACGCAGATGATCACGGACATGTGTGTGCAGATGATCATTAGGACATGTGATCTTACTGTTACATATGTAGGGGACAGGTGTTTTTACTGTGTGGGGACAGTGTTTTGGGGACACTATTTTGGGGACGTGTGTGGGGACACTAGGCTGGTGATCAGTGTGTAAAAAGCTGTCTCTATTTACATCACATGACGGCTGTAATTGGACACAGCCATCATGTGATCAGGAGGGCCAATCACAGAGCCCTCCTGCCGATCGGAGATGCACTTTGTCCGGGTGACACGAGCGCATCAGGATCACGCCGCTGTGCGGGCGCGGGCATGTGCGATCCCCCTCCTTCTGAAGGACGTTCCTGAACGTCCACTCAGAGGGAGGAAGCGCCCACCCGGCCATACATGTGCAGTGGCCGGGTGGGAGGTGGTTAAGGTCCAAGTAAAAAATATATATTGCGCCCAAAGCAGTATTTGAAGAAAAAAAAAAAAAAGCAGTGTAGTGCCCTCCTAGTGTAAAGTAGGATTCTAGGTAAATTTTGTTAGCTCCACTGTGATCAGAGGAGAACGGGTTGATTAGTTAGGGCTGCTCTGTGTTTCACATGCTACTGTTCTATTGCTTCCCCCTGTCTTCTAGAGCAGGGGTCTCCAAACTTTGTACACAAAGAGCCAGTTTACTGTGCTTCAGACTTGGGGGGGGGGGGGGCGCTGTGGTCATTGGGAGTAGAAATTGTCCTGGCATCAGTGGTAGTAAACATTGCATTTTTGGTATTAGAGGGAGGAACAGCATCCCATCTTTGGTGTCAGTGGGTGGAAAAGTACCCCGTCAGTGGAAGGAGTAGTGCCCCATCATTGGTATCAGATGGAGGAATAGTGCCCCATCGTTGGTATCAGACGCAGGAATAGTGCCCCTTCCAAGACAAGATGTCCTTAGTCTTTTGGCCTGAATGTTACCTTATGACCAGGAATGAGCTCAGGCGTGTTTGGATCCTAGTCTGAACCCAAAGGAGCTATCCCACCAGGAAGCTGTCACTGCACGCTGCCAATCATAAGCAGCTAAGGCATTTCCGGCACCACAGACGCATATACAGAAGGGATACCCTGCATACATTGTGTATAGATGCAGAGAGCGGCAATTGTGCACATCCCTAATGAAGATGATGGGGAGAGGAAGAGAACCCAGCATGTCACATGACCAACTAGTAGACATCAAAAAATGTTAGTATAATATGCTAAAAAAAAAAAAAACAAAAAAACATTACATACACACTATGGAACCTGCAGGGATCACTAGGGAGCCTCCAATAAATCACTTCCAATGGTACCGTATTTTTTTTTTGAGAACCCTTACCATGTAAAACACATTCAACCATTTAACATATTTTTAAAATAGAAATGAAAGGCAAAAACATATATACAGTAAAACCTTGGATTGTGAGCATAATACGTTCCAGAAACATGTTTGTATTCCAAAGCACTCGTATATCAAAGCTAATTTTCCCATAAGAAATAATGGAAACTCAAATGATTTGTTCCCCAGCCATTTATTCATAAATCCTTCAGCTTATAGTCCATATAAAAAAAATTATAGCACCAGGTTGTGTAACCATAAAATGTCCGTCCACAAATGGAAGCCTCCACAAGGGGATTAGAAGCAAAATCCAGAAGGAGCTTCAGAGTATAAAAGAGAAGAGAGGCGCCTCTAAGTGTAGCAATATGGTTACATTTAATGAAGGTACAACATTTAGCAACTCACATGGTTGATGATTAAAAGAGGCACATCTAAGTATGCAGGCATCTGGGGTAGTCGTTTTTTGAGTCTCTAGAAGGAAATTCCTGACATGACATAATTTACAACCACAGTACCATTTTGTAAACAAGCTCCACCTTTTTTTATTAAAAAACTGTCCTTGAGCACCATAGGCTTGGAAGCCACCAGTCTTCTGCAGCAGGAGAAAGCATTTGCTAAGTCTCCTCCCCTCCAGTGATCTGACTGCAACATTGTAATTTAGTAGGAGACCACGAGGTGAGAAGTTGGAATGATTTACTAAAGCGGGCGAGTGCAAATCTGGTGCAGCTGTACATGGTAACCAGTCTGCTTCTAACCTCAGCTTTGGCAAAAAAGCGGGAAGCTGATTGGTTACGATACAGAGCTGCACCAGATTTTGCACTCTCCAGTTTTAGTAAATCGCCCCCCATATCAGATATTTGTGAGAACCGCACAGGCACATGGGCACCAGGATTGTACCAGCATATCAGTCCAGGAAGTAAATGGTGACCCTTGATGATGCCATAGTTGCCAACATCGCAAAAAAAAATCCGGGAAACGTTTTTTGCATGTAGGCAGAGCCTCGCTATAATTAGGGGGAGGGGCATTCGTTTGTAGGCGTGTCACACCCTAATAGGAAAATGCGGCGCACGAAGCGCGACGCGGCAGGAAATGGGGACATCACCCGATCACCCCGCCACTTATACCGTCATGGCCCCATCACGCCCTGGCCGGTGACGTCATAAGGGGCTTGCTCGTCCACACCCCCTTTCCTGACCGGCCGGGCTGCATGCTCAGATAAGGGTCTGGTATGGATTTTGGGGGACCCCCACACTGTTTTTTCGGTGTAGGGGTTCCCCTAAAAATCCATACCAGACCAAAGGGCCTTGTATGCTCTTGGAGGGGGAACCCATGCCGTTTTTTTATTTAAAATTTGTCGTGGAGTTCCCCCTCAAGATCAGCAGAGCACAAGTCGCATGCCAAAGTCGGAGCATGCAAGACGACTTTGATCCGACTTCAATGATATTCAATGGGCTGAAGTAGGATCAAAGTCGGACCAAAGTAGTACAGGGAGCATTTTCAAAGTCGGACCGACATGTGTCGGACCAGTTAAGACGGCTCCCATAGGGAAACATTGATTTTCACACGTCATGCGACATGAGCTCCCAATGTCGGAGCGTTTGTCGCACCAGTGTGAACCCAGCCTGAGAGGGGTAATAAGTACCTGGAAGTATTCATAGGTGTGCGCACAGGGTTTGCCGGGTGTGCATGGGCACACCCTAAACACCCTGTGTGACTCAGATTCCCCTGCTGAACGCCACCAACCCCATGGTAGCTGAGGCTACAAATGAAAGGAACTGGGGAATTTCTGTCCTCTGTGCCTTTCTCTGCTATTTTACCAAAGCCCCTTAATGAGGCTCCCAACAAATTGTTAAAAAAAAAAAAAAAAATACAAAAAAATATTATATACAATGAATAAAAAAAAAATACAATTGTAAATAAATAATAACAAAATAGAATAATAAAAACAAAAAACGACCGACACCAATCTCATCCCTACTGACGCCATGCAATGCGTGTGTTTGAGCTTTGGGGTGCACACCCTAATGCAATAGGCTGCGCACACCTATGGAAGTATTACTCTTACACACCACCTGGCATGCATGCATTTAATATAAGAAAATATAAGTGAGGCTAGGTCCACTTTAAGAAACCGATCGTAAAGATGACCTACAAAATAGGAATATCCAGACCTGACGGCTGTGTATTCCCTTTTGCTTTCTGCGTGAAAAAGTGTTGTTTCCTAATTTCCCTTGAGATCTGCTGATCATTGCTTTGTTCTAATTAACTATTTATGGGGGAAGTCAAAGGCTATTTTCCAAGTGGAATCTAGAATTAACCCAGAAACTTTATTTCTGAAGCTCCACCATTATCCCCCCCCCCCCCCCCCCCCCCATTTTTTAAGCAACGCTTTCCATGATCCCTTCTGTGTAGACAAATGTTTATCATTCTGATTCTGCTGTGTGTTTTTCTTCAGTCTTCTCTCATTTATATTCAGTATTTATGTCTTTATTTATTTATTACAGGCATTTATACAGCGCTGACAATTTCTGTTGATCTTTGCAGATAAACATAGGCTCAACGCAAGGGCACATAGAAAACAAAATGTTCATTCAGCAATAACTTTGTCATTACTTAAAAGAAAGATAACAAAAAAATATATAGATAGATAGATAGATAGATAGATAGATAGATAGATAGATAGATAGATAGATAGATACACACATGGGATCTTCAAAAAGTTTCTACACATTTTTATATTTAATACAGTTAGAAAAAGTGTGGACACTTTATAAAGAACCCTAGCGGAAAGTGCGAGTCACACCTTCTCGTCCACATCACTGCCTGACCTCACAAATGCGCTTCTGGAAGAATGCTCAAACATTCCCATAGACACTCCTAAACCTTGTGGACAGCCTTCCCAGAAGAGTTGAAGCTGTAATAGCTGCAAAGGGTGGGCCAACTTAATATTGAACCCTACAGACTAAAACTGGGATACCATTGGAGTTCATGTGCGCCTAAAGGCAGGGGTCGTCCCAATACTTTTGGTACTATAGTGTGTGTGTATATGTGCATATATATATATATATATATATATACACACACAGTATCTCACAAAAGTGAGTACACCCCTCACATTTTGTAAATATGTTATTCTATCTTTTCATGTGACAACACTGAAGAAATGACACTTTGCTACAATGTAAAGTAGTGAGTGTACAGCTTGTATAACAGTGTACATTAGATTTTGTATATGTATAGATTGTTCATGAAACAATGGTTTATAATGGATATATGAGGTGAGCCTTGTATTTATAGAGATAGATTGTGTGAGAATCTATTGAAAAACTTAATAACATTATAATAATCATTAAAAAAAATAATAATAGAATAAATTACACTTTTTTTAACGTTGATAAGTGTTAAGCAGGCCATACACGGGTCGAAATTTCGAACAAATTTTCTTTTCAAAATCAGAAAGTTTGTTTTTTTTGTGATCCGATGATGCCACCATTGATTTTCGAAATTCGGCCGACCAAGCCTTCATGTTGCCGGGAATATTATTTTCTCTCCGGGAATATTAGTTTCTCTCCGGGAATATTCTTTTTTCTCCCAGGGAATATTAGTTTCTCTCCGGGAATATTCTTTTCTCTCCGGGAATATTCGTTTCTCTCTGGGAATATTCTTTTCTCTCCGGGAATATTCTTTTCTCTCCGGGAATATTCGTTTCTCTCTGGGAATATTCTTTTCTCTCCGGGAATATTCGTTTCTCTCCGGGAATATTCTTTTCTCTCCGGGAATATTCGTTTCTCTCTGGGAATATTCTTTTCTCTCCGGGAATATTCGTTTCTCTCTGGGAATATTCTTTTCTCTCCGGGAATATTCCTTTCTCTCCGGGAATATTCCTTTCTCTCTGGGAATATTTGTTTATCTCCGGGAATATTCGTTTCTCTCCGGGAATATTATTTTCTCTCCGGGAATATTATTTTCTCTCCGGGAATATTCTTTTCTCTCCGGGAATATTCGTTTCTCTCTGGGAATATTCTTTTCTCTCCGGGAATATTCTTTTCTCTCCGGGAATATTCGTTTCTCTCCGGGAATATTCTTTTCTCTCCAGGAATATTCTTTTCTCTCCGGGAATATTCTTTTCTCTCCGGGAATATTTGTTTCTCTCCGGGAATATTCTTTTCTCTCCGGGAATATTCTTTTCTCTCCGGGAATATTCTTTTCTCTCCGGGAATATTCCTTTCTCTCCGGGAATATTCTTTTCTCTCCGGGAATATTCTTTTCTCTCCGGGAATATTCCTTTCTCTCCGGGAATATTCCTTTCTCTCTGGGAATATTTGTTTCTCTCCGGGAATATTCGTTTCTCTCCGGGAATATTATTTTCTCTCCGGGAATATTAGTTTCTCTCCGGGAATATTCTTTTCTCTCCGGGAATATTCGTTTCTCTCTGGGAATATTCTTTTCTCTCCAGGAATATTCTTTTCTCTCCGGGAATATTCTTTTCTCTCCGGGAATATTCGTTTCTCTCCGGGAATATTCTTTTCTCTCCGGGAATATTCTTTTCTCTCCGGGAATATTCCTTTCTCTCCGGGAATATTCTTTTCTCTCCGGGAATATTCTTTTCTCTCCGGGAATATTCCTTTCTCTCCGGGAATATTCCTTTCTCTCTGGGAATATTTGTTTCTCTCCGGGAATATTCGTTTCTCTCCAGGAATATTATTTTCTCTCCGGGAATATTAGTTTCTCTCCGGGAATATTCTTTTCTCTCCGGGAATATTCTTTTCTCTCCGGGAATATTCTTTTCTCTCCGGGAATATTCCTTTCTCTCCGGGAATATTCCTTTCTCTCTGGGAATATTTGTTTCTCTCCGGGAATATTCGTTTCTCTCCGGGAATATTCTTTTCTTGCACATGCGCATTTTCTTTTCTATTACATTTCTCGCACGATTCTCCCATCATAGATCAGAAAATCGTTTTTTTTTCTAAAAATTTCCAACATGTCCGATTCCTCAAATTTGATGGCCGCACGAAAATCGGCTGTTGCTGCAGCCCACTAACGGTGCGAAATTCGTACGAAAATTCTTTGATACGATTTTCGAAAGAAAATTATTTCGAAATTCGAACCGTGTATAAAAAAAAAATGGATCTGATGCTTTTAAACGCTGTATCAGAAGGTCCGTTTTTTTTTACCAGCAGCAGCTTTTACAGCTGAATTGCCAGAACGTGGAAGGGATGAATCTGCAGTAGGGCAGACATACAAAACATACTACACACGTCCTGTGTACTTTTTTTTTGTGGGGAGGCGTGTGTAACACAACCAGTGCTGACAACTGGTTAAGGTGTCTATCTCATAGGCGTGCGCAGGAGGTGTGCCGGGTGTGCCTGGGCACACCCTAATCACCCTGTGCGGTGCAGATTCCCCCTGCTGTCTGGTGCTAATACTTCACCAAAGCCCCCCAACGGAGCTCCAAAAAAACTGTATCAAAATAGAAAATATTATTGTAAAAAAAAGATTTAAAAAAAAAACCGACTAAAGATAAAAAAACGAATGGCACCTTCCACTGCCCTACTGACTGACCCCATCCACTGTCTTACTGACATCATCCTCTTCCCTACTGACACGTCAACTGCTCTACACCGTCCATTTTTTTAATACATGAGATTTTATATATATATATATATATATATATATTTTTTTTTTTTACTGTCTTCCCCGATGTTGTAAAGCGCTGCGCAAACTGTTGACGCTATATAAATCCTGTATAATAATAATAATAATAATATATATATTTTTTTTTACTTTTTTTACTGTCTTCCCTGATGTTGTAAAGACCTGCGCAAACTGTTGGCGCTATATAAATCCTGTATAATGATAATATATATATATATATACACATACACACACATACATACATACTCACGTGTGTTTAAAATTTGGGGCGCACACCCTAATGCAATAGGCTGCACACACCTATGGGTCTACTTATAAAAAATTTCACCCAGGATTCACACATTGGGTTTAACTGGAAAATATGTAAATCCAGGGTGAAAGTTGTGTTCCAAGTCTACTTGCTGATAACTACCGAACGCATTATCTCTGCAAACGAATACTCCACGCTGACACATTGCATGTCTTTATCCTTTCATATACCGTATGTTTTTTTTTTACTGACAATTAATGAATTCCATGAATAACAGGGAAAAATAGTATTTAGGAAAAACCTGACATTTTATCATGTATCTAGAGCTGACATCTATTAAAAGGTAAGATCAGTGGGGATCCAGTAAGCAGCCGTCCTGGGAGAAGATATAAAATGAAATAGGACAGTGTATATGTAACTGTAGCCTAGAAGCCATTAGCACAAATGTATCATAAGTTAATGAGGGCAATCATTATCTGCATTTTTTTTTTATAATGAGCTTTGCCGTACATCCTGCCGCTCAGCCAGTGATCACTTCAATGTAACTCCAGAACTTTTATTCGTTTGCTGAAATACTTTTTTTTTTTTAGCTTGTGGTACTTTTTAGAAAGCAATCTTATCAACTTTAAAATAAATTATCAAAAATATAAAAAAATGTTATTCATTTTTTTTTTATAATTGAATACAATAAAATAATAAAAAAAGTATTAATTTAATAAATTATATAATTGTAATGAATATAAAACAAGTTATTAAAAATATAATATGTAATTTAATACAATAAAATAATAGAAATACTAATTTATTAAAATATATAATTTTAAAAAAAAATATGTAAAAAGGGTTATTAAAAATAAAATATGTAATTAAATCTAATTTGATAATTTAATAAAATATATAAATTTGAATAAAAAATATGTAAAAAAGTTATTAAAAATAAAATATGTAATTAAATCTAATTTAATTTAATAAAATATATAATTTTAATAAACTATGTAAAAAAGGTAATTAAAAATAAAATATGTAATTAAATCTAATTTAATAATTTAATAAAATATATTATTTGAATAAAAAATATGTAAAAAAGGTTAATAAAAATAAAATATGTAATTAAATCTAATTTAATAATTTAATAAAATATATCATTTTAATAAAAAACAATGTAATTAAATCTAATTTAATAATTTAATAAAATATATCATTTTAATAAAACAATATGTAAAAAAGGTTATTAAAAATAAAATATGTAATTAAATCTAATTTAATAATTTAATAAAATATATAATTTTAATAAAAAACTATGTAAAAAAGGTTATTAAAAATAAAATATGTAATTAAATCTAATTTAATAATTGAATAAAATATATAATTGTAATGAAAATATCAGAGATTAAAGCACAGATGAATGCATCCCATCACACACATATGGGGGTTATTTACTAAAGGCAAATCCACTTTGCACTACAAGTGAAAACTACAAGTGCAAAGTGCACTTGAATTTGCACTGAAAGTACACTTGGAAGTGCAGTCGCTGTGAATCTAAGGGGAAGACCTGAAATGAGGGGAAGCTCTGCTCATTTTTTTTTTTTTTTATCCAATCATGTGCAAACTAAAATGCTGTTTTTTATTTTCCTAGCATGTCCCCCTCAGATTTACAGCGACTGCACTTTCAGTGCAATTTCAAGTGCACTTTGCACTTGTAGTTTGCAATTGTAGGGCAAAGTGGATTTGCCTTAAGTAAATAACCCCCATAGTCATTTTATATATATATACAGTAAAACCTTGGTTTTGAGAGTAACTTGGTTTGAGAGCGTTTTGAAAGACAAGCAAAATTTTTAAATACATTTTGACTTGATATAAAAGCAATGTCTTGACATAAGAGTAACGTCATGTCACAACTGAGTATAAAAGAGAAGAGAGGCGCCTCTAAGTGTAGCAATATGGTTATATTTAATAAAGGTACAACATTTAGCAACATATTGCTACACTTAGAGGCTCCTCTCTTCTCTTTTATACTCTGTAGCTCCTGCTGGATTTTGCTTCTAATCCCCTTATGGAGGCTTTCATTTGTAGACGGACATTTTATGGTTACACAACTTATCACATTGCTATAGTCTTTTTATATGGACTATAAACGGAAGGATTTATGAATAAATGGTTGTGGAACGAATCATCTGAGTTTTCATTATTTCTTATGGGGAAATTCGCTTTGATATACAAGTGCTTTGGATTACAAGCATGTTTCTGAAACGAATTATGCTCGCAATCCAAAGTTTTACTGTATATAGAAAGCAATAGTCTTTCACAGCGGATGACTTGCTGCATGGTTTTCTGAAATTTGCTAAAAAAATTTGCGCATTATTATCTCATTTTAATAAAAATATTAAAAACAGCTATTAAAAATAAAATATGTAATTTAATACAATAAAAATAATATTTTAATACAATATATAATTGTAATAAAATTATAAAAAAAGTTATTTAAAAAATAAAATACTGTATTTATTGGCGTATAACAATCACTTTTTTACCCTGAAAATAGAGGATAAACTGTGCCTGCGTGTTATATATATATATATATATATATGTAAAGTTTTTTTTCCTGAAATTCCCCTCTTAAAGTTAGGGTGCGTGTTATACGCCGATAAATACTGTATGTAATTTAATACAAGAAAAATAATAATTTAATACAATATATAATTGTAATAAAAATATATAAAAAATGTATTTAAAAAATAAAATATGTAATTTAATACAAGAAAAATAATAATTTAATACAATATATAATTGTAATAAAAATATAAAAAAAGTTATTTAAAAAATAAAATATGTAATTTAATACAATAAAATAATTTCTTAAAATATATAATTTTAATAAAATATATATAAAAAAGGTTATTAAAAAATAAAATATGTAATTTAATCTAATTAAATAATTTAATAAAATATATAATTTTTATAAAAATATCAGATTAAAGCACAGATGAATACATCCCATCACACACATAGTCATCATATATATATAGTTCACAGAGGATGACTTGCTGCATGAATTTGCTAAAAAAAAATTGCGCATTATTATCTCATTTTAATAAAAATATTAAAAACGGCTATTAAAAATAAAATATGCAATTTATTACAATAAAAATTATAATTTAATACAATATATAATTGTAATAAAAATTTTATAAAATAAAAAGCTATTAAAAAAATTTAATATGTAATTTATATTCAATCTAATTTTATTGTGAAATTATAATACAAACATTAATAAATTCATACATATAAAGATAGCATAGTTATTTCATCTAGCCAATTTCAAAAATATGTAATTTAATACAATAAAATAGTTTAATAATATATATAATTGTAATGAATATATTAGAAATTAAAGCACAGGTGAACATACATATATACAGTAGGATCTAGTGCCAAAAGATTTGCAAAGCTGGGCTAGGGTTTCATCTGGCCACCAAATAAAGCTTTATGCCGCGTACACACGGTCGGACTTGCCAACGGGCAAACCTCTGTCGGAATTTGTGACGGAAAAATAGAGAACCTGTTCTCTATCTAAGTCCGTCGGAAATTCCGACAGAAAATGTCCGATGGGGCATACACATGGTCAGAATATCCGACCAAAAGCTCCCATTGGACTTTTTCTGTCGGAAATTCCGACCGTGTGTACGCGGCAATAAAGTTCCAAAAAAATACTATATTCATGTATGTAGGTGTGTGTGTGTGTATGTATGTATGTGTGTATATATATATATATATATATATATATATATATATATATATATATGTATGTGTGTGTGTGTGTGTGTGTGTATATATACCGTACATATACCGTAAATATAAATATATACTTTTTTAAATAAAAATATTAACAGTTATTAAAAATAAAATATGTAATTGAATACAGTATGCTCTACAGTGGTCTTTGCTGGCAGAGCAGAGTAACAGCCACACCCTTCTTTACTAGCAACCTCACAAAGATGTGTACTGCAGGTAAGAGAAGGGGGCGTGTCTGACCCGGGATGATTACTGAGTGCGCTGGGTCTTCTCAGCTGTCTAATGGACATCTTAGTCCCACGTAGACAATCTTCCAACTGCTGTAACAGGATAAGTGTGGGTAAGACTCTAAAAATGAAAGTTGCCCCAGTTGTGACTTCAACTGGGCTTTAGAAACAAAGTTTCTAAAACATTTTTATAACACATGAATAAATATTAATTATTTATTTATTTAATTATTATTTAATTATTAATTCTTCTGCTTTGAATTCACTACATCTACATTTTTATTTTTTTACTCAGTGGCTTGTCTCTCTGCAGTTTTCAGCAGACGGGGTGATAGTCTTGCAGAGAAGCCCATCATTAGAGCAATCATCATATATATGCCCTATGTAATGTATACCACAAGTCATTAGGGACCTCTAGAGATCAGCGACTGCCTGGAACAGAGAGAAGCTGCCTATTGCAGGGCGTTGGGCATTCATTTGGCTGATTGATACAGCGATTTCTCCCAGGGTCACCAGGAGCGGTAATGATATTGGCTTCTCAGCAAGTACACTGTAATCCAGAGTTGAAAAATGGGGTTG
Source organism: Rana muscosa (assembly GCA_029206835.1). Classification (NCBI taxonomy): domain Eukaryota; kingdom Metazoa; phylum Chordata; class Amphibia; order Anura; family Ranidae; genus Rana; species Rana muscosa. Next base: position 1,077,693,672 of record CM055117.1, read on the forward strand.
TATTAATGAGATGTCACACAACATGTGCAAAGGAAGAAAAAAAAAGACAGAGCCAGTGGCAAGTCTATCACCATTAAATACGTTATTGGCAAGGGCTAGGCTTTCAGATCAAATCTACAAGAACTAGGTTAACCTCTTCACAGCTGCCGGGTCCTAGGAGTATACTACTCTTAAAGGGAATGTGTCGTGGTTTTGTACATAACTGCTTTATTTATAAGGGTCAGGACTAAAATATTTCTGATAGATTCATAATTCTGCTCTGGAGTCAGCTTAAGGCTCCTTTTCACAATTCCATCTCCATCTATAGCACAGGCTGTTTACAGGCTTCTGTAGCTAAAGCTGCAGTTTATGCACAAAAGTGGATGCAGTAAGCCCATCCAAGCGAGTCATCTATTTAATAAAGATTAGACTGACATTTCAATCAAACAAAGCCAGCCATAAGGCAGGCATCCACTTCCATGCATAGTGCTCTGGGAATCCTTTGTCGTGTATTAACCACTTATGGACTGCCCACCCGCAACATAATGCGGATGGGTGGCCCATGCAGGCAAAAACAACGTACCAGTATGTCGCTGCTTGCTTTCAGGTTTAGGGAGCGCAAATGTGCTGCCCCCCTCCGCCAACGCCTGCAGTCTTTATCCTTTCATATACTGTATGGTTTTTTACTGACAATTAATTAATTCCATGAGTGTATATATTTATAAACATACTGTATATGAAGCAACATGATACAACATTACAACTTTAGTTATAATCAACCCAAACCATTATAGATTCCCTAGGTACACTTTAAAGCCCAATGGAAACAACCTCAGCTCTCTTCCTGTGTGCTGTGTGGAGGGGAGGGTGTGTCTCTTCCCTCCAATCAGCTCTCATTGAGCTCTGCAGTGTGTAACTTCAGCTGCCCACCCCCTGCTTTCTGAAAGCTCAGACAAGCTTTATCAATTCTGGACTTTGAACAGAAGTAGTGGAGGGAGGGCTGCAGATAAACAGGTACAGCTTATATAGGAGGATTTGTTTCATCTCTGTGTATCACCTGAGTATAATCACTTCACTGGGTATATGTAAGGTTTTACAACCACTTTAAGAAAAGATTCTGATTGGCAGTGGTAGCTGGTGCTCAATATTTTGGGGGGCAACCCCTTACTCGCACTACCGAACCCCCCCCACTCAGGACCAACTGGAAGGTGGCAATCAGTGGCCTTACCATAGGAAGCCGATGATGAGGTGGTGCTGGATTCGGGGTAGGGCTCCTGGAAGCTTAAAGAGGCTGTTGCTGCCCCTCCGACTCTCCACCTGCTGCTCATCGCTCCAGCTTGCCGAGGGAAGAGTTGGGGCTGTTGCTTCTCCTCCCGGCTGAACAAGAAGTGGGTCCTGAGTAGTGATAAGCCGAACACCCCCGGGTTCGGTTCGCACCAGAACCCGCGAACGGACCGAAAGTTCGTACGAACATTAGAACCCTATTAAATACAATGGATGCGAACGTTCGAATTCTAAAGTGCTAATTATAACGACTATTATGCATGTTATTGTCCTAAAAAGGGTTTGGGAACCCGGCTTCTGCACCAGGGGACATGTATCAATGCAAAAAGAAGTTTTAAAAACGGTCGTTTTTCGGGAGCAGTCATTTTAATGATGCATAAAGTGAAAAAAAAAAAGTCAAATATTCCTTTAAATATCGTACCTGGGGGGTGTCTAAAGTATGCCTGTGAAGTGCCACGTGTTTCCCGTGTTTAGAACTGTCCCTGCACAAAATGACACTTCTAAAGGAAAAAAAAGCCATTTAAAACTGCTTGCGGCTTTAATGTAATGTCTGGTCCCGGTAATATGGATGAAAATCTTTAAGAAAAATGGCATAGCTACCCCATGACCCCCCCCCCCCCCTACCCCAGCCCATTACCAGCCCCTTTGGGTCTTCCATGGATATTAAGGGGAACCCCGCACATAAAATAAAAAAGGCCCTATATACTCTGAACAGCCGTATACAGGCGGTGCATACAAGACAGGGACTGTAGGTTTGTTCTTATGTAGAATCTGTTTGTAATTTTGAACAGGTACATTGTTGAAGTGTAGCTCCAGCCCAAAAATCTATTTTTAAACTTTTTGGAAAACATAGGTAAGGGTTATCACCCCTGTAACATTTGTTTTGCTGTCTGTGCCCCTGTTCAGAACATTTCACCTCACTTTCCGTCCCAATGACAACTGTTTTTGAAATGTGGTGTTTTTCTTGAAACAAGGATTGGTGATAAAGCATCAGTACAGAGGAGACACCTTTCTCCCATATTATTTCTTACAGGAGAGAATTTTCCTTCCTAGGGGTAGATTTCCTCTCACTTCCTGTTGTCTTCTTGCGTTTGCAAGTAGGAGTAGTTTGTAAGTTGGATGTTTGAAAGTAGGGACCTGCCGTATATACTCTGCAGAAATAGGCCCCTTAGTTGTTGGTGTTGGCACAACACTGTAAGCACTCACAGTTACTCTTGGTTGGTGCTGGAACGCCCTGCTGTCAACTATTATATCAGGAATTGTAATTACATATAATTGTTGAACAGTGGTAGTAAAAATTGGGCCTTTGATGGTGGTGCTGGTGCCACAACACTGTAAGCCCTGACAGTTACTCTTGGTGGGTGCAGCAATGGGCCCTGCTGTGAATTATTAGATCAAGAATTGTAATTGCATGCCCCTGTTGAACAGGGGCTGAAAAATTGGGCCTTTCGTGGTGGTGGTGGTGGTGGCGTTGCCACAACACTGTAAGCCCTCAGAGTTACTCTTGGTGGGTGCAGCAATGGGCCCTGCTGTGAATTATTAGATCAAGAATTGTAATTACATGCCCTTGTTGAACAGGGGCTGAAAAATTGGGCCTTAGGCACTGGTGGCACAACACTGCAACCCCTCACAGATACTGTACTTGGAGCACAGCAATGAGCCCTGTTGCAAAGTATTGCTTCAAAAATTGTAATGACACGCCCCTGTTAAACAGGGGCTGAAAAATTGGGCCTTAGGCACTGGTGGCACAACACTACAACCCCTCACAGATACTGTACTTGGAGCACAGCAATGAGCCCTGTTGCAAAGTATTGCTTCAAAAATTGTAATGACACGCCCCTGTTAAACAGGGGCTGAAAAATTGGGCCTTAGGCACTGGTGGCACAACACTCCAACCCCTCACAGATACTGTACTTGGAGCACAGCAATGAGCCCTGTTGCAAAGTATTGCTTCAAAAATTGTAATTACACGCCCCTGTTAAACAGGGGCTGAAAAATTGGGCCTTAGCCACTGGTGGCGGCACCCATAAACAAAAATGATCTTCCAAGCTATCATCATCAATCGTATCATTGAGGACTCGGAGAAGGAGGATAGCCAGTCAACATAACAGCACAGGCACTCAGCATCAGCATCAGTCTTGAAGGGATGTGACATGTTAAAATCAATTAGTCTGTTATATCAGCAAGCATCAGGTGTGTGGTAGCTGGTGGTGATCCAAGACTGGTTCATCTTGATGAAAGTCAGTCGATCAACCGAGTCGGTGGACAGGCGCACCCTGTGATCCGTGACAAATCCTCCAGCAGCACTGAATGTGCGTTCCGAAAGAACGCTGGATGCAGGACAGGCCAGTAGCTCAATTGCATACTGTGCAAGCTCTGGCCAGTGATCCATCCTCAAGACCCAGTAAGCCAGAGGATTTTCGGTGGGGAAGGTGTCCAAGTCTGACCTTGCCCCTAGATATTCCTGCACCATGTTTATCAGACGCTGGCGATGGTTGCTGGAACCGATCATACTTTGGGGCTGCGGACTAAAGAATTGTCTGAACGCATCGGTCAGGCGGCCACCTTCCCCACCGCTCCTTCTTTGACTGGCCGAAGCCTCAGCAACTCGTTGTCCAGGACCAGGAGTTTGTAACCTCCCAGTCTCTGGGAACGCGTTGCACAGACCTTTCTGCAAGGCCTCCCGGAGTTGTCTCATCCTCTGCTCCCTCTGCGACGGTAACATAAGGTCCGCAACCTTACCCTTGTACCGTGGATCAAGGAGAGTGGCCAGCCAGTAATGGTCCCTCTCCTTGATCCGAAGAATACGAGGATCCTTCCGCAGACTTTGCAGGATCAGGGAGGCCATGCAGCGTAGGTTAGCTGAGGCATTCGGTCCGGAGTCCTCTGGGTCACTAAGGACGACATGATCCGCAGCCACCTCCTCCCAGCCACGTACAAGTCCACTGGTTTCTTGGGACTGTAAATCATCCCTAAAAGACTGCTGCTGATGATGCTGAGTGCCAGCCTCCACCTCCATGCTGACACAATCCTCCTCCTCCTCCTCCTCCTCTTCCTGTGCGATGGGTGGGACAGAAGGAACACTGTCTGGGTAAAGGGGGCCTTGAGAGGCAAGGAAGTCCTCCTCTTCCTGCCTCTGTTCTGCCTCAAGTGCCCTGTCCATTATTCCACGCAGCGTGTGCTCCAACAGGTGGACAAGAGGTACAGTGTCACTGATGCATGCATTGTCACTGCTCACCATCCTCGTGGCCTCCTCAAATGGTGCCAGGACAGTGCATGCATCCCTGATCATGCCCCACTGGCGTGGAGAAAAAAAACCAAGCTCCCCTGACCCTGTCCTGGTGCCGTAGTCGCACAGGTACTCATTGATGGCCCTCTGCTGCGTGTGCAGCCGCTGCAGCATGGCCAACGTTGAGTTCCACCTGGTGGGCATGTCACATACAGGTCCTTCTCAAAAAATTAGCATATTGTGATAAAGTTCATTATTTTCTGTAATGTACTGATAAACATTAGACTTTCATATATTTTAGATTCATTAAACACAACTGAAGTAGTTCAAGCCTTTTCTTGTTTTAATATTGATGATTTTGGCATACAGCTCATGACAACCCAAAATTCCTATCTCAAAAAATTAGCATATCATGAAAAGGTTCTCTAAACGAGCTATTAACCTAATCATCTGAATCAACTAATTAACTTTAAACACCTGCAAAAGATTCCTGAGGCTTTTAAAAACTCCCAGCCTGGTTCATTACTCAAAACCGCAATCATGGGTAAGACTGCCGACCTGACTGCTGTCCAGAAGGCCATCATTGACACCCTCAAGCAAGAGGGTAAGACACAGAAAGAAATTTCTGAACGAATAGGCTGTTCCCAGAGTGCTGTATCAAGGCACCTCAGTGGGAAGTCTGTGGGAAGGAAAAAGTGTGGCAGAAAACGCTGCACAACGAGAAGAGGTGACCGGACCCTGAAGAAGATTGTGGAGAAGGACCGATTCCAGACCTTGGAGGACCTGCGGAAGCAGTGGACTGAGTCTGGAGTAGAAACATCCAGAGCCACCATGAACAGGCGTGTGCAGGAAATGGGCTACAGGTGCCGCATTCCCCAGGTCAAGCCACTTTTGAACCAGAAACAGCGGCAGAAGCGCCTGACCTGGGATACAGAGAAGCAGCACTGGACTGTTGCTCAGTGGTCCAAAGTACTTTTTTTGGATGAAAGCAAATTTTGCATGTCATTCGGAAATCAAGGTGCCAGAGTCTGGAGGAAGACTGGGGAGAGGGAAATGCCAAAATGCCTGAAGTCCAGTGTCAAGTACCCACAGTCAGTGATGGTCTGGGGTGCCATGTCAGCTGCTGGTGTTGGTCCACTGTGTTTTATCAAGGGCAGGGTCAATGCAGCTAGCTATCAGGAGATTTTGGAGCACTTCATGCTTCCATCTGCTGAAAAGCTTTATGGAGATGAAGATTTCATTTTTCAGCACGACCTGGCACCTGCTCACAGTGCCAAAACCACTGGTAAATGGTTTACTGACCATGGTATTACTGTGCTCAATTGGCCTGCCAACTCTCCTGACCTGAACCCCATAGAGAATCTGTGGGATATTGGGAAGAGAAAGTTGAGAGACGCAAGACCCAACACTCTGGATGAGCTTAAGGCCGCTATCGAAGCATCTTGGGCCTCCATAACACCTCAGCAGTGCCACAGGCTGGTTGCCTCCATGCCACGCCGCATTGAAGCAGTCATTTCTGCAAAAGGATTCCCGACCAAGTATTGAGTGCATAACTGAACATAATTATTTGAAGATTGACTTTTTTTGTATTAAAAACACTTTTCTTTTATTGGTCAGATGAAATATGCTAATTTTTTGAGATAGGAATTTTGGGTTTTCATGAGCTGTATGCCAAAATCATCAATATTAAAACAAGAAAAGGCTTGAACTACTTCAGTTGTGTGTAATGAATCTAAAATATATGAAAGTCTAATGTTTATCAGTACATTACAGAAAATAATGAACTTCATCACAATATGCTAATTTTTTGAGAAGGACCTGTATAAGGCGGTTCTTGGGCAGGTTCAACTCCTTTTGCAGCTCAGCCAGGCGAGCACTGGCATTATAAGATCTGCGGAAATGCACACAGACTTTCCTGGCCTGCCTCAGGACATCCTGTAAGCCCGGGTACCTGCCCAAGAACCGCTGCACCACCAGGTTAAGGACGTGAGCCACACAGGGCACATGGGTCAGTTGTCCCTGTCGGAGGGCGGAGAGGAGGTTGGTGCCATTGTCGCAAACCACCATTCCTGGCTTAAGCTGGCGTGGCGTCAACCACCTCTCGGCCTGGCCCTGCAGAGCAGACAGGACCTCTGCCCCAGTGTGGCTTCTGTCCCCCAAACACACCAGCGCAAGCACGGCATGGCATCTTTTTGCCTGCGTACTTGCGTAGCCCCTTGAACGGCTACGGAGCACCGCTGGTTCAGAGGACAAAGCACAGGAAGAGGCCATGGAGGAAGAAGAAGAGGAGGGGGTGGAGGAGAGAGGTGTGTCACAACCAGTAGTAGCATTTTGGAGGCGTGGCGGTGGAACAACCTCCAACACTACTGCACCTTGTCCTGCATCCTTCCCAGCTGCCAAAAGAGTGACCCAATGGGCCGTGAAAGAAAGGTAACGTCCCTGTCCATGCCTGCTGGACCATGAGTCAGCGGTAATATGCACCTTACCGCTGACCGCCCTGTCCAGCGAGGCCAAGACATTGCCTTCCACATGCCGGTAGAGAGCCGGAATAGCCTTCCGTGAGAAAAAGTGGCGTTTGTGAACCTGCCACTGAGGAACCGCACATTGCACAAACTCACGGAAGGGGGCCGAGTCTACCAACTGAAAAGGCAGCAGTTGAAGCGCTAGCAATTTAGCCAAGCTAGCATTCAACCGCTGGGCATGTGGATGGCTGGGAGTGAACTTCTTTCTACGGTCCAGCAGCTGGGGCAGGGAAATTTGCCTGCTAGAATCGGACGTCGGTGTACTGCTAGCAGAGTGGCCGCAAGTACTTGGCTGTGACACACCTAATTCTACACCTTCATTCCTCTCAGTGCATGTTTCAGAGAGGACTGAAGTTATAGTGGGGTTGGAGATCCCAGCTGATGCGGTGCAAGGAGAGGTCCGCTTTGTTCTTTGGTGTGGGTCTTTGAGGTAGGCTTGCCAACGAGCTGCATGGCAGGTCAACATATGTCTGGTCAGGCATGTGGTACCCAAGCGGCTGATGTTTTGGCCACGCGATATACGCTTGAGACATATGTTGCAAACAGCAGCTGTGCGATCTGATGCACTAGCCTCAAAAAAGGCCCACACCAAAGAACTTTTTGAATGACGGGCAGAGGCAGCGCCCTGCACAGGCGGAGCTCTGCGGTGTGATTCCGTCGGTGTACTGCCCTTACGCTGGCCACCAAAGGGCATCCTGCCTCGTTGGAGATGTGCCTCCTCCTCATCCTCCTCCTCCTCCTCTCTCCTATTAGGCACCCACGTGGAGTCAGTGACCTCATCATCCCCTCCCTCCTCATCACTGTAGCCAATCTGGCAGTATGCTGCAGCTGCTGGAACATGACTGCCAGATTGGTGTCCTTCTTGAGCATCCCCTCTGTCTGCTCTCACGCTACTGCCTTCCTCTAGCTGGGTTTCATCATCAGACCCTTCGAAACGCTGGGCATCCTCCTGGAGCATGTACCCAACACTGTGCTCAAACAGTTCGGGGGACTCCTCAGGAGGAGGACATGGTGGGTCTAGGGAAGGAGTGACTGATGATGAGTCTGACATTGATACCAGGGAAGAGGACGCTTTGGCAGCTGCTTTGCCAGTACCCTGAGCCTGGGTGAGAGAGGATGATGAGGAGGAGGAGGGCTTGGTCATCCACTCTACCAAGTCTTCGGCATGATGTGGCTCAACATGTCCAGCTGCCGAAAAGAAGGACAAGCGTGTCCCATGGCCATGTGCTGATGACAATGCACCGCGTCCACGACCAGCACTGTTGCCCCCAGACACAGAGCCTGCTTGCCCTCTTTTATTGCCTCCTGACTGTCTGCCTCTCCTTGTTTGCCTTCCAGACATTCTAATAGATGGCCTGCAGGGAGATGGGAAAAAAGCAATAAGGGCTACCTTCAGGTGTCCTTCTCTGTCCCTTTACTTAAGGATTTCTAAATATGGTTGAGGATGATTGCTTTCGCACAGAATAGCACAATGACAATTTCCCTGACTGTCCAAAAAACAAGGATTTCAAAGATGGTTGATGATGAATGCTTTAGCACAGTATAGCACAATGATAATTTCCCTCACTGTCCTTCCCTGTCCCTACAAACAAGGATTAGCACAGTAAAACACACTGACACTCTCCCTACCTATAGTTTTCTGTCCCTATAAAAAATGTTTTTTTAAAGATGGTTGATGATGAATGCTTTAGCACAGTATAGCACAATGAGAATTTCCCTCACTGTCCTTCCCTGTCCCTACAAACAAGGATTAGCACAGTAAAACACACTGACACTCTCCCTACCTATAGTTTTCTGTCCCTATAAAAAATGTTTTTTTAAAGATGGTTGATGATGAATGCTTTAGCACAGTATAGCACAATGAGAATTTCCCTCACTGTCCTTCCCTGTCCCTACAAACAAGGATTAGCACAGTAAAACACACTGACACTCTCCCTACCTATAGTTTTCTGTCCCTATAAAAAATGTTTTTTTAAAGATGGTTGATGATGAATGCTTTAGCACAGTATAGCACAATGAGAATTTCCCTCACTGTCCTTCCCTGTCCCTACAAACAAGGTTTAGCACAGTAAAACACACTGACACTCTCCCTACCTATAGTTTTCTGTCCCTATAAAAAATGTTTTTTTAAAGATGGTTGATGATGAATGCTTTAGCACAGTATAGCACAATGAGAATTTCCCTCACTGTCCTTCCCTGTCCCTACAAACAAGGATTAGCACAGTAAAACACACTGACACTCTCCCTACCTATAGTTTTCTGTCCCTATAAAAAATGTTTTTTTAAAGATGGTTGATGATGAATGCTTTAGCACAGTATAGCACAATGAGAATTTCCCTCACTGTCCTTCCCTGTCCCTACAAACAAGGATTAGCACAGTAAAACACACTGACACTCTCCCTACCTATAGTTTTCTGTCCCTATAAAAAATGTTTTTTTAAAGATGGTTGATGATGAATGCTTTAGCACAGTATAGCACAATGAGAATTTCCCTCACTGTCCTTCCCTGTCCCTACAAACAAGGATTAGCACAGTAAAACACACTGACACTCTCCCTACCTATAGTTTTCTGTCCCTATAAAAAATGTTTTTTTAAAGATGGTTGATGATCAATGCTTTAGCACAGTATAGCACAATGAGAATTTCCCTCACTGTCCTTCCCTGTCCCTACAAACAAGGATTAGCACAGTAAAACACACTGACACTCTCCCTACCTATCCTTCTCTTTCCCTAAACTAAAGGAATCCAGGTTAAGCAAGAAACAAAAATGTCACTGTCCCTGCCTATGCTTCTCTTTCCCTGCTCCGGAACACACTACACTAGGCCGCCGTGCTGGCGGCCTTTTATAGTGTGGGGCGTGTACTAAACACCCTCAGCAATAATTGGCCACAGGCATCCTGCCTGTGGCCAATCATTGCTCTCCTCGCTGCCGGCGCTGTGATTGGCCAAGCATGCGGGGTCACAGTGCATGCTTGGCCAATCACAGCGCCTGGATGACACTGCGATGGCGTAGTGCATTGTGGGCCACGAATTAGGCGCGAACGGCCCAAATCGTTCGTTGTTCGGCGAACGATCGAACAGCCGATGTTTGAGTCGAACGTATGTTCGACTCGAACACCGAGCTCATCCCTAGTCCTGAGACCAGATTGGCCAGGAGTCTTAAGACTCCCTGGCCAATTGGGTCTCAGGACTCGCTTCCTGATTGGCTGGGAGGAGAAGCAGGAAGACATTAGCAAATATTCATTTTCTAATGTCACAAAACTGGGTTGGGTTTGGGGCGCAGTGCTCTGCGCCCCGAGCCCACCCTTTTTTGAAGCCAATTAGAGCCTCAGGCTCTAATCATGTGCTAAAAAAAAAAAATAATTATTGAAATACATGCGTACCCTGCAAGTAGATTAGGGGCAGGGCGCATGGATAAGGGGGGTGGTGCCCCTAATGGAACAGCCGCCACTGCTGATTGGCCACCCAGGGTTCAATTTATTTTGCACATAACCATTGCTGTCTGAAGTGCCCTATTGCACATTCTGCCTTTGGGCTTACCTTGGACATCACAGAGTAGTAATTTGTAATAAAGCGTACTGATGAATTATATAAGTGTGTTGTGGAACATTGTGGTTTATTTAAAATTGCGCCCCAACGTGCTCATACAGAGCACCAGACGGGAATGCCCTGTGTGGTGCAGGGCAAGGCTTTTGTGCATAGAGGTGTTCAAAATGAATAGGCTGCCTAACGCGACCCACCTGAATGCACAAAAACCTGTGCGTTGCGATGTGAATGGGCCCTTAATAAAATAAAGGATAACCAAACGGGTTCATCTTTCACCTTTATTGCCTCTGTAACTGCTCCATAGAGGCTTTATTCTGACAGGCAAGTGAGCAGGCCTCAATCTCTAAGATACAATTACTTCCACAATCTAATCCCTCCCACTTATTACTGCAAGCCTGGCCGTGATGATAAGGAGCCCTGCTAAGATTTAGCAGACATCTCCTATCTCGGCATTATCAGCCTTATCATATCGCACCTTCATTCCGCATTGTGCTTATTTGATGTCACGTTGCTGGAAAAAAAATAGATATTCTGGCAGGTTTAGTACAACGGCAATTACAAGCACATTTTACACAAGAAGATATAAAGCAGACTTGCGAAGAAAAAACGAAGGCGAATGGCGTCACAGGCGGATGATGAGCCCTAGGTGCCGGCGCTTCCTAATCTTCATAGGTGGCTCCAGCTTTGGAGAATAATTTCCTGGGCAGTTTGGAATTATTCTTGATGTGCATGAACTATTATTATAAATAATTATAATATATATGCAGTACAGTAAAACCTTGGTTTTGAGAGTAACTTGGTTTGAGAGAGCGTTTTGCAAGACAAGCAAAATTTTTAAATACATTTTGACTTGATATAAAAGCGATGTCTTGACATAAGAGTAGCGTCATGTCACAACTGAGTATAAAAGAGAAGAGAGGCGCCTCTAAGTGTAGCAATATGGTACATTTAATGAAGGTACAACATTTAGCAACATATTGCTACACTTAGAGGCGCCTCTCTTCTCCTATGGTTACACAACTTATCACATTGCTATAATCTTTTTATATATGCTTTGATATACGAGTGCTTTGGATTATAAGCATATTTCCGGAACAAATTATGCTCGCAATCCAAGGTTTTACTGTATATACTATGTATATGTCTATGTGTGTGTATATATATATATATATATATATATATATATATATATATATATACATATATATGTAGCGGGGTGCTATATTTAAGGTAAGTATCTGAGTGGTAATCAGGCTCAGATACACAAATTGTTAGGGTTTATGGACCATTTCTGTCCCTGGGAGATAGTACTGATGTGCAGTTCCCTGGGGCCTATAGGTGGCGCTGTTGCCATAGGCCCGGGTTGAACCACAGTACAGAGTTGTGCCTTTTCTTGTCCCCTCTTGACAGCAGTGCGGCGGGGTGGGGAACCTGCTGTGCCTGTCGGGAGAGGGTATAAAAAGGGGCGGCCATCTTCCAGAGGGGTCGTCGTGTCGCGCCCAGGCACCTTAGCCCTGGGTGTGTGCGTCGCCTCCGGGTGCCCTAGGCCCGGAGGCCTGGGCGAGTTTGTTGCTTCCGGGTGCCCTAGGCCCAGAGGCGGAGTTGCTGTTCCATCCCAGACACCTTCAGTCTGGGGTGAGGTACTAAATAGGAGGCCCGGGGCCCAGCAACCTTCGGCTGGGGTCCGCTAAGGATCGAGAGCTCCCAGGGTACCGCCTTGCGAGGGGACCCGTATCTTGGATCGAGGAGGCCAGGGAGGTAACCCTTTCTGAAGACCCAGCACAGAGTCGTGGTGACAGTGAGGGCCTCTGGTAACTCTCCGGAGGGATGTTTTTCTCTTTGATATGGGCCAAGTTCTCCAAGAAGGCAGTGCATGTTCTGTAGGTCATAGTGGCAGTGACTCTACGCACACCAGGTCAGTGGCAGTGACCAAATAGGGCAAGGCCCTATTCACCCGGTCAGTGGCAGTGACCATCTTCAACAAGTCAGTGGCAGTGACTTTCATATTCTTTAGGTCTGTGATAAAGATTGCACGCCAAACCTGTTTGTGCATATCAGAACACTAAGGCCCCTTTCACACGGAGGGTCCGTTCAGGTCCGCCTGTCAGTTTTTTAGGCGGACCTGCACGGACGCTCCTTGTAGCCCTATGGAGCCACGGATGTCAGCGGTGACATGTCCGCTGACATCCGCTCCGCCAAAGTTTGACGGAGGAAAACCCTATTTTTCCTTCCGTCGGCGGAGCATATCGGATGACAACGGACTTTACGGTCCGTCGTCATCCTATCCCCCATAGGGGAGAGTGGCGCTCTGACAGGGCGGTCCCTGCACAGTGTGCGGGGACCGCCCAGTCATCCGCCGGCTCAGCGGGGATCAACGGAGCGATCCCCGCTGAGCAAGCGGAGCTTCACGGGGCGGATCTTCACGGATCCGCCCCGTGTGAAAGAGCCCTAAGAGAACCAAGATTTGAGTTTGTGCCTGGACCTCTCTCCCATCTTATCTGACCTGTGTCTTGTCTCAACCTGTCTGCTCTTAAAGGGACTCTTTATTATCCATGTGAAATAAATACAGAAGTTGGAGTTTCAGTTGGTGTGGACAGTGGCTTTACTGGGGAGAATTAAGGACTTGTTTCTGGTCAAGCCAGAAGTGAGATCAGCTCGGGAGGATTCAAACACCAGCAGGCCCGAGAAAACTAACACCGCTCAACCTCCCCATCCAGGAGGGTACGGGCGGTGTGCCTTAGTCTTTCCTGCGGAGGAGCCAAGTTAAGAAAATCAGGTAAAGTCTGGGGTGGGTGCGCTATACGTGGGGGCATGTGTCTTCGGTTGAAAGTGTGAAACCCCCCCCCAGAAGAGTGAGTTTTATTCCCCAGTGAAGTTCCGTGGAGGTCGGCCATATTGTGAACTGTGCCACGAGGAGAACCCCGACTGTGTAGTTCGTGGGCGTGCCTATACAGAAAGCCTGTGAACGATGCAAGAGATGGAAGGAGTCTGGCCATGTGTGGAGTAGCACGTGGGGACTTTGGCGCAAAAAGGTCAGTGCGCAATGGAGCAGCGGATGGATAACATGGTGTCTCATGCCTCATGGGTTCCGGCTACTACTACCATGAAGATGACTTCATTCGCTGCTACGTTAACAGATACGGGGATTCGGCTCAAGCCCCGGGGAAGATTTGCTCTCTACGTGTGTAAAGATGTGGTGGCCCTCGGAGTGATTTGTCCCGGCTGCTCGGGACTGGTGGTTCATCTAAAGCCATTCGGGCGATGCGAGAACTGTAAGGAATTTCTATTTGAGGTTGAGCAACCTACGGAAAAGCCTCGGGGCTTCCACCTCAACTGCCTTACAGGCGCCACCACTCTGGAAAGAGGAATCAGAGCTTGTACAGCCACCCCTGCACATACTGACGGGACTTCGGAGGAAGTCAAAGAGGAGCTCGTTGTAGCGAGCGAGAGACCGGAGGATGCTGCTTCGGTTAGTACGGAGTCCTTTCTCCCACTGCCCAAGAGGAAGATCGGGTTCGTGAAAGCTTCCGTCTTACTCGGAACGGGCTCTAAATAATAATCATTGTTATTATTGTTGTTATTATTATTTTTATTATTATTGTTATTATAAAAAACAATAAATAAATACCTAACCCCCGAACCCTAACTAAATAATCAAATAAATAAATAATAAATAAAAAAGGATGAAAAAGCGGAAAAACGTAGCAACAAATGATAAAACCACTGTAGAAAAAAATGTGCATTAAAAACACATGACAAAATGCTTGGAATAAAAACAAAAAAATATAGTACAGTGGAACCTCGGATTGCGAGTAACGCGGTTAACGAGCGCTTCGCAATACGAGCACTGTATTTTTCAAAATCCTGACTCGGTTTGCGAGTGTTGTCTCGCAAAACGAGCAGGATTCAAGCCACAGCGGTGTGCAGTACCGAGTTTGGCCTGAGGTGGGGGGGGGGGGGGCGCCGGAGCTGAGCGGAGCTGTTCGTAACCGTTCGGAAATGCTCAGAAAGACTCAGAAATACTCTGTTCCCGAGGTTTTCCGAGGTCAGCCGAGCTGTCCTCGGGCCTTTCCGGACGTTTCCTGAGGCTCTCCGGCGCCCCCCCACCTCTGGCCACATGCGGTATTGCATGCCATTGAAGTCAATGCAGAACAAATAATTTTTGTTTCCATTGACTTCAATGGGGAAACTTGCTTTGATATGCGAGTGCTTTGGATTATGAGCATTCTCCTGGAACGGATTATGCCACTGTATATTGACATCTGTGATGGTGTTTTGATGTTAAATGTTGACGCCAGCTGTAGGAAGGTGGCGGAGGCCATGTTGGTACACCCCGCACTGCTCAGTGCTAAACCTTTAGGCTTTCAAACATCCAAACAGCATCACTAGGGTGACCACATTTCCAAACTACCATTCAGGGACACCCCTCCCCAAAAATCAGCTTGTGCTGTAACGAATCACAGCACAGTCATTAGACACAATAGTCAGGATTTATGATTTCTCCAATCACAAGCAGGGGGCGGGGATTGTGCTCCTCCAGGCATTCCCGGTCAGGACAAGTACTGTCAGTGAGTAAAGCGGTGATGTGGCGGCCTTTTTTGTGGCCATCAGATCGGCCCGGGGAATGGCTTTGTCAGTTTCATTCCTGGGACACTGTATTGTCCTGGCATAAAGGTACCCAGGACTGACCTGCAAAATGCGGGACTGTCCCGGACAATCCGGGACACATGGTCACCCTAAGCATCACAGATGTCAACATACTAGATTTATTTATATCTGCTTAGTTTATTGCTAAATACAGTATATTGTGTAATTCAAGACGTAGCTGGGTGTAGTAAGATGCCCGCTGCCTTCCTCTGGCTGCAGGTTTTCTGTCAGATTAGCAACCCTAGTAGCGGTGGAACGCATGCCCAGATGACGGAATGTCACTTCCGTTACATAATCTGACGGGTCGCCTATTCTGACGGAGCACAGGCAGAAAACTACAGGAGGGGGCGGAGACAAGACCAGTTTCCCTGCACAGGGAGAGAGAGCAGCAGTGAGCGGTCTTGATTACAGGAAGTCAAAATCTAACACTGAATTACTGCACAGATTTGTTAGGAATACACAAAGAGCACCACGATTCAAGAAAGAATGTACATGATGAATGGATTTAGGCAATATTTGATTATTCTGGAGATAAAGCTAGGTAGCAACATACATTGAGATAGTAAAATCACATTTTTATTCCAAATTATTCATAAAATATTTTTTAAAATTTGCTAATTAGCATGTGACTAAATAAATGTATGGAAAAAATATAATGAAATAAATGTACAAATATTACTATTGACACCAATTACTGTATCTGCTACGCCAAAAGCCACCATCTCACTAATTTCATAAATCAAAGTTATTATTATTATTATAATACAGGATGTATATTATTATACATGATTTATATAGCGACAACAGTACTTTACAATATAAAGGGAGACAAAACAGCAACAATGCAATTCAATACAAGAGGGTTAGGAGGGCTTTAGTAACAAATCCATGGGTGTTGTATACAGTGTATTATACAATGGGACGGAGAAGACTCTCAGCACATCTCTTAGACTGCAAGGTCTGCTTTATCAGGAGGAAATAGAAGTATGTATCAAATAAATATTTAAAAATGTAACAGCTTGAACTGCTAATAAAACATGCGCAAGGTCAGCCAAGGACAAGGCCAGTCGCCAAGACCGTAGTTAGTCCTACATTGTACTGAAGTACTCGGATATCAACATTAGGGTTGCAATGCATTGGAGTTTATAGGGAACTGTCACCTTTGGTCAATCAAAAGGATAAATTGGTCATACAGTAATACCTTGGATTGCAAGCATAATTCGTTCCAGAAGCATGCTTGTAATCCAAAGCACTCGTATATCAAAGCGAGTTTGCCCATAAGAAATAATGGAAACTCAGATGATTTGTTCCACAACCACTGCTGGTGTATGCAGTAATGTATGTGGCCAAAGGTGGGGGGGGGGCGCTGGTGTATGCAGTACTGTATGTGGCCAAAGGTGGGGGGGGCGCTGGTGTATGCCGTACTGTATGTGGTCAGAAGTGTGGGGGCGCTGTTGTATGCGGTACTGTATGTGGCCAGAGGTGCGGGGGTGCTGGTGTATGTAGTACTGTATATGGCCAGAGGTGCGGGGGCGCTGCTGTATGCGGTACTGTATGTGGCCAGAGTTGCAGGGGGGCTGGTGTATGCAGTGCTGTATGTGGCCAGAGGTGCGGGGGCTCTGGTGTATGCAGTACTGTATGTGGCCAGAGGTGCGGGGGCAGTGGTGTATGCAGTACTGTATGTGGCCAGAGATGCGGGGCGCTGGTGTATGCAGTACTGGATGTGGCCAGAGGTACGGGGGCGCTGGTGTATGTAGTACTGTATGTGGTCAGAGGTGCGGGGGCGCTTGTGTATGCAGTGCTGTATGTGGCCAGAGGTGCAGGGGCGCTGGTGTATGCAGTACTGTATGTGGCCAGAGGTGCGGGGGCGCTGGTGTATGTAGTACTGTATGTGGTCAGAGGTGCGGGGGCGCTGGTGTATGTAGTGCTGTATGTGGCCAGAGGTGCGGGGCGCTGGTGTATGTAGTACTGTATGTGGTCAGAGGTGCGGGGGCGCTTGTGTATGCAGTGCTGTATGTGGCCAGAGGTTCAGGGGCGCTGGTGTATGCAGTACTGTATGTGGCCAGAGGTGCGGGGGCGCTGGTGCATGCAGTACTGTATGTGGCCAGAGGTGCGGGGGCGCTGGTGTATGTAGTACTGTATGTGGCCAGAGGTGCGGGGCGCTGGTGTATGCAGTACTGTATGTGGCCAGAGGTGCGGGGGTCGTTGGTGTATGCAGTACTGTATGTGGCCAGAGGTGCGGGGGCACTGGTGTATGCAGTACTGTATGTGGCCAGAGGTGCGGGGGCGCTGGTGTATGCAGTACTGTATGTGGCCAGAGGTGTGGGGGCGCTGGTGACGCTCTGAGATACTCAGAGACACTCAGAAACTGTTGACACTTTCAGGTGCTCCGACACGCGTTACACCCGCCCCACCCAGCTGGGAGTGTGTTCCGAGTGTCTCCAAGCATTTCTGAGTTATCCAGGAAGTGCTGGGAGCTATTAGCGCCCCCGGACCTCTGACCACACACGGTAATATATACACCAGCGGCTTGAGTCCTGCTTGTCTTGTGAGACAGCGCTTGTAAATCAAGTCAGGATTTAAAAAAATATATATAACTCCTCTTGCGAAACGCTTGTATACTGAGTTACTCGCAAACCGAGGTATCACTGTATATGAAAAGAGAGATTCCAGAGTAACTTTCTGATTACCTCAAAGGGTAAGCTGAGTGTTTATTTCAAGTGATACTAAACAGAGAAGTGTTATTACTATAATTTATTCACATAAATCATACAGTATATATCATGTCACTGTATTTTGTGTGGTCACATGATCTTTCCCTGTTCTTTGGCAGTTGCAGGGAAGGATCCTCGGGGGGGGGGGGGGGGGGCTTTTGTTACTCTGCTGCTGTATGCTCCATACAGGGTGAGTCTGTGTCTGGCCAGCCCTGATTGGTGCTGTGACGGTCACATGGCTAAAAAAAAACTGTTTCTGGAAAAATTTCTAATTAAAGAGCAATTCAAGTTAAACTATAAATATGAAAAACTGTTTTAAAGGGGTTGTAAAGGCAGAAGGTTTTTTTTTTTTTTATTTATCTTAATGCATTCTATGTATTAACCACTTCTGGACCAAGCCTATTTCTGACACTTGTTGTTTACAAGTTAAAATCAGAACTTTTTGCTAGAAAATTCACTTAGAACGCCCCAAACATTATATGTATATTTTTTAGAAAAGACTCTGGAGAATAAAATGGCGGTCATTGCAATAGTTTATGTCACACAGTATTTGCGCAGCGGTCTTTTAAAGGATTTATTTTTGGGGAAAAAATACACTTTACTGAATTTTAATAAAATGAAACAGTAAAGTTAGCCCAATTTTTTTGTATATTGTGAAAGATGATGTAACACTGACTAAATAGATAAAATGGAAAGAATACCGCGCTAAGTGAGCAATACAAATAAGAAAAAGAACAGCAGCAGCTCAATATGGGATACGCATATAAACAAATAGGGAATAATAAAATGGAGCTGAGCTCATTGATAATTGAAAAAATAATGTGTTATAACCATACGTTCATAAAACGCAAAAAGTTCAGATAATGTTCATAAATCTTAGAATTGCATCCAACACCACAAAAATAAAAATAATAATATGAATTAGGCCATAAATCATAACCACATGTGTAGAATCTTGTTATAACTAGTGACGACACCATAAACTCGTGCACCTCCACCACATGTAATGCATGCTTACCAGAGGCAAGGTAACATAGGCTTGCGGCTGTTAACCCCACCAGGGCCTTGGTCCAAGGGGAATGGAAAAGGCGGCTCCCAAATACTTGATGTGATAGGGCAGGAACACACAGCAAACAGCCAGGGAGACGCGATCATTCAATGGTCACGAATGAGGACCAGAAGATAACCCAGAATAAAAAAGGAGCTCACCATAGTGTAAATCGTAAAATGAACATTTATTAAATGTTAAAAAGTTGCACTTACACGTAGTAGGAGATAAATTTGCAAGGATTATAAAAGCCGGCCGGCAAGCGAACACCCATCCACTAAGGTACACAGCGCGATGACGTCAACGCACCACTCCTCCCGACGCGCGTTTCGTCACACTCTGACGTCGTCCTGGGGCACGACGTCGGAGTAGATACCTAACATGTTATGGTTTAAAATTGTGCACACTCATAGAATGGCGACTAACTACTGTACTTCAAAATCTCCATAGGCACGCTTTAAAATGTTTTAACAGTTACCTGTTTAGAGTTAGAGGGGGTCTTTTGCTAGAATTATTGTTCTCGCTCTGACAATCGCGGCAAAATTAGTGCCTTCTCATCAGTGCCGCCTCATCAGTGCCAATCAGTGCAGCCTCATTAGTGCCCATCAGTGCCGCTTCATCAGTGCCCATCAGTGCCCATCAGTGCCGCCTCATCAGTGCCCATCAGTGCCCATCAGTGCAGCCTCATCAGTGCCCATCAGTGCAGCCTCATCAGTGCACATCAGTGAAGGAGAAAAATTACTTATTGCTAAATTTTCTAAAGGAAAACTAAGAAAACATTTTTTTTTCCCAAAATCTTTGGTATTTTTCCAATAAAAAAAAAAAAAAAAAGTAAAACCCCCAGTGCTGATTAAATACCACCAAAAGAAAGCTCCATTTGTGTGCAGAAAATGACAAAAAATTAATTAGGGTACAGTGTTGCATGACCGCGCAATTGTCATTCAAAATGAAAGCCGAAAAATGGCCTGGGCAGGAAGGGGGGGAAGTGCCCGGTATTGAAGTAGTTAAGTATCTTTAGTTTTGTATTACCTTGAATTCTCCTAGATCTACTTTGTCTTGGTGTGGCCATGGATACATAATTTGCTTGTAGGGACCAATCAGGTTTCATTTTTCAATGTCCAAAAAAATTTGACAAGGGATCTGATAGTTGTCCATGAGGCATTCTTAAGCCTCGTACACACAATTGGATTATCCGACAGGAATTGTGTGATGACAGGCTGTTGTTGGAAAATCCGACCGTTTGTACGCTCCATTGGACAATTGTCTGAGTTTTCACGGACAAATGTGGGATAGCATGCATTAAAATTGTCCACCAACAAATGTGTGTTGTCGGATTATCCGATCGTGTGTACACAAGTCCGTTAGACAAAACTCCAAAGTACAAACATGCATGCTAACCATAACACAACATTAGCAGAAATTGCCCAAAGGGTGGCGATAAAGAGCTGAAAAACCACGTAGTTTCGCGTTTGTTGGCCATCAATTCTTTGTCGTTTTTATGCAAGACAAGTTCCTGGCCAACGCCCTTCGGACAAAAGTCCTACGCTTTGTCCGCAGAAAATCCGATTGTGTGTATGAGGCTGCCGCAGGCACATTAGATTAATGAGGTGTCTATCAGGGCCAGATTCCTGCAAAGTCAACATAAGACTCGGCCTAGGGGGTAGCCAACAAAAAACATCATGTCATCCTGCTAATTCACTGATGGCATCCCTGAGGTGGGTATGAGATTCTATGGTTATATGTGCGGAGTGCATTGGAGTGTACTGGGATGAATGGTGAGTGCCCCCTCTGTACACTACGCTGTACTTGACATACTCCATGCTTCTCCACTCTGTATGCTGTGCAGTATGGTACATTTTCTTCACAGTGTCACTCTGAAAGCTGTGCTCTGTATTATATACTTAGTACAGTTAATCATCACAGTATTGTCATATTACCAGAAATATAATATGTACCACTGGGACTACCAAATGTTAAATATATGCAGCCCTGAAAAGTTCTGGCATCAGTTGGAGTGAACAACGCATCATCATTGGTATTAAGAGGAGTAATAGCGCCACTTCATTGGTATCAATGGGAGGAATAGTGCCCCATCATTGATGTCATTGGGAGAAATAGTGCCCCATTATTGGTTGTCCTTTGGAGGAATAGTGCCCCATCATTGGGTTCAATAAAGGAATAGCGCCCCATCATTGATGTAAGTGTGGGGAATAGTGTCCCATCGTTGGGGTCAGTGGGAGAAATAGTGCCCCATCATTCATATTAGGGGAAGTAATAGTGCCCCTTCCTTGGTAGCATTGTGAGGAATGTTGCCCCATCATTGTTGTTAGTGGAAGGAATAGTGTCCCATCATTGGTGTCAGTAGGAGGAACAGTGTCACATTGTTGATGTCAGTGGGAGGAATAGTGCCTTTTCATTGGTATCAGTGGAAAGAATAGTGCCCCTGAATTGGTTTTAGTGGGAGGAATAGTGTCCTATCATTGGTGTCTATTGGAGGAATAGTGGCCCATTATTGGGATCAATGGAGGAATAGTGTCCTATCATTGGTGTCTATTGGAGGAATAGTGGCCCATTATTGGGATAAATGGAGGAATAGTGCCCTATCATTGGTGTCTATTGGAGGAATAGTGGCCCATTATTGGGATCAATGGAGGAATAGTCCCCCAGGACTGGTGTCCATTGGAGGAACGGTGTTCCATCATTGTAGTCAGTGGAAGGAATAGTTCCCCTATCACTGGTGTCAGTGGGAGGAACAGTGCCCTTTCGTTGGTGGAAAGAATAGTGTCCCTGAATTGGTTTTAGTGGGAGGAATAGTGCTCCATCATTGGTGTCCATTGGAGGAATAGTGCCCCATTATCGAGATCAATGAAGGAATAGTGCCCCATCATTGGTATCAGTGGGAGGAATAGTGCCCCATCATTGATGTAAGTGAGAGGAATAGTGTCCCATCGTTGGGGTCAGTTGGAGGACTAGTGCCCATTGTCAGTATGAGTGGTAGGAACTATGCCCCACCCTTGCTGATAGTAGAGGGGAATAATGCCCCAAGGGCCGGGTAAGAGCAAGTAAAGCGCCGCAGTTTGGAGACCACTGACATATATTGTAGTATAATATAGGATAGTATGTATAGTTTCCAAGCTGTTGCCACATTTTGGTAACTAATGACTATAATTGTGATAATTGTAAAGTCCTCACTGGCAAATGTGAACTTGATGAATTCAAGTTATCGAACCAAGGGAGGAACAGGACAAATTAATGAGTATCAGGACAATGAAGTGTGAGAGATGTAGTAATTATGGGTTCACAGTCAGCGGTGATGCCGCATTTAACAAAAAAAAAAAAGGCAGTTGAGAGCAAAGAGACACAAGTAATAATATTGTGAGATAATTTGTGTTAATTAAGCAAAAATAGTGATCTTTGTTTGTCCTGTTCAATTATTGTTTCCCTTTTTTTTTCACTCTGCCATTTATTTATCTTTTTTACAACATTCTTTATTGTACTGGTAGTCATCTTGCAACACTAATGCAAAGCCTAGAGGGGGAGAAGAAATAACATATTAAGTTGTAGCCATTCCCTGTCTATAACAATTGGAAAAAAGGGAAGAAAGGACCAATCAATTTTCATCTTTCTTTTTTATGGAAAACCCTGATTTCTGGACGGGACGAATAACCTGATCTCTTTAAAACCCAGCTCCAGGCAAAAAAAACGATCCTCCCTTTCACTACCCTACAGCTCATTGGCCTCCAACTGGTTCCCATGGGCCGGAGATAGCCCTTTGCTTGCTTTTATCCAGTTCTTGGGGCACTAGTTCCACTGCTAAGACTAGTCATCCCATTAGATACCAACAGTGGGGCATAACTGCTGTTTCTGACACCAATGATGGGGCACACCCCCCCATTAATACCAATTATGGGCCACTAATCTTCAACTAACACCAGTGATGGGGTAGTATTCCCCCAACTAATAATACCATAGATGGGGGACTACCCCTCCAACTAATATCAGTGATGGGGCGCTATCCCTCCATCTAATATCAATGATGGGGCGCTATCCCTCCAACTAATATCAGTGATGGGGCGCTATCCCTCCAACTAATATCAGTGATGGGGCACTACCCCTCCAACTAATATCAGTGATGGGGCGCTATCCCTCCAACTAATATCAGTGATGGGTCGCTATCCCTCTAACTAATATCAGTGATGGGGCACTATCCCTCTAACTAATATCAATGATGGGTCGCTATCCCTCTAACTAATATCAGTGATGGGTCGCTATCCCTCCAACTAATATCAATGATGGGGCGCTATCCCTCTAACTAATTTTAGTGATGGGGCGCTATCCCTCCAACTAATATCACTGATGGGGCACTATTCCTCCAACTAATATCAATAATAGGGGCGCTATTCCTCCAACTGATATCAATGATGGGGCACTATTCCTCCAACTAATATCAATGATGGGTCGCTATCCCTCTAACTAATATCAGTGATGGGGCGCTATCCCTCCAACTAATATCAATAATAGGGGCGCTATCCCTCCATCTAATATCAGTGATGGGGCACTATCCCTCCATCTAATATCAATGATGGGTCGCTATCCCTCTAACTAATATCAATGATGGGTAGCTATCCCTCCAACTAATATCAATGATGGGTAGCTATCCCTCCAACTAATATCACTGATGGGGCACTATTCCTCCAACTAATATCAATAATAGGGGCGCTATTCCTCCAACTGATATCAATGATGGGGCACTATTCCTCCAACTAATATCAATGATGGGTCGCTATCCCTCTAACTAATATCAGTGATGGGGCGCTATCCCTCCAACTAATATCAATAATAGGGGCGCTATCCCTCCATCTAATATCAGTGATGGGGCGCTATCCCTCCATCTAATATCAATGATGGGTCGCTATCCCTCTAACTAATATCAATGATGGGTAGCTATCCCTCCAACTAATATCAATGATGGGGCACTATTCCTCCAGCTAATAATGATGATGGGGCACTATCCCTTCAACTATAAAGTCAATGATGGGGTACTGTTTCTCCAACTGATATCAATAATGGGGCACTATTCCTCCAACTAATGTCAATGATGGGGTAGTATCCCCCCAACTAATACCAGTGAAGTGGCACTATCCCTCCAACTAATATCAATTGTAGCAAGGTCCCAGGCCTCCTTTGATCTAATGAGAACCTCCAGGGCCTGGGATAGCTGACATCCTTCTGTATGTAGTGGGTTGTGAGGCATGGTGGGTGCAGAGTAGTTAGTTATTGGGCGCCAGACACTTCTTGAATGCAAAAGAAAGTTTATTTCTCTTAACAAACTTTTTTTGGGGGAGAGAAGGTTAGGGCAGTGTTTCTCAACTCCAGTCCTCAAAGCGCCCCAACAGGTCATGTTTTCAAGCTTACCATTATTTTGCACAGGTGATTTGATCAGTTTCACTGCCTTAGTAATTACCACAGCCGTCTCATCTGAGGGAAATCCTGAAAACATGACCTGTTGGGGCGCCTTGAGGACTGGAGCTGACAAACACTGGGTTAGGGCCAGGGCACCCTTAGATACGGTAGTTACAAGATTAATTGGCAGACTCAGAGACTTCAACAGGAGGACAGCCATGCAGGGAAAGGCATCCAGCAAGACGCCACATCTTCATGTGCAGAAATGCTGTCTCCTATGCAATAGTCTTTAACAGTTCCTAACACACAACGTAACAGTTCCTTTCTCTTTCACTACAATCACTCCTTGTAGTTCTTCAGCCCACTGAGCTCCCGGTCTCTCACTGATTTACTGCCACTGAATCCCTTGAGCGCCTTCAATCTTCACGGTGGTATCTTCCTCAAGTGTCACCCCCGCTTCTCTGCTGGGTCCCTAGCTTGGCACTCAAGATACCTCTCAAACTTCACCCTGCAGGCCTGGTCGGTCCCTGGCTTGGCACACAAGGCTGCTTGGAAAGTGTCTCCTCTGCTGGCTGGGTCGCTGGCTTGGCACATGCTGAAGTTTCCGGATTCTTCACTGTCCCTGGTTGGTGAGAATACTGCTCCAGTACTTGCTTCAGTTACTCACGGTGGTCCCTGGTAATAAGGCAGATGGGGCCTTACTGGCGACAGCTTCCCCCCTACCTCCGACCAAGACAGGTTCTCAGGTCGGCAGAACCGTCACTTTTGGTTGGACTGCAAGCCGCAGTCGCAACCCTGTGCTGCTCTCTTGCTTCTGGATAGGCCCTCAGACAGCCTAGCAGCCAGATGTGCCCAGGATAGGCCCAATCTCCGGCCTAGCAGCCCGGGCAATACAACACGTTCACCGAGACAGCCATCCAGGTGGCACAGAACACAGATCACCTGACTCCACCCAAATATATAGGTTCTCCCAGCAGGCCAAGGGATTCAAGAAAACCCCTGCCCATTGGCTGAGATGCCCCATATACCCATAACCTGACCTTGCGTTGCCCTCATATCTAGTACCACCAATTACCCGCCCACCTAGTGGTAGAAGAGAAAAGTGCAACAAGGCCAAACCTAGGGAGAAATCAATGGATCTCTAACAATTAGCCAAGATAGCTTTTCCTGGCAAGTAAATTTGTGAGGAGCAACCCTGCCTAAACTCCAGGGTGCTGCAAAATAATGGGGCTCTAACCCTCCAACTAATATCAATGATGGGGTGCTATCCTTCCAACTAATATGAATGATGGGTACTATCCTTCCAACTAATATGAATGATGGGCGCTATCCTTCCAACTAATATGAATGATGGGCGCTATCCTTCCAACTAATATCAATGATGGGGCGCTATCCTTCCAACTAATATCAATGATGGGCGCTATCCTTCCAACTAATATGAATGATGGGTGCTATCCTTCCAAATAATATCAATGATGGGGCACTATCCTTCCAACTAATATGAATGATGGGCGCTATCCTTCTAAATAATATCAATGATGGGGCGCTATCCTTCCAACTAATATGAATGATGGGGCGCTATCCTTCCAACTAATATGAATGATGGGCGCTATCCTTCCAACTAATATGAATGATGGGCGCTATCCTTCCAACTAATATCAATGATGGGGCGCTATCCTTCCAACTAATATGAATGATGGGCGCTATCCTTCCAACTAATATGAATGATGGGTGCTATCCTTCCAAATAATATCAATGATGGGGCACTATCCTTCCAACTAATATGAATGATGGGCGCTATCCTTCTAAATAATATCAATGATGGGGCGCTATCCTTCCAACTAATATGAATGATGGGCACTATCCTTCTAAATAATATGAATGATGGGGCACTATCCTTCCAAATAATATCAATGATGTGGTGCTATCCTTCATACTAATATGAATGATGAGTGCTATCCTTCCAAATAATATGAATGATGGGGCGCTATCCTTCCAAATAATATGAATGATGGGGCGCTATCCTTCCAAATAATATGAATGATGGGGCGCTATCCTTCAAACTAATATGAATGATGGGGCGCTATCCTTCCAAATAATATCAATGATGGGGCGCTATCCTTCCAACTAATATGAATGATGGGCGCTATCCTTCCAAATAATATCAATGATGGGGCGCTATCCTTCCAACTAATATGAATGATGGGGCGCTATCCTTCCAACTAATATGAATGATGAGCGCTATCCTTCCAACTAATATGAATGATGGGCGCTATCCTTCCAACTAATATGAATGATGGGCGCTATCCTTCCAACTAATATGAATGATGGGCGCTATCCTTCCAAATAATATCAATGATGGGGCGCTATCATTCCAACTAATATCAATGATGGGGCGCTATCCTTTCAACTAATATGAATGATGGGCGCTATCCTTCCAACTAATATGAATGATGGGTGCTATCCTTCCAAATAATATCAATGATGGGGCACTATCCTTCCAACTAATATGAATGATGGGCGCTATCCTTCTAAATAATATCAATGATGGGGCGCTATCCTTCCAACTAATATGAATGATGGGCGCTATCCTTCCAACTAATATGAATGATGGGCGCTATCCTTCTAAATAATATGAATGATGGGTCACTATCCTTCCAAATAATATCAATTATGTGGTGCTATCCTTCATACTAATATGAATGATGAGCGCTATCCTTCCAACTAATATGAATGATGGGCGCTATCCTTCCAAATAATATGAATGATGGGGCGCTATCCTTCAAACTAATATGAATGATGGGCGCTATCCTTCCAACTAATATGAATGATGGGGCGCTATCCTTCCAAATAATATCAATGATGGGGCACTATTCCTCCAGCCAATACCAATGATGGGGCACCATTCATCCAACTAATACCAATGATGGGGTGCTATTCCTCCTCTTTTTGGCCACAGCTGATATATAATAGTTTTACTCCCACTGATCACCAAGCTTGAGGCATTGTTGGCTTCAAGTGATGCTTCTACTCCCACTGGCTTCCCCCTCCCCAAATCTGAAGGACATAAACTGACCCTTTGTTTACAAAGTTTGGAGACCCCTGCTATTGCTGATCTCTGGAATAAAAAAAAACAAAACTTTTCACTTCCCTAAACCCATGGTCACATGACTTTTAGCTCCTGATCCTTCATTCTTGTTCTGTTTTTCTTCTGGTGGAGTCCTTCTTTGTGTGTCCACTTCCTGCATGATGTGGATATTTCCTCTTGGCTGTCAAGTGGCGGGTCCTATCATGATCTGGAAGAGGAGTGATGTCATCATAAGGGGACAATAAGGTAGTGTGATGGTGAGGGATAACCTTCACATCTGGATCGGCCGTCTCTGGAGCAGGAATTGGCACTGGTGGGGGACACAGATGGGGGGCTCAGGTGAGTAGATCTTTCTTCGCCAGGTAAGAAAGAAAGCTGATGAAAGCGTATACCCATTATGGGTTTCCCACATAAGGGAAGGACAGCGTTCCACCAGCTCTAACTTACATATTAGTCCAGCAGTCTCCTGGTGTGTCCTGCCCTGAAATAACCCCCCCTCCCCTTTTTTATGACCTCTGCTCAATGGGGCCACACCTACAAGGAGCTTAACCACTCCACCACTATTCTACTATTCTTCTAAATGATTTGCAGCACTGAACCTTACAGAAGGAAGAAAAACAACCTAAATGGATTTTTGTTTTGCTTTTTTCTAGCTATACACTTATTATTTTTAAATATACTATATTATCTTTGGTAATCAATAATTCAACACCGAAGCAAGCCCTGCAGAAAATATGAAAATAGAGGAAGATAGGCAGTTTTTTTCTTTTCCATCACGAATCTCGGTGACATGTGGAGCTGACATCTGAGGTTGGCCTGTGCAATCAGGTCACCTCCTCGGCACAGTGTGACACAGTGATTGCACGACCAGCCAAGTCTTGGACGAGGGGCTTTGTTATTACCTCTGCCTTTTGACATGAGACTCACATCACAAGTTAATAGCAATTACTGTTTCTTGGATGCAGACCTGATGTCCAACAACTCTGAAATGTTCGGCAGAGAATGCCAGGTCATTGATGTCTCACTGAGAGCTCGTTTGTGAGCGAGCGGGCTGGACGGAAAGCGTGCCAAGTCCTACAATGTCGTGGCAGACGCTGGACTCGAGCTTGTTTTGTTTTCAGATGTGTCTAATGCTTATTCTGGGCTACTTTCAAAGCAGACTGTTGATTAATATTTAGGAAAATAATAGACTGCTTTGCAGCCCTGTTGTGTACACCTGACTAATGCTGGCTGCTAATGCAGATCTTTTGTTTTCAACAAAAAATAAATATTCAACCGCTGGGGCCGAATAATGCTCTGCCCAAAAATGACATTTCCGTTTTAGCTGGGCATTGGAGCTGGTTTCTTCTATTGCTCTCAAAAATTCAGCTTGTTAGTATCTCTGTCTCCGCACACAAGACAGTAACCAAGGTGTCATGGTTTTGAAGTTGGATTACCAACAGATTAATATTAGAAGCTGGAATGCCACATCCAAAATTGCATGTTAAAATATCATGAAACAGGCCAACAAGGTTCGGGGGATTAAGGCGTTCCCTTCTTTAGGGCATATTACAGATGGTTGGCAGCAATCCAATGGCTGGTGTTCCATGTGGTGCTGACATGGACTTCCATTTTGAATACATTATTTTATGTGAGTAGGAATTTATATGAATCAATACTGACAAACAGAAGAATATTCAATTCAGTGCCACCACAATCACCACATAAAAACTTAGTAGCACCTCTATGACACCCCAAAGGCAGGATAGCACCTCCAGAGGCAAGGGGCGGGCTAGCATTTCACCTCAGTCCTGAGTCTATGGCTAAAATTGGGGGACCAAAAAAGGATATTGGATGCCAGAGGCCAGGGGCGAGCTAGCATTTCACCTCAGTGCTGAATCCATGGCTACAATTGGGGGACCAAGAAAGGATATTGGATGCCAGAGGCCAGGGGCGGGCTAGCCTCACCTCAGTGCTGCGTCCATGGCTAAAATTGGGGGACTGAGAAAGGATATTGGATGCCAGAGGCCAGGGGACGGCTAGCAATTCACCTCAGTGCTGAATCCATAGCTAAAATTGGGAGACCGAGAAAGGATATTGGATGCCAGAGGCCAGGGGCAGGCTAGCATTTCACGTCAGTGCTGAATCCATGGCTAAAATTGGGGGACCAAGAAAGGAAATTGGATGCCAAAGGCCAGGGGCGGGCTAGCCTCACCTCAGTGCTGAGTCAATGGCTAAAAATGGGGGACTGAGAAAGGATATTGGATGCCAGAGGCCAGGGGCAGGATAGCAATTCACCTCAGTGCTGAATACATAGCTAAAATTGGGAGACCGAGAAAGGATATTTGACGGCAGTCACTTTTGCCTTTATAAAGTTTTATTGCAGACTGGTTAAGGAGGTGAGGATTAGGGGTCCCAGATACCATAGCAGATCGTTTACAGACTCTCCAGATCCAGATCAATGTCCAGCTTCACTGTATCAGAACCCTTAAGCCAACACTGTAAGCACATTCCCAAATTTCAATGCATCCTCCAAGCGAGTCACCAGGCCCTTCTGAGATACCAACCTTCTTCTTGGCTCTCTCCAGCAAGGGGCCCCCCCTGGATGTTCTCCCTGGCACAGCTTCCTCCAAACACTGGGTAGGACAGCTTCAGGACCTCTTCAGCACACTTTAGACCCCAAGCAGGCTTTTGAGCCTAACAGCAGAGCTCCATCCAACAGCACCCCCTAGGCCTCAGCCCTGAGAAAGCACAACAGCACATGGCATGTCCCAAATATTTATATCCTTCCCCAACATGCATCAGTGGCAGAAACCTCCTACTGGATTGACTGAAGGAAATATAAATACTCACAACATTTTGTTTGTGTAATCTCATACTATGACCAGAGACATCTACTGGTGACAGTGAGGAATCACAAGCCAATTTGTGTTTAAGGTAAAACCAGGTGAAAAACTATACAATCAGTCTGAGCTAACTACAGCCCAGCCCAGCCAAAAACAAAATTGACATAGTAGCCCCTGTTTAGGACAAGGGGGCTACACTTATCATTTGTAATTGACAAAGAATACATTAGGGGAGTCATTCAATTTTATACAAGCCACAGCATTAGGAGGTAGATGACCACCTAAATAAGAACACTGGAAGCTGTACCAAAGAAAAGCCATGCAGAGAACAAAGGACTAGTCACCAGTTTTGCCTCTGGCCTCCCTGTAGCTGATCTTTCCCTGTTACTGACTGACCATACCATGTTCTGCACTGTTTCTGTGAGGAGGCGGCCATCTTGGTGGAGGCGGGGCTTTGCTTCCTCATGTCAGAGGACATCACCAAATCTCCTGAGACTAACAATCTGAAGCAGCACACTGCAGATATACAGCCATAGTTACCAAGATTTAAAACAAATTTCCAGGGATGCCCTTTTTTGCCGTGCATCTATCAAGCCATTGCAGGCAGAGAATGTGCTGTAATTTAGGGGCGGGGCATTCATTTTAAATGGGCATGGTTCTTAAAGGGGCATATCATTCTAATTCCAAACTTTAATTTAAGACAGTTGTAGTTATCAGGGCTAAAATAAAGAAATAAATAAAAACAGCAGACGAGACTTAGCTGCCTAATGATACTGTTTCATTCTGTAGTTTGTCCTGCTTGATACACCTGATACCCCCAGCATTGTAACCCTGTAAAAAAAAAAATAAAGATGGTGGTTATCCGGAGGACAATATAAACTTTAAGTACCGTATATACTCGAGTATAAGCCAAATTTTTCATCACATTTTTTTGTGCTGAAAATGCCCCCCTTGGCTTATTCTCGAGTCACCTTTTTGCGCCTGATCTTCCGGAATTTGTGAACCTGGTACCGGCCGGCTGTAGGTCCCCTGGACCCCAACATTGGCACACATATAGCCCCACTCTTCCTCTACAAGTGTGCAAAGTTTGTTGTCTGGGTGACCTACGGCCGGAGAGCACCGATTTTTCAAATCCGGGCACTCCTTCTATAGACTCCC
This sequence comes from Rana muscosa, assembly GCA_029206835.1. NCBI lineage: Eukaryota > Metazoa > Chordata > Amphibia > Anura > Ranidae > Rana > Rana muscosa. Next base: position 1,077,725,115 of record CM055117.1, read on the forward strand.
ATGTTAAACGGTCATTTCTCTGGTAAATGTGGGGACCCGGTACCGGCCGGCCGGCCATAGGTCCCCTGAAACCGAAACTTGGCACACATGTTCTCCTCTACAAGTGTGTAAAGTTTTCTGTCTGGGGGACCTATGGCCGGGGAGAACAGATTTTTCAAACCCGGGCACCCCTTCCATATACTCCCATGTTAAACGTAAGTCTAGTCATGGACACAGTGAGGCATGGGCACAGTGAGGCACAGTGAGGTATGCACATAGGCACAGTGAGGCATGCAGATGGACACCCTAGGCTTATACTCGAGTCAATACGTTTTCCCAGTTTATTTGTGGTAAAATTAGGTGCCTCGGCTTATATTCGGGTCGGCTTATACTCAAGTATATACGGTACTTAGCTGTAACATAGAGAATGCTAACTTACCTGGTCCTCCATGTTGCTCTCACAGTTGGCAGCCTCACACCCGCACCAGCAGAAGACTTGGCTCACCTCAGCCGCACCCCTTCCCCGAGCCCCGCCTAATCAAACTGCAAGTCCGAGTGAGTCCCCAATGAGAGCCCCTGAGCTGAGCCCCCAGCGAGAGCGCCTGGGCTGCTGGGGGATAAGGTAAGGGGAGGGATCTGTCCCTGGCAATCAATATTTTTCTCTGTCTCTTGCCCACCAAGCAGCACATCTGAGCTCCGTCATGATACATGCCCCGATGTGACACAGACTGGTGTGTGGGTATCCGCGACACTGTCTGTCCGTAATCAGCCTTTATTTCTGGAACCTAGCCCTGGACCAGGTCGTGTCGGGACAGCTTTGTAAAAATCTGTGACTATCCTGGCAAAATCGGGACAGTTGGCAACTATGTATAGAGCTATGAGGTTGTAGATACAGGAGTGCCTAGGCATACACATAACATACCAGGGTATGCAGAAGGAATTCCAACAAAATGTAGATTTCTTTCAGTATTGCTTAGGCTCATTTAAAATTTCTAAATATGCCTTATAGCACAGAAATCTTCACAATAATAATCTTATTAGTTCAGGTCCACTTTAGATTGAACCTTCAGTTTAAATCATCTACAGACACTGTAGGTGCATCAAAACAAAAAGGTGTTTAAGATCTAATTTAAGGTGTTTAAGACCTAATGCCGCGTACACACGATCGGAATTTCCAACAACAAATGTTCGATGTGAGCTTTTGGTCGGATATTCCGACCGTGTGTAGGCTCCATCGGACATTTGCTGTCGGAATTTCCGACAACAAATGTTTGAGAGCAGGTTCTCAATTTTTCCGACAACAAAAGTTCTTGTCGGAAATTCTGATTGTGTGTATTCAATTTCGTCGCACAAAATTCCACGCATGCTCTGAATCAACTACGAGGCGGAAGCGCTCGGTCTGGTAAAACTAGCGTTCATAATGGAGATAGCACATTCGTCACGCTGCAAAGAGCAGTAACGGACTGAAAAGCACAAAGCTGAAAAGCGCGAATCGTCTCTCGCCAAACTTCTACTAACACGAGATTTGCAGAAGGAGCCCAAAGGGTGGCGCACTTGGTATTGAACTTCCCTTTTATTGTGCCGTCGTACGTGCTGTACGTGACCGCGTTCTTGACTTTCGCAATTTCCGACAACATTTGTGCGACCGTGTGTATGCAAGACAAGTTTGAGCCAACATCCGTCGGAAAAATATCCACGGTTTTGTTGTCGGAATGTCCGATCGTGTGTACGCGGCATCGCAGTACATTTTCTTTAGAAAGCAGCCACAGCCTTAGTAGAAAAGCCTATCTACTGCCAGCATGCTGCAGAGTGGGACCTTTGTTCTCTATGTGGAAGCAGTAGTCTCTCACAGTAGTCTCTCTGCAGAAGTCCAACACACCAACTGCTGATTCAGAGTCAGAGCTCTCCAGTCAGCAGGGAGTTCTAACCCCCCCTACTCTATCCGAAAAAAATAATAATTTAGTTCTACTCTATTACCTACCCCTGTTTCTGCCACAAAGCAAGAGTTTCCCATTGCAAGGCTAAGTTCAGATTTTCCCTCTGATGAAGTCACGTGACCATGTGACAAAATGGGTAGGGGTGGGGCTTGGATGACATCATCACGCTCGAATAGAGATACAGCTTCCTAAGTAACTACTGTATATTGCATGCTGGTGTATTGGAGAGCAGGCCAGTCTAGTTCCTTCACCCCAAACTCGCTCATCCATGTCTTTATGGACCTTGCTTTGTGCACTGGTCCCAATCATTTGGTGGAGGGGGGATTATGATGTGGGGTTGTTTTTCAGGGGCTGGGCTTGGTCCCTTAGTTCCAGTGAAGGGAACTCTTAAGGCGTCAGCATACCAAGACATTCTGGACAATTTCATGCTCCCAACTTTCTGGGAACAGTTTGGGGACGGCCCTTTCCTGTTCCAACATGACTGCGCACCAGTGCACTAAGCAAGGTCCATAAAGACATGGTGGAGGAACTTGACTGGCCTGCACAGAACCCTGACCTCAACCCCATAGAACACCTTTGGGATGAATTAGAGCGGCGACTGTGAGCCAGGCCTTCTAGTCCAACATCAGTGCCTAACCTCACAAATGCGCTTCTGGAAGAATGGTCAAACATTCTCATAGACACTCCTAAACCTTGTGGACGGCCTTCCCAGAAGAGTTGAAGCTGTTATAGCTGCAAAGGGTGGGCCAACTCAATATTGAACCCTAAGTTCATGTGTGTATAAAGGCAGTCGTCCCAATACTTTTGGTACTTTTGGTAATATAGTGTGTGTATTCAGTATATACTCTGTGTGTGTGTGTGTATATATATATATATAAATATGAACTCAGCGGTCCTTTTAAATATTCCAGCATCTGTTTTCACAAATTTAATATCGCAGTGACGTCGCTTGCCGGTCCCTCTATTTTTTTTCCATAACTCATTCCCGTGACTTGAACATAGGCCAGGCCCGCCGCAGATAGCTAAAGAGTTTGTAAATGGCTCTCAGCAGCAGCTGCGCGGTAAGAGAGAACCGCCGTCAAAGCCTGCCTAACCGTTCCCCATATTTCCCTATAAACGCGGCTTTATTACTTGCAGATTGCAGTAGCTGCTGATAATAGCATTGCCCTCTTCCTGTGTCAATTGATGCTTACACTGACACCGAGTGGTAACATGAAGATTATGGGTTTGTTGCAGCAGTAAATGGACTTTTAAGCCGGGGGTAGTGTTCTATAACCACTTTGTGTATTTTAAGATGCCGTCACTTAATCATTGTAAAAATGAAAATACGTGTTTAGGAAAATATACCATTGCCCGCGGTGTGTTTGGAATACGTTTAAAGGGGATCGGTGCCCAATGTGAAATGTTGTTTTAACTCCCCGACCTCTCAGCGCTCGCTTTGTAATCGTATTTATAAATGGAATCAGCAACATTCTATGTCATTCGTACTTTTAATCATTTGCACCAGTCACAGCTCCCCGAGGAGCTTGCAATCAAATGTCACTAGCCAGAAGTTTCAAGACGTTAAAGCGGAACTACGCTGCATCTGAGCGCCAAAAACGCAATTTCATTAATTTTTAATAATGAGCCAACTCCCCCATCCATCTATGTCGCCATGCTTTAGACCCCCTTCACTTGCGGGAAGGTAGAAAAGGTCCTGCAAGCAGCATCTTTGGGGTGATTTGGGAGCGCTGTATACAGCACTCCCAAAACGCCCCTGCCCATTGCAATGAATGGGCAGTGCTTCCAAAAAGTGCGCCTGAAAAGCGATTCGGAACACGGGAGTTTTTAACCCCTTCTTTGGGGTTATAAGCACCCCGCTAGCACCCGAAAAGGGGCGCAAAAGCGCTGATTAAACAGCGGTAAAGTGCCGCTAAAACGAGTGGTGATTTACTGCTAATGGCCGGCGCTTTCAGCGTGAAAGCAGCCTTATTTTGCTGAGAAATCACTTTGGAACCCCCTAGAATTTCTGGAAGTTGTCATCTTGAGTAAGGGCAGATGATTCATGTAGCATTTACTTCCTCTAATCCATCTACCCTTAGCTCAGGCGTTCTATCAGAGTACCGCTACCCATCAGAATAGGTAACGGAAGTGATGTTCCGTCACTACACCGCTACGGCCATCTTTGTACACCCTGCACTCGTCCGCAGTAAGCCTACAGTCAGAAGGCGGCAGCGAACATCTTTTTACACCCAGGCAAGTCTGGCATTTCACACTTATTTTTTACCAGTAAACTGAGCTTATATAGTGAAATACAGTATATAGAAATCCGTGACACGTCCCTTAGTTCCACCCACTACCCACCTCCGAGCACCGTCCCTTGGTTCCACCCCCTACCCACCTCCGAGCACCGTCCCTTCGTTCCACCCCCTACCCACCTCCGGGCACTGTCCCTTGTTTCCACCCACTACCCACCTCCAAGCACCGTCCCTTCGTTCCACCCCCTACCCACCTCTGAGCACCATCCCTTGTTTCCACCCCCTACCCACCTCTGAGCACCATCCCTTGTTTCCACCCCCTACCCACCTCTGAGCACCGTCCCTTGGTTCCACCCCCTACCCACCTCTAAGCACCATCCCTTGTTTCCACCCCCTACCCACCTCTAAACACCCTCCCTTGTTTCCACCCACTACCCACCTCTGATCACCGTCCCTTGGTTCCACCCCCTACCCACCTCCCGAGCACCGTCCCTTGGTTCCACTCCCTACCCACCTTCAAGTACCGCCCCTTTTGCAAAATACAGAACCAAGTATCATTTTGTGGTGCTATGTCATTTGTATGTAATTTGTTAATGATAAGAAGGAAAGCAGTAAAAAAATATTTCCTGCAGCCAGCAGCAATAGACCCCTCACAAACAATAGATCCCCCAGAAACAATAGCTCTCCCTCAGCAACAATAGATACCCCCAGCAACAATAGACCTCCTGTCAAAAACAATACCTCACCCCAGAAAAATAGATCCACCCCAGAAACAATAAATCTCCCAGCAGCCAGCACTAATAGACTCCCCTATCAACAGTAGATCCCCTCCAGCAACAATAGATTCCTCATCATCAACAATAATCCCCCTACAACAATATATTCCTTCCAGAGATAACAGATTACCCAGCATTCAGCAATAGACCCTCCAGCACACCCCAGCATCCCCTTGCCACTACAAACCTTCAGTGCCAGAGGTGCCGGAACTGCGCTCACCGCGTTTACGCTGAAAAAAAAAGCCCTGCTAACACTACAGGGTGTACACTGCCACCTGCTTCCTATTTTAACAATTTTAAGTGGCGTTGATGGGCGGTCGGGAAGCCCCATTCAAGAAGCGGAGTCTTCCAGCACACACTGGGTGGACTGCTGATACTAGACATGTGCAATTTGTTTAGTTCTGTTTTGTAATGAATTTTCGACAAATCCGAATTAACAAAAATCCGTTTAACAAATTTTTCCGAATATTCGTAAATTCGAAATTCAAAAATCCGAAAATTTGAAAATCTGAAATAATATCTAACTAATAATAACTTCCCTTCAAATTTGGCTGTTAGTGAACATACAGAATACAAATTTATCCGAAGTTATGAATTATCCGTAATAACGAATGCCGCATCTAAACGAATGGAACATAACTAATTATTAATAATAAATAACAATAGTAATAATAAACTTTTTATTATTATTATTTTTTATTTATTAATTTGTTCCTTTCCATTTCTTAAGAGGCGGCATTCACTATTTTGGATAGTTAGTAACTTTGGATAAATTTTTATTCATTACGTTCACTAACAGCCAAATATGAAAGGAAACTCAATACCTGTACTGTAAGTTAATAGTTGGTTATTATTAGTTAGTTACCGTATATACTCAAATATAAGCCGACCTGAATATAAGCCGAGGCACCTAATTTTACCACAAAAAATGGGGAAACTTATTGACTCGAGTATAAGCCTAGGGCAGTGATTCTCAACCTTCTAGTGCCGTGACCCCTTGATAAAATTTCTCAAGTTGTGGGGACCCCTAACAGTAAAATTATTTATAGCGTGGGTTGTCAGCACCCAAGGCAAGACAAGTAATTTGCGCCCCTAACCCACAGACATTTAGCGCTCCCGGAGTCCTTTCAATGGCAATTATAATCACAGGTAGTGTTACTCACTGTGTCTCCAGCTTCACTGTGTCTCCGACTTTGTGGTGTCTCGTAGCAGTGACACCTATGCCAAAATCAGGAGATAGGGTCTCCTCAGCCCCTCCCACTTCACGTTCCTCATCAGTCAGCTGACCTCTAGTCTTTGCCCCCCAGCCATCCCTTGAACTGCTTTGGCGGCTGCGAAGAGGCTGAGTGGGCGGCTGCGGGCTCCAGGAACAGCCCAGCTGGGCGGCCGTGGGCTCCAGGGATAGCCCTGCTGGGTGGCCGCAAAAAGGCTTGGAGAGTGGTGCAGGCTTCAGGACCAGCCCAGGATTCGGTGACCCCTGGCAAATCATCATTCGACCCCCGAGGGGGTCCCGACCCCCAGGTTGAGAACCACTGGCCTAGGGTGTCCATCTGCATGCCTTACTGTGCCTCACTGTGCCCATGCCTCACTATGCCCATGCCTCACTGTGTCCATGACTAGACTGACGTTTAACATGGGAGTCTATGGAAGGGGTGCCCGGTTTTGAAAAATCGGTGCTCCCTGGCCATAGGTCCTTCAGACAAAAAAAGTTGCACACTTATAGAGGAGAAATGGGGCTACATGTGTGCCAAGTTACGGTACTGGGTCCCCAAAATCACCAGAGAAATGACCGTTTAACATGGGAGTCTATGGAAGGGGTGCCCGGCTTTGAAAAAACGGTGCTCCCCGGTCGTAGATCCCCTGGACAACAAACTTTGCACACTTGTAGAGGAAGAGTGAGGCTATATGTGTGCCAAGTTTGGGGTCATGGGGACCTACGGCCGGCCAGTACCGGGTCCCCAAAGTCCGGGAGATCAGGCACAAAAAGGTGACTCAAGTATAAGCCGAGGGGAGCATTTTCAGCACCAAAAAAATGTGCTGAAAAACTCGGCTTATACTCGAGTATATACGGTAGTTATTCTTTTAACCTTTCGGATTTTCTTTTTAATTTCCGGATTTTAGAATTTATGAATTTTCGAATTTTTAAATTTTCGGATTTACGAGTTTTAGAATTTTAGAATTTACGAATTATTGAATTTACGAATTTTCAAATTGCGATCATAACAAATGACCCGAAAAAGAAAAAAAACAAACAAATAAAACGAAAACTAAAGTATTTTTTGGCAGTGCACATGTCTACTTGTCACTTTGGTCTTCGAAGACTGTGACATAGAGCCCCGTTCTAAAAGATACCCGGCTCAGACCACCTCCTTTTTTTATTTTTTATTATATTTCCTCCTCCGCACATTGAAATGCAGAGGGTTGGTTCTCACAGGAGCTTGTTGAACTCCATTGTTCCTCTGAGCCACTTCAGATGCGCGCACAACTACAAGAAGGAATACTTATGAGAGTGGATTAAAGGCGATGCTAGCTGAAGTTGCCAATGTAAAGAGATGTCATTCAGTAAGTCTGAGCTTCATTCCCTCACTTAGACGTTTCGAGTTCTCATTCCCGAGTCTCGGGTCACGCCGAGAGCGATGTTGGCTTTCTTTTTTTTTTTTTTTTTTCATTTCGCCTCTTGAGCGGAAAGCGGTGATGGAGAGCAGACAGGCGGAGGTTGTGGGAATACGTGGGAAAGAGGCTGAGAGCTCACAGGTTAAGTGATTTGCTCCTGTTTGCCGAAAAGTAGATTCACTTTAAATGGAGCCGCTAAATAAATACACCAATCAAAGGAGCCTATGAAGTGGTCAGACATCTCTTCATTACACGCTGAAGAGCTGAAGTGCTGCCATGGTCATGCAAGCACTTGTCAACTGGTGCCCCTCTTTGACTTCAGATCAGTCCCGCCCACCCATCTTTGCCTCTATTTGTTCTATATACAAATCTGTATGAATAAATGTACTACCGTGTTTCCCCGAAAATAAGCCCGGGTCTTATATTACTTTTGGCAACAAAAGATACAGTAGGGCTTATTTTCGGGGTAGGTCTTACCATGTAATGCGCTGTCTTCTCTCCCCCTCTCTCTCCCTGCCTGATAGGAATCCCCAGTGTGGACTGAGTTTAAATGCTTGTAATATTCTATAATCCATTATATTACTGTAGTATATTTATATACTACTGTAATAGAGTGGATTATAGGATTTTACAAGCATTTTTAACTAGGGCTTATTTTCGGTGTAGGGCTTATATTGCAGCCCTCCTGGAAAATAACGCTAGGTCTTGTTTTCGGGTAAATCTTATTTTTGGGGAAACACGGTATTTAACCGATTATATAAAGTTAAAGGGACACTAAAGGTTCCTTTTTTTTTTTTTTAAATAACAAACATATCATACATACCTCCACTGTGCAGTTAGTTTTGCACAGAGTGGCCCCGATCCACCTGTTCTGGGGTCCCACGGCTGCATTAACCCCCTCTGGGAAGCGCTCTCCCGAGGGGGTTACCTTGCGGGCGCGCTCCTGAGTCATTCATTCGGCGTCCAAAGCCGCTGAATGTATGACTCAGCCCCGCCCCCGGCACCCGCGTCATTGGATTTGATTGGCAGCAGTGGGAGCCAATGGCTGCGCTGCTATCAATCTATCCAAACAAGAGCCAGGAACCCGTGGAGAGAGCAACAGCGGGGACGTGCCCACGGAAATTTGGGGCTCAGGTAAGTAAAACAGTGGGGGGGCTGGGGGGCCGGACACTGCAAGGTGTTTTTTCACCTTAATGCATAGGATGCATCAAGGTGAAAACCCACAAAGGTTTACAACCCCTTTAAGGACTTGGGGCCCATTCACACCTGAGCGTTTTCAGCTCGTAAAACGCTTGGAAAACGCTCATAATTTCCAATACGCCCAACAAGCAAAATCCCATTAATTTTAATGGCCCCTGTTCACATCTGAGCGTTCTGTCGCCTGAAGTAAAACGCTTTAAGCTCAAAAAAAGTACATGAGCTTCTTTTTAGGCAGATTACAGGCTTTTTTTATGCTTTTTACATTGGTGACCTTTTTGACCTGTACAAAAACGCCCAAAAAAACGCCAGTAAAAACGCCAGAAAACTATATGCTCAGGTGTGAATTCAGCCTAAAAAAAAAAAAAATATTCCAGCCAGCAGTTGGGGCTTTAGAATTATTTTTAAATGTTTACCAGCCTAACATTAGCTGCTCTGTTTATAAAAAAAAAGCTAATTTCCCAAGTTTAGGATATCTTCACTATTATAGAAAGACTTGAGAAAAACTGAAGAAAGAGCCGACACTGTTGGATATAACATCTGTGATCTTTATTGTATCATGACAAGTATAAAAAGGAGACGCGTTTCGGCACAAGCCTTGTTCACAGCTCTCACTTTTATAGAAAGAAATATGCAATAACTGATGAAAAAAAATAATGTATACCATGCTGTAATTTAACCACTTCCCGGCCGCCTACCACAGATGTAATGCGGAAGGTCTGCTCTATTGTGTGAAATTACATACCCGTACATCATTTTGTGCAATAGACACCGGGGGCATGTGCGCTGATTGGACAGAGGAGGAGCCAATCAGCAGGTCCGGCAGAGAGGCAGAAAGGCGATCTGCCTATGTAAACAAGGCAGATCAACGTTCCTACAGGAAAGAAAAGATAGATCTTGTGTTCCTGCTAAGCAGGAACACCGATTTCTGTCTTCATCCAGTCAGACCATCCCCCACACAGTTAGCAAGCACCCCCTAGGGACACCCCCCTAGGGGCACCCCCTTTGATCACCCCTGATGTTAACCCCTTCCCTGCCAGTGTCATTAGTACAGTAACAGTGCATATTTTTAGCACTGATCACTGTATTAGTGTCACTGATCCCCAAAAAGTGTCAAAAGTGTCAGTTAGTGTCCGGCTGTCCGCCGCAAAATCGCAGTCCCGCTGATCGCCGCCATTACTAGTAAAAAAAAAATCCAATCGTTTTTAGACGCTATAACTTTTGCGAAAAACAATCAATATACGCTTATTGGGTTTTTGTTTTTACAAAAAACATGTAGCAAAATACATATTGGCCTAAATTCATGAAGAAATTCATTTTTTTCCAAATTTTTTATCGGAAATGCGTCGCTTTAACTGCCAATTGTGCGGTCGTGCGATGTGGCTTCCAAACAAAATTGACGTCCTTTCTTTCCCACAAATAGAGATTTCTTCTGGTGGTATTGGATCACCTCTGTGGTTTTTATTTTTTGAGCTATAAACAAAAATAGATCGACAATTTAAAAAAAAAAGCAATATTTTTTACTTTTTGCTATAATAAATATCCTCAAAAAATATATAAACAAACAAATGTTTTCCTCAGTTTAGGCCGATACGTATTCTTCTACATATTTTTGGTAAAAAAATCGCAATTGATTGGTTTGCGCAAAAGTTATAGCGTCTACAAGATAGGGGATAGTTTTATGGCATTTTTATCAATACATTTTTTTTTACTAGTAATGGCGGCGATCAGCGATTTTTATCATGACTGCGACATTATGGCGGACACATCGGACACTTTGGGCGCTATTTTGGGACCATTCACAATTATACAGTGATCGGTGCTATAAAAATGCACTGATTACTGTGTAATAGTGACTGGCAGGGAAGAGGTTAACCACTAGGGGGCGAGGAAGGGGTTAAGTGTGTCCTAGGGAGTGATTCTAACTGTTAGGGGGCGTGTCTACGTGTGACACATCACTGATCGCTGCTCCCGATGACAGGGAACAGACGATTAGTGACATGTCACTAGGAAGAACGGGGAGGTGATGTGTTTACACTGACATCTCCCCGTTCTTCAGCTCCGTGACACGATCGCGGGACACCGGCGGACATGGAGTCCGCGGGTCCAGCGGGCACGGTCACGGAGCTCGTGGCAGGGTCGCGCGCGCGCCACCCGCGGCACGCGCGTGACAACACGGCGGCAAATTTAAAGGGACGTACCTGTACGGCCATTTGCCTGTCCGTGCCATTCTGTCGACGTATAGGTTCGTGCGGCAGTCGGCAAGTGGTTAAAGCTCAAAAAATAAAAAATGCAGCTGTGATCAAATACCACCTACACATGAAAGCTGTATTTGTGGGGGAAAAAAAAGAACATCAATTTTATTTGGGTACAGTGTCGCATGACAGCGCAATTGTCAGTTAAAGTGCCGTATCGCAACAAGAAAAAATGTCTGGTCTTGAAGGGGGGGGGTAAATCTTCCGGAGGTCAAGTGGTTAAAAAATGTTGTTGCAGTTTCCTACCTTTTGTTATTCTGAATAAATCACTGTTTGTTTCTCTGTGCCCCTGTGCTGTAGTGAGTTTAATGGGAGTGGTTTCATAATTACCAACCAGCTGCTGCGCCTGCAGGGCTCTAATGAGGAAAGTGACAGGGTCTGCATCCCTTTAGGTGTGATTTCCTATAGGGAGTAGCTCATCAAAAATGACATTTTTGTTGCCGGGGATGCCAAAAATCTGACTTGTATCTTAGTGCAGACTTGTATCTTCTGGGAAAATCAGTGAGCAAATCACACAAGCAGTAAATTACGTTTCTGGGGGGGCTGTTATTTTCTTGCAAAATTCAATGTACAATGGAAACCTGGAGGCATTCTGTACACTTTTGATGTACAGAACACCTTCAAAAATGTAATTTCATACACCTCCAAAAAATGTAATTTCATACACCTCCAAAAAATGTAATTTCATACACCTCCAAAAAATGTAATTTCATACACCTCCAAAAAATTTAATTTCATACACCTCCAAAAAAATGTAATTTCCTGCTTGTGTGATTGACTCGCTAATTTTCCCAGAAGATACAAGTCAGATTTTAGGCATCCTATGCAATAGTCATTTCAATTTGGAAGAGATACTTCCCAAGGGTTAAATACTGCTAAAGGGATGCAGATCCTGTTGCGTTTCTCATTAGAACACTGGTGCACCAGGTGACTATAATGAACCAGACCCTCCTATTCAGAATCCGCCTGCAAAGGACATGGCAAAACAAACCGTAAGGGGCAGTTTGTAGCCTTCCCGCACAAGAATCACAAAGGAATGCGCCACTCATACCCTAAAGCACCCCCCCTTTCCTGACCTGACAGGGCTGTATGCTCGCCTTTTTTATTTTTTTTATTTTGGCGTTCTTTTTTTTACATTCAGCTGTCAGTGGTAAAATCCGCTGACAGCTGATGAGTCATCGGTTGTTAAGGACACGGCTAAAAAACCTTCTCTGTGTAGCAGCCCCCCTTAGCCCCCCGCCTAATACTTACCTGAGCCCATCTCTATCCAGTGATGTTGCATGAGAGACTCGGCTGTCCGGGACTCTCCTCTTCATATTGGCTGAGAGAGCTGCGGAGCTCCATTGGCTCCCGCTGCTGTCAATCAAGTTTAGTGAGCCAATTAGGAGAGAGTGGGGGTGGGGCCTAGCCACTGCTGTGTCTGAATGGCCACAGGGAGCTGTGGCTCGGCTCGGGTTCCCCCATAGCAAGCTGCTTGCTGTGGGGGCTTTCAACAGGAGGGAGGTGCCAGGAGGTCCGAAGAGGGACCCGAGAAGAGGAGGATCTGGGCTGCTCTAGGCAAAACCAACTGCACAGAGGAGGTAAGTATGACATGTTTATTATTTTTAAATACAAAAAAATGAGACTTTAGTATCCCTTTAACCACTTTAGCCCCAGAAGGATTTACCCCCTTAATGACCAGGCCATGTTTTGCGATACGGCACTGCATCGCTTTAAATGACAATTGCGCAGTCGTGTGACGTTGTACCCAAATAACCCAAATGTTCTTTTTTTTCCCACAAATAGAGCTTTCTTTTGGTGGTATTTGATCACCTCTGCTGTTTTTATTTTTCACACTATAAATAAAAAAAGAGCAAAAATTTTGAAAAAAAGCTATATTTTTTACTTTCTGCTATAATAAATATCCCCCCCGAAAAAAAAAAAATTCTTCCTCAGTTTAGACCGATATATATTCTTCTACACATACAAAAAATGGCAATAAGTGTATATTGATTGGTTTGCGCAAAAGTTATAGCATCTACAAAATAGGGAATAGATTTATGCCATTTGTATTATTATTATTTTTTTACTAGTAATGGCGGTGATCAGTGATTTTTAGCGGGACTGCGACATTGCGGCTGACAGATCGGACACCTGACATTTGTGACACTTTTTTGGAAACCAGTGAGTGACATACAGTAAATCAGTGCTAAAAATATACACTGACATTGTACTAATGACACTGGAAGGGAAGGGGTTAACATCAGGCACAATCAAGGGGTTAAATGTGTTCCCTGCAGGTGTGTTTTAACTTTATGGGGGATGGGCTGCCTGGGGAAATACACAGATCCATCTTCCTGCATAGCAGAAAGACAGATCTCAGTGTGATCTCCCCTGTCAGAATGGAGATCTGCCTTGTTTACACAGGCAGATCCCCATTCTGTCACTGCAGGGAACGATCGTGGGTGGCCGGCGGACATCGAGTCCGCCCCACCCGCTGATTGGCCAGTGGGCGCGCTCCCATAGTATAGAGTTCCCAAGCCGACGTACAATGAGGGCGATTCGTGGGAACGAGCCGACCTGCCGCCGTACAATTACGGCGGCTGGTCGGCAAGTGGTTAAAAACCAGCTATTCTTCACGCAGAATTCGAATCAGTTGATCAGTTTTCGACCAATTCAAATTCCAATCTTTCTGAAAATTTGGAATTCGTTAGAAAATAAGGAAACCTAACAAATTTTTCAGTTCTGAACAAGGCGCACTCATCCAAAGTCACATCAAAAAGTCAAAAATCTATTTAAAGCAGGTGCGACTTTCATGTGACTTTTAATGGTTACATTGAGGTGTATGGACCTCAAGTCGCATGAAAGTAGCAGGAACTACTTTAAGTCGCACAGATATGAATGGTACTTATAGGAAAAAATGAGGTGCGACTTTGGGACTTTGGTAGCACCCTGATGGTTAGGCAGGGTTGATAGTAAATTTACTTGCCAGGTAAAGTTGCCTTGGCCAATTGATAGGAGATCAATTGATTCCACGCTAATTCTGGAATTGTTGCACTTCTGTGACTAGATGGTCGGGTATCTGGTGTCATTAGATAAGACAAGGGCTTTGCAAGGACAGATTAGGAATAGATGTGGTATCTCAGCCAATGGGCAGGGATCTTCTTGGGTCCCTTGGCCTGCTGGGAGAGCCTATTTTTTTGGGTGGAGTCAGGTGATCAGGGTGTGTGCCACCTGGACAGCTGTATGGGTGGATGTGTGTTGTGCGGCCCTGAGCTGCTAGGCCAGAGCCTGAGGCCTATCCTGGGGACAACTGGCTGCTAGGCTGTCTGAGGGCCTATCCAGAAGCAAGAAAGCAGCATAGGGTTGGGATTGCGGCTTGCAGTCCAACCATAAGTGATGGTTCTGCCAGCTGCAGAACCTGTTGTGGTCAGAGGTAGAGGGGAAGCTGTCTCCTCTAAGGGACCCTCCACCCTGAGTAGCTGAAGCAAGTACCGGAGCAGTATTCTCACCAACCGGGGACGGTGAAGAATTGGGAAACTTCAGCAGGTGCCAAGCCAGGGACCCAGCCAGCGGAGGTGACACTTGCAGAGCAGCCTTGTGTGTCAAGCCAGGGACCGAGCAGGCCAGTAGGGTGACGCTTGAGGAGTATCTGTGAGTGCCAAGCTAGGGACCCAACAGGGAAACGGGGGTGATGCTTGAGGAAGATACTCAGTGAGAAGGTTGGAAGAGCTTGGGAGATCCAGTGACAGTGGATCAGTAAGTCTAGTGAGAGAGACTGGGAGCTTAGTGGAGTGAAGATCTTTTTTACTAGTAATTGCGGCAATCAGCGACTCATAGCTGGACTGCGATATTGCGGTGGACAAATCGGACACTAAATGACACTTAGTGGGAACCAGTGACATGAATACAGTGATCAGTGCTAAAAATATGCTACTGTACTAATGACACTGGCTGGGCAGGTGATAACATCTAGGGCAATCAAAGGGTTAAATGTGTGCCTAACAAGTGTTTTCTCACTGTGGGGGAGGTGCTTTTACTAAGGGATGGCATAGATCCCTGCAGGAACACAGGATCAATGTCTTCCATACTGACCGACATAGCAGACCACCGTTCTGCCTATGTACATAACGATCAGCGGGTACCGGTGGACATCGAGTCTGCCGGAGCCGCTGATTGGCTCCCATATCCAGAAATGCAGGATCCACGTATATACGTGATTCTGCGCAGTGCGACCGCCCTGTAGCAGTAAAGCTGCCATCAGGCGATCAGCAACTGGTTAACATAATCAGCATTATGATAACTCACAGGTAGGGATGAGCCGAAGACCCCCCGGTTCGGTTCGCATCCAGAACATGCGAAAAGGGAAAAAATTTGTTCGAACACGCGAACACCGTTAAAGTCTATGGGACACGAACATGAAAAATCAAAAGTGCTCATTTTCAAGGTTAATATGCAAGTTATTGTCATAAAAAGTGTTTGGGGACCCGGGTCCTGCCCCAGGGGACATGTATCAATGCAAAAAAAAGTTTTAAAAACGGCTGTTTTTTCGGGAGCAGTGATTTTAATAATGCTTAAAGTGAAACAATAAAAGTAAAATATTCCTTTAAATGTCGTACCTGGGGGTGTGTATAGTATGCCTGTAAACTAGCGCATGTTTCCTGTGTTTAGAACTTTCTCTGCACAAAATATAATTTCTGAAGGAAAAAAAGTCATTTAAAACTACTCGCGGCTATAATGAATTGTCGGGTCCCGGCAATACAGATAAAAGTCATTGAAAAAACCGGCATGGGTTCCCCCCCAGTCCATTACCAGG
This sequence comes from Rana muscosa, assembly GCA_029206835.1. NCBI lineage: Eukaryota > Metazoa > Chordata > Amphibia > Anura > Ranidae > Rana > Rana muscosa. The sequence goes on from CM055117.1 coordinate 1,077,740,904, forward strand.
CCCTGGTATGAATATTAGGGGGAACCCCTGACCAAATAAAAAAAAAAGCGTGGGGGTCCCCCCAAATTCCATTACCAGGCCCTTCAGGTCTGGTATGGAAACCTGCGTTGCGCCAGAGGGAGCGGGGTCACCCGTACACGTCACTGGGTAACCCCGGCATTTCCCCGTTGTGTCAGAGGGTGCGGGGTCACCCGCGCAAGTGACGGGTGGCCCCGCCCTCAGCTTTAAAAGAACTGTCATGGAGGGAGAGCGTCATTCCGTGGGTACCTCCCATAGAGAGAGGATCAAGACGTTTTTTTTTTTCTCCGTATCGCTTGAGACTGGATTACATCGTTGGAATTTTTTCTTTCTTTTTTTTGTTTTTTCTTTTTTTTAAAGGACTTGTCCCAACTGTGTCTGTGTGGTTTTTAACATTTTTGACACTTTCTTTTGTGAAATGGTAGGGTGCAATGTACCCGTTACCAACTCACATAGGGGGGGGCCGGAATCTGGGGATGCCCTTTGTTAAAGGGGGCTTCCAGATTCCGATAAGCCCCCCGCCTGCAGACCCCCACAACCACCAGACAAGGGTTGTGGAGATGAGGCCCTTGTCCCCATCAACATGGGGACATCCTCCCCATGTTGAGTGCATGTGGCCTGGTACGGTTCAGGAGGAGGGGCACTCTCTTGCCCCCCTCCTCTTTTCCTGCGGCCTGCCAGGTTGCGTGCTCGGGTAAGGGTCTGGTATGGATTTTTGGGGGGAACTCCACACCATTTTTTTTTATTTCGTTAAAATCCATACCAGACCTGAAGAGTCTGGTATGGGTTTTTAAGGGGACCCCTACGCCATTTTTTTTTAATTTGGTGCAGGTAATGGAATTTGGGGGGAACCCCACGCTTTTTTTTGGTTCGGGGTTCCCCTTAATATTCATACCAGACCCAAAGGGCCTGGTAATGGACTGGGGGGAACCCATGCCGTTTTTTTCAATGACTTTTATCTGTATTGCCGGGACCCGACAATTCATTAACAGCTGCGAGTAGTTTTAAATTACTTTTTTTCCTTCAGAAATGACATTTTGTGCAGGGACAGTTCTAAAAAAGGGAAACATGCGCATACAGGCATACTATAGACACCCCCCAGGTACGAAATGTAAAGGAATATTTCACTTTTATTGTTTCACTTTAAGAATTATTAAAATCACTGCTCCCCAAAAAATTGCAGTTTTTTTAAAAAAAATTTGCATTGATACATGTCCCCTGGGGCAGGACCTGGGTCCCCAAACATTTTTTATGACAATAACTTGCATATATACCTTTAGAATTAGCATTTTTGATTTCTCCCATAGACTTTTAAGGGGTGTTTCGCGGCTTTCGAATTTGCAGCGAACACCCCAAATTGTTCGCTATTCGGCGAACGGGCGAACAGCCAATGTTCGAGTCAAACTCATGTTCGACTCGAACATAAAGCCCATCCCTACTCACAGACAGCAGGCACTCTATCATGGCTCTGGCTGGATCTGTCGCAGTGTGTCACATAACATGGGTGCTGGATGCTGATTTTGTTAACTTATGACCAATAAGTTATCAAAATCAGCACCCAGCAGCCATGTCATGTGACACACTGCGACGGAGCCCTGATAGAGTGCCTGCTACCATTATACCAGAGAGACAGACACAGTGCAATGTAGTCTATTCACAGACACCCCCAAAGCACACCTGTGTTGAAGCCTTGAAGGCACTGACAGCCCAACAATGGGATCCTCTTCCCCTCTGTTCCTGCTGCTGGACCCTGTCAGCTGAGCTCAGCTGCCTCTCTCTGCCCTTCGCCACCGCCGCCTGCCTCACAGCCTCTCAAGTCTTACTCTCCGGGCCTCCGGCTATTACTGGGTGGGGAGCGGAAGAAGATCACTCCACCAGGGAAGACAAGGAGATAAACAGGCAGGCGGCTGGCCGGGACTTGAGCCAAGGCAGAAGAACATGCAAGCGGAGCTGAATGGAAATGCGTCCAAAACCGAAGAAATGGTCCCTCTGCTCTGACCAGCATATGATCATCAGAAAGGGGCACAGATAATGTGTGATTCAGATTATTTTTTTATTCTGCACTGACTGTCTTTGAAATTGCCCCATCCCCTGTTCAAATTCAATCCGGGGACAAAACCGGGGACAGACTTGGTCCAGGGACAGTGTCCTCAATTCGGGGACTGTCCCCTGAAACCGGGGATGTCTGGTCACCCTAACCTATAGAAGTCTCAGGGGTTGATTTACTAAAGGAAAATCCACATTGCACTTGAAAGTGCACATGGAAGTGCAGTCGCTGTAGATCGCTATAAATCTGAGGGGAAGCTCTGAAATTAGGGGAAGCTCTGCTGATTTTATCATCCAATCATGTGCAAGCTAAAATGCTATTTTTTATTTTCCTTGCATGTCCCCCTCAGATCTACAGCATCTGCACTTCCATGTGCACTTTCAGTGCACTTTCAAGTGCAAAGTGGATTTTCCTTTAATAAATCAACCCCTCAGAGTCTGCTAATTACCATTGCAACTACTAAAGGGTGTCTTGGCCCTAAACCCTCTCTCCCACAGTGCAAAAAAGAGAAAATTAATCTCTTTGCATTCAAGAAGTATCTGGCGCCCATGAATCTACCTTGCACTACACCCAGCATGCCTTGTAACCCACTCTACAAAAAAGGATGCCAGCTGTCCCTAACTCTGGAGGTTCTCAGGTTCTCTAGACCAAAGGGGCCCCCGGGACCCTGTTATATATATATATATATATATATATAATTTTTTTACGTTTTTTTAATGGGGGTGGGCTCAGGAGGGGGGTGGCTTTAAAAAAATCTAAGAATTAACATTAGCTACTTTCTTACTGCGACAGATGTGAGCATGAAACAAAGACATTGACTAACTCTATTTACTGCTGTCATGAAAAAATAACCTGATTTTCAACTACAAATTTGTATTCTTTTTTATTTTCTTTAAAAGTTTTTATGCAAAGAAAAACAAAGCCTTGAAAAGTATTTTTTCTCCACTTTATAATGCAAATGCGCTATTGCTCACAGTGTGTTTCTATCACCCTGTGATGCAAAATGATTTAACCATGTGTGTTATCATAGACTAGGTCACGGTTATAACGTGACCTTATTTGCATATCATTTGCATCTCATTTTCAGAAACATCTGCTACACAATTGGGGGTGAGAGGGAGGTGGGCGTTAAAACTAGGACAAATCTATTAAAACGGATTTATGCATGGAAGCCGCATATTCCATATTGGAGCAATTTTGGCAAGGGAAGGTGGTAATGATTGACCCATTAAGCTTCTGAAAGTGTGTTAACATAATGTCTTCATCACACTGAGGGGCATTTGTTCTATATTGCCATCACGTGGAATAGATTTTTGAGTCTTTACTACAAGACCTGTGTAAGAAGAATTGCAGATAATTACAATTGGGATCCTGAGAGTCAACATTTTTAGGGTGGATCATAATTGGTCAGATGACTTATAAAGAATGTTAGGTGGTCAGACATTTGCCTGGTGATGAAATAATCCAGTTTAACAAGTGTCTAGTGGATCACTTATGATCTGAGCCACCCACGAATGACCATAATTATTATGGTGATCCATTTCTCAGGCCAGATTATTGGTCATCTGCCAGCTAGAGTTGAACTAGTTACAAATTTTGTAAGAAGAGAGGTAAGACAGGAAAGGGCGATGTTACAGTACCTCCAGAGCCACCAGGATTACTGTCAGGACTTCCAGAATTCCTGCAAGTACTTCCAATGGTACTTGCAGAATCTCTGCCAGGACTTCCAGAATCCCTACTGGTACTTCCAATAGTACTCACAGAATCCCTGAGTACTTCCAGGATCCCTATCAGTAATTCCAATGGTACTCCCAGAATCCAAGCCAGCAATTCCAATGGTACTCACAGAATCCCTGCCAAGACTTCCAGAATTCCTATCAGTAATTCCATTGGTACTCCCAGAATCCCTGCCAGTACTTCTAGAATCCCTAACAGTAATACCAATGGAACTCCCAGAATCCAAGCCAGTATATCCAGTGGTACTCATAGAATCCCTGCCAAGACTTTCAGAAAAAACAAGGAGAGGGGCGCCTCTGAGATAGATATCAAAACAACATTTATTGGTAGCAATATTCACTCACATTGAAGATGAACCAGTTGCATTCAGCTGGGCAGAGGAGTAGATGAACTACAGGTCACAGAGGGTCCATGGAGCTGTCATCACAGAGAATCCTGTCAGGCAAGCTGGTGATGGTAAGCAAGCAGGAGGATTTCCTTCTGGACAGATCTTTATATTGCCACAGCAAAAACAGAGTTTATTAAAAAGGCAGAGTGAGTAAAAACAGAGGGGTTTTCATTCAGTCTAAGGTTCCAAACACAGTGGACAGGAGGGGAGACATCTAAGCCGGATGGCTGGCAGCGCTGTGCTGAGGTCGCAGGTGCTCACTGCACTTCCTGGTGGATGGAGGAGCCCGACCATGTGATCTGATTCAGAACGAGGCTTGAGCAGCACTTGCGCAGCACAACAGTACACAGCGCCTAGCTATGACGTCATAAACATGCGACGCGTTTCTGAGCGGGCTCGTTGTAGATGTTTAGAGCAACGGCACTCCTTTTTCAAGCATTAGGTCACTGGAAAGTAGCTTCTGGTCCTGCTGGTGGCTGCCCTGACTGTCCTTTCTTTATGTATACGCCTGAGAGTTATCTCTCAATATATTGACCACGGACTATTGGTACTCTACATCATAAACTGAGGTACTTGTACAATGCGCCTTTATTACTTGTTTTATGCCAAGACTTTCAGAATCCCTATCAGTAATTCCAATATACTCACAGAATCTCTGCCAGTACTTCTAGAATCCGTATCAGTAATTCCAATGGAACTCCCACAATCCAAGCCATTATATCCAGTGGTACTCATAGAATCTCTGCCAAGACTTCCAGAATCCCTATCAGTAATTCCATTGGTACTCCCAGAATCCCTGCCAGTACTTTTAGAATCCTTATCAGTAATTCCAGTGGAACTTCCAGAATCCAAGCCAGTATATCCAGTGGTACTCACAGAATGCCTGCCAAGACTTCCAGAATCCATATCATTAATTACAATGGTACTTGCAGAATCCCTGCCAAGACTTCCAGAATCCATCCCAGTACATCCAATGGTTCTCCCAGAATCCCTGCCAGTATTTCCAATGTACTTTGAGAATCCCTGCCGGGACTTGAATTCCTTCTAGTACTTCCAATGGTCTTCACAGGATCTCTGCCTGTACTTCCAATGGCACTCACGGAATGCCTGCCAGAACTTCCAGAGCTCCCTAACATAATGTTGGGCATTTTTTCTGACCCTCTTTCCTAGCAGAAATGCTAGAAAATAACTATTATGCCGTGTACACACGATCGTTTTTCATGCCGTTAAAAATGCAATTTTTAAAAATGGCCATTAAAACCGATCGTGTGTATGCTCCAGAGCATTTTTAACGGCGTGAAAAACGGCCATTAAAAATTTCAAACATGCTCTATTTTTTCATGTCGTTTTTTTTAACGACGTGAAAAACGATAGTGTGTATGCTTTTACGAGGTGAAAAAAAACACGCATGCTCAGAATCAATTATGAGACGGGAGCGCTCGTTCTGGTAAAACTAGCGTTCGTAATGGAGATAGCATAGCACATTCGTCACGCTGTAACGGACTGAAAAGCACGAGGCTGAAAAGCGCGAATCGCCGCTCAACAAAGTTTACTAACATGAAGGGTGGCACCATTCGAACGGAACTTCCCCTTTATAGTGCCGTCGTACGTGTTGTACATCACCGCGCTTTGCTCGAGCATTTTTTTTAATGATCGTGTGGATGCAAGACAGGCTTGAGAGGAAACAAGAAAAAAAACGACGAGAAAAACGTTGGTTTAAAAAATGGCGTGAAAAACGATCGTGTGTACGCCGCATTATACTTACTGTGACAGCAGGAAGGTAAAGTCACCTGGTTGCATCCAGGGGGGTAGGTATATTTCTCCCAGATTCAGGCTTTATGCCGACTTATACAACTAGGGAGAGAGTTGATGAAGCCCAGCTGAGGCTAGTGGGCTCATGGATGATTCATACCTCTAGGGAGAGTGCTGGGCGTCGTGCAGGCAGGGAGTTGATGAGACCAGCTGAAGCTTGTCAGCTCGTTTAAGGCCTCTATAAAAACTCCCAGCTTCATTAGGTGTTTGCTCATGCCTGGACCCAGACCTGTGTGGACTGTCTAGGGAGAGTGAACCCCTGTGCGGTGAGACAAAGCCTGTGTGGCTATTTGTTTGGACATTTACTAAACCAGGGACTTAGGGACTAGGACAGCACCAGGCTGATCCCAGTTGTTAGTTTAGGAAACCTGCATGTTTAGTCAGAGGTCAAGCTGACCAGGGTTTATTTTGTTTATGTTTCTTTTTGCTTTGCTGTGTTTTTGTCACTGTAAATAGAGAAATAAACCGCACCCTTTTGATCTTGAAAAACACAACCTCCGTCTGCTGGGCCTGTTTTTGTGTGGGGAGCCCATCCAGGGGGTCACACACACCCGCTGCCGAGCTAACCCCCTCACAGTTGGTGGAGAACCAGTGGCAGTTTTTTTTAAGCCAGCATGGAGGAGATACTGAAACAGCTGGCTCTAGCAAATGCCAATCAACAGCAGACAAATGCAGGTTTGCAAAGGAGCCTTGCAGCCCAGCAACAAGCCCAGCAGCAATCTGAGGCCCGCTTCATAGACCTGTTGCAGAAGCAAGAGCAGAGACTACAACAACAGATGGAAGCAGTAATGCAGCAACGTCCGCAGACCAGTGAGGAAAGCCGTCCCACTAATACCGCGTCATTTGGGGTGAGTCGTTTATTGACAAAAATGACTGGAGAAGATGATCCAGAGGTGTTTTTGACCACATTTGAAAGGACTGCTAAAAGGGAAAAGTGGCCTAAGGATCAGTGGGCTGGACTGCTGGCTCCTCTGTTAACTGGTGAATCGCAGAAAGCTTACTATGACCTAGAGCCTGACCAAGCAAAAGACTATGTGATGCTAAAAGCTGAAATATTGGCAAGGCTGGGTGTCACCCTGGCTGTCCGGGCTCAGCGTGTGCATAACTGGACTTTCCAGCTTGGAAAACCCCCCAGGTCTCAAATGTATGATCTCATTCACCTGAGCAGGAAGTGGCTACAGCCAGAGACTTTGTCCGCACCGGAGATTGTGGAACGTGTTGTGATGGATCGTTTCTTGAGAGCTCTTCCTACCGCCATTCAAAAGTGGGTAAGCCATGGAGACCCAGAAACGGCCGGTAAACTTGTGGATCGTGTAGAGAGATACTTGGCTGCAGAGAACCTGACGGCCTCTTCCAGAGACTCTCGGACTTTCCACCCTAAGACCAGACCATCCCCAGGGGCGGATAAGATGATTCCAAGGGGTGAGGGTGGAGAGAGTGAGAGGGTGGGAGCTCTGCCCAGGGTTTGGCGAGAACAGCCTGGGAAGTCGGGGGCTCAAGAGGCAGCCAAAAGGATTGTTTGCTACCGCTGCCGGCAAGCGGGACATATTGCAGCAAATTGCCCGGTTGTGGAGGAACCCATGCAATGTGACTTTCTGACGGACAGACGTCAGTCGCTGTGTGCGACAGTCGCATGCACTGCCATTCGGGGAACTGAGAAACATTTATGCAAAATGTGTATTAATGGTAGAAATGTTGTGGTATTACTGGATTCAGGTAGCCTTGTGACCCTGATAAAGGCTGAATTAGTTAAAACAGAGGTCTCTGGGAATAGCAAGGTAGCTGTTATTTGTGTGCATGGGGACACCCGAGAGTATCCAGTGACTACAGTGTGTTTCAAGACCCCCAAAGGTACCCTCTCTCATCCAGTGGGGTTAGTATCTCAATTACCGCATGATGCCATTGTGGGAAGGGATTTTCCGAAGTTCTGGGAACTGTGGGATGATCCTGAGCCCCCCACTGGTGCCCCTATGTACCAGGAAGATGATAGCCAGAACTCCTCTGAGAGTGGTGAGGACTCTCCAGAATTTCCCTTGTCAGTATTGGCAGGCGAGACTCAAGAAACTGGAGAGGAGCCCACCTCCTCAGACGAAAACCTACCGTCTGTGGAGTTTTCTGATCTTGAGGTTCACAGGGAAAATTTTGCCACAGAACAGTTAAAAGACCCCGCCCTAATAAAGGCACGGGAAAACGTAGTGGAAATAGATGGCGAGTTAGTGAACCCAGATAATACCTGCACTTACCCATACTTCAGCGTAGAGAAGGACCTACTGTATCGGGTGGCAAAAAGGGCAGAAGAAACCGTTGAGCAGCTTGTGGTGCCCAAACCTTACAGGAAGTTGGTGTTGGAGTTGGCCCATGGGCACATTCTTGGAGGTCATCTGGGGACAGAGAAAACCCGAGAGAGGGTATTACAGAGATTCTATTGGCCTGGGGTGATGAAGGACATAGAAAATTATTGTTCCTCCTGCCCTGTGTGTCAGAGGTCGGCCCCGATGCCACATTTCCGTAGCCCGCTGGTCCCTCTACCCATCATTGAGGTCCCGTTTGAGAGGATCGCAATGGATTTGGTAGGTCCTATAATCAAGTCCGCTAGGGGGCACTAGTACATATTAGTTATAATGGACTATGCCACCCGTTATCCAGAAGCGATCCCTCTCCGAAATACCTCGGCCAAAACCATAGCCAAAGAGCTATCTCTTGTTTTTAGCCGGGTGGGTATTTGTAAAGAACTGCTTACGGACCAAGGTACACCCTTTATGTCCCGGGTTATGAAAGAGCTGTGTAAATTGTTCAAAGTGACGCAATTGCGTACGTCTGTGTATCACCCCCAAACCGATGGGCTGGTTGAAAGATTCAACAAAACCCTAAAACAAATGTTGAAGAAAGTGGTGGATAGAGATGGAAAGGATTGGGACTGTCTACTTCCTTATTTGATGTTTGCTATTAGGGAGGTGCCCCAATCCTCTACGGGATTCTCCCCCTTTGAGTTACTGTATGGGAGACACCCAAGAGGGCTGTTGGATATTGCCAAGGAAACTTGGGAAAGTGAGAGTTCTCCCCACAGGAGTGTGATTGAGCATGTCGCCCTGATGCAAGATCGAATTGCACAGGTAATGCCCATCGTGAAGGAACATTTGGCCCAAGCGCAGTTGGCACAGCAGAGAGTGTACAACCGTGGAGCCAAGACCCGTACCTTTTCCCCGGGGGATAGGATATTGGTACTTGTCCCTACGGTTGAAAGTAAATTCCTTGCCAAATGGCAAGGCCCCTACGAGATAATGGAAAAAGTGAGCGAAGTGAATTACAAGGTCAGACAACCAGGAAGGCGAAAGCCCGAACAGATCTATCACGTTAATCTGTTGAAAGCCTGGAGGGATAGAGAGTCCCTAGTCACAGAGACTTGGTCAACAGCTCAAACTGGTTGCGTGATTCCGGAGGTTGGAATAGCAGCCACCTTGTCACAACCCCAACAACAGGAGGTTAAGGAGTTTGTGCTTCGCAACAAGGAGGTGTTCTCTGAGCTGCCGGGACAAACATCTGGGGTAGAGCATGATATTATTACCCCGCCCGGTGAAAGGGTGAAGTTAAAACCCTATCGGATCCCAGAGGCCCGACGGGAGGCAATACGGGAGGAAGTACAGAAAATGCTGAACTTAGGGGTGATAGAGGAGTCCCAAAGTGATTGGTCTAGTCCCATTGTGTTGGTGCCTAAACCGGATGGGAGCTGGCGATTTTGTAACGATTTTCGTCAGTTGAACAAAGTTACAAAATTTGACACCTACCCCATGCCACGTATAGATGAGTTGATCGACCGGCTGGGAACAGCCCGATACATGACGACTCTTGACCTCACAAAAGGGTATTGGCAAATTCCCCTGGCCAAGTCGGCCAAAGAGAAAACCGCATTTGTAACCCCAGACGGGGCGTTCCAATATAAGAGAATACCGTTCGGGTTACAGAATGCGCCGGCCACATTCCAGCGGAAAATGGACCAGATACTGAGGCCCCATCGGAAGTATGCTGCGGCTTACCTGGATGACGTAATTGTCCATAGCACAGATTGGGCCTCACATCTGCCAAAAGTGCAAGCAGTCCTAGACTCTATCCGGGAAGCGGGGTTTACGGCTAACCCCAAGAAGTGTACCATTGGGCAGGAGGAGGCCAAATATCTTGGGTACACCATTGGCAGGGGAGTAATAAAACCCCAACTCAACAAAGTCGAGGCCATCCAGAGTTGGCCACGTCCCAACAGCAAGAAGCAGGTACGAGCCTTTCTGGGAATCGCGGGTTATTATCGGCGCTTCATTCCCCACTTTGCTTCTAAGGCTGTGCCCCTAACCAACCTGACGAAAGGGAAAGGGTCGGTCATGATTAAATGGACCCCCGAGGCTGAGGCAGCGTTCCAATTCTTGAAACAAGCCTTATGTAGCCAGACAGTGTTGTACTCACCCGACTTCTCTAAAGACTTTGTCGTACAAAGTGATGCGTCAGATGTGGGGTTAGGAGCAGTATTGTCCCAGGTCTGGAACGGGGAAGAGCACCCAGTCATTTACCTCAGCAGGAAGTTGAAGTCCCATGAGGTAAATTACGCCACGGTTGAAAATGAGTGTTTAGCGGTGAAGTGGGCTCTAGATTCCCTTTGGTACTATCTGCTAGGTAGGCACTTTGACATGGTTACGGATCACGCTCCGTTAAAGTGGATGGCTCAAAACAAGGAGACAAATAGAAGAGTAAATAGGTGGTTCCTGGCCCTACAGGAATTCAACTTCACAGTAAAGCATCGCCCTGGCGTTCAAATGGGGAATATGGATGCTTTGTCTCGAGTACATGAATGCCTGATTGCTGGTGTTCCAACCCCAAGGTTAAAACAAGAGGGGGGGGTATGTGACAGCAGGAAGGTAAAGTCACCTGGTTGCATCCAGGGGGGTAGGTATATTTCTCCCAGATTCAGGCTTTATGCCGACTTATACAACTAGGGAGAGAGTTGATGAAGCCCAGCTGAGGCTAGTGGGCTCATGGATGATTCATACCTCTAGGGAGAGTGCTGGGCATCGTGCAGGCAGGGAGTTGATGAGACCAGCTGAAGCTTGTCAGCTCGTTTAAGGCCTCTATAAAAACTCCCAGCTTCATTAGGTGTTTGCTCATGCCTGGACCCAGACCTGTGTGGACTGTCTAGGGAGAGTGAACCCCTGTGCGGTGAGACAAAGCCTGTGTGGCTATTTGTTTGGACATTTACTAAACCAGGGACATAGGGACTAGGACAGCACCAGGCTGATCCCAGTTTTTAGTTTAGGAAACCTGCATGTTTAGTCAGAGGTCAAGCTGACCAGGGTTTATTTTGTTTATGTTTCTTTTTGCTTTGCTGTGTTTTTGTCACTGTAAATAGAGAAATAAACCGCACCCTTTTGATCTTGAAAACCACAACCTCCGTCTGCTGGGCCTGTTTTTGTGTGGGGAGCCCATCCAGGGGGTCACACACACCCGCTGCCGAGCTAACCCCCTCACATTACCTTTTGCCTTGCCCATAGCATTGACCATTCTGCTGTTTTCCTTGTCTGTTGATGACCTCTACTTTGGCCTGAACACTCTCTGCTTGCTGCCTACCACAACCTCTGCCTTAACCTGACTACTGTCTGCTTCTTGCCTGCCATGATCTCCTCCATAACCTGACTATTCTCTTGTTGATCCTTTAGTGTACAGCCTCCATACCAATGCCTTTCTGTCCTAAAGGTTTTTACATGATAGAAATGCCTATTATGCAACTAAAGCTGTCTGTGGCCAGCTTGGAACCTACCTGCAGTCTTGACTATCACTGTCTGTACAATTAAATACCCCCCACCCCCAAAATGTTGAAAGCTAGAATTCTGTTATTGCAGGTCCAGTGATCAGTGTAGGAAGCAATTGAATGGGCACAGTGACAGATTGCCTTTAAAGCAACTCGAGTCTGGACTTTTGCTAGTGACTCTAGACTTTTGCTAGCACAGAGAAAAGATATTGATACCCAAAGAATCTTCAGAATCCTGCACTTCTAGGTTTGTCAAATCCCTGCTCCCCCACCACACTCAATGGTTCGCTCTGTCAGCCACTGCATCCTGTAGTAACTTGGGCTTGTGGGAAGAACCGTAGAGTACAGTGGTGGGGACCAGAGATCTGATACACTTGGAAGTGTCGGATTCCTAAGACTTTCAGGCAGCTGCAGTAATTTAAATAGCAGTGCAGACAGCGGGAGAGATCAGTATTGCCTGTTTCCTCTGCAGGATGCACTTTTTGAATAGTTTTGATTCTAGTGGCAGAGCCAAGAGCATAACTTCTGGTAGATACATGTACATTAGCATATATACAGATCTATATGTCGTAAAATGGAAATCATGGACTACTGAGGAGATAAGAAGTACAGACAGATGGGCTCAAAAGTGTTTGGATGCTACAGAAGGATAACTATTAAAGCGGAACAAAATGTAACAAAACAGTCACATTCAAAGCATGCCATAAGGTAGGATTTGCCACGATTCCGCCAGCGATTTGAAGGCACCGATGTGTGAATGACAAATCGCAGGACTCACATTTGAGATGCCAGTTATTTGAATGACACTTAAAATCGTGGTGCAGGTCTGCTGCGATTGTCGAGCGATATATCACGCTGCAATCGCAGCAACCCGCATTGCGTGAAGCATGTCGCCCAAAATATGTTCAGGCGCTACCTTTGGGCGACATGCTTTACACGATGCGGGTTGCCGCAATTGCAGTTTGAATGCTGCCTGAATGATAACTGTCACAGTTTCTTGTGCTCTCAGCTGAACTGTCAAGCCATCAACTGGCTGGTGTCATAACTGATCACGTATTCAGCACCATGACAATTGCAGGTCAAGCAAAAGCTAAGATGGCAGTGTCTTCGGCTTTAAAGAAGAGGAGAGTTTAGTTACACTTTAAACCGTCCATATGTAATGCAACCCCCTGACAGGGCTGACTGTATTATACACTAGGCTCTATTCCCTTTTTGATGCACAGCAGCCAGGCACACCACAGCTTCTAAATCTCGTCACCAAATAACCAACCAGAAAGTGTCTTTTGGAGATTTATTGCTTGGGAAACTTGGATACGGTATAGTGTGAGCCTTGGGATACTTAAGGACTAGTAAAACTTTGACAGAGGACTCTTTCAAGTAGCAATTAACCCTCTCCAGAAAGGTCTCTAGAGTAGTACATGTGGACATACAGATTCAGGGGGGTCCCAAACTGGAAATAGCCCTGAGCCAGCAATCTGGAACAGTCTCTCAAATAAGAGATAAAGCAGTGTTAGTCTCTCTAGGATCTCTCAATCTCTGGCCTCCAATCACTGTGTCCCTGTATACATGGATGCCTTCTTCCAGTATAGGTCAGACCCTACTACGTGAGTCACCAGGCCAGATCCTTGACAGACTTTCTCTTGACTGTTTTCCAAGCGTTAGCAGTAGGCCTTTAGCTTTCCCTGAGCTAGGGCCTAGAACAACCTCCTGCAAGCCTCAGCAGATAGCCCAGGAGGGCAGACAGTCCCTCTAGGCTTGGTCTCTCTTCCCCAGGGCAAAGGACCCTGCTGAACTAGGCTCCTGACTATTTATGCACACCTGAGGCCTCTGCCGGTCACTCTCTACACCAGCGATTGGCTGAGGTTGCATGAATATTCAGCCCAGGGTCTGCCTCTCCCAATCCACTATATTCAACAGCTTACTGGAATGCAGGGGGAAGTAGGCAAACCTGCAGCTAGCAACTCCCAGAACAGCCAGTACTTAGTTACATAGTTACATAGTTAGTTTGGTTGAAAAAAGACACAAGTTCATCTAGTTCAACCAATATAAAGGGGAAAAAAAGCATATCCTACAGAATTCTTTAAAACAAAATCATACAATCCTATATACACAATCCTATACCCACAGTTTATCTAGAGGAAGGCAAAAAACCCCAGCAAAGCATGAGCTAATTTGATCCAGCAGGGGAAAAAAATCCTTCCTGATCCCCCAAAATGCAATGGGATATTCCCTGGATCAACTTTACCTATAAATGTTAGTATTCAGTTATATTATGTACATTTAGGAAAGATTCCAGGCCTTTTTTAAAGCAATCTACTGAGCTGACCAGAACTACCTCTGGAGGGAGTCTATTCCACATTTTCACAGCTCTTACTGTTAAGAAACCTTTCTGTATTTGGAGATTAAATCTCTTTTCCCATAGAGCAGGCAGGGATCTGCAAACTACGGCCCTCCAGCTGTTGCCGAACTAGACATCCCATGAGGCATTGTAAAACTGACATTCACAGACATGACTCGGGACGATGGGAATTGTAGTTTCTAAACAACTTGAGGGCCATAGTTTGGAGACCCCTGCTCTAGACTTAAAGAGTGCCGCCTTGTTCTTTGTGATGACCTTAAAGTGAATAACTCAACACCAAGTTCACTATATGGACCATATATTTGTACATGTTGATCATATCCCCCCTTAATCTCCTCTTCTCAAGAGAGAATAAATTTAGTTCCTCTAATCTTTCCTCATAGCTGAGCTCCTCCATGCCTCTTATCAGTTTGGTTATCAGTTTGGTTGCCCTTCTCTGCACTTTCTCCAGTTCCCCAATATCCTTTTTGAGAACTGTCTGAACATCGTCTGAGGAGGAAGGCACCAGTGCCTCACTCAACCAGAAAGTGGAAAAACAGTCATTGTAAATGAAAGCAAAAAAAATTTGTTCAAAGTAGCCATTCTTAACCAGAGTTCCATGGAACCCTAGGTTTCCTCCAAAGGTTGCTAGAGTTTCCTTAAATTATAGCCAATTGAAATGCCACTTGATGGTGCCTGCATAGTTCTGGGACCAACACCACTTGGCATGATCTTCCTTAGCAGTCTCTAAGGGTGACCACTAGTGTAAAACCAGCCATACATAGATGGATATTCGACCAGTTGAGCAGGGACTTTCTCCAGTTCCCCAATATCCTTTTTGAGAACTGGTGCCCAAAACTGAACTGCATATTCCAGATGAGGTCTCTCTCTGGAGTCCATACCTCTCTTAATACAAGAATGGACTTTGCTCGCTTTGGAAACCGCAGTTTTATTGAGCTCATGATCTACCAAAACCCCCAGATCCTTCTCTATGGATCCCCCAAGTTGTACTCCCCCTAGTATGTATGATGCATATTCTTAGCCCCCAAGTGCATAACTTTAAATTTATCACCATTAAACCTCATTTGTCACACAGTTGCCCAATAAACAGTGCATTAAGGTTGGCTTGTGAGTTGGAGACATCCTTTAAGGAAGTTCTTCCACTGCATACAAAAAAAATCTAATTCTGCTCCACTGGCTACAGAGCCAAAAGCTAAATTTACTGAACTCTTGAACAAGCATAAATAAGAGGGTGCTACAACTAGACCAGTAGAACTTCGTTCGAACGTTCATATGGAAAATTGTTCATCAGAGCATTTATCTTGCTATTGAGAACGAATTGTCTGTCCAGACCTGGTACTTGAATGGAATCCCAGACATAATAACAGGTTTCTGATATACTCTAGCTAGGCACATTATATTTGACAAAAACTTGGTATCTTGCTCCTTCAAATTTTCTCGTCAATTGGAACCCGCTAACCAATACAAAATTGATTGAAATTGGGAAGAGAACAGCTGACGGACTTTAGCGGAACCAGAAGAGGACAATAAAAATCCAATAGATAACATATTGTCTTTTTTGCAAAAGTTTAAATTGTTTAACATACTTTTTCTAAAAGAAAACCATTAGCTCAATACATATAACATGTCAATCATTACTCTTATGTGTCTCTATTACTGCGATGTCAAGAGATCAACACATTTCACATTTGTAGCTTCCTCAGGACCTCCATATCTTGACCACAGATAGAGATGGCCTATCCACAGAGAAAGGCATAGCTGTTAATCATACTGTATCAAAACATCAGCATAATACATATGATTAATATGTTTTTTCCCTTTTATATGGGAACTCCAAAAGCAGGTTGATATGTGTATTATGATGATGTTTTGATACAGTATGATTAACAGCTATGCCTTTCTCTTTGGATAGGCCATTTCTATCTGTGGTCAAGATATAGAGGTCCTGAGGAAGCTATTATTTTAAAATGCGTCTCTATTACTTAATGTCAAGAGGTCAACGCATTTCACAATTATAGCTTCCTCAGGTCCTCCATATATTGACCACAGATAGAGATGGCCTATCCAAAGAGAAAGGCATAGCTGTTAATCATACTGTATCAAAACATCATTATAATACACATATAAACCTGCTTTTGGAGTTCCCATATAAAAGGGAAAAAACATATTAATCATATGTATTATACTGGTGTTTTGATACAGTATGATTAACAGCTACACCTTTCTTTTTGGATAGGCCATCTGTGGTCAAGATATAGAGGTCCTGAGAAAGCTATAATTGTGAAATGCGGCAACCTCTTGATATAGCAGTATTAGAATCACATAAGAGTAATAATTGACACGTTATATACCATATATATTCAAGTATAAGCCAAGTTTTTCAGCACATTTTTTTGTGCTGAAAATGCCCCCCTCGGCTTATACTCAAGTCACCTTTTTGTGCCTGATCTCCCGGACTTTGGGTACCCAGTACCATACTTGGCACACATGTAGCCCCACTCTTCCTCTACAAGTGTGCAAAGTTTGTTGACCGGGGGACCTACGTCCGGGGAGCACCGATTTTTCAAAGCCGGGCACCCCTTCAATAGACTCCCATGTTAAATGGTTATTTCTCCGGTGACTTTGAGGACCCGGTACCGGCCGGTCGTAGGTTCTCTGGACCCGACACTTGGCACACATGTAGCCGAATTTCTCCTCTACAAGTGTGCAAAGTTTTTTGTCTGGGAGACCTACGGCCGGGGAGCACTGATTTTCAAATCTGGGCACCCCCTTCCATAGACTCCCATTTTAAACGTCAGTCTAGTCATGGACACAGTGAGGCATGGGCACAGTGAGGCATGGGCACAGTGAGGCATGGACACAGTGAGGAATGGGCACAGTGAGGCATGGGCACAGTGAGGCATGCACATGGAGACAGTGAGACACAGTGAGGCATGCAGATGGACACCCTAGGCTTATACTCGAGTCAATACGTTTTCCCATTTTTTTTGTGGTAAAATTAGGTGCCTCGGCTTATATTCGGGTCGGCTTATATTCGAGTATATACGGTATGCATTGAGCTAATGGTTTTCTTTTAGAAAAAGTATGTTAAACAATTTTTACTTTTGTAATAAAGACTATATTTTATCTATTGAATTTTCATTGTCCTCTTCTGGTAGTGCTAAATTCCGTCAGCTGTTCTCTTTTCCCAATTTCAAAGTATCTTATAGGATGAGGTACCCATGTAGCCCATAATTTTCTAAGCTTCAATATAAAATTAAATGAATATTCCAAAAACTGAACTTTTCAAATAAAATTCTACTGGTGTGTGGCCAGCTTTACTCTGACATATTCTAGTATCTACACAACACACCAACATATACACTATTATTAACACCCAGACAGTCACTGCATTAAAATTTTCCTCACTGACTTGAATTGTTTTTTTAATACATTTTTCAGTTCATTGTACGGCATGTTTACCAGGTGGCTTTTGCTGCTACTCATCATTTCTGCCCTCCCAACACCCCGGTCGCCCAGACATTTAACCCCCCCCCCCCACTAAAGAGCAATTCCTGACCTATTGAAGAGACTCCACTGGTTCTCCTGTTTCCTTACAGCACAGTCACTGCCATACATTTGCTTAATGTAAAGAGAAGGCGCCACAGATTGCCTGTCACGTTATTTAGGTTGATGGATTCTGTATGAGGGAGAATGTAATATGACGCTCCCTATTATCACATGGACCTCCTTTACAAGTTCAGCAGCCTGGAAGAGAGTATAAACATTGCTTAAAGGGGATGTCTCAGCTTATCGCAAAAGAGATATTCGTTGTCACATGAAAATAAATTGAATAAATCCATGTCTAATTGGTATGTCCACATGTAGGGCGCTTGCAGCAAAAGATAAGGCTGCTGCGTGTACATGTGTCTCAATGAATGCATTGCTGTTAGTTGGGGGATTTTTCTGTGTAGATGAAATAGAAAAAAAAAATGGCAGTTGCTCAATCAATTTTAAGCAGCTAGCATGGTAAGTGCCCAAAGGGAAGAAGTCATTCACTAAACAGCGCCAATCCTACAAAATATACTGTATATTTTCAATAAGTGTGTAGCCCTATTTTGTGGGGGAGAATCGGCCCTCACTAAACAGTATATTGAGCTGAAACCTGTAAGTAAATAAGAGAACCAGAGCCTTCGCTAAGTAGAAGAGTGGGTTTGATAATAAAGTTGGCAGTGCCACCACCCAGGGCAGGGCCTCTGTGAGCAGATGGGATTCCCTTCCTGGGAAATGAACCAGTAATCTAAACAAAGTAATTGGGAGCAGAAGAACTACTGCCAGGGCCGCCATCAGGAATTTTGGGGCCCCTTACACAGCTTCAGGCATGGGCCCCCTGGAGCAGAGGAGAACCGGGGGGGGTGTTGCCACCGTAAATTGAGAAGCGATGGGGGGCTGCCGCGAATTGAGAAGCGTGGGGGTGCCACGAATTGAGAAGCGGGGGGTGCTGCCGCCGCAAATTGTTGAGGTCGGGGGGGCTTTGGGTGCTGACGAACAAGAAAAAAAAAATAAAAGAACAAAAAAAAAAGGGGGGATGCCATCTGGGGACCTCCGGGCCCCTGGGGACCTCTAGGCCCCTTACAAAAAAAAAGAGAGGAAAAAAAAGGGGGGTTGCCATCCGGGCCCCTGGGGACCTCCGGCCCCTTACAGGTGTACTGCCTGTACCCTCCTGATGGCGACCCTGACTACTGCAACCGGCATATAGTATTAACCATAAGTAATAATTATTTGATTCCCTGCAGATTTTGTAAGTTTGCCCACTTACAAAGAAATGAAGGGCCTATAATTGTTATCATAGGTGTATTCATAGGTGTATTTGACCACTTAAAGGGGTTGTCTATGCATTAAGGTGAAAAAACACCTTGCAGTGTCCGGCCCCCCAGCCCCCCCCCCCCCCCGTTTTACTTACCAGAGCCACAAATATCTGTGGGCGCGTCCCCGCCGTCCTTCTCTCCATGGAGTCCCGGCTTTGATTGGATAGATACCAGCGCAGCCATTGGCTCCCGCTACTGTCAATCAAATGCAATGACGTCAGCACTGGGGGGCGGGCCGAGTCATACACTCAGCGTCTATGGACGCCGAGTGTATGACTCAGGAGCGTGCCCGCAAGGTAACCCCCTCAGGAGAGAGCTTCTTCAAGGGGGTTATCGAATGCGGGGAGGAGCCGCGAGAGCCGCCGTGGGACCCCAGAACAGGAGGATCGGGGCCACTCTGTGCAAAACAAACTGCACAGTGGAGGCAAGTATGAAATGTTTGTTATTTAAAAAAAACAAAACGCGAACCTTAATGGCCCATACACACGATCCAAATATCGTATGACAGATTGTACGACTATTTTCGCTTAATAGTCGCAAGTAGAAATTGAATAGGTTACTAAAGTCACGAAAATTCCCATACGACAGAAAAAAATAATCGGAAGTGATGTCATGTGTTGTAATGTATTTGTATTGTATTTTCGGACAACAACTTTAGTGTCACTTTAAGGGCCGAGCCTCTTTTTGAGATTTGCTGTTTACAAGTTAAAATAATTTTTTTTTGCTCGAAAATTACTTAGAACCCCCAAACATTATATATATTTTTTTCTAACACCCTAGAAAATAAAATGGCGGTCGTTGCAATATTTTGTCACACCGTATTTGCGCAGCGGTCTTACAAGTGCACTTTTTTGGGAAAAAAATACACTTTTTCTACTTAAAAAATAAGACAAAAGTAAAGTTAGCCCAATATAATACCACCAAAAGAAAGCTCTATTTGTGGGAAAAAAAGGACGTCAAGTTTGTTTGGGAGCCACATCGCACGACCGCACAATTGTCATTCAAAGCGTGACAGTGCGGAAAGCTGAAAATTGGTCTGGGCAGGAAGAGGGTTTAAGTGCCCAGTAAGCAAGTGGTTAAGAGCATTGGGCGGAAGTGACGTTTAAGGTCACTTCTGCCCTCCAATGCTATGGAGCCGAGCTGGGGCCATCTTCCCCTCACTCGGCATCCAGGCAGTGAGGTGACAGGATGCTACCGGCGGCTCTGGTAAGCGGTAGAGACGACCGGGCGCAGCGGGTAGGGTTGCCACCTCATCCCTTTAAACCCGAACACATATTTATTACACAGGTTCTGTGGCTGATTAATGTGGTAATTAAACTCACTTAGTGCCTTATCTGCATTAAATTAGCCTCAGAACCTGTGTAATTCATATGTGTTCGGGTTTAAAGGGATGAGGTGGCAACTCTAGCGGCGGGAGGGGGGTGGGCACCTCTCCCGCCACCGATAAAAGTGATCTCACTGCGAATCCGCCGCAGAGACCACTTTCATCTGAAGGAGAAATTTAATTGAGTGAATTGAAATCCTGCAGCACCCGCAAGGTCCCCCTCCTCAAGAAGGCACATGTACAGGCCCGTCTGAAGTTTGCCAATGAACGTCTAAAATACACACACACTGATAAGGCACACCACTGGTCACAAAATGTATAAAAATGGCTTCAGCTTGATCCCATCGGTGAAGACCAAGCTGAAGCTATTTTTATACATGTGACTAGTGGTGTGCCTTATAAGTGTGGGGGGGCACCATTTTGTTGTAGTCCAGGGATCGAGCCTGATGAACTTTTATGTAAGCCACCACCTGGTAGCATAAGCCGGTTGGAGCAACATTACAGGGAATTTTGAGCAGTGCTGTTTTAGCTCTCCTTCTGGATGATTAACCAAAAATTTACCGGTTCACTAAAAATACTCATACAATAACCTAACTCTAAAGCCCTGTACACACGATCGGATTTCCTATGGTTTTTAAACCGATGGATTTTTCCATCGGAAAACCGATGAAGCTGACTTCCATCAGTCTTGCCTACACACCATCAGTCAAAAAACCGACCGTTCCAAACGCCGTGACGTAAAACACTCCGATGAGCCGAGAAAAATTAAGTTCAATGCTTCTGAGCATGCGTCGACTTGATTCTGAGCATGCGTGGGTTTTTTATCCGATGGAGTTCCCCACAGACGATAGTAATTTGCTATCGGTTTTTTAACCATCGGATAAATTTAAAACATGTTTTATTTTTAAACACCGATGGAAAAAAGACCGATGGGGCCCACACACGATCGGTTTGTCCAATGAAAACAGTCCATGGATATTTCCCCTCTCCACCAGGAATGGAAGGTTGCATGGATTTCCCCAGTCTTTATAACCATACCCAAATTTGTCGATCCTTTTTCCTCCACAATCTCATGCTGATGGACTGCAAGAGCTTATGCAGCAGCAGAGCAGGGTAGCTCATATCATGTCGGGTGCTCCTTTTTTTTTTTTTTTTTACCATGTTCCAATCTACTCTGCAATTTCTGCTAATGTGCCTGGCAGTGTGGAGACATCAGACATTGTATGTATTTTTCTAACTTATTTAAATAAACAGCAAAAGTTTTTTTTTTAAACTGCACTAGGCGTACGTGAGCGCCATTTTCAATACAGGCCGCAGTTATTGGCTAATGAGTATTTTTTTTCTACTGTTTATGCTAAGGCAGAATCAAACCAACAGATGTCACTGCTGATTGATAATTATGTCTTTTCTAGCTAAATTTGTCTACATTACATTGTTTGCACTGTGTTGAATGGGATCTGTCACCAAGAAAAAAAGCTCTTGCATGTCATGCAGCAGATCACTCGTTAGCTAAAGTTACGTGTTTTTGCCCAGTCTGTCAGCATTCGGATTAACGCTCCTACGTAGTACTAAATTCACACAGAATAATTATCTGCAGTGTCCACGCCTCAGTATGTCTCTGCTATAGATTTGGAGAAAGGCAACCAGAATCCACTGATTTTCAGTGATTATTCATAAGATACAAAGTTTCTGCTCTGGAACAATTTATTGCATGCCAAGAACTCTTTTCCTAATGATAAATTCCTCATTCACACCTTCGTGTTTTTAACGCATGCGTTGTAAAACAAAACAATGGGTGTATTGTAAGATGCAATGTTATTCAGGAAGGATGCTCAGGTCTATGCGGTGCGATGTAGTGCAGTGCGTTTAAAAAATGAGACACGTCCATTTTTCTGTGCATTTTTCATGACGTCCAGTAGACCAATGAAAATACACGTAAAGGACGTAAATATCGTAATGGCGTTAAAAAATGCACCATAATACAGACAAAAGCGAATAGATGTGAACCTGGCCTTGAAGCCATGTGTTGCTAATGCTTTCCCTGGTTCTTTCTTTTTCACCTTCATTAAAAAACCCTTTCATGCCTAAGCCTATTTCTGACATTTGTTGCTTACAAGCTAAAATACATATTTTTTTGCTAGAAAATTACTTAGAACCCCCTATGCATTATATATATATATATTTTTAGCAGAGACCCTAGGGAATAAATAGTGATCATTGCAATATTTTATGTCTCACGATATTTGCGCAGCTGTTTTTCAAACGCATTTTTTGGGGAAAAAAATACACTTTCATGAATTAAAAGAAAACAAAACGGTAAAGTTGGCCCAATTATTTTATATAATGTGAAAGATGATGTTACGCCGAGTATATAGATACGTAACATGTCATGCTTTGAAATTGCTCACACTCGTGGAATGGTGACAAATAGGGATGAGCTTTATGTTCGGGTCGAACATGAGTTTGACTCAAACATTGGCTATTCGCCCGTTCGCCGAATAGCGAACAATTTGGGGTGTTTGCGGCAAATTCGAAAACCGCGGAACACCCTTTAAAAGTCTATGGGAGAAATCAAAAGTGCTAATTTTAAAGGTTAATATGCAAGTTATTGTCATAAAAAGTGTTTGGGGACCCGGGTCCTGCCCCAGGGGACATGTATCAATGCAAAAAAAAGTTTAAAAAACAGAAGTTTTTTCGGGAGCAGTGATTTTTGAAACAATAAAAGTGAAATATTCCTTTACATTTCATCCCTGAGGGGTGTCTATAGTATGCCTGTAAAGTAGCGCATGTTTCCTGTGTTTATAACAGTCCCTGCACAAAATGTAATTTCTAAAAGAAAAAAGGCATTTAAAACTATTCGCGGCTATAATGAATTGTCGGGTCCCGGCAATACAGATAAAAGTCATTAAAAAAAACAGCATGTGTCCCCCCCCCAGTCCATTACCATGCTCTTTGGGTCTTGTATGAATATTAAGGGGAGCCCCAAACCAAAAATAAATAAATAAAATAGCGTGGGGCTCCCCCCAAATTCCATATCAGGCCCTTCAGGTCTGGTATGGATTTTAAGGGGAACCCCACGCCAAAATTTAAAAAAAGGTATGGGGTTCCCCTCAAAAATCCATACCAGACCCTTATCCGAGCACGCAATCTGGCAGGCCGCAGGAAAAGAGGGGGGACGAGAGAGAGCCCCCCCCTCCTGAACCGTACCAGGTCACATGCCCTTAACATGGGCATCTTATCTTATCGGAATCTGGAAGCCCCCTTTAACAAAGGGGACCCCCAGATCCCGGCCCCTCCCTATGTGAATTGGTAACGGGGTACATTGTACCCCTACCATTTCACCAAAAAAAGTGTAAATTTTTTTAAAAACCACAGTACACAGTCCTTTTTTAAAAAGAAAAAAAAAAGAGAAAAAAAAATTCCAGCGATGTAAATCCATTCTCGATCTCTAGCGATGATACGAAGAAAAAAAAAAACACAACGCCGACACGATCTTGCCTCCATGGGAGGCAGCCAACCAATGACGCTCTCCAGCCTGACAGCTCTTATATAGCTGAGGGCGGGGCACCTGTCATGTGCGCGGGTGACCCTGCCCCCTCTGACGCAACGGGGTAACACCGGGGTTACCCAGTGACATGTACGGGTGACCCTGCCCCCCTCTGACGCAACGGGAAACCCGCCTTGCATCATCGCTGGAGATCAAGAATGGATTTACATCGCTGGAGATTGAGAATGGATTTACATCGCTGGATTTTTTTTTTCTTTTTAATAAAGGACTTGCTTGTCCCAAGCTGTGTACTGTGGTTTTTAAATTTTTTGAAAAAAACATTTGTGAAATGGTAGGGGTACAATGTACCCCGTTACCAATTCACATAGGGGGGCCGGGATTTGGGGGTCCCCTTTGTTAAAGGGGGCTTCCAGATTCCGATAAGCCCCCCGCCCGCAGACCCCCACAACCACAGGGCAAGGGTTGTGGGGATGAGGCCCTTGTCCCCATCAACATCGGGACATCCTCACCATGTTGAGGGCATGTGGCCTGTGTGAGGGGGTTAGCTCGGCAGCGGGTGTGTGTGACCCCCGGGATGGGCTCCCCACACAAAACAGGCCCAGCAAACGGAGGTTGTGGTTTTCAAAATCAAAAAGGTGCGGTTTATTTTCTATTTACAGTGACAAAACACAGCAAAGCAAAAGAAACATAACCAAAATAAGTCCTGGTCAAGTTGACCTCTGACTAAACATACAGGTTTCCTAACTAACAACTGGGATCAGCCTAGTGCTGTCCTAGTCCCTAAGTCCCTGGTTTTAAATGTCCAAGCAAATAGCCACACAGGCTTTGTCTCACCGCACAGGGGTTCACTCTCCCTAGACAGTCCACACAGGTCTGGTTCCAGGCATGAGCTAACATCTAATGAAGCTGGGAGTTCTTATAGAGGCCTAAATGAGCTGACAAGCTTCAGCTGGTCTCATCAACTCCCTGTCTGCACGACGCCCAGCCCTCTCCCTAGAGGTATGAGTCATCCATGAGCCCACTAGCCTTATACAACTCTCCACCTAGTTGTATAAGTCAGCGTAAAGCCTGAATCTGGGCGAAATATATCTACCCCCCTGGATGCAACCAGGTGACTTTACCTTCCTGCTGTCACATACCCCCCCTCTTGTTTTAACCTCGGGGTTGGAACACCAGCAATCAGGCATTCATGTACTCGAGACAAAGCATCCACATTCCCCATTTGAACGCCAGGGCGATGCTTTACTGTGAAGTTGAATTCCTGGAGGGCCAGGAACCACCTATTCACTCTTCTATTTGTTTCCTTGTTTTGAGCCATCCACTTTAACGGAGCGTGATCCGTAACCATGTCAAAGTGCCTACCTAGCAGGTAGTACCGAAGGGAATCTAGAGCCCACTTCACCGCTAAACACTCCTTTTCAACGGTGGCGTAATTTACCTCATGGGACTTCAACTTCCTGCTGAGGTAAATGACTGGGTGCTCTTCCCCGTTCCAGACCTGGGACAATACTGCTCCTAACCCCACATCTGACGCATCACTTTGTACGACAAAGTCTTTAGAGAAGTCGGGTGAGTACAACACTGGCTGGCTACATAAGGCTTGTTTCAAGAATTGGAATGCTGCCTCAGCCTCGGGGGTCCATTTAATCATGACCGACCCTTTCCCCTTCGTCAGGTTGGTTAGGGGCACAGCCTTAGAAGCAAAGTGGGGAATGAATCGCCGATAATACCCAGCGATTCCCAGAAAGGCTCGTACCTGCTTCTTGCTGTTGGGACGTGGCCAACTCTGGATGGCCTCGACTTTGTTGAGTTGGGGTTTTATTACTCCCCTCCCAATGGTGTACCCAAGATATTTGGCCTCCTCCTGCCCAATGGTACACTTCTTGGGGTTAGCCGTAAACCCCGCTTCCCGAACAGAGTCCAGGACTGCTTGCACTTTTGGCAGATGTGAGGCCCAATCTGTGCTATGGACAATTACGTCATCCAGGTAAGCCGCAGCATACTTCCGATGGGGCCTCAGCATCTGGTCCATTTTCCGCTGGAATGTGGCCGGCGCATTCTGTAACCCGAACGGCATTCTTTTATATTGGAACGCCCCGTCTGGGGTTACAAATGCGGTTTTCTCTTTGGCCGACTTGGCCAGGGGGATTTGCCAATACCCTTTTGTGAGGTCAAGAGTCGTCATGTATCGGGCTGTTCCCAGCCGGTCGATCAACTCATCTATACGTGGCATGGGGTAGGTGTCAAATTTTGTAACTTTGTTCAACTGACAAAAATCGTTACAAAATCGCCAGCTCCCATCCGGTTTAGGCACCAACACGATGGGACTAGACCAATCACTTTGGGACTCCTCTATCACCCCTAAGTTCAGCATTTTCTGTACTTCCTCCCGTATTGCCTCCCGTCGAGCCTCTGGGATCCGATAGGGTTTTAACTTCACCCTTTCACCGGGCGGGGTAATGATGTCATGCTCTACCCCAGATGTTTGTCCCGGCAGCTCAGAGAATACCTCCTTGTTGCGAAGCACAAACTCCTTAACCTCCTGTTGTTGGGGTTGTGACAAGGTGGCTGCTATTCCAACCTCAGGAATCACGCAACCAGTTTGAGCTGGTGACCAAGTGTCTGCGACTAGGGACTCTCTATCCCTCCAGGCTTTCAACAGATTAACGTGATAGATCTGTTCGGGCTTTCGCCTTCCTGGTTGTCTGACCTTGTAATTCACTTTGCTCACTTTTTCCATTATCTCGTAGGGGCCTTGCCATTTGGCAAGGAATTTACTTTCAACCGTAGGGACAAGTACCAATATCCTATCCCCCGGGGAAAAGGTACGGGTCTTGGCTCCACGGTTGTACACTCTCTGCTGTGCCAACTGCGCTTGGGCCAAATGTTCCTTCACGATGGGCATTACCTGTGCAATTCGATCTTGCATCAGGGCGACATGCTCAATCACACTCCTGTGGGGAGAACTCTCACTTTCCCAAGTTTCCTTGGCAATATCCAACAGCCCTCTTGGGTGTCTCCCATACAGTAACTCAAAGGGGGAGAATCCCGTAGAGGATTGGGGCACCTCCCTAATAGCAAACATCAAATAAGGAAGTAAACAGTCCCAATCCTTTCCATCTCTATCCACCACTTTCTTCAACATTTGTTTTAGGGTTTTGTTGAATCTTTCAACCAGCCCATCGGTTTGGGGGTGATACACAGACGTACGCAATTGCGTCACTTTGAACAATTTACACAGCTCTTTCATAACCCGGGACATAAAGGGTGTACCTTGGTCCGTAAGCAGTTCTTTACAAATACCCACCCGGCTAAAAACAAGAGATAGCTCTTTGGCTATGGTTTTGGCCGAGGTATTTCGGAGAGGGATCGCTTCTGGATAACGGGTGGCATAGTCCATTATAACTAATATGTACTGGTGCCCCCTAGCGGACTTGATTATAGGACCTACCAAATCCATGGCGATCCTCTCAAACGGGACCTCAATGATGGGTAGAGGGACCAGCGGGCTACGGAAATGTGGCATCGGGGCCAACCTCTGACACACAGGGCAGGAGGAACAATAATTTTCTACGTCCTTCATCACCCCCGGCCAATAGAATCTCTGTAATACCCTCTCTCGGGTTTTCTCTGTCCCCAGATGACCTCCAAGAATGTGCCCATGGGCCAACTCCAACACCAACTTCCTGTAAGGTTTGGGCACCACAAGCTGCTCAACGGTTTCTTCTGCCCTTTTTGCCACCCGATACAGTAGGTCCTTCTCTACGCTGAAGTATGGGTAAGTGCAGGTATTATCTGGGTTCACTAACTCGCCATCTATTTTCACTACGTTTTCCCGTGCCTTTATTAGGGCGGGGTCTTTCAACTGTTCTGTGGCAAAGTTTTCCCTGTGAACCTCAAGATCAGAAAACTCCACAGACGGTAGGTTTTCGTCTGAGGAGGTGGGCTCCTCTCCAGTTTCTTGAGTCTCCCCTGCCAATACTGATAAGGGAAATTCCGGAGAGTCCTCACCACTCTCAGGGGAGTTCTGGCTATCACATTCCTGGTACATAGGGGCACCAGTGAGGGGCTCAGGATCATCCCACAGTTCCCAGAACTTCGGAAAATCCCTTCCCACAATGGCGTCATGCGGTAACTGAGATACTAAGCCCACTGGATGAGAGAGGGTACCTTTGGGGGTCTCGAAACACACTGTAGTCACTGGATACTCTCGGGTGTCCCCATGCACACAAATAACAGCTACCTTGCTATTCCCAGAGACCTCTGTTTTAACTAACTCAGCCTTTATCAGGGTCACAAGGCTACCTGAATCCAGCAATACCACAACATTTCTACCATTAACACACATTTTGCATAAATGTTTCTCAGTTCCTCGAATGGCAGTGCATGCGACTGTCGCACACAGCGACTGACGTCTGCCCGTCAGAAAGTCACACTGCATGGGTTCCTCCACAACCGGGCAATTGGCTGCAATATGTCCCGCTTGCCGGCAGCGGTAGCAAACGATCCTTCTTGCCGCCTCTTGAGCCGCTGATTTCCCAGGCTGTTCTCGCCAAACTTGGGGTAGAGCTCCCACCCTCTCACTCTCTCCACCCTCACCCCTTGGAATCCTCTTATCCGCCCCTGGGGATGGTCTGGTCTTAGGGTGGAAAGTCCGAGTGTCTCTGGAAGAGGCCGTCAGGTTCTCTGTAGCCAAGTATTTCTCCACACGATCCACAAGACCATCGGCCGTCTCTGGGTCTCCATGGCTTACCCACTTTTGGATGGCAGTAGGAAGAGCTCTCAAAAACCGATCCATTACAACACGTTCCACAATCTTTGGTGCGGACAAAGTCTCTGGCTGTAGCCACTTTCTGCTCAGGTGAATGAGATCATACATTTGAGACCTGGGGGGTTTTCCAAGCTGGAAAGTCCAGTTATGCACACGCTGAGCCCGGACAGCCTGGGTGACACCCAGCCTTGCCAATATTTCAGCTTTTAGCATCACATAGTCTTTTGCTTGGTTAGGCTCTAGGTCATAGTAAGCTTTCTGCGATTCACCAGTTAACAGAGGAGCCACCAGTCCAGCCCACTGCTCCTCAGGCCACTTTTCTCTTTCAGCGGTCCTTTCAAATGTGGTCAAAAATACCTCTGGATCATCCTCTCCAGTCATTTTTGTCAATAAACGACTCACCCCAAAGGACGCGGTATTAGTGGGACGGCTTTCCTCACTGGTCTGCGGACGTTGCTGCATTACTGCTTCCATCTGTTGTTGTAGTCTCTGCTCTTGCTTCTGCAACAGGTCTATGAAGCGGGCCTCAGATTGCTGCTGGGCTCGTTGCTGAGCCTCCAGACTCTGTTGCAAAGTTGCGTTTGTCTGCTGCTGGGCTGCAAGGCTCTGTTGATGAGCTTGCTGCTGGGCTGCGAAGTTCTGTTGTTGAGCTGCAAGGCTCTGTTGATGAGCTGCAAGGCTCTTTTGCAAACCTGCATTTGTCTGCTGTTGATTGGCATTTGCTAGAGCCAGCTGCTTCAGTATCTCCTCCATGCTGGCTTAAAAAAAAACTGCCACTGGTTCTCCACCAACTGTGAGGGGGTTAGCTCGGCAGCGGGTGTGTGTGACCCCCGGGATGGGCTCCCCACACAAAACAGGCCCAGCAAACGGAGGTTGTGGTTTTCAAAATCAAAAAGGTGCGGTTTATTTTCTATTTACAGTGACAAAACACAGCAAAGCAAAAGAAACATAACCAAAATAAATCCTGGTCAAGTTGACCTCTGACTAAACATACAGGTTTCCTAACTAACAACTGGGATCAGCCTAGTGCTGTCCTAGTCCCTAAGTCCCTGGTTTTAAATGTCCAAGCAAATAGCCACACAGGCTTTGTCTCACCGCACAGGGGTTCACTCTCCCTAGACAGTCCACACAGGTCTGGTTCCAGGCATGAGCTAACATCTAATGAAGCTGGGAGTTCTTATAGAGGCCTAAATGAGCTGACAAGCTTCAGCTGGTCTCATCAACTCCCTGTCTGCACGACGCCCAGCCCTCTCCCTAGAGGTATGAGTCATCCATGAGCCCACTAGCCTTATACAACTCTCCACCTAGTTGTATAAGTCGGCGTAAAGCCTGAATCTGGGCGAAATATATCTACCCCCCTGGATGCAACCAGGTGACTTTACCTTCCTGCTGTCACACCTGGTACAGTACAGGAGGGGGGGCGCTCTCTCGTCCCCCCCTCTTTTCCTGCGGCCTGCCAGGTTGCATGCTCGGATAAGGGTCTGGTATGGATTTTTGGGGGGAACCCCGCGCCATATTTTTTTTCATTTTGGCACGGGGTTCCCCTTAAAATCCTTACCAGACCTGAAGGGTCTGGTATGGATTTTGAGGGGGACCCCTACGCCATTTTTTTTTTAAGAATTAGCACAGGGTTCCCCTTAATATCCATACCAGACTTGAAGGGCCTTATATGTAATTTGGGGGGCCCTAATATTCATACCAGACCCAAAGGGCCTGGTAATGGACTGAGGGGGGAACCCATGACATTTTTTTCAATGACTTTTATCTGTATTGCCGGGACCCGACAATTCATTATAGAGTAGTTTTAAATTACTTATTTCCTTTAGAGATGTCATTTTTTTCAGGGACTGTTATAAACACGGGGAACATGTGCTATTTTACAGGCATACTATAGACACCCCCAAGGTACGGAATTTAAAGGAATATTTCACTTTTATTGTTTCACTTTAAGCATTATTAAAATCACTGCGCCCGAAAAAACGGCCGTTTTTAAAACTTTTTTTTGCATTGATACATGTCCCCTGGGGCAGGACCCCGGTCCCCAAACATTTTTTATCACAATAACTTGCATATTAACCTTTAAAATTAGCACTTTTGATTTTTCATGTTCGTGTCCCATAGACTTTAGCGGTGTTCGCGTGTTTGAACAAATTTTTTGTCTGTTCGCATGTTGTGCTGCGGACCGAACAGGGGGGGTGTTCAGCTCATCCCTAGTGACAAACTACAGTACCTAAAAATATCCATAGGCGACGCCTTAGAATTTTTTTTGCGGTTACCAGGTTAGAATTACAGAGGAGGTCTATCACTCTGATGATCGCGACGATACCTCACATGTGTGATTTGAACTGTTTTTACATTGTCACTAAATAATTCTGATCACTTTTATTGCTGTCACAAGGAATGTAAACATC
The DNA here is from genome assembly GCA_029206835.1 of Rana muscosa. Lineage (NCBI taxonomy): Eukaryota > Metazoa > Chordata > Amphibia > Anura > Ranidae > Rana > Rana muscosa. Next base: position 1,077,771,914 of record CM055117.1, read on the forward strand.
CCTTGTGACAGTAATAGGCATGTGACAGGTACTCTTTATGGAGGGTTGGGGGGTCTAAAAGACCCCATATTCCTCCTTTGCACTTAAAAGTATTCAGATCGCCAAAAACTGCGATTCTGAATACTGTCATTTCTTTTAAATTGCCGCCCATGGCAGCCGAGTAAACTGGAGTTTACATCGGAGACCCAATCGGAGCCGAATCCGGCTTCGTTTTTGTCTCAGCCTAGCTGGTGGACGTGCCGGCTGGTGGCTCGGGTGTCCCGGTGGGACGGGAGGCCCGGGTAGAGCGGTGAAAGGCGGCACGTCCCCTTACGCTTCTTTAGGATAACAGCCAGGCGGCTTTTTGCCACTTCGGTTGTTATCACTAAAGAGCCAACCGCCCGCTCGCCCGCCCGCCCACCCTGGCATCACCCTGGTATAACCCCTTTAAGCCTGAACGCAAATTTGTGTATGGTTGGTGTGAAGGGGTTAACATGCTAATTACATTTTTCAACACCTTAACATTTTTGTTACATACATTATTTTAGACTTTGTGATGTCATTAATGGGTCTCTGTGTTTCTCTTTGCAATGCAGGTAGATGATGGCTGGTAGGAGGGGTCAGCAGGGAGCTGTACATACCTCCCAGAAAAACATCACAGCATCCTGCCTCAGTACTCTTCTCAAGAGCCCTGATGCAGGCAGTGGGCTGGCTCTTGGGAGGAGCTACGCAAATATAAAAAAAATGCCATGATGGGAGGGTCAGTCTGCAGAAGTGGGCATTCCTAGGCAGGCTGTATTTGCATGCAGACCACTCTAGGTAACGGCCACATGTAGTGCTGAGCCTCAACGATTGACAGCACTGAAATCCAATGAATAAAAGGAGTGGGTCAGGGACAGTCAGACAGCAGGGGAAAGGTTAGATGATGCTGGACATCCTCATGCCAGGAAATGCTTAACAATTCCTGTTTTCTCTGGAATAAACTGCTTCACTTCTTCAGTGCTCTGAGCTGGCAGAGCTGAGTAACAGCCACACCCCTTTCCCCTCAACTTACTGCAGAAGAGGAGAGGGGTGTGTCTGGTCAGGCCTAGTGTTGAGATCTCATAACTGAGATCACGGGGTCCAACTCAGATTTTTTTTTTTAAGTCTCACCCCTCTGTGTTTTTGGCATTATGTACTACTTGCTTATGTAGCGGGTATATGCTTACCTATTTTTGAATCTGGTGGGGAAACTGTGATGTATGGTTCCCTGGGGCCCACCAGGTGGCGCTGTCACTTTGGGCCTGGGGGTTGAGCCATCGTTGCGGTGGCGTACCTCTTTTTGGCCTCTCTCAGCGGTTGTATGGTGGGGCGGGGAACCCGCCGTGCTTGCTGGGAGGGGGTATAAAGGGGCCGGCCATTTTTGGTGGCAGGAGTCGAGTCCTGGGCACCTTCAGCCTGAGGGCGGTGGTTCGTGTCGGTCCCCTAGGCGGCCTAGGCCTAGAGGACGTTCGGAGGTCGTGTTCCATCCCAGGCACCTTTAGCCCACCACTGAGTTCCGCGAGGGAAGGAGGTCCTAGGGAACCCCGGGACTGGGTACCCGAATCCGGAAGGCGTAATGGACCGGTGGGAGATACTTACTTGAAGACCTGGTGCAGCATATTGCCAGTGACAAGTGGGCCTCTCATCGGAGACCGCCTGGAAGGAAATCCCCCCTCGCTCGGAGACCGCAACCCACTTTCAGGAAGGAAAGTGGAGTGTTCATTGTGTCTGGGCCTATTCGCATCCACACCTCCTTGTCTGTTCTGTTCTCTAAGGGAGTCCAACTGATTGTGTTCACTTTTGCATTGAGAAGAATAAAGGAGTGTTGGACTTTAATGGTGTGGGGCTCGTTTTCTGGCAGACATTGTTCAAGGTAACTCTCTTTGGAGGTTCCAGGTGCAGAACACCGACCCGAAGGTAAAATAAGAACTTTGCTTACACCACACAAACATCTGTGGTGAAGGCTTGGCGTGGCGACCCCGCACTCTCTCCTCTAAGGTACCCCTAGACAAGAGACAGACGAGCTGATAGAAAGAGGAGAGAGAGGAGGCCGCTACACTTACAAAAGGCATGATGGTTAGAGTGCAGTTATATGGGGGCTGGCTTTCAGTGTTTCTTTTTTTTTATTTACTAGTGTCTCGACCTTCAAAGCCAACTTGGTAGCGGGTGACTGTCTGCCGCACTCGTGGCCACAGTGAGCAGCTGGTGCATCCCTAATGTAGACTAGCCTTCTGGCATACCAGAACTTGCCCTGTAGTTCTTACTTTCCCTCTCTTTCGATGTGAGGGTGGTGGCCGATGACCAGACCCCTTACCACCCTCCTGGTTGTGCGACACTACCCCCTCAATCCCAGAGGTAGCCTGATACTGGGCATCATTTTTCTAGGGCCCAACAGCCAGGCGACATCACTGATAACTCTCGTTCTCTCTCTAATCCAATCTTCTGCGATACCCAAATACGGTAACTGCACACTGAGGCCGCACATAGCTGCAATACTTTACTGCCGAATATGAAGTGGTGATACAGCCAATACGGGTCTTGGACCCCAACACAGTTCAACATAACATTCTTCCTTCAAATACTGCCATAAGTCCCTTTAACCCCTTGAGACCCGGGCCATTGACGAATGACGGCCTCAATGCGGATCTAGAAATCTGGGAGGCCGTCATTATACGGCCTCGGGTATTCTGGCCACTAGGGGGCGCGCGCGCGCCCGGCGCATCACTGAGATGCCGATGCGCGTGCCTGGCGGCCGCGATGTCCGCCAGGTACCCGCGATCGGCGTGTACACAGAGCAGGGATGTGGATCTCTGTGTGTAAACACAGAGATCCACGTCCTGTCAGGGAGAGGGACCGATGCTGTGTCCCTTGTACATAGGGACACAGCTCGGTCACCTCCCCCAGTCAGTCCCCTCCCCCACACAGTAGTAATCACTCCTAGGGAATACATTTAACCCCTTCCTCGCCCCCTAGTGTTAACCCCTTCCCTGCCAGTGTCATTTTTACAGTAACCAGTGCATTTTTATAGCACTGGTCGCTGTAAAAATGACAATGGTCCCAAAATGGTGTCAAAAGTGTCTGATGTGTCCGCCATAATGTCGCAGTCACAATAAAAATCGCTGATCGCCGCCATTACTAGTAAAAAAAAAATTATTAATAAAAATGCAATAAAACTATGCCCTATTTTGTAGACGCTATAACTTTTGCGCAAACCAATCAATAAACGCTTATTGCGATTTTTTTTACCAAAAATATGTAGAAGAATACGTATCGGACTAAACTGAGGGAAAAAAATATTTTTTTTTTAAAAAAATTGGGATATTATTATAGCAAAAAATAAAAAATATTGAGTTTTTTTCAAAATCGTCGCTCTTTTTTTGTTTATAGCGCAAAAAATAAAAACCGCAGAGATGATCAAATACCACCAAAAGAAAGCTCTATTTGTGGGAAAAAAAGGACGTCAATTTTGTTTGGGAGCCACGTCGCACGACTGTGCAATTGTCATTCAAATCGTGACAGCGCTGAAAGCTGAAAATTGGCCTGGGCAGGAAGGGGGTTTAAGTGCCCAGTAAGCAAGTGGTTAAGGCTGGTGATGCATCGCTATGCCCATCTCCAGAGAACCCCCACCAAGGGGATGGAGTTATTAAAGTCACTGTCCCTAGGTACTGATTTCTCTGTACCCCTACCAATATTCTCCCACTATATTTATGGGATTCTGCCAGGAAGGAAGTGATATCATCCTCCTTCCTGGAAGAATTTCAAAAAGTAACAATCTTAAGGGGACCCAACCTCAACCCGCCTACAAAAATTTTCAAACAGTGAGGGGACAGCCTCTTCCAGCACCCAGGGTCAAGAGTTGCCCCCTCCCCAAATATTAACTCACGACAGTGCTTTGGTATTCCGGTTCTTCACCCCACAGTGTTGGCATGGAGACTGCACTACACATGCACGTCTATTCGCTTGCTTTCTAGCAGCTGAGGTTGAGTGGGCGGTTGCACATGCGTGGCATATTTTTCATGTTGGCTGTGGATGGATGGGGTGAGGGAGGAAGAGGGTGGACATGTTGGAGCATAGCGTGACAGCAGTAGCTGTCAGGACAGACAGAAATCTGTGGTCCAGTTGAAGTTAGGCCACAGTCTGCTAGTTGCCCACCACCATTCTGGAGCGTGAATGCGGTGGGGGGTTTGACATGGAGGTGCTGCACCCGGGGTCGACTGACTCTCCTGCCACCCCCCAGGCCCTTGTCCCAGCCATGGTTTCAAAATTATGGAAATCATGTGTACTTTAATAGACTTCAAGAAAAATATATAATGGTAAGTACCAAAATTCCAATTTTTTTTTTAATCTTGTCCTTCATAAATAAAAACATATACAAAACCAAAACCAAAACGAAGGGTGTGATTGTGGTTATATCTGTCTCCCCAACAGAAAAGCAGAAATGCCCACATTTTTTGAGGTGACTGGAGCCCAGAAGCCCTTTAACACGGCTCGGAGGACAGGAGGTGATGGGATTATCACACTGGACTAGGTGGTTTATCTTTTCACACCACTCCAGATATGTGACTCACCCTCCTCTAGTAACATGTACTTAATCCTCCAGACAGCAAATCTCTTTTTGATTTGATTGATTGAAGTCCTGGGACACTACAGTATTTGCAGAATCCTTTGCTGACATTGCGGAGCTGCAGTGTACACAGACATATCTGCTAAGCTTTCTCACAGAGGAATGATGGCAGACCTTGTGCTTCATATCAACTGCAAATTGATTTAACCCTTGTGTGGGGCACCCGGCTCGCAGGCTGCAAGGCCCTGATGGCATCAGTCAAGTCAATCTCATTCAAGTAGGGAACACTAGAGACATGATTCCTCTCTCTCAGCATAGGGGCTTGAATTAGTGAATTTAAGGGTGACCTGTTTTATTAAGGAAAGAACAATTTTCTCCAGGTGAACTATACACTGTATGTTGTGTAGCACCCTCCTAGATAGGCAGCTACGTAAATTTATTTATTTTATGCTCTTTTGTAATCAGTGGAGCAGCTGCTGATTGTTTGGACTGATCAGGGTCTCACAGGCTGCAGACTTGATTGCTTCTTTCTGCCTTCTGGAAGGTTCTAGAACAGTGGTTCTCAACTCCAGTCCTCAGGGCCCACCAACAGGCCAGGTTTGCAAGATAACTGAAATGCATCACAGGTGATATAATTTGCTGCTCAGGGATTGCAGTATTCTAGTCTGCATCTCACCAAGGTAATACTTAAAATCTGGCCTGTTAGTGGGTCCTGAGGACAGGAGTTGAGAACCACTGTTCTAGAACATAGGAGTGGAACAGGTCAAATGAGTAGAGAAAGAGCTGGGTGCACACCGCTCAAAGCCACCTGTTGGGATCTGATGAGCTGCTGGAATAATCAGGGTGCCTGCCTGGTCCCCAGCCAGAGAAATCCAATTGAAGCAGAGAAAAATGGTGGTACGTCCGGAAATAAAATCAAAAAAGTAAAAAAAAAAGTTTATTGGAAATACATAAAATCAAGGAATATGACATGCATTGTACATTGTGAAACGCGTTTCACACAAACGTGCTTACTTATCACTAATGAGTAAGCACGTTTGTGTGAAACGCGCCCGCTGAGCACCTTATTGGATCAATGTATGTCAATTGGATCAATGTAAAGAAGAGTGGACCAAAATCCCTCCTGAGATGTATGCAATACTGGTCACCAACTCCAAGAAACGTCTTACCTTACAAGGGTTTCTCCATCAAGTACTAAGTCATGTTTTGCTTGGGGATCAAATACCGTACTTATTTTACTCACTGAACTGCAACTCAATTATAACATTTGTCTTTTTCTGGATTTTTGGTTGATATTCTGTCTTTAAATTCACCTATGATAAAAATTATAGACCCCTAAATTCTTTTTAAGTGTGCAAACTTACAAAATTTTCAGGGGATCAAATAATTATTTTATCCACTGTATTTGCAAATGTGTGAAAACAAAACCCTCTGTTTTTAATGTGAATTGTTAGGCAGGGCCAATTTGGTTATTTTGCCTGCTGGCTGGTAAGTGTGCTGGGAAATCTTTTGTTTGTTTGTGATGTCCATAGCCCATTGCTGTCACATAAAGTCATTGATGCCCTGCCACTGGATGACTTTGGGACCCTGTAAGTACCCCACCGATGGACATTTTCGTTGGCCAATAGGAAGCCTCCATGTTACCAGGGAGTTATGTGGACACTAAACAAGGTCCATCCCACAAAAATAAAAATAGTACAGCTCAACTGCCCCCTAAACCTGTATCAGTCGGATCAGCATGTGATTAGCCTGGTACAAGAGAGACAGGATCGGCTTGCCATGCTCTAGTCGACTTCAACAAAATGACGGCTGTCTGCACACATAGATGTGAATAAAAGGAGTAAAAGATGGCTTTGGCTCCTGCTCTCCATCTGTAGAGAACGCCTTTAGGCGCTTTTCTCCCTTTTCAGCTCCGAATCATAGAGGCCCCTAATAGTAAGCCCCAAAAAGGACGAAACGCATCTGATGAGTACCCTACAGGTGGAGACTAATTTTATTCACATTCATGCAACAGAAAGTTGTATCTGTGTTCAGACGGCCGCCATTTGTTTGTGGGACCATCCCATGCTGCAATCCAGAGGAAAGAATCATGTGAACGCAGATTCAGGTAAGTAAATACAGCTTTCGCATAGGTTTCTGTTAAAGGGGGAAGGGGTAGTTTTTTTACCTTCCTGCCTAGGGATCGGCTTTAAAGGGTCAGTGTACCCAAAACTGAAGCTGTGTTTGTGACCGGTACTCTTTTTGTATTCTATATAGAGAACATACATTAAAACACAGAAGTATTACACATCTCGTAAGCAATGCCTGATAATGTTCCCTATTTATATCCAACGTTAGGAAGCAACATAATACACCTATATTATTGCTTCTATCTCAACTCAACATTTGAACTATTTAGAATACTTTTCAGTAGTCAAAACATCTTAACACACTGTGGGAATAATAATAATAAAAAAAAATCTTTATTTTCATCTTAAATAAAAAACGAGAACAATGTTCTTGTTACTCCTCCGGAGTCCTGACCTCAGCAGAAAATATTATCTGAATTGTAGTCGGCTATGGCATCAGACAATACTGCAATACAGTGTGATGGGGTCAGGAGTAACAAGGCTGTTGCTTTCAGATGTTTTATTGAACTTGAATTTAAAGATATGTTTTAAATACTATACGGACAGCGTGTTAAGATGTTTTGACAAGTTATACATGCTTATCCATTATCAATAATTTTAGTGAGTTGAGTTAAAGCGGAAGTAAACCCATCGATTTAACAGTTTCAAAAAGCAGTTACATTCCCGGCATGCCGGGAATGCCAACTGTCACATTGGTTGTGCTCTCAACCAAACTGTCAAACCATCCAATGGCTGGTGTCATAACTGATCACATGTGCAGCATCATGGCAGTTGAAGATTAAACAGAGGCCAAGATGGCAGCTTCCTTGCCTGAAAATGATAGGAGGGTTTACTTCCACTTTAAGAGGATGCAATGGTACACTTTATGGACAAATGTCTCCAGTGAAGAGGGCTGTTAATGCTACAGTATACAAAGACAATTTAGATAGTTGTGCACTTCCAACCTCGTGGTTACAAGTTGGTGAAGGCCGTTTTCTGTCCTAGCATGAGTTTCCATCCTTGTACAAAGGAGGCGTCATAAAGACATGGTTTGATGAGTTTGTTGTGGAGGAATTAAAGTTGCCTGCACAGAGCCCTGATCTCAACCCTACTAAATACAAGCTGAGTAAATTCATACAAACAAACCCCAAACTTTTATGGCAATCCTACCCTAAAGAGTGGAGCCATTTATACCTATAAAGGCAGGGAGGGGGTTGTGGGAGGGTGCAGAGTGGTGCGGCGGTAATAAAACACATTCAGTCCAGATGCAATTGAAAGAACCTGTATTAAAGTTAAGGTAAAACAGTTCGCAACAAGCCAGACAGAAGGAAGCCCAACTGAGCACACTCACGGATGAACAGCACGGTGAAGTGGAAAAGGTAACAGTTGAGCTGGCAGCCTCTGTCTTGAGAGGTAAATGTGGCTTGGCGAGTCCGAGCCCAAGTGGGGAAGTTTCCAGGAGGAGTGGCGGGTCCCTACACTTTCCCTACTCATCTGGAACCTTTCCCAACAGCTAATACTGTCTCTGACAGACGGGTGACCTGCCCCTACACTACCCACATGCTAAATGCATGCCAAACCCAGGAGCCAAAGTCTTAAATAGACTCTACCTGACCTAAAATGGCCACCAGAGTCACATGGGCTGTCCAACCGAATCACTGCCCCATGACCCAGGAGACCAAAGAGGGAACCATGTTGCTCCTAACTTCCTCTCCCTCTGCACTGCCGCTGCGCTTAAGCACCACCTGAAGTGGAAAAAAATAGACTGCACCTCCCTACAGGGGTGCTACATATTAATGGCTATGGTTTTGGAATGGAAAGACCAACAAGCTCATATGAGTGTGATGGTCAGATGATGGTCGTATGTCCACAATTTTTTCCCATATGGCTAATTTGTTTGAGGCCTCATTTCATGATTACATTTTTGGGCAACTAGAGTTCATCGTCCATGTGCTCCATAGTAATGAAATTATTACTATATGCAATTTGTTTTTAGGGTCCCCTAACACAGGGCTCGACAAACCCTGGGCGCCAGGTCGCATTTGCGACTAGAATTAGCGACCTGGCGCCTGGGGCAGCACAGCTGGGGTATCCTGTCTCTGTGCACTCCCCCCCCCCCCGCAGGCGCGCGGTCAGTAATTGAGCCCGTGATTTGCGGCCTTCTTATTTTTTTAAGTAAAAACTGTTTATCTATTTTTTTTCTTAATTAAAATGAATTTATTATTTGTCATCTCCCTGCTTGGCCCCTTTGACACGGGCTGTCTGATCAGGTTCACCTGTCAGTTTTTCAGGTTGACCTGATCGGACCCTTAGCGGGGATATGGCGGTTTTGTGTCCCTGCAAGGCAGGAAATAAAAGCAGTCACATTCCTTAGTTAAAGCACCTCATAGTAAACACACGCTACTAGGAACATAGTTAACCCTTTCATTGCCCTTGGTGTTAACCCCTTCCTACCCAGTGTCATTATTACAGTGACAGTGTATATTTTTATCACTGATCACTGTATTAGTGTCACTTGAGATGTCAGTAGCAGTTAGTTCCGACCCAGTGTCAGATTGTATGCTGCACTATCACAGTCCCGCTCTAAGTTGCTGATCTCCGCCATTACTAGTATTAAAAAATAAAATAAAGAAAAACTCCAGTATATATACCATAATCTGTAGACTAACTTTCACACAAACCTAATTTGATCCTGCAAAGGCTGTTAACCATTGTTACTTTACGTTTCAATAATTTTTATTAAAGTTTCATATAGGAAATACAACAAGAATATCTCATCTTTTCATCGTACAATATACAAGCAAATTTAGGGAATAGCATGGTGGTTCGTCAGTAACGTTAGAAAGTCTCTTCTGTGTCGCCGATATCACCCAATAAGACCCAATCAGACAGGCTAAGATCTGGTAACAGAACAATAAAACCACTCCTCGGCCCACTGTGTCTGGTGCTTCATGTTCATGCTATATTCCAGCCCTTATCGGGTCTTCTACTCGCTGGGAGAAGACGTCTCCTACTCCATCCAGAGGGGGAGCCCGACTCACCTACCCACGCGGGCATCGACCCCATGCTTCCCAGTTGCACAATAGTCTGCGATGAATAAACAATTGAGTAAACCTAAACTATAGAATCTAGATCAATACCCCAGAGTATAGAGGTATTTAGAATGAGAGGTAGAGAAGAAAGGAAAAAGGAGGAGAGAGATCAAAGAAGGAAAGGTGGGGGGGGGGGAGTAAGAGCCACGGTCCCATGCCCAGTGAACCCACTCGTGAAAATAGACCTAGAGAGCCAGAGTCCAGGGGTCATGTGTTAGATATCTAATCCATGGGTCCCACACTTTGTGGAACAACTTCATCTTGTCCTGCACCAATGCCGTCAACCTCTCGTTTGACCATTGGTACTTTAATTGCAAAAGTACAAGGCATATTCATGGCCACAAAAAGCCAAGTGGAAAAAAATGACATTGCATTAAACTTGTGGTGTCACATCAGAATATATTCATTACCTACACAAGTTAAATGCCTATATATAATGTTTGGTTCTAGTCGTCTTTCTGTGTAAATTTAAGATTGGTTAATTTTTATATTGAAAATAAAGCTTTGTCGGTCGTTAAAAAAAAAAACCTGGCTCCTAACTTTTTTAGCTGGCTCCTAGATTCCAAGCAAATTTGTCAAGCCCTGCCCTAACAAATGCTGTTCCTCATTCAATTCCTATTGTAAATAAAAGTGCTAAAATAGCAAAATCTTTTTTCACTTCAGTTATGAATAACTAAAGATATCTCTGAAATATATTAGTTCATGTGATGTATTTTAATTCTTCATATTTTTTATCATCTAACAAAACACTTGAAAACAGCTCTTTTGACCCTGACAATTTTTCTAGGTAAAGCCTCGTACACACGAACGAGTTTCTCGGCAAAAACCAGCAAGAAACTTGCTGGCAGAGATTTTTTGCCGAGAAATTCGTTCGTGTGTATGGTTTCTCGTCAAGAAAAGCGACAAGAATCTCGACGAGAAAATAGAGAACCTGCTCTCTATTTTCTCGTCGAGATTCTTGTCAGCCTATTTCTCGACGAGAAAATTGTGTGTGTGTACACTTACCTTTTCGCCGGGAAGCCCGCGCATGCTCGAAATGACTTGCATGCGCGGTAGCTTCCTAGGCATAGGTAGGGTGAACCAAGATGGCGGCGACGGCATCGAATGTGACGAGCGCATGCTCGTCGTATTCGATGACGTCACCGCGTTCGCTCCATTCAAAGAACCGCGGGTTCTTTGAATCGAGCGTGTGTACACTCGGCCGGGACAAGTTTCTTGTCCAAGAATCTCGTCGAAAAAAACGACATGTTTTTTTCGACGAGAATCTCGGCCGTGTGTACGAGGCTTAACACGAAATGTATGGTAAACAAGAAATCAGTTTTTATTTTTAATACGTTTCACAGCACCTAAAATAACTTTGATACTAAGACTTGTAAACATGTTTTTGAAGAATTTGACATTATATTGCTTAAAAGCTGCCAAGTATCAAGTAGCTTCACAGTGAGACACTAGAAAAGTAAAGATTTTTGGGAAAGTAGAAGCAAAAAGCTGCAGGAGCCTCCTACGTAAATACTGCAGAGCAAAGTCAAACTCAGGGCAACCTGTAGCTCATCAAGCTGTGGAGGCACTACATTTCCTAGTATGTTCTGCCAGACGGACCTAATTCAGACATATTTGGGCCATAAGCAGACAAGCTATGTGGTTGAGACTGTCACAGAGTTTGATGGACCTGCTGTCTCACCAGGGATGGCAGATAACTAATGCCTCGTACACACGACCGGTTTTCCTGACATGCCAAAAACCGACGTTTTTCCCGACGTGATTCCTCTCAAGCCTGCCTTGCATACACATGTTCAGGCAAAAAAACGCTCGACCAAAGCGCGGTGACGTACAACGGCACTATAAAGGGGAAGTTCCATTCAAATAGCGCCACCCTTTGGGCTGCTTTTGCTAATCTCGTGTTAGTAAAAGTTTGGTGAGAGACGATTCGCGCTTTTCAGTCTCTGTGCTTTTTAGTCCGTTACAGCGTGACGAATGTGCTATCTCCATTACGAACGCTAGTTTTACCAGAACGAGCGCTCCCGTCTCATACTTGTGTAGCGGGACCCCCAAAAAATGGGGTCGCTATGTTGTAAATTTAGGGGCAGTCTGAGCAATAGTATGGCTCAGGTTCTTCAATTCTGTTTAATATGGACTCTGCTCTGCCATGTTGTTGTCTGGTGTATAGTTTCCCTGGGACTGTGGTGGCGCTGTTGCCCAGGTCTCGGGTTGAACCACTGGTGACATTGTGGTGTGATTGGGTGTCCTCTTTCGGCTGCCATGTGGTGGGCGGAGTTCAGCCTGCTGTGCATGCTGGGAGCGGGTACATAAAGGGCAGACGCCTTAGGAGGAGAAGAGTGGAGGAGAGTGGAGAGGGGAGTCGAGTGTGCCCCATTGGGGTGGTGTGCCAGGGGGATCCCCAGGAGGACCCCTGGTGGCGAAGTCGCACCCGTTGGCCTTGTTGGCCTGGAGTGCGTGAACTGGTTGAGGAGTCTCGGGCACCTTTAGCCCGAGGCTACGGAGTTCCAGGTAGGCCCAGTACCTTCAACTGGGTCTACAATCAACACACTGGAGTCCCAGGGAACCAGTGTGAGGGTGGCCCACTCTGAAGGAGAGGAAATCGGGGGAGGACCTGTCCGAGGGATCGGTGAAGGAGAGGCCTGGTTACCTATCAGAGGGAAGGATTCGTGAGTTGCAGTATAGCTCCTGTAGTGTGTCCCATTGACACCTATGGTCTCTATTAATCTATGGGAGTTTCAAAGTTCTAACTCAGTAACCAAGGGATTCTGTGGCAGAGGATCTCTTAGGCCTCGTACACACGACCGATTTTCTCGTCGTAAAAAACACGTCGTTTTTTTCGACGAGATTCTTGTTAAGCTTGTCGATTTTCTCGTCAAGCTTTCTATGCGTACACACTGTCATTTCCCAATTTCCTCGTGGTTCTCTGCGCTCACGTCCAGCACGTACGACGGCACTATAAAGGGGAAGATCTTTTTTCTTGGCGCCACCCCTTGGGCTGCTTTTGCTGATCTCGTGTTACCGCGTGTGAAGTAAAAGTTTGGGAAGAGACGATTCGCGCTTTTCAGTCTTCGTACTTTTCAGATCGTTTTCTGCCGTTCAGTTTGTGCTTGTGGGTTCGTATCTTGACTTTCAGGGCGTCTAGGCAGGTCGTATCTGTTTTACAGTGCGTTCTTGCCTGTTCGTTTCTGATTTTCAGTTCGTTATTCATAGGCCTTGCTGTTCTAAAGTGCGTTCTGTTCTGTACGTTCTGATTAGACGACCGTTTCCTAGCCATGTCGCCTGGACGTTCTCGTCGTCGAGTTCGTGCTGTGCGTGCGCTTGGTGTTGGTCTGCTTGTTTTGGACCAAGACCAGTCCATGAATGGTGTGAGGAGGAGTTCATGGACCAAGAATTGGTTGCTCCAGCGGGACCAATTCTGCCATATGCCTCTGCTGCGGGAGATCGTCGAGAATAATCCTGAGGACTACAGGAATTTTCTGAGGATGTCTGACCCCGTTTTTCAGGAACTGTTGGCTTTGGTGTCCCCCTATATTACCAGGAAGGACACCGTTATGCGGGAAGCCATCAGTGCTGAGCAGAGGCTCATCGCCACGTTGCGTTACCTGGCGACAGGGAGAAGTCTTCAGGACTTGAAGTTCACCACAGGCATCTCCCCCCAGGCTCTGGGCCTCATAATCCCAGACACCTGTTCTGCTATTATACAAGTCCTGCAGGAGGACTATATTAGGGTAAGTTTTCTCCCTTCACATCACATTTTATGTATTACATGTATGCTAATGTATTGTATTTCTTTCATCCTTTCCTAATTACCATGATTGTAATATGCTGAGAATGTCCCCTTTGTCCCCATGCATGCTGGAAGTTTTTAAATGCCCCTTTTTTATCCTCCCTAAATATTTCCCCTCACTAACTTTTCCAGCAGGGGCGCCTGTTGCTCCAAATGTTGGGGGGTTACAACCCCAATTTCGGAAATAAACTTCCTCCTTTTTTGCTCTGTTGCCTAATAAACGCCCCCAGTTGTCCCCTCCAATGCAGCCATTTAGTCCCCTCTATTGCAGCCAGTTTCCCCCCAGCCCTGCACTTACCTTCTTGTGGTCAGCGCCATCCTTCTTCTGTCCTTGATGTCTTCTCCTTCCCTTCATGTTGCATCAGCCAATCATGTTACCATTAAACAGACTTGGTGAACATGATTGCCAGAGCTGCCTGTCAGTGTTTACACAAGGAATGCCCCCTCCTTGCGTCCCCGATTTTTCTTTGAGGAAGCCAATTACATCCCTCAGGTTGTAATTTGCAAGACTTTTTTAATACCTGTTTCTGCTCTGCAATTTTAACCCCCTAAATGACGCAATTAATCATATGTCGGTCGCTTTACAAGAGGCCATCCACCTGAATAGTGTGCGGCATAGACAATACATAGGTTCATGCAACGCATGAACCTATGTATTGTTCTGAGTGATGGGCACAGGAGAGAGGGGACAGTGCTCCAGCGCCCACTCTGGACGCACCGCCACTGCAATGCTATCCTGTGGCCAAACACATCTCCCCCCCCCAAAATAATTTAGTAATGGCCCATCAGAGGGGGTGATGAATATGATAAATGAGCCTTCCATTATACTTTTTTTACACACCTTAATAAACGTATAATTAGATTGATGTTGGTCTCTAATTTTTTGGTCTTGAATTTGCTTGTAATGTATGCCTTTGTTTTTCTAATATTATTTCATCTTGTTTCACTCCACAGCTTCCTTCAACGCCACAGGAATGGCAGACTGTGGCATCGGAGTTTGCCACGCGGTGGGACTTCCCCAACTGCGGTGGTGCCATAGACGGGAAGCACGTCCGCATCGTGCCGCCACCCCGTTCTGGATCCTACTACTACAACTACAAGGGGTTTCATAGCATTGTGCTGATGGCGGTGGTGTCAGCACGGTATGAATTCCTCTATGTTGATGTAGGGAAGAATGGCCGGATGTCCGATGGGGGATCCTTCATCCAGACGGAGTTTGCCCTCCGTCTCCAGAGTGACGACCTTGCATTGCCACCGGATGCAGGGAATATTGAAGGACTCCCCTTTGTTTTCTTGGCTGATGAAGCCTTCGGACTCGGACGGCATCTTATGAGGCCATTTCCACAGAGGACCCTGACCCCAGAGAAGAGTGTGTTCAATTACCGGCTGGCCAGGGCCCGAAGAGTCGTTGAAAATGCCTTCGGCATAATGGCCAGCCGGTTCCGCCTTTTTATGACTTCCATCCACTTGGCGGACTACAAAATAAACTATGTAGTGTTATGCTGCTGTGTGCTACACAATTTTCTTTGCCGCAAAGCGAATTCATATATGGCCTCAGTTTTGCCAGAGGCTGGACTTTCCCCTGCAAATCCCCTTCCGGGCCTGGAATCTGCCCGTCTTGGCTTGCCCCCCCAAAATGCCCGTGTGGTTCGGGACAAATACATGGAGTATTTCACGGGTAGGGGGGCAATTCCTATGCCAGCCTATGTCTAAGTATCCCAATAAAAATCTTGTTTAAACCTTTAATT
Organism: Rana muscosa; assembly: GCA_029206835.1. Taxonomy (NCBI): domain Eukaryota; kingdom Metazoa; phylum Chordata; class Amphibia; order Anura; family Ranidae; genus Rana; species Rana muscosa. The sequence continues at coordinate 1,077,787,213 of CM055117.1, forward strand.
ATTTGTTCTTTCCTGTCTCCTAGTTTGTCTTTGTGCATTTGTAGTGGCAAGTGTATTTTACTTTAGTAAATAACAACCAATTTCACTATGTTACCTTACAAAAGAACCAAATAAGCTTAGAGTGTATTATAAAAAGAAGCTACACGTTGTTTGTGGTCAAATATTTTACTCTCTGCACATTTTTTTTTGTTTTACTTTGGGGTTGGCCTGACCACAACCCGTCAAATTTTGGCTTATGAAAATACAAAAATACCACTTGCATTTCTAAAATGACAACATTGGATACCTCTGAGCAATCTGAGACATTCAGTTACACAAACTATGTCTCTATGTGCCCGTCCTAATATGGGGTCCTGCCACCCCTTGCCCAGCCAAAAATTCAATATGCACACATTTTTACTTTTTTGCAAATAGGAAGTTTACAATCCTGATCCCTATTGTCAACATGTGCTATCTGCCATCAGGGGTGATCAATGGATGTGTTTTGGGGGTGCATCCCCTTCCTCAGTTCACCGACTTTTGATACGAGGAAGGGGTTGCACCCACAAAAGACGTACATGGATATCCCCTGATGGCAGATAGCACATGTTCACACACTGTGTGCATATTCAATTTTTGGCTGCTTTGTTACTCAAAAAATTAGTAAAAATATAAAAACAAACATGTAAAAACAAATGTGTTTGGATGGCTTATTGAATTCTCCCCAAAACATCGAGAATGTCTTTAAATGTTTGTTCCATCACATGGATTCTTTGTTTAATTAGGTCCAGTTCCGTGCTACATTCCATCACTTGCTGGATGAGGCGGAGGGCACTGTCAGCAGAGAACGGTGTGCTATCCTTCACAACATTTCCATCCCCTAAAAACCATAAAAAAAAATTAATAAAACTCTGCAGGCCTACCTCGCTTACCTTAAGCTGTGGTGTCAGATACTGACCTGTTGTGGTGACCAGATCCACAACGTCATCCACCTCTCCTTCCTGCACTTCTCCTTCCTCCACCTCAACTTCCTGCACATCTTTCGGTTGTGGATCTTTGGGAGTTTGGGGTTGCTTGGAAGTTGTGGGGTGCATGTGCTCCCTGGAGTGTCCTCCTCCCAGTCTTCTCTCCCCTATGAGAATAAAACCAAAGGTCTATTTATCACACTGTAAAAATCTAATTTTTAAACTTAAAACAGGCTAAATTGTTTGGAAGTGGGGTACAAGTGTGTGTTTGTGCGGAATTTAAAGAAAAATGCATTCTTTATGACCCCAAATATGTTTATTATTCACATTTGGATGTAATTTTTTGGACATGGAGGCACCACAAATAAACTCTGATGCACCTGTGTGGGACACCCAAAAAAGGCGGGTCTGGTGGCCCACACTATAGTGCTCCAAAGTACAGATGTGGAAGCAGCTGCTGAGTGTCCTCTCCTTTACACTGATAAAAGTTTGCATTTCATTCTCTTTACAAACACATCATCTAGACTTAAAAATTATCCACAATACTTGATCAAAAATGGCAGATGTCTAATTACTTTTGGGGGTCTTAAATAAGCCAAAACCACGGATAGTGGCCGAACGAAGTGTCGGTAACGTAACGAACGATTACTGTGCCCAACCTAGTTCAAAATAATACATTTTGGAAGGGAGTCCAATATGCTTTAAAAAAAAAAAAAGTCAGTTTCTAAAAAGATTAATAGCAGAAAGGTCGTCATTTTACTTACTTTTAGCGAGCATCCTCTTTATGCTCCTCAACTGGTCTGGCTCCCTCAGTTTGAGGTCTGACCACCTCTTTCTGAGCTGCTCATTTGAGCGTTTCACCCCGAACTTCGCCCTCAGACTCTTCACAACTTTAGTGAGGATTTTGGCCTTCCTTCTATTTGGTTTGCTATACGGCCCATGCTTGGCATCATAATCAGCCTTGACCAAGATGTCCACCATCTCCGCCATCTCCGCCAAAGACATATTCGATGCCTTGAATCTCCTCCTTGATCGTGACGTGTCCTCGGTCTCCGGGCTTGTCTCCTCGCTAGTTGCGGAATTATCAGACACCTGCTGTAACTCCGCCATATCTGTCTGCGCGCCGAAAGAGAAGGGGCGGGGAAAAGATGTTAGTTAGAACGTCATGGGCGGGCGACGTGTGCGGAGCGACGTGTTCGAATTTGGACGCATGCGTGGTGTGTATATAGCAAACACACATGTGACTATAGTACGTTCGGTGTGCGGAGAGAGGAGTTCAAGTGACGGACGTGCGAACGAAGGTATGTGATTTTGTGAGACTTGTTAAAATTGTTGGCCTATACTGTCTTGAGATTGTTGGAGGATATATATGGTGACTAGGATGTGAAGGAGATTAGACTGTTTGCCTCACATTATTTAAATATAATTTATTTTACTTGCAGATACAATATGAATGTATTTATTAGCGACAAAGAGTTCCTGGCGGAATTTATTGACCGGGTAAGGGAGCTGCCGGCTCTGTGGGAGACCAAAAACCCCATCCATAAAAAAAAAGGGGTGAGAAAAGCAGCGCTGGAGAAGCTGCTCCCATTTGTGCATACCAAGGTGCCCACAGCCACAGCAAAACAAGTGGACACTAAAATTGGGAGCTTGAGAGGTACCTACAGGACTGAACGCTCTAAGGTGCTGGCTTCTCAGAGGTCAGGAGCAGCAGCAGATGATGTTTATGTCCCGGTTTTGTGGTACTACAGCAGGATGTCCTTCCTGGATGACCACATTGAGCCAAGGCCATCACTCTCCACTCTTCCCCCCAGACTTCCCTGCAGCCAACCTGAGCCTTCTCTGGAGCAAGAGGAGGCAGCCATCCTGGATGATCCTGATTTGTCCATCTGGAGCCAGGTATAGTATTAACTGAAAATGTAGTGGGATAAAATTAATGTTTCCCAAATATGTCAGGATGAGAAACATACATTATTTTGTATTCAACAAGTGAAATCATGATCTGTAGACATTATTCTGCACTTAATTGTGTGGTAAATAGTCAAGCTGATGTAGTGGTAAATTTAAAGCAAGGATTTATGCATTTACATTCTAATTGCTTCCATCAGGATTACAAAGTTTGATGCAAAGATTAAACCAACATATTAAACTATGTTTCTTTTTCATACACAGGATGAAATCAGCCAGGAGGAGGGTCTGGAAACTGTCAGGCAGGAGGAGGAAGGGCCCAGTGGCAGCCAGGAGGTGGCAGGGCCCAGTGGCAGACAGGAGGTGGCAGGGCCCAGTGGCAGCCAGGAGGTGGCAGGGCCCAGTGGCAGCCAGGAGGTGGCAGGGCCCAGTGGCAGCCAGGAGGTGGCAGGGCCCAGTGGCAGACAGGAGGTGGCAGGGCCCAGTGGCAGACAGGAGGTGGCAGGGCAAAGGAGAAGCACCAGATCCCAGGTGCCTCCCATCAGGCTTCACAAAAGAGGCAGGAGGGACAGGACCACCAGTGAGGCAGCAATGGCCCTTATTAAAGAGGCCCATGCCACCCTCAAGGAGCCCACATCCCCTGAAGAGGCCATTGCCGGCCTAGTGGAGGCTAAGTTCAAGGTGATGAGCATGGAGCAACGCCTCCTATGCGAACCCCTGCTCATCACCTTGCTCAACAAGGGGGTGATGGAGCAAATTACCCCCAATACCGCCATATGTGAGGTGGCCCAACTGACCCAACCTCAACCTCCACCTCCACCTTCCTCTTCTGCCCCACCCCCTTCTGCTACCCCTCCACCTTCTGCCCCACCCCCTTCTGCTACACCTCCACCTTCTTCTTCTGCCCCACCCCCTTCTGCTACACCTCCACCTTCTGCCCCACCCCCTTCTGCTACACCTCCACCTTCTGCCCCACCCCCTTCTGCTACACCTCCACCTTCTTCTTCTGCCCCACCCCCTTCTGCTACACCTCCACCTCCTCCTCCTGACAGGAGTACCCCTCCAGTGGGCCAGCCTCCAGCTAAACGAAGAAGGAAGGCTTCAGTAAAGGCTGCAGGGAAGGTTGCCAGGAAGAAGAGGAAGTGATGGCCTTGCTTCATTGTGGTCGCACTGGTCGGACAGAAGGCAGCCTGTTGTAGTACCACACACTTGGGACATATATCTCACCTGCTGCTGTTCCTGACCTCTGGGAGGCCAGCATCAGATTGTGTTCTGAAATGTGGGCCTTCTCAAGCTCCCAATTTTAGTGTCCACACAGGGTTGCTGTGTGCTCTGGGGTCCCTGGGATGCACAAATGGCAGCAGCTTCTCCAGCGCTGCCTTCTCTTTATTTAATTTATAAACATGAATAAATGTGTTTTTTGTTTAAGTTCATACTTGACTATGTGTATTTTTAAATAAAAAAAAACAAGCTTTGGAGTAAGCAGATACATTTGACTGACAATAAAAGGCACAGATATCACCCCCCCAAAAGAATAACTAAATCTGATTAGCTCAAAAACATGGTGTGAAATTTTAAAAATATAGATTAGAAAATTAAATGGGAGATCGCTATCAAAACATTGAGAAATTATAATTAACATCATTTTGAAAAATCTAACCATTTAAATTATTCCTAAAAACTTGCACGATATAATACACATAAATCTTATAAAGAGCAGCATGAAAAAGGTTAAAAATAAGGCAGAACTCTGTGTGAATATCAGCAGCAAAAGAAGGTCTCTCGTTTTGATTAATGTAACATTCTAACGAAGAATTCAATGCAGAACATTTAAACGATGAAATATTTATGAGCGTGACGAATGTGCTCTCTCCATTATGAAGGCTTGTTTTACCAGAAGATGCGCTCCCGTCTCATAGTTGCTTGTGAGCATGCGCGCTTTTGGAAGAGTCGTAAAAGCATACACACGAACCATTTTCTCGTCACAAAACAGGCCGTCGAGAAACACGACGAGGAAATCTGGACTCCTGACGAGAAAATAGAGAGCAGGTTCTCTATTTTCTCGTCGAGATTCTCGTCAAGTTTCTCGTCGTAAAACCATACACACGAACGTTTTTCTAGACAAAAAAACTCTCGCGGCACTTTTCTTGACTGTTTACGACGAGAAAATCGGTCTTGTGTACGAGGCCTTAGACTTAGAAGGGGACTAACTTAAAGAAACTGTTCGTGCTTCACTCCGGCTGCTGGAACTGTGAGAGGGATCTATCCGGGTGAGCAATTCACACTTAGGCTTCAGTGAAGAATAGGGTAACTGGGTGCTGCGTGCCTGAACCTGTCTCCCTACCTGCTTTTGTCACTATCTTCAACCTATTCCCAAATCTGTTTCAAGCAAGGTAAAATAAACTTGTCTGTTTGGAGTTTGAACATTGTCTGGACATTGGCCTTCTTTCGGGGAAAATAACAGACTTTTCCCTATATTCTGGGGACGAGAACCAATGGAGGGGAGGCAACTCGCTGCAGGACCCAAAATTGTAAGAACACTGCTCAACCTCTTATACCAGGAGGATATGGGCATGTGGCACGGTGTGCCTTTATCTCTGCAAAGTGAAGGTAGGCAGGAGAAAAGGGTCCGTGTGCTACACTTGATTCTGAGCATGCACGTTTTTTTTCCCCTCAGGAAAAGCATACACACGAGCGGTTATCGCGACGAGAAAAAGACCGAAGGGAAACACGATGAGAAATAATAGAGCAGGTTCTAATTTTTTTGCGGGCAGTTTTCTCGTCTGGAAAACTGCTATGGAGCATACACACGACCGGTTTTCACGACCAATCTAAAAAATGGCAGTTTTCTCTTCAGGAAAACCGATCGTGTGTACGAGGCATAAGAGGCGGTACAAGCACTAGAGTTGTGTAAGTCCTCAGACATATAGTCAGAATCAGGTCCAGGTTCCAGACAGGTGAACAGAGGATTCACAATAGCAGTGATAACAGGCCAATGGTCAGGATATTTACAGATAAATCAAAAGCATGGACAAGCAGACAGAATTCAAAGTCAGAGTGAGCTTTATCAAGGGCACAAGCAAACAGACTAAACTGTTAATCAGGCACAGTATAAATGTCAAGCAGTCTATTTAGGTGCTTTCCTGATCAAGGGAGGTGTGCATGTACATTTCAGTACTGAGAAACAACTAGCAGATGCCAAAGTCTTGTTTCTGATTATATATTACCCAAACAGTACTTGCAAGGAATTCTGTATGATGTGGAAATGAAAAATGATACAGTGAGGGAAAATGGTATTTGATCCCCTGCTGATTTTGTATGTTTTCCCACTGACAAAAAAAATGATCAGTCTATAATTTTAATGGTCGGTTTATTTTAACAGTGAGAGAATAACAACAAAAATACCCAGAAAAACGCATTTCCAAAAAGTTATAAATTGATTTGCATTTTAATGAGTGAAATAAGTATTTGACCCCTTCGCAAAACATGACTTAGTACTTGGTGGCAAAACCCTTGTTGGCAATCACAGAGGTCAGACGTTTCTTGTAGTTGGCCACCAGGTTTTCACACATCTCAGGAGGCATTTTGTCCCACTCCTCTATGCAGATCCTCTCCAAGTCATTAAGGTTTTGAGGCTGACGTTTGGTAACTCGAACCCTCAGCTCCCTCCACATATTTTCTATGAGATTAAGGTCTTGAGACTGGCTGGGCCACTCCAGGACCTTAATGTGCTTCTTCTTGAGCCAATCCTTTGTTGCCTTGGCCATGTGTTTTGGGTTATTGTCATGCTGGAATACCCATACACGACCCATTTTCAATGCCCTGGCTGAGGGAAGGAGGTTCTCACCCAAGATTTGATGGTACATGGCCCCATCCATCGTCCCTTTGATGCAGTGAAGTGGTTCTGTCCCCCTAGCAGAAAAAAAAACCAAAGCATAATGTTTCCACCTCCCTGTTTGATGGTGGGGATGGTGTTCTTGGGGTCATAGGCAGCATTCCTCCTCCTCCAAACACGGCAAGTTGAGTTGATGCCGAAGAGCTTGATTTTGGTCTCACGTTTACCCAGTTCTCCTCTGAATCATTCAGATGTTCATTAGCAAACTTCAAACGGACCTGTACATGTGCTTTCTTGAGCAGGGGGACCTTGCGGGCGCTGCAGGATTTCAGTCCTTCACGGCATAGTGGTTACCAATTGTTTTCTTGGTGACTATGGTCCCAGCTGCCTTGAGATCATTGACAAGATTCTCCCTTGTAGTTCTGGGGTGATTCCTCACCGTTCTCATGATCATTGGAACTCCACGAGGAGATGAGATCTTGCATGGAGCCCCAGACCGAGGGAGATTGACAGTTATTTTGTGTTTCTTCCATTTGCGAATAATCCCACCAACCGTTGTCACCCTCTCACCAAGCTGCTTGGCGATGGTCTTGTAGCCCATTCCAACCTTGTGTAGGTCTAGAGTCTTGTCCCTGACATCCTTGGACAGCTCTTTGGTCTTGGTGGAGAGATTGGAATCTGATTGATTGATTGCTCCTGTGGACAGATGTCTTTCATAAAGGTTCCTTTAAGAGAGTGCTCCTAATCTCAGCTTGTTACCTGTATAGAAGGCAATGCACAACGAAAAAATTTGTTTAGTTTCGGTAAGTTTTTTTTCGGTCCTGTTGATTCGTAATCGTTCGTAATTTTGCTAGAAGGGGTTTTTCGTGTTCGGACTAATTCGTATTTTCGCAAGCGACATTTTTCGTTGAATCGGAATGATTTTTATTATTTTTCGTTGATTTATAATTCTTACTTTCGGTAGAGTACATTGTTTTTCGTTGATTCTGGACACAACTCCTACTTTCGTAACTTTCTTTGGGTTCGTTGATTCGTAATTTTACGTGTGCTTCGAATGGATTTGTACTTTTCTAAATACATAGCGGTTATTTGTAACGATTCAAAATCTCGTATTTTACTTTTGTTTTTTACACGCGGCTATAGCCTCCGCCCCTGTACACCATTTTGAGAGGGAGCTCAGCACGGTGAGGGAGAAGCAGAGAGCAGAGCAGAGTGTTATTGTGCTTCAAATGGATTCATACATTCGTAACTTTTTTCATAACGAATTATGCCGAAGACATTCGGGCATTCGCTATTTGTTTCGGACTCGGTTTTATTCGTAATTGCTTTGTTCGGAAATTCGAATGCTTCCGAATGTCCGAAAGTTGCTAAATTCGAACGAATTTCGATTCGTTACGAAACAAATTGCACAAGCCTAGAAGGCACCTGGGAGCCAGAAATCTTGCTGATTGATAGAGGATCAAATACTTATTTCACTCATTAAAATGCCAATCAATTTATACCTTTTTTTGAAATGCGTTTTTCTGGATATTTTTGTGGTTTTTCTGTCTCTAGGTGTTAAAATAAACCTACCATTAAAATTATAGACTGATCATTTCTTTGTCGGTGGGCAAACATACAAAATCAGCACGGGATCAAATACTTTTTTCCCTCACGGTATCATATATGGAGAGCTGTTTTGGGAAATAAGTACAGGGTTGGTGGTTTGTGTTAAGCCCTGTACACACGATTGGTTTTACCGATGAAAACAGTTCGATGGACTTTAGAACATGTTTTAAATTTATCCGATGCAAAAAAAAACAAAAGCAAATTCCGATCGTCTGTGGGGAACTCCATCGGATAAAAAACCCACGCATGCTCAGAATCAAGTCGACGCATGCTCAGAAGCATAGAACTTCATTTTTCTTGGCTCGTCGGAGTGTTTTACGTCACGGCGTTTGGGACGATCGGTTTTTTGACTGATGGTGTGTAGGCAAGACGGATGGAAGTCAGCTTCATCAGATTTCCGATGGAAAAATCCATCGGTTTAAAATCCATAGGAAATCCGATCGTGTGTACAGGGCTTTACTGTCCAATATAGCCATGGCCATTGAGTTTTGGCCTCAATCTGAGTAAGGAACTGGGAAGTGATGTCCTAGGTCTAAAGGAGGCCCAGTATATTGAAGAATAAGCCCTTCATGACTGTAGAATTTTAAGTAGATGCAAAATTGTATAATCTATTCTGCGAAATGCTAAAACACACGATCGGAATTTCCGATCGTGTGTACAGGGCATAAGAGTCCTACCTGCATCTTCATCTTCAAAGCCTAACTTCAGCCCCAGTCAGGCTTCTATTTCTGTTAGTGACCCCACTGGAGGTATTTCCCACGCTCCCTGTCCCTGTGATGTCTTTACACAAAATTGAGGCAGCAGTATGCGGGACAGGAAGGCACAGCCAGAAATAAAAAAAATCGGAAGTTCTAACCCTCCCCTACTATAATAATATTGTGTATTTGTTGGTGTTCCCTGAAATTGAGGGGAAAATTTTCCAACAGGGACACAGACAGCAATAAAAAAAAAACTAACAGAGGCTCTACCCTCCCCAGTTCTACCCAAAACAAGCTAAGTTTTGGTTGTAGTCTACCTTCATGCTTTTTACTCACAATAATGTAACCCTCTTCAATGACTACATTCTTCCTGCATGTGAGTGGAGGGGTAGCCCAACCACAACAGCCTTTATTTCAAATGTTTTATAAGGAAAAAAAGCTCATTGATCAAGCTGTTATCTCTCATTGATATTGGCACTGATGATCTGCTTATGTCATTTTTATAGCTATGCGGTCCATGAAAAGAGCTTGGCAAGATACACTATCTTGCCAAAAGTATTGGGACGCTTGCCTTTACACGCACATGAACTTTAATGGCTTCCCAGTCTTAGCCCGTAGGGTTCAATATTTAGCTGGCCCACCCTTTGCAGCTATAACAGCTTCAACTCTTCTGGGAAGGCTGTCCACAAGGTTTAGGAGTGTCTATGGGAATGTTTGAGCATTCTTCCAAAAGCGCATTTGTGAGGTCAGGCACTGATGTTGGACGAGAAGGCCTGGTGCACAGTCTCCGCTCTAATTCATCCCAAAGGTGTTCTATCGGGTTGAGGTCAGGACTTTGTGCAGGCCAGTAAAGTTCCTCCACCCCAAACTCACTCATCCACATCTTTATGGACCTTGCTTTGTGCACTGGTGCGCAGTCATGTTGGAACAGGAAGGGGCCGTCCCCAAACTGTTCCCACAAAGTTGGGAGCATGAAATTGTCCAAAATGTCTTGGTATGCTGACGCCTTAAGAGTTCCCGTTAAATGGAACTAAGGGGCCAAGCCCAACCCCTGAAAAACAACCCCACACCATAATCCCCCATCCACCAAACTTTACAGTTGGCACAATGCAGTCAGGCAAGTATCGTTCTCCTGGCAACCGCCAAACCCAGACACGTCCATCGGATTGCCAGACAGGGGAGCATGATTCCTCACTCCAGAGAACACGTCTCCACTGCTGTAGAGTCCAGTGGCAGTGTGCTTTAAACAACTGCATCCGATGCTTTGCATTGAACTTTGTGATGTAAGACTTGGATGCAGCTGCTTAGTCATGGAAACCCATTCCATGAAGCTCTCTACGCACTGTTGTTGTGCTAATCTGAAGGCCACACAAAGTTTTGAGGTTTGTAGCTATTGACCCTGCAGAAAGTTGGTGACTTCTGCGCACTGTGCGTTTCAGCATGCGCTGACCCCGCTCTATCATTTTCTGTGACCTATCATTTTACGTGACCTACCACTTCGTGGCTGAATTGCTTTTGCTTCCAATTGCTTCCACTTTGTTATAATACCACTAGCAGTTGACTGTGGAATATTTAGTAGCAAGGAAATTTCATGGATGGACTTATTGCACAGGTGGCAACCTATCACTGTACCACGCTTGAATTCACTGAGCTCCTGAGAGCGTCCCATTTTTTCACAAATGTTTTTAGACGCAATCTGCATGCCTAGGTGCTTGATTTTATGCACCTGTGGCCATGGAGGTGATTTGAACATCTGAGTCCAATGATTTGGAGGGGTGTCCCAATACTTTTGGCAATATAGTTGTAGCGGGCCCCTACCTAGGGGGGGTCACTTTGCTTAAATTAAGGGGTGACCTGAGCGGTAGTTGGCTCGGGTCTTCTAATTGTTTGGACTCTGACTTGCTGCTGTGTCACCTGGCGTGCAGTTCCCCTTTAGGCGTATAGGTGGTGTTGTCACTTATACTCGGGGTTGAACCACAGGTGATGGAGTGGCTATTGGATGTCCTCTCTCGGCTGCCGTACGGTGGGCGGTTCTGGCCTGCTGTGCAGGCCGGGAGAGGGTATATAAGGGGCAGACGCCATTGTTCAGGAGTAGTACCCGGGAACCTGTACCTGGAGGAGTGTGCCCCTCTAAGGGGGGGGGGGGGGTGCGCCCAACTTTGACTAAGGAGTCTCGGGCACCTTCGGCCCGAGGCTGCGGAGTTCCAGGTAGACCCAGTACCTTCAACTGTGTTTACAACCAGAAAGGAAACCCAGGGAGCCCAGGTGAGGGCGACCGCTCTGACTGAGAGGAAACCAGGGGAGGATCGGTCCCATAGAGGAGACGAGTAATACAAGATTGCTGTCTCGGGAGAGGCCTGGTGACTTGTCGGAGGGAAGGATTCCTTTCTTCGCAGACTGCCCTTGCGGAGTGTCGTTTTTTAAGGAGGGATCTCCTTGACTTTGTCCTTGGAGGGGACTAAGTCACTGTTCAAGCTTCATGCCGGCTGCTAGTGCTATTGAGTGACTATCCGGGTGAACTGTACCCACTCGGAACTGAGTGGCGACGAAGCCAAGAGTGTGCCTGAATCCATTCTATTCTGCTAACCCCTTTCCTCTCTTCAACTTTCTGGTTACTGAAGCAAAAGAGAAAATAAACTCTTGTTGGAGTTGAAGTGTTGTGTGGACATTGACCTTCTTTGGGAAAGGTAAAGACTTGCCTCTATAATCTAGAGGGAAGAACCAGTGAAAGGAAGCAACTCGCTGCGGGACCCAAATACATAACACCGCCCGACCTCTAATCCAGAGGACGCGGGCATGTGGCAAGGTGTGTCTGATCTTCCTAAAAGGAAGGTAAGAGGGGGAAAAAGATCTGTGTGCTACATAGGTTACACCATCAGGTACCATTTATTATATACACTATCTCATATTTTCATGCAGCTGCATTGCTTTTGTTGCAAAGCTCCATGGTTCAAGCTGGTATTCCCTTCTAGAGTTCACTAAGAGTAAATACATCAGTTTAAAATCTAAAGCCATCACATGTAAGAAAGCTGGCATAGAAGCCCACAAAACCAGAATGTGTTTAGCCTCTGGGATCTTGTACATATGCCTCACTCATTGACACTTCCTTCTGTTCTGGAAGGCCCCAGAGACAGGTTCTCACTTTCTAATCAAAAGGAGCTGGCATTTGTGGACATTTCCAACTGGCAAGGCCGAGTCATCTTGGCAGATGCTTTTGTGTAATTTGCTTCCCTGATTCAAATTTGGCTCCTCCACCAAGAATTTTCGTGAGCTCTAGGCTTTGCATTTTAACCTCCTCTGCAAAGGGAAGCATTTCGAGCCCACCCAATCTGTCAATTCAAGCAATGGGGCATCCTGGTGAGAAGCAGAGGTCTGAGCATTGTTTAAGTTGCCTCTGAAAAGGTATATTGATGTTCCCCTTCTGTCTCACTCGCACATCAGGGAGTCGTTAATTCCTCTAGTCAGTCCTACACGGTTGACGGCCCACCATCACTTGCTGCACATCTCTTCCAATGAATAAGATCGCTGGCGGGCTTATTGTCTGCCTTTTGTCTGGAATATAAAACAGGCGTGCCTATAGGCGATCATGAGTCCAGAAAGCTTACACACAGGATGGACAGTTGTATGGAAAATAAGAAAAGAAGAAGCCCAGCTGACAGCAGGGAAGAGTGTGAGTCCAAGGAATGTAGTGGCATTGCTATAATTACAGCCATTGCAAAGCTTGCTTGGTTAAAGAGAAAATTCCAGTATGATTTGCATGCAAGATTTCACAACATGTGAAGTTTTCTTTGTGAGTCATGATATAAATCTGAATCTCAAACTACCCCTACACATCAGATGACAAATATCTAACACAAGACTGGATGAGAAGCTCCAGTCCAGTATATTAGGTCCACACATGTCTGCTGGAAGAACAAACACTCTCAGAGAGAACCACAGATCCTGTCCCGAGTGCTATTTCCCCCCTGCATAAGTAATATCTAAATTCTCTTCTGGGAGACCTCTTCTCTTCCCTCATCCCTCTCTATTCACACATTTCCAGGGACTGAGGGCAGTTGAATAATTCAACTGCACTCAGACTATGAGCACCAAATAAACCATGAAAAAGCTAGAAACTATTCTATCCCTTATTATCCACCCCATATTTATTATTCCATCCCATGGGAGGTATACCATTTAATACTGTGTAAAAGCTATGGGCACTCAATTATTATCTTCTTCTTGAAAAAAAAATGTGAATGAGCTTTAAGACAAGCCCTCTCTGACCTGTGTAGCTATAGACACTAAGGGCTAATTCATCCCCATAAGAGCCGCTAATGATGATGGCTTCTCTGTTCTGCCATGACTCTTAAAGCTGCTCGGTCCCCATTGACACACCTGGTTATAGGTAAAAGGCTGCTCACACCTGTGAGTGAGTGAGTGAATAACTTGTATAGCGCTACAAATGCAAACTAAATCGCCTCAAGGCGCTTTTTGCATCCAGTGTCGTCCTGTGTCTTTAGAAGAGGTGGGTCTTACGTTTTTTCCTGAAGGCCCGATGGTTTTCTTCCATGCAGATGTCCGTGGGTAGAGTGTTCCGTAGCCGTGGTCCTTGGACTGCGAATCTTCGTTCTTCTTTAGATTTGTAGCGGGTCTTGGGGATGTGGAGGAGGTTTTGGTTAGTTCACTGGAGGGTGCGACTAGGGTTGTAGTGTTTTATTTTCTCACATAGGTATTGAGGAGCGTTTCCTTGTGTAGAGCTAAAGTGATACTACTGTAGTGCTACTCCCGTAGGAGCTGCTCGTTTGTTTGCCCAGGTCTTTCCCCTTTTTCCCCCGCAGTCAGCCACAAGGTAGATTCACACAGCCAAGTGCACACATACACTTCCACTCGTTGTCGCCAATGACCAGTCTAGAGGTTTTGTTTTGTTTTTATTGGAGAACTTGGATAGTGTAAGGGATTGTGGAATACTTCCGAATTGAACTATTCACACGAGGACTCTAACTTCCTTTCCTAGTGAAACTTGGCTGAAGTCCTTGCAGAAGGCAGATAAAGACTTCTTCACAGCAGCAGCAAACTGGTTGCAGATCTGAGAAATGTCCCTTAGTAAAGTGGTGGACAGTCCTGGACAAGGCTCTAAGAACAATAGCCAGTGTTCTCTTTGTGTGGACCCTCAGCTGACTTAGATCACAAGATGGGTTTTAACTGTCTAAGGCTCCTTACTTCTGTACTCACAAGACTCCTGAAGAATCACCGGCAGCCTTCTCTCTCCGTGATACCAGACCAGATGCACTGTAGACTTTCCTTCTATCAGATACGGTAGGACCAGGGTCAGCCACACATACTTCAGGGCCTCGGGTCACCTATGTGCTCCTAGAATATAAATACAGGCACCCAGCATGCATAGGGGCTCCTCCCCTTCTAATTTGCCATCTAACACTTCATTCTCATGTTGGCCCAGTACCCAGGCAAGGTTTACCCCAGTGGCAGCTAAAATCACAGCTCGCAACCCATTTAGTGGCCAGCCAGGGGGAAGAACACAGACACATCTCTGCTCTATCCTACAACAACTTCAATGCTTCTACTGTAAATTTTGAGGAAGGGCTTCTCCACAGTGCCCACAGCTGCAGAAGACATTGGGGGTTGTTTTAAAGCTGTTTTATTGATTGTTAAGAACTGCCCAAGCATGCTTGGGCAATTCAACAATGTGTACGGTGAGATGATTCAGCATTGAATTGTGCATGGCTATTCCACTACACTGTGATGACTGCGACCATCATATTTTCTAAATGTGGCAATGCCCGTGGAATTTGGTGAAGTCTGCATCTAAGAACATTACTATATGTGGCGACAAACTCTCCTACAAACGAACCTTCTTATAATATATGTATACAAAAGAGGTAATGGGGCTTTTTTATCTGTTCTGGGAACTCTATTGGGACATCAGCACTGGAATTACCACCTGTCCAACTGCTACACAAAGCCATTTGATGGGGTCACGCTCCCTCAATGGATTTGTCAAGATACAGAAAAATAACAGATAACTGGGGAGTCCAGCTATAACAGAATGACACATTCATTATGGCCTTGTAGGAGAGGAAGAAGACACAAACTAGCATTGGAAAATGTTCTTCGATATATAAGAAACTTGCGATCAATCTAAAGTTGTACTTTGGATATGGATTTAATTACATAGTCACACCGAGTCCGAGCTTGGACCAATGTAAGTATACATAAGCCATACCTGTGGCCAATCTGCTTTTAGGACAGGGCTTGACAAATTTGCTTTAAATCTAGGAGCCAGCTAAAAAGGTTCGCTTTTTTTTTTTTACTAGCAAAGCTTACAGGTAGAACATGTAACATGTTCCCGAAGGTGAACTTATCCTTTAACCCTTTCGCAGCCAGAGCCATTTTTGTGTTTTTTGCACACCTGTTTAATCAGATCCCGGGGGATCAGTTATCCTGATCGGGCGTCATATGACGTCCTTCAGGATTTGCCGCTAGTGCACGCCCCTGGGGGCGCACAGCACTGAGATCGGTGGTGTGGTGTGTTGCTCTGACACACCACATCTCCAATCTTGGTAAAAAGCCTTTGACGTAGGCTCTTTACCATGTGATCAGCTGTGTCCAATTACAACTGATCACACTATAACTAGGAAGTGTCAGTTATCGGCATTCCTCTATTTGCGTGAAAAAAGCAGATAAGCGGCTCTCCTGACAGGGGGGGATCTGCATTAATAATCAGTGAAGTGATTATCAGTGCAGCCCCCTCAGCGATGCCCACCAGTGCCCACCTGTGATGCACACCAGTGATGTTCACCTGTTCTACCAGTGATGCCAATCAGTGCCTAACAATGATGCCTTTCAGTGCCCATCAGTGATGCCTGTCAGTGTCTCCTCATCAGTGCGACTTATCAGTGCTGTCTATCAGTGCCACCCATCAGTGCCCATCATTACCGCCTATCAGTGCCCATAAGGCTGCCCATCAGTGTTGCATATCAGAGCCGCCTGTCAGTGTCCATTAGTGCTGCATATAAGTGCCTCCTCATCAGTGCCAAACAGTGCCGCCTCATCAGTTCCCATCAGTGCAGCCTCATCCGCGCACATCAGTGAAGGAGAAAACGTTCTTATTTGCAACATTTTATAACAGAAACTAAGGCAAAATTATTATTTTTTTTTTACAAAATTTTCGTTGGTTTTTTTTCATTTGTTTAGCAAAAAATAAAAAACCCAGTGGTGATTAAATACCACCAAAAGAAAGCTCTATCTGTCTCAAATAAAATGATAAAAATGTAGTTTGGGTACAGCATAGCATGTCCGCGCAATTGTCATTCAAAGTGTGACAGTGCTGAAAGCTGAAAATTGGCTTGGGCAGGAAGGGGGTAAAAGTGCCCAGTATTGAAGTGGTTAAACAATCATTTTAGGCCTGAAGATTACATAAAACTCCCAAACATTATTTATTTTCTGAAAGCAGATACCCTAGAGAATAAAATAGTGGTAGTTCCAATTTTTTTATGTCAAACGATGTTACCGCAAAGGTCTAGTAAACACAAACATTTCAGTAAAAAACACATTAGAGTTAATTTTAGGGGGCAGAAAAACTCAATAAATTACCCAATTTTTTGGGTGAAATATAAAAGCTGAGTAAATAGATACCCCACGTGTCAAACCTTAAATTTACGTGCGCCTGTGAAATTGCAACAAACTTCAGTATCCTATATTTTCCATAGGCAATGCGTTTAAAAGCCCCCTATAGGTCATCAGTTTAGCATTATGAAGGAGTTTTGGTGCTAGAATGATTGCTCTTATTCCGGCATGCGTGGTGATATGTAACACGTGTATCGCAATTAACATTTAGAGGCGTAGATATCTCAACGCATGCGTGCGACAAAAATGTGATGATTTTTGGGTGACAGGTGCTCTTTAATACAAAAACATATTTGGGGGGCACACCATACAATGCGTTTAAATTCAAGATGGTGCTGCTATAAGACCAAAAGACAGTACAAAACAGATTATAGCGCACACATTCAAGAATGACATTTATCCTGCAAGGCTAGTTATAAACACCTGAACATATACATAAAAATATACGGGGGTTTGGTCGTATTATATGGTCATATAGTGCTAAGCCCACAAACTGCGACAAAGTACCCCGAATTTCGTGGGTCCTACCCTAGTACTAGAATGAAAGAACCTGCGTCTTAACCATGGGAGCCAAACTCCTCTATGAGGTTCTCTTTAATGAGACATCAGGGGTCTAAAAGACGCTGTATGTCTCCGCTGTGCTCCACTGAATGTAATACAATGCACATTGCACTGCCTTAGGCCCCTTTCACACTGAGGCGTTTTTACAGCGTTTTGGCGCTAAAAATAGCGCTGTAATAACGCCTGAAATAATCCTGCCCCAGCATTCTCAATGTGAAATCACTGAGGGCTTTCACATTGAGGCGTTTTGATTAGGGTTGGGAGGATGGGATGGGATTAAGGATTTTGGGACTAGGAGTGGAGGGATTAGGGTTGGGAGGATGGGATAGGATGGGATTAAGGATTTTGGGACTAGGAGTGGAGGGATTAGGGTTGGGAGGATGGGATGGGATTAAGGATTTTGGGACTAGGAGTGGAGGGATTAGGGTTGGGAGGATGGGATGGGATGGGATTAAGGATTTTGGGACTAGGAGTGGAGGGATTAGGGTTGAGAGGATGGGATGGGATGGGATTAAGGATTTTGGGACTAGGAGTGGAGGGATTAGGGTTGGGAGTGTGGGATGGGATTAAGGATTTTGGGACTAGGAGTGGAGGGATTAGGGTTGGGAGGATGGGATGGGATGGGATTAAGGATTTTGGGACTAGGAGTGGAGGGATTAGGGTTGGGAGGATGGGATGGAATGGGATTAATGATTTTGGGACTAGGAGTGGAGGGATTAGGGTTGGGAGTGTGGGATGGGATGGGATTAAGGTTTTTGGGACTAGGAGTGGAGGGATTAGGGTTGGGAGTGTGGGATGGGATGGGTGTAGTTTAGGGACTGCCGAGACTGGCATTAGGGGTTTAGGGACTACTAGGTGTGGGTTTAGAGAACTGGCATATACTTACGTTGCAATGCTCATCCGAGTGTAATTTCGGAACTTGTCAGGGTGCTCTCTCAGATCATGATAGAGAATGGCAAATTGTCCTCTGTCAGAGTGCCTTTGTTGGATTAGATGCACCCAAAATCGACGTTGTGATCTCTGCTGTTGCAGAAAATGTTCCCAAACATGGAGCACAAACAACAACAGTAGCTCATGAAACTCCATCTTCTCCACGTTCTGTACAAAACCAGGAAGTACACAGGATATGATGCAAGGGGGTAGGGTTATTAACAGACGCTAACGCAGTAAAAACGCGTTAAAAACGCATATGCGTTAGCGCTATTTTTACCGCGAACGTGGTAAAAACGCGGTAAAAACGCGGTAAAAAAAGTCATATTTTTGACGCGTTTTTTCAACGCCTCAGTGTGAAAGGGGCCTTACATTCTTTCCCAGCCTTGATAGTCAGGGAAACAGTCAACGGGGATCCGGAAGAGACATCATACATGTCCCTTCCGGGTCAGCAACAAAAAGTCGATGTGTGTCCACTCTCCTTCCTCCTCTCTACTTGGCGCCACCCGCTATGCCAGTCCCGGGCCAACAGATGGGCAAGGGCAGGCCCGGGATACATAGCAGGGGGCGTGTGTGTGAGGGATGTGGAAGAATTTGGGCATTTGTCGAGCACTGTTTTGGGTTACACTTTAATGGGAAAAAAGTGCAGGAAAAGTAATTTATTTTTCCATCCTGTCTCCAAACCTTCATCCCTTCAACATCTCAATAATGTATATGATTGTGTATTTATAGCATAAATTCATCTCATATAATTTATTCATACTTTGTCCACTGTAGGACTCTGTGATTATCATTGCTAGTGGGCCTCCAGACTCTGGCCCCGTACTGATTGATTTAACTGTGTAATTAAACTAATATTAACCCCTTTAATCCAACACACAGAGACCATTTACTGAAGCTGCCAAGACATCATAACCCCTGAAGCTCCATAGGAATGTAATATGAATGGCCCCTATCGCTCAGTATGTTAACATATAAAAAAAAAAAAAAAAAAAACAGAATATATATAGGACAAGCCTGTAGAATTCACGCTGTGTCTCTAATTTAACATGCAGAGAGGTAATCTCAATCTCCTAGCAGGATTTTCACTTTAGAAGTGAACCGAGAAGGCTAAATAAAAAATAATGGACGGTACGAGAGATGGAGGGTTGTGTCATTCCCAGAGGATGCCGGTTGTTGTATAACTCCTTTTACTTAAAGGAAAACCCTACTTTTAATAATATAATCATATATATAACTATAAATATATATAACTTTTCTCTTACACTTTCCAACTTTACTGTAAAATTCTGATTGCATGCAAAAGCCTTTGTATGTTATTCCATACACTCAGGGCTTTTTTTCAGGGGGAACTTGGTGGAACTCAGTTCCACCACCACTGGCTCAGACCCTTTGGTTCCTGCTCACCACATTCACTTGTAAACACAGAAGTCTGGTTTCTGTGTTTACAAGTGACAGCTCTGCACTCTGTGTGTAACCCCCCCTGAACTCTCCTACTGTTCGTGAAATTTGACTGACCACACCCACTATTTGATGTGATTTGAAGGGTGTGTGTAGGGGAGGGGTTTTGGAGGGTCAGTGTTGAGTTCCAGCACCTATTGTTTCAGAAAAAAAGCCCTGCATACACTATATGGCCAAACGCTTGTGGATCCCTGACCGATACATCTACCAAGATGTGCGAAGAATGTGGACACTTTTCCAAATAAATAAGTTCAGGTTGTTTCCAGTGAGGGGTGTTAATATTAAGCACCTAAAGCACCTAAGGGCTCATATATATTTGATTAGGCACAGATGATTTGCCCTGGACAACCTGGAGCTGGTCCCTTTTTTGCTGCTATAATGTCCTTCACTCTTCTGGGAAGGTTTTCAACAAGATTTCGGAGTGTGTCTGTGAGAATTTGTGGCCATTTGTGAGGGCAGGTACTGATGTTAGGTGAAAAGACGTACATAACAAGCAGTGTCAAAGATGTTCAGTAGGGTTGAGGTCAGAACTCTGTGAAGGCCACGCAAGTTCCTCCACACCAATTTCATCAAACTATGTCTTTATAAAGCTGGATTTATATATGGAGGCACAGTCATGCTGGAACAGAGAGGGGTGTTCCCCAAAGAGTTACCACAAGGTTAGAAGAATGAAATTGTCAAAAATGTCCTTAAGCCCTAGTCTACACAGGGTGACTTATGCCGCGCACACACAACCATTTTTCTGATCTGGAAAAATTTCATTTTTTCTTTTTGACGAGAAAAACGACCGTGTGTGGGCTTTTGGTCATTTTTCCCGACGAGAAAAACGGCATTAATCACGACGAGAAAAATTAGAACATGCTCTAATTTTTCTCGTCGTGATTCACGGCATTTTTTTCCGTGGCAGTTTTCCCATAGGGAAACACTGCCGGGGAGCCTACACACGGTCGTTTTTCTCGACCAAGAGAAAAAATGATGGGAAAAATGGCCGTGTGTAGGGGAACAAGCCGTTCCTCGTTTTTCCCGTCGATTTTCTCAACAGTGTTTTCACCGTCGAGAAAATCGATCGTGTGTATGCGGCATTAGACATAGGAGGTGCATTGGGAGCTGAAACAAGGGTTTCCCAACCTCTCCAAGGGATTCTGGGTTCCACAGGCCCCCCGCCCAAAGTGACTCCCGTCACAAGCCCCATACACAGTTGCCTGCACAGAGCCCTGACCTCAACCTTAGCAAACACCTTTGGGATGACTTGAAACACCAATTGTGAGGCAGATTTTATCATCTACCATCAGTACCTGCCCTTGCAAATTCTCTTTTGGCTGAATTGGCACACATTCCCACAAAACATACTTCAAAATCTTGTGCAAGTTCTTCCTAGAAGAGAGGAGGCTGTTATGGCACCAAAGGGGTGACCAACTCCAGGGCCATCTAGGGCCACTCATTTATCCCTAATTGCATGTAACTGCTCAGATATAGAGTTACATGAGCCGTGGCACCTGTCAGTCTGTCATTGATTTGTGTGCTCTAGCCCTTTAATTCTTTAGTATTAACACTACTCTTTACTAAAAGCACCTGAACTTAATTATTTGGAGAGGTGTCCACTTACTTTGTCCATCTTGGTAGAAGTGATGGTCAGGAGTTTTGTGGACAGCCTTCCCAAAAGAGTGGAGGCTGTTATAGCAGCAAAGGGAGGACCAATTTCAGGGTGTACGGGGCCACTCATCTGTCCCTAATCCAATTTAACCACCATACTGTGCCCCCAAACATACTGTTTCAACATGGCTTTTGTGGCAATTATATATATTGTGAGGAATTGTATATCGTATGGGTGTATTATTTACAAAGCAGTTAATCTTACATTCACCAAACATTCACTGCAGGTGGTACATGCATTTTAAATGAGAGCAATTTATTCACCACCATTGAATGTTTATTGAAAGTATCCATTACTGCTTTATAAATATGCCCCTATGTGTAGGTTTGCATTAAATGTCAACTAAGGCTAGGGTTGCCACCCGTCCGGGATTCACCCGGACAGTCTGGGTTTTGAATCATGTATCTGGGTTTCAGACTGCCTCAAACCCAGACACCTTATTCAGACTGAACTGTGGCTCCCCAAGTAACCAAGCACTACAACTGCGGAGTGCATAGGTGTGTGCATGGGCTGGCCTAATCACCAGAGTTGCCAACTATCTGCAGGGTTGGCTGCAGTTGTCTAAGCCAAGTGTCGGGAGCACTGTCTTTTACACTGCCCAGAACCAGCAAAGTTTCCCCCCCCATGGATGAGAGAAGAGAGTGGGCTCAATCTGCTCCTCTTCCTGCCCTTACCCCTCTGTGTTTGGGTGAGAAATTTGAAGCCCAGCAGCTGGCAGATACATTGTGGATGAAAGGTGCTGATGCCTCCATCCTTGGGTGAGGGAGCTCACCATCCACTGTCTGTGAATGAAGTCTCCCCCTTCCCTCCATTCTCTCTCCTGCCTCCGAGCAAGTGAGTACACTAAGGCAGTGGTTCTCAACCTCAGTACTGCCAACAGGCCATGTTTGCAGGTTTTCCTTTATCTTGCACAAGTGCTTTAAATCAGAGTCAATGGCTTGGTATTTTGGACAGCTATTTTATCTAAGAGAAATTCCCAAAACATGGCCTGTTGGGGGTACTTGAGGGCTGAGGTTGAGAACCACTGCACTAAGGTAAGGGGGACTCAGATGTAAGAGATGCTCTGCAGACTCTGATGTAAGGGGGGCTTTGGGAAACCTGATTCAATGGGGAATGCTGGGAACTCTGATGTAAGGGGGGCTTTGGGAAACCTGATTCAATGGGGAATGCTGGGAACTCTGATGTAAGGGGGGCTTTGTTGAGCAAAACTTTCAATGCAATATTCCCAACGCACACATTCCTGAAAAGATGGCTATATTTATAAATGGGTGCTAAAGCGACCACCGGCTGGAACCGTGTATAGTCAAAGAGAGTCATGTCACCAGCACACCAGGATCTCCAAAAATGGGTCCAAAACTTTAATCTGCGATCACATAATTACAGCACAAAGCGAAGTTTTGGAGCGACACAGGACTTCTTTACAACCCTGATAAAGGGTTCTTGCGTGGCTCCGAAACGTCACTTTATGCTGTAATTATGTGATTGCAGATTAAAGTTTTGAACCCATTTATGGAGATCCTGGTGGGCTGGTGACCAGTGGTGGCTGGTGCTCAAAATTTTTGGGAGGGCGCAAACAAACTGAAAAAAAAAAAAACATTAAATTTCAGCCACTGTGCCCATCAATTGCAGGCACTGTGCCCATCAATTGCCGCCACTGTGCCCATCAATTGCCGCCACTGTGCCCATCAAGTGCTGCCAGTGTGCCCATCAATTGCTGCCAGTGTGCCCCATAAATTGCTGCCAGTGTGCCCCATCAATTGCTGCCAGTGTGCCCCATAAATTACTGCCAGTGTGCCCCATCAATTACTGCCAGTGTGCCCCATCAATTGCCGCCAGTGTGCCCCATCAATTGCCGCCAGTGTGCCCCATCAATTGCCGCCAGTGTGCCCTATCAGCTTCAGCTAATCAGGTGACAGGTAACCAGACCCGAGCACCTGATTGGCTGAGAGGCGGGTCAGTGTTAGGAAAGCGATTTATTTGTTTCTCTAGCACAACACTGCGTAAACAGCGAACGCACAGCATTGCGCCCGCTGTTTACCAATTTGGAAGCCTTTTAGAGCCTATGGCTCTAATTAGGATGCATATTAGAGCCCACGGCTCTAATCAGGCACTTCCAAAAAAAAAAAACGCTGCTGTAATTCAGATGCCCGCCACCCGACAAGGGGCCGGACACCTAAATATGGGGTGGCAGCGGCGACAATAGATAGATTCATGCAATGCATGAATCTATCTATTGGTGATAGACAGGTGCAGGAGAGAGGGGGTGGCACTCCTGTGCCCTTTATGGACGCACCGCCACTGCTGGTAACATTACTCTCTTTGTTGAGCAAAAAACCCTTTACATCAGAAATCCCCTTTACACCAGAATCCACAGAGTTCCCCCTAAAATAACAAAAAAAATTGCAGTGCTCTGCTAAAGTGTTCGGGTTTGGCTTGAAGAAAAGGTTGCAACGCTTACTGTCTAGGGTAGGAGTTAGGGTTGCCAACAGTCCAGTATTCACCAGGACAGTCCGGGTTTTGAATCATGTGTCCAGGTTTCAGCCCCCCTCAAACCTGTACACATTATTCAGACCGGGCTGTGGCTCCCCAAGTAACCGAGATAGTCACACACAATCTGTTGCCATCTGGGAGCTGTGGGCAGCTGTCTGGGGGCAGGTTTGGCATCACTGAAGGATGGGGCAATGGTTTCAGCAAGAGCAATTTGCCCACACCCACCGTTCGCCGTGGCACACGCTGCGCGCTACATTACTGCTCTCCTTGGGGCACCCAAATGTGTCCCAGGTCCTATAGTGTTTACTGCGGAAAAAATAAAAATTGCCCTGTGCCTCAAATGTGTTTGAGTTTGACTTGAAGAAAAGGTGGCAACCCTAGTAGGAGTAGGGACAAGACCTGTAAGACCCCTTTCACACTGGAGCGTTTTTACAGCGTTTTAGCGTTAAAAATAGCGCTATCAAAACGTTCTCCATGCATCTCAATGGACCCTTTCACACTGAGGCGTTGCGCTGGCGGGGGGTTGAGAAAAGTCCTGCAAGCAGCATCTTTGGAGCAGCTTTTGGGCGCTGAAAAAAACGCTCCAAAAACGCCCCTCTCTATTGAAATGAATTGAAAGCGCTGTAAAAACGCCTGAATAGCGCCTATAATACTGTAGAAAAGTCACATGATCTTCCAAAAATGTAAACATGCAAGCAAAAAAAAAGAGCATCTACAACAGCGGGACTGAAATTGCCCATGCTGCAATAACGCTTGAAAAACGCTGTTAAAACGCCTGCAGCGTTGCGTTAATTTTACCGCTAGAACCCTAAAAACGCGGTAATTGCGCTAAAGGCGTTTTAGGGCGTGTTTGCAGTGCCTCAGTGTGAAAGGGCTCTTAGTGAAAGTGAAACCGCAACAAATAGAGGTCAGGTGCCTCCTCTTCCCCCTGCTAGACAGGTCTATACTAAGGCCCATTTCACACTGAGGCGTTGCAATAACGCGCTAAAAATTATTAGCGTTATTACCGCGTTTTTACTGCGCTAGCGCTAAAAATAGCGCTAGCGCCTATGCGTTTTTACCGCGTTTTTGTGGTAAAAAAGGATTATTTGGTATCCCACAATCCTCCACCCTACTGCGGTCATGTGACCTTCCCACAGCTTCTGGGCGTTTTTACCGCTTTTTACAGCGGTACTCATTCATTTCAATGGGGATAGGCGTTTTTACAGCGCTATTTTATGCCCCCCAAAGATGCTCCAAAAAAGCTGTTTGCAGGATTTTTTCCAACGCACAGCCAGCACAACGCCTCAGTGTGAAATCCCTCAGGGCTTTCACACTGAGAATGCTGGGGCAGGATTATTTCAGGCGTTTTTACAGCGCTATTTTTAGCGCTAAAACGCCTCAGTGTGAAAGGGGCCTAAGTCTCAAATAGGTCAATAATATTTCCAGGCAGCAGATTATCTCTTACTAAACAACCATCAGCTTTTTTTTTAAAACGTACATTTTACATTTTTGTAATGAAAGGAGACACAGGTCTTTTTTGTACTGGTTTTCGGTAAATCTCAACATTTGCTCCGGAGTCCCTGCTGTACGTAAAACAGTTCATGTTTAGAAAATGGGACCGGCCGCTAAGTATTGCCACTTGTGTCTGCGGTAAAGCACTTTGTACAATATAGGGTTTCACATTTAAATGCATTCATCCACATGTATTTGGCTTCTCTATCTCTCCGTCTCTCGCTCCTTCCCCCCCCCCCCCCCCCCCTGAAATTGAGAATTATATTTCTCTATAAAACTTGGCGTTGACATCACAAGGCTGCTCGGAGTCATATTTTATACAAATCACAACATTTCAAAATGCAGTTTTCAAAGTGTACACGAGAAAACATCCTTGATTTACTCGCCGATTCCGTCCTCCTCACAAAGACACGCATTATTGAACCGTGATGAAAAATACAATCTGCATTTTATTAGACGCGGGGGAGATCTATTACCAGCATGTTGTATTTTTCCATCTTGTTGGAGATTAGATCCTTTTGCATCCAGCATTTTAACTTTTTTTTTCCCTTTTTTTATACCAAAAAAAAAAAAAAAAGTGCAGTCATCAGTTTGCAAACTGCCATTTTGCTTTAGATTTCCTGAGTCATTGCTTCGTGTTGTGTATTCATTGGTCCCAAATGATGATTGGCTGGGATAACTGGGGTTTGCAGATGTGCAATACCGTATATACTCGAGTATAAGCCGAGTTTTTCAGCCCATTTTTTTGTGCTGAAAATGCCCCCCTCTGCTTATACTCGAGTCACCTTTTTGCACCTGATCTCCCGGATTTGGGGACCCGGTACCGGCGGGCCGTAGGTCCTCTGGAACCCAAACTCAGCACACATGTAGTCCCACTCTTCCTCTACAAGTATGCAAAGTTTGTTGTCCGGGGGACCTACGGCCGGGGAGCACTGATTTTTCAAACCGGGCACTCCTTAGACTCCCATGTTAAATGGTAATTTCTCAGGTGATTTTGGGGACCCGGTACCGGCCGTTCATCGAAACTTGGCACACATGTAGCCCCATTTCTCCTTTATAAGTGTGCAACGTTTTTTGTCTGGGTGACCTACTACCGAGGAGCACCTATTTTTCAAACCGGGCACCCTTTCCTTAGACTCCCATGTTAAATGGTAATTTCTTCTGTGATTTTGGGGACCCGGTACCGGCCGTTCATCGAAACTTGGCTACACATGTAGCCCCATTTCTCCTTTATAAGTGTACAACGTTTTTTGTCTGGGCGACCTACGGCCGGGGAGCACCGATTTTTCAAAGCCGGGCACCCTTTCCATAGACTCCCATGTTAAACATCAGTCTAGTCATGGACACAGTGAGGCACGGGCACAGTGAGGCATGGACATGGACACAGTGAGGCACAGTGAGGCATGGGCACAGTGAGGCATGGACATGGACACAGTGAGGCAAAGTGAGGCACAGTGAGGCATGCAGATGGACACCCTAGGCTTATACTCGAGTCAATACGTTTTCCCAGTTTTTTGTGGTAAAATTAGGTGCCTCGGCTTATATTCGGGTCGGCTTATACTCAAGTATATACAGTAATTGATATTCAGGGTCAGTATGTGGCTGACTAAATATGGCCTGGTGTGTGTTCAGAGTTAAAGTGTAAGTAAACCCCCCTATCGTTTTCAGCCAAGAAAGCCGCCATCTTTGCCTCTGTTTAATCTAAAACTGCCATGATGCTGCACATGTGATCAGTTATGACACCAGCCATTGGATGGTTTGACAGTTTGGTTGAGAGCACAATCAATGGGAGGGTTACATTTACGGCACTTGCCGGAAATTAAACTGTTTTATGGATGGGGTTTACTTCCACATTAAGCTGGCCAAACATGGATCAAAGTTCAGCTGGTTCAGGAGGGACTGGGCGAATTTTGGTCCCAATGTCGCCAATGCTGTTGAACAGAAGTCGATCTTCCATTGAACTTCTGTTCAACCGCCCTGTCGGATAAAAGCCGCTCTTCTAAGTCAGCCTTTCTCAACCTTTTTACCCCAGAGGAACCCATAAAATGATTTTCAGGTCTCAAAGAACCCCTGCTAAAACCAATTAATTGGGGGTCAGTATGAAAAATGCCCCTTACATTGGTGGCCAGTGAGAAGAATGCCCTTTTACTATGGTGGCCAGTGAGAAGAATACAGATTACAGAATACTTTATTAATCCCAAAGGGAAATTGGGAAATCGTTACAAACAAAGACAACACAAGATCACAACAATAGACTGAACAAGATGCAAAAAACACAACAAAATTACCAAGAACAGCCATTAACACCAAATAAAATTAAAACTACACTACAAATAAAACATCCATAGTTCATACAATTAAAATATAACATAGACTAAATAACACAGATTCAAATAACAGGCAAACTACCAAATACAAATAATACACCACTTTCTCTAACACCACCCCAGATAACCAATAACAGCTATTAACAACAAATAACAAAATTGAAACTACACTACAAATAAAACATCCATACAATTAAAATACAACATAGAATAAATAACAGATTCAAATAACAGGCAAACTACCAAATACAAATAATACACCACTTTCTCTAAAGCCGCGTACACACGATCGGTTTTACAGATGAAAACAGTCCGATGGATTTTTTTCATCGGACAAACCGATCGTGTATGGGCCCCATCGGTCTTTTATCCATCGGTGTCAAAAAATAGAACATGTTTTAAATTTTTCCGATGGATAAAAAACCGATAGCAAATTCCGATTGTCTATGGGCAAGTCCATCGGTTAAAAAACCCAGGCATGCTCAGAATCAAGTCGACGCATGCTCAGAAGCATTGAACTTCATTTTTCTCGGCTCATCGGAGTGTTTTACGTCACCGCCTTTGGAGCGGTCGGTTTTTTGACTGATGGTGTGTAGGCAAGACTGATGGAAGTCAGCTTCATCGGTTTTCCGATGGAAAAATCCATCGGTTTAAAAACCATAGGAAATCCGATCGTGTGTACAGGGCTTAACACCTCCCCAGATAATAACCAACACAATACCAACATACCATAAAAACAACACAAAATCCTGATCATAAATAACCAAAATTAAATCTTCACCTCCAGCCCTCACAGAAAATAATTATATATCTTGATCGCCACAGGCAAAAATGATTTCCTGTGTCGCTCTGTGGTGCATTGTGGGTGTAACAATCTGTCACTGATGGTACTCCGCAGACTGACCAGCGTATTGTGGAGTGGGTGGGAGGAGTTGTCCAAGATCGAACGTAACTTGAACAACATTCTCCTCTCCAACACTGTTGTAAAAGACTCCAACCCAATGCAACAAAATTACTGGCCTTGCGAATCAGTTTCTTGAGTCTGTTGGTGTCGGACACCCTAAGCCTGCTACCCCAGCATGCCACTGCATACAGGCTGGCCACCACAGACTCATAAAACATCTTCCAGATCGTCTGGCAGATGTTAAAGGACCTCAGTCTCCTCAAAATTAGAGGCAGCTCTGGCCTTTCCTATAGAGCAGGGGTCTCAAACTGGTGGCCCTCCAGCTGTTGAGAAACTACAAGTCCCATGAGGCATTGCAAGGCAGACAGTTACAAGCATGACTCCCACAGGCATGAGGCATGATGGGACTTGTAGTTTAACAACAGCTGGAGGGCCGCCAGTTTGAGACCTCTGCTATAGAGCACCTCAGTGTTCTTGCTCCAGGCCAGCTTATTATCTATATGCACCCCCAGATACTTGTAACTCTCTACTACCTCTCCGGATAGAGATTGGCGTCACTGGTGGCTTCCCCTTTCTGAAAGCCACAACCAGCTCCTTTGTCTTTGTCACATTTAGATACAGATGATTAACCTCACACTAGACATGTGCACTGCCGAAAAATTCTTTTTTTTTCCGTTTTTTTGCTTTTTTCGGAAATTCGGGAAAATTAAAAAAAAAAAATTTTCCGTTTTCGTTTTTTGCTTTTTTCGGAAATTCTGAAAATTCGTTTTTTTAGCTTAGTTTTTTTTTAGTTTTTTTGCTTTTTTCGGAAATTCGGGAAATTCGGAATTCCAAATTTTCGAATTTCCGAATAAAACAAACACGAAAACAACTAATTTTTCGAATTTCCAAAAAAAGCAAGAAAAAAACTATTTCTGATTTTCGGAAATTCGGAAATTCTAAAAATTCGGAATTCCGAAATTCAACTTTCCAAATTTCCCATTTTCGAATTTTGCAATTTCGAATTTTCGAATCTCGAATTTTCTAAATTTCCAATTTTCGAATTTTCTAAATTCCAAAATTCGGAAATTCGGAAATTTCAGAATTCGGAAATTTCAGAATTAACGAATTTCTATAGATTCGTGAAAAATTAATTAGAAACTAAACGAATTGCACATGTCTACCTCACACCATGTGACAAAGTTCTCCACCACAGTCCTACACTCGATCTCATACTCCTTACATTGCTGATCAGATATCACCCTTACAGATAACTAAAAAAGTATTATTGGTGTCATGCAGCTGGCTCTGTCATGTGGCATTAGCCCTAGAACTATGCAGGAACCATTCAATTGAAGGTGAATCAGCCATGGCTCAAGGAACCCTTGTCGAACTCTAAAGCCTCGTACACACGATCAGTTTTCCTGACAAGAAAAGTTCGATGTGAGCTTTTTGTCAGGAATTTTGACCGTGTGTATACTCCATCACACTTTTTCTGTCAGTTTTCCTGTCAAGAAAAGATTAAGAGAAGGATCTCAATTTTCATGACAGGAAAAATTCCTATCGTGAATCGCGTTCGTCTGTATGCAATTATGATGCGCAAAAAAAAACACGCATTCTCAGAATCAAGCTGAAGAGCCGAACTGTCTATTGAACTTCATTTTTCTCGGCTCGTCGTACGTGTTGTACGTCACCGCGTTCCTGACATTCGGAATTTCAGGCAAGATTTGTGTGACCGTGTGTATGCAACACAAGTTTGAGAAGTTTTCCTGCTGAAAAAAAAACACGGTTTTCCTGTCGGAAAAACTGATCGTATGTACGAGGCATGAAGGAACCCAAGGGTTGAGAATGGTTATGGTTATTTCTCCTGTTCAGGTTGTTGATGTTCCATATGTTCATTTCCATAAGGTGGATAACTGGTTATCCTCCCCTTGCTAGTTGAGATCCTGAGCTCCTTCAGGTCTAGTTTTCCCTTCTTGGATTATCTGTCCCAGTCTAGAACACCAGGTCTTGGGTGTCATTCCCTTGACACTGATCATTCTATGAAAGGTGAACTCTTCCCCATAAGTGCCGGTTCACACAGGGGCGACTCGACTTTGTGTGCGACTTCAGCGTGAACCACAGCGCCACCCAAAGCATGATTTGGGGCAACTTGAAGTCGCCTCCAGGACTGGGGACTTTGCCAGTGGCCAATCAAAGAGTAATCGGCTCTGTGGGAGGGAGGGGGGAGGGAGGGGTTTGCCGAGAAAACTATTTTTATTTCCTGTAAAGTTGCTTCAGTTAAGACAGGGGATCCGACTTGGAGGCGACTTCCATTGAAATCAATGGGTACAAGTCGCCTAGAAGTCGGATTGAAGTCGTACAGGAACCTTTTCTGAAGTCGGAGCGGCTCCATTCACTTCCATTGATTTTCTCAACCGTGCGACTTGGGGCGACTTCAATTCGGATCCCAAGTCGCCCCGGTGTGAACCGGCTCTCAAGTGCTTGTTTAGGCGTAGATTCCTTCTTCTACTCTTGTGGTAAGGTTTCTCATCTGTAGGATACACTCAGTGGCTTTTCGCCACTGAGCGGCAGTTGGCCTGCTTTTGGATATTCCACATGTCCAAGACTTATTACTATCCTGTGTCCCTCAATGGAAAAAAATAAAATAAAAGATTTTTTACTTACTGTAAAATCTTTTTCTTGAAGTCCACTGAGGGACACAGGTCTCTCAATGGACTTCAGGGCACTGATAATTCCCCTCATACCAAAGATGGGACATTGCTTGCTCCCGCTCATTCTGTGACATTTTCTACTTCCACTGGCCACACTCTGGCCCCCCCTAAAATCTGAACCGCTTTGTTTGAAAGTTTGGAGACCCCTGATTTAAACTGAAGGTTCAGTTGGGCTGTAAGTTGCATCATCAATTATCTTTGGGGTCAATGTTTCAAAATAAATCTCTCAATGTGCACATGCTGAAAATACACACAATGTTCTTCCTAATGCATAAATTAGTAGACAGCTCTGCTTCGTACATTTGTAAACATATGTGGACCCCACGCAAGGTTCCCCTAGGTGGTCTTATTCTGGTAAGTATCATCAATGAAACATACGCTAAAATCTGGCCTTGGCATACAAGTAATGTGATTAAGCTCCGGGGGCGGAGAAAAATGCATTAGAGGTGTGGCCTGACTGGAGTCCATGCTGAGGTTGCCACTCTGTTCACCTCCATAGGACCACACGAATGTGCGGCATCAGGGATCACCACCTTCCCCTCCCTTGAGCCATTGTAGGAGCCAGGACCGGCTCCATTCCTCGCCAGCACTCTTAGCAGCAGATGCGGAGGAACTCACACACACACCCCACATCTACTGAGCGGCACACAATGTTATCATGGGTCACAGGGGCATACAAGTAATAGTGGCTCTTTTGTGGAACATTAAGGGCTAGTTTACACTTTCTTCAAAACATGGCTTCGGACACGCTTTGTTAAAGCTCTCTGAATGCCAGTAAAAAGCTCCTGTCACTAAATAAAATGGTTAGCTTACAGTCCTGTTTACACCTTGCTTTTGCTTGGTGCTTTGGTGGGGCTTCAATGAGGCTTTGGTGGGGCTTCGATGGGGCTTTGATGAGGTTTTGGTGGAGCTTCGATGAGCCTTTGGTGGGGCTTCGATGGGGCTTTGTTGAGGTTTTGGTGAAGCTTCGATGAGCTTTTGGTGGGGATTCGATGGGGCTTTGATGATGTTTTGGTGGAGCTTCGATGAGCCTTTGGTGGGGATTCGATGGGGCTTTGATGAGGCTTTGGTAGAGCTTCGATGAGCCTTTGGTGGGGATGCGATGGGGCTTTGATGAGGCTTTGGTAGAGCTTCGGTGAGCCTTTGGTGGAGCTTCGATGAGCCTTTGGTAGAGCTTCGATGAGCCTTTGGTGGAGCTTCAATGAGCCTTTGGTGGGGCTTCGATGAGCCTTTGGTGGGACTTCGATGAGGCTTCGGTGGGGCTTCAAGTGAGCTTTGCTATAGACTTTTATGGAGGCTTTGAAGATGCTTTGAAGCACAACTAAAGTGGTATGGGGTATAATTTTTGAAGTGAAGCGGAAGCAAAGCAAAATCAAGGTGTAAACAGGACTGTAAGTTAACCATTTTATTTAGTGACAGGGGCTTTGACTAGCGTTCGGAGAGCTTTAACAAAGCCTGTCCAAAGCCATGTTTTGAAGCAAGTGTAAACTAACCCTTAATGTGCGTTCAAGCCGAAGCAAGTGTAAATGAGCCCTTACAGAAATCTGAAATGCGTTAGCAATGGCAGCCATTTTGTGAACCAACAAACTGCCATGTTTACAAATCAGCCTGTTAGATTTGGAAAAAAAAAATCAAAATATCAAAAATCAAGCAGGAGTCTTCGCTGTTCCTTTTTTTAATTGGAAATTTGCGTTTTAACCGACAACTTTCCTGACAGGGTGTGACAGAATAGATCTACGGTCTCTCACACATCAAGCTGTTCTTTACAGCCGAGCGAGTGTAAAACTTGTGAAAACGTTTTATTGCTGACAAGCAGCCTAAAACATTTCTGTTTTCTGAAGTCATGATGAATTAGTGGCATCTTGTTCTAATTTCAGCTAAGATGGCTGTGGGCATGTGTGTTTACAGCACGCCGTTTATTCCCGAGGGAGGCACCTCTGCAGTACACTGGAGGCAGATAAGGTCATCCTAACCCAGATCCTCCAATTACTCCCTCCACCTTCATAGGCAGCTTTGTGTGTTTGTTTTTTTTTCTTGGGTTTTTAATGATTTGTTGTGATCTGCTTTATATGGCTCACCACACATAAGCTTAGCGTTTACTTTTCCAAGATTTGCGTGAACCCTAAAAAGGTATAGATTATGGGATGGGTCAAAGTGGATAAGGGTTGTGTGAAATGGACTATTTTGGTTCCTTAAGTTTCAGCATAATGCTATACATTTTAGCAAAATTAACCACTTGCCTACTGGGCCAATTCAGTAAAATCACCATTTTTTTTTTTGCTAGAAAATTACTTTGTAAACCCCCAAACGTTACATTTTTTTTTTAAGCTGTGACCCTAGAGAATAAAATGGTGGTTATTGCAGTTTTTTGTCACATGGTATTTGCGCAGTGGTTTTTCAAACGCAATATTTTTTCTTTTTTTAAATACCATTTTATTTTTATTTTTTTAATTAAAGGGTAAATTTATTCAGGTTTCAAATAAAGAAAGTTACAACATCCAATACATGTCTGTTACAAAGGATTGCAATTATAATAATAAAAAAATATATATATATATATATATATATATAATGTATTTATTTCAGGTACTTATAAAGCGCCGTCAATTTACGCAGCACTTTACATATACATTGTACTACATTCACATCAGTCCCTACCCTCAAGGCGCTTACACTCTAAGGTCCCTAACACACATTCATACTAGGGACAATTTAGACAGGATCTAATTAACCTACCAGCATGTCTTTAGAGTGTGGGAAGAAACCGGAGGACCCAGAGGAAACCCACGCAGGCACAGGGAGAACATGCAAACTCCAGGCAGGTAGTGTCATGATTGGGATTCGAACCAGTGACCCATATATATATATTTTTTTATTTATATATGTATGTGTAGCGGACCCCCAAAATTTAATTTAAGGGCAGCCTGGGCAATAGTTTGGCTCAGGCTTTCTGATTCTCTAGATTGGACTCTGCTCTGCTGTGGTGTTGCCTGGGTGTATAGTTCCCCTTGACCTGTAGGTGGCGCTGTTGCCCAGGTCTTGGGTCGAACCACAGGTGGCATTGTAGCGTGATTGGGTGTCCTCTCTCGGCAGCCATACAGTGGGCATGGTCTACCTGCTGTGCATCCAGGGAGAGGGTACATAAGGAGAAGACGCCATTAGGCGGGGAGATTGGCCGGGGGATTCCAAGGGGGACCCCTGGTGGCGAGAGTCGCGCCCTTTGGCCCTGCTTGTCAGGGGTGCGTGAATTGGTTGAGAAGTCTCGGGCACCTTCAGCCCAAGGCTATAGTGTTCCAGGTAGGCCCAGTACCTTCAACTGGATCCACAACCAAACCATTGGAGTCCCAGGGTACCCGAGGGAGGGTGGCCCGCTCTGAAAGAGAGGAAACCAGGGGAGGACCTGTCCGGAGGATCGGTGAAGGAAATCACTGTCTCAGGAGAGGCCTGGTTGCCTATCAGAGGGAAGGATTCCGTGAGTTGCACAATAGCTCCTGTGATGTGCCCCACTGGCACTTATGGTCTCTAAAAGTTGCAGGCGCTAGAGAGTTCTAGATTCAGGAACTAAAGGATTCTGTGGCAGAGGATCTCCTGAACTTGTCTTTGAAGGGGACAAAATCTAAAGTAACTGTTCCCTCTTCACTCCGGCTGCTAGAACTGTGAGAGGGATCTATCCGGGTGAGCAATACCCACTCAGGCTTGAGTGGCGACGAGGGTGAATGGGTGCTGCGTGCCTGAACCTACCTCCCTACCCAACTCTATCTCTATCTTCAACTTTTTCCCACTAAGTTCCAAGCAAGAAAAATAAACTCGTCTGTTGGAGTTTAAAACAGTCTGGACATTGGCCTTCTTTTAGGAAAGAGAATAGACTTTTCCCTACACTCTAGGGACGAGAACCAACAGAGAGAGGTAACTCGCTGCAGGACCCAAAAATAGTATGAACACCGCTCAACCTCTTATACCAGGAGGATACGGGCATGTGGCATGGTGTGCCCTACTCTGCAGGTGGAGGTAAGCAGGAGAAAAAGGGTCTGTGTGCTACATATATAACTTTCATATACAGATTACATAGGAGTCGCTTTTATGCACAATTACAAATACTACAAGCGACCTGTTTAAACCGTTACATGTGACACCAGTTTCTTGTACCTTCGTGAGATTACCCGTAAAGAGGTAACAAGGAGGTAACAAGGAGCCAAGGAAATAGAGCAAATCAGCTGGACTTCAATGTTGTATAATAACAACGCAGACCACTTTTTTTCAACCTGCTATTAAACCGAACTCTGAAATTTCTATCTATAGGAGGGGAGAACACAGGAAGTGCCACCTAAGTGTAGTATTAAGGTACAGTTTAATTGCAAGGTAAGTAATACACTTACAAGATACAAGATAAAAAAAGACTCATCTGTATGTAGGTATGAAGGGTAACTCTCCGGGCGTCCAAGACAGGCATCCATGCGTATGACAAGATGAGATCGGGAACTGTGATCCGTCCTGTGGCCACCAGGAAGTCGGCCAGAACCAGCGTGGAACACAAGGAAGAGACGTCACCAAAAGAGTAGGAATATCAGGAAGAGAACAGCTGAATAGACGCCGGGAGAGTTACCCTCCATGCCTACATACAGATGAGCATTATTTTATCTTGTATCTTGTAAATGTATTACTTACCTTGCAATTAAACTGTACCTTAATACTTCACTCAGGTGGCGCTTCCTGTGTTCTCCCCTCCTTCATCCTGTTTACAGAACTGGCTTTCTCTGAGGACACCTGCCGCCCTTTATCCTACTTTAAGAACTGACCCCAATTGACTAATGGACTAACCTCTTTTATTTATTGCCCACTTGTATCTCCGCAGTCACGCCATCTTTTGCACTTACAGTTATCCCTTTTTTTAATTGATTTCTATTTATAGACATTTAAATTTCGTAGTTGTGTATATTCAAGTTATGCTTCCATCATTACTCCAGCTACACCTCTATATCCCCGGATACTGGTTTAATCCAACCAGCCCATATTTTGTCAACTTTTTAGGGCAACCCCTGGAATTGTAAGTTAAAGCGGAAGTAAACCCATCTATAAAACAGTTTCATTTCCGGCACGTGCCGGAAATGTAACACTCCCATTGGTTGTGCTCTCAACCAAACTGTCAAACCATCCAATGGCTGGTGTCTAAACTGATCACATGTGCAGCAATCATGGCAGTTGTAGATTAAACAGAGGCAAAGATGGCAGCTTCCTTGGCTAAAAACAATAGGGGGGGTTTACTTCCACTTTGATTTATACTTTGGCAATGCCCCATTGATCAGTTCCACCCAAAAGAGAAGGGACGGAGGCTTCGGGTCCTTCCATCTGAGAGATTAGCAATAAAGTTTTCTTGCATGCAGACAATTCTTCCTCACCAAATTCTAGCCAGAGAGTAGATGCTTGGAGGGGCTAATTTTTCCTCCATAAATTTTGTGACTGCTGCCCAGAACTTTCCCAGACGAGGGCAGAGCCAAATCATATGGAAATAATCCCCCACAGCAGCTCTGCACCGTGTGCACTCTGGCGTATTCACCCTTCCCATCTTATGGAGACGAGCGGGGGTATAATACACACAGTGGAGATAATTAAACTGGATAAGTTTGTCTCTGGCCGAAATTACAGAGGGCAACAGTGATTCGGTAACCCCGGCCCAAGATTCCTCTGTGAGGTGGGATATCAGATCTCCACTGACCAGCCACCCTCTCCATCCTAGGGGAAGAAGAGGTGAGCAAGGTAAAATAGTATCCCGAGATAAGTTTCGAATGGTCATCATCCAATTGGGGGCATTAGGAGATGCATACAGGGGAGTGCCCCCCACCGTCCTATTATTACACATGTTGAAAATCTTGTAGGACAATCTAAGAATGTCTGCCCCCCATGTAAGGTAAGGCCCATTCCTATACAGTTCATTAATGAGTGCTTCAAATGAGTTCACCAGGGCTGCCTGGGTCACTACTGAAGCTATATCCAACTGGGGGGCAGAACCACCAATGTATATGAGTTAAAGGGGTTGTAAAGGTAAAAGTTTTTTCACCTTAATGCATTCTATGCATTAAGGTGAAAAAACATCTGAGGATTAGCGGCCCCCCTGCGCCCCCGTTTACTTACCTGACCCCTCGAAAGTCCCGCGCCGTGAACGCGCTGGCTTCTCGGCTGGGCTTCTCGGCTCATTCATTGGTTGATTGAAAGCAGCGCAGCCATTGACTCGCGCTGCTGTCAATCACATCCAATGTCACGGCGCGCCGAGGGGCGGGGGTGAGTGATACAGTGAGCGGCTATAGCCGCCGGCTGTATCACAGGAGTATGCCCGCGAGAACTCACCACCATGCGAGCTCGATCGCATGAAGGTGGTGAATTCTTGCGGGGAGGAGCAGAGACAGCTGCCGAGGGACCCCAGAAGACCAGGTCCGGGGCCACTCTGTGTAAAACTAGCTGCACAGTAGAGGTAAGTATAACATGTTTGTTATTTAGAAAAAAAAAAATTGCCTTTACTGTTACTTTAACTACTTCAGGCCCATAGGCCGTCATATGACCTATGTGTCCTCACCTGTGCGATCGGTGAGTCGGTGACAGGATCCGCCGGCCCCGGATGTTGATCACAGAGATTTCCGGCAGACCAGATGGTCGCCGGAGTCTCTATGATTGTCGGAGGCCGGGCGCGATGTTATGACGTCACGCCTCTGCATTCAAAAAAACGCGGTGATGTTTTTTTTTAGGCTTCCAAGCCTAGAGGTGAAATGTGGGGTCTTATTGACCCCATATCACACCTGTCATGTCATATTCCTATTACAAGGGATGTTTACATTCCTTGTAATAGGAATAAAAGTGATCAATTTTTTTTTATTTTTAAAAAAATAAATAAAATTAACAATAAAAAAAAAAAAAAATTTTTTACAGTGCCCCTGTCCCCGTGTGCTCGCATGCAGAAGCGAACGCATACGCAAGTCCCGCCCACATATGAAAACGGTGTTCAAACCACACATGTGAGGTATCGCCACGAACGTTACGTTACGTTATATATATATATGAGGCGCCCTCCTCACTCCCCTCTTTTTCTTCAGCTCGTCTGTCTCTTGTCTAGGGGTACCTTCAGAGGGGAAGGGAGCGGGGACACCACGCCTGGCCTTCACCACAGGTGTCAGTGTGATATAAGCAAAGTTCTTTTACCTTCGGGTCAGTGCTGTGCACCTGGAGCCTCCACCAAGGGTTACCTTGAACAATGTCTGTCAGGAAATGAGCCCCACACCATTAAAGTTCAACACGCCTTTATTCTTCTCGAATGAACACAATCAGTTGAACTCCCTTAGTAGAAACAGAACAGAAAAGGAGGTGTGGATGCGAGTAGGCCCAGACACAATGTGTTCTCCACTTTCCTCCCTGAAAGTGAGTTGCGGTCTCCGAGCGAGGGGAATTTCCTTCCAGGCGGTCTCCGATGAGAGGCTCACCCGTCACTGGCAATATGCTGCACTAGGTCTTCGAGTGAGGAGCTCCCCCCGATCCATTACGCCTTCTGGATTCGGGTACCCTAGGATCTCCTTCCCTCGCGGAACTCAGTGTTGGGCACTGAGCTCCAGACCTCCATCCGAGTACCTCACCCCAGGCTAAGGGTGCCTGGGATGGAACACGACCTCCGGCTGTCCTCTAGGCCTAGGCCCGCCTAGAGAACCGTCACGAACCACCGGCCACAGGCTGAAGGTGCCTGGGACTCGACCCCGTGACAAAGATGGCTGGCCCCTTTATACCCTCTCCCAGCAAGCATGGCGGGTTCCCCGCCCCACCATACCGCTGCCGAGAAAGGACAAAAAGGAGGCACGGCACACAGCAATGATTTAACCCCAGCCCAGGGCGACAGCGCCACCTGCTGGGCTGCAGGGAATTATACATCACTAATGTCTCTGCCAAGTTCAAATTACACCCGGGAAAGTACATACCCGCTACATATATATATATATATATCCAGTATATATATAATCTTTGGGGATTTTAAGTCGTTTTCTAGCAATAAAATATGTTTTTTACATGTAGGAGAGGAAAGTCAGAATTGGCCTGGGCTGGAAGTTGTCAAACTGAGCTTTAATTGTTCTTGAAATGTAGAGTCCATGCAATATTGATGCACCATGTTACCCCATTCTACAAACGGTCAGAGTCTTCCAGTAAAGTATCCTGCAGATCTCCAGAAGGAGAGTGATAACCATCAGGGTTAAAGATGGAATTTCAGCTTCCATTCCAGAGAAATGTGAACTGTACAAATCAGTCCTGTTGTTGCGGCAGTTTTTGGAATGATTTGTGAAACTAAAGTCTGCAAATTCGGCACGATTTTCATGGCAGATTTTTAGTCCCTGGGCATCTGAAATTGATTACCACCCATGTCTGAATCACGTTAGCGTTCCTGTACACAAGCGTGCCCCTAAACCAGAATTCGGCCCTGACGAAACATACAGTATAAACACGTCCCAGCCTTGACGGGTTAAAAATCGGTTAACAAGGGATTGAGGGAAAGGCTTGTGTATGGAGCATAGGGAGGTATGCCTGGTCCCTGTTCTACAGTGTCTTGAAAAAGTATTCATACCCCTTGAAATTTTCCACATTTTGTCATGTTAAAACCAAAAAGGTAAATGTATTTTATTGGAATTTTATGTGATGGACCAACACAAAGTGGCACATAATTGTGAAGTGGAAGGAAAATGATAAATGGTTTTCAACGGTTTTTACAAATAAATATATGAAAAGTGTGGGGGGTGCATTTGTATGGCGCCCCCCGGAGTCAATACTTTGTAGAACCTCCTTTCGCTGCAATTACAGCTGGAGGTCTTTTTGGGGATGTCTCTACCAGCTTTGCACATCTAGAGAGGGACATTTCTGCCCATTCTTCTTTGCAAAATAGCTCAAGTTCTGTCAGATTGGATGGAGAGCGTCTGTGATCAGCAATTTTCAAGTGGTTCTCTGGAGTGACGAATCACGCTTCTCTGTCTGGCAATCCGAAGGACGTGTCTGGGTATGGTGGTTGCCAGGAGAATGATACTTGCATGACTCTATTGTGCCAAGTGTAAAGTTTGGTGGAGGGGAGGTTATGGTGTTGGGGTTGTTTTTCAGGGGTTGGGCTTGGCCCCTTCGTTCCAGAGGGAACTCTTAAGGCGTCAGTCATACCAAGACATTTTGGATAATTTCATGCTCCCAACTTTGTGGGAAGAGTTTGGGGATGGCCCCTTCCTGTTCCAACATGACTGCGCACCACTGCACAAAGCAAGGTCCATAAAGACATGGATGAGCAAGTTTGGGGTGGAGGAACATGACTGGCCTGCACAGAGTCCTGACCTCAACCCGATAGAACACCTTTGGGATGAATTAGAGCGGAGACTGTGAGCCAGGCCTTCTCATCCAACATCAGTGCCTGACCTCACAAATGCCCTTCTGGAAGAATGGTCAAACATTCCCATAGACACTCCTAAACCTTGTGGACAACCTTCCCAGAAGAGTTGAAGCTGTTATAGCTGCAAAGGGTGGGCCAACAAAATATTGAACCCTACGGACTAAAGCCTCGTACACACGACCGAGAATCTCGTCAGGAAAAAACCTGTCGTTTTTTCCTGACAAGAATCTTGTCCCGGCCGAGTGTACACATCGTTCTTTTGAATGGAATGAACGCGGTGACGTCATCGACTACGATGAGCGTGCGCTCGTCACATTCGATGCCGCCGCCGCCATCTTGCTACACCCTACCTATGCCTGGGAAGCTACCGCGCGTGCGTCAAAGTCATTTCGAGCATGCGCGGGTTTCCACGGCGACAGGTAAGCGTACACACTCTCGGGTTTCTTGTCGGGAAACAGGCCGACGAGAATCCCGACGAGAAAATAGAGAGCAGGTTCTCTATTTTTCTCGTAGAGATTCTGGGCAGTTTTCTTGACGAGAAACCTGAAAGCCTCGTACACACGGCCGGTTTACTCAGCAAGAAAGCCCTCCCAGCAATTTTCATGCTGGTTCTTGCTGAGAACACCAGTCGTGTGTACGAGGCTTCAGACTGGGATGCCATTAAAGATCATGTGCGTGTAAAGGCAGGAGTCCCAATACTTTTGGTATTATAGTTTATTTCAAGCTACAGCAAAAGGTTATTTAAGGAACACGAAATCTAAATTAAAACCTAGCTTATATATTAGGTAAATATGATGTAGCTTCAGGAGATCAATTTATTTCCATACTATACTACACGAGCCTCTCAGCTCCACTGTGAAGGTGACTCAGCCGATGTAGGCGACACACAATTCACGTACAGTATGAGCTAGCAGCGGGCATGACAGGTCATTACAAATAGCTACAAATGGATTCTTATTTACAAATAAGATCGAGTAATTGTGAAAAAAAAATCCACACTTAAATGCTACGTTTACATCACAGCGTATTGTTAGATAAATATTCTATAGAAGAAGATTAGCAATTATTGTTTGCTGGAGATTGGAACAGTTTGTCAGAATACAATGGACTATTAAAGGTTATGGGCACTACAAAAACAGCGAGAGACACGAGAGTTGATTGTTAGAATATTCTTGCAGGATGAAATATATTGCAAGGCCCAGCACTGAGTGTCACCTTCACAAGTGTAATGCCGCGTACACACGATCGTTTTTTAATGTCATTTTCAAAAACGAAGTTTTTCTCGACGTGATTTTTCTTGTTTCCTCTCAAGCCTGTCTTGCATACACACGTTCATTAAAAAAAATGCTCTCGCAAAGCGCGGTGACGTACAACACGTACGACTGCACTATAAAGGGGAAGTTCCGTTCGAATGGCGCCACCCTTCATGTTAGTAAAGTTTGTTGAGCGACGATTCGCGCTTTTCAGCCTCGTGCTTTTCAGTCCGTTTCAGAGTGATGAATGTGCTATCTCCATTACGATCCTTAGTTTTACCAGAACGAGCGCTCCCGTCTCATACTTGATTTTGAGCATGCGCGTTTTTTTCCCCTCGTAAAAGCATACACACTACCGTTTTTCACGTCGTTAAAAAAAAACAACGTGAAAAAATAGAGCAGGTTCTCATTTTTTTTAGGCAATTTTTCACGTCGTTAAAAATGCTCTGGAGCCCACACACGATCGTTTTTAATGCCCAATTTAAAAAATGGCATTTTTAACGTCGTGAAAAACGGTCGTGTGTACGCGGCATAAGACAACTGACATGCCAGAGAATAATAACTAGAGTTGAGTGGACACCTGGATGTTCGGGTTCGACGGGTTCGGCCGAACTTCGGAATAAAGTTCGAGTTCGGGGCCGAACTTGACCCGAACTTGACCCCGAACTCGAACCTCATTGAAGTCAATGAGGACCCGAACTTCTGAGGACTATTCACGCTTTTTTCAGCCAATGACGTAGGTGTAAGGCTGAGGACCAGTTGCGGAACGTGAGAAGGGGCGGGTCTATTCATGTATTAAACTGTGGAGGAAGTTCCCCATCAGGTCCGCCCCCTCGTATGTCAGACCCCGCCTCTGTCATTGAATGAGCGGACCTGATGGGGAACTTCCACTGTAGTGTAATAAATGAATAGACCCGCCCCTTCTCACGTTCCGCATCAGGTCCTCAGCCTTACACTTACGTCATTGGCTGAGCAGACCTGATGGGGAACTTTAGAAGGGGCAGGTCTATTCCTTTATTATACTGCGGTGGAAGTTCCCCTATCAGGTCTGCTCAGGCTCAACCAGTGACATTTCGTGTGGACAGCGCCGGACATCGGATCGCCGTGGGACACTGGATTTGATCGCTGGAATGTTTTTTTTATTTTTAATAAAGGATTTTCCCAACGGTGTCAGTGTATTTTTTTTTTTATTTTTTACACTTTCTTCGTGAAATGGTAGGGGTACAATGTACCCCTTACCAATTCACATAGGGGGGGGCCGGGATCTGGGGGTCCCCTTTGTTAAAGGGGTCTTCCAGATTCCGATAAGCCCCCCGCCCGCAGACCCCCACAACCACCGGGCAAGGGTTGTGGGGACGAGGCCCTTGTCCCCATCAACATGGGGACATCCTCCCCATGTTAAGGGCATGTGGCCTGGTACGGTTCAGGAGGGGGGGGCGCTCTCTCGTCCCCCCCTCTTTTCCTGCGGCCTGCCAGGTTGCGTGCTCAGATAAGGGTCTGGTCTGGATTTTTGGAGGAACTCCACGCCATTTTTTTTTAAAATTTGGGGTGGAGTTCCCCTTAAAATCCATACCAGACCTGAAGGGCCTGGTATGGATATTTGGGGGGAACCGCACGCATTTTTTTTTTTTTTTTGCGGCGGGGTTCCCCTTAATATCTATACAAGACCTGAAGGGCCTGGTAATTGAATTTGGGGGGACCCCCACGCTTTTTTTTTTATCAATGACTTTTCTATGTTTTGCAGGGAGCCGACAATTCATTAATAGCCGCGAGTGAGTTTTAAATGACTTTTTTTCCTTCAGAAATGACACTTTGTGCAGGGACAGTTCTAAGCACGGGAAACAAGCGCGACTTTACATGCATATTGCTGAATACCGGACCCGAACCCGGACATACAGTCAATTGTTCGGGTTCGGGTCCGGGAACCAAAAACCCAAAAGTTCGGTACGGACCCCAACTTTACAGTTCGGGTCCGCTCAACCCTAATAATAATGCATTAGGCTTAGTTTGGTTTCAATTTTTGCACATAGAGTTTTAGTGCTATCTGCAATTTAAACTCATTAATTATTATATAATAATGAATGAGTTTAAATTACCATTAGCAGTACAACTATGAGTGCAAAAACTGATTAATTGGTGTGCCCACTTTGGGGTTGGTTTATTAAAGGCAAATAGACTGTGCACTTTGCAAAGTGTAGTTCCTCCAGAGCTTAGTATATGAGGTAAAGCTTCACTTTGCAAAGAATACCCAATCACATGCAAAGAAAAAAAAAACATTTTTTCTTGCACATAATTGGATGATGGAAGTTAGCAGAGCTTCTGCTCATTTACTAAGATCTGGAGCAACTGCACTTTGCCTTTGGTAAATCAACCCCAATGTGTTCAGCCTCAATGCATGCATGTCAGATCACCCCAATTCCTGCACCTTCACACCTCATATCACCTCAATTCCTGCACCTTCACTACTCAGATCACCCCAATTCCTGCACCTTCACTACTCAGATCACCCCAATTCCTGCACCTTCACATCTCAGATCACCCCAATTCCTGCACCTTCACATCTCATATCACCTCAATTCCTGCACCTTCACACCTCATATCACCCCAATTCCTGCACCTTCACTACTCAGATCACCCCAATTCCTGCACCTTCACATCTCAGATCACCCCAATTCCTGCACCTTCACACCTCAGATCACCCCAATTCCTGCACCTTCACACCTCATATCACCTCAATTCCTGCACCTTCACACCTCATATCACCTCAATTCCTGCACCTTCACTACTCAGATCACCCCAATTCCTGCACCTTCACACCTCAGATCACCCCAATTCCTGCACCTTCACACCTCATATCACCTCAATTCCTGCACCTTCACACCTCATATCACCTCAATTCCTGCACCTTCACTACTCAGATCACCCCAATTCCTGCACCTTCACACCTCAGATCACCCCAATTCCTGCACCTTCACACCTCAGATCACCCCAATTCCTGCACCTTCACACCTCAGATCACCCCAATTCCTGCACCTTCACACCTCATATCACCTCAATTCCTGCACCTTCACACCTCATATCACCTCAATTCCTGCACCTTCACTACTCAGATCACCCCAATTCCTGCACCTTCACACCTCAGATCACCCCAATTCCTGCACCTTCACACCTCATATCACCTCAATT
Organism: Rana muscosa; assembly: GCA_029206835.1. NCBI lineage: Eukaryota > Metazoa > Chordata > Amphibia > Anura > Ranidae > Rana > Rana muscosa. The sequence goes on from CM055117.1 coordinate 1,077,832,176, forward strand.
CCTGCACCTTCACACCTCATATCACCTCAATTCCTGCACCTTCACTACTCAGATCACCCCAATTCCTGCACCTTCACACCTCAGATCACCCCAATTCCTGCACCTTCACACCTCAGATCACCCCAATTCCTGCACCTTCACATCTCATATCACCTCAATTCCTGCACCTTCACACCTCTTATCACCTCAATTCCTGCACCTTCACTACTCAGATCACCCCAATTCCTGCACCTTCACACCTCAGATCACCCCAATTCCTGCACCTTCACATCTCAGATCACCCCAATCCCTGCACCTTCACATCTCATATCACCTCAATTCCTGCACCTTCACACCTCATATCACCTCAATTCCTGCACCTTCACTACTCAGATCACCCCAATTCCTGCACCTTCACACCTCAGATCACCCCAATTCCTGCACCTTCACATCTCATATCACCTCAATTCCTGCACCTTCACACCTCATATCACCTCAATTCCTGCACCTTCACTACTCAGATCACCCCAATTCCTGCACCTTCACACCTCAGATCACCCCAATTCCTGCACCTTCACACCTCATATCACCTCAATTCCTGCACCTTCACACCTCATATCACCTCAATTCCTGCACCTTCACTACTCAGATCACCCCAATCCCTGCACCTTCACACCTCAGATCACCCCAATTCCTGCACCTTCACATCTCATATCACCTCAATTCCTGCACCTTCACACCTCATATCACCTCAATTCCTGCACCTTCACTACTCAGATCACCCCAATTCCTGCACCTTCACACCTCAGATCACCCCAATTCCTGCACCTTCACATCTCATATCACCTCAATTCCTGCACCTTCACACCTCATATCACCTCAATTCCTGCACCTTCACTACTCAGATCACCCCAATTCCTGCACCTTCACACCTCAGATCACCCCAATTCCTGCACCTTCACATCTCAGATCACCCCAATCCCTGCACCTTCACATCTCATATCACCTCAATTCCTGCACCTTCACACCTCATATCACCTCAATTCCTGCACCTTCACTACTCAGATCACCCCAATTCCTGCACCTTCACACCTCAGATCACCCCAATTCCTGCACCTTCACATCTCATATCACCTCAATTCCTGCACCTTCACACCTCATATCACCTCAATTCCTGCACCTTCACTACTCAGATCACCCCAATTCCTGCACCTTCACACCTCAGATCACCCCAATTCCTGCACCTTCACACCTCATATCACCTCAATTCCTGCACCTTCACACCTCATATCACCTCAATTCCTGCACCTTCACTACTCAGATCACCCCAATCCCTGCACCTTCACACCTCAGATCACCCCAATTCCTGCACCTTCACATCTCATATCACCTCAATTCCTGCACCTTCACACCTCATATCACCTCAATTTCTGCACCTTCACTACTCAGATCACCCCAATTCCTGCACCTTCACATCTCAGATCACCTCAATTCCTGCACCTTCACACCTCATATCACCTCAATTCCTGCACCTTCACACCTCATATCACCTCAATTCCTGCACCTTCACACCTCATATCACCTCAATTCCTGCACCTTCACTACTCAGATCACCCCAATCCCTGCACCTTTACACCTCAGATCACCCCAATTCCTGCACCTTCACACCTCATATCACCTCAATTCCTGCACCTTCACTACTCAGATCACCCCAATTCCTGCACCTTCACACCTCATATCACCCCAATTCCTGCACCTTCACCCCTCAGATCACCCCAATTCCTGCACCTTCCCACCTCAGATCACCCCAATTCCTGCACCTTCACACCTCAGATCACCCCAATTCCTGCACCTTCACACCTCAGATCACCCCAATTCCTGCACCTTCACATCTCAGATCACCCCAATTCCTGCACCTTCACATCTCAGATCACCTCAATTCCTGCACCTTCACACCTCAGATCACCCCAATTCCTTCACCTTCACACCTCAGATAACCCCAATTCCTGCACCTTCCCACCTCATATCACCCCAATTCCTGCACCTTCCCACCTCATATCACCCCAATTCCTGCACCTTCACATCTCAGATCACCCCAATTCCTGCACCTTCACACCTCAGATAACCCCAATTCCTGCACCTTCACACCTCATATCACCTCAATTCCTGCACCTTCACACCTCAGATAACCCCAATTCCTGCACCTTCCCACCTCATATCACCCCAATTCCTGACCCTTCATACCTCAGATCACCCCATTTCCTTCACCTTCACACCTCACATTAGTCCCAATTCCTTCACGTTCAGACCTCAGATAACCCCAAATTCGGACCCTTCAGACTTCAGATCCGTCCCAGTTCCTTCGCCTTCACACCTCAGATCTCCCCAGTATTGGGACGCCTGCCTTTACACGCACATGAACTTTAATTGCATCCCAGTCTTAGTCTGTAGGGTTCAATATTGAGTTGGCCCACCCTTTGCAGCTATAACAGCTTCAACTCTTCTGGGAAGGCCGTCCACAAGGTTTAGGAGTGTGTCTATGGGAATGTTTGACCATTCTTCCAGAAGTGCATTTGTGAGGTCAGGCACTGATGTTGGACAAGAAGGTGTGGCTCGCAGTCTCTGCTTTAATTCTTCCCAAAGGTGTTCTATCAGGTTGAGGTCAGGACTCTGTGCAGGCCAGTCAAGTTCCTTCACCCCAAATTCGCTGTTTTTTTGGACCTTGCTTTGTGCACTGGTGGGCAGTCATGTTGGAACAGGGAGGGGCCATCCCCAAATTGTTCCCACAAAGTTGGGAGCATGAAATTGTCCAAAATGTCTTGGTATGCTGATGCCTTAAGAGTTCCCTTCACAGGAAATAAGGGGCCAAGCCCAACCCCTGAAAAACAACCCCACAATATAATCCCCCCTCCACCAAATGATTTGGACCAGTGCATAAAGCAAGGTCCATAAAGACATGGATGAGGGAGTTTGGGGTGGAGGAACTTGACTGGCCTGCACATAGGGTTGCCACCTTTTCTTCAAGCCAAACCCGAACACTTTTGCGGCACAGGGCAATTATTTTTTATTTTTTTGCAGCAAACACTATAGGATTATAAAAAACCTGGGACACATTTGGGTGTCCCAAGGAAAGTAGTAATGTAGTGCACAGAGCGTGCCAGTGGGTGTGGCCAAATTGCTCTTGCTGACATCATCACCCCACCCTTCAGTGATGCCAAACCTGCCTCCAAACAGCCGCCCACAGCGGCAACAGATTTGTGTATGACGGTTACTTGGGGAGCCGCAGCCCGGTCTGAATAATGTGTCCGGATTTCAGGTGGACTTAAACCCAGACACATGATTCAAAACCTGAACTGTCTGGGTGAATCCTGGACAGGTGGCAACCCTACCTGCACAGAGTCCTAACCTCAACCCTATAGAACACCTTTGGGATGAATTAGAGCAAACTATGAGTCAGACCTTCTTGTCCAACATCAGTACCTGACCTCACAAATGCGCTTCTGGAAGAACGGTCAAATATTCCCATAGGCACAATCCTAAACCTTGTGGACAGCCTTCCCAGAAGAGTTGAAGCTGTTATAGCTGCAAAGGGTGGGCCGACTCAATATTGAACCCTACGGGCTAAGACTGGGATGTCATTAAAGTTCATGTGCGTGTAGAGGCAGGCGTCCCAATACTTTTAGCAATATAATGTATATATACCATAGAACACAAGGATCCAGCAAAGAAACCATTTATATAAAACTTTATCTTTCATCACTTCCAGGAAAGCTGAAATAATGTTTGCTGTGAGTGCGAAGGTGTATTGTTACAGTTTGATCTCCATAGAATATAGTCTGTTACGCCTTTGTCAATCGCTACATCACAGCATGCGTTCACACAAAACAGTAATTATATATTATTTATTCACTTCCAGACAGATTTGTCAAAGAATAAAAACATCCTTTTATTACACATCATAAAACATACTAAAAACATTCCCCACGTTTTCCCAAAGCCATTACAGACCTCTGCTCTATGAGTCATGTTTATGAATACCTTCCTTTCCTTGTTAAAGGAGAAGTCTCACTAAAAAAGCTTAAACTCTGATTGATCTCTCAGGAAACCAAGTGCAGGAAGCTATCAGGGAATTCCCATTAGCCAGCTGGCTTGGTAACATTCCCGTGCACATGCTTCTGCTCAAACAGTCAGATGCTCATGCGTGCGCAAGAATTCACACCGATGTGCATCACGGCGTACAGACAGATGTGCATGCATGCCTACAGCTTTCCACTGTGGCCAGCTAGCCTTCTCCCTGCTGGAGGCGAGTCCACTCCTCTACCCCATGCAGGTGGGTGCTTCATATGATTTGGTGCCAGATGGCCTGTTACGTGATGATCTAACTCAGTGTCAGTTTGTTCCTTGCTCCCTGACTTCTGCATATGATTCCGGTGGTCAACCCGACTTCATCCTCTGTCTTTATGGACTTTGCTTTGTGCACTGGTCCCAATCATTTGGTGGAGGGAGGATTATGGTGTGGAGTTGTTTTTCATGGGTTGGGCTTGGCCCCTTAGTTCCAGTGAAGGGAACTCATAAGGCGTCAGCATACCAAGACATTTTTTGGACAATTTCATGCTCCCAACTTTGTGGGAACAGTTTGGGGATGGCCCCTTCCTGTTCCAACATGACTGCACACCAGTGCACAAAGCAAGGTCCATAAAGACATGGATGAGTGAGTTTGGGGTGGAGGAACTTGACTGGCCTGCACAGAAAAGGTGGCCCGTCCATTAAGGGCGCACCGGCGCCGCCTCCCCTGTCCATCGCCACCTCCCCCCTATCCATGTGTCCGGCCCCTTTCCGGACACCGGGCGCATGGAATCCAATGCGGGTTGGGTGTTTTTTTTGAAGCACTGATTAGAGCCAGAGTGCTGACCTCAACCTGATAGAACACCTTTTGGGTGAATTAGAGCGGAGACTGCGAGCCAGGCCTTCTCATCCAACATCAGTGCCTGACCTCACAAATGCGCTTCTGGAAGAATGGTCAAACATTCCCATAGGCACACTCCTAAACCTTGTGGACAACCTTCCCAGAAGAGTTGAAGCTGTTATAGCTGCAAAGGGTGGGCCAACTGAATACTGAACCCTACGGACTTAAGGCCTGTACACACGGGCGGGAATCCCGTCGGAAAAAAAACGTTGGTTTTCTCGACGGGATTCCTGGCAGGCTTGTCTTGCCATGCCCTGTGTACCCACACAACCATTCAAAAGAACCGCCGTTCTTTTGAATGGCAAGAACGCGGTGACGTCATCGACTACGACGAGCCGGCGCTCGTCACATTCGATGCCGTCGCCGCCATCTTGCTACACCCCACACTAACATTGTATGCTACCGCGCATGCGTCAGTCTTTTCGAGCATGCGCGGGTTTACCTTGGACCAGGTAAGCATACAGACGACCGGTTTTCTCGGCAGGAAAACTCTGCCGAGAATCCGGACGAGAAAAATAGAGAGCAGGTTCTCTATTTTTCTCGTCGAGATTCCTGGCAGTTTTCCTGCCGAGAAACCATATACACGAACGTTTTTCTCGTCAAAAAGCTCTCCCAGCAGTTTTCTTGCCGAGAAAAACGGTCGTGTGTACGAGGCTTAAGACTGGGATGCCATTAAAGTTCATATGCGTGTAAAGGCAGGCGTCCCAATACTTTTGACAATATAGTGTATGTCGGCTACAAAGTGGAAAGAATGAGTTTCTTCTCAATCTGAATATTGTATCCTCACCCCTAGATCATTTCAATAATTCATTTCAATAAATCATTATTTTTGGTTTTGAAACTCTTTAATTTTGGCAACTTTAGCATTTCAAAAACATGTCCCTTCATCTGTAGGCTGAACGCAGGAATGGGACAGTTTTGGGCAGAATTGGACATGAATCCCTGACAATGCCAGTTGGACCAGTCTCCAGCTCACAGTGTTCCATCCCGCTGTTGTGTCGCAGACAGTACACCTCCCTCTGACAAAAATAGATCACACAGCAAAAAAATTATCCTTTTCACTCATTCTGCAAACAACAAGCGGCTTGTTAATAACAGTGATGGTAAGAATTCCATATTCTTTGCTTGCATCCTTATGTCTCTGTCAACTGGATCTAAAGGCGCCTATACATATTTCAATCCAATTATTCAAATTTTGCAAAATTATAGATAATCTTTTTGGTTAAAAAAAAAACTGAAGTGTGCTTGATTTAATATTTTTGTTAAAACAAAATGAAAGCAATCAGACAGTATGGAAATCTGTCATGTTGTGGTTGCAGTAAGTGTGGTATAACCAAAATGATTTCTTAAAGGATAAGTTCACCTTTGTTCATCTTTTTTTTTTTCAAAATTCCAGCTCCCCTATGTACCAATATAGCATTAATATACTTATTTTGCAAAAATAAAATAGCTTTCCATTAATTCTACACACACTTACCTCACTCTCTTCATAGCTGTTTAAAAACACTGCTTGATTACTTCTGCCTTACTTCCTGGTCAGACTTTAGATCATGACACAGGAAGGGATTGCCCAGCTGATCTCATTAGCACACACCCTGCATCATCTACCCTCTGCTGGTCAACTCCTTCCTGTGTCATGACCTAAAGTCTGACCAGGAAGTAAGGCAGAAGTAATGGAGAAGTGTTTTTTACCAGCTATGAAGAGAGTGAGGTATGCCTGTGTAGAATTAATGGAAAGCTGTTTTATTTTTGCAAAATAAGTACATTAATGTTATATTGGTAAAAAGGGGAGCTGGAATTTAGAAAAAAATAAAGTGAACTTAGCCTTTAAAGGGGTTGTAAAGTTCAGGTTTTTTTAAAAACAAAAACAAGCATGTCATACTTACCTCCACTGTGCAGTTGGTTATGCACAGAGTGGCCCCGATCCTCCTCTTCTGGGGTCCCTTCACAGCGCTCCTCCTCTTCTCGAGTATCCCATCGGAAAAGCGCTCTCCTACGGGACACCCGTGCGGACACGCTTGCATGTCCTGCTGCTGCGTCTGCTGACACAGGTCCGCCCCCCCCCGGCGCCCACGTTATTGGATTTGATTGACAGCAGCGGGAGCCAATGGCTGCGCTGCTATCAATCTATCCAATCAGGACACGAGACACCGGCCGGAGCTGGTTTGCTCATTCCCGTCGCGGGAATTACAGGGCTCAGGTAAGTAGAATGCATTAATGTAAAAACGCAGAGGGTTTACAACCCCTTTAAGTTTGATCCTGGTTTTACTTTTGTAGTGCTGCCCCTGAAGGAATCTCTGGTTAAGATGAGTCCTCTGTTCTTTGCCTAGAACTTCTCAAGACTCTCAGCCCCTCTGACACAACAGGTTGAGTGTACAAATATACAATATCACAGGAAATCATCAAAAGTAATACCCAGTACACAATAATATATCAAAGAAAGCAGGCACCAAACTAAGTAGTAAAGCAAATTTAATATATTGTGACCCAATATAGTTGGTAACTAGGCAAGCATAAAATGGATAAACATCGGTAATAACACAATTTAGCATATAAAATGATTAACAGTAAGGACTAAGCATAAAATTACATTTGACATCCAGATCAGCATAGACAGTAACAAGGCCACCTCAAGTGCAGCAGTAAGCAGTAGTAAATATTTATATGAAACTATACTGCTAAAGCGCAGTTATGGCAGTGATGCTAGTCCTAGAAAGACTGGGCATGCACTGTGCAAAAGAAAAGGAGGATGGTAGCGAAGTGGGAAGGGGAACAAAGAGGGCTTGCAGAATTATTATTAGGGGAGGGGCAGTCCTTTGAGATGTTCTTCTGCCGGCTATTGTTGGGGACCTTTATGAGCATTGGCATACTTCACAACAGTCCTGGTTAACCTGCATGCAGTACAGGTACGGTATAGTCTTGGCATAGGTGCAAGGTAGATGTGGTTCAGATATGGATTGGTAAACGTTCAGTATAAGGCAGTATAGGTGCAGTCTAGGTTTGGAATAAGTGCGGTATAGGGTTCAGTATAGGTGCAGCATCATCCCATTATATGGCTACCGTCTCAGACTACAACTCCCTGGATTTTCAGGCCTCTGCATAGAAGTCTATAGGATTGCTTGGCCTCAGCTCTTCCCCTGGTGCAGCAAAACATTAGTATCTCAGTAGAGGGAACCAAAAAAAAGGCAATTCCTCCTTCTCCATTTTTCTGTAGCCCAGAACCTTGCTACACTTTGTTGACAACTCCTGGACTTTCCTGACTTTGGAACTGAGGCCAGCATCATGTAGCTAAGCCCTGCCCACATATCATCCCCTTGTTCAAACAAAACCTCCTTCTTAGGGGCAGTGGGCTGGTGATTGGAAGCCCATTGTCAGGAGTCTAGTTGGAGGCCAAGGTGCTGAGAGGGCTCCCCTTGTGGCTGAGTGCACCGCAACCCTGAAAGTGGAACAGGGAATGCAGTGCCCAAAGAAGCAGGGTTTGCCGATGGCTGTGGCCTGATGACTTGATCATCGAGAAGCAGCTGAAGCAAGCTGGATGCACTGTGTGGCAGGCGTGCTAGAAAGGAGCCAGATGTAGCGGGTAGCTGGTGTCGTGGAAATTTTATGAAGATGTATTTAATATGTATTGTCATAGTGTCTCCCAGTGTTAGTTCTCTCGCAACCCGCTCTAAAGAGCTGACTGGGGCAGACTGACGTTGGTTGAGATCCGTCTGGTAGTGGAAAAACGTCTTAAGGTTGGAGATGATGTTTGCAGAGTGGGGATATGTCTGCCGACGAGGGGCCCTCTGTGCATTAGCGCAGACGATCGTCGAGGGGGGATATGTTCGCTCTGCAAGGACATTATTGGTTATAGGCGAATGTGCGCTCTTGTCTCTGCTGTGTCTGATCAACATGGTCGGGATTCGTAGCGCACGCCTGCAGATAGCCTCCCTTCCACAAGCAATATTAGTATAATCCAGATATGCGCTGTTCTATGGAATAGCGCAGAATAAGGATTCCTATCAACGGTAATATGAGAGCTTATGAGCGTTTCATAGTCAGGGAGAACGTCCATGTTTTAAAGCCATACGGCTTTGTTTGTTAAAAACATACATACACGCTTTCCCGGCCCGGACACGCCCATAAGACTTTAGCCATTATTGTATTGTATTGTATATATTTAAATTACCCTGTTGGAAGGGTCACATCCTGTGTGGTCAGATCCTTGTATGGTCAGATCCTTATAAGGTCATCTTCCTGGGTGGAGCTGACATGCTGTGACATCACTTCCTGTTAACTTCTTTTTGTGATGGTGACATCACTTCCTCTGGTAATTTCATAAAAAGATCGAGGCAGTCTGGCCTCTAGGCAGTCTTGCTGGGAGAGCTGAGAACATAACAGTCTGGTGATGTCTCTTTACTTGAATGAATGGGAAAGCGATTGAAAGGTGAGTGGAATTTTAGCTGAGATGCATTATATCATTAAGACGAAATGTGTGCTTATTTAGCACAAGGAGAAATGGCTGTGTGCTCTGCATACAGCCAACTTCCCATGACACTGGGAAATCTAGCAGGAGAATCAGAAGCCAGGCCAGGGGTCATACACAGTAAGATCAGTCCTTAAGCAAGTTCAGGATTCAGGCAGGGTCACTGGAACAAGCCAAGGTCATTCAAGGTAAGACAGGCATAAGCAGAGTCTGTGAGCCATGCAGGGATCAAGCAGTGGGGCAGGCAGAAGTAGGTCAGACTATAAGCCAGGGGTCAAGCCAGGAGATCAGGATAAGCGGGTAGAGGAAGCCGGGTAAAAAACAAAAACAAAAAGAGTCTTGTAGCGCTAAAACCGGCAGCAATATGTAAAACGTAATGTCATATGAATGTAAATCTTAAAAAACTAGCCCCCAGTGCAGCTGGCAACCTCCGGAACAAGGCAATCTCGAAACAATTATATACAATCCAGCGCTCAAATGGTGGCAGTAATGATGAAATGTAACTTGATGTTCAAATAAAAATAATAATAATTTATTAATTAAAATGCATGCTGAAAATTGATTGATGTATTTGGTCGGATGAAATCAAAAATACAAAGTACAATGGCCGGGTCGTTCAACGGGAAGTCCAAGATCAGAATGCAGAAACACAGGGAACATAGGGAATCTGACGATAATCCAGCAACTCAGAGATCTCAGCAGTGGGTTTATATAGGCAGTGGGCATCAGCATCTATCACAACCTGCGCGTTCCCGTTAGCGCCATTGTGTATCTGCGTACGCCAATGTGCCTGGAGGTTTTTCAGGTGAAGCCATGATGAGTATTGGCGACATTGCCAGTCCTATGGCCATTTCCCTGACACCCATCCATCAGGCTCCAAATGGCAAACTGAGACTGATAGCTGTTGGTGACAGCTCAGTCAGTGTGATAGGAGCATGCAGTGAGCGGCGCATTCTTAGCACAGAACCTTGGATCCCTATGGACGCATAGGAGAATATGCTTTTTTTTTTCTCCTGTGCATTCTCGCTGCATCTCAGTCTACCTCTGTGCTTTACCCTGAATCGCTGACTCTCATTTTCTTTGACCTTTAAAATTGCAAAATAATAAATGCAGCACTTCTGTGAAATAACTACCACCACACACTGTGTATATAATGTCCCAATTTGTATGTATAATATATTTCAAAATCTTCCAATCCATTGTGCTGTGCTTCAACAAAAGAACTTCAAATAGTGCAGAAAATCCAAGAGATTTAGTTAAAAAATGCAAAATAGCATCAAAAGATACATAAAATGCCAACATGAGCTCACGTCAGTGTCCAAAGCTCCTCTCTATCGTTTCGGCACAACCAGATGTCATCAGGGTCCTTTCAACATGACATGACAAGTTTCGGCACAATTAGACGTCATCAGGGGGCGTTCAACATGACATGACAGTTGCTACAGACGGTTGATATCATTTGTGTCAGTCACCTCTGCACTGTCCTTTCCCACTGTCATCCAGAAATGGTGTGCACAGGTGACGGAAATGTAACATCAATAACAAATCACATATTACATAGCACACTTTAAAATTACAGAATATCAATGAAATGGATTTTTGTACATGTGCCTGCAATCCTGATTTGGTTTGATGTCCAATTATACATGAGAATCATTTACAGAATTAAAAGAAGGATTAGAAAGTCACTTTTGTATAAGCCATCTCCCCGGAAGAATTTTATTTCTCTTGGCGTGCTTTGTTGTGGCGGCCGTGCGCACTGGCACGCAGGCAGCACCTGTCCGCCCGCATTTACGTTACAGGGACCAGGCTGCACAATGGAACCGTTCCTGAGTAGCACCTCCGGCCCTCCTGTCAGCCCCTCCGCATCTTGTCGCCCATATCTGTCCTAATCGAATCGCTTTGTGCTTCGCTTTTCAAATGTCCCTCTGCTGCTGGAGGCTGTGACAAACACAAAGGAGAGAAGGAACTTATACAATAGGCTAGTGAGAAACAGGATTTATTATAAATACCAATGCAATTAAATCAGAACAAAACTAATTTCTTGATTTCATTGCGACTTGCATTGACTTCTGTTAAATGAAATCGCAAGGCTCAATGAAATCAGAGGTGCAAATCTTACTGATCTGTGGCTTTGAAACCGCTTTGAAGGTGATTTCAAAGGGGCACTGGTGTGAAAGGGGGGCTAAAGCAGACCTTCACCCCCCAAAAAATGTCTGAACCTGGCTCCTCCTGTCTTCCCCCATTGTTAAATTAGATTTTTTTTTTCAGTGCTTTCTTGATTTTTTTATACATTTTTTTGTGATGCAGGGCGCCACCACTTTCTCCTTTCTCACCTCGGTGAGTATGATGTTGTGCGCTTGTGTATAGATGTTCCAAAGGTAGGGTTGTCCCGATACCGATACTAGTATCGGTATCGGTACCGATACCAAGCATTTCCCTGAGTACTTGTATGCTTGACCTGATACTTGGGCAGTCAGGGATGATCGGTGCGGCGGGGGATTTACAAGCATCGATCTCCCTGTATAGATTTCAATACAGCCTGACAGCTTCTCCCCCGACCCCCCCCCTCATTTCAGCTGTTTTAGTGAAATCTATACAGCGGTGATCGGTGCTTGTAACTCCCCCAAAGCCGCACCGATCACCGCTGACTGTCCCTGTATCCTCCAGTTCCCCCATCCGTGCTGCTCTCCCCCTCCGCGCTCCGTGTCCCGCCTCCGTTATTCTGCCCTCCCCCCCGCGCTCTGTGTCCCCCCTCCTTTATTCTGCTCTCCCCCCCGCGCTCCGTGTCCCCCCTCCATGCTGCTACTGTCCTCCTCCGTTATTCTGCTCTCCCCCTCCGCGCTCCGTGTCCCCCCTCCGTTATTCTGCCCTCCCCCCCCGCGCTCCGTGTCCCCCCTCCTTTATTCTGCTCTCCCCCCCGCGCTCCGTGTCCCCCCTCCATGCTGCTACTGTCCTCCTCCATTATTCTGCTCTCCCCCCCGCGCTCCGTGTCCCCCCTCCATGCTGCTACTGTCCTCCTCCGTTATTCTGCTCTCCGCGCTCTGTGTCCCCCCTCCGTTATTCTGCCCTCCCCCCCGCGCTCCGTGTCCCCCCTCCTTTATTCTGCTCTCCCCCCCGCGCTCCGTGTCCCCCCTCCATGCTGCTACTGTCCTCCTCCATTATTCTGCTCTCCCCCTCCGCGCTCCGTGTCGCCCCCTCCGTTATTCTGCTCTCCCCCTCCGCGCTGCTTCTGTCCTCCGGTCCGTGTCACCCTCCATATCCTCCTCCACTCCCCTCTGTCAGGATGGAGAGCGGAGGTAGGAGCCGCTAAACCTGGCTTCTACCTTTTCCGAATGAACAGAGTCAGTGATCACCGACTCTGTCCATTCATATAACTGAAACATTGTAACCTGTGTTTACGATGCTTCAGTTTATGAATGGAGAGGAGCCGTTGTCTCCTCTCCATTCATTTTCAGTGCAGCTGAGAAAGGGACTGGGGAATCTGTGTCCTTAGTCCCTTTCTCTGTCTCAAAGGGGAGATGTCAGAGGTCTGTTAAGACTGTTGGTTTCTCACCAAAGCCCCCCAGCAGGACTAAAAAAAATAAAAGAAATTGCAATAAATAATAAAAAAAATTTATAAAAATTAAAATAAATAAAAAACACGCTGACACCATCCACTCCCCCCCCCCCCCCCCCCCAAGAAAGCATTGTAAAAAAACATAACAAAAAATACTAAAAAAAATACTGACACGGTCTTAAAAAAGTGGTATTGGGACAACCCCATCCAAAGGGCTCTGCTTGGACTTCGGGACCCGACGGACACCTTCAGCACATATGCAAAAACATATTTGGGGGGCACATTCAAGATGGTGCTGCTATAAGACCAACAAACAGTACAAAACAGATTATAGCGCACACATTCAAGAATGACATTTATCCTGCAAGGCTATTTAACCACTTGCTTACTGGGCACATATACCCCCTTCCTGCCCAGGTGAAATTTCAGTTTTTAGCACTGTCACACTTTGAATGACAATTGCGCGGTCGTGCGACGTGGCTCCCAAACAAAATTGACGTCCTTTTTTCCCACAAATAGAGCTTTCTTTTGGTATTTGATCATCTCTGCGGTTTTCATTTCTTTCTCGTACATCACGGGACACAGAGCGACATAGTCATTACTAATGGGTTATATAGATACCGTCAGGTGCTGGCACTGGCAACTTCCAAAACCGGAAGTACCCTCCCCTATATAAGCCCCTCCCATCCGGGAGCACCTCAGTTTTTTTGCCAGTGTCTAAGGTGTTGGCCAAGAAGAAACATGTGTTTTTCACTGAGCTTGCGTACAGGTTCTTTTGGGCCTCAGTAAGCTATTCCGGATCCGACCAAAAAAGCTTCATAGCTAAACGGTCGGTACCCGGGCCTTGCAGAGAAGAGCAAGGTTTTGCCTGTAATGCTTCTCTTAGGAGAGCTGGACCCTGGGATCCAGAGCTCTGGTCATACCCACGACCAAGATGTTTTCTGTGCAGGGTGCTATACAGGTCCAGGGGAGTGGAATCCTTGGGAACCCGGTCCCTGAAGGTTTGATTACAATGCCTGCCGTGATAGGTGAAGTTTGGGCTTTTGTGGACCAAACAAAGTCCTGCGGCGGGGAACAGGTAAGTGGGGGCCCCCAGGAACTTGGTTCTATTGGGGGACCCCCAAGCCTAATTTGTCTTTCTGTCTGTTACCTAATGGTATTCCCGCAAAATTCTGTGCATGCCTGTAACTACTAAAAAAATGTAATAATTTTTAATGGTGGTCAAGAAAAAAAAAAAAAAAAAAAAAAAAAATGTTTTTATATATATATTTAATATATTAGACTGCGGTACCTGTGTTTGTCCACTAGAGGCCGCTGTGGAATGTTTTCTTGTCATGTGGACTAGCTTCTTCTCAGCAGAGCAAAGTCCAGGCAGATGGTGAGTTCTCTTATAGGAAACTGCTTCCTCTGCCATGTTGCAGTGCTCGTCCATCCCCCGGCCTGCGGCAAAGAGGGGCCCTGGCTCCTGTCCCTTGTTACCATATTTGAAATTAGCGCCGAAGGCGCACGTGCCCGCGCGCGTGCGCGTGCACGCGCCTCTATATATAGAGGTGAGCCGGGAAAGGGGGCGGAGCCTGGGGGTGACGCTCTGTGCGCGCCGCAGCGCTTCTGCGCATGTGCGGGCGTCCCAGCAGTTTAAAAAAAAAAAACCACAATATGTAGTGAGCTGGCTATGAAGTACAGAGACAGAGCTGGCAACATTTAAAGGCATACAGCAAGCGGTTGATACAGGCATCCCCTAGAAAGGCACATTAGTAGACACCAACTGTGATATAGCAGCAATTGTGCTAGACTATTCTCCGTAAAAGTGGTGTATTACGGCTGGAATACCTCAGCTTTAGGCTTAGGAATATGCCGTCCAGAAGCTCCGGAACTGAATCTTCCAGGAAGCGAAGGGGGTCTCATCGGGCTCTGAGGATCTTGGGCATACTCCTGCTGCACCAGTCTCCCCTGAAGTTCAGAGGTAAGTGACCGTAGAGACCCCGCAGGGGTACTTGGTACTGTGGCTGTCCTCAGTCACCTGCTCCTGTGTATGTAACAGAGGAGGTTTTTTCCTCAGCTCTGGGAGGATTAGAGAGAGATTGTCAAAATTTATCGCTGCCTCCCTGTCAGGGAAAGCACGCCCGATCTCCGTCTCCTCCTTCAGAGTGCCTGTTAGCAGAGCAACAGTCCCATACAGGGATCGACCTGCCTGAAGGGGATCAGGATGAGGTTGATTCTGTTATAGAGGAATCAACAGTGGGGGAACCTTTTCTCAGCATCTCAAGCTGAAAGATTATGGGTTCAGTCTCTGACTAACATGGTCCGATCAGCATTTAAAAATGCACCTTGCGGAACCATCAACCACTACTGTATCCTCGTTGGGGTCGCTAGAAGCCCCCAGACTGTTTGTTCTTTTCCACTTCACCCTTTACTGAAAGGGCTCATTTACCAGGATTGGGAACGTCCTGAGAAAATATTTATTCCCCCAAGAGATTTCCGGTGGTCTATCCCATGGAGGATAAGTTCATCAAAAAAAAAAAAAAAATGGAAGGTCCCTACAATGGACGCAGCCATCTCTTGTATGTATAAATCACTGACATGTCCAGTGGATAATGTCCAAATGTTCAAGAACCCAATAGATAAAAGATTGGAGTCCTTATGAAAATCTGCTTGGTGATACAACCAGCAGTAGCAGCTATTGGGGTCTGCTAAGCAGTGAAGGATCAGTTGAAACAGGTCTTGAGGGACTTGACAGATCAGCAGGCTTTGCCCTAGCTGATCTACCTAGAGCCTTAGGCTTTGCGGTTGATGCCATAGAGGATTCAGTCCATCAGGCCTCCCGCCTTACGCTGTCTATAGTACATATGCGTAGGCTCCTATGGCTCAAAAACTGGTCTGCTGAAGCTCCCTGTAAAGAATGGCTGATTAGCGTCCCATTTCATGGTGAACGCTTATTCAGGGAAAACCTGGACAAATATATCCAGAAAATTTCCAGCGGTAAAAATACGCGCTTGCCGGTTAAAAGCAGAGTTAGAGGTCCCTCTTTAAGAGGCCTGCTTCTCCAGTCCCTGGGGCATCGGCTGTGTAACAGTTCCGACGGCCTCCTCGGTCAAATCCCGGGGGTAAAAAACAGGGACAGTAGCAGGGTAATGAGAAACCCTGGGTCAGGGGAGGTACAAAACCTCCCCCAAAGTTAAATTCATGAAGCCCCCACTCAGTCGGGTGGGGGGAGGACTCCAGTTGTTCGCAAGAGACCTGGCGGGACACGATCAAGACAGATAGGTGCTCTCCGCAGTAGGTTTGGGATACAGTTTGGAGTTAAAAGACTCTCCTCCTTCCCATTTTTGAGGTCAAACGTGCCAAGGGATCCCCGGAAGAGAGAGTCCCTCCTGTTGGCACTAGAACAACTATTGCTCCAAGGAGTAATTATGGAGGTTCCCCTGGAAGAATGAGGGTTCGGGTTTTACTCAAACCTCTTTACAGTCCCGAAGCAAACGCGGACGGGAGGCCCATATTAATTCTAAAAGGGCTATACAAATTCCTGTATATCAGGACTTTCCGATGGAGTCGATCCGATCGGTGGCCACTGCCCTACAAGGGGAGGATTGGTTAGCCACGATCGACATCAAAGATGCTTATTTGCACATTCCCATCTTTCCAGTCCACCGAAAATTTCTACGCTTTGCAGTAGAAGGGCGCCATTTTCAGTTCAGAGCCTTACCCTTCGGTTTGGCCACAGCACCACGAGTGTTTACAAAAATTCTGACCCTTTATTGGCCAATCTAAGAACACAAGGTGTAATGATAATGGCATATCTGGATGACTTGTTGCTGATAGACCACTCAGTGAAAAAACTAGACGTGGTCGTTCACAAGACGATCAAGTATCTGGAATCTCACGGTTGGATTATCAACCGAGACAAGTCAGCCCTAAAAACCAGTCAAAAGTCTGGAATACTTGGGGCTAAGGTTGGATTCAGGCCAGAGAAAAATATTCTTGCCTCGAGGAAAGGTGTTGTCTTTGAAAGATTTGATCCACTTAGTGGGTACAAAAAAGACAGCCGTCCATACGCCTGTATATGAGGCTGCTGGGAAAAATGGTGGCATCATTCGAAGCAGTACCCTACGGTCAATTCCATTCAAGGAATTTGCAAGGGGCCATACTGTCAGCCTGGAACAAAAAAGTTCAGGCCCTAGACTTACAATGTCCTTGTCCCCTTCTGTTCGCAAGAACCTCCGTTGGTGATTGGTTCCCCAGAATCTGGAAAAAAGGAAATCCTTCAGTCCGATTTCTTGGAAGGTGGTCACTACAGATGCCAGCCTTATAGGCTGGGGAGCAGTACTGGAGCAATAGTCTCTCCAGGGCAGATGGTCGGATGCAAGGCCCTGCCCATCAATCTCTTAGAGATACGAGCAGCCCGGTATGCCCTAGTAGCATGGACATCCAAACTCCAAGGGTCCCCTGTCAGAATGCAATCAGACAATGCCACAGCAGTGGCATATATCAATCATCAGGGGGGCACCAGGAGTCGTGCAGCCCAGAGGGAAGTAAATTACATCCTGAAATGGGCAGAAAAATATGTCCCAGCCATATCTGCGGTATTCATTCCAGGAGTGGAGAATTGGAAGGCGGACTTTCTAAGTCGCCAGCAATTAGGCCCAGAGGAAGGGTCCCTTCACCCCGAGGTTTTCTGGACAATATGTCAGCGGTGGGGAACATCGGATGTAGATCTTCTAGCATCCAGATTCAACGCAAAGGGGGACAGGTTTGTCTCTCGGACAAGGGATCCCCTAGCTTGCGGCTCGGATGCCCTAGTGTTCCCTTGGGATCAGTTCAAGCTGATATATGCATTCACACCGCCACAATGGTTACCTCGATTACTCCGCAGAATCAGGGTAGAAAAGAAGCCGGTGATTCCGGTGGCTCCAGTGTGGCCCCGAAGAGCGTGGTACGCGGAGATTGTAAAATTTCAGTGGGGAGTCCTTGGACTCTCCCACGTCGTCCTGCTTTCGCAAGGACCGATATACCACCCTTCCTTACCAGCCCTAGGTTTGACGGCCTGGCTATTGAAGCCCACATTCTAAAAAAGAGAGGGCTCTCTAATGCTGTGGTATCTACCATGATCAATGCCAGGAAGCCGGTATCCAGGCAGATCTACTATAGAATCTGGAAGGCGTACATCGCGTGGTGTGAGGCCAAGAAATGGCATCCACATAAGTACGTAATAGGTAGGATTCTGGACTTCCTACAGTGGGCTGTAGATAGGAAGCTTGCCTTGAGTACTATCAAGGGTCAGTTTTCGGCCTTGTCAATATTTTTTCAAAGGCCCTTGGCTTCGCATTCACTAGTCAAAGCCTTTATACAAGGAGTGATGCGTATTAGTCCTCCGGTTAATATTCCCATATGTCCATGGGATCTAAACTTGGTTCTGTCGGTTCTACAGAAACAACCATTTGAACCATTACAGCATATTTCCTTGGTGCTTCTCACCAGGAAATTGATTTTTCTAGTAGCCATTTGTTCGGCTAAAAGAGTATCGGAATTAGCAGCTATGTCCTGTAAGGAGCCATATCTGGTTATCCATAAGGACAGAGTAGTGTTACGTCCTCATCCAGCCTTTCTTCCTAAGGTGGTATCGAGGTTTCATTTGAACCAAGATGTGGTTCTTCCTTCTTTTTTCCCCAAACCTACTTCGGTAGAGGAAAAGTTATTGCATTCTTTGGATGTAGTAAGAGCAGTTAAAGCTTATCTAAAAGCCACTGCTCAGATTCGCAGAACGGATACTTTGTTTATTCTGCCGGAAGGCCCCAGAAAGGGTCAGGCAGCGTCAAAATCTACTTTAGCCAAGTGGATTCGACAGGTCATTATGCAAGCTTATGGCTTGAGAAGGAGACCGCCTCCGTTCAAAGTTAGAGCGCACTCCACGAGAGCAGTTGGAACTTCATGGGCAGTGCATCACCAGGCCTCCCTGGCTCAAATCTGTAAGGCCGCAACGTGGTCTTCAGTTCACACGTTTACTAGGTTCTACCAGGTGGACGTTAGAAGTCAGGAGGATGTCGCCTTTGGGCGCAGTGTGTTGCAGGCCGCAAAAGATCCTCATGTCTGATAGCGCTCAGCTTATATATGGTGTATCCCCCCCCTCATTGGGCATTGCTTTAGGACATCCCATTAGTAATGACTATGTCGCTCTGTGTCCCGTGATGTACGAGAAAGAAAATAGGATTTTTATAACAGCTTACCTGTAAAATCCTTTTCTTAGGAGTACATCACGGGACACAGAGCTCCCGCCCCTCTTTGGGGACACTTATTGCTTTGCTACAAAACTGAGGTGCTCCCGGATGGGAGGGGCTTATATAGGGGAGGGTACTTCCGGTTTTGGAAGTTGCCAGTGCCAGCACCTGACGGTATCTATATAACCCATTAGTAATGACTATGTCGCTCTGTGTCCCGTGATGTACTCCTAAGAAAAGGATTTTACAGGTAAGCTGTTATAAAAATCCTATTTTTTTGCGCTATAACCAAAAAATGGGTCAATTTTGAAAAAAACACAATATTTACTTTTTTTTTCTCCGTTTAGGCCGATACGTATTCTTCTACATATTTTTGTTAAAAAAAATCGCAATAAGCGTATAGTGATTGGTTTGCGCAAAAGTTATAGCGTCTACAAAATAGGGGATAGATTTATGATTTATTTTTTATTTTTTACTAGTAATGGCTGTTATCTGCAATTTTTGTCAGGACTGCGATATTACGGCGGACAGATCGGACACTTTTGACACTATTTTGGGACCATTCACATTTATACAGCAGGGCAGGGAAGGGGTTAACACTAGGGGCGATCAAGGGGTTAAATGTGTTCCCTGGGAGTGATTCTTACTGTGGGGGGAGGGGACTGACTGGGGGAGGTGACCGATGGTGTGTCCCTACACACCATCGGTCTCCTATCCCTGACAGGATGTGGATTTCTGTGTTTACACACAGAGATCCACGTCCCTGGCTCTGTGACTGCCGATCGCAGGTACCTGGCGGAAATCGCGGCCACCAGGCATCCGCGTGACACGGCTGGCACAGCATTTCCCTGATGCGCGCCCGCGGCGGCGCGCATTGCGAAAGTAAACAGAGGACCTCCATGGACGTCCACCCGGCAGGTAGGCGCCGCGCTGTAGATGTCTTTCGTCTATAGCGCGAGCGCCAAGTGGTTAAAAACACCTGACCATATCACATAACTAGCCTTGCAGGATAAATGTCAATCTTGAATTTGTGCGCTAAAATCTGTTTTGTACCCCTCCCCCTTCTCATTACCTCTTATTAGTGGCCACCAGTGCATTGGAGGAATCCCTTCAGTTCTCCCACATAGAGGAGTTTGGCTCCCATGGTTGAAACGCAGGATCTTTCATTCTTCTACTAGGGTAGGACCCACTAAATTCGGGGTACTTTGTCACAGTTTGTGGGCTTAGCACTATATGACCATATAGTACGACCAAACCCCCGTATAATTTTTTTGAATATTTTCAGATGTTTTTAACTAGCCTTGCAGGATAAATGTCATTCTTGAATGTGTGCGCTATAATCTGTTTTGTACTTCAGCACATATGTGCGCACAGGGCCGTCATCAGGAATTTTGGGGGCCTCACACAGCTTCAGGCATGGCCCCCCTGGAGCAGAGGAGAAACGGGGGGCTTTGGGTGCTGACGAACAAAGAAAGAACAACAAAAAAAGGGGGGGTTGCCATCCGGGGCCCTGGGGACCTCCGGGCCTCTGGGGACCTCTGGGCCCTTTACAAAAATAATAATAATAATAATAATTTATTTAAAAAAAACGTATTTTTATAAAAAAATAAAAAAGGGGGTTGCCATCCGGGGCCCTGGGGACCTCTGGGCCCCTTTCAAAAAAATAAAATAAAATATATATATATATTTTTTATAAAAAATATATTAAAAAGGGGGTTACCATCTAGGGCCCTGGGGACCTCCGGGCCTCTAGGCCCCTTACAAAAAAAGTTTTTATAAAAAATATATATATTTTTATAAATAAAAAAAAGGGGGGGATCCGGGGCCCTGGGGACCTCCGGGCCTCTGGGGACCTCTGGGCCTCTTACAAAAAATAAATAAAAATAAAAAATAAATATATATACATATATGCTTCTTTTTCAGGCAACAAGCTTAATGTATTAAAGAACAATGGGGTAGCCCCTAAGAATCGCACATCTAGGTGTCCTGGAGTGGTGAGTAGAGTGGCAACCTGTGGTGAGTAGAGTGGCAACCTCAGCCCGGTCTCCAACCAGGCCACACCCCCAACATGTTTCACTCCGCCCCCCCCCCCCCCCCCCCGGAGCTTAGTCATGGGGATCCTAATGAAGCCTAAAAGGAACCAGGACGGGTTCCATCCCCTGTCAGCACTGTAGCAGCAGCTGGGGAAGCATTGATTACATACCCCTTTACCACTGAGCCTGACAAGCACACACACATTTCCTAGGTCACAGGGATTTTAATGTGCCTAGGAATATTTTTTTTTTATTATTTCTGTTATACATATGTACACAGTATATAAAAAGTCAAATTTATTCTAACATTAAAAAGCTTTTTCATTAATATACAAACAATTAAAAATACCAAATAGCTGCACAATTAGTAGTACCATATATATATATATATATATATATATATATATATATATATATATATATATTGTGACAGCAGGAAGGTAAAGTCACCTGGTTGCATCCAGGGGGGTAGATATATTTTGCCCAGATTCAGGCTTTACGCCGACTTATACAACTAGGTGGAGAGTTGTATAAGCCCAGCTAAGGCTAGTGGGCTCATGGATGACTCATATGTCTAGGGAGAGTGCTGGGCGTCGTGCAGGCAGGGAGTTGATGAGACCAGCTGAAGCTTGTCAGCTCGTTTAAGGCCTCTATAAAAACTCCCAGCTTCATTAGGTGTTAGCTCATGCCTGGAACCAGACCTGTGTGGACTGTCTAGGGAGAGTGAACCCCTGTGCGGTGAGACAAAGCCTGTGTGGCTATTTGCTTGGACATTTAAAACCAGGGACTTAGGGACTAGGACAGCACTAGGCTGATCCCAGTTGTTAGTTAGGAAACCTGTATGTTTAGTCAGAGGTCAAGTTGACCAGGATTTATTTTGTTTATGTTTCTTTTGGCTTTGCTGTGTTTTGTCACTGTAAATAGAAAATAAACCGCACCTTTTTTTTGATTTTGAAAACCACAACCTCCGTTTGCTGGGCCTGTTTTTGTGTGGGGAGCCCATCCCGGGGGTCACACACACCCGCTGCCGAGCTAACCCCCTCACAGTTGGTGGAGAACCAGTGGCAGTTTTTTAAGCCAGCATGGAGGAGATACTGAAGCAGCTGGCTCTAGCAAATGCCAATCAACAGCAGACAAATGCAGGTTTGCAAAAGAGCCTTGCAGCTCATCAACAGAGCCTTGCAGCTCAACAACAGAACTTCGCAGCCCAGCAGCAAGCTCATCAACAGAGCCTTGCAGCCCAGCAGCAAGCTCACCAACAGAGTCTGGAAGCTCAGCAACAAGCCCAGCAGCAATCTGAGGCCCGCTTCATAGACCTGTTACAGAAGCAAGAGCAGAGACTACAACAAATGGAAGCAGTAATGCAGCAACGTCCGCAGACCAGTGAGGAAAGCCGTCCCACTAATACCGCGTCCTTTGGGGTGAGTCGTTTATTGACAAAAATGACTGGAGAGGATGATCCAGAGGTATTTTTGACCACATTTGAAAGGACTGCTGAAAGAGAAAAGTGGCCTGAGGAGCAGTGGGCTGGACTGGTGGCTCCTCTGTTAACTGGTGAATCGCAGAAGGCTTACTATGACCTAGAGCCTGACCAAGCAAAAGACTATGTGATGCTAAAAGCTGAGATATTGGCAAGGCTGGGTGTCACCCAGGCTGTCCGGGCTCAGCGTGTGCATAACTGGACTTTCCAGCTTGGAAAACCCCCCAGGTCTCAAATGTATGATCTCATTCACCTGAGCAGAAAGTGGCTACAGCCAGAGACTTTGTCCGCACCAAAGATTGTGGAACGTGTTGTAATGGATCGGTTTTTGAGAGCTCTTCCTACTGCCATCCAAAAGTGGGTAAGCCATGGAGACCCAGAGACGGCCGATGGTCTTGTGGATCGTGTGGAGAAATACTTGGCTACAGAGAACCTGACGGCCTCTTCCAGAGACACTCGGACTTTCCACCCTAAGACCAGACCATCCCCAGGGGTGGATAAGAGGATTCCAAGGGGTAAGGGTGGAGAGAGTGAGAGGGTGGGAGCTCTACCCCAAGTTTGGCGAGAACAGCCTGGGAAATCAGCGGCTCAAGAGGCGGCAAGAAGGATCGTTTGCTACCGCTGCCGGCAAGCGGGACATATTGCAGCCAATTGCCCGGTTGTGGAGGAACCCATGCAGTGTGACTTTCTGACGGGCAGACGTCAGTCGCTGTGTGCGACAGTCGCATGCACTGCCATTCGAGGAACTGAGAAACATTTATGCAAAATGTGTGTTAATGGTAGAAATGTTGTGGTATTGCTGGATTCAGGTAGCCTTGTGACCCTGATAAAGGCTGAGTTAGTTAAAACAGAGGTCTCTGGGAATAGCAAGGTAGCTGTTATTTGTGTGCATGGGGACACCCGAGAGTATCCAGTGACTACAGTGTGTTTCGAGACCCCCAAAGGTACCCTCTCTCATCCAGTGGGCTTAGTATCTCAGTTACCGTATGACGCCATTGTGGGAAGGGATTTTCCGAAGTTCTGGGAACTGTGGGATGATCCTGAGCCCCCCACTGGTGCCCCTATGTACCAGGAATGTGATAGCCAGAACTCCCCTGAGAGTGGTGAGGACTCTCCGGAATTTCCCTTATCAGTATTGGCAGGGGAGACTCAAGAAACTGGAGAGGAGCCCACCTCCTCAGACGAAAACCTACCGTCTGTGGAGTTTTCTGATCTTGAGGTTCACAGGGAAAACTTTGCCACAGAACAGTTGAAAGACCCCGCCCTAATAAAGGCACGGGAAAACGTAGTGAAAATAGATGGCGAGTTAGTGAACCCAGATAATACCTGCACTTACCCATACTTCAGCGTAGAGAAGGACCTACTGTATCGGGTGGCAAAAAGGGCAGAAGAAACCGTTGAGCAGCTTGTGGTGCCCAAACCTTACAGGAAGTTGGTGTTGGAGTTGGCCCATGGGCACATTCTTGGAGGTCATCTGGGGACAGAGAAAACCCGAGAAAGGGTATTACAGAGATTCTATTGGCCGGGGGTGATGAAGGACATAGAAAATTATTGTTCCTCCTGCCCTGTGTGTCAGAGGTCGGCCCCGATGCCACATTTCCGTAGCCCGCTGGTCCCTCTACCCATCCTTGAGGTCCCGTTTGAGAGGATCGCCATGGATTTGGTAGGTCCTATAATCAAGTCCGCTAGGGGGCACCAGTACATATTAGTTATAATGGACTATGCCACCCGTTATCCAGAAGCGATCCCTCTCCGAAATACCTCGGCCAAAACCATAGCCAAAGAGCTATCTCTTGTGTTTAGCCGGGTGGGTATTTGTAAAGAACTGCTTACGGACCAAGGTACACCCTTTATGTCCCGGGTTATGAAGGAGCTGTGTAAATTGTTCAAAGTGACGCAATTACGTACATCTGTGTATCACCCCCAAACCGATGGGCTGGTTGAAAGATTCAACAAAACCCTAAAACAAATGTTGAAGAAAGTGGTGGATAGAGATGGAAAGGATTGGGACTGTCTACTTCCTTATCTGATGTTTGCTATTAGGGAGGTGCCCCAATCCTCTACGGGATTCTCCCCCTTTGAGTTACTGTATGGGAGACACCCAAGAGGGCTGTTGGATATTGCCAAGGAAACTTGGGAAAGTGAGAGTTCTCCCCACAGGAGTGTGATTGAGCATGTCGCCCTGATGCAAGACCGAATTGCACAGGTAATGCCCATCGTGAAGGAACATTTGGCCCAAGCGCAGTTAGCACAGCAGAGAGTGTACAACCGTGGAGCCAAGACCCGTACCTTTTCCCCGGGGGATAGGATACTGGTACTTGTCCCTACGGTTGAAAGTAAATTCCTTGCCAAATGGCAAGGCCCCTACGAGATAATGGAAAAAGTGAGCGAAGTGAATTACAAGGTCAGACAACCAGGAAGGCGAAAGCCCGAACAGATCTATCACGTTAATCTGTTGAAAGCCTGGAGGGATAGAGAGTCCCTAGTCGCAGACACTTGGTCACCAGCTCAAACTGGTTGCGTGATTCCTGAGGTTGGAATAGCAGCCACCTTGTCACAACCCCAACAACAGGAGGTTAAGGAGTTTGTGCTTCGCAACAAGGAGGTATTCTCTGAGCTGCCGGGACAAACATTTGGGGTAGAGCATGACATCATTACCCCGCCCGGTGAAAGGGTGAAGTTAAAACCCTATCGGATCCCAGAGGCCCGACGGGAGGCAATACGGGAGGAAGTACAGAAAATGCTGAACTTAGGGGTGATAGAGGAGTCCCAAAGTGATTGGTCTAGTCCCATTGTGTTGGTGCCTAAACCGGATGGGAGCTGGCGATTTTGTAACGATTTTCGTCAGTTGAACAAAGTTACAAAATTTGACACCTACCCCATGCCACGTATAGATGAGTTGATCGACCGGCTGGGAACAGCCCGATACATGACGACTCTTGACCTCACAAAAGGGTATTGGCAAATCCCCCTGGCCAAATTGGCCAAAGAGAAAACCGCATTTGTAACCCCAGATGGGGCGTTCCAATATAAAAGAATGCCGTTCGGGTTACAGAATGCGCCGGCCACATTCCAGCGGAAAATGGACCAGATGCTGAGGCCCCATCGGAAGTATGCTGCGGCTTACCTGGATGACGTAATTGTCCATAGCACGGATTGGGCCTCACATCTGCCAAAAGTGCAAGCAGTCCTGGACTCTGTTCGGGAAGCGGGGTTTACGGCTAACCCCAAGAAGTGTACCATTGGGCAGGAGGAGGCCAAATATCTTGGGTACACCATTGGGAGGGGAGTAATAAAACCCCAACTCAACAAAGTCGAGGCCATCCAGAGTTGGCCACGTCCCAACAGCAAGAAGCAGGTACGAGCCTTTCTGGGAATCGCTGGGTATTATCGGCGATTCATTCCCCACTTTGCTTCTAAGGCTGTGCCCCTAACCAACCTAACGAAGGGGAAAGGGTCGGTCATGATTAAATGGACCCCCGAGGCTGAGGCAGCATTCCAATTCTTGAAACAAGCCTTATGTAGCCAGCCAGTGTTGTACTCACCCGACTTCTCTAAAGACTTTGTCGTACAAAGTGATGCGTCAGATGTGGGGTTAGGAGCAGTATTGTCCCAGGTCTGGAACGGGGAAGAGCACCCAGTCATTTACCTCAGCAGGAAGTTGAAGTCCCATGAGGTAAATTACGCCACCGTTGAAAAGGAGTGTTTAGCGGTGAAGTGGGCTCTAGATTCCCTTCGGTACTACCTGCTAGGTAGGCACTTTGACATGGTTACGGATCACGCTCCGTTAAAGTGGATGGCTCAAAACAAGGAAACAAATAGAAGAGTGAATAGGTGGTTCCTGGCCCTCCAGGAATTCAACTTCACAGTAAAGCATCGCCCTGGCGTTCAAATGGGGAATGTGGATGCTTTGTCTCGAGTACATGAATGCCTGATTGCTGGTGTTCCAACCCCGAGGTTAAAACAAGAGGGGGGGGTATGTGACAGCAGGAAGGTAAAGTCACCTGGTTGCATCCAGGGGGGTAGATATATTTTGCCCAGATTCAGGCTTTACGCCGACTTATACAACTAGGTGGAGAGTTGTATAAGCCCAGCTAAGGCTAGTGGGCTCATGGATGACTCATATGTCTAGGGAGAGTGCTGGGCGTCGTGCAGGCAGGGAGTTGATGAGACCAGCTGAAGCTTGTCAGCTCGTTTAAGGCCTCTATAAAAACTCCCAGCTTCATTAGGTGTTAGCTCATGCCTGGAACCAGACCTGTGTGGACTGTCTAGGGAGAGTGAACCCCTGTGCGGTGAGACAAAGCCTGTGTGGCTATTTGCTTGGACATTTAAAACCAGGGACTTAGGGACTAGGACAGCACTAGGCTGATCCCAGTTGTTAGTTAGGAAACCTGTATGTTTAGTCAGAGGTCAAGTTGACCAGGATTTATTTTGTTTATGTTTCTTTTGGCTTTGCTGTGTTTTGTCACTGTAAATAGAAAATAAACCGCACCTTTTTTTTGATTTTGAAAACCACAACCTCCGTTTGCTGGGCCTGTTTTTGTGTGGGGAGCCCATCCCGGGGGTCACACACACCCGCTGCCGAGCTAACCCCCTCACAGTATATATATATATATAAGGTACAAGAAAGAGAGCAGTGGATCTATGTGTTTCAGGATCCGCTTGAGCAGCAGCACAGCGGGTAAATAATACAGCAATAATAAATGTTACAAATCAAAAAGAAATGTAAAAGATGTATTTTTGCATATGTAATAATAGCTACCAAAGACACACAAATTGACACAAACACATTGCAGTGGTGTGCACTCCAAAAAGGTATTGCATGCAGTACATTTTATCAGTGCAGTGTGGAGCGAACCAGTTCAACACATCACACCAGGCAGTCAGCAATGGAGCCAAATGAAATGTCACAATTGTGACATTTCAATAAAGTAATAAAGGAAATAAAGTAATAAAGGAAGCCGCTTGGTACACCTGAATCAGTGCCTAGGCACTGTTTCCTCCCAGTGTACATCAGCAGTCACCTGCTTACAACTAACATTAAAACGCTTTTTCATTTAATATTAGAAATACCAAACAGCTGCACAAATAAAAGTATATACAAGAAGTAGAGCAGTGGATCTACATGTTTCGCCTGGTAAGGGCTTCTTCAGGATCCGCTTGATCTTGTATTTTTAGCAGCACGCAGCTGGTAAATAATACAGCAACAATAAATGTTTCAAATAAAAAATTTAAAATAAATAAAAGAAATGATGCAGTACATTTTATCAGTGCAGTGTTGTGCGAACCAGTTCAACACATCACACCAGGCAGTCATCAATGGAACCAAATGAAATGTCACTTGTGACATTTCAATAATGTTCTATTTTAAAAAAAAAAGGAAACCGCATGGTGCACCTAGGCACTGTTTCCTCATAGTGCACACCGGCAGTCACCTGCTTCCAACTTTTCTTTAGAGGAGAAGGTAGAATAACATTAGTCGAAGGAAGCATTGTCTTAGACAGTCTGGGTTACCTCCAATCAAAGTGGGATTCAGTTTTTTTTTTTTTATCTTTTGGACAACACTGATGGAAGATTTACTGAAACTGGAGAGTGCAAAATCTGGTGCAGCGCTGCATAGAAACCAATCAGCTTCCAGGTTTTATTGTCAAACCGTAATTGAACAATCTGAAATAAGAAGCTGATTGGCCACCATGCGCAGCTGCACCAGATTTTTGCACTGTCCAATTTTCGTAAATTTCCCCGTGACGGTTCTTCTCGCAGACGTGTTGATACAAGAGGCTCCATCTATTTTTTAGAAGATGTTCCTGACTTTGGCTCACCCATGCGCTGATTAACAAAAACAAACTTCGAACAGTTCCTGACATTTGCATGAACTCTGAGGACTATAACTTGGCACATGGTCCTGTTTTAGCCTCCATTAACTCTTCAGTAAAGGTGAAATTATAGATTGTGAATCCAATTAAAAAAACAAACAGACCGCACTTGCAATTTTTTTTTTTATATATTGAGGTTAATTAAACAAAATAAGAAATTTTGTACAAAAAAATATTTCTAGAAACGTAGTCCATAGATGTGGAAATAATTACAACACACCTTAAA
This sequence comes from Rana muscosa, assembly GCA_029206835.1. Lineage (NCBI taxonomy): Eukaryota > Metazoa > Chordata > Amphibia > Anura > Ranidae > Rana > Rana muscosa. The sequence continues at coordinate 1,077,860,972 of CM055117.1, forward strand.
GAGAACCTGTCACATTGTGGTTATGCAGAAAAATTATCAAACATTAGGTTTAAACCTGACTGTAAAGTAAGGTGACCAGATTTTTAAAATGAAATCCGGGGACATATTTATTTTTTTACTAGTAATGGCGGCATTGAGCGACTCTCTGCCCATCACCGCTGCCACCACCCGTCTCACAGCCTGTCAAGTCTTACTCTCCGGGCCCCGGCTACTACTGGGTGGGGAGAGGAGGACCAGGGTAGGCAAGGAGATAAGCAGGCAGGCGGCTGGCCGGGACTTGAGCCAAGGCAGAAGAACATGAGAGCGGAGCCGAATGGGCATGCGCCCGAAACTGAAGCAATATTTCCTCCGCTCCGACCAGCACATGATCATCAGAAAGGGGCACAGATAATGGAAACCCCCCCCCCCCCAAGCTAGTAGAAGTGGCGTAGCGCGGGGGGGTGTAATTCAGAATTTTTGTTTTTCAATTTTGCACTGACTGTCTTTGAATTTGCCCCAGTCCTGTTCAAATCCAATCCGGGGACAAAAACGGGGACAGACTTGATCCGGGGACAGTGTCCTCAATCCGGGGACTGTTCCCAGGAAACCGGGGATGTCTGGTCACCCTACATTAAAGAGTTCATTTGGGCCAAATGAACTATTTCTATTACGTTACTGTAGAACCCTCTACTTTAGGTAGGTGCTAGAAGTAGGATTTTTGTAAGTGCAGGTAAATTTAATCAGGCCTAGCTCACAGATAGCATCATCTTTCGGTTACCTTCCTTCTGCTTCTAGAGGATTCTAGAAGGAAGGATGGAAATAGAGGTGGAGCTGTTTGGGGTGTCTCAGGGAGCCCTGACCAATCTGCAACTAGGATTGGCAGGGGGCAGGCCTCCTTGATATACCCAGGGTCAGCCCAGCTGGGGAGGAGTTATCGGGTGGAAGAAGCTGGAGATGGAGGACTAGGTTGTCGGGGCCTTTGAGGCACTCCCCAGTCTGGGGGGTGACCTTGGGCCTGAGGGGTTCGGGTGCAAGTCCGAGCCTTTATGAGTAACAAAGGAGGATCTGGACAGGAGGCACAGAGAGGGACCAAGAAAGAAAACGGGAGCTAGTGTTTCCGAGCCAGTCTCCAGGAGGGATCCACCAGAGTGCAGCCAGGAGGGCTGGGGAGTGACAGGTACAGTTGGGAAAGCTGGGGAGGCATGCCGGAGCGGACTGGGAGTGTGCAGTCTGAGATGGAAGTAGAGCCAGCAGGAGAGACTGTGATGTCATGGGCAGTGGAGTCGGGCAGCTGCAGTCAGGAGGGCTGGTAGGACCTGAAGAGGACTGACTGGGAGCAGTAGTCCACCAAAGGTCAGCTAGCATTAAAGATTTTCCTATTTTGGTTGTTATATCAAAGGAGCCCGCGGTCCCTGCCTGCAAATGGCAGTTGTTAAGGTCTGACAGAGTCAGAGTCGGGCCTACTATGTGCTAACTGTACCTGGAACCAAGTATTGTACAGGAGAGAGAGAAACAGTCTACAAATAAGCGCTGTGCTGGAGGAGGCTGGAGCTCTAGAAGAGTAAATAGAGGTTCCAACTGATCATTCAATTGATTCTTTTATTGATTCTGGGCATCATATTATTTCCCTTACCCTATCCAAGTTCAAATTCCCTCAATAAAATCCAAACAAGCAAACATACGGGCTGTTCATTTTCTCTAAGGTGAATGGGAAGTGAATGCCAGGCTGGGCAGGGTGACAGGTGGACCACAATATCCAGAAGCCCCTACGGGGGTACAGCTAGTCAGCTACATTACTATGCAGCCGCTGTATGAGCTGTAATATACTGTAGTATCATTGGCTACATACAGTATGGCGGTAAGTATGGGCGATCTCCCGTCTGCTTCCCGAATTAGAGCGTCAGCCTGAGTGCTTCTCCACCATTCAAGGGAAGTCTTGTTTTTTATCAGTAAATGCAAGGCTTTCTTTGATTGGCCAAGGTGGAAATTGTAACGTCATCATCCATCCGCCTCTCCACCACGGCCAATCAGAGGAAGCCTTGTACAGTAACTATTGATAAAAATACAAGATTTCTCTTGAATGGCAGAGAAGCACTTAGCACAACTCTATTTAATACCGGCAGCAGACGAGATGACACAGGAAAATAGCTGAGACTGTCAATCACAGGCTGTGTGCTGGAGCTCCTTCCCCTGTGACCTTTTATTTCTTGGTGTCAGGAAAAGTTGTCAGAAGTGACCATAGGTTTGCGAAGCCTATTACATTACGGTGTGCACCCCAAAGCTCAAACACATGTGCCTTTCTATGCAGCCTCAGCTGCACGTCACAGTGAATGAATGGGAAACGCTCTGTGCTGAGTGGCTTCCTGTTCATTCACAAACTGAAGCATAGTAAACACAGTGTACTATGCTTCATCTATGAATGAATACAGTGAGTGAGTGTGTTCACTGTGTTCATTTAGAAAAGGAAGGTGCTGGTAAATTACATATTTAATAGCCCCTTCCCCCATTCTCCATCCTGAAACATCCCCCGGGGCAGCTGGGGAAAGAGGAAAGAAGGGATGCCAGCAGCACTGCAGGGCTGGGGGTAGGGTGACCACATTTCCAAACTGCCATTCAGGGACACACCCCCTCTCAGACCTTCCCCAAAAAAAGATGAGGGGGGGCGGGGGGGAAATGTAGTCTCGGGGTTGATGGGGAATTTGGTGGCGGGTTATTGGTCAGGTGAATGTGCCACTTGCCACCAGATGCAGTGCCGCTTGCCACCCATAGCCTTCCACCAGATGCAGGTCTGCTGTCACTCCCTCTGCATGAGCCACGTGCGTAGAAGGAAAGGAGTGGCGTCACTATCTGGAGAGTGAAGATCACACCAGTCCCTGCTGCTTGCCGCTGGGTGCCAGAGAAGGAGGAGGTGCCAAGGTGGGTGGGGACAGTAGTGCTGCACTAGGCGCAGGCCTCGCTCCCGGTCTCACTGTCTGAGAGTAAATTGTCACTGGTTGCAAGACGGCAGGCACCGCTGACCCTAGAAACCAGTTCCGGAAATGTAGTTACTAGTTAGTAAGGGGTGGCTGTGTCCTCTATTTCATTCCGGGACATTGTATTGTCCCAGAATGAAGGTGCCCGGGACCCAGGACAGACATGTCAATTCCGGGACAGTCCTGGGCAATCCGGGACACATGGGCACCCTAGCTGGGGGGGGGCAACATGGGGGAAGCCTCAGCAGTAGGGGGTATCAGCACCGCACATAGTGATTAGGGTGTGCCCAAGCACACCTGGCACACCCCCTGTGCACGCCTATGGAGGTGACTCAGTGCTCTGGACTGAGACAAGTACATATTATGGAGGGATATGCTTTGTTCATATTTCATGTCTGAGGTTTAAAACCAGTTCTGAATGCTGGGGGGGAGGGAAAGATTGGCCAGTTCACAAGACCACTGTGATTGGCTGTCACAATGGTCACATGATCAGGAGGGTCGGTCCCACTGGCTACCGATCATTAGCAGGGACCAAGAGCTGTCTTTCACAGCTCTGTCTCTGTGCTGAGAGCACACAGTGAGTGCACTACCAGCACAGAAACATCGGCCACCTAGTGACAGATATGTGCAGCACATTTGTGTCGCCGCATGTACTGTATGTCGTAAAAAGGGTCAAACCTGGAATTCTACTTTAAAGGGCTCATGAAAAAAATGAAAAGATAAACTAAGTCTATAATAGGTGCATTGAGCTGCGTTCATCTGCATTGCTCAATGAAAGGAGACCAGGAAAGTAACTGTTCTCTATGTGCCCTGTGCACACCATACATATGCTGTCATGAGCATTGCTTAAAATCTCACTATAGTGCATTGCAACAAGCTGCTGTGCATTATGTTCAATGAAGGGTTAAAAGCTCTTTTTCTTTATTATCTCGGTACAATTAAAAAAACTGTTTTCTATTTAGGGTAACAGACAAAAACACTATACCTATTATCAGGACCTTTCTTCTCAGAGAATAGGTGCAGAACCCCCCCCCCCCATTTCTAAGTCACCCTTTGTCTCCGCCCCCTACCCACCTCTGAGCACTGTCTCTTGGCTCCACCCTCTACCCACCTCTAAGCACCGTCCCTTGGCTCCACCCCCTACCCACTTCCCAGTATCGCCCCTTGCAGAGAATACAGAACCTAGTATCATTTTGTGCTACAAAGTAATTTGTATGGAATTTGATAGACCCCCCCACCCCAGCAACAATAGACCCCCCTCAGAAACAGTAGGCCCTACCACAGCAACAATAGATCCCCCGCATAACAACAGACCTTCTCCCTAGCAACAATGGACCCCTCTGCAACAAAATACCATCCCAGCAACAATAGACCCCCACCAGCAACAACAGATCTCCTAGCAGCCATCATCAATAGATCCTCCAACAGCCAGTAACAATAGACCTCTCCCTCAACAGTAGATCCCCCCCGCATCCTAACACCCCCTACCAGCAACAACAGACCCCCACACACAAAAAAAGATCCCCACCAGCAACAATAGATCCCCCAGCATCAATCGATCCTCCAGCAACCGGCAACAATGGACCTCACCCTCAACAGTAGATCCCTATCAGCAACATAAGACACCCCCCCTGCCAGCAACAATAAACCTACCCAGGAACAATAGACCAACACACAAAAATAGATCCCCACCAGTGACAATAGATCCAACCATCAGCCAGCACAACCCAGCACCCCTTGCCATAAAATACATTCAGTGCTGGAGGTGCCGGAACTGCAACAGCCAGTAACAATAGACCTCTCCCTCAACAGTAGATCCCTCCCAGCAACCTAACACCCCCCACCAGCAACAACAGACCCCCACACAAAAATAGATCCCCACCAGCAACAATAGATCACCCAGCATCAATCGATCCTCCAGAAACCGGCAACAATGGACCTCTCCCTCAACAGTAGATCCCTATCAGCAACATAAGACCCCCCGCCAGCAACAATAAACCTACACAGGAACAATAGACCACCACACAAAAATAGATCCCCACCAGTGACAATAGATCCAACCATCAGCCAGCATCAATAGACCCCCAGCACCCCTTGCCATAAAATACATTCAGCCCTGCCTATTATCATTAAACGTTGCTTCAGTCCAGTGACTTTGCCTTGGCTGAGATGATGTCATCAGTCTCCTGCAGACAGAAGGAGGAAGCTCTTACCCAGAAGACTGTACAGTGTAACTTTGTAGCAAGGTGAGAGTATGCAGCAGGGGCTGATCTGTGACAGTCATTTGTGAACAAAAACTGCACAAGCTCCAAGAGTTTACATGATTGTGTCATCTCTGAGCCTGGATCTCAGTTCAGGAAGTAAATGGTGACCCTGGATGATGCCTAAACAAAGATGGCGTTTTCCTGGAGGGAAAAGGCATTGTCAGGGGGTGTACTGTGATCTTTGTGAGGGATAGTAAATGCCTGGAAGTGCATTGCTTATCATACATGTATGGATCATATCTGAGGCACAGTCCACTTTAAATAGAAAAGCAAGCAGCACCTTGCATGTAAAGTAACACGGCGCTCACCATCCCGATGCCGCTGCAGCCGCCTCTCCGGGTTTAAATGTTTAATTCATGACAAAACGATGTTAATAATTTGCCTTCAGCCCTCCGGATCTATAAAGCGCAGGGCAGCACCTTTACCGTGTCACCATAAATCACCCGGCCGGTCAATGTGTCCACTTATTGATTCTGTCTTCGGTGTTTTGTCGAAAATAATATGTTAGCATGTATCAATCTGGAATATTTTATTTATAACTTTAAATTGATTTATAGGAAGTGTCACCAAAGAGATGGAATGAGACGTCGCGCTCGATCAGACGCCACCCAACACAAAGACGCTTGTTTTCCCGTCAATCACTGAAATTTGCATCCGGATTTAAAGGACGCAAATTTACTGCGCGGAAAATTCGATTTCAAGGATTCAAAGAGCACCTGTCATTCATGCAGACTGTGTACTGAATTCACTGGTGGGCACTGATAGGTGGCACCTGTGGGCACTGATAGGTGACACTGATAGGCTGCGCTGATGGGCGCTGATAGGTGGCATTTGTGGGCGCTGATAGGCGGCACTGATGGGCACTAATGAGGCAGCACTGATAGGCGGCACTGAGAAATGGCACTGATGGGCACTGATAGGCAGCACTGATAGGTGACACTGATGATGGGGCACTGATTGGCAGCACTGATGAGCACTGATAGGTGGCACTGATGAGCACTGATTGGCAGTACTGATGGGCACTGATAGGTGGCACTGGTGGGCACTGATTAGTAGTACTGATAGATGGCACTGGTGGGCACAGATTATCAGTACTGATGGGCACTCATATGTGGCACTGGTGGGCACTGATTAGCGGCACTGGTGGGCACTGATTAGCAGCACTGATTAGCAGTACTGATGGGCACTGATTAGCGGCACTGGTGGGCACTGATTAGCAGTACTGATGGGCACTGATAGATGGCACTAGTGGGCACTGATTAGTGGCATTGGTGGGCACTGATTAGCAGTACTGATGGGCACTAATAGATGGCACTGGTGGGCACTAATTAGCGGCATTGGTGGGCACTGATTAGCGGCATTGGTGGGCACTGATTAGCGGCATTGGTGGGCACTTAGGGGACCGATGTCCCTGTAATAGAAGTCGGTTAACGGCTTCTGTTTACTTCCCTGATCAGCTATCATTGGCTGACAGCTGATCACGTGGTAAAGGGTCACTGTGATTGGCCCTTTACCCCGATTTGTGATCAGCTGAGTCCTGAGGACTTGGCGATCAAAGAGCGCGCTACCCTTGTGCCACAGGGGGTGTGCGGGCAGCGCGAGTAACGGAGGTTGTCCATGGACATCCTCCCGGCCTTTTAAGGCTATAGCACGGGCAGCAAGGGGTTAAAGCTGACCTCCAGTCTTGCACAGTTGTACAGACTCCTCTCCTGTATTGAAATGCGGATTTCACTGCACACTGTGAGCTTCTCACAATGTGCATTAGAGGTTGCAGTAAGTGATATAGAGCCCGCCTCATTTCCTGGCTGGAGGACATCCAGCATCATCCAAGCACTTTCGTCTATAATCTGACTATCCCTGGCCTGACCCTTTATTCGCTGGATTTCAGCTCAATCATGGAGGCTCAGTATCACATGTCCAAATAGGTAATAGCTGGCAACTCTGTATCATCCAGTTGCAACAATGTTTATTGATTACAGAGTGAATACAACGAGACACTTACACGTTTTGGCCATAAGCGTCCTTACCCACTTGTCTATCGGGGCACTTATACCCCCTTCCTGCCCAGGACAATTTTCATCTTTCAGCGCTGTCACACTTTGAATGACAATTGCGCGCTCATACAATGCTGTACCCAAATGATGAACTATATTTATACTGTACATATATGAAATTGTTATCATTGTTTTCACACAAATAGAGCTTTCTTTTGGTGGTATTAAATCACTACTGGCTTCGTTACTTTTTGCTAAACAAACAAAAAACAAGCAGAAAATTTCGGGGGGAAAAAAAACATTTTTAATAGTTTGTTATAAAATTTTGCAAACAGGTAATTTTTCTTCTTAACTGATGAGCACTGATGAGGCACTGATGGGCACTGATAGGTGGCACTGATAGGCAGCACTGATGACCACTAATACTGTAGGTGGCACTTATGAGCACTGATGAGGTGGCACTGGTGGGTACTGATGAGAAGGCACTGATGAGGCGGCACTGGTGGGCACTGATGAGGCTGCACTGATAGGTGGCACTGATGACCACTAATACTGTAGGTGGCACTGATGAGGTGGCACTGGTGGGCACTGATGAGAAGGCACTGATGAGGCGGCACTGGTGGGCACTGATGAGCGCTGATAGGTGGCACTGATGACCACTAATACTGTAGGTGGCACCGATGGGCACTGATGAGGTGGCACTGGTGGGCACTGATGAGGCGGCACTGGTGGGCACTGATGAGAAGGCACTGATGAGGCGGCACTGGTGGGCACTGATAAGCGCTGATAGGTGGCACTGATGACCACTAATACTGTAGGTGGCACTGATGAGGTGGCACTGGTGGGCACTGATGAGAAGGCACTGATGGGCACTGATGAGCGCTGATAGGTGGCACTGATGACCACTAATACTGTAGGTGGCACTGATGAGCACTGATGAGGTGGCACTAATGAGGCGGCACTGGTGGGCACTGATGAGGCTGCACTGATAGACACTAATAGGTAGCACTGATAGGTGACCCTGATGAGGAGGCATTCATTGGCAGCACGGATGGCCACTGATTAGCAGGACTGATGAGCTGTATAGGCTTTTAAAGCTTCCAACAATATTGGTTATCAAAGTTTTTTTGCCGTTTCGTGGGCATGCACAATTTTAAGGCTTGACATGGTGGGTCTGTTTGCTCGACGCAACCTCATCTTTTATACAAAATATAAATAAATGGTAATCTATTGTGTGTGAACCCAAAATAATTTAGGTGAATTTTCTGTAAATATGGATTTGATAAACAGTAGTCCAATTATTGTGGCATCTCTACTTTTCTTCTTTTTTTTAATATAGAATGGTTTGGGGGTTTTAACTAATCTTCAGACATAAAATGTGGATTTTAACATGTGCAAAAAATCACAAAAAAAGCAAAAGTCTATACCAAGGATCTGCAAACTGCAGCCTAAGGGCCAGATATGTGCCCCTTTGCTTGCCTTTATTCGGCCCTTGAGGCACTATTCCTCCCACTGACAACAAATTCTTCCACTGACACCAATGATGGGACACTATTCCTCCCCTGATACTAATGGTGGGGCACCATTCCTCCCACTGACACTAACGATGGGGCATTAATCTTCCCACTGACACCAATGATGGGGCACCATTCCTCCCACTGACACTAATGGTAGGGCACCATTCCTCCCACTGACACCAATGATGTAAATGTTTGCAAAGGGAAAGCGATACCAGTTGTGGATAGAAGTGCTGCACACCCCTGATAGAACTTGTGAAAAAGGAAAAGGTACCCCTAGGGGCTTTGAGTTGCAGCAATAGATGAAAATTAATAAGAATGGTTTGGGTAAAAAAGTATATATTTTTTTTTTTTTTTTTAAATCACATAAATACAACCAATAAAAAAACAACACATATACACCCATGAACATGTTCATGGGTGTATATGTGTTGTTTTTTATAGGTTGTTTTTGGTAACAATTTTTCATTGACATGCTTATATCTCATTATAGAATCTATGTTCGCAAAGCTTTTTTTCCCCTGAAGAAGACCGCCATTACTACTAAGGTCGAAACGCGTTGGGGCTTTTGCGCCCATAGTAAATATTCCTAATGTTGTACTATTTCTCATTGGTTGTTTTTAGACACATGTGTTAGCTTCAATTGATGTTTTTTGGAGCTCATGTCCTGATTCCCATTGTATGTATGTGATTTTTTTGCTACTCAATAAAAATGTATACTTTTTTACCCAAATCATTCATTTTCATCTATTGCTGCAACTCAAAGTCCCTAGGGGTAACTTTTCTTTTTTCTCATGATGTACCGTATTTATCGGCGTATAACACGCACCCTAACTTTAAGAGGGAGGTTTCAGGAAAAAAACTTTCCACAGCCCCCTGCGTATAACACACAGGCACAGTTTACCCTCTATTTTCAGGGTAAAAAAGTGAGTGTTATACGCCAAAAAATACAGTAAATGTTTTACTCCCAATGACAAGCCTATGGCATTGTTTACTCCCACCCATGTCAGGGCATTTTCTACTCCCAATGGCCACACCAACCCCCCTAAAGTTTGAAGGACAGTACACTGGCCATTTGTTTCTAAAGTTTGGAGACCCCTGATCTACACCATTCAACTGATGTGCACTTCTTGGCCCCAGTACATTGGGCTCTGGCGTTTAGCTGGGGGGCGCAGGTAGCTTTTCACACTCTACGAGAGGCTGGTAGCTGCTGCGGCTGGACTGGGTTGGGCGGTGCACCTAATAAAACTTACGTTTAGGGCGGTATGCGCCCAGGGCCAGGCACACATGCCAGTAATGCAAGAAGTCTGCATTCCGGGCATCAACCTCCAGTGTGCATAGGGCCCAGAATATCTCACACTCGTGTGTCAGTCTAAAAATAGGGAATATAAATAGGGAATACAATAACAGATCATCTTTTTTTTTATATATTGACTCACAAGACTGATATGTGTGTAGATGAAGCACATGCTCAATTCCCGCAGCTGAAAAAAAAAAAAAAAAGGCCGAGGTGATTAAAGCAGACAATTCCCGCCTCTAGTGTTTCCCTCAGAACTGCCTATTATCTGATATTTTTTATCTTTAGTCAATACAATTAATTACCGGCCCAGTTTTGTCACCAAAAACCTCTTCAGAAGCGGTTTTGAAAATAATGAAATTAATAGAAAAAGAAAAGTATTGATTTGGCTCCAGCCGCTTCGGCCTTTGTATTCAGCGTTGCAGGCCGAACAACGACTGAATCCTAAAAATACTGAGAGTGAGGCCCGAGGCAAGTGTCAGGAGTCGTTCTGTTATCTCAAGTGATACATTTGATGAACTTGTGGTAGGCGGCAGTCCGCGGCCTGCCCTGTAGGGAAGGGTTATTTGTATCGTCTCGTATACATGGCTGAAAATCTGAGGTAGGCTTTGATCCTTAGACTTCTGGGCCAAATGCACAGCACACCGAAATATGAACATCAATTTGGTCTGTAAAAGCTGCAATCAATGTGAGCAGACACACATATCTACTGCAGAACAGGACAGAAAAAATGGCTGCTTCCTACTGGTAGGGTGACCACGTGTCCCGGATTTTGCAGGTCTGTCCCGGGCACCTTCATTCCAGGACAATACAGTGTCCCGGAATGAAACTGACACAGCCACCCCCCCCCCCCCGGGCAAATATGATGCCCCCAAAAAAGCCGCCACATCACCGCTTTACTCACTGACAGTACTTGTCCTGGCCGGAATGCCTGGAGGAGCACAATCCCCGCCCCCCTGCTTGTGATTGGAGAAATCATAAATCCCGCCTCTTGTGTCCAATCACTGTGCTGTGATTCGTTACAGCACAAGCTGATTTTTGGGTAGGAAGGGTGTCCCTGAATGGTAGTTTGGAAATGAATGTGATCACCCTACCTACCGGTCACTAATGAAAAACCGGATATCTGTCTATCTTTCTATCTATGGTAGCCCTGGCTTGTGGACCCAGCTCTGCAACGCAGGACATCACCTCCACTGCACCGCAGGATACCTTTTTCTCTCTCAGCCATTGACTAACATGCAAAAAGGGAGATCTGCAACCTGAGTGGCGGCCAGGACTTGGCCCTACTCTTTGGCGCATGGAGCGGACTGGGCATGGAGACCATGAATGGCAGGGGAGGGCTGCTGTTCAGAGCAGAATGTAAGAGATCTAGTGGCTAGTGACTTATGCCCTGTACACACGATCGGATTTCCGAAGATATAAAATCCGCTGGAATTTTCCGTCGGAATTCCGATGAAGCTGACTTTCATCAGTCTTGCCTACACACCATCAGACAAAATTCCGACCGTCCAAAACGCAGTGACGTAAAACTCTCTGACGAGCCGAGAAAAATTAAGTTCAATGCTTCTGAGCATGCGTCGACTTGATTCTGAGCATGCGTGGGTTTTTTCTCCTTTGGAGTTCCACACAGACAATCAGAATTTCCTATCAGTTTTTTTTTTTTTGGAAAAAAGTCTGATGGGGCCCACACACGATCGTTTTTTCCGATGAAAAAAACGACCGTGTGTTCAGGGCATAAGAGGTCTTCATGTGAGAATGTGAGCTTCTGCTACTGGGCTTGTAGGTGGGGTGCAGTGTGGTGCAAAGGCAAAATTTCACACAGTCAGTGCAATATACAGAGCCTTGATAAAGTATTCATACCCCTTGAAATTTTCCACATTTTGTCATGTTGCAGCCAAAAACGTAAATGTTATTTATGGGATTTTATGTAATAGACCTGGGGTAGGCAACCTCGGCACTCCACTTGTGATGACACTACAAATCCCATCATGCCTCTGCCTCTAGGAGTCATGTCTGTTATTGCTAGGGTCTTGCAATATCTCATGGGACTTGTAGTTTCAAAACAGCTGGAGGGCCGAGGTTTCCTACCCCTGTAATAGACCAACACAAAGTGGCACTAGGGTTGCCACATCATCCCTTTAATCCAGGACACATATTACACAGGTTCTGTGGCTGATTAAAGTGGTAATTAAACTCACTTAGTGCCTCATCTGCATTAAATCAGCCTCAGAACCTGTGTAATTCATATGTTGTGAAGTGGAAGGAAAATGATAAATGGTTTTCAAAATGTTTTACAAATAAATATGTGAAAAGTGTGAGGTACATTTGTATGGCGCCCCCCCAGAGTCAATACTTTGTAGAACCTCCTTTCGCTGCAATTAAAGCTGCAAGTCTTTTTGGGGATGTCTCTACCAGCTTTGCACATCTAGAGAGGGACATTTTTGCCCATTCTTTTTTGCAAAATATCTCAAGCTCTGTCAGATTGGATGGAGAGCGTCTGTGACCAGCAATTTTCAAGTCTTGCCACAGATTCTCTATTGGATTCAGGTCTGGACTGTGACTGGGCCATTCTAACACATGAATATGCTTTGATGTAAACCATTCCATTGTAGCTCTGGCTGTATGTTTCGGGTCGTTGTCCTGCTGGAAGGTGAACCTCCGCCCCAGTCTCAAGTCTATTTGCAGACTCTAAAGCCCCGTACACACAATCGGTTTGACTGATGAAAACCGTCCGATGGATGGTTTTCATCAGACCAACCGATCGTGTATGGTACCCATCGGTCTTTTTTCCATCGGTTGTAAAAAATAGAACTTGTTTTAAAATTTTCCGATGGATAAAAAACCGATGGGAATTTCCGATCGTCTATGGGCAAGTCCATCGGTTAAAAAACCCACGCATGCTTAGAATCAAGTTGACGCATGCTCAGAAGCATTAAACTTCATTTTTCTCGGCTCATCTGAGTGTTTTACGTCACCGCGTTTGGAACGGTCGGTTTTTTGACTGATGGTGTGTGGCCAAGACTGATGAAAAACAGTTTCATCGGATTTCCGATGGACAAATCCATCGGACGAAAATCCATAGGTTATCCGATCGTGTGTACAGGGCTTAACAGGTTTTCTTCCAAGATTGCCCTGTATTTGGCTCCATCCATCTTGCCGTCAACTCTGACCAGCTTCCCAGTCCCTGCTTAAGAACAGCATCCCCACCACATGATGCTGCCACCACCATGTTTCACGGTGGGGATAGTGTGTTCAGGGTGATGTGCAGTGTTAGTTTTCTGCCACACATAGCGTTTTGCTTTTAGGCCAAAAAGTTCAATTTTGGTCTCATCTGACCAGAGCACCTTCTTCCACATGTTTGCTGTGTCCCCCACATGACTTCTCACAAACTGCAAACGGGACTTCTTATGGCTTTCTTTCAACAATGGTTTTCTTCTTGTCACTCTTCTATAAAGGGCAGATTTGTGGAGAGCAGGACTAATAGTTGTCCTGTGGACAGATTCTCCCACCTGAGCTGTGGATCTCTGCAGCTCCTCCAGAGTTACCATGGGCCTCTTGGCTGCTCCTCTGATGAATGTTCTCCTTGTCCGGCCTGTCAGTTTAGGTGGACGGCCATGTCTTGGTAGGTTTGCAGTTGTGCCATACTCTTTCCATTTTCAGATGATGGATTGAACAGAGCTCCATGAGATGTTCAAAGCTTGGGATATTTTTATATAACCTAACCCTGCTTTATACTTCTCCACCACTTTATCCCTGACTTGTCTGGTGTGTTCCTTGGCCTTTGTGATGCTGTTTGTTCACAAGGTTCTCTAACAAATTTCTGAGGGCTTCACAGGACAGCTGTATTAAATTACACACAGGCTTTGTCCCTGTCTTTGTTTGTCTATTGTTTCTGGAATTGTAAAAAAAAACTTATATTTAAAAAAAAAAAAATTACACAAAGGTGGACTCTATTTACTAATTAGTGACTTCTTAAGGCAAATGGCTCCACTATATTTTAGTTAGGGGTATCAGAGTAAAGGGGGCTGAATGCAAATGTACCCCACACTTTTCAGATATTTACTTGTAAAAACTTTTGAAAAACAGTTATAATTTTCCTTCCACTTCACAATTATGTGCCACTTTTTGTTGGTCTATCACATAAAATCCCAATAAAATACATTTACGTTTTTGGTTGTAACATGACAAAATGTGGAAAATTTCAGGGGGTGTGAATACTTTAAGGCACTGTAAAACTTGTATTGAATTAATGCAGCAACAGTTCACAATAGCCCTGCAGGGACAGCTACCCAACCAGGCACATTCACAGCTTCCAATGATTTGAAGAAGCAGGTTCCTGCTGAACCGACAGCGTCTGTTGAGGGTAGGCAGAATGTGGCCTGGCCGTCTTGTGCCCAATCAGGAAGATATCCGTAGAGATGCAACCCAAAGCTTTGCCTGCTCCTTTCCCTTCCTTCCTCAGGAACCTTTCCCTATCGCTAGTACTGTCCCTAACAGATGGGGTAACTTTCCCTACACTGCCTATTCGCATAAAGCACGCCAAACCCGGGGTCTTAAATAAACTCTGCCACACCTACAATGGCCACCATAGTCACATGAGCAGCCAGCATCCAAAGGGATTGCTGCTCTACTGACTCAGGAAACCATAGAGTAACCCTGTTCCCCATAACTTGCTCTCCCTCTGCATTGCCGCTTTGGTTGAGCGCCACCTGCAGTGTAAAACAGCAAACTGCACCTGCCTACAGGCTCAGAGTCTACTAGATTTGGGCTATACTGGATGAGGCGCCCTGAGATAACAGAGGGCCATTGGAAAGAGGAGTTTTGGATCTGCTGTGCATGCCATGATTGCTGGTTATTGTACTCTGATCAGAGACAGACAGAGAGATCAGGAAGACTATCCTTCATCTGCTTGACTGTGGCAAAGATAATGGGGCCTGCCCCATCCATCTTCTTCCAGCCTACAAGGGACAGGCTGTTGACTGGAGGACATCTGCACAGCATCAGGGTGGTGAAAGACCTTTGACCATCTTTGGGTGTAGAAAACTTTTTCACTATGGCTGTGATTTGTTGCCACCGGTAGAATCTGCCTAGGACACATTGGGAGCATTCGCTGCATAGCTGTTGGATAGCAAATATCCTTTCTTTGAAAGCGAGTGTGTGTGTGTGGGGGGGGGGGCATGGAGGAGCTCAGGGGTAGCACTTCCTCCTTGTTTCCCACCTCACTGGGCACCAAGTGTGGGTCACATAGGAGGCCTACCCTTCTAGGTTACGCTAGGCACTTTGGAAAGGGTCTCTGCCCTACACATGGAGTACCTTTATTGGTCAGACGACTGATCTCTAATAAACTCTCTTGATGGGAATATACACCACCACGGTCACAGCTGCACTTAGGAGAGACACACAGAACCAATGCCCTCTCCTCTTGTCCAGGGTATCACCGCTACCTCAGACCCAGAAAAGACTGCGAAGAAAGAACCAGGAACATAATTAACACTAACCCTCCCGACTGGGGCAGCATAGAACTCTACCTGCCTACCGACGCTCCAACACGGGTTTAAGGACCCCATGACGGCATACTCTATATTTGATCCTCCACTTGCCAGTGGTTTAGATGGGGCCTAAAAACCATAGATAGACCATGCTGTTTATGTTATCCCCTAGTGTTTTCTGTAATGTCGCGTACACACGGTCGTAAATTCCGACAAGAAAAGTCCGATGTGAGATTTTGGTCGGAAATTCCGACCGTGTGTAGGCTCCATCGGACTTTTGCTGTCGGAATTTTTGCCAACAAAGGATTGAGAGCTGGTTCTCAAATTTTCCGACGAAAAAAATTTCTATCGGAAATTCCGTTCATCTGTAAGCAGTTCCAACGCGCAAAAAAACACATGCTCAGAATCAAGCAGAAGATCCGAACTGCCTATTGAACTTCATTGATCTCGGCTCGTCGTACGTCTTGTATGTCACTGCGTTCTTGATGGGCGGAATTTCAGACAAGATTTGTGTGACCGTGTGTATGCAACACAAGTTTGAGCCAACATTCCGTCAGAAAAAAAACACGGTTTTCTGGTCGGAATTTCCGAACGTGTGTACGGGGCATTAGAGTTATTCTCCACTGTGTTTATTTCATTTCTGCCAGCCAGATCGTTCCACTTTCTCATTCACCCAATGCATTTGGCAAAGCTTTTACGTGCTATAAACAAGAATACTAGATTCTGTCCTTTATCATTTTTTTTGTACCAATTTATCATTCTGTCTTCCCTATATACAGGTCCTTCTCAAAAAATTAGCATATTGTGATAAAGTTCATTATTTTCTGTAATGTACTGATAAACATTAGACTTTCATATATTTTAGATTCATTACACACAACTGAAGTAGTTCAAGCCTTTTCTTGTTTTAATATTGATGATTTTGGCATACAGCTCATGACAACCCAAAATTCCTATCTCAAAAAATTAGCATATCATGAAAAGGTTCTCTAAACGAGCTATTAACCTAATCATCTGAATCAACTAATTAACTCTAAACACCTGCAAAAGATTCCTGAGGCTTTTAAAAACTCCCAGCCTGGTTCATTACTCAAAACCGCAATCATGGGTAAGACTGCCGACCTGACTGCTGTCCAGAAGGCCATCATTGACACCCTCAAGCAAGAGGGTAAGACACAGAAAGAAATTTCTGAACGAATAGGCTGTTCCCAGAGTGCTGTATCAAGGCACCTCAGTGGGAAGTCTGTGGGAAGGAAAAAGTGTGTCAGAAAACGCTGCACAACGAGAAGAGGTGACCGGACCCTGAAGAAGATTGTGGAGAAGGACCGATTCCAGACCTTGGAGGACCTGCGGAAGCAGTGGACTGAGTCTGGAGTAGAAACATCCAGAGCCACCGTGAACAGGCGTGTGCAGGAAATGGGCTACAGGTGCCGCATTCCCCAGGTCAAGCCACTTTTGAACCAGAAACAGCGGCAGAAGCGCCTGACCTGGGCTACAGAGAAGCAGCACTGGACTGTTGCTCAGTGGTCCAAAGTACTTTTTTCGGATGAAAGCAAATTTTGCATGTCATTCGGAAATCAAGGTGCCAGAGTCTGGAGGAAGACTGGGGAGAGGGAAATGCCAAAATGCCTGAAGTCCAGTGTCAAGTACCCACAGTCAGTGATGGTCTGGGGTGCCATGTCAGCTGCTGGTGTTGGTCCACTGTGTTTTATCAAGGGCAGGGTCAATGCAGCTAGCTATCAGGAGATTTTGGAGCACTTCATGCTTCCATCTGCTGAAAAGCTTTATGGAGATGAAGATTTCATTTTTCAGCACGACCTGGCACCTGCTCACAGTGCCAAAACCACTGGTAAATGGTTTACTGACCATGGTATTACTGTGCTCAATTGGCCTGCCAACTCTCCTGACCTGAACCCCATAGAGAATCTGTGGGATATTGGGAAGAGAAAGTTGAGAGACGCAAGACCCAACACTCTGGATGAGCTTAAGGCCGCTATCGAAGCATCCTGGGCCTCCATAACACCTCAGCAGTGCCACAGGCTGGTTGCCTCCATGCCACGCCGCATTGAAGCAGTCATTTCTGCAAAAGGATTCCCGACCAAGTATTGAGTGCATAACTGAACATAATTATTTGAAGGTTGACTTTTTTTGTATTAAAAACACTTTTCTTTTATTGGTCGGATGAAATATGCTAATTTTTTGAGATAGGATTTTTGGGTTTTCATGAGCTGTATGCCAAAATCATCAATATTAAAACAAGAAAAGGCTTGAACTACTTCAGTTGTGTGTAATGAATCTAAAATATATGAAAGTCTAATGTTTATCAGTACATTACAGAAAATAATGAACTTTATCACAATATGCTAATTTTTTGAGAAGGACCTGTAATTCTATCTATCTATCTATCTATCTATCTATCTATCTATCTATCTATCTTTCTATCTATCCTATAAAAGTTTATCTATTTTATTTTATTTTTTTGCCATCTGTTTTGGGCACAGGAAGTTATGTGTACTGCTCGAGCTAAGTGGCTTACCACCGGCTTCACTACAGAATCCCCGGGTCTTCACTGCACATGTTGAACTCTGGTGACTTAGTCGGAGAAGAAAACGAATCGCTGCACTCCGGGCTACAGTAACTTTTTTATTTAAACAGCAGCAGGGGACAACTTTTAGAGAATGAGAGGGAAGTAGTACAGCGCCAAATTATGTGACAAGATGCTGAAAAGAGGGCCTGTCACATGCCTGGTGCAGAGCAGTATCTCCTTGACAATATTGAGTGGCAGTTTACCTATTGGAATCACCAGATTCTTGGAACTGTTTTTCTAATTATGTTGGTAAAAGCGAATATGGACAGCTGGAGAAATTCGGAACTTGTTTTGTTGCCAGCTGGTCAGTGTCCAACATCTCTGTATGCTAATCCCTTCACTGGCTTTCACTCAACCAATAAAATTCAAAATACTAGCAACAAAAAAAGCCATCAACAACTCTGCTCTGAGCTACATCACCAACCTCATCTCTAAATTAAGGTG
The DNA here is from genome assembly GCA_029206835.1 of Rana muscosa. Lineage (NCBI taxonomy): Eukaryota > Metazoa > Chordata > Amphibia > Anura > Ranidae > Rana > Rana muscosa. Next base: position 1,077,879,515 of record CM055117.1, read on the forward strand.
ACCAAATATTTAAATGAAATCCGGGGACATATTTTATTTTTCACTAGTAATGGCGGCAATCAGCGACTCTCTGCCCGTCCGTCGTCGCCGCCACCCGCCTCACAGCCTGTCAAGTCTTACTCTCCGGGCCCCGGCTACTACTGGGTGGGGAGTGGAGGAAGATCACTCCACCAGGGAAGGCAAGGATATAAGCAGGCAGGCGGCTGGCCGGGACTTGAGCCAAGGCAGAAGAACATGCGAGCGGAGCTGGATGGGCATGCACCCAAAACTGAAGAAATGGTCCCTCCGCTCCGACCAGCACATGATCATCAGAAAGGGGCACAGATAATGGAAAAAAATACACCCCCCTAAGCTAGAAGGAGTGGCGGAGCGGGGGTGTGCAATTCAGATTTTTTTTTTTTTATTATTCTGCACTGACTGTCTTTGAAATTGCCCCAGCCCCTGTTCAAATCCAATCTGGGGACAGACTTGGTCCGGGGACAGTGTCCTCAATCCGGGGACTGTCTTCTGAAACTGGGGATGTCTGGTCACCCTACTCTAAATATAACCCCAACCATCCCCTCCTTTGCCCCCAAGACCCCATGCCCTATAGCTCATTTGCTCCTCACATGCTCTTCTCCAGAGCCTCTTCCATCCTCTGGAACTAGGCAGCCATCCACAAAATTGCCTCATCTACATCACCATCTTCATCTCAAAATATCACCCAAAATTTCACTCTTCCCAAGACCTCCTGCTTTCTAGCTCCCTTGTCACGTCCTCTCATGTTCTCCTCCAGGAGAATCTTTCCCATCCTCTGGAACTACAAAGCCATCCACAACTCTGTCCCCAGCTACATCATCAACCTCATCTCAAAATACCATTCAAGCCATCCCCATTGCTCCTCCCAAGAGCTCCGGCTCTTTAGCTCCCTCGCCACCTCCTCACATGCTCTCCTCCAGGATTTCTCCAGAGCCTCTCCCATCCTCTGGAACTACAAAGCCATCCACAACTCTGCCCTGAGCTTCATTACCAATCTCATCCTAAAATATCCCTCAAACCTCCTCCCATGTTGGCGTCTAGGACTTCTTCAGAGCAACTCCCATGCTCTGGAACCCCTACCTCAATCTTTGGCTACCTCCTACTTAGAGCTGCACGATTAATCGAGATAAGATCGCAATCTCGATTCACCTCTCCGCCGATCTCCAGGCTGGATGACCCGCAATTTTCTTATCTCACCGCCGCTTTCACGTAACCAGCGTGGAACGCAAATGGTGCCGATATCGGAACTGACGTCAGCAGCCTGCGCCGCTGGATGGATGCCTGGGCGTGGACTTCCTTCTTTCTCCCAGTTCTGTACAACTGTAGTGTGTATCCATGCGCCATTCAGTGGTTGCCGGGGGTACTGCTTCTGATGTGTAAAAAACAGACCAGTGATATGTCTATAATGTTACAGAACATATAACTCCTATGAAAAAAGCAGAATCAAAATTTGATTCCGTTTTTGTCATATGAGTTATATGGTCTTTAACATTATAGACATATCACTGGTCTGTTTATTATACATTCATATTTTCAGATATATCACAGGTTTATTTATTCATTTATTTGGGGGTGGGTGGGTTTCTGGCATTCAGTTTCTGAGAATCGTGAGAGAATCGTGATCTTTAGTCTAAGCAAAAGAATCGTGATTCTCATTTTGCCCAGAATCGTGCAGCTCTACTCCTACACCTTTAGATGATCCCTTAAAAACAAATTTCTTCACAGAGGCATATCTTACCTTTACCTAAAACTGAACCTTTACTTTCTCCATCAACTCGTCCCTGCAGTTATTACCTCTTGTATGACTAGCAACTCCCTCTTAGATTGTAAGGAGCACACAGTCCCTTCTAACGCTCTTGTCTTTATTTGTATTGTAACTGTCCCCCTTTATATTGTAAAGCACTGTGCAAACTGTTGACGCTATATACATTTTGTATAATAATAATAATAATAATAATAATAATATTTTGTTTTTTACATCTACTTACAACAGTCTCTGCCATTCATACTCTATAAATGATATGGGTAGATATTAATATCCCTCGCTAGTATTGGCGTGAGCATTGTAATAAGAAGGAGCTATCATTTCCTCTGGCCTTATTGCCTTTACCCCCCTAACAATAAACAGTCCTTTGTGTGTGTGACAATGCAAAAATATAAGCTGATTATTGCCATCATTATATTGTTTATACAACAAATGAGAAATATGGCATTTCAGAAAATGATGCTATAAAAATTGAATTAATTAAATGTAAAATGGAAGGCACACATTTGTGATACAATGGCTGCTTTTGTATTTTTGTTTTTCCTTTATGCTATTACTGAATCTTAAAGCTGAACTCCAGACGTTGCTTCTGTCTTGCACGGTTGTGCAGACTCCTCTCCTGTACTGAAATTCCTTTCCTGATTTAAATTTACACACACAGGTTCAGATACCCAGGGGAATACAGAGGTTCAGATACCCAGGTGAATACACAGGTTCAGATACCCAGGGGAATACAGAGGTTCAGATACCCAGGGGAATACAGAGGTTCAGATACCCAGGTGAATACACAGGTCCAGATACCCAGGGGAATACATAGGTTCCGATACCCAGGTGAATACACAGGTTCAGATACCCAGGTGAATACAGAGGTTCAGATACCCAGGTGAATACACAGGTTCAGATACCCAGGTGAATACAGAGGTTCAGATACCCAGGTGAATACACAGGTCCAGATACCCAGGGGAATACATAGGTTCCGATACCCAGGTGAATACACAGGTTCAGATACCCAGGTGAATACACAGGTTCAGATACCCAGGTGAATACACAGGTTCAGATACCCAGGTGAATACACAGGTTCAGATACCCAGGTGAATACAGAGGTTCAGATACCCAGGTGAATACAGAGGTTCAGATACCCAGGTGATTACACAGGTTCAGATACCCAGGTGAATACACAGGTTCAGATACCCAGGTGAATACACAGGTTCAGATACCCAGGTGAATACACAGGTCCAGATACCCAGGGGAATACATAGGTTCCGATACCCAGGTGAATACACAGGTTCAGATACCCAGGTGAATACACAGGTTCAGATACCCAGGTGAATACACAGGTCCAGATACCCAGGTGAATACACAGGTTCCGATACCCAGGTGAATACACAGGTCCAGATACCCAGGGGAATACACAGGTTCCGATACCCAGGTGAATACACAGGTTCAGATACCCAGGTGAATACACAGGTTCAGATACCCAGGTGAATACACAGGTTCAGATACCCAGGTGAATACAGAGGTTCAGATACCCAGGTGAATACAGAGGTTCAGATACCCAGGTGAATACACAGGTTCAGATACCCAGGTGAATACAGAGGTTCAGATACCCAGGTGAATACACAGGTTCAGATACCCAGGTGAATACACAGGTTCAGATACCCAGGTGAATACACAGGTTCAGATACCCAGGTGAATACAGAGGTTCAGATACCGAGGTGAATACACAGGTTCAGATACCCAGGTGAATACAGAGGTTCAGATACCAAGGTGAATACAGAGGTTCAGATACCCAGGTGAATAAACAGGTTCCGATACCCAGGTGAATTCACAGGTTCAGATACCCAGGTGAATACACAGGTTCAGATACCCAGGTGAATACACAGGTTCAGATACCCAGGTGAATACACAGGTTCAGATACCCAGGTGAATACAGAGGTTCAGATACCCAGGTGAATACACAGGTTCAGATACCCAGGTGAATACACAGGTTCAGATACCCAGGTGAATACACAGGTTCAGATACCCAGGTGAATACAGAGGTTCCGATACCCAGGTGAATACAGAGGTTCAGATACCCAGGTGAATACACAGGTTCAGATACCCAGGTGAATACACAGGTTCAGATACCGAGGTGAATACACAGGTTCAGATACCCAGGTGAATACAGAGGTTCAGATACCAAGGTGAATACAGAGGTTCAGATACCCAGGTGAATAAACAGGTTCCGATACCCAGGTGAATTCACAGGTTCAGATACCCAGGTGAATACACAGGTTCAGATACCCAGGTGAATACACAGGTTCAGATACCCAGGTGAATACACAGGTTCAGATACCCAGGTGAATACAGAGGTTCAGATACCCAGGTAAATACACAGGTTCAGATACTCAGGTGAATACACAGGTTCAGATACCCAGGTGAATACACAGGTTCAGATACCCAGGTGAATACACAGGTTCAGATACCCAGGTAAATACACAGGTTCAGATACCCAGGTGAATACAGAGGTTCAGATACTCAGGTGAATACACAGGTTCAGATACCCAGGTGAATACACAGGTCCAGATACCCAGGTGAATACACAGGTTCCGATACCCAGGTGAATACACAGGTCCAGATACCCAGGTGAATACACAGGTTCAGATACCCAGGTGAATACAGAGGTTCAGATACTCAGGTGAATACACAGGTTCAGATACCCAGGTGAATACACAGGTCCAGATACCCAGGTGAATACACAGGTTCAGATACCCAGGTGAATACACAGGTTCAGATACTCAGGTGAATACACAGGTTCAGATACCCAGGTGAATACACAGGTCCAGATACCCAGGTGAATACACAGGTCCAGATACCCAGGGGAATACATAGGTTCCGATACCCAGGTGAATACACAGGTTCAGATACCCAGGTGAATACACAGGTTCAGATACCCAGGTGAATACACAGGTTCAGATACCCAGGTGAATACAGAGGTTCAGATACCCAGGTGAATACAGAGGTTCAGATACCCAGGTGAATACACAGGTTCAGATACCCAGGTGAATACACAGGTTCAGATACCCAGGTGAATACACAGGTTCAGATACCCAGGTGAATACACAGGTTCAGATACCCAGGTGAATACAGAGGTTCAGATACCCAGGTGAATACAGAGGTTCAGATACCCAGGTGAATACACAGGTTCAGATACCCAGGTGAATACACAGGTTAATACACAGGTCCAGATACCCAGGTGAAAATAAATACAGGTCCAGATACTCAGGTGAATACATAGGTCCAGATACCCAGGTGAATACAGAGGTTCAGATACCCAGGTGAATACACAGGTTCAGATACCCAGGTGAATACACAGGTTCAGATACCCAGGTGAATACACAGGTTCAGATACCCAGGTGAATACAGAGGTTCAGATACCCAGGTGAATACAGAGGTTCAGATACCCAGGTGAATACACAGGTTCAGATACCCAGGTGAATACACAGGTTAATACACAGGTCCAGATACCCAGGTGAAAATAAATACAGGTCCAGATACTCAGGTGAATACATAGGTCCAGATACCCAGATAAATAGATAGGTTTCCGATACCCAGGTGAATACACAGGACCAAATACTTAGGTAAATACACAGGTCCACATATCCAGGTGACTACACTGGTCCAGATACCCAGGTGAATACACAGATTCAGATACCAAGGTGAATACACAGGTTCAGATACCCAGGTGACTACACTGGTCCAGATACCCAGGTGACTACACTGGTCCAGATACCCAGGTGAATACACAGGTTCAGATACCCAGGTGAATACACAGGTTCAGATACCCAGGTGAATACACAGGTTCAGATACCAAGGTGAATACACAGGTTCAGATACCCAGGTGAATACACAGGTTCAGATACCCAGGTGAATACACAGGTTCAGATACCAAGGTGAATACACAGGTCCAGATACCTAGTTGAATAGAGAAGCTCAAATGCCTAGGTGAATACACAGATCAAAATACCCCGGTGATTTCACAGGTCTAGACACCCAGTTGAATACAGAGGTTCAGATACCCAAGTGAATACCCAGGTCCAAATACCCAGGTAAATAGATAGGTCCAGATATCCAGGTGACTACACTGGTCCAGATACCCAGGTTAATAAACAGGTCCAGAAACCCAGGTGAAAAGACAGATCCAGATACTCAGGTGAATACATAGGTCCAGATACCCAGATAAATAGATAGGTTCCGAAACCCAGGTGAATACACAGGACCAAATACTTAGGTAAATACACAGGTCCACATATCCAGGTGACTACACTGGTCCAGATACCCAGGTGAATGCACAGGGTCAGATACTCAGATGAATACCCAAGTGAATACACAAGCTTAAATATCCAAGTCAATATACAGGTCCAGATACCCAGATGAACACACAGTTTCAGATACTCATGTTAATACACTGGTTCAAACAGTGGTGGCCTGTAATTCAGGGCGCACGGGCGCAGCCCCCCTATCCATGCATCCAGGGTGGGTTTGGGGCACAGAGCACTGAGGCTGAGGAACAGAGTATTCACATTGTAGCCACACTAATGACCCATGAAAGGATGATCAATCCTTAGACTGAACCAGTGTATCATGTTAACATTTTTCAAGTGAAACTGAACTCAAGAAGTGAAGATTTGCTATGTTATAGTGAACATCTAGAAATGTTAACTGTGCCTAAGCAGCACCCTGAAAATTTATTTTTTGGCTGTAATTCCTCCTGAAATAAAGCAATGCACCTACTGGTATGTGAGGGTGCCTAGGCTCTCCTTTGCCTACAGCCTCATAGCTGGATATCTGCAGTGTGAGATCTTAGGCACTGCTGCCTCTAACTGCTAGTCTTAGATAAGATTTGGTGATGTCTGCCCACTGTTCTGTTTGCTGGAGTCTCTGACATGAGGAAGCAACATCTTGCCTCTACCAAGATGGCCGTCTTCACACAGAGAGACAGTGTAGAACAAGGCATGGCAAGTCAGTAATAGGGAAGAGATCAGCTGCATGGAGACCGTGGGCAATATTGGTGACTAGTCCTTTGCCCTCAGTCTGTCTTGTTTTGGACACAGCTCCCAGAGTTCAGTTCTCTTTAACCACTTGAGCCCCCAGTGCCATGGTAAAACGGTGCTGGGAAGGCAGCTGTTCATCCCCAGGAATCCGTGACTTCTGCAGTTCTCAGCAGGGGTGGTGGTAGGAACTGTTGGCTGTTCTCAACTCAACTGCTGGTGTCCCCCCCCCCCCCATAACTGTGGTAGTCAGTGTGCCCCCTTTATGGTCAATATGCCCCCGTGCATTGTGCCCATTCCCTTCCCCCTTCGGCAGTGGTCAGTAGGAACTCTATTACAGATCAGCAAAGAAGCAATCTTCGACAGAAGTGTGTTCAGATTTTTTTTTATTTACATTTGAGATTACTGGTGTAATGGTGCAGCAATAAGGCAGTTAAATGAAAACTTTATCGAGAGCAATACAAAGGGTGTCATTGCTATCAAAAATAAAGTGTAAAGACCTGCAGCTGAAAGCTGAAATAGAATTAAGCTAGAAAATGTGTTAAAACATTTTTTAATTATGGATTTTTTGTTTGATATTTAAGTATTATCCTGCTCTAAATGTCCCCCCAGAAATCAAAATAACAGATGAAACCTAACAGCAGCACTCACCAATACAGTGGAACCTCGGATTACGAGCATAATCCGTTCCAGGAGAATGCTCGTAATCCAAAGTACGCGTTTTGCGAGACAACACTTGCAAACCGAGTTAGGATTTTTCAAAATACAGTGCTCGTATTGCGAAACGCTCGTTAACCACGTTACCTGTGTAGCGGGGTCTCTAAATTTAGGTGGGACACTCAGGTGTGTAAGTATGGGAATAATGGGCCATTTGTGTTCGTGGAGGATTGGACGGTGTAATAATCTCTTTGGCCTCTGGGTGGCGGGGTACCCGTAGGCTCAAGGTAGATTGGTGGTCACAGTGCTACCCTTTTTGTCCCTTTCCGGAGATGGTACGGCGAGGGCGGGGAACCTGCCGTGGTGTCGATGGGAGGAGATAAAAGGGGGAGACGCCCTAACCACGAGGTCTTCAGGAGGATCTTCTTTACGCGCCCAGGCACCTTAAGCCTGGGTGTGGGCGGTTCCGGATTCCGGCCCAGGCGCCCTAGGCCTGACCGGAATGGAGTTGGAGTCCATCCCAGGCACCTTCAGCCTGGGGTGAGGTACTAAACCAGGAGGCCTGGGGCCCAGTGACTTCGACTGGGTCCCGCAAGGGTGGAGAAGTCCGAGGGTCCCTGAAGTGGATGGGGCCCATGTCTGAGGTGAGGAGGCCGGGGAGGTTACCCATTCGGAGAGTCTGGAGCAGCATCAACCCAGTGACGGATGGGCCTCTGGTAACTCTCTTGGAGGGACATCTTCCCCTGACAGGGGCCGCAGCGCAGCGAAGGTACTCCTATCTATGTTCTCTTGAGTCACTGGTAGAGACTCTCAAGTTCTAAGTCCTTTCTAGCTAAGGCTATAGTAACCGCTGGCGAGATCACAGTGGTTTAGCTGACAACCAGGATAGTGCCTCGACCTGCTCATTCCCCGTATCAAAATGTTATCAAGTCGCAACCAGTTGGCTACTGAAGCACTGTTTATTGTGAGATATGCAATAAAACAAGAGTTGGACTGTGATCGGTGTGTGGAACTCTGGTTAATGGGAGCAGAGGGAAGTGTTGGCACAGCAGGACTTGGTTCTAGACAAAAGCACACAAGCCCGAGGAAATATCTGGTACTGGCCTTCACCTCACCCACAGCTATGGGGAGGACATGGGCCGTAGCGCATCTCACCCTGTCGTGTGACATACCCCTAGACAAAAGAGATGGGGTGAGGCCGCTACACTTGCAATCCGAGGTTCCACTGTATTAAAAAAAAAAATAATCCCTAATACAACTAACAGAACTCAGTAAATGCAGAGTGCAACCTATTTAGAGGTAATTGAAGTTTTCACCAATGCTTCATAGCCCCTTGGAAGACATGCCATAGGACGAAACGTGTAGGGCGGAGCTAAGCAGTGACGTCATCACACCGGGTGTTTGCAATATGTTTTTTCCTTGTCTTTGTGTGTGACTACGTGATTTTTTTTACTATTGGCACTCTCCTTGCTCTTCTCTCCTTGCTTGAGTGACTGCTGTAAATGTGAGTTATTCATTCAGTGGAGATCCGAGCAGTATTACCTGGTGGTTAAGAGGGCTTAAGCATTCCTGCACTTTGGGATTAAATGCTGTGGCCATCCATCTATTTGGGATAATTTTATAGTTTTTTTTGGCACGTGAATAATTTATTCTTCGTTCGATATTCTAATAGTTAGTGGCTACAAGGCTCCAAAGAAGGACAAGGGAACAAAATTAGTGGAATCAATGACTGGCAAAAAAGAAAGTTCTGATGAATGAGTGTTCAAACAAAAAAAATAGAACGGTATATGGCTAGTTTTACTATGAAGCACAAAACTTGTTACCATCCCCATGGGCCCCCTTGAAGTCTGGAGCCCCAGGCAGCTGTCATTACTCCCCTTCATTTCTCCCCAATCCTCCACTGGTTCCCTATATGTTTTTATGTCTGGTTGGGATGAACATTTCATTAAGAAGTTATCTGATGGTATTCTGTGTCTATAAAAGTAGTATAACAAAGTCTTTTATTCCTACCCAAAGGCGGCATCACGTTGAACCTTGTCTCGTCATAACTGCTTGATCAGAACTAATCACTAATCTCTAGATCTCTCCTTCTGACGACCTTACGGAGCTCAGGCACATATAATTATGAACCCTATTCTTTTTCAGACCTGGAAGATGTGGAGTTGTGCAATCCTGCTCTAGAACAATGTTTCCCCACCAACGTTCTCGGGGACATGCAGCAGTTCCAGAATACAGACTATCCTCACAGGAGCCCAGGTAGATCAAATCACTGACCGATACATCTGTGTTACATCACCAGTTAACCTGAAACTAATCTTAATCTGTTCAGAACATTCTGAAAACATATTCACATGCCCAGTGATCCGGTGGTGTTCTGTAGGGTCTCCCACGCCTTTGCAACACACTAAGACCAGCTCTACTATTCTCTTCTGTGATGTCAGGAGGCCCGTTGTATCTTTTGGGCTCTTGGAGCCTGGATGATGTGCATGTTATGAGCCTCATTATCAGAGGGCTGACTGCTAAAACCAGGAATAGACAGTCTATCCCCCAGATGACATGTTCCATATGCACTAGAGTACCCCGGCGTCCTGACGTTGGTATACCAGGAGGTTGTGGGTACTTCATTTACCCCTCTCGTCTAGGCAAGAATACAGGAAGTGTAGGAATGTTTTCCCCCAAAAAAGCTAAAAAATACAAATTAAAAATTAAATAGATTCCAATTGTAAGAGAGGATGGGGAGAGGAGTGGAAAGATAGAAAGTGTGGTGGGTGAAGGTCTGCTATAATGTACAAAGCTTAACTTCAGATAACATTTTTTTTTCTCCAGTTTTTAAAATATATGTAAAGCCAAAACATTTTTGTTGTTTGTTTTAGATGGAGTGTTAAAACAATTAAAAGCCCTATTTTATTTTATTTTTTTGCTGTCTTTGTGCTCCTGATGAGACTCTTCACTTCCTGTACTAGAGACGCAACAGGAAATGCAAGAAAATCTCTCCAAAATGAAGAGAATTCCCAACTTGCCACAGAAATATCTGGCTGCACTAGAAGATTTGTCCCTCGCCTCTTAAGGCTCATTTACACTTCCATCGGCTTCAACACACATTAACGGCTAGTTTACAAAACAAGGCTTCGGACACGCTATGCTAAAGCTCTCTGAATGCCAGTCAAAGCCCCTGTCACTAAATAAAATGGTTAGCTTACAGTCCTGTTTACACCTTGCTTTTGCTTGGTGCTACGATGAGGCTTCGATGAGACTTTGGTGGGGTTTCGATGAGGCTTTGGTGGAGCTTCAATGGGGCTTCGATGAACCTTTAGTGGGGCTTCGATTAACCTTCGGTGGGGCATCAAGCGAACTTTGCCATAGACTTCTATGGAGGCTTTGAAGACGCTTTGAAGCACCACTAAAGCGACATGGGGTATAATTTTTGAAGCAAAGCCGAAGCAAAGCAAAAGCAAGGTGCAAACAGGACGGTAGGCTAACCATTTTATTTAGTGACAGGGGCTTTGACTAGCGTCCAGAGAGCTTTAACAAAGCCTGTCTAAAGCGATGTTTTGAAGCAAATGTAAACTAGCCGTTAATATGTGTTGAAGTCAAAGCAAGTGTAAATGAGCCCTTAAAGCTCTCTGAACGCTAGTCAAAGCTCCTGTCACTAAATAAAATGGTTGGATTACAGTCCTGTTTACAACTTGCTTTTGCTTTGCTGTGCTTCAGCTTCGCTTCAAAAATTATACCCCATGTCACTTTAGTTGTGCTTCAAATCGTCTTCAAAGCCTCCATAGAAGTCTATGGCAAAGCTCATTTGAAGCCCCACTGAAGTCCCACGAAGCCCCATCGAACCCCCAACAAAGCTTCACCTAAGCCCCACCAAAGCCTCATTGAAACCCCATTGAAGCCTCATCGAAACACCAAGCAAAAGCAAGGTGTAAACAGGACTGTAAGCTAACCATTTTACTTAGTGACAGGAGCTTTGACTGGTGTTCAGAGAGCTTTAACAAAGCCTGTCCGAAGCCATGTTTTGAAGCAAGTGTAAACTAGCCCTTGCTCTGGTGACAATTCCTAATTCTTGGATTTCTGCTCACTTTCAGTACCAGTGCCAGTGGTCAGCAGGACAAATACTGTAGGTCACTTTCAGACAGGCAGTTGGGGGGTGCTAAAAAACGGGCAACTGAGCAGCGGTTTAATTGGCCCCTCTCCGTCCCATCCAAACTGCAAAATAAAAGCGGGACAGAGCTGTTCACATGCCTTGGCCGCAGCATTTTTAACTTAGAGTGCAGAGTTTGACAAGCAACACCAGTTGTCAAACTCTCCCATTGAGTTCAATAGGGCCAATATGTTGCAGTAATACGCCATTATAGGGTTAAATCAGCGTTCCGAATGTGATTGCTCTTCATAAGGCACTACACTCCACCGTGGGTGTGAAAGAGCCCATAGAAAGGGGTGAATCTCCCCAGCAGTGACACAGACAGTCAGCAATAAAAACTTGACAAAGGGACTAGCCCTTCCATGCTAATTCCAAAAGTTAATAAATTGCCTTCATATACATTTTAAAATGAGTGAGAAATGTCTGTTTTTTATTTATTTTTAAATGTAAAAAGCAGTAAGGGCAACAAACCAGTGGTCGTAGACTCCAGAATGTTTTTTTTATTATATGAATAATGGAATAAGAGAGTCAACATGTTTCAGGGGTTGCAAGATTCTCCCTTCTTCAAGGCTAGAAAAATGTTGAGAATTGAGATCTGGACTGGGCTGGAAGAGCAAAGGAATAAATAATTGATTGTAATACTTGTGACATGTCTGCCCATCGGTGAGATTGGGCCATAGATAGATCACTGTCCGTGACCCAACTGTCAGGGTAGGAAGCAATAGAAAATCTCTCCAACAGGGTCATAGATAAAAAGAAAAACACTAGTAGGATGAGGAAGCGTTATGCCACGTACACACGACCGTTTTTAATGTCATTGAAAAAAACTGCGTTTTTCTGGACGTGATTCTTCTCAAGCCTGCCTTGCCTACACACTATCGTGGAAAAAAATGCTTGATTAAAGCGCGGTGACGTACAACACGTACAACGGCACTATAAAGGGGAAGTTCTATTTGGATGGCGCCACCCTTTGGGCTGCTTTTGCTGATCCTCGTGTTAGTAAAGTTTGTTGAGAGACGATTCGCGCTTTTCAGCCTCGTGATTTTCAGTCCGTTACAGTGTGATGAATGTGCTATCTCCATTCCGAACGCTAGTTTTACCAGAACAAGCGCTCCCGTCTCATAACTTGCTTCTGAGCATGCGCATTTTTTTCACGCCGTTAAAGCCTACACACGCCCGTTTTTCATGACGAGAAAAACGACAAGGTGAAAAACGATGAGAAAAATTTGAGCATGTTCCAAATTTTTAATGGCCATTTTTCACGTCGTGGAAAAATGCTCTGGAGCGCACAAACGATAATTTTTAATGACCAAATAAAAAAATTTAATTTTTCTCGTCATGAAAAATGGTCGTGTGTACGCGGCATTAGAATTGATGACATTTTATTGCTGTCCCTTTCTTGTTCCGGTGACTACAACCTCACCATTTTTCTATAGGCATCACAGTAACAGCAAGAAAGGGCAAATCTCCTCCAATAGGAAGACAGGATGCAATAAAAACCTGACCGCTGCTTTAACCCTTCCCTGCTCCAAGATAAAATAATAACGCTGGAGGTGGACTTTAAGAAAATGTTAGGAACTGGCAGTTTGTGTTTGTGAATTTCCTTCCAAGCCTTTCTGAATAAAAATGGAACCAAGCAAGGGGACAACTGAGGGCAACCCAGCCAACAAGACCTTTTATTGTAGGGACAGATTTCTGTACCATGCAAGTGTGCCATGGTCTTACAGTGATTGGTGGGTAAGGTGAAAGATGGGTGTTCCTAAAGGACATGAGTCAGAGAGGATCACCTTTTAACCACATGCCGACCAGCACACAACGATATACGTCGACACAATTGCTCGGCTGGGCATATGGGCGTACAGGTACGTCCCCTTTAAGATGCAGCATTGTGGGCGCGCGGCCGCAAGCTCCGTGAGTCCGACCGCGGGTCCCGCGGACTCGATGTCTACGGGGATACCCGCAATCATCTCACGGAGAGGAAGAACGGGGAAATGCTGATGTGAACAAGCATTTCCCCATTCTTTCTAGTGACAGGACACTGATCACAGCTCCCTGCAATCGGGAGCGGTGATCAGTGTCGTGTCACACGTAGCCCATCCCCCCACAGTTTGAACACATCCCTAGGACACACTTAATCCCTTCAGCACCCCCTACTGGGTAACCCCTACACTGCCAGTGACATTTTTACAGTAATCAGTGCATTTTTATAGCACTGACCTCTGTATCAATGACAATGGTCCCAAAATGGCGTCAAAATTGTCCGATGCATCCACCATAATGTCGCAGTCATGATAAAAAATGCTGATCGCCGCCATTACTAGTAAAAAAATATATATATTAATAAAAATGTCATAAAACTATCCCCTATTTTGTAAACGCTATAACTTTAGCGCAAACCAATCAATAAACTCTGATTGCGATTTTTTTTACCCAAAATATGTAGAAGGATAAGTATCAGACTAAACTGAGGAAAAAAAAATTTTTTTTATATAATTTTTGGGGATATTTATTATAGCAAAAAGTAAAAAATATTGCTTTTTTTTTAAAATTGTCGCTCTATTTTTTTTATAGCGCAAAAAATAAAAACTGCAGAGGTGATCAAATACCACCAAAAGAAAGCTTTATTTGTGGGAAAAAAAGGACGTCAATTTTGTTTGGGAGCCACGTCGCACGATGGCGCAATTGCCAGTTAAAGCGACGCAGTGCCGAATCGCAAAAAGTGCTCTGGTCTTTGGGCAGCCAAATGGTCCGGGGCTGAAGTGGTTAACTTCTTCTAGCATCACCTTCCTTTCTGACTCTTGAAATTGGGCAAAATGACAACTCAAAAGACATAAAAGAAGTTGGTGCTGGAAGACTTCCCTCTGCCATTTACTATGATTGCAGGTCTGAATGGGAAGGAGGTAGCTATATAATGTCCCCTTACCCTCATGTGCCACCGACTCTTGTGTCTCACTCTGATCAATGTCTGAATGATGAAGTATACTATATTGCCAAAAGTTTTGGGACACCTGCCTTTACATGCACATGACCTTTAATGGCATCCCAGTCTAAATCCGTAGGGTTCAGTATTGAGTTGGCCCACCCTTTGCAGCTATAACAGCTTAAACTCTTCTGAGAAGGCTGTCCACAAGGTTTAGGAGTGTCTATGGGAATGTTGGACCATTCTTCCAGAAGAGCATTTGTGAGGTCAGGCACTGATGTTGGACAAGAAGGCCTGGCTCGCAGTCTCGACTCGAATTCGTCCCAAAGGTGTTCTATCAGGTTGAGGTCAGGACTCTGTGCAGGACAGTCAAGTTCCTCCACCTCAAACTCGCTCATCCATGTCTTTATGGACCTTGCTTTGTGCACTGGTGTACAGTCATGTTGGAACAAAGTTGAGAGTATGAAATTGATGTCTTTGTATGCTGACACCTTAACCACTTAACGACCGTCCACTGTAAATATACGTCGGCAGAATGGCACCGACAGGCAGAATCACGTACATATACGTGATTGCCCTTGTATAGTTGGGGGGTCCGATCGGACCCCCCTTCTTTACAGTGGGTGGTCGTTTTACCTTCGGGAGCGATCCGGCATGAGGGGACGGCCATTCGATTCCGGCCCCCCCCTCTCGATCGCTCCCGGCGAATGAGAGAGCTTCCCCTGCCTGTGTACTGTTTACACAGGCAGGAGGAAGTGATGTCATCTCTCCTGCGGCGCTCACATATACCGAGCGCCATACAGGAGAAGATGCAGGTTAGTGCACAAAACAGCACACTGACACCAGGACACATAGGCACATAAATCGCCCCCCCAGGCCCCCCCAGACACCCCCAGATCACCCCCCAGCCCCCAGTCACAGTGTCACTGATTGCAGTGACCATTTATTTAGTGATCACTGCAATCAGTGACATTTGTGACTGTAAAAGTGTCACTACATTTAGTTTTAGGTCCAGTGTAGCCCCCTAACCCCCCCTAATAAAGGTTTAACCCCCTGATCACCCCCCAGATAACCCTTTCACCCCCTAGCACCGCCGTCGCTAAGCGATCATTTTTCTAATCGATGTCTTAGCGTCGGTGATGCTGATCGGTAGCCAGTAATTTTTTTTAGGTTCGCCGCAGGTTTTTATAGCGTCGGGTACCCCCATATATTACCTAATAAAGGTTTAACCCCCTTGATCGCCCCCCAGGTAACCCTTTCACCCCCTATCACCACTGTAACTAACCGATAATTTTTCTGATCGATGTCTTAGCGTCGGCGATGCTGATCGGTAGCCAGTAATTTTTTTTAGGTTCGCCGCAGGTTTTTATAGTGTCGGGTACCCCCATATATTACCTAATAAAGGTTTAACCCCCTTGATCGCCCCCCAGGTAACCCTTTCACCCCCTATCACCACTGTAACTAACCGATAATTTTTCTGATCGATGTCTTAGCGTCGGCGATGCTGATCGGTAGCCAGTAATTTTTTTTAGGTTCGCCGCAGGTTTTTATAGTGTCGGGTACCCCCATATATTACCTAATAAAGGTTTAACCCCCTTGATCACCCCCCAGGTAACCCTTTCACCCCCTAGCACCGCCGTCGCTAAGCGATCATTTTTCTGATCGATGTCTTAGCGTCGGTGATGCTGATCGGTAGCCAGTAATTTTTTTTAGGTTCACCGCAGGTTTTTATAGCGTCAGGTACCCCCATATATTACCTAATAAAGGTTTAACCCCCTTGATCGCCCCCCGGGTAACCCTTTCACCCCCTATCACCACTGTCACTAAGCGATCATTTTTCTGATCGCTGTCTTAGCGTCGGTGATGCAGATCGGTAGCCAGTCATTTTTTTTAGGTTCGCCGCAGGTTTTTATAGCGTCAGGTACCCCCATATATTACCTAATAAAGGTTTAACCCCCTTGATCGCCCCCCAGGTAACCCTTTCACCCCCTATCACCACTGTCACTAAGCGATCATTTTTCTGATCGCTGTCTTAGCGTCGGTGATGCAGATCGGTAGCCAGTAATTTTTTTTAGGTTCGCCGCAGGTTTTTATAGCGTCAGGTACCCCAATATATTACCTAATAAAGGTTTAACCCCCTTGATCGCCCCCCAGGTAACCCTTTCACCCCCTATCACCACTGTCACTAAGCGATCATTTTTCTGATCGCTGTCTTAGCGTCGGTGATGCAGATCGGTAGCCAGTAATTTTTTTTAGGTTCGCCGCAGGTTTTTATAGCGTCAGGTACCCCAATATATTACCTAATAAAGGTTTAACCCCCTGATCGCCCCCCAGGTAACCCTTTCACCCCCTATCACCACTGTCGCTAAGCGATCATTTTTATGATCGTTGTCTTAGTGTCAGTGATGCCGATAGGTAGCCAGTAATTTTTTTTTAGGTTCGCCGTCAGGTTTTTATATAGCGTCAGGTACCCCCATATATTATCTAATAAAGGTTTTAACCCCCTAATTGCCCCTAGTTAACCCTTTCACCAGTGATCATCATATAAGTGTTACGGGTGACGCTGGTTAGTTAGTTTGCTTTTTATAGTGTCAGGGCACCCGCCGTATATAACCCAATAAAGGTTTAACCCCCTGATCGCCCGGCGGGTGATATCAATTAGGTTTTAGCATCAGAGAGGGTCTGCGTCACACCCCAGGCAGCGTCAGGTTAGTGCCAGTAACGCTAACACCCACGCGTTAAGCATACACCCCCCTTAGTGGTATAGTATCTGAACAGATCAATATCTGATCTGATCAGATCTATACTAGCGTCCCCAGCAGTTTAGGGTTTCCAAAAACGCAGTGTTAGCGGGATCAGCCCAGATACCTGCTAGCACCTGCGTTTTGCCCCTCCGTCCAGCCCAGGCCACCCAAGTGCAGTATCGATCGATCACTGTCACTTACAAAACACAACACACATAACTGCAGCGTTCGCAGAGACAGGCCTAATCCCTGCGACTCCAGTGCTGTAGGAGGTGATTTCACCACCACAGTTAAAAAAAAAAAGCATATATGCCGAAGCATTGGGGCAGCAGGGGCGGAGGAGCGATTTTGCTCCTAATGCCGCGTACATACGGTCGAAATTCCGACGGAGGCTTGCCCGTGGAAAAGTCCGACCATGTGTGTGCGGCATAACTTTTTTGCGGGAGGATGCCCCCATGCTTCGGCATATATAAATGGTGCGTGTATGCCCATCATTAGAAGTGGGTGGATGAAGGGCGGTATTCTAATGGTGGGCATACCCACCGATCAATCTTTTTTTTTCGTTCAGCCAACAGGCTGCATGAAAAAAAAGATTACAATACATGTCCAACAAGGACCAGCAACGTACTGGTATGTTGCTGGACTTTGAATGTTTATACCAGAATGATGCCTGCGGGTTTAGGTATCATCTTAGTATCATTCTTTTCAGCCAGCGGCCGGCTTTCATGTAAAAGCAATCCTAGTGGCTAATTAGCCTCTGGACTGCTTTTACAAGCAGTGGGAGGGAATTCCCCCCCCCCCCGGATATAAAAAGTGCCATTGGGAAATTGGGAAAGCATTTTATCACACCGGTCTTGGTGTGGTCAGATGCTTTGAGGGCAGAGGAAAGATCTAGGGTCCAATAGACCCCAGTTTTTTCAGAAAAGAGTACCTGTCATTACCTATTGCTATCATAGGGGATATTTACATTCCCTGAGATAACAATAAAAATGATAAAAATAAATAAATATGGAAGCAACAGTTTAAAAATAAAATAAAAAAGCAAAATTAATAATAAAAAAATAAAAAAATAAAAAAAAAGCACCCCTGTCCTGCCCTGCTCTTGCCCAATGGCGAACGCAAGCGTCGGTCTGGCGTCATATGTAAACAGCAATTGCACCATGCATGTGAGGTATCACCGCGAAGGTCAGATCGAGGGCAGTTCTATGTACTCGGCCTAAGATCATCTTTTTTATTTCATCAAACATTTGGGCAATATAGTGTGTTTTAGTGCATTAAAATTAAAAAAAGTGTATTTTTTTCCCAAAAAATGCGTTTGAAAAATCGCTGCGCAAATACTGTGTAGAAAAAAAATATGCAACACCCACCATTTTATTCTGTAGGGCCTTTGCTTTAAAAATATATATAATGTTTGGGGGTTCAAC
The DNA here is from genome assembly GCA_029206835.1 of Rana muscosa. Taxonomy (NCBI): domain Eukaryota; kingdom Metazoa; phylum Chordata; class Amphibia; order Anura; family Ranidae; genus Rana; species Rana muscosa. The sequence continues at coordinate 1,077,898,214 of CM055117.1, forward strand.
ATAATTTTCTTGCAGAAAAAAATATGTTTTCATGTAAACAAAAAGTGTCAGAAAGGGCTTTGCCTTCAAGTGGTTAGAAGAGTGGATGTAAGCTTCCTAATGTTGTGTATAAAATGCCAGAACAGTTCAAAACCCCCCCAAATGACCCCATTTTGGAAAGTAGACACCCCAAGCTATATACTGAGAGGCATGTCGAGTCCATGGAATATTTTATATGTTGACACAAGTTGCGGAAAAAATACAATTTTTTTTTTTTTTGCACAAAGTTGTCACTAAATGATATATTGCTCAAACATGCCATGGTCATATGTGGAATTACACCCCAAAATACATTCTGTTGCTTCTCCTGAGTACGGGGATACCACATGTGTGAGACTTTTTGGGAGCCTAGCCACGTACGGGACCCCAAAAACCAAGCACCGCCTTCAGGCTTTCTAAGGGTGTAAATTTTTGATTTCACTTCTCACTGCCTATCACAGTATCGGAGGCCATGGAATGCCCAGATGGCACAAAACCCCCCCAAATGACCCCATTTTGGAAAGTAGACACCCCAAGCTATTTGCTGAGAGGTATTGTGAGTATTTTGCAGATCTCGCTTTTTGTCACAAAGTTTTGAAAATTGAAAAAAAAAAAGAAAAAAAAAAATGTTCTTTCTTCATTTTCAAAAACAAATGAGAGCTGTAAAATACTCACCATGCCTCTCAGCAAACAGCTTGGGGTGTCTACTTTCCAAAATGGGGTCATTTGGGGGGGTTTTGTGCTATTTTGGCATTTTATGGCCTTCGAAACTGTGATAGGTAGTGAGGAGTCAAATCAAAAATTTGTGCCTAGAAATCCTGAAGGCGGTGATTGGTTTCCGGGGTCCCGTACGCGGCTAGGCTCCTAAAAAGTCCCACACATGTGGTATCCCCGTACTCAGGAGAAGCAGCAAAATTTATTTTGGGGTGCAATTCCACATATAACCATGGCATGTGTGAGCAATATATCATTTAGTGACAACTTTTTGTAATTTTTTTTTTTTTGTCATTATTCAATCACTTGGGGCAAAAAAAAAAAATATTCAATGGGCTCAACAGGCCTCTCAGCAATTTCCTTGGGGTGTCTACTTTCCAAAATGGGGTCATTTGGGGGCGGTTTGTACTGCCCTGTCATTTTAGCACCTCAAGAAATGAGATAGGCAGTCATAAATTTAAAGCTGTGTAAATTTCAGAAAATGTACCCTAGTTTGTAAACTCTATAACTTTTGCGCAAACCAATAAATATACGCTTATTGACATTTTTTTTACTAAAGACATGTGGCTGAATACATTTTGGCCTAAATGTATGACTACAATTGAGTTTATTCGATTTTTCTTATAACAAAAAGTAGAAAATATCATTTTTTGTCAAAATTTTTTTGTTTATATCGCAAAAAATAAAAATCGCAGAGGCAATCAAATACCATTAAAAGAAAGCTCTATTTGTGGGAAGAAAAGGACGCAAATTTCGTTTGGGTACAACATTGCATGTCCGCACAATTTACAGTTAAAGCAGCGCAGTGCAAAATTCTGAATTCACCTCTGGTCCTTTAGCTACCAAATGGTCCGGGGCTTAAGTGGTTAAAGCGGTTGTATACCGCAAAACTTATTTTTTTTTTCAACCTGCAAGGCAAAGGCATAATGAGCTGGTATGACTAGCATACTAGCTCATTATCAATCACTTACCTTAGATCGAAGCCCCCGCAGCGGTCCTCGGACACGTCCTCCGTCGCCGCCATGATACCCGGAATGACTTCCGGGTATCGCCGCTCCGGCGCTGTGATTGGCCGGAGCGGCAATGACGTCACTCCCATGCTTGCACGAGGAACTGCACGATCCCTGCGCATGCGCGAATTCCGGAAGTGTATGGCGAGCTCCCATTCAAGAGCTGCCGCGCTCAGTGTGCCGGCGCCGTTATCTACGGTACAGTCTTTTTTGCAAATTTCTCAGAGACTGTGTAGGTCTCGGAGATATTGCAAGCACTTACAGGTTAGCCTTAATGTAGGCTTACCTGTAGGTGCATGTAATATTTTGGGGTATACAACCGCTTTAAGAGTTCCCTTCACTGGAACTAAGGAGCCAAGCCCAACTCCTGAAAAACAACCCCACACCATAATCCCCCCTCCACCAAATGATTTGGACCAGTGCACAAAGCAAGGTCCATAAAGACATGGATGAGCGAGTTTGGGGTGGAGGAACTTAACTGGCCTGCACAGAATCCTGACCTCAACCTGATAGAACACCTTTTGGATGAATTTGAGTAGAGACTGCGAGCCAGGCCTTCTCGTCCACATCAGTGCCGGACCTCTTCTGAAAGAATGGTCAAACATTCCCATAGACACACTCCTAAACCTTGTGGACAGCCTTCCCAGAAGAGTTGAAGCTGTTATAGCTGCAAAGGATGGGCCAACTCAATATTGAACCTTACGGACTAAGACTGGGGTGCCATTAAAGTTCATGTGCACGTAAAGGCAGGCGTCCCAATATTTTTGGTAATATAGAGTATATGTATAGTGATTATCATTTAAATACACACTTTTATCTGTAATTTTATCAAATCTAAATATGTGGCACACACTGTGCCAGCCTACCTCCCACTCTCATTTTCCCTCCTTTGGTCCCCGCTGCTTTCCTAGGCTAGATTACGTCTGCCGCTCAGGCACAAAAGAAGATAATTGAAAAATTGAAGTAAACAGATTATGTATTAAACTCTTAGAAATATTTCTCTACGTAGACCTCAGGAAGTCTAAGTACTTATAAAAGAAACCGATACCTTTAATTGCAATAAGTTGTGATATATCTGAAAATAAATAAAACACGCCTGCCCCCCATAAATACTGAGAGGTATAAACACAGGGAAATTATAAGGCGATTTTGGTAAGTACTTTTAGCGAGCTGTTATTAACAATATTTATATGAAACAAAATATTTGGTGATATTTTCATAGATTTTCTCGCCTGCTGTTCCATATTTTTGGGTATTACAATTCATCATGTAGAGGTTTGTAAACACTTCTTCCAATGGTCACCTCTATTTCAGGGAATTAGTTAAGGAGAATGAGTGGGATGGGGGGGGTGTGCATTTTTTTTACTGTATTAGTGTCACTGTTCCCCAAAAAGTGTCAGAAGTGTCAGTTAGATGTCCAATTTGTCCGCCGCTATGTCGCAGTCCCGCTAAAAATTGCTGATCGCCACCATTACTGGTAAAAAAATAAAATAAATAACAATTCCATAAATATATTACGCTATAACATTTGCACAAACCAATAAATATATGTTTATGTTTTTTTTTTTTACCAAAAATATCTAGCAGAATACTTATTGGCCTAAAGTGATGAATAAATTTGATTTTTTTTTTATTTTTTATTATTGGGTATGTTTTGAAGCAGAAAGTAAATAATATTGTTTTTTTTTTTTTTTTTTTTAAATTGCTAGTCTTTTTTTGTTTATAGCGCAAAAAATAAAAACTCTATAAAAAAACTCCTATTTGTGGGAAAAAAAAGGACATCAATTTTATTTGGGTACAACGTCACGCAACCGCGAAATGCTCAGTTAAAATAACGCAGTGCCGTATCGCAAAAAATAGCCTGGTCAGGAAGGGGGTAAACCTTCTGGGGCTGAAGTGGTTAGTATCCAAAAATGGCTTCAGGGACGATCCAATCCATCAGCCACTATATCCACTTAAAACTCTTCTGGATCAAGGTGGTCACACCATTAAAATACAATACATCCATTGGAATCCACAGTGTTTGTAGCTCGAGGGAAAAGACACAGCCTCCCCATAGCGAAATAAGGTTTTTAAATTTCAATTTATTCTAGAATAAAAAGTCACTCATGTTAATCCACGTTAAAAACAGCATTGAAACTCATATGGGAAAGTTTCAAACCCAAAATATGGCCTTCCGACGCCGCAATGACGTCACGCGCCAAGCTAAACCTACACGTTTCGTCAAGAAAAGACGTTGACCATTTAAAACATATTTAAAATATTAAATATATTATATGACTAAAGTGAAACTTTAAAAAGTATTGTATTTATCGGCATATAACACGCACAGGCGTATAACTCGCACCTTCAATTTAAGAGGGAAGTTTCAGGAAAAAAACTTAAAAAAAATAAATAAACCACTTTGAAGCAAAATAATGGTCAGGGTCCATCTGCAGCCGCAATGCAGCCTGATCTGTGTCCATCTGCAACCTGATCTGTGTCTAATAGGGATGAGCTTCGTCGAACAGCGAACAAATAGGGGTGTTAGCGGCAAATTCGAAAAGTCTATGGGAGAAATCTAAAGTGCTAATTATAAAGGCTAATATGCAAGTTATTGTCATAAAAAGTGTTTGGGGACCCGGGTCCTGCCCCAGGGGACATGTATCAATGCAAAAAACAGTTTTAAAATGGACATTTTTTCGGGAGCAGTGATTTTAATAATGCTTAAAGTGAAACAATAAAAGTGAAATATTCCTTTAAATTTCGTACCTGGGGGGTGTGTATGATATGCATGTAAAGTGGCGCATGTTTCCCGTGCTTAGAACTGACCCTGCACAAAATGTCATTTCTGAAGGAAAAAAAGTAATTTAAAACTCACTCGCGGCTAATAATGAAACCCCGCCGCGAATAAAAAAAAAAATATGCGTGCGGTTCCCCCCAAATATCCATACCAGGCCCTTCAGATCTGGCATGGATTTTAAGGGGAACTCCACCCCAAAATTTTTAAAAAAATGGCGTGGAGTCCCCCCAAAAATCCATACCAGACCCTTATCCGAGCATGCAACCTGGCAGGCCGCAGGAAAAGAGGGGGGGACGAGAGAGCGCCCCCCCTCCTGAACCATACCAGGCCACATGCCCTCAACATGCGGGCAGGGGGCTTATCGGAATCTGGAAGACCCCTTTAACAAAGGGGACCCCCAGATCCCGGCTCCCCCTATGGGGGGGCCCCCCTATGTGAATTGGTAAGGGGTACATTGTACCCCTACCATTTCACGAAGAAAGTGTAAAAAAATGTAACAAAAAACACAAACACTTTGGAAAAGTCCTTTATTAAAAAAAAAAAAACATTCCAGCGATGAAATCCATTGTCCCGCGGCGATCCGATGTCCAGCGCTGTCCGTCATTGGCTGAGCCTGAGCGGACCTGATGGGGAACTTCCTCCGCAGTCTATTAAATGTATAGACCCGCCCCTTCTAAAGTTCCCCATCAGGTCCGCTAAGCGGACCAGATGCGAAACGTGAGAAGGGGCGGGTCTATTCATGTATTACACAGTGAAGGAAGTTCCCCATCAGGTCCGCTCAGGCCAATGGCGTAGGCGGGGTCTGACATACCGAGGGGGCGGACCTGATGGGGAACTTCCTTCACAGTGTAATTCATGAATAGACCCGCCCCTTCTCATGTTCTGCATCTGGTCCGCTTAGCCTTACACCTAGTCATAGGCTGAGCGGACCTGATGCAGAACTTTAGAAGGGGCGGGTCTATTCATGTATTACACAGTCAAGGAAGTTCCCCATCAGGTCTGCCCCCTCGGTATGTCAGACCCCGCCTACGTCATTGGCCTGAGCGGACCTGATGGGGAACTTCCTTCACTGTGTAATACATGAATAGACCCGCCCCTTCTCACGTTCCGCATCTGGTCCGCTTAGCGGACCTGATGGGGAACTTTAGAAGGGGCGGGTCTATTCATTTAATAGACTGCGGAGGAAGTTCCCCATCAGGTCCGCTGAGGCTCAGCCAATGACGGACAGTGCTGGACATCGGATCGCCGCGGGACACTGGATTTCATCGCTGGAATGTTTTTTTTTTTTTTGTTTTTTTAATAAAGGACTTTTCCAAGGTGTTTGTGTGTTTATTTTTAATTTTTTTACACTTTCTTCGTGAAATGGTAGGGGTACAATGTACCCCTTACCAATTCACATGGGGGGGGCCGGGATCTGGGGGTCCCCTTTGTTAAAGGGGTCTTCCAGATTCCGATAAGCCCCACCCGCAGACCCCCACAACCACCGGGCAAGGGTTGTGGGGATGAGGCCCTTGTCCCCATCAACATGGGGACATCCTCCCCATGTTGAGGGCATGTGGCCTGGTACGGTTCAGGAGGGGGGGGGCGCTCTCTCGTCCCCCCCTCTTTTCCTGCGGCCTGCCAGGTTGCGTGCTCAGATAAGGGTCTGGTATGGATTTTTGGGGGGACTCCACGCCATTTTTTTTTTATTTGGGGTGGAGTTCCCCTTAAAATCCATGCCAGATCTGAAGGGCCTGGTATGGATATTTGGGGGGAACCGCACGCATTTTTTTTTTTTTTAATTTGCGGCAATCACTTGCATATAAGCCTTTATAATTAGCACTTTAGATTTCGAACGTTCAAGTCCATTGTATTTAATAGGGTTCTAAAGTTCACGCGAACATTCTGTCTGTTCGCAGGTTCTGGTGCGAACCGAACAGGGGGGTGTTCGGCTCATCCCTGGTGTCTATCTTCAGCCTCAATGCAGCCTATGTGCCCATCTTCAGCCTATGTGCTCATTTGCAGCCCGTCTCTCATCAATGCAGCCTGATGCCCATTTGCAGCCTCACCATCTCTTGTGCAGTGAGGGAATCACCGAGCCGTCATCTCCTGTTCACTCAGCTCTCAGTCGCGTCGGCAGTCACATACACAGTCCCGTCTCCGCTATCGGCATTGGACCAGCTCCTGTGATTCACAGAACACTGGTCCAATGCCGGTGGCGGAGGCGGGACTATGTGTGTGATGCAGAGTCGAGTAAACAGGAGATGACGGCTCTGTGAATTCGGGTGGTGCTCGGCGGCGCTCGTCCCCCTCCGAGTCCGAGGTACACTATCGGCGTATACCCACGCACCTGTGATTTTCCCCCTATTTTTGTATTATACGCCGATAAATACGGTAACTCCACTAACTCCATAAAAATACCATAGCGTATACAATTGCGACACAAGTCATATTGTAATTGAATGTTATTAAAAATTACCTTTTCTTTTCAGTTTGCAGCCGCTGTAATTTTCTGTAAAATGCAATATGGCTACCTGGAGGTGTTCTGTACATAGATGGGGTACAGAACACCCCCAGGTATGTCATTTCCTGCTTGTGTGATTGGCTCACTGATTTTCCCAGAAGTCTGCACTAAGATACAAGTCCGATTTTGAGCATCCCCTGCAACAAAAATTAAATTTTTTGGTGTGATATTCTCAAAGGTAAACCACGTCTAAAGAGATGCAGACCCTGCCACTTACCTCATTAGTGCCCTGCAGGCGCAGCAGCTGATTGATAATTATAAAGCCACTCCCGTACAGATTCACACATGGACACAGACAACCAAAAATGTATTTTATCAGGATGACAAAAGGTAGGGATCTGCAGCAAAATGTGTTAAAATCCTTGCAATGTACATAGATCACCCAGAGGGGAATATCTTTTTCTCAACAAAAGTGGAGTTACTCTTTAAGGTTCCGTTTCACATGTATTCATTATTGCGTGCCGCCATCTTGGATTCAGGAGTTGGCTGTCACTTCCTTATTACACATGGACATCTGGTGTAGGGTTGCCACCTGTCCGGAATTCACCCGGACAGTCTGGGTTTTGAATCATGTGTCCGGGTTTCATTTAGCCTGAACCCCGGACACAATATTCATACAGGAATGTGGCTCGGAATAGGGCCTGACAGGTGAGGGGGCACTATGCACGCTGCATTATTATTCTTTTTGGAGCGCGCAAAGGTGTCCCAGGTTTGTTATAATCCTTTAGTGTATGCTAAAAAAAATTGCTGTGCGCCACTAAAGTGTTCAGGTTTTGGCTTGAAGAAAAAGTGGCAAACCTAGTCTGGTGACATGCTGCTAGATCTTGTCTTCCTTGTCTTTTAGATTAGTTCTGCGTTGCTTGGCCCCATCAGGACCGCTTCTGTCAGATCACTCTCTGCTATTGTAAACCATTTTTATTTATTACAGGCATTTACATAGCACCAACAATTTATGCAGTACTTTACATATTGTACATTCCCAATAGTCCCTGCCCTCAGGGAGATAACAACTAAATGATATGTAGCACCCTCTACCTTAGGTAGGTAGGTGCTAGAGTAGTGGGTTTGTTTTGTACTGTCAGCACAGGTAAATTTAGGCAGGCCTATGCTGTGAGCTAGGCCTGTTTGTTTTGATCTGGTGGCAGGGGAGTGATTCAGTGTAGCAGCAGGTGACTGACATGTGTTTCAGCTCTTGGGCGCCTCCTCTGGTTTTCAGAAAGTTCTGGAAAAGAGGCAGGGCAGAGAGCTGGAGTGACATGGGGTTAGGGTGACCACATGTCCCGGATTGCCCTGGACAGTCCCGCATTTTGCAGGTCTGTCCCGGGCACATTCATGCCAGGACAATACAGTGTCCCAGAATGAAACTGACACAGCCACCCCACCGGGCCAATCTGATGCCCCCAAAAAAGGCTGCCACATCACCGCTTTACTAACTGACAGTACTTGTCTGGGCCGGGAATGCCTGGAGGAGCACAATCCCCGCCCCCTGCTTGTGATTGGAGAAATCATAAATCCCGCCTCTTGTGTCTAATCACTGTGTTGTGATTCGTTACAGCACAAGCTGATTTTTGGGAAGTTAGGGTGTCCCTGAATGGTAGTTTGGAAATGTGGTCACCCTACATGGGGTGTATGTGGGAGCTAGGGTTGCCACTTTTTCTTCAAGCCAAACCCGAACACTTTAGCGGTGCACAGCAATTTTTTTATTTTTTTTTAATATACTCTATAGCAGTGGTCATCAACCCTGCCCTCAGGGCCCACCAACAAGCCATGTTTGCAAGATAACTGAAATACATCACACATAGCTCCCAACTGTCCCTGATTTTGAGGGACTGTCCCTCTTTCCTCCTCATTTGTCCCTCATTTTGGTCTGTTCCATATAGCTGTATATAAAATGCACTTTTTATCTTTCAAAAAGTGTTTCCCTGTGCTAAACCTTTCTTCCAAATTCTAAATTGCTGCATTTGTACATTTTAAAAGCCAATATAAAAGGAATAGTAGTGGTAAAAAAAATCCCTTGTGGATTTAATTAACCTTTTTTGGGGTTAATTCTCCTTTAAGGGGGTGTGGCAGGGGGCGTGTCCTATGCCTACATAAATTTGCTGGTAGGTGTCCCTTATTCCCATCTCAAAATGTTGGGAGGTATGCATCACAGGTGATATAATTTGCTGCTCAGTGATTGCAGTATTCTAGTCTGCATCTCACCAAGGTAATACTTAAAATCTGGCCTGTTAGTGGGCCCTGAGGACAAGGTTGATGACCACTGCTCTATAGCAGTGGTCTCTAAACTGCGGCCCGGGGGTCAGATGTGGCCCTTTTTTTTGCCTTTATCCAGCCCTTGGGCAACTATTCCTCTCACTGATATGAGACACTATTTTGCCAACTGACACCAACAATGGGGCACCATTTCTCCCACTGACAACCAACACAATACAGTTTCTGCCAATGATACCAATGATGGGACATTATTCCTCCCCCTAATACCAATTGTGGTGATGTTTACTCCCACTGATGCCAGGAAAATGTCCACTCCTGCCACAGTCCAGTACCAAGTCTGAAGGACAAAAAACTGGCCCTTTGTTTAGAAAGTTTGGAGACCCCTGCTCTATAGGATAACAGACCTGGGACACCTTTGGCGCTCCAAAGAGAATAGTAATGCAATGTGCATAGTGTCCCCTCACCCTGCTGTCAGGCCCTGTTCCGAACTACATTCATGTCTGAAAAGATGTGTCCGGGTTTCAGGGGACTGAAATCCGGACACATAATTCAAAACCCGGACTGTCCAGGTGAATACCGGACAAGTGGCAACCCTAGTGGGAGCCCTGACCAATCCCCAACTAGGATTGGCAGGGGGCAGGCCTCCTATATATATATCCATAGTCAGCCTGCTGTGGGAGGAGTTGTCGGGTGGAAGAACTGAATGATGGAGTGTTAGACTGTTGTGGTCTGAGAAAACCCCCTTTCTGGGGGGGGGGGTGGCCTCAGGCCTGGAGCTCGGGAGCTGGGAGGGAGCCTCTCTCTACACGGTCATTGAGAGGTGTCCTGGAAAAGGAGCAGGAAGAGGACAGTTGGGAGCACTGCCAGGAAAGTCATTCAGGAGGGATCCATGCCGAGGTCGGTGAGTGAAAAGCACTGTGTGAAGCTCTGGGAGAGACATGCCAGGATTTGGATGTGGAGCCAGAGGGAGAGACTGTGGTGTTGTTTTGGAGTCAAGTCGTTGCAGCCACGAGGGCTGGCAGGATTTACATTGAACGTGGTGTGATCAGTAGTCCACCAAGTATCAGTTAGCACATCTATTCTTCTCAACTAAAACGGTTGCTACCACAAAGGGGACTGCAGACCCCTGCCTGTAAAGGGCTACTAGGAAAACGTTAGGACTTATTCAGAGTGAGGCCTAGCCATGTGCTAATGGTGACAGGAACCTAGATTTGGACAGTAAAGTGAAGCAAGTGATCTCAAGTAGTGTGCTGGAGGAGATGTGCAGAGGGAGAGACTGTCAGATCTAGACTAAGGCCCCGTTCACACCTATGCGAATTGGTTGCGGCTTACACCGCATTCAATTTGCATAACATTTTAGAAATACATTAATTTAATGAGGCTGGTTGCCCAAAAAATGTGTGCGTTTTCTAGGCATTGCGGTGCGAATTGTCTGCACATTATCTTCTATGGGAACGCATCTGATTCGCAGATGTGTTCAGTTCTGAACAGGAATTCTCTCCCTGCTCACTACACTTCCCCCCCTCCCCCTCCCCTCTCCCAGGTCAGCAAATCTGCAGCTACAACTCAGATAAACCGCTGAACAGCTCTGTTTTCTCTTCGCAGAGAAAACAGCTGGAATTCGGACCGCACAAGTGTGAACCCAGCCTTAAAGGGATTGTAAACCCTCCTGTTTTTTTACCTTAATGCATCCTTAATCTGACAATTTACTTACCTGAGCCCTGGGATGTCCCACGACGAGGACGCACTGCATATTTGACCAGGGTTCTCGGCTCTTGATTGTGTAGCGGACCCCCAAAATTGGGGTCATTATGCTCTAAATTTAACGGCAGCCTGAGGAAAAGTTTAGCTCAGGTTCTCCAATTCTGCTTAGTTTGGACTCTGCTGTGCTGTAATGTTGCCTGGAGTATAGTTCCCCTTGACCTGCAGGTGGCGCTGTTGCCCAGGTCTTGAGGAGAACCACAGGTGGCGTTGTGGTGTGATTGGGTGTCCTCTCTCGGCTGCCATGTGGTGGGCGGGTTTTGCCTGCTGTGCATGCCGGGAGAGGGCACATAAAGGGCAGATGCCATGATCTGGTGTGGTGTGCCAGGGGGATTCCAAGGAGGACCCCTGGTGGCGAAGTCGTGCCCTTTGGCCCTGCTGGCCAGGGGGTGCGTGAACTGGTTGAGGAGTCTCGGGCACCTTTATCCCGAGGCTGCAGAGTTCCAGGTAGGCCCAGTACCTTCAACTGGGTCTACAAAACCAACCACTGGAGTCCCAGGGAACCCGAGGGAGGGTGGCCCGCTCTGAAACAGAGGAAACTGGGGGAGGACCTGTCCGATAGATCGGTGAGAGAAGTCACGGTCTCGGGGAGGCCTGGTTGCCTATCAGAGGGAAGGATTCGTGAGTTGCAAGATAGCTCCTGTAGCGTACCCCATTGGCACCTATGGTCTCTATAATCTACAGGCATTGGGAAGTTCTAAAATTCAGGACCTAAAGGATTCTGTGGCAGAGGATCTCCTGAACTTGTCTTTGAAGGGGACTAAAACTAAAGTCTTATGTTCGTGCTACACTCCGGCTGCTAGAACTGTGAGAGGGATCTATCCGGGTGAGCAATACCCACTCAGGCTTGAGTGGAGAATAGGGTGACTGGGTGCCGCGTGCCTGAACCTAATTCCCTACCAAATCCTATTGCTGTTTCAACCTTTTCCCCAAATTTGTTTCAAGCAAAAGAAAATAAACTCATCTGTTGGAGTTTAAATATTGTCTGGACATTGGCTTTCTTTCGGGGAAGAATAGACTTTTCCCTACACTCTAGGGACGAGAACCAACGGAGGGGAGGTAACTTGCTGCAGGACCCAAAAATTACAAGAACACCGCTCAACCTCTTATACCAGGAGGATACGGGCATGTGGCATGGTGTGCCTTTACCCCTGCAAGTGAAGGTAGGCAGGGAAAAAAGAGTCTGTGTGCTACAATTGGATAGATTGATAGCAGCGCAGCCATTGACTCCCACTGCTGTCAATCAAATTCAATGACGCGAGCGCCGGAGGGCGGGGCCAAGTCCTGCATTTGGCGGCTATGGACGCTGAATGCTGGACTCGGGAGCGCGCCCGCAAGGTAACCCCCTTGGGAGAGTGCTTCTCCTAGGGGGGTTATCTGATGTGAGGAGGAGCCAAAAGAGCCAGAAAATGGCGTTCGGGGCCACTCTGTGCAAAACGAGCTGCACAGTGGAGGTAAGTATGACATGTTTGTTATTTAAAAAAATTAAATAAATCAAACCTATAGTGTCATTTTAGCCAACATTGATTTCATTGAGAAGTATTCATCATTTGGGCACCCCATGTCCCTTTCCCCTTTCAAGTTTAATCCCCTAATAAAAACAACAAAAACAAGCAAGAGACTGTTCATTGTCTGGGATAGTGTGCCAAAATGGATGTCTGACCAGCAGGGTGAAATGTGTGGATGCTAGAACACGTAGTGACCCCACGGGGGCACCACTACAGATAGAAAGAACTGAAATCCAATGACTGAAAGTGGTGGGCCAGGGAGAGTCAGGCTGGGGAGAAACGAGATAGATGATGGAGGGATGCTAGCTCTATCTGACTTCCTGCAGCTTCTAATGTACATTGTGAGAAGCTCACAGTGTGCGGTGAAATTAGGGTAAGCCATGTTAGTCAAGGAGAGAAGCCGGTACAACTGTGCAAGACTGGAGGGAAGAGTTGAGCTTTAACCACTTCCCTACCCGCCCATAGTAATATGACGTCCACAGATGGGATCTCCAATCCTGGGTGGACGTCATATGACGTCCTGGGCTTTGTGGGGGGATATCTGAATGATGCCTGCAGCTAGAGGCATCATTCAGATATCCTTGTCTTCTGCCGGCGATTCTGCGCACCATAAGAACGATCATACCGCCGCTTGATCGTTCTTATAGGCGGCGGGAGGGGACATCTCCCCCCTCCCGCCGCCATCCGGTGCTTCTCCGGGCTCTCCCATGCCATCGGGGGCCCGGAGAAAGAATCGTCTGGCGCCGGAGGTGAAGCATATTGATGACTGGTGACCAGATGGTCACGATCTCATGCTTTCCAGCCTGGAGGAGAGATGTGGGGTCTTATTGACCCCGCATCTCTCCATAAAGAGGACCTGTCACACACCATTCCTATTACAAGGGATGTTTACATTCTTTGTAATAGGAATAAAAGTGATCAAAAAAAATAATAATTAAAAAGTGTAAAAATAAAAAAATGAAGTAAAATAAAAAAAAAATAATAAAAAAAAAACATTTAAAACGCCCCTGTCCCCGGTAGCTCGCGATCAGAAGCGAACGCACACTTAAGTCCCGCCCACATATGTAAACGCCGTTCAAACCACATATGTGAGGTATCGCCGCGTGCATTATGCCCCATACACACGATAATTTTTAATGTCATTTTTAAAACTGGCGTTTTTCTTGTCATTTTTTTTCTTGTTTCCTCTCAAGCCTGTCTTGCGTACACACCATCATTTTAAAAAATGTTCAAGAAAAGCGCAGTGACGTACACCACGTACGACGGCACTATAAAGGGGAAGTTCCGTTCGAATGGCGCCACCCTTCATGTTAGTAAAGTTTGTTGAGAGACGATTCGCTCTTTTCAGTCTAGTGCTTTTCAGTCCGTTACAGCGTGACGAATGTGCTATCTCCATTACGAACGCTAGTTTTACCAGAACGAGCGCTCCCGTCTCATACTTGATTCTGAGCATGCGCATTTTTTTTCACGTCGTTAAAGCATACACACTATCGTTTTTCACGTCGTTAAAAAAAACGACATGAAAAACGACGTGAAAAAAGAGAGCATGTTCGAAATTTTTAATGCCCGTTTTTCACGTCGTTAAAAATGCTCTGGAGCATACACACGATCATTTTTAATGGCCATTTTTTTTAATGGCATTTTTAACGGCATGAAAAATGATCGTGTGTATGGGGCATTAGAGTGCGTGCAACAATTCTAGCACTAGACCTCCTCTGTAACTCTAACCTTGTAACCTGTAAAAATTTTCAAAGCGTCGCCTATGGAGATTTTTAAGTACCGAAGTTTGGCACCATTCCATGAGTGTGCGCAATTTTAAAGCGTGAAATTTTAGGTATCTATTTACTCGGCGTAACATCATCTTTCATATTTTACAAAAAAATTGGGCTAACTTTACTGATTTGTTATTTTTTAATTCATGAAACCATTTTTTTTCCCAAAAAAAGGCGTTTGAAAAATTATTGCGCAAATACCGTGCAAGAAAAAAAGTTGCAATGACCGGCATTTTATTCCCTAGGGTATCTGCTAAAAAAAACATATATAATGTTTGGGGGTTCTGAGTAATTTTCTAGCAAAAGAATGATGATTTGTACATGTAGGAGAGAAGTGCCAGAATAGGCCCGGTATTGAGGTGGTAAAAAAAGCCCGGTGTTGAAGTGGTTAAGCATTCCCTATTCTACTACCAACAATTAAATATGTAGAAACTTTTTTTCATTATGTTAGTTATTAATATAACAGGGACTATAATCTTTCCCCTTACCTATTCAAAACATCAAACTTCCAAAATATTCTTAAATTAAAAAAAAAAAAACATCTTAGACCGGCTCCATTTGAATGACAAGGTTCAGGTAAAACTCAGGAGTTCGGAGTAATATACAGTCTGAATGCAGGAAGATTGAACCTGCCGTCTATTATGCATGACCTTATAATGAGAAGAATAATACTTGTGAAGAGAGATTATGAATAATTATTTATTACACCGAGTGTGAAAGTCTGGAGAAAAAATTTCACGCATACCGTATCGCTATGCAACGCTTCTGCTAATGAGTTAATTCTCTGAAGGATAGGGGTGCATATATTATCAGGAGAAAATACAGTTTTGTAATGCTAAATTCCGTTTCCAATCAGATGCTTTTTTTTTTTACTTCCATAATAATGAGAAAAAATATTCACCTTCGTTTTTTGTTTTTTTTTCGCAGAATTTGCTTATTTCAAGAATTATTCTAGTTATTGTAAAAATACTTTTTTTCTGACCTTATATGTGTTATAATTGGACAACTGTTAAAGCTGAACTCCAGCCAATTAATTTAATAAGCAGTACTGATCTATGTTCCAAAAAATGTGTAATTGTCTTGCAATAGATTTGTGATTTGGACACACCTGTAGATAATACAGACAGGTCAGTGACCTGATTTATCCCCAATGCACAAAAAAAAAAAAAAAAAAAAGCCAAGCTCCAGGGTCCTTCCTTCCTTTTCGCTAGTATCACCCTCGCTACCCCAAGGCCCCTCCATTTGTATTTTATAATTTTATAATTTTATGCTTTTTGCTTTTTTCTGTTAGTCATGTGATACCTGGGGGGTGGTTGAGATACTAAAGGCAAATAGATTGTGCACTTTGCAAGTGCAGTTGCATTCTGCAAGGGCATTTGCTCCAGAACTTCATAAATGAGATGGCGCGTCACGTTGCAAAGAATATCCAATCACCTGCAAGGATTTATTTTTTATTTTTTAACTGTGTTTTTGTGCTTGCACATGATTGGATGATGGAAGACAGCAGAGCTTCCTCTCATTTACTAAGCTCTGGAGCAAATGCCCTTGCAGAGTGCAACTGCACTTGCAAAATCCACAGTCTATTTCCCTTTAGTAAATCAATCCCACTGGGTGCTCTTCAGTCTTCTCCCGGCAGTAGGTGCTCCTAGGTGATTCAGAAAGTGGCACTGACATGATATCAGCACCAACCTCTGCATCAATACCCACACTGCAAGTACAGGGGTGGGGCCTGTGAAGAAATTCCGGATGGCTGCACTTCCAAAAATCCTTTTATTGAAGCTTCATATGACAAGTGGTTGACAGATGGAGCAGGGGACAAAGAGGTAGACGCGTTTCGCGCAAATGTCAGCGCTTAGTCATTACAGGGGTGGGGCCATGGCCATACAACAGTCAGTGCATGAATAATGTTCCATTTGTTTGCTTGAAGCTTCAGCCTGAGTCATCCGATAAGGGACGACTCATTCACTTGTGTAAATAGATTTTTAGCTTGAGCTATTTAGTTCTGTAAACAACAATGTGAGAGCACGAAGAAGACAAAACCATGTCTAAGGCACCACCTGTTGGCTTAAAGTGTAATACAAGTTGCAAAATTGTTTTCTTATTGGGCCCTCAGGCGTTCTATGACATAATGTGCCAGTATACACCGTAAATTAGCACATAAGGGCAGGCTTATCTGTAAAACAAGCCCTTCAGCGCTGCGCTGTCCCAGCTTCAGCTGGCCCAACCTGTTTTTTTTGCTACAATGGAGCTTGAAGACCTGCCTGATTGCAGTGATGGCTGGTGGGTTTTTCTTTTGAGGGGGCAGCAAACCACCACCCCCCCCCCGGGCGGCTGGCGGCGCAGCACTTACCCGATCTATGTGGCGGGCTGTGGTGTCCTCCAGCACGGTCCTTGCGGGCAGCGGGGTGCAGGCAGTGGCTCCGGTGTCCACTCCTCCAGTGGCTTCCTCCGCCGTGTGTGTCTCCTCTCTCTTCTGCCTAAGCGCTAGGCATCCAATAGGATCGCTTGGCGCTTTGGCAAATCGGGAAACAGGTCTCACGACCTGCCTCCTAATTGGCGGGGAGGAACATTAGTGTGAAAATACCAAAAATTCATTCGCTATCTTCACACAACTGGGTGGGCTCGGAGCGCAATGCTCTGCGCTCTGAGCTGGCCCCTTTTTGAAGCCTATTAGAGCCTCTGGCTCTATTTAGGTGCTTCAAAAAAACACCCACCCCCCATTGGAATCCATAGCACGGTGCCCTGATATGTAGATCAAGGGGCCGGACACATGGATAGGGGAGGCGGCGCCCGTGGGCCCTCTATGGATGGGCTGCCACTGCCTGATTGTCTGGCAGAGGTGCCTGGACTGGTTGAATAGACATATAAATCAAAAGAAACAGTTTAACTGAGTTCCATTTTAAAGTAGAAGGCCATCCTAACACTAAAATCTCTACATCTACAGACATCCACGATCTAACACTAACTTATCTAACCCTGTAAAGAAGAAATCACTATACATATGTAGCGGCCTCACCCCTCTCTCCCCTTCTTATACTCGGCTTGTCTTTCTTCGTCTAGGGGTCTCAGTGCTGGGGGGAGGGATGAGATACACCACGGCCCATGTCCTCCATAGCTAAGAGGTGAAGGCCAGAAGATTGGGTTTTGTGTAGGTGTCCTAGAGTCAAGTCCAGTACTTCATCCCTGACTCCTTTGCTCCTAGTAACCAGAGTTCCACACAGTGAATAGGTCCAACTCAGTTTTATTCTTCTTGCCAAACAATAAACAGTTTCTTCTACTGAGTAGTAATGGGGAATAGATCGAGGCACAATCCCTTCCCTTCTCCTGCTAACCACTGTGATATCACCAGTGGCGGGTAGTCACTGCCACTGACTATATTGAGTAGAATGTAAATTACCTTCGCTAGCACGGCCCCTGTCAGGGGAAGGAGATCTGTCCAAGGGAGAAACCGGAGGCCTCTCTGTCACCAGCAATGCTGCGCTGGACTCTTCAGAGAAGTTCTGCACACCAGTCCACACGAACTCAGACACGGGCACCCAAGGAGTTAGGGCCCCCCTTTGGATTCCTCCACCCTTGTGGAACTCAGTCGAAGGTACTGAGCCCCAGGCCTCCGCCATAGTACCTCACCCCAGGCTAAAGGTGCCTGGAATGGACTCCATCTCTCGCTCCGGCCAGGTCAAGGGCACCTGAGTCCGGAACTCCGGAACGCAGGCACCCAAGCTGAAGGTGCCTGGGTGCGGCCGCATCCTCCAACTCTCTCCGAACTCTGAACCCTGTGGTAAGGGCGTCCTCCCCTTTTAACCCCTCTCCCTTCGCGCCACAGTGGGTTCCCCGCCCCGCTGTACCAGCTCCAGGGGAGGACAAAAGGGTACAGTCTTGCGGTGTGAGTTCAGCTCCGACCCCGGGCAACAGCGCCACCTGTGGACCGCAAGGAACCTCACACCACCAGAGTCCTCCAAGAACCAGAAAAGGGTCTCGGGTTCCCTAGCAATTGGTGCATCTGGGTTACACTACCACCCAGATGCCTCCCCTAAATTCAAACACCCGCTACACATACCTTTTCTGAAGCCGCTCCAACATGATCCCATGCTGAGCTGTTAGCTGCGGCTTCGCTGTGGAGGCGGGTGCAGAGGAGGCAGCCGACAACGCAAGCCCCATAGTAACTCTAGGGGTGACATCACTCCCCATTTATTTCACAGCCGTTGTCGGCTGTGTCCTCTGCAGAGCTTCCACCGCTGGAGATCTGACCAGATCGGCTTCAAAAAAGGTATACTGATTTTTTTCAAGGCTAGATAGGTTAGTGTTAGATCGTGGATATCTGTAGATGCAGGGGTTTTAGTGTTATGCCTTGTACACACGATCAAATTTCCGATGGTATCAAATCCGATGGAATTTTCCGTCGGAATTTCGATGAAGCTGACTTCCATCAGTCTTGCATACACACTGTCAGACTAAATTCCGACCGTCCAAAACGCGGTGCCGTAAAACACTACGACGAGACGAAAAAAATGAAGTTCAATGCTTCTGAGCATGCGTCGACTTGATTCTGAGCATGCGTGGATTTTTCTCCGATGGAATTCCACACAGACGATCGGAATTTCCCATCGGATTTTTTTCCATCGAAAAAATTTAAAACATGTTCTATTTTTTTACTCACGCACGATCGATATTTCAGATGAAACAAGTCCATCGGATTTTATTCCATCGGAAATCCGATCGTGTGTACAAGGCATAAGGGTGAACTTCTACTTTAAGGTAGAGTTTACAGGAGAGGAAAGGACAAGGAGTACCTCACCAGTGTGGCCTCGTTCAATAAACAGGCTGGAAGAGAAAATTTGTCACAGGAAGCTGCGGGGATGCAAAATTTGAATGGTGTTGTCACCTTCCTGTGAATCACAGGAGTGGTCAAAAACAAAACTACAAATATTTCAGCAGGTCAAAAAATTCACATATACATACACAACATGGCTAAACATTTTTGGACACCTGACCATCACACCTATATCTGCTTATTCAGCATCCCATTCCAAAACCATGGCCATTAATACGGAGTTGGTCTAATTTCTAATTTCCACAAAAATTTTGGAGTGTGCCTGTGGAATTTGTGCCCATTCAGCCAAAAAAACATTTGTGAGGACAGGTACTGATGTTGGAGGAGAAGACCTGGCTCACAATAGGCATTCTAAAGCCCCGTACACACGGTCTGACTTTTGGCCAACAAACTTCATTTTGAGCAAGTTGGACCAACAATCCGACCGTGTGTACGCTCCATCGGACAAACTTTTTTGTTTTTTGTTTTTTGTTTTCATCGGACAAAAGTTGGGTCTGCAAACGGACAAACTTTTGGCCAACAAAAGTCCGATGGAGCAAAGTCTGACCGTGTGTACAGAAAACCATAGGACTTTTGTCCGATGGACAAAACAACTAATGTTAAAATCAACCAACAATAGCAGAAGTTGACCAAAGAGTGGCGGTAAAGAGCAGAAAAGAGCAGAAAAACCACGTGATGTTGCAAAAAGTTTTGGGAAAGTTTGCAGAAAAGTCCTGTGGTGTGTATGCTATGGGTGTGCCCGGCCAACTCCGTTCGGACAAAAATCTAGGGAAAAGTCAGATGGAAGTCCGACCGTGTGTATGGGGCTTAATTCATCCTGAAGGTCTTCAGTAGAGTTGAGGGCTGAAGGCCACTCAAGTTCATCTAAACCAAACTCATCAAACCATGTTTTTTTGGCGCTGGCTTTGTACAAAGGGGCACAGTCATGCTGGAACAGAAAAGAGACTCCCCCAAACTGTTACCACAAGGTTGGAAGAGCAAATTTTCCAAAATTTTCAATTTTCAAATATCTTTGTATGATTTACAGTAGTAATAATACCCTTCACTGGAAACACCTGAACTCAATCATTTTGGAGGGGTAACCATATACTTTGTTTAACGTGAGTTCTGTTTTTACAGTTCCGCGACATGCACTTACATAATTGTATTTTTATGAGTATTGTTTTTTCGGACTAATAAAGCAATTCAGATTTTAAAAAAAGCACCAAAAACTACCAATATTCCCCCGTTGATAACATTGCAACAGAATCAGAAATTAAAAAAGTAAAAAGCTTTATATATTAAGATCTCACTTCACACGTGGCGGGGCCACTATAAGTAATTCCATATGTTGGGGTCCATATTTGTGAAAGTATATTGGTCTGAATTTTCTTGTTTTGTTTAATTGACCTTTATTTTTTTAAGATCTCTCCAAAAACAAGCGCGGTTTGTTTTTTTCCGGTTCCTCGATCTATAATTTTGCAGTTGTTGAGGAGATAATGGGGATTAACACTGGGCTCGGTGACAGTATAATAGCCCTCAGAGTTAAAATAAATGTTAGAAACAGTTCAAGGTTTATTTTTGTTGAACAGCAGACGCTGGAGCAGCCGCAGCAGAATTCCTCATTGAAAGGCTTTCACTCATGGTCGATGACTAGAAAAAATAAACAGATTTACAACACGGACCGCATCAACCTGGTCGGTGCTGTGTCTAAAATTTTGGAATGGAATTAATTGCCCATCTGTTGCTGTTTTCCCAAATCTCTAAAGGTAAACTCCAGGCAAAAATACAGAATTCAGTAATAAATGTGGAAAGCCGTTTCCCTACTTCTGCCTTTTGTTTCTGGATGTATATGTTGGCTTGGTTAGGTTTATGTCCTGTAGCAGGAAATAGTAGCTTGTGTCAGACACCATCCTACCCTGGTGGCTTTAGAAGCCATTAAATTTGTGTAAACCCTAATGAACTTCTCTTATTTTCTCCCCTTTGGACTGTTGAATATGCAGTTAAGAAGTACTTTATTATATCTGTCTGATAGGTCTAAATAGCCCTCCCAGTTCTTATATTGGACCACAGAACAATTAGTCTTTATGTTTGGCCTTCATTAGGGAAATTTATCATGTTGCCCTGCCTGCAATATTAAATTTGCCCACTAGATGGCCCAGATTAAATTTTCTGTTTTACAGAAGTTAGAGACTGTTTAGCTTTAATAAAAGCTCCCATCATCCCTCATTCTGAGAAAAGGGAACAGGTGCATCCTGGGACTCAGACTCCATTTTAGGAACTGAGGGAGAGGATCATACCTGCAGCACATGTCGTGGACTAATTTTACATCCCCTACAGACAGCATCGCTGGTGAGCATTGACTTATTGCCATCTGCAGCCTAGTTATTTCATTGTGTTTTTTTATATGTTTCATACATTGATTGTACAGTGCCTTGAAAAATTATTCATACCCCTTGAAATTTTCCACATTTTTTCATGTTACAACCAAAAACGTAAATGTATTTTATTGGGATTTTATGTGATAGACCAACACAAAGTGGCACATAATTGTGAAGTGGAAAGAAAATGATAAATGTTTTTCAATTTTTTTTTACAAATAAATATATGAAAGTGTGGCGTGCATTTGTATTCAGCCCCCTTTACTCTGATACCCTTAACTAAAATCTAGGGGAACCAATTGCCTTCAGAAGTCAGTCACTTAATTAGTAAATAAGTCCACCTGTGTGTAATTTAATTTCAGTATAAATACAGCTGTTCCGTGAAGCCCTCAGAGGTTTGTTAGAGAACATTAGTGAACAAACAGCATCATGGAGGCCAAGGAACACACCAGACAGATCAGGGATAAAGTTGTGGAGTTTAAAGCAGGGTTAGGTTATAGAAAAATATCCCAAGCTTTGACCATCTCACAGAGCACTGTTCAATCCATCATCCGAAAATGGAAAGAGTATGGCACAACTGCAAACCTACCAAGACATGGCCATCCACCTAAACTGACAGGATGGGCAAGGAGAGCATTCATCAGAGAAGCAGCCGAGAGGCCCATGGTAACTCTGGAGGAGCTGCAGAGATCCACAGCTCAGGTGGGAGAATCTGTCCACAGGACAACTATTAGTCGTGCTCTCCACAAATCTGCCCTTTATGGAAGAGTGGCAAGAAGAAAGTCATTGTTGAAAGAAAGCCATAAGAAGTCCCATTTGCAGTTTGCAAGAAGCCATGTGGGGGACACAGAAAACATATGGAAGAAGGTGCTCTGGTCAGATGAGACCAAAATTGAACTTTTTGGTCTAAAAGCAAATATGTGTGGCAGAAAACTAACACTGCAAATCACCCTGAACACACCATCTCCATGGTGAAACATGGTGGTGGCAGCATCATGTTGGGGGGATGCTTTTTTCAGCAGGGACATTGAAGCTGGCCAGAGTTGATGGGAAGATGGACGAAGCCAAATACAGGGCAATCTTAGAAGAAAACCTGATAAGAGTCTGCAAAAGACTTGAGACTGGGGCGGAGGTTCACCTTCCAGCAGGACAACGACCCTAAACATACAGCCAGAACTACAATGGAATGCTTTAGATCTAAGAATATTCATGTGTTAGAAAAGTCAAAGTCCAGACCTAAATCCAATTGAGAATCTGTGGCAAGACTTGAAAATTGCTGTTCACAGATGCTCTCCATCCAATGTAACAGAGCAAAAATGTAACTCTCTGGATGTGAAAAGCTGGTAGAGACATCCCCAAAAAGACTTGCAGCTGTATTAGCAGCGAAAGGTGGTTCTACAAAGTATTGATTCAGGGGGGCTGAATACACGCCACACTTTTTAGATATTTATTTTTCAAGGGGTATGAATGCTTTTTCAAGGCAATGTATGTATTTCTCCTCTGTTTTTGCCAATAGTTTCACCCACCGCAGTAAAACCATATAGGTGAGCCACACCTTTACCACCCTGAACTAATACCACTTTTAGCTGCAGAACTAGTGGCTAGGGGTCTATACATGCTGCAGCAGGAATTATACCCCTGTCACACAACCCAGTCAAGTGATGGCAACTATGGTTGTGGTGTAGTTCAAGGGGTTAAAGCACACAGTGAGGAGGCGATACAATGCCTCCTGTCTGCCAGCCAACTTCTACCCGAGTCTCATAAGCGAAGGAGAAGAAGAGCCTTCTCCAGACCAGACTCCAAGATGATTTCCTCCAGCAAAAATCCTTTAAGCATATCTTCTACAGGCCCTCAGCCCAGCACCTGTTGAGGCCCAAACAGCAACAGCAGGCTGTATCCCAGGGGCAGCAGCCTCCCAAACATTTATCACCCCCCCAGCCACCTTCTGGGCACTGCCATGGTCTGATAAATTTGTATAATGCAGTGAGTGGTTGGCCTGTTCATTCTATGTTCTGGAAGCTTCTTCCAGTGGCAGACAAGAACAATCATATAAAACAAAAAACATCAGCGCTAAAACCCACAGCAGAACTAGTCACAATTTTGGTGGAGTGGGAAGGAAGGGAAAGGGGGGGGGGGAGGAAAATTTAATAAGAAATGATCAAAGTGCCCAGTGCTGCATGGAACCTATGGCTGGGGCACAAACATGAATAAAATAAACTAAAAACCAGCGCTCAATGGGCAAGGATCAGATAATAAAAATTCAATTGATGAAAATGCCTTTTAATTAAAGTTCATAAGGCAAAAATAATAACAAGTTCAATAGTTCATACACGGTGACATATAAAACCAGGGAAAGGTCAATAATAGTAATCATAGAACCTGACATCCATGGAGGTGGGAGCTGAATCCAGGTTGCAGAGTGTAATGAAGAGAGGGCTCAGCCGTCTGACTCGCTGGGACTCGAATGGGCCAATGGGCAGTAGTCCGGCAGAAGGGAGGACTTCCCAGTGATGTATAATGCGTTAGGGAAGGCGGATGGCCTTTGGTGAGGAAAAGGCAATGAAAGAATCCAATCCGACAGACCGCGCTAAGTGCTGGGGGTAGCGACAGGCTGCAGCTTCTGAATCCTCCTGTGATGAGAACAGCACGGAGGGGAACCGCCGCTGTGATGAAATCACTACACTAGCACTTCCGCTGGTCAAACCAACCAGCTGTGTGGTCGGCGGCTGAAAACAAGGGGGCGGGTCTGAAACGGCAACTCGGTGACCCCAGCAGAGGGAAAGTTCTTCTTCCGGAGGGCACAGATACAATGGTGGGGGGACAATATTGCCCAGGTGATATAGCTTCCTAGGAAACTTCTCAAAGGATCTAGTGCCGTACTGCAGATCATTCAAGCTCAGCCAGAGCTGCAATTTCTGGAAATAATTTCAATGCGATATGGCTCCACTGAAAAATGGGATGAAATGAAAAGGGAATTTGGGGGTCTGTGACAAAGCGCTTGAAGCGCGAAACGCGTAGTCAGAGCCACTCAGGACCCCCAAATTCCCTTTTCATTTCATCCCGTTTTTCAGTGGAGCCATATCGCATTGAAATTATTTCCAGAAATTGCAGCTCTGGCTGAGCTTGAATGATCTGCAGTACGGCACTAGATCCTTTGAGAAGTTTCCTAGGAAGCTATATCACCTGGGCAATATTGTCCCCCCACCATTGTATCTGTGCCCTCCGGAAGAAGAACTTTCCCTCTGCTGGGGTCACCGAGTTGCCGTTTCAGACCCGCCCCCTTGTTTTCAGCCGCCGGCCACACAGCTGGTTGGTTTGACCAGCGGAAGTGCTAGTGTAGTGATTTCATCACAGCGGCGGTTCCCAGTGGCGTCACTAGGGTTGGTGTCACCCGGTGCGAAAAAAAATGGTGTCACCCCCCAACAACTACAGACTCCACTCCCACAGTATAGATCCCCTCCCTCAGTACAAACCCGCTCCACTAAGTACAGACTCCCCGCCATCAATATAGACCCGCCTCCCTCAGTATGAACCTCCCCCTCAGTACAGACACCCCCACCTCAGTGCAGACACCCCTCAGTTACAGACACCCCCCTCAGTACAGACACCCCCCTCAGTAACAGACCCCCCTCAGTAACAGACCCCCCTCAGTAACAGACACCCCCTCAGTTACAGACACCCCCTCAGTTACAGACCCCCTCAGTTACAGACACCCCCTCAGTTACAGATCCCCCCTCAGTTACAGACCCCCCCTCAGTTACAGACCCCCCCTCAGTACCAGACCCCCCCTCAGTACCAGACCCCCCCTCAGCACCAGACCCCCCCTCAGCACCAGACCCCCCGTCAGTACCAGACACCTCCCTCAGTACCAGACACCCCCCTCAGTACAGACACCCCCCTCAGTACAGACACCCCCCTCAGTACAGACACCCCCCTCAGTACAGACACCCCCCTCAGTTACAGCCCCCCCCCCTGGTGCAAACCCCAGCAGTACAGACACCCCCTCCCCCCATCAGTAAAGATGCCCCCCTTACCTTACAGACCTCAGAACAGAGCGGCAGATACACACAGCGGTGTGTCCCTCGAGCGCGGGCTCCTCCTCCTCCTCTGTGGATGTAAACAGAGAGGAGGCAGAGGGGGCGGCGGCTTCCTTCCGCTCCACTGAGGGACACAGCCGCAGCGTGAGCCTAAGGCACAGGGCAGCAGGCGGGCGGGCGATGTCAGTGTGGTGCCGCTGCGCTACCCACGGGTGTCACCCTCTGGTGGGTGTCACCCGGGTGCGGCCCGCCCCCCCCGCACCTGGCTAGCAACGCTAGTGGCGGTTCCCCTCCGTGCTGTTCTCATCACAGGAGGATTCAGAAGCTGCAGCCTGTCGCTACCCCCAGCACTTAGCGCGGTCTGTCGGATTGGATTCTTTCATTGCCTTTTCCTCACCAAAGGCCATCCGCCTTCCCTAACGCATTATACATCACTGGGAAGTCCTCCCTTCTGCCGGACTACTGCCCATTGGCCCATTCGAGTCCCAGCGAGTCAGACGGCTGAGCCCTCTCTTCATTACACTCTGCAACCTGGATTCAGCTCCCACCTCCATGGATGTCAGGTTCTATGATTACTATTATTGACCTTTCCCTGGTTTTATATGTCACCGTGTATGAACTATTGAACTTGTTATTATTTTTGCCTTATAAACTTTAATTAAAAGGCATTTTCATCAATTGAATTTTTATTATCTGATCTTTGCCCATTGAGCGCTGGTTTTTAGTTTATTTTAGACAAGAACAATCAACCACTGACCTCACCAGACCAAAAAAGCAGATGGCCACTTCACTGAGTACAGTGAAGCCAAAAACTAAATATAGCCTGACTAGGGTGCAACACGAAGATCAAGGACTATTGGTGACAGGTTATTACTACCATAGGTGTCATTGCAGGTGCAGGGCTACTGGCTGACCCTGCCAAATTTCTCTTGGGTTTGATGGATTGTCTGGAGCTACTAAGATCCACCTAACTCTTTATTTTTAAATGCCTTTCTATGCCCAGATAACCACCCTCCTATACTGAAAGCTGCCCAGCCTTCCTACTTTCTCACGACGGACATCATAGATTAATTTGGGTATTCCTGTGTTTAAATGTACTTATCTTAGTTTTAAAAGTCGAAAAATCTGGTCTAGTTGGCTGATGTGTGATCTGCTTAATATCTCCACATAATTCTCTGGATTTGCTCCCCCAACCACTGGAGGGATCTTAATATGATATTGTACTGTAATCCTCTGTACAAAGCTTTATACCTCTGAATGTCAGCTGCCTGTGCAGAATTTATCAAGCCTGTTATATGCAAAGGTTATGGTATTGCTCTTCATGTGACCGTGACTTATTGCTAAAATGCCTCTGTATACCATTCTGTGGTCCTCCAGTGTCAAATAAATGTCATCATTCTTCACCTACATATGCAAAATCAAAAAAATCTCACCTTACTGAGCTTGCATGAAAATACAAGGTCCCCTATACTGACACCCCCCCCCCCCCCAAATAAAATAAAGCTTAAAAAAAAACAAAAAAAAAAAACCTTACAGTAGCTGTGGCTTTTATTTTGTTCTTGTAGGCATTTTCACTGTGACTCCCCACTCTCTCCTAGGATGGGCACTCGAAATCCCATGAAAATTCAGTCTTGGTGGGATTTCAATCCCCTGTTCTCTTGGGAGGCAGCATTGAGGCTTTGTGACATCATCATCACCTACAGGAAGCCTGGTTAAGGTTGTTTTTTTTAAAGCATTATTTTTGGCAGTCTTTTTTTTTTATTTTTTTATTTTGGGCTTTTTAAAATAATTACAGGGACAGGATGGTCTGAATGGCGTGGCGATAGGGTTTAATGTAGGTATGAGTTCACTTTTTTATTACCACAGTTCAGCAGGGGAACATTTTTATCTTAAAGGACTTTCATACATTAGGCCAGTTTTAATTTGTGTATTTCATATATTTTTTTCACATTATATGTTAGACCTAATTTCCTTGATTTTTCAAAGTCACATAAGATGAAAATGAATATAATGAAATTAAATAAATAAATAAAGCGGTGACATATTTCTTAATGATGAGATGATTAAAATGCTGAGAGGTGAGATGGTCTCCAGCAGAGTCCATGCTACAATCTGGGAGGAGGCGGAGGCTGCATACTGAGCACCTGTCACCGAGCAAACATTAATCAAAATAAAATGAAAAAAGAAAAATCGTCTCCTTCTACAGTTAAGAATAAAACGTGGTAAAGGAAGGAGAGAGAATAGACTAAAGGGTATCTCTAATGTTTTAGAGGCATGTATGTAGAATGAAAAAAGATATATAGATAAATATATAGATAGACCAATAGATAAATACTGGTGGATAGATAGATAGATAGATAGATAGATAGATAGATAGATAGATAGATAGATAGATAAAAAATATGATGGATAGAAGGAGCGGAGATAGATAGATCAGTGCTTCTCAACTCCAGTCCTCAAGGCACACCAACAGGTCATGTTTTCAGGATTTCCCTCAGATGAAACTGCTGTGGTAATTACTAAGGCAGTGAAACAGATCAAATCACCTGTGCAAAATAATGTAAAGCCTGAAAACATGACCTGATGGGGCGCCTTGAGGACTGGCATTGAGAAACACTGCGATAGATAGATAGATAAATAGATAGATAGATAGATAGATAGATAGATTGATAGAGATAGATAATAGATATGAGAGAGAGATAGATGAACATTAATAGATAGATACTGTAGATAGATAGATAGATAGATAGATAGAGTAGAACTTACCCCTGTAGGAGTCGCTGGAAATGATAGGTTCTCTGCTCTCCCACGACTCTTTAAGCTGCTCGGTCCCCACTGACACACCTGTGAAACATAAACTTTAGTATGCTATCACTCTATAATAATGCACAAAGAAAATAGACCACACGCAACTGTGTGGTAGACTGGGAGGATGTATACTGGCAGCGCAGTTAAACAATGCATAAATCATTAAACAGGCAAATGAAGAGGTTTAAAGATTATATACTAAATAATGTTAACATTGACCCATAAAATGTCATTCACCAAACTGTTTTGATGCCAATCCAAATTAAAACTGAGTTAAGAAGTGATACTGTACTGTCAAGATTAGCCGGCTATCATTGGGGCCCTTCTGTAAGGTGGCGTACATGTAGCTCTCCCTACAAATGGATGGCTAATTGTGTGCAATGGATGGCTGATGGGCTGCTAAACAAGGAGCAGTCTCTATCGGCATTACCTGTGAGATAAGCACAAATGGTTCAGTTCACTCACCACTCTTGGTGCACAGAAATTCAGTCCGGGTCACTTGGTGGTCCAGGACCCAGCAACTATCCTCCTGAACAGGTCCTTACAAGGCTGAGTCTTTTAGCTCTGGTCCTCACTGGTTCTCCTCTGCTGTAGACACTCATGGTAATGAGTCCTTTCTGTTCCGGTCGCAGCTCAGCAGTGATCTCTCAGTAGCTCAATCTCACTGATGTTATGCTCAGTCACCAGCAACAGGTCAGCATATTTTATGATGTAGTGCACAGGCACTCCAGTGTTGGGCTTGCACCCTCTGATCCCCGCACTGAAAAAGCTCTGGCACCAATCTGTGTAGCACAGCTTCTTTTCTTCCAACTGCGTAGCACATCCTCCTTCCTCCTGATTGGCTCCGGTCCTCTGCTGCCAAGGGGAAGTGGGTGGGGGCAGAAGCAAGCAGGGATAGATAGATAAAAAGATGTATAGATAGATACGCAGTGATCAGAGAAGGTAGGTAGGAG
Source organism: Rana muscosa (assembly GCA_029206835.1). Lineage (NCBI taxonomy): Eukaryota > Metazoa > Chordata > Amphibia > Anura > Ranidae > Rana > Rana muscosa. The sequence continues at coordinate 1,077,927,485 of CM055117.1, forward strand.
AGCTCGCATCACAATGCCTTAGAAATTAAATTTCTAGAGTTTGGTGGGGAATTTATAACTACAGCTTGATATGTCCCAGAATACTTTATGATCCAGTACAGTAGAAAGAGTAACTGAGTGGAAGTTAGTTGGCTGTTGAATGGTTCCTAATGACATTTCCTGTGGAAAATAGATTGTAAGCCCTTCTTTATAAGCTGTAATCCCTTGTGCATGTAATGTAACAAGAGTGGATGAAAAGCATGCAAGCCTGGATTCTGCCTGGAGGCAGTAACTGGTGTGTCATACTAACTAAAATGCCCTTGAACCCTGGTGTCCAACCTGCGGCTCTTTGTCACTTACTATGCAGCCCTTGGGGCCCCTCTGAACAGTAGTTTGTGTTTCCCTTTCCTAGGTTCTTACTCTGGCCAGTGAGGGAAAAATATTCTTTAGACTAGGTTCTAGTAGTTAGACTGTATTTTTTTTTCATACTATCTTAGTTTTTTTGTGCTGTCCGTCCTCTTTTTTTTTGTTTATTACTCTGATCTTTTATAATCGATCTTGCTGGGAGAAATATCAAATGTGGAACAAGTATGTTTTAAGGGGCTGTATCGAGCACAAATTTGGAATCATTGATTTGTAAAGGGGCTAAAACAGCAGTGACCTCATGTAATGTGTCTTCAGTCTATAACAGTCTCCTGAGACAGACCCCCAGTCTCCAACAACTCGTATACCAACCTTTTTCAACCTTTATTCTCCAGAGGAACCCTTAAAATAAGTTTCAGGTCTCAGGGAACACCTGTTAAAATGAATTTATTGATGGTCAGAGGGAAGTATGCTCCCTTATAGACAGCTGAAAAGATCACTGGTGTCAGACCACTGGCACTGCCAAGTTTTATTGGACCTGGAACTATGCAGGCACCATTAGATGGGAGGTCAACCAGCTGCAGCTCAAAGAACCTCTAGCATCCTTTGGAGGAACATTAAGATTCCACTGAACTCTGGTTGAGAATGGCTGTCCTATAGCATGTTCAGTCTCTGATCATCTTCTTTGCCATGTCTGCATACTCTGACCCTCTTCAGTGCCATGTCCGCAATCTCTGACCTTCACTTGTAATTTCGGACAATCTTCTGTACCATGTCCACAATTGATGGCTATATCTTGTAGCATGCCCATAGTTACAGATCATTTCCTGTAACATGTCCACACTCTCTGGCCATCTCTTGTATTATGTCCATAGTTTTTTGCCATCTCCTGTACCATCTCCACAATCTATGGCCACCTCTTGAAGAACATCCATAATTGCTTACCATCTCCTGTACCATGCCCGCAATCTTAGTAACTATGGACATGCTACAAGAGATGGCCATAAATTGTGGACATGGTACAGAAGATGGTTAGAAACTAGGGACATGTTGCAAGAGATGGCAATAGATTGTGGACATTGATACAGGAGATGGTTAGAAACTACAAACATGCTACAAGAGATGGCCATAGATCGTGGATATGGTGCAAGAGATGGTTAGAAACTAGGGACATGCTGCAAGAGATTGCCTAGAATTGTGCACATGGTACAGGAGATGGTTATAAACTACAGACATGCTGCAAGAGATGGCCATAGATTGTGGACATGGTACAAGAGATGGTTAGAAACTACAGACATGCTGCAAGACATGGCCAGAGATTGTGGACATGGTACAGGAGATGGTTAGAAACTACGGACATGCTGCAAGAGAAGGCCATAGATTGTGGACATGGTACGGGAGATGGTTTAAAACTACGGACATGCTGCATGAGATGGCCATAGATTGTAGACATGATACAGGAAATGGATAGAAACTGCGGATAGGGACATGCTGCAAGAGAAGGCCATAGATTGTGGACATGTCACTGGAGATGGTTAGAAACTACAGACATGCTGCAAGAGAAGGCTATAGATTGTGGACATGGTACGGGACATAGTACGGGAGATGGTTTAAAACTACGGACATGCTGCATGAGATGGCCATAGATTGTAGACATGATACAGGAGATGGTTAGAAACTTTGGACATGCTGCATGAGATGGCCATAGATTGTAGACATGATACAGGAGATGGTTAGAAACTTTGGACATGCTGCATGAGATGGCCATATATTTTGGACATGCTACAATAGATGGCCATAGATGGTGCACATGGTATGGGAGATGGTTAGAAACTACAGACATGCTACAAGTGATGGCCATGGATTGTGGACATGGTACAGGAGATGGTCAGAGGCTAAGGGCATGCTGCAAGAGAAGGCCAAAAATTGCAGACATGGTACTTGTACAATGGTACAATGGCTCCTGCTGCGATCAATCTGCCTAGTGAGGAGGGAGACAGCGACGAGAGATGATGCTGGACAACCTCCAGCCAAGAAATGAGGTTGGGCTCTGACCTGCTAAAGCTTCCCATGCACATTGTGAGAAGCTCACAGTGTGCAGTGAAATCAGAGTAAGCCATTTCAGGAGAGGAACCTGTACAACTGTGCAAGACTGAAGTGAAGGCTGGAGTTTAGCTTTAATGGCTTATTAAACTGTTTGCATCTTTACGCCACTCTGCAGCTGCCAATTTAGCATATAATACATTGTAGCACCACATGAAAGAGTCTTAAATGTGCCGTGTGGTAGGTTCATACATAAAACAAGCTTATTAGTATTAAAAAGTGGAACCAAATTACAGGCGTGGAAGCCATCAGGTCTTAGCACACTCTGATGTCGTCCATTATGAACCTACAAAAGAGGGAAAAAAAAAACCTTTTAGGTATAATAGCTTTATTATATACCTAAATTTGATAAGTAGCTGGATGGAAAGTGCAAGAAGAGTGGAAAGACTTCTCCAGAATCGCTCTGCCACTTTAAATTGCTATAACTGGTCTGAACTTTGGCGTGCATTAGGTACTTAACTGGCAGTGTGACATTTCGTAGAGTAAGGGGGCTGACAAGCGGAAGCATTCCACAGAAGCTTTGTGCAATTACAAGCTGCCCTCCCGAGGTTCCGCAGACCGACAATGGGGCTTTTTTTTTTTATTTCATCTTTATAACCAAAACACTTACAGAGGGCAGGTATCAGCAGGGAGGGGGCTTGTTGGGCAGATGTTCAGATGCCACCAGCTTTGCAACTGTTGTTCAATCTTAAAGCTGAATTCCAGGTAAATAGAAAAAATACACAGCTTATATACATGGGAGCTGCTTTACCTGTATTCTGCCCATCCAGTCCTGAGATTCACTTGGCTCTGCTAGGTAGCACATCTGGCCAGGTGACACCAGCCTTCCCAGTCTGTACAAGGGATTTCAAACACAGGCACCACTATCTCTGGTCATGAAAATCATGCCTCAATCACTTGTTTTTACTACTGCCCATCTGAACGAGGCTTTAGGGCAGGGATAGGCAACCTCTGCCCTCCAGCTGTGGCGAAACTACAAATCCCATCATGCCTCTGCCTCTATGAGTCATGCCTGTGATTGGCAGGGTCTTGCAATGTCTCATCGGACTTGTAGTTTCACCAGAGATGAAGGGCCGAGGTTGCCTACCCCTGCTTTAGGGTTTACATACACTTTAAGCTGCCTAATAGCATTTATTTTGGAAGACTCAGGCCATGAGATCTCTGCACAGCTACCATGGCCATAACAGTTCTTTGGACTGGGAACCCCTCGAGGTGGGCAGGAATACAAGACCAGGAGCTACAGCAAGGGATCTCCTGGTTGTAGAAGAAGCCAATGGGTGCTTCAGCCCTACAGACCTCCCCATACCTGAAACATTACATTTCGATAGACCGTTTAAACAGAACCTCATTAAAGAGGTGTCTTTTGCTTATAAACTTTATCCCACTTTCCCATCTTATAGACTTGGCAGGTATGATGTTAAATACATTCTTAAATGTTGGCAGAATTCCCACTGAAAAGGCTATATTCTCCTGACCATATGGCCGTAATACTGTGTGTTGGATTTGAGTCCTCTCTTAAGAAAGTAAATAATTTTATAATTGATGCGACAAGCAGAAGCCTCAGTGAATATCTTGGTAAACACATCTGTTTCCTGCAACACATCTGCAAAGCGGAGATGACCCGCTGCCAATGTACTAACTAACCAGCCACCTCGCTGTTCTGTAGAGAACAGAAAATTTGTGAAATAGTCTAACTTCAGCACCCCCCACAGGATCTGTAAAATATACCATATGGAGCTAGGAAAACTTGTGTCTGGAGAACTGACCACCGGAGGTTCACCCAACCGGGAACTCGGGAGTCTTTCATAACCTGCTCTTCCATCTCTGGTGCAGTCCAGAGTCCAGGACACTTTGTGATGGCAGGGACACCGACATTAATTACTGCTTGATATAGGCTTTAACCCTTCCTACTCTTTTAAAAAAAAATTGGGCTATACACACACTAAGCAAGGATGTTTTCCGTATATAACCAACAAGCACTTTCTCTTTTATATAACAGGAAATGTAACAAGAAACACCACACAAGGGATTGACAAGTGAATATTTTTTTTAATTCATATCCCAGTTGTCATTCTAATGTTTAGACATAATCTTTTATCATTATGATTATGTTTTATGTTTATTCTTGTAGCACCGATAACGGGGGGGGTAGTGTTGCCCTCGAAATGCATTGAATGTTTTTATATGATTTATTTACCAAAATTGTCTTGGAATCTTTCATCGGTTTTTGGTCTAGTGCTCCTTTCTGAATTTCTATGTTTATTCCAATTATGACTTACGCAGACAGTGGTCCTTCCTAATAAAGGAAATCTTTATTTTCTCTATAAAACCCTCCTGCAGCCATTCCTTTACTTTAGCCGCACCCCTACTCACATCCCCCAGCGGAGGTGTAACTAGAAACGTCAGGGTCACGGTACAAGGAACCATGAAGGGCACCCTGACTGCTGGGGCCCTTTCTATCGGGCCTGGGGCCCTGGGGCCTTTCCCACTGAACCCAGGGCCCTTTACCCCCATTGCGGGGCCCTTTTATTACAATAAGTGCTGTCTAAATCAATGCGAATCAAGTCGCGGTGAAAAAAAAAGAAACATTCCTGCACTCATTTTTGGTGACTTTGGTGCGCTTTGAGTGCCATAGACTGCTTATGTTAAATCACAAAAGTCGCAAGCAAGTTACAGGACTTTGGGGTCACAGCAATGTGAATCGAGCCTTACGGCCCTGCAGCTGGACCCTTTCACAAGTTCTGCAGCTGGTCACCTTCTTGCCATCTTGGTGGCAGAATGCCAGGACCCAGTTGAAAGTGCGACCTTTGCGACCCTGACAGTTCCACCACTGTCCCCCAGTAAAATGCACAAGAGATCTCTCAGCAGCTACTCCATCATGGGGAAATATAGATACCTACACAGATACCGACTCTGAGCCCGTACAGAGCAAAATATCGGTTTCCCTCCCTGGAAATACATACTCAGCTTTTCTTTCCTATGTTGAGTTATTGGGAGCTGAAGAAAATACCCAGTACTTCCAGGCAGGGGGGAGCATGTGACTTACTCCATATGATAGTGCTGGTGCTTAGATATTGTCCCACCACGACATGTAGAAACGTTCCTCTGTCCTGTATAAGGTCTGACTAGAGCTTGTGGAGTTTATGCAGGGCTTTCTTTCCTCGGTTGATTGGAGCTTCGAAGTATATGATGCTTCAAAGGAGGCATTAATGGGAACCAGTTGAGTTACCCTGCATTAGCCAAAAAACAGGTATGCTAAAAGTACAAATTTCATAGACAGTATAAGGCCAAACGATTATTAGACCCTCAACCATCACACTTTTACTGTATGAGATTGGTGGACTTCCCATTCCAAAACCATGACCATGGAATTTCTACTTCATTTGTGGCTATAACAGCTTCCACTCTTCTGGGAAGGCTTTCCACAAGATTTCAGGGTGTGTCTGTTAGAATTTATGCCCATTCAGGCAAAAGAGCATCTATGACGTCAGTTACTGATGTTGGATGACAAGACCTACCTTCCAATTGGAGTTTCAAGTTATCTTGATCGTGTTCAGTAGGGCTGAGATCAGGGCTTTGTGCAGATCCTAGCTTCCACTTGGTGTTTCATTTCACCTTCAACATGTTCAGTAGGAGTGAGGTCAGGGCCTTGTGCAGGCCCTAGCTTCCAGTTGGTGTTCCAAATCATCTCAAACGTGTTCAGTAGTGTTGAGGTCAGGGCTTTGTGCAGGCCCTAGCTTCCAGTTGGTGTTCCAAATCATCTCAAACGTGTTCAGTAGTGATGAGGTCAGGGCTTTGTGCAGGCCCTAGCTTCTAGTTGGTCTTCCAAATCATCTCGGACGTATTCAGTAGGGTTGAGGTCAGGGATTTGTGAAGGCCCTAGCTTCCAATTGGTGTTCCAATTCATCTCAAACGTGTTCAGTAAGAGGGGAGGTCAGGGCTCTGTGCATGCCCTAGCTTCCAATTGGTGTTCCAAATTACTGTGAACGTGTTCGGTAGGGTTGAGGTCAGGGCTTTGTGCAGGCCACTTGAGTTCCTCCACACTCAACTCACCAAACCATGTCTACCCCAAGCCGAAATGCACACAATTGTCTAAATATCTTTTGTACGAAGAAGAATAAACCGTATCCTTCACCAGGTGGAGTTCACACTTTTTTTGCCATCTAGTGTATGATATAATTTTCACATTGACTAGAGAGTTAATAAATGATGATGGTTTAAAACAAACAATGTCCCTTTAAGCTCCTGAAGAAGAAGAAGAAGAAGAAGAAAAAAAAAAAGAACCAGATGTTGTCTCGTTAGGTGAATTCTCCAGTTTTATATGAAAACCACAGCTTGTTAATGTCATTGAGTGTGCACTGAATCCTTAGGTACATTTTTAGTCTGAATGTGGAAAGAGCTGCTCGGCGAATCATATTCTCTGCATGTTCCAAAGAGTAAATCTTCTGAGCAGAGCTGGGATTGGAATTGTTTGATACAGCTGTACGAAGCGTTACAACTAGCGGGAAACCACAAGACCCGGGAAACTTTCTGCTGCCGGCTAATGCAATCCTAATGCTGCACCTGCTTCTCTTTAAACATGTGAAGAGCACCGTGATTATCGTAAGGGCTGAATATTGACACAAGGAAACTCAACCAAACATATACACTCTGAGAAAGTGGAAAAGCAATCCCCGCATATCCTGATTCCAAATCGCAGACCCAAAGGCTAGATATACATATTTTCGTTGATGTGCATTATGGCGCTCATTAACATGCCTTGCTGTGAGGTAGTCCATTCATTTCGAATGGGCTGCCAATGCACCACAATGAGCCTGAATCTTTTTTAATTCAGTGCACTACAATACACAGATGGCTTGTGGGAAGGTGCAGCGTGGTGCAGCGGCAGTAACCACTCAGAGTTTAGTTGCAGAGAACAGAACTTGTATTAATGGTAAAGTTCAGCAATAACAAACAAGCCCTGTGGGAAGGCACCTCTCCGGGAACACAATGCAACAGCGATCTGTAGCAGAGAAGGTGTCAGATGTGCCGACAGTGTCTGTCTTGAGGGGTGGAATGCAGCTTGGTCAGTCCGTGCCCAAATGGGAAGGTGACCAGGAAGGATGGTGTATCCCTATTCTTTCCCTACTTATCTGGAACCTCTCCCTGTCACTATTCGCTGTCTCTGACAGATGGGTGACCTGTCCCCACACTATCAACACATTAAATGTACACCAAGCCTGAGAGCCAGGGTCTTAAATAGGCTCTGCCTGACCCAAGATGGCTTCCAGTGTCAAGTAGGATGGCAGCATCAAATTGGATAGCTTTCCCAGTGACCCAGGAAACCATACAGGAACCATTTTCTTCTTGACTTCCTCTCCAGCTGCAATGCTGCTATGGTTGAGCACCACCTACAGGCTTCTTTGGCTAAAAAAATATAGGTCTAATGTGGAGTGTTCAAACTGAATGGAACCACACCATGGTATTTGCGTTACTGTGTGTTATGGTGATGCACACATATTAGCACCAAAGTTCTGAATCCAGCTTATGACATTACCTCCCTTCATTTGAGGCCCAAAAACTTAACCCAAATTTTTAACCCAAGAGCAAAAATGCTATATATTGCAGCTCACTGTCCTTAGATGTGATGACCCTATTATTATTTTTCTCTCTTTTTTTTTTTTTTAAAGGCTAACTGCATTTTTAGCAAATACAATATATACCGGTTAATCCTGCAAGAATCGCAGTGACCTTGCCACATGAACTACACTAAAGAATATCTTACTTCCTAGCTATCTTCTGTAATCTACTAATTAACCTGCACCCCCCCCCCCATGTAGAGATGAAGAATGGGGGTGAAGACGTGTTTGGGGTCCAAATCGGGAGAACAGCCAAGGATAGCAACCATGGCTCTCTCCATAGATACAGTGGAGGAGTGATGTAGCCAACCAGGGACAGGGAGTAGCTTATTTTCAGGATTACATGGAGAAATTAAAACTAAAGAAGCTTAAAAGAAAAAGAAAACAGAAACCACACTAAGCACCAGTAAGTTGCAATATTTTATGTTGGTTTGTTGGTATATTGGTGGTGCATGTAAACCAATATATTTACATGAACTTTAAATTGAAAATAGCACCATATATATTTTGTCATAGTGCATGCATCCTAAGTAAAGTGTAACACTTCCAGATATTTATTTAGTCTCTCAGAAATCACAGTACTCCCATGTCTTCATCTGCTTTTCTCTCCAAAACAGTGGTCTCCATACAGCAGTTTCCCGGTCGATGCGGCCCTTTGCTTGCCTTTATCTGACTCTTGGGACACTATTCCTCCCACTGACACCGACAATGAGGCACCATTCCTTCCAATGACAACAGTAGGACATAATTACTCCCACTGACAACAATGATGGGGCACTATTTCTCCCACTGACACCAACAATGGGGCACTATTGATTCTACTGACATTAACAATGGGGCACTATTCTTCCCACTACCACCAACAATGAGGCACTATTTTTCCCACTGATACCAACAATGAGGCACTATTCTTTCCACTGACACCAACAATGGGACACTATTCCTCCCACTGACACCAACAATGGTGCACATTCCTCTCATTGACACCAATGATGAGGCACCATTCCTCCTACTGACACCAATGGTGGGGCACTATTCCTTCCACTAATATCTCTTCCTATTGACCACAGGTGCTATGTCATTTTTTGTTTACTCCCACTGACGATCAAGCATTGTTTACTCTCACTAACGCATTTACTACTCCCACTGGCCACAGTCCTAAAGTCTAAAGGACTGTGATCTGGCCCTTTGTATAGAAAGTTTGGAGACCCCTGCTGCAGGAGGATGGTGCCATCTTTGCTCAGGCATCATCTAGGGCAGGGGTCCCCAACCCCTGGGCTGTGGACCGGTGCCGGTCCATGGCTTGTTGGGGACTGGGTCGTGCGGAGGTGGGTGGGAAGCAGGCGAGCGAGCCAGTATTACCTGTACTGCCACCCCCCCACCACCAGAGGGCACTCGCTCCCTTTCTTACAGCACCACTACTCCCTTCCCTCTCTGTAGTCACCTTACCTATGGAGAGGAAGGGGGAGAAGAAGCCATGTCGGCCCGGAGATGACAGGCTGCACATGCCCCCACCCCCCTGGAGGTGACAGGTTGCGGCAACACCCCCTCCCAGATGACAGAGAACACAGGACACACGAAAGGTGACAAGTTGAACACCACCAGGAGGTGACAGGCTGCACCAAGCACCCCCCACCCCCAAGGTCACAGGCGGCACCAAGCACCCCCTACCCTACCCCTGAGGTGACAGGCTGCACCAAGCAACCCCTACCCCCAAGGTGACAAACGGCACCAAACACCCCCCACCCCTAGAGGTGACAGGCTGCACGCACACAAACCCAGCCACCCCCCCCCCACCAGGGTGGCATGCAGCACACACACACACACCACCCCAGCCCACCCAAGGTGGCAGGTGGCACTCATACAAGGATGGTGACAGGCAGCACTCACACCACCCCAGCCCACCCAAGATGGCAGGCGGCACTCACACAAGGGAGATGACAGGCAGCACACACCACCCCGTAGGGTGACAACGTGTCCCGTATTGCCCGGGACAGTCCCGCATTTTGCAGGTCTGTCCCGGGCTCCTTCATTCCAGGACAATACAGTGTCCCGGAATGAAACTGACACAGACACCCCCCCCCCCCCCCGGGCCAATCTGATGCCCCCAAAAAAAGGCCGCCACATCACCGCTTTACTCACTGACAGTACTTGTCCTGGCCGGGAATGCCTGGAGGAGCACAATCCTCGCCCCCTGCTTGTGATTGGAGAAATCATGAATCCCGCCTCTTGTGTCCAATCACTGTGCTGTGATTCATTACAGCACAAGCTGATTTTTGGGAAGGGGGGTGTCCCTGAATGGAAGTTTGGAAATGTGGTCACCCTACACCCCCGCCTAGTGACAGGCAACACACACACCACACCAGCTCCCCCCCCCCCCCACCCAACCTCCCGGCCATGGAGGGGTTTTAATCACTGAGGCTGGTCCCTGGTGCTGTGGGGGTTGGAGACCACTGATCTAGGGTCATCTACAATACTACCTGGACTGAGCTGTTGGCTCAGAGAAGACACAGTCAGTGAGTGCGCTCTCAGCACAGAACGTTGGAGCCCTATGGATGTATATGTGCGGCAGTTGGGTATTAAGGACCGCCCTGCCCCTGTATATATGCATTTCGCAGTCAGTAGGAGGTTAAGCACGGTTGAAATGTTTGCATTTAGCATTAGCAGTTCACAGATTGATTTCACTTGTTGCCTGGAGCTTCTCTTTAGAGTTTTGTAGCCGTCCATGCAATAATTTGGTTATAAAGTGAGAGGTCAAACAAGGGTTATTCTGGAAGAGGTGAATGAAAGGTTATGGTGATGTAAAGGTCACATGACCGTAGACGCATAAACCACGTTAGTTTCATCTCACTGCAGTTGTGACACCCTAAGACAAATCATATTCATAACCCACCGACCCCTCCAGGACGAGTAGTTGTTGTCCCATCGACCTCTTAGACATCTGTCTAGGCAGAGTGACATACGTACATATTACCGGCAATAATTACATTAATGACTGGTAACCTGATGACTTTTATATGGATTCGTCATCATCATTTTGAGATGAGTCACTTTTTTTGTCTGCGTCCGGAGAGTACAAATCCCCCCTGTGGCAGACACCTCGGCCTCAGATGTCACATTCAATGCTTTGTAGGGCAGAGTATCCTGTTACCTTTCCTCAGCCTCCTCTATTTTACCTGTCAGGACCAGAAAATAAATAATTACATGTTCATATAACAGACCTTTTATTAGGATTTGTGGAGAAATGTGTACGAGTTTTGGGAGTTTATGAAAAATCATAGGCGAGTATTAAAAACCACAAACGAATGAAGCTCTGGAATCATTAATACATTGTTAATTGTCTTTTTCTTTAAAATGCAAGCAGTGTAAGTACCTGAATCTGACCTGATGTCAGCCTCTGTACAGCAGGGCTGGAGTGTGAGAGGAAGAAGCAGCGCAAGCAGCCAATCAGGTCATGTGCTCACAAGAAGCATGCTCATAGGATGAGACAGTGTGCTGCTTCTGCTTTCACTGTCCAGTCACATGCTGAGGAGCATTCACACCTTTGCGTAGCGGCAACTGGTGTTCCTGCTCTGGATTTTATTTTTTTGCATGTTTCCAAGCAATGCACATAGGGAAGCCTATTCACTTGAACGGGCTGCCCTACTCAAAACAAATGCACAAAAAAAGTTCTAAAACCTTGGACCCTCAAGCATTTTTTCAGTGTGCATTTTGGCAATAATTAATAGCACCGCAAACACCCTGAGGGTAATGCGACGTACACACGACCGTTTTTCATGACGAGAAAAATGACATTTTTTAATTTGGTCATTAAAAACGATCGTGTGTAGGCTCCAGAGCATTTTTCACGACGTGAAAAATGGGCATTAAAAATTTGGAACATGCTCTAATTTTTCTCGTCGTTTTTCACATCGTCGTTTTTCTCGTCATGAAAAACGCCCGTGTGTAGGCTTTAACGATGTGAAAAAAACTTTCATTCTCAGAAGCAAGTAATGAGACGGGAGCGCTCGTTCTGGTAAAACTAGCGTTCGTAATGGAGATATCACATTCGTCACGCTGTTACGGCCTGAAGAGCACGGGGCTGAAAAGCGAACTTTACTAACACAAGGATCAGCAAAAGCAGCCCAAAGGGTGGCGCCATCCGAATGGAACTTCCCCTTTATAGTGCCGTCGTACATGTCGTACGTCACTGCGCTTTGCTCGAGCATTTTTTTTCATGATAGTGTGTAGGCAAGGCAGGCTTGAGAAGAATCACGTCGAGAAAAACATTGTTTTTTTCAATGACATTAAAAACGGTCATGTGTACGCGGCACAAGTCCAGGATGACCTAGGTTTGAAGAAAGTGGGTTGAATGATGCTGGCCATCAGGCTGAAGACATCTAGTGGCAAGCGCAGCTTAGCTTACAGTGCCAGTCTGATCTCTGAGTGTGGGATGACAGTTTCCTGCATATGCGCAGGAGTGACGTCATCCCGCACCGGCCAGTGAAGAAGCTCAAAGACCGGTGATCTGCCGACAAACGTCCCCCCCGGCGGATTCTGCCCCCAACTGTACTGCGCAGGCGCGGCGCTTGCGCAGTACGAACGTCAATGAGCTTCCGAAAATAGCCGAACGTGTAGAGCTGAGAGTCAGCTCTACACGGCGCCTGCGTGGACCTAGATGTAAGTGGCCAGTCGGCCTCACGTCCTCGCTTCGCTCGGACGGCTCGCTACGCTCGCTCGGCCTCCTGGCTCTTTTTTTAACATCCTCCATGTCCACGGGGATAGTAAAGAAAGAGCCTGGATGTCAGCAGTGTAGCACAATTTGGTGTGCGCAGGCACCATGTTGAGCTGACTCTCAGCTCTACATGTTCGGCTATTTTCGGAAAAAGCGCCGCGCCTGCGCAGTACAGAGCGGGCAGAATCCGCTGGGGGGCAATGCTCGGCAGTACACCGGCACTCAGAAGGGGGACGGTTGGACAGGTGAGTATTAATAGAGAAGTGTAGCAAGGTCCCAGGGCTCCTTCGGTCTAATGAGAACTTCCAGGGCCAAAGACAGCTGACTTCCTTCTGTATATGGTGGGTTGTGAGGCATGGTGGGTGCAAAGTAGTTAAAGTTATTGGGCGCCAGACACTTCTTGAATGCAGAAGAGAATTTATTTCTCTTAACAAACTTTTTTTTGGGGGGGGGGGGTAGGGCCAGGACACCCTTAGGTAGTTGCAAATTCAATTGGCAGACTCTGAGACTTCAACAGAAGGACGGCAATGCAGGAAAAGGCATCCAGCAAGAGGCCACATCTGCATATGCAGGGATGCTGTCTCCTATGGCAACAGTCTTTAACAGTTCCTAACACAAAACGTAACAGTTCCTTTGCTTCCACTACAATCACTCCTTGTAGTTCTTCAGCCCACTGAGCTCCCAGTCTCTCTCACTAGACTAGATGAATCCCTTGAGCTCCTTTTATCTTCACAGTGGTATCTTCCTCAAGCTTCACCCCCACCTCTCTGCTGGGTCTCTAGCTTGGCACTCAAGATACCTCTCATGCTTCACCCCACTGGCCTGCTCGGTCCCTGGCTTGACACACAAAGCTCCCCCTCAAGTGTCACCTCTGCTGGTGGGTCCCTGGCTTGATACCCACTGAAGTTTCCTGATTCTTCACTGTCCCCGGTTGGTGAGAATACTGCTCCGGTACTTGCTTCAGTTACTTACTGTGGTCCCTGGTAACAAGGTGAATGGTCCCTTAGTGGCGACAGCTTCCCCTCTACCTCCGACAATGACTGATTCTCCGGCTGGCAGAACCGTCACTTCTGGTTGGACTGCAAGCCGCAATTCCTAATCTGCGCTGCTCTCTCTTGCTTCTAGATAGGCCCTCAGACAGCCTAGCAACCAGATGTGTCCGGTATAGGCCCATTCTCAGGCCTAGCAGTCCGGGCAATACAACACACGTCCACCCAGACAGCTGTCCAGGTGGCACAGAACACAGATCACCTGACTCCTCCCAAATACATAGGTTCTCCCAGCAGGCCAAGGGATTTAAGAAATCCCCTGCTCATTGGCTGGGATACCCCATATACCCATAACCTGACCATGCATTGCCCTTCTCGTATCTAATGGCACCATGTACTCAGCCATCTAGCTGCAAAAGAGAGAAGTGCAGCAATTACAGACTAAAGCCTCGTACACACGGTCGGACTTCAAACAAACTTTTCTGTGGATTTTTGTCCGAAGGGAGTTGGCCGGGCACACCCATAGCATACACACGCTCTGACTTTTCTGCAAACTTTCCCAAAACTTTTCCAACATCACGTGGTTTTTCTGCACTTTTCTGCTCTTTACCGCCACCCTTTGGTCAACTGCTATTGTTGGTTGATTTAATCATTGCTTCTGGGCATGCTTATTTGTTCATCGGACAAAAGTCTGATGGATTTCTGTACACACGGTCGGACTTTGCTCCATCAGGCTTTTGTTGGCGAAAAGTTTGTTTGTTTGCAGACCGAACATTTGTCCGATGAAAACCCAAAAAGTTTGTCCGATGGAGCGTACACACGGTCAGATTTTTTGTCAAAATTGCTCATTTCGAAATTTGTTGGCAAAAAGTCTGACTGTGTGTACGAGGCTTTAGAGTGAAATCAATTGATCCCTAACAATAGGCCAAGGCGGCTATACCTGGCAGATAAATTTAGGAGTAACGCTGCCTAAACACCAGAGTGCTACAAAAGCATGGGAATCATTTTTTTTTTTTTGTAGAATCACACTTACCTAGGCTCTAACACTGAGAACTGAGAGATCAAACACTGCCGATCGCTCGGTTCTCAGAGCTCCCTGAGCAGAGAGCTGGTGACTATCTGTCACCGGCTCTCTGCTCTTTCCCCCCCCCCCCCCCACGCTCACTAAAGCGCTGCGCTGTGAAGGAGACAGGAGTGGCTGGCTCAGCCTCTTAGCAGCTCGCTGAGAGCCTGAGCTGGGTGCCGGTCCAAGCATGGACCCACTCTGTAATGTCAGCGGACTTCAGCCCACTGTCTGCTGAAAATGGGTCACAGGAGTGCAGAATGAACTGTACTCCTGCGATCTACAGAAGAAGTACAGCCTAACGAGCTTTGGCTGTACTTCTCCTTTAAGCCATCAGTTCCGCTCTAACGGCAGCAAAATAATAATGATTCATAGGGTCTGGGTGCCGCCATCTTGGATGTGATATCAGTAACCCCACCAGATTCAGAGCTGTCAGTCAAGTAATACTCTATTGTATTCCACTTCACTCCTCACTAATTAGACATCCCCGGAAGAGGAGAAGATTTACGGCTTCCAAGGAGGGAGGGGTCTGTGCTACTCTTTCTAAAGAGAGTCAAATATTCTAGTAAGTTCAGAGGCACATTGCAAGTGAATAAAAAACATTCATGGGAAGGAAAAACTCTGCAAGTATGCATTTAAAATACTTAATTTGTATCTGTTTTTACCTGCAATGTTTTCATTTTGTGACAAGGTCTATTTAAATGTATACCTACCCATTAAGGGCTGCTGCCCCTCAGAAAAACAACCCACAGTGAACTGAATGCGGCTGCGATGCAGCCCTATTCACTTGAATGGGTCCCTATAGAGTAAAATGCTAGCTGCAATTTTTTATGCGAAACGATATTGTACTACTTTTTATCAAATCTATATATTCAGTAAAAAATAAAGTCAGATTGATTTTAGCGCAAACACAAACGCAATATTTACTTGATTTTATGGTAACAAAAAAAAAACGAGCTTGCGCCAAGTAAATGTATTCCAAACATATCAAGCCTAAAAGCTGTGCGCGCCTGTGAAATGGCGAAAAAATTATGTGTATAGGTGATACTTTAAATGGCTCAGACTGTCCTCAATCGGCTTCTTCCCCAGCCAGAATGGCTATAGTTTGTCAGCTCTGAACTTGGAAGTGCTCAGAGCTGAGTGCTTCTGGGTTCATATTAGCTCTTCTATCAGCTTTTCATCCTGCCGCTCACCATGGAGGTTTCGGGTACATGGGAGATCCAGGTAGGCCTGGAACACATGGTGGGGGGGTGCAGCACCAAGAGTTAGGCTGCAGCCAACAAAAAAGTTAACAGCAGTGTAGTGCTCACCCCCGAAAGGGCCCGCTGGGTGGTCCCAAAGGTTCTTTACCAAGCTAGTGTCACTGTGTGCTGCTAGCATCCACTCCTACACCAGTCTGTACTCACAAATGTCCTTGGATATTTGGATGGTTCCTTTCAATATCAGCCAGACATGTTTTCACAGGCAAATTCCTCTATCAGCACAGGCAATATTCAGTAGAATAGGTCCCCTAGCTTCTGCAGCTGGCACCTCGATGAACAAGTGTAGAAGTGCAGCTGGACTGCCCAGAAGGGCAGCAGCCATTCAGGCTGGGATTCTCCTCCTGTACAAGAACCCCTCTGCTCCAGGCTTCAAACTATTTATGCTCCCTCCCGGCCACCTACTGGGCACCCTCTCCTAGGGATTGGCTGGGACCACATAAATATTCAGACTGGCTCTCCCAGCACATTACCTTCCAGAACCATCCAGAAGGCAGGGGGAAGCAGTCAAACTCACAGACTGTAAGACTCATAGCAGACCAGAGCAATCACAAGCACCTCCACTGATTACAGAGGAACTAAAGGACTACATTTATCTGACCTAGCTAGCATCTAACTAGGACAGTGCTACAGCAGCAAAAGGGTTCAAATAAACCCATAATAAGAGGAATACTGGTCAGGCAATTTTTTATTGACTTCTGAAAATACTAGTTGCCTAAAAGTTATGTTGAGCCTCGAACTTTGGAACTTTCTGTGTCCCTGAAAAACAGGAATGGCCATGGCAGCCTCCATGTTTCTGGATTTCCTTCAATGATAAATCCTTCTTCTCCCTCCATCCTTCTGCGCTTCTTTACGCATCTCCAATGTTTTGTTTTCATTTTTAATAAGACGGAGAAGCTGAGCTCTGGACCAGCATGTGGAAATTGAGGTCTTGTCATTGCAGGGAGGAAAACTTTGATCAGTGCTCAGTCTCCTGAATCGGAGCGACAGCTCGCTTCATTGGATTTCAGAAAAGCAATAAAAAAAATAAAAAAAAACCTGCGAGGCCCATTGTGAATAAATTGCTTGTTCCAGCTCACGCATTGCCATGTCTGTTGCGATTTCGATTATGATTATTTTCTAATTGTGTAAATGACTGGCCATGAAATCCTATACAAGGGCCTCGCTTCCAAGCATATGTCGTGCTGCAGGTAGCACCTCATTTGTCACCGCTCCTGGGGGCTGTGCGTCCGTGAGGAGCCAGAGGGTCTGAGATGTCTCAGAGTGGGGGGCCCATTAGCACCTATTTTTATATGCCATCTCAACGCACTAAGCCAATGCAAAGTGTTGCGTTGCCAAAATTGGCGCATGTCCAATTTTTGGCACGGGTGCATTGGTATCCCATTCATTTTAAATGGCTGGCTTGACGCAATGCACATTAACATAATGCATGGTAATGCACCACCCCGTTCATATATCGTGTAGCAGAAATGAGCTACACGTTTTTCAAAGCACAATTGTCACGCAATTGTAGGTGTCTGATAGGGCCAGCCTATTACCTTAAATGGGCTGCCCTATGCGCATTTGTCAACCGAAAAGAGGCGCCCGAAGCGTCGCTCCTCTCCCCCCCCTCTCCGCCAGCGCCTCCATTCAAACTGTGGGCACCCGGCTGTGACAGCTTTCGGCTTCAAGGCTGGGACTCACTGCGCATGCGCGAGTCGCGCTGCGTCCTAGGAGTGGACAGGCGATCGCCTGGGACCTGTCACGTGTCCCAGGTGATCGCCTACAGGGAGTAAGGGCAAGTAAAAGAAAAAAACACCATCTTTGCTTCTACATGATTGGATGTTAAAATCACCAGTGGTTCCCCTCAGATTTTCAGCGACTACACTTGTACTGCAGAGTGGATTTGCCTTTACTAAACCCCAAACTACCTAATGATTTGGGGTGTATACAACAAAGTGCTAGAGCGTAATTTGCTTAATGGGGACACTAGTTAGATTGATCTGTGTGTCCCCAAGAAAAGACATTGGTAGGGTTTTCCCGTCACTTCCTGTTTGGCTGTGTGACAGGAAGTGAAGCCAATTTTAAGAAAAGGGACACAAAGCCCAACCTAAAAAAGACAAGCAGGGGTTCTAACACTCATTTGGTTTCCCTCAAATGCCCACAATTAGAATAAGATTGCCTTGAGCTAGATTTTAGCGCAGTGCTCTAAATCAGTGCTTCTCAAGTACCCCCAACGGGCCATGTTTGCAGGTTTTCCTTCATCTTGCACATGTGCCCTAAATCACAGTCAATGGCTTGGTATTTTGGACAGCTATTCTAGATAGGATCAATTCACAAAACATGTCCTGTCGGGGGTACTTAAGGACTGAGGCTGAGAACCACTGCAGTAAAAAGGAAAATTGAATCCTTACCGCTCTGTAATTTTTCTTTCCTGGTGACTATCCATGGCAGCATACACACAATCCATGTGTAGCGGGGTCACCTTTAAGGCCCCTGGACTATGTTACCCAGAACCGCGTTCGGCACCCAGGGTGCACTGCAGAGACTCATGGGTGGGGCTATAAGAGGAGGGGGCGAGGCGAAGCTCAGCCTCTTTGGACACCGCGCTGCAAGCAATAGGACTCCCTGTGCGGATCCGCTGCTGTGTAAGGCCTGAAGCCTGGGCCTTGCATACCTACCAAAGAGCCTTCCACCACACTGCAGAGCCTGGGTGGCGCCTGTTCCTGCTCGAGTCTGCTGACATCAGCTGGACCGAAGACCCAGCCGTTGGAGACACTGTGTGCGGATACACAGTGGTGGAAGCCCGGACTGGGATCGCATCCGGAGTGGTGAGCGAGCACTTGCTCACTTCATTAACCTTTACTTTGTTGGGCCTGGTGACTGCCTTGGCCCACCTTTTTCATTTACTACCATTGGATTACAAATATTGTTTCCTGAAAGTACACCACCGTTCAAGTTGCATGCAAAGAATTTTTCTCATAAGGGACTGAGTTTAATCTGAGTCAGACCTGACCAGGGGGGGGGGGGGGTTAAATCTTTGTTTGCTGCGCCATATTGCGCATAAGGATAGAAGATAGTTGCACGTGGCGGGTGATCACTCTGCACTATCTCTGATGAATATGTTTATCGCTGCAGGGCTCTGCACGTATGCTATGTGATGTGTTTAACCTTGAACCTTTATACCAAAGTAAATCCAGTTATATTTTATTACCTTGGTATCAGTGTTATCCTTGCAGATAGTAGTTATCTATCAATACTGCCAGATTGTGTATAATCAGGTATAGACCGTTACGAGGTAACAATCCCTAGACTAACTGGGCCAGTGAGGGTTGAGTAGATTGCCGGGGGTTGGTGGTGCTGTATACAGGGTCAGAAACAAAACCCAGCGGCTCTCTTAACTGGGGGTAGCCCTACACATGCATATGCTACCACGAAGGCACCAGGAAAGTAACTTTAAGGCCCCTTTCACACTGGGGCGTTTTTCATGCGGTTTAGCGCTAATAATAGCGCTGTTATACCGCATGAAAAAATCCTGCCCTGTAGCCTTCAATGTGAAAGCCCGAAGGCTTTCACACTGAAGCGGTGCGCTAGCAGGACCGCTCCAAAAGTCCTGCTAGCCGCTTCTTTACAGCGGTAAAGGAGCGGTGTGTTCACCGCTCCTTTACCGCGGTCTCCCATTGAAATCAATGGGACAGCGCGGTAATACCGCCCGCAAACCGCGGCAATAGCCGCGGTTTGCGGGCGGTATTAACCCTTTTTCGGCCGCTAGCGGGGGTTAAATTAACCCCCCTAGCGACCGCATACCGCGGTAAGAACGACAGTATAGCAGCGCTGAAAATCGCGCTGCTATACCGCCACCGCACCTGCCCGCCCCAGTGTGAAAGGGGCCTTAGACAAATCACACCTGTTTTGTTTTGACATGCCAATCAGCCTAGTTAAGCTGCAGCTGTGAAATTTGTTGCATGAAAAATAACAAAAAACAAACATCCAAATTTGCATCAAATTTTATTGGTCAACAAAACAGGACTTGGAAAAGAGAAAGGAAAAAAAAACATGTATGTTAATTTGAGACACTAATGCCTTGTACACACGATAGGAATTTCCGATGGAAAAAGTCAGACGGACTTTTTCCATCTGAAATTCCTACCGTGTGTGTGCCCCATCTGAGAAATTCCAATGAATTCCATCGGAGTTTAAATATAGAACATGTTCTCTTCTTCTCCAATGGAATTCCGTTGTGAGTTTGGTCGGACAAAGGTCCGACCGTGTGTTCGGGGCATAACAGAATATGGTTTTTGAGGTCTGGCCATTTAGCATTGGAAATTAACAGAAGTCAAAGTGCACAAAAATGGACATCTATTAATGATTGAAACATTAGTCGCAACATCTTGAGAAAGATTTTGCAAAATAATGCAGCACAGACAATTAAATCAAAGTGAACCTACAAACGACACACATTAACAGCATCAAAAATATTTCAGGGGAAAATATCCCCCACCCAAAATAAATAAACAAACCAAAGTAAAAAAAAACATCTGTTTTGCAAAGACATAACAAACAAAATACAAAGCGAAAATACATGTGTTACAAACTCGATAAGGACACCAAAATGTACTACTCTCTTGCCGGCCACAAACACAATATTTTCAGGGCAAGGTAAAGAATGCTATCTGCAAGCTTTATATAACATAGGTTTATGTGCTATTTAGGCAATTGAAAACACATGCATAGTCCTTGAAACACACAAAAACGCAAGTTCACCCAATGTAGAGAATGAACTTCAAAGTGGGTACACCTGTTAAGGATGTCCTTAAATTACTAACCCAAAAAACACGCTCTATGAGCATGCCCAGAAACATCCAAGTGCTGTTAACACACAAAAAGCATCAAAAAAAGCAAAGTCCCTGAGCATGCCCAGACCAACCCAAATGCATTTGACACACCAAAAGGCACATGAAAAAAGCAAAGTCACTGAGCATGCCCAGACCAGCCCAAATGCAGCTAGCACAAAATAAGGCACCCCCTGTCCAAAATTAAGCACATCATCCAGCATGCTACTAAATTAGAAATGGGACAAACACCCCCCCCCCCCCGGTCCAGGGGGGCAAACAAAGAGCCTAGCAAAAGTTAGACAACAAATACCATTGCAGGCTATGGGAACTGACTTGTTAATTTTGCTAGTCCCCACATGGCTGCCTTATCTAGTTATTGGCCTTAAAAAGGGTATGGGGGCCCAGGTCCCACCCTAATGGACATATATCAATGTCACCAATTTGGAGAACCCCAAAAACGAAACAAGGAGAAGTGCCATTAAATATGCCAAATTGCTTAAGGGCCAGTTCACACCACATGCAGTCCAGTGCGTTTTTTTATGCCTTAAAAAAGCATGGAAAGTAGGTTATATGGTTTTCAATGGCATAGTTCACACCAGTGCTTGCAGTTCCAGTGCGTTCCAGTTCCAGAAAATAAAGTAGAACATGCTGCATTTTTCCTGCACTGGACTGTACTGGAACGCTGTAAAAACGCACATGCAGAAAAGCATCTGGACTGCGTTTCTATTGAGTGAACTTGCCTTAAAGCTATTAACTTGGGGTGGTTACTCTGCCTGTAAAGAGGTGCATCTGTAGCATGTATCCAAAATGCTGCTTCAAAGATGTACGGCTTTAGAGCAAACTTACAAATCGACACTGCAGCTGCAAGATTTTAACTAAAAAATAAATTAAAAAAAGCCTGCCCCCCCCCAATACATACAAGGCCATTTGGGTCTGAAAAGGCCTAACATGAGAACCCCCACATGAAAAATACCACCCCCTCCCACGCACTAACAAACCCCTAGCCAAACACAGCAAGCCAGCTAATGAAAGGGGGTGGATGCTTGGGGGCATGAGGGGCTCGAGCACCCTAAAAGTGGTTTAGATTGGTGAAGGCAGCTCACAGCCTTTGGAGAATGGAGTGGAGTGTAAAGTTCCCCTTTAAAAGCAAAAACTAGCCCAAAGAAAACAGATGCATTAGAAGGGGCAGACAAGAGCATTTGAGAATGGAGTGTAGAGTTCCCCTTTAAAAGCAAAAAAAAGACCAAAGAAAACATATGCATTAGAGGGGGAAGGTTAAATGCCCTTTTAGGAGAAGCTAGAGTAGCGAGAGTCTTTTTACATAATTTTAACAAGGTACATGTAACATGTTAACAACGTAACACGCTAACATGACCTGTGTGCAAATATCCTTAAAAACAGACATAAAAGTGAACCAACGTTAAAAAAAAAAATATCAAGTTTAGAGGAGCGCCTGTTCAACCCACGCAAATGCATTTACGTTACTTGACATTTACTAAGATTTTGCCGGCGCAGTGAACCAACGCATTAGAATGTGCGTAAATGCCGCTTGCGCATGCCCAGTGCACAAATAGACCTCACGCAGTTCTAAACGTACTTGCAGGCGTAGTAGGCTTGTTCTAAAAAAGAAAACTTTCTCATTCTATTTTGCCCATATTTGTTACTTGGGCAGTTGTTACTATACTTCCTCACATCACCCCATAATATTGGCACTTCCAGCTTCTTTCAATTTTGATTTGAAGATGCCATGCACCATGTCCAGAGTGGCGCACTGATCGCCTCCTCCCGTGCGTCGAGATCACTTTAGTAAATGGGGAATAGTGCTGTGTTACCGGCGTAAACGTTTCGTAAATACCAAAACGTCCGTTGTGCCTCGGCGTGCGCCTCAACTCAAAATGTTGGAATTCCCATTGCTTTCTGTCCCAGTGCCGCAGGTGACCAGAACAAATATAAAGGGGTGATTCTACAGACCCCGCTTCCAATCACTGTCCAAATCTTGCCGCCTCAACCTCCGCAACATCTCCAAAATGCACCCCTTTCTAACCAATGACACAACAAAGCTCTTATGTTTACTCCCCTGGTCATCTCTCGCCTCGACTACTGCAACTCCCTTCTCATTGGTTTACCTTTACATAGGTTATCTCCCCTTCAGTCCATTATAAATGCTGCTGCCAGACTCATCCACCTTACCAACTGCTCAGTGTCTTCTACTCCTCTTTGCCAATCCCTCCATTGACTGCCACCCACCCAACAAATTCAATTCAAAATACTAACAATAACCATCCCCAGCTACATCACTAGCCTAGTCTCAAAATACCAACAAAATCGTTCCCTTCGTTCCTCCCAAGACCTCCTGCTCTCTAGCTCCCTTGTCACCTCCTCCCATGCTCGCCTCCAGGACTTCTCCAGAGCCTCTCCCATCCTCTGGAACTCCTTACCCCAATCTGTCTGATTATCTCCTACTCTGTTTGCTTTTAAATGATCCCTAAAAACCTTCCTCTTCCGATCTTGCCCACACCTAACGACTGTACTTTTTATTTTCTCCATCAGCTCATTACCCACAGCTATTACCTTTTGTATCACCTGACCTCCCCTCTTAGATTGTAAGCTCTAACGAGCAGGGCCCTCTCATTCCTCCTGTATTGCATTGTATTGGAACTGTACTGTCTGCCCTCATGTTGTAAAGCGCTGGGAAAACCGATGGCGCTATATAAATCCTGTATAATAATAATAATTCTCACCAGCATGGACACAATATAAACCTGTCAGTCCAACACTTCATGACTGTCCAAAAAATAAATAAAAATACCTTTACATACACTTTAGAATAGGTGTCCACTGAAAAAAACTTAAGACTGTAGAGAGCCCATACATAAAGAGCGAAGAGTAAAGCCTCGTACACACGGCCGAGAATCTCGTCAGGAAAAAAACAGTCGTTTTTCCTGATGAGATTCTTGACAAGAATCTTGTCCCGGCCGAGTGTACACACGCTCGATTCAAAAGAACTGCCGTTCTTTTGAATGGAACGAACGCGGTGATGTCATCGACTACGACGAGCATGTGCTCGTCACATTCGATGCCGCCACCGCCATCTTGCTACACCCTACCTATGCCTAGGAAGCTACCGCGCATGCGCAGGTTTCCACGGCGACAGGTAAGCGTACACACTCTCGGGTTTCTCGTCGGGAAACAGGCCGACGAGAATCTCGACGAGAAAATAGAGAGCAGGTTCTCTATTTTTCTCGTCGAGATTCTGGCCAGTTTTCTTGACGAGAAACCTGAAAGCCTCGTACACACGGCCGGTTTTCTCGGCAAGAAAGCTCTCCCGGCAGTTTTCTTGTCGTTTATTGACGAGAAAACCGGCCGTGTGTACGAGGCTTAAGCCATTGACACAAATCAGCTTTCCGGGAGGGGGAATGTTTGGTGAAAAAACACAAGTGGGATTGTTAAAATCTCATAATCCCCCATTTGTCACAGAATATAGCTTTCAGATCTAAATATTATCTTTAGAATTGGAACCTCCTGAGACTTCTGTAGAGAGCAACTGGCTTCTGTTTATCACTGGCGCTGGCAAATCTGTCTCTTTAAAGTTAGTTTTGACTTCTATGAAGTTTGTTTTGGGGTTTCACTTTTCGAGAAAGCATAACCGTGAATATTACGGTGAGAATGTTTTAAAGAAACCAGAAAGCCATTCTTCTGAACCAGTAAAGCCTCCTTAGAACTCAACGTATTCATGTCTCATTGCATCACAAAAATAAGAGGATTATTCCTAATTTCAGGACAGTTAATAGATCCAAACACATCATTCCTTTACACCCTATGGCAGGTTTTCTCAACCAGGGTTGCACGGACCCCTAGGGTTCTACCAGAGGTTGTTAGGGGTTCCTTGAACAATAAGCAACTTCTACCTCTCAGATAAGTTCCCAATAACACCGCTGATCTTTTTAGCTTGGGGTGAGGTGCAGCGCAGTGCGGCGATAGTAAACGCACACAGTCCAGTTGCAGGAACAGAACTTGTATTAACCACTTGCAGACTGCCCACCCACAATGTACTGGCAATGCACAGGCAAAACAACGTACCCGTAAGTCGCTGCCTGCTTTGGGGTTTAGGGTGCATACATGCACGCTCAACCGCCGACTCCCGCTGTGATTGTACACAGCAGGAGCCTGTCAGCAAGACCCGGCCAATAATCAGCTGTGTGCAATCACTGCCCAGAGCCCTGTGATGACAATCAACACAGAGCTCTGTACAGAGAGAACAATCTCTCTGTTTCTTATCTCTGCAAAGCAGGAATGAGAAATAAAGAGATCTGTAGTAAAAAGCAGCACACATTACACATTGTAAGGCACACATTTAACCCCTTGATCGCCCTAGATGTTAACCCCTTCCCAGCCAGGGTCATTAGTTATGCCTTGTGCACACGGTCGGATTTTCAGTTGGAAAAAAATCAGATGTTTTTTCCGATGAAATTCCGCTCAGGCTTGGCTTGCATACACACGGTCACACCAGATTCCGACCGTCAAGAATGCGGTGACGTACAACACTACGACGAGCTGAGAAAAATTAAGTTCAATGCTTCCGCGCATGCGTCGACTTGATTCTGAGCATGCGTGATTTTAGTGCGTCGGAATTGCATACTGACAAACAGATTTTCCTATAGGAATTTTCTCAGTCGGAAAAATAGAGAACATATTCTCTATCTAAGTCCGTCGGAATTTCTGACGGAAAAAGTCTGATGGGGCATACACACCGTCGGAATATCCGATGAAAAGCTCCCATCTGACTTTTTCCATCGGAAATTCCGACCGTGTGTACAGGGCATTAGGAATACAGGGAGAGTCAGTATTGGGATTATGGGAAGGGTTTGTGTCAAGAGAAAGGATAGTGTTAGGGTTACAAGGAGGATTCTGTTAGGGTTTCAGGGGGGCTACTTTTACTTGGAAGTTATTTTAGGGTTAGTGTTTTAGGAAGGATTAGTGTTAGGATTACAGGGGTTAGTATTAAGGTTATAAGGAGGGTTAATGTTAGTGTTACAGGAAGTGTTAGTATTAAGATTACGGGAATGGTTAGGGTTACAGGGTGGTTAATGTAGGATTTCAGGGAGGGTTAGGGTTAGAATTACAGAAAGTGTTAGTATTAAGATTACAGAGAGGGTTGGTATTGGGATTACAGGGAGGGTTAGTATTAGCATTACAGGAAAGCCCTGTACACACGGGCGAGAATCCCGCCGAAAAAAAAACCGTCGGTTTTCTCGACGGGATTCCTGGAAAGCTTGTCTTGCCAAGCCCTGTGTACACATGCACATTCAAAAGAACCGCCGTTCTTTTGAATGGCAAGAACACGGTGACGTCATCGAGTACGACGAGCATGCGCTCGTCACATTCAATGCCGTCGCCGCCATCTTGCTACACCCTAAACCACCCTTGTATGCTACCGCGCATGCGTTGAAGTATTTTCGAGCATGCGCAGGTTTACCTGGAGACAGGTAAGCATACACACGCACGGTTTTCTCGTCGGGAAACAGGCCAACGAGAATCCCGACGAGCAGGTTCTCTATTTTTCTCGTCGAGATTCCCGGCAGTTTTCCCGACGAGAAACCATACACACGATCGGTTTTCTCGGCAAAAAGCTCTCCCAGCAGTCTTCTTGCCGAGAAAACCGGCTGTGTGTACGAGGCTTTAGTGTTAGGATTGCAGGAAGGGTTAGTAAGGGATTACAGGAAGGGTTAGCGTTAGCATTACAGGAAGTATTAGTATTAGGATTACAGGGAGGGTTAGTGTTAGCATTACAGAAAATGTTAGTATTAGGATTACAGGGAGGGTTAGTGTTAGCATTACAGAAAGTGTTAGTATTAGGATTACAGGGAGGGTTAGTATTGGGATTACAGAGAGGGTTAGTGTTAGCATTCCAGGAAGAGTTAGTGTTAGGATTGCAGGAAGGGTTAGTAAGGGATTACAGGAAGGGTTAGCATTAGCATTACAGGAAGTGTTAGTATTAGGATTACAGGAAGGGTTAGTGTTAGGATTATAAGAAGGGTTAGTAAGGGATAACAGGAAGTGTTAGTGTTAGGAAGTGTTAGACCCCTTTCACAGTGAGGCGTTTTAGCAGTGTAAAGCACCTGAAAACTGCCTCCCATGCCCCAAAGGGAAAGCCTAAGTGCTTTCACACCCAGGCGGTGCACTTGCGGGACGTTAGAAAAAGTTCTGCAAGCAGCATCTTTGGGGCGGTTTGGGAGCGATGTATACAGCACTCCCAAACCACCCTTTCCCATTGCAATGAATGGGCAGCCCACAACATGGGTGCTTTTAACCCCTTCTTTGGCCGCTAGCGGGGGTCAAAAGGCCACAAAAGGGCAGCCAAAAAAGCGCTAAAGCGCTGATAAAACGCTTAGGCGGCCCCGGTATGAAAGGGGTCTAAGTATTAGGATTACAGGAAGGGTTAGTGTTAGGATTACAGGGAGGGTTATTTTTAGGATTACAGTGAGGGTTAGTATTAGGATTACAGGGAGGGTTATTATTAGGATTACAGGGAGGGTTAGCGTTAGGATTACAGGGAGAGTTAGTATTAGGATTACAGGGAGGGTTAGTGTTAGGATTACAGGGAGGCTTAGTGTTAGGATTACAGGGAGGGCTAGTGTTAGGATTACAGGGAGGGCTAGTGTTAGGATTACAGGGAGGGTTAGTGTTAGGATTACAGGGAGGCTTAGTGTTAGGATTACAGGGAGGGCTAGTGTTAGGATTACAGGGAGGGCTAGTGTTAGGATTACAGGGAGGGTTAGTGTTAGGATTACAGGGAGGGTTAGTATTAGGATTACAGGGAGGGTTAGTGTTAGGATTACAGGGAGGGTTAGTATTAGGATTACAGGGAGGGTTAGTGTTAGGATTACAGGGAGGGTTAGTGTTAGGATTACAGGGAGGGTTAGTGTTAGGATTACAGGGAGGGTTAGTATTAGGATTACAGGGAGGGTTAGTATTAGGATTACAGGGAGGATTAGTGTTAGGATTACAGGGAGGGTTAGTGTTAGGATTACAGGGAGGGTTAGTGTTAGCATTACAAGGAGGGTTAGTATTAGGATTACAGGGAGGGTTAGTGTTAGGATTACAGGGAGGCTTAGTGTTAGGATTACAGGGAGGGCTAGTGTTAGGATTACAGGGAGGGTTAGTGTTAGGATTACAGGGAGGGTTAGTGTTAGGATTACAGGGAGGGCTAGTGTTAGGATTACAGGGAGGGTTAGTGTTAGGATTACAGGGAGGGTTAGTATTAGGATTACAGGAAGGGTTAGTGAAAGGATTACAGGGAGGGTTAGTATTAGGATTACAGGGAGGGTTAGTGTTAGGATTACAGGGAGGGTTAGTGTTAGGATTACAGGGAGGGTTAGTGTTAGCATTACAAGGAGGGTTAGTATTAGGATTACAGGGAGGGTTAGTGTTAGGATTACAGGGAGGGTTAGTGTTAGGATTACAGGGAGGGTTAGTATTAGGATTACAGGGAGGGTTAGTATTAGGATTACAGGGAGGATTAGTGTTAGGATTACAGGGAGGGTTAGTGTTAGGAATACAGGGAGGGTTAGTGTTAGGATTACCAGAAGTGTCAGTATTAGTATTATAGGAAGTGTTAGTATTAGGATTACATGAATAATTAAAGTTACAGGGGGGTTAATATGAGGATTACAGGGAGGGTTGGTGTTAGGATTACAGAAAGTGTTAGTATTACAGGAAGGGTTAGTGTTAATGTGAGGTGTACAGGGAGGGTTAGGGTGAGCGTGGCCTTAAAATAAGATCAATCTTTGAGTTGATCTTCTAGCAGTGAAAGCTAATTTATTGGCAGAGACACTGCTATAGCACCCCTGGAGTGGCAGACTCTGATGATGGAGGAATAATGTAGCATCTTTTTGCATTCAGCTGCAGTTTTACTTTATACTCTACTAAAACAATTTTTTTTTTTTAGGTAGATGTAAACCCTAACTGAATGACGTTTAGTTCTCTAAAGCACGGTGTATAATAAACAATTACTTTTTTTGTGCTGATCTTCTGCAGCCTCTTTACAGACACTTGCTATCATAATACATTCCAGCAGTGACTACATGTCATTTCTCAGAGTGGGGTTCCTGATGGTCATAACAATGGATCATGCCTATGTAATTTGTTTTGTAGGCTCCACTGTAACAGCCAGGGGCGTTTCTAGGTCTACAAAAGAATTTGGGCTAGAGCCCATAGCAAAATAAAGAAAGCCATATGCTTGGGCGGGCATACACATGTATATAATATACGTGTGTATATATATATAAATAAATATATATATATATATATTACATATATTATCATTACATCAGGGTCCCCAGAGAGCCCCCCCCCCACTTACATCAGAGTCCCCCTTACATCAGGCCTCCCCACTTACATCAGGCCTCCCCACTTACATCAGGCCTCCCCCTTGCATTAGGGTCGCCAGAGAGCCCCCCATTACATCAGGGTCCCCAGAGAGATCCCCCTTACATCAGGGTCCCCAGAGAGATCCCCCTTACATCAGGGTCCCCAGAGAGCCCCTCCTTACCTCAGCGTCCCCAGAGAGCCGCTCCTTTCATCAGGGTCACCAGAGAGAGGGCAGGCAGTGAGAGATGATGTCATCTCTCTGCTGCCCGCGGCTGCACAGTGAGAGTGGAGCAGCGCTGATGCAGGGTGGGCGGTGAGAGATGATGTCATCTCTCTGCTCTCTCGCCCACCCGGCTTTCCCATGCTGCCTGCCCGCTCTCCGGTGCTGCCCGCCGCACTCGTGGCCCGGCTGCAGAGAGGCCATGGCCGTCTCTGAGAGACTCAGGGCTATGGACCCCAGATTTGGGGCTATAGCCCCAAAAGCCACCCCTAGCGACGCCACTGGTAACAGCACAGGAATACAATTGGCAGACAGGGACAGATTGCCATAACCTTATAACAGAAAGTGCCTGATGAAGGACCTTCATGGCAAGATCACCTGATATTATTATCATGAAATCTACACATTTATAAGGACCGAAAAATTACTTCTGAAATGACATTAACCTGTTAAAGCTTCTATGAGGTCTTAGAGGATTGGGTTTACATCTGCTTTAAATAACTGTATATAGATGAAAGTTCATCCCCATCACTGACACTGCGCCATTCCCCGGCCGTCGTTCTGTTTTACTCTAATACCGGCATTAATTATTTTATATCTCTGCTTCCACTAAGAACTCTTCCTTGTTGTAAAACTAAATTTTTGCTGCCAGGAACCTAGAAACGAGTCTAGGGTGAAATATGGATATAAGGAGAATTGCGTAGAGATGATAAGGCTTCCTCCTAGGTACAGGGCTATAAAACTTCTTCTTAAAGAGAAAAAAAATAAATTTTCAAGGTCATTACTATTAAGTATCCCGATCCTTCATCACCCAGAAAAAGAAAAAAAAAAAAACGCAGAGAAGATGCGGAGTTCTGTGCAATGAATGAGATACACTCTACAACCTCATGTAAAATTCTAAGAGTTCTCTCCAATAAATGGAAAGACATCATAACGGAGAACTATCCGGATTACCTCTGGATGAAGCTATCAGGACTGTTTAATAAGTTGGTGAGAAAAGCACCAAAAAAGGAATTGAAAGTATATTTCATTGTTCTATTATCAGATTATTATTATTATTTATTTATTATATTTTCTGTATTTCTGTATTATTATTATCCACTTTCGGACCGCCCGCCCGCAATGTATTGCGGATGGGCAGCCTGTGCAGGGAAAGTGTCATACTAGTACATCGCTGCCTCCTTCCGGGTTAAGGGCAAGCACATGCACGCCCCCCCCCCCCCCCCGCCCACACCTATTGTTATTAGCAAGAAATTCTGGCAACACAATTGCTTCTTCTTAAAAATCTTTTTTTGGCACTAACAATGTTAGCGTTTTGTCCGGAGCTGTCCTCATAGCATGATGCTATGAGGAAGCCTCCGGCCAAAACGCGTTAGCACTATAGATGTAGCACTGTTGTTAGTGTCAAATAAAGATTTGTAAGAAGAAGTAATCGTGTTGCCGGAATTTTTTGCTATTTTGATGTTCATGGGACACAACAAGGAAAAGAAAAAAGGTAACAGCACTCTCTGCAGGGACAACCCAATTCATACACCAGGTCCACTCACAGGTGCTGAAGCTCCATATGTCCCAACACACCCAAATGCAACACTAGTAAGAGGAGCCGGCAAGACTGTAATCCTTGAAGTGTCGTTTATTGGTACATCAGAGTGACAATAAAACAATAATTCTTACGCGTTTCAGCAATAGCCGTAGTCATAGTCTAGCTACGACTAAGGCTATTGCCGAAACGCATCAGTATTTTGGTTTTATTGCCACTCTGATGTGCCAATAAATGACACATTAAGCATTACAGTCTTGCCAGCTCTTCTTACTACATGGGACACAACAAGCCTGAGCACCGATATTCAGTTCATTACTTTACAATTGTGCGGTAGAGCTTGGGTGAGTTTTTGTCTACATTACCCATTGTTATTGTACACAGCCGGAGTGTGTCAGCAAGTCCCGGGCCAATGATTCATGTCCAGGACCTGCTGATCGGCTGTGTCCAATCATAGCCCAGAGCCCTGTGTTGACAATCAACACAGGGCTCTGTAGAGAGAGAACAATCTCTCTGTTTCTTATCCCTGCAAAGCAGGGATAAGAAACAAAGGGATAGGATAGTAAAAGCAGCACACATTACACACATTTCACATTGTTAGGCACACAGTTAACCTCTTGATTGCCCCTAGATGTTAACCCCTTTCCAGCCAGTGTCATTAGTACAGTGACAGTGTACAGTATTATCACTGATCACTGTTTTAGTGTCACTGGTGGTGTCAGTTAGTCAGTTCCGACCCAGTGTCAGATTGCCCGCCGCACTTAGACCCCTTGCACAATGAGGCGTTTTATTGCTAGAAATAGCCTCTCAATAGCACCTGAAAACCGCCTCTCATTTATTTCAGTGTGTCTTTTCTCACCTTTGGCAGTGCGCTTGCGGGACGTTAGGAAAAGTCCTGCAAACAGCATCTTTGGGGCGGTTTTTCCCTCCCCATTGAAATGACTGGGCAGCGCTTCCAAAGCATCTGAAAAGCGCTTCAGAAGCGCCGCAACACACGCATTTTTAAACAGTGGTAAAGCACTGCTAAAACGAGTGGTGCTGTAGCGCTAACGTGGACGTGGCCCCAGTGTGAAAGGGGTCTAAGTCTCACTATAAGCTGCTGATCGCTGCCATTACTAGTATAAAAAAAAATGTTAAATAAAAATTACAGTACATATCCCATAGTTTGTAGACACTATAACTTTCACACAAACCAATCGATATACGCTTATTGGGATTTTTTTTTTTTTTTTTTTTTTTTACCAAAGAAATGTAGCAGAATACATTTTGACCAAGATTTATGAAGAAATTTGATTTTTACATTTTTTAATTGAATATGTTTTCTTTTCAAAATGTTCAGATTTTTTTCATTTATAGCGCAAAAAAAAAACTGCGGTGATCAAATACCACCAAAAGAAAGCCCTTATTTGTGTGAAAAAAAGTTTATAGGAATTTTTTTTGGCTATGACATTGCATTACCCCACCATTGCCAGGTAAAGTAGCTCACAGTGCTAAATAGCAAAAAGTAGATTTAAAAAAAAATAATTTTATTCAATATGTGTTATAGCAGACAGTAAAAAATATTGGGTTATTTTTCAAAATGTTAGTTTTTTTATATATATATATATATATAAAATAAAAAAACCCAGTGGTGATCAAATACCACCAAAAGAAAGCTCTAGTTGTGTGAATTAACCCCTTCCATACCGGGTCATTGTAAAATGACGCCGGCAAGAACCCCCTCTCCCTCCGGGTGGACGTCATATGACGTCCTGGGTTTGTGGGGTGATATCTAAATGATGCCTGCAGCTAGAGGCATTATTCAGGTATCCTCTTCAGCCGGCGATTCTGCGCACCATAAGAACGATCATAGCGGCGGTTCCACCGCTTAATCGTTCTTATAGGCGGCGGGAGGGGACACCCCCCTCCCGCCGCCATCCGGTGCTTCTCCGGGCTCTCCCGTGCCATCGGGGGCCCGGAGAAAGAATCGTCTGGCACCGGTGGTCACATGACGAGCATAGAGATGACTGGTGACCAGATGGTCACCAGTCATCTCTATGACCCTCGGAGGCCCGGGGCACGATGTGATGACGTCATGCCCGGGTTCTCAAAAGTAAACAAAGCCACCATTGCGGTTAGTAAGCATGAGATCGGTGAAATTTTTATCACGATCTCATGCTGTCACACACCATTCCTATTACAAGGGATGTTTACATTCCTTGTAATAGGAATAAAAGTGATCTAAAAAAAAAAGAAAAAAGTGTAAAAAAAAAGTGTAAAAATAAAAAAAAATAAGTAAAATGAAAAAAAAAAACGTTTTTTTTTTTTAAAACGCCCCTGTCCCCGGTAGCTCGCGCTCAGAAGCGAACGCACACTTAAGTCCCGCCCACATATGTAAACGCTGTTATATGTTACAGATTTGAGGTAACATCGCGTGCGCTAGAGTGCGTGCAACAATTCTAGCACTAGACCTCCTCTGTAACTCTAACCTGGTAACCTGTAAAAAATTTCAAAGCGTCGCCTATGGAGATTTTTAAGTACCGAAGTTTGGCGCCATTCCATGAGTGTGCGCAATTTTAAAGCGTGACATGTTGGGTATCTATTTACCCGGCGTAACATAAGCTTTCATATTTTACAAAAAAAAATGGGCTAACTTTACTGTTTTGTTATTTTTTAATTCATGAAACCATTTTTTTCCCCAAAAAAAGGCGTTTGAAAAATTATTGCGCAAATACCGTGCAAGATAAAAAGTTGCAACGACCGTCATTTTATTCCCTAGGGTGTCTGCTAAAAAAACATATATAATGTTTGGGGGTTCTGAGTAATTTTCTAGCAAAAGAATGATGATTTGTACATGTAGGAGAGAAGTGCCAGAATAGGCCCGGTATGGAAGTGGTATAAAAAGCCTAGTATTGAAAGGGTTAAAAAAAAAAAAACGGTAAAAAAATATAAATTGTATTTATGTACAGTGTTGTATGGTTGTACCAATTAAAGTAGCGCAGTGCCGAATAGCAAAAAACGCTCTGGTCATGAAGGGGGAAAAACTCTATGGAGTTTAAGGCCCCTTTCACACTGAGACGTATTTCAGGCGTTTTAGCGCTAAAAATAGCGCATAAATAACGCCTGAAATACTCCTGCCCCAGCATTCTCAATGTGAAAGCCCGAGGCGATGCACTGGCAGGAGAAAAAAAAATCTCCTGCAAGCCACATCTTTGGAGCGGTGAAAGAGCAGTGTGTATACCGCTCCTTCCCATTGAAATCAATGGGACACCGCGGTAATACCGCCCGCAAACCGCGGCTGTAGCCGCGGTTTGAGGGCGGTATTAACCCTTTTTCGGCTGCTAGCGGGGGTCAAAACCGCACCGCTAGCGGCCGAATATCACGGTAAATACGACGGTATAGCGGCACTGAAAATCGCGCCGCTATACCTCCAGCGCACATGCCGGCCCCAGTGTGAAAGGGCCCCCCCGCTTCCCAAATCAACATGCTTAAGACATTTTTAAATAAAGTCTTTCCATTTTCATTACATAGCTTATTTTAGACCCATAAGATTATTCTCTATGCAATGCAGGCCGATCATGGTTGGTGGGAGGGGCCAGCAAGGTGTTGTGCATAGCTTCCTGGTAACATCACAGTAGGCAACATAAAGAGTCCTGGGTAGACCATAAGCAGCTCCAGGTACTTAGGAGATAGAAAGCAACCTCCACCCTGGCTTCTCCTGATAGCCCATGACTCTGACGCATTTCGTTTTCATTAGTAATTGAGGTGACCTAATGTACACTTTGAGAAGCTCACAGTGTGCGGTGAAATCAGAGTAAACTATTTCAGTCCAGGAGAGGAGCCGGTACAACTGTGCAAGACTGAACTGAAGGCTGCAGATCAGCTTTAAATGTAAAAGCAGATATTCTGCATGGAGAACTTTTTTTAGAACCAGTAAATGTATAGTATTGAAAGAAAAGTCACAACACGCTGAATTTATCATCATGAGCAGAAATGTAAGCAGAGTCCCTATTCTCACTTTTCCTGTACGGTGTGATCAGATATTGTTGAATTTCCATAGAGAAACAGTGTGCAGGCAGCTGATATCAGCCATGAGCTATTGATCTTCTCTGCTATATTATAAGCAGCCTCTAAGGTTACTCTGAAAACAAATGTGTGGCCGACTACATTATACCCGGCAACAAATGGATCCTTACAGAAAGTACCACTCTGCACTTCAAAGATAAACACTGCCGATCAGATGCGCAGCCTCATATAAGCTTACGTGGCAAAGATTCATAGGGGACCCCACAATGGGTAGAGCAAAGTGAACCCAGGAGACAATTTTTGCCGGTAAGCACACAACTTTTGGTGCCTTGAAGTGTATCTAAACCCAAAACCTAATTATTAATATATTTCAGCTCACCAGTCCTTTCTTTTTTCTGACTTTTTTTATTTATTTTTTCACCCGGTGATCCTACAAATAACACACTTCCTGTTAGACAAAAGTGTAGAGGTAGGCCAACGAGGACGGTCAATAGTTCAAGAAAGGTTGACCGCATTCCCAGGTATGAAGCAGTCACTTTATTGAAGATAAAAATCCATCAAGATACATCAAGATACATCATAAGATATCATGAGACCTCTATGCAGGCATGGCAAGATTAACGCGTTTCACGAATCAAGGTTCACTTAGTCATAATCTAACAAACACCAGTAAATGCAAAGATGACAGTGTTAGAGTAGTCGAGGTGAGAGAATAGTGAGTGAATTAGTAACTTGGTGGTGTCATTGGCTAAGATTAATGTAATTTGATCATTCTCAACCAGGGTTCCTCCAGTGGCTGCTAGAGGTTCCTTGAACTGTGGCTGATTGACCAGCCAGTCCAACTGCAGGTCCAATGCCATTTGGCAGAGCCAGTGGCATGACATTAATGATCTTTTTTAGATGTCCATAAGGTCCATAAGGGCGACATCTTGACCCCCAATGTAAGGGGGAAAATTCGTCCCACTGACCACCAATGTAAGGGGGAACATTCTTCCCACTGACCACCATTGTAAGGGGGAAATTTCTTCCCAATGACCCCCAATGTAAGGGGGAACATTCTTCCCACTGACCACCACTGTAAGGGGGAAATTTCTTCCCAATGACCCCCAATGTAAGGGGGAACATTCTTCCCACTGACCACCACTGTAAGGGGGAACCTTCTTCCCACTGACCACCAATGTAAGGGGGAACCTTCTTCCCACTGACCACCAATGTAAGGGGGAACATTCTTCCCACTGACCACCAATGTAAGGGGGAACACTCTTCCCATTGACCCCCATTGTAAGGGGGGAACATTCTTCCCACTGACCACCACTGTAAGGGGAAACTTTCCTCCCACTGACCACCAATGTAAGGGGGAACATTCTTCCCACTGACCACCACTGTAAGGGGGAAATTTCTTCCCAATGACCCCCAATGTAAGGGGGAACATTCTTCCCACTGACCACCACTGTAAGGGGGAAATTTCTTCCCAATGACCCCCAATGTAAGGGGGAACATTCTTCCCACTGACCACCACTGTAAGGGGGAACCTTCTTCCCACTGACCACCAATGTAAGGGGGAACCTTCTTCCCACTGACCACCAATGTAAGGGGGAACATTCTTCCCACTGACCACCAATGTAAGGGGGAACACTCTTCCCATTGACCCCCATTGTAAGGGGGGAACATTCTTCCCACTGACCACCACTGTAAGGGGAAACTTTCCTCCCACTGACCACCAATGTAAGGGGGAACATTCTTCCCACTGACCACCACTGTAAGGGGGAAATTTCTTCCCAATGACCCCCAATGTAAGGGGGAACATTCTTCCCACTGACCACCACTGTAAGGGGGAAATTTCTTCCCAATGACCCCCAATGTAAGGGGGAACCTTCTTCCCACTGACCACCAATGTAAGGGGAAACCTTCTTCCCACTGACCACCAATGTAAGGGGGAACCTTCTTCCCACTGACCACCAATGTAAGGGAGAACATTCTTCCCACTGACCACCACTGTAAGGGGGAACTTTCTTCCCATTGACCCCCAATGTAAGGGGTATCATTCTTCCCACTGACCACTAATGTAATAGGAAATATTCTTCCCACTGGCCACTACTGTAAGGGGAAATTGCTCCCACTGACTCCTGATAAATTAATTGTCGCAAGGGTTACTTGAGACCTGAAAATTATTTCAAGGGTTCCTCTGGGGTAAACAAGGTTGAGAAAGGCTGGTGTAATTGGTTGGTGGTGTCACTGGGACGTAATTAGGTGAAGGCAGCAAGATTTTGGGCAGTGATTGCATGAGGGGCTGAAGGAAAGGTCAACATCCAAGATTATACCTTCCATCCTGGTATAAGGGGAAGGAAAGATAGTTTTAATCTTGATAGGAAGTCTTGGAAAGGGGCACAGGAGGGGAAGGTTTAAGGCAGTGGCGGCTGGTGCTCAAATTTTTTTGGGCGCGGGGGGCGCAAACAAACAGAAAAAAAAAATTATCAATTGCCGCCACTGTGCCCATTAAACGCAACCACTGTGCCCAAACGCCACTAGTTTGTCCCCAAATGCAGCCAGTTTCTCCCCCAATAATACAGCCAGTTTCTCCCCCATAATACAGACAGTTTCTCCCCCATATGCAGCCAGTTTCTCCCCCATATGCAGCCAGTTTCTCCCCCATAATACAGCCAGTTTCTCCCCCATAATACAGCCAGTTTCTCCCCCATAATACAGCCAGTTTCTCCCCCATAATACAGCCAGTTTCTCCCCCAATAATACAGCCAGTTTCTCCCCCATAATACAGCCAGTTTCTCCCCCATAATACAGCCAGTTTCTCCCCCATAATACAGCCAGTTTCTCCCCCATATGCAGCCAGATTGTCCCCCATATACAGCCAGTTTCTCCCCCATAATACAGCCAGTTTGTCCCCCATATGCAGCCAGTTTGTCCCCCATATGCAGCCAGTTTGTCCCCCATATGCAGCCAGTTTGTCCCCCATAATACAACCAGTTTCTCCCCCATAATACAGCCAGTTTCTCCCCCATATGCAGCCAGTTTCTCCCCCATATACAGCCAGTTTCTCCCCCATATGCAGCCAGTTTCTCCCCCATAATACAGCCAGTTTCTCCCCCATAATACAGCCAGTTTCTCCCCCATAATACAGCCAGTTTCTCCCCCAATAATACAGCCAGTTTCTCCCCCATAATACAGCCAGTTTCTCCCCCAATAATACAGCCAGTTTCTCCCCTATAATACAGCCAGTTTCTCCCCCATAATACAGCCAGTTTCTCCCCCATAATACAGCCAGATTGTCCCCCATTTACAGCCAGTTTCTCCCCCATAATACAGCCAGTTTGTCCCCCATAATACAGCCAGTTTGTCCCCCATATGCAGCCAGTCTGTCCCCCATATGCAGCCAGTTTGTCCCCCATATGCAGCCAGTTTGTCCCCCATATGCAGCCAGTTTCTCCCCCAATAATACAGCCAGTTTCTCCCCTATATGCAGCCAGATTGTCCCCCATATACAGCCAGTTTCTCCCCCATAATACAGCCAGTTTGTCCCCCATATGCAGCCAGTTTGTCCCCCATATGCTGCCAGTTTGTCCCCCATATGCAGCCAGCTTGTCCCCCATATGCAGCCAGTTTGTCCCCCATAATACAGCCAGTTTCTCCCCCATAATACAGCCAGTTTCTCCCCCATATGCAGCCAGTTTCTCCCCCATAATACAGCCAGTTTCTCCCCCATAATACAGCCAGTTTCTCCCCCAATAATACAGCCAGTTTCTCCCCCATAATACAGCCAGTTTCTCCCCCAATAATACAGCCAGTTTCTCCCCCATAATACAGCCAGTTTCTCCCCCATAATACAGCCAGTTTCTCCCCCATATGCAGCCAGATTGTCCCCCATATACAGCCAGTTTCTCCCCCATAATAAAGCCAGTTTGTCCCCCATGTGCAGCCAGTTTGTCCCCCATATGCAGCCAGTTTGTCCCCCATATGCAGCCAGTTTGTCCCCCATATGCAGCCAGTTTCTCCCCCATAATACAGCCAGTTTCTCCCCCATAATACAGCCAGTTTCTCCCCCATAATACAGCCAGTTTCTCCCCCATATGCAGCCAGTTTCTCCCCCATATGCAGCCAGTTTCTCCCCCATAATACAGCCAGTTTCTCCCCCATAATACAGCCAGTTTCTCCCCCATATGCAGCCAGTTTCTCCCCCATATGCAGCCAGTTTCTCCCCCATATGCAGCCAGTTTCTCCGCCATAATACAGCAAGTTTCTCCCCCATAATACAGCCAGTTTCTCCCCCAATAATACAGCCAGTTTCTCCCCCATAATACAGCCAGTTTCTCCCCCATAATACAGCCAGTTTCTCCCCCAATAATACAGCCAGTTTCTCCCCCATAATACAGCCAGTTTCTCCCCCATAATACAGCCAGTTTCTCCCCCATAATACAGCCAGTTTCTCCCCCATAATACAGCCAGTTTCTCCCCCATATGAAGCCAGTTTGTCCCCCATATGCAGCCAGTTTGTCCCCCATATGCAGCCAGTTTGTCCCCCATATGCAGCCAGTTTGTCCCCCATAATACA
This sequence comes from Rana muscosa, assembly GCA_029206835.1. NCBI lineage: Eukaryota > Metazoa > Chordata > Amphibia > Anura > Ranidae > Rana > Rana muscosa. The sequence continues at coordinate 1,077,967,086 of CM055117.1, forward strand.
GCCAGTTTCTCCGCCATAATACAGCCAGTTTCTCCCCCATATGCAGCCAGTTTCTCCCCCATATGCAGCCAGTTTCTCCCCCATATGCAGCCAGTTTCTCCCCCATAATACAGCCAGTTTCTCCCCCATATGCAGCCAGTTTCTCCCCCATATGCAGCCAGTTTCTCCCCCATAATACAGCCAGTTTCTCCCCCATATGCAGCCAGTTTGTCCCCCATATGCAGCCAGTTTGTCCCCCATATGCAGCCAGTTTGTCCCCCATATGCAGCCAGTTTGTCCCCCATATGCAGCCAGTTTGTCCCTCATATACAGCCAGTTTGTCCCCCATATACAGCCAGTTTCTCCCCCATATGCAGCCAGTTTCTCCCCCATATGCAGCCAGTTTGTCCCCAATATGCAGCCAGTTTGTCCCCCATAATACAGCCAGTTTCTCCCCCGTATGCAGCCAGTTTGTCCCCCAAATGCAGCCAGTTTGTCCCCCAAATGCAGGCAGTTTGTCCCCCCCCCCAGCCCTGCACTTACCTTCCTCGAGTCAGCGCCGTCCTTCTTCCGTCCTCGATGTCTTCTCCCGCCCTCGATGTCGCTCCAGCCAATCAGGTTACCGGTAACCAGACCCGGTGAACCTGACTGGCCAGGGAACGCACCCCTGTGCGTCCTCTCATTAGATATTTAGAAGCCGATTACAGCCCTCAGGCTGTAGTCGGGAAGCCTATCAGAGCCGCTGGCTCTGATAGGCACTTCTAAAGGCCAATCAGACGCTGTTATTCAGATGGCCGGCGCTCAAGGGGCCGGCCATCTGAATAGTGGGCGGCAGCAATACATAGGTTCATGCAATGCATGAACCTATGTATTGTTGTGAGTGACGGCCGGGCGCAGAAGCGAGCGGTAGCGGCGCTTCTGCGCCCACTATGGTCGCGCCGCCATGTGTGGAAAAAAGACATTAAAAAAAAAAAAAACTCTTAAAGGGCCCGTATTTTTTTATTTTTTTTGGTGACCACGGGAGGGGGGGGGGGGGCGGCGCCCGGGCGCCCCCTATGGACGGGCCGCCACTGGTTTAAGAAAGTAGTTTGACTTCCATACTATGTCAGTTAGTAGATCAGTTATCTTGCAAGGAGACTGAAGGGGTGATCTCATGAGTAGAGAGATAAAACTGGGTGTCTGTCAACAGCATTTCCATTTTACTCTGTCAGTGAGTGTGCCACTGCCACATCATGTGTCGCTGGCTGCAAATACATTTTGGGGATTTCTGCCATGTACTGGCTACTGAGGGTCAATCACTGTGACATGAGATGTCACTTGACAGCCTTTCTGGATGTGTGTATATATAGCTGTATACACTAAATAGATAATATACACAAATTGTGAGACAATCTGTTCTGTGTAGTGTATATGGCTATATACACCCACCTTCTTCCTTCCTGTATATAGAGACCTTCCTCCATCATCATTGACTGCAGATATACATCATCTGTCCTGTCACTGTTGATATAGCTGTATACAGGACATATGATGTATATCTGCAGTCAGGGATGATGAAGGAAGGTCTCTATATACAGGAAGGAAGGTGAGTGTATATAGCTAGCTGTATACAGGACAGATGATGTATACCTGTATACCCTGATCTGTGGGGCTGATCTATATACCCTGATCTGTAATGCTGAGCTATATACACTGATCTGTAATGCTAAGCTGTGTACCCTGAACTGTAATGTTGAGCTGTATACCCTGATCTGTGAGGCTAAGCCATATACCCTGATCTGTGAGGCTGATCTATATACCCTGATCTGTAATGCTGAGCTATATACACTGATCTGTAATGCTAAGCTGTATACCCTGATCTGTAATGCTGAGCTGTATACCCTGATCTGTGAGGCTGAGCTATATACCCTGATCTGTGAGGCTGAGCTATATACCCTGATCTGTAATGCTGAGCTATATACCCTGATCTGTGAGGCTTAGCTATATACCCTGATCTGTGAGGCTGAGCTATATACCCTGATCTGTAATGCTGAGCTATATACCCTGATCTGTGAGGCTGAGCTATATACCCTGATCTGTGAGGCTGAGCTATATACCCTGATCTGTAATGCTGAGCTATATACCCTGATCTGTGAGGCTGAGCTGTATACCCTGATCTGTGAGGCTGAGCTATATACCCTGATCTGTGAGGCTGAGCTATATACCCTGATCTGTAATGCTGAGCTATATACCCTGATCTGTGAGGCTTAGCTATATACCCTGATCTGTGAGGCTGAGCTATATACCCTGATCTGTAACGCTGAGCTATATACCCTGATCTGTGAGGCTGAGCTATATACCCTGATCTGTGAGGCTGAGCTATATACCCTGATCTGTAATGCTAAGCTATATACCCTGATCTGTGAGGCTGAGCTATATACTCTGTCATGTGATTCTGGGGCTGTATACTCTGTCCTGTGGTGCTGAGCTGTATACTCCTGACACTATGGGTGGAAGCAAGTGTAATACAGGGGACAGAGTGGTTGGATTCTATAAGGGGTGTAGCTTATGAGAAGTGGGAGGGATCAAAAAGGAAGGACGGGTCTGGCGCCCCACCATCCTAAAACTTCACCAGCCGCCACTAACTGACATCTTGATGCTCCAGTCAGCCGCGCGATCACTCAGTCATTCACAGTCTGCACTGAGTGGAGAATGACTGAGAGTAGAGAAGCACAGGGAAGTGTGTGCAGAGTAGAGAGAGAGAGAGAGCCTGAGCGAAGAGTGAGGACTGAGCCTGAGGCCCGCATCGCCGGCACTTACCGTAAGCCGGAATCACAGAGGCACCGCTCAGGCCTTCCTTAATCCACCACGCACAGTCCACAGCACAGTGAGTGGTGGCCGGGAAACCGGAAGTGACGCCACAGTGCCGCAAAAAGCACCGCCCACCGTCCTTGCCAATTAAAAACAGCACAGGAGCCAAAGGGACAAATCATTGTAGAGTGGGAGTGTTTGCGGGCGCATCGCTTGCGCCCCGAACACTCCCTAAACACAGACGAATCAGCTTCCCAGTTGCAATCAGCTGATGCAAGGTGTAAAAGCGTCCCATAGACAGTGTCCGGGGCCTGGACACACTTAAAGGACAACTTTTTTTTTTTTAATGACTAGCTTGGGGGGCAGTGTCTGTGCGCCCCCTATTGATGTGCCGCCACTGCTCTAGGGTCCTTGCTAAAAAAAACTTAAAATGTCTGGGGTGTCCTAAATAGTTTTCTAGCAAAAAATGCTGATTTATACAAAAAAGCCTGGTCAGTAAGTGGTTTATGTTTATTGGATACGGGTGGCACTTCATCACCTTACTCTTTTTTTGACATTGTTGTACTTTAAGGGCTAGAAACTGTAAAATTTGAACTGGTTCAAATCTTATAAGTTATCATTTGTCTTCAAAGAGTTTAAAATCCTTTTTAATTTATTTTTTATACAAAAAACACATTTATTGTTTTTTTTACTTCTGTCAAATACAGTCTACCACCCCATCCCCCAGCAACTTAAAAGTCCCTTTTTACTCTTGGCTAAATCCCTGTTGGTTTTTGTACTTTTTACTTGCCGGTTTCACGTTTCAGAAAACACAGATTTTCAATTAAAATAGTAATGTCAAGAAACCTATCGGCAGTGCTGCATTTTACGGGTTGACGTCCACCGTGCCGGCTGTTCGGAGTGTCGATTAACCTCAGTCTTTCTGACACGTATGACAGTAAAACAAGTTTGTGACTGCACCATAGTAAAAAAAAAAACAAAAAAAAAAACATCATGTAAAGGTATTTTTTTCTTCGTACTCCCATGCCTTGTCCTAAGACGGCATTGACGCAGGGTTCAGTGGGTAAAAGCAGACGTAAAATAATATGATTGCTAGATGCGAATTGCATATTTATGAAGGTGTCAATGTCATTCCTCCAAAGAGTTACTTCATTTTCAACTAGGAATAAATTACCCCTAAATATTCATAAAATATTTATGAAGCAGGCTTTAATAAAAGCATCATTTCGTATTACAAAAATGTGAATCAACAATAAGTCGTAGGGCCTCATTAAGCGCACATTATCCGCAGACGGCTGATACCTGAGAAAAAGGGGGGGAAGCTTTGGCAGATTTATTTTTGACTTTTGATGTCTGCAACTGTGATGTTGTTTGCGGCGGAGCATTGACAGATGTCTGTTTTATAAAGGTCAGGCGTAAAGTTCGTTTCTAACTACACAGGCCTTTGTTGTCTGGGGATGTATTGTTTGAAAGAAGTGTTTACAGTATGACGGGTTACATATATGAACTTTGTTCTATATAGAGGTGAGTTTGACAGCACAGTTTTTCTGCAGCTGTGTGGCAGGAGACTTGCGCCTGTGGAGGACTAGTACAAGGGCAAAAATGGTTAGATGGTCTGAATAATTGTCGGGCAGTTGCATGCCTATGCATGGGCAGAGTGTATTTTCTGGAGAGCCAACATAGGCATTGGCCTAGGGTGTTAGTGCCAGGGGCAGCACACAACCACCCAAAGATCATCTCCCCCTGCTGGTTCTTAGTTAGAAGTGCTCCTGAAAACTTACTCTGAGGTCATGTCAGGGCAAGCTACATAGCGTGCTTGGGAGTTGCCTGAGCAATGACCTACTAGCGCTGCCATTCTCAACCAGGGTTCCTCCAGAGGTTGGTAGGGGTTAATTGAGCTGTGACCGACTGACCTCTCATTTGATGGTGCCTGCAAAGTTTCAGGGCCAAGGCCACTTGGCAGAATTAATGGCATGACACCAATGATCTTTTTAGTAGTCTGTAAATGGGGATTCTCTCCCACTGACACCAATGATGGGGAACAATCCCTCCCACTGACACCAACAATGGGACACTATTCCTCCCACTAACAGTAATGGGGCACTATTCCTCCCATTGATACCAATGGTGGGACACTATTCTTCCCACTGACACCAATGATGGGGCACTATTCTTCCCAGTGATACCAATAATGGAGAACTATTCCTCCCACTGACGCCAATGATGGGGCACTATTCCTCCAACCGACACCAATAATGGGGCACTATTCCTCCCACTGACATCAATAATGGGGCACTATTCTTCCAACTGACACCAATAACGGGGCACTATTCCTCCCACTGACACCAATGATGCGGCACTATTCCTCCCAGTGATACCAATGATGGGGCACAATTCCTCCCATTGACACCAATGATAAGGCACAATTCCTCCCATTGACACCAATGATGGGGCACTATTCCTCCCAATGATACCAATCATGGAGCACTTTTCCTCCAATTGATACCAATGATGGAGCGCAATTCCTCCCATTGACACCAATGATGGGGCACTATTCTTCCCAGTGATATCAATGGCAGGGAACCATTTCTCCCACTGACACTAACGATGGGGGACTATTGCTCCCACTGATACCAATAGTGGGACATTATTCCACCCAGTGAAACCAATGATGGAGCACTATTCCTCCCACTGATACCAATAATTGGGCACCATTCCTCCTGCTGAAATCAATGATGGGGCACTATTTCTTCCACTGACACCAACGATGAGGTACGATTCCTCCCACTGGCACCAATGATGGGTCGTTGTTTTCTCTTACTGACGCCAGGACATTTTCTTCTCCCACTGGTCACAGTCTGCCTCCTCTAAGGTTGAAGGACAGTAAACTGGCCCCTTGTTTATAAAGTTTGGAGACCCCTGATTTAGATGCTAGTTAAGCACCTCCTGGCAGTAGAACCCACCTCCCCACCATTCAGCTACCTATTGCTCATTTGTGCCAGAACAGAATACCTTTTGTTTATTGTTATTAGGATCTCCCGTGTAGGAATTTAATCAACCCAGCTCTCCAAAAATTAATTTTCCAAAGCAACCCAACGGATTAATCTGGCTCCCCACAGCCTAAATCCACAGTGGTTGACTGGTCCTAAGTCATGTCTCTTGGAAATTTTGTGAATGTATTTTGCTTTCCGTGAGATGTTTCATCGCAATGCTGGAGAACAAGAAAAGAGCGGAGTTGAGTTATTGCCATCTTAAAACAGGATCCTGCAATATCGCCATAGACCGCTGGCTGCGGGCCATTCCTGGATTGAATTCATTCTGAATAGGCTAACTTCTTAAAGTGCCTCGCGAGTTAATAGCTTTCCGTTTTTCAAATTTAAGGGAAATCTATACTGCTTCAGTTTTATGGCTTATTATGATTGGATAATCAAACACTGCCATTATATCTTGCAAGAATAAAGGGGGGGAAAAAATACGAGCCCTGGAAAATGAAAACAGTGACAGAACAAGTAAATTGCTGGTGACAATTGAATATAAATATATACTTTGAAAAAAAAAAAAACTGAATTACCGATCCATCTCTATTCTGTTGTTGTGTGGTGTTTGCGTGCTTGTTGTTTCCTTGCCGTTGACTCTTTGGTAATAATTTTCCCGGTGGGAGATAAGAGCGGCACGTTTTAAATTTGGATAGGAGTTTTGACACACGGTTAACTTAAATTAGACCTTTCAGTAACTTTACAGGTCTGCGTAAATACATTCCTGACAGATCACAATATACAGCAATGGTACCATCTTTATAAAAAGTTCTGTACATCTTATAATTAAAATGCCATCGCTGAGCTCCAGTTAAACCATTTATTTCCATTTAGATATAAATTTACAGCAAACTCCTGCTTGGGCAAATTGGGAAAGAAAATCACCCCCTGTAAAATTGAAAAAGCAACTCCAACTCTAAAGCCTCGTACACACGACCGAGTTTCTCGTCGTAAAAAACCCGTAGATTTTCTCGACAAGATTCTTGTCAAGCTTGACGAGCTTCTTGGCAAGCTTTCCTTACATACACACTGTCAATTCCAAATCTCGTCGTTGTTCTGCGCGGTCACGTACAGCGCGTACGACGGCAGTATAAAGGGGAAGTTCGATTCCAATGGCGCCACCGCTTAGGCTGCTTTTGCTGATCTTGTGTTATCGCGTGTTAGTAAAAAATTTGGTGAGAGACGATTCGCGTTTTTCAGTTCAGCATGACGAATGTGATATCTCCATTGCGAACGCTAGTTTTACCAGAAGGAGCGCTCCTGTCTCATACTTGATTCTGATCATGCGCGATTTTTTAAGACTCGGAAAAGCATACACACGACCGGTTTTCTCGTCGTAAAACAGGCCGACGAGAATCCCAACGAGAAAAACGAGAATCCTGACGAGTAAATAGAGAGCAGGTTCTCTATTTTTCTCGTCGAGATTCCCGGCAGTTTTCTCGACGAGAAACCATACACACGAACGGTTTTCTCGGCAAGAAAGCTCTCTTGGCAGTTTTCTTGTCGTTTTTTGACGAGAAACTCGGTCGTGTGTACGAGGCTTCATACTCTCTCTATCGCCGGCACTCCAGTCCCCTGCAGATTCACCAATCCTGTGCCAATAAAAGTTATATAGTTAGTCAGGTTGAAAAAAGACACAAATCCATCTAGTTCAACCAAAAAAAAATAAAAAATACAATCCCATATACACAATCCTTTACCCACAGTTGATCCAGGAGATGGCAAAAAACCCTAGCAGAGCAAAGCTACAGCAGGGTAAAAAATCCTTCCTGATCCCCCGAGAGGCAATTGGATTTTCACTGGATCAACTTTCCCTATAAATGCTGTGACAGCAGGAAGGTAAAGTCACCTGGTTGCATCCAGGGGGGTAGATATATTTCGCCCAGATTCAGGCTTTACGCCGACTTATACAACTAGGTGGAGAGTTGTATAAGCCCAGCTGAGGCTAGTGGGCTCATGGATGACTCATACCTCTAGGGAGAGTGTGGGGCGTCGTGCAGACAGGGAGTTGATGAGACCAGCTGAAGCTTGTCAGCTCATTTAGGCCTCTATAAGAACTCCCAGCTTCATTAGATGTTAGCTCATGCCTGGACCCAGACCTGTGTGGACTGTCTAGGGAGAGTGAACCCCTGTGCGGTGAGACAAAGCCTGTGTGGCTATTTGCTTGGACATTTAAAACCAGGGACTTAGGGACTAGGACAGCACTAGGCTGATCCCAGTTGTTAGTTAGGAAACCTGTATGTTTAGTCAGAGGTCAAGTTGACCAGGATTTATTTTGTTTATGTTTCTTTTGCTTTGCTGTGTTTTGTCACTGTAAATAGAAAATAAACCGCACCTTTTTGACTTTGAAAACCACAACCTCCGTTTGCTGGGCCTGTTTTTGTGTGGGGAGCCCATCTCGGGGGTCACACACACCCGCTGCCGAGCTAACCCCCTCACAGTTGGTGGAGAATGCGGGCATTTTTTTTTTAAGCCAGCATGGAGGAGATACTGAAGCAGCTGGCTCTAGCAAATGCCAATCAACAGCAGACAAATGCAGGTTTGCAAAAGAGCCTTGCAGCTCATCAACAGAGCCTTGCAGCTCAACAACAGAACTTCGCAGCCCAGCAGCAAGCTCATCAACAGAGCCTTGCAGCCCAGCAGCAGACAAACGCAACTTTGCAACAGAGTCTGGAGGCTCAGCAACAAGCCCAGCAGCAATCTGAGGCCCGCTTCATAGACCTGTTGCAGAAGCAAGAGCAGAGACTACAACAACAGATGGAAGCAGTAATGCAGCAACGTCCGCAGACCAGTGAGGAAAACCGTCCCACTAATACCGCGTCCTTTGGGGTGAGTCGTTTATTGACAAAAATGACTGGAGAGGATGATCCAGAGGTATTTTTGACCACATTTGAAAGGACCGCTGAAAGAGAAAAGTGGCCTGAGGAGCAGTGGGCTGGACTGGTGGCTCCTCTGTTAACTGGTGAATCGCAGAAAGCTTACTATGACCTAGAGCCTAACCAAGCAAAAGACTATGTGATGCTAAAAGCTGAAATATTGGCAAGGCTGGGTGTCACCCAGGCTGTCCGGGCTCAGCGTGTGCATAACTGGACTTTCCAGCTTGGAAAACCCCCCAGGTCTCAAATGTATGATCTCATTCACCTGAGCAGAAAGTGGCTACAGCCAGAGACTTTGTCCGCACCAAAGATTGTGGAACGTGTTGTAATGGATCGGTTTTTGAGAGCTCTTCCTACTGCCATCCAAAAGTGGGTAAGCCATGGAGACCCAGAGACGGCCGATGGTCTTGTGGATCGTGTGGAGAAATACTTGGCTACAGAGAACCTGACGGCCTCTTCCAGAGACACTCGGACTTTCCACCTTAAGACCAGACCATCCCCAGGGGCGGATAAGAGGATTCCAAGGGGTGAGGGTGGAGAGAGTGAGAGGGTGGGAGCTCTACCCCAAGTTTGGCGAGAACAGCCTGGGAAATCAGCGGCTCAAGAGGCCGCAAGAAGGATCGTTTGCTACCGCTGCCGGCAAGCGGGACATATTGCAGCCAATTGCCCGGTTGTGGAGGAACCCATGCAGTGTGACTTTCTGACGGGCAGACGTCAGTCACTGTGTGCGACAGTCGCATGCACTGCCATTCGAGGAACTGAGAAACATTTATGCAAAATGTGTGTTAATGGTAGAAATGTTGTGGTATTGCTGGATTCAGGTAGCCTTGTGACCCTGATAAAGGCTGAGTTAGTTAAAACAGAGATCTCTGGGAATAGCAAGGTAGCTGTTATTTGTGTGCATGGTGACACCCGAGAGTATCCAGTGACTACAGTGTGTTTCGAGACCCCCAAAGGTACCCTCTCTCATCCAGTGGGCTTAGTATCTCAGTTACCGCATGACGCCATTGTGGGAAGGGATTTTCCGAAGTTCTGGGAACTGTGGGATGATCCTGAGCCCCCCACTGGTGCCCCTATGTACCAGGAATGTGATAGCCAGAACTCCCCTGAGAGTGGTGAGGACTCTCCGGAATTTCCCTTATCAGTATTGGCAGGGGAGACTCAAGAAACTGGAGAGGAGCCCACCTCCTCAGACGAAAACCTACCGTCTGTGGAGTTTTCTGATCTTGAGGTTCACAGGGAAAACTTTGCCACAGAACAGTTGAAAGACCCCGCCCTAATAAAGGCACGGGAAAACGTAGTGAAAATAGATGGCGAGTTAGTGAACCCAGATAATACCTGCACTTACCCATACTTCAGCGTAGAGAAGGACCTACTGTATCGGGTGGCAAAAAGGGCAGAAGAAACCGTTGAGCAGCTTGTGGTGCCCAAACCTTACAGGAAGTTGGTGTTGGAGTTGGCCCATGGGCACATTCTTGGAGGTCATCTGGGGACAGAGAAAACCAGAGAGAGGGTATTACAGAGATTCTATTGGCCGGGGGTGATGAAGGACATAGAAAATTATTGTTCCTCCTGCCCTGTGTGTCAGAGGTCGGCCCCGATGCCACATTTCCGTAGCCCGCTGGTCCCTCTACCCATCATTGAGGTCCCGTTTGAGAGGATCGCCATGGATTTGGTAGGTCCTATAATCAAGTCCGCTAGGGGGCACCAGTACATATTAGTTATAATGGACTATGCCACCCGTTATCCAGAAGCGATCCCTCTCCGAAATACCTCGGCCAAAACCATAGCCAAAGAGCTATCTCTTGTGTTTAGCCGGGTGGGTATTTGTAAAGAACTGCTTACGGACCAAGGTACACCCTATATGTCCCGGGTTATGAAGGAGCTGTGTAAATTGTTCAAAGTGACGCAATTACGTACATCTGTGTATCACCCCCAAACCAATGGGCTGGTTGAAAGATTCAACAAAACCCTAAAACAAATGTTGAAGAAAGTGGTGGATAGAGATGGAAAGGATTGGGACTGTCTACTTCCTTATCTGATGTTTGCTATTAGGGAGGTGCCCCAATCCTCTACGGGATTCTCCCCCTTTGAGTTACTGTATGGGAGACACCCAAGAGGGCTGTTGGATATTGCCAAGGAAACTTGGGAAAGTGAGAGTTCTCCCCACAGGAGTGTGATTGAGCATGTCGCCCTGATGCAAGACCGAATTGCACAGGTAATGCCCATCGTGAAGGAACATTTGGCCCAAGCGCAGTTAGCACAGCAGAGAGTGTACAACCGTGGAGCCAAGGCCCGTACCTTTTCCCCGGGGGATAGGATACTGGTACTTGTCCCTACAGTTGAAAGTAAATTCCTTGCCAAATGGCAAGGCCCCTACGAGATAATGGAAAAAGTGAGCGAAGTGAATTACAAGGTCAGACAACCAGGAAGGCGAAAGCCCGAACAGATCTATCACGTTAATCTGTTGAAAGCCTGGAGGGATAGAGAGTCCCTAGTCGCAGACACTTGGTCACCAGCTCAAACTGGTTGCGTGATTCCTGAGGTTGGAATAGCAGCCACCTTGTCACAACCCCAACAACAGGAGGTTAAGGAGTTTGTGCTTCGCAACAAGGAGGTATTCTCTGAGCTGCCGGGACAAACATCTGGGGTAGAGCATGACATCATTACCCCGCCCGGTGAAAGGGTGAAGTTAAAACCCTATCGGATCCCAGAGGCCCGACGGGAGGCAATACGGGAGGAAGTACAGAAAATGCTGAACTTAGGGATGATAGAGGAGTCCCAAAGTGATTGGTCTAGTCCCATTGTGTTGGTGCCTAAACCGGATGGGAGCTGGCGATTTTGTAACGATTTTCGTCAGTTGAACAAAGTTACAAAATTTGACACCTACCCCATGCCACGTATAGATGAGTTGATCGACCGGCTGGGAACAGCCCGATACATGACGACTCTTGACCTCACAAAAGGGTATTGGCAAATCCCCCTGGCCAAGTCGGCCAAAGAGAAAACCGCATTTGTAACCCCAGACGGGGCGTTCCAATATAAAAGAATGCCGTTCGGGTTACAGAATGCGCCGGCCACATTCCAGCGGAAAATGGACCAGATGCTGAGGCCCCATCGGAAGTATGCTGCGGCTTACCTGGATGACGTAATTGTCCATAGCACAGATTGGGCCTCACATCTGCCAAAAGTGCAAGCAGTCCTGGACTCTGTTCGGGAAGCGGGGTTTACGGCTAACCCCAAGAAGTGTACCATTGGGCAGGAGGAGGCCAAATATCTTGGGTACACCATTGGGAGGGGAGTAATAAAACCCCAACTCAACAAAGTCGAGGCCATCCAGAGTTGGCCACGTCCCAACAGCAAGAAGCAGGTACGAGCCTGTCTGGGAATCGCTGGGTATTATCGGCGATTCATTCCCCACTTTGCTTCTAAGGCTGTGCCCCTAACCAACCTGACGAAGGGGAAAGGGTCGGTCATGATTAAATGGACCCCCGAGGCTGAGGCAGCATTCCAATTCTTGAAACAAGCCTTATGTAGCCAGCCAGTGTTGTACTCACCCGACTTCTCTAAAGACTTTGTCGTACAAAGTGATGCGTCAGATGTGGGGTTAGGAGCAGTATTGTCCCAGGTCTGGAACGGGGAAGAGCACCCAGTCATTTACCTCAGCAGGAAGTTGAAGTCCCATGAGGTAAATTACGCCACCGTTGAAAAGGAGTGTTTAGCGGTGAAGTGGGCTCTAGATTCCCTTCGGTACTACCTGCTAGGTAGGCACTTTGACATGGTTACGGATCACGCTCCGTTAAAGTGGATGGCTCAAAACAAGGAAACAAATAGAAGAGTGAATAGGTGGTTCCTGGCCCTCCAGGAATTCAACTTCACAGTAAAGCATCGCCCTGGCGTTCAAATGGGGAATGTGGATGCTTTGTCTCGAGTACATGAATGCCTGATTGCTGGTGTTCCAACCCCGAGGTTAAAACAAGAGGGGGGGGTATGTGACAGCAGGAAGGTAAAGTCACCTGGTTGCATCCAGGGGGGTAGATATATTTCGCCCAGATTCAGGCTTTACGCCGACTTATACAACTAGGTGGAGAGTTGTATAAGCCCAGCTGAGGCTAGTGGGCTCATGGATGACTCATACCTCTAGGGAGAGTGTGGGGCGTCGTGCAGACAGGGAGTTGATGAGACCAGCTGAAGCTTGTCAGCTCATTTAGGCCTCTATAAGAACTCCCAGCTTCATTAGATGTTAGCTCATGCCTGGACCCAGACCTGTGTGGACTGTCTAGGGAGAGTGAACCCCTGTGCGGTGAGACAAAGCCTGTGTGGCTATTTGCTTGGACATTTAAAACCAGGGACTTAGGGACTAGGACAGCACTAGGCTGATCCCAGTTGTTAGTTAGGAAACCTGTATGTTTAGTCAGAGGTCAAGTTGACCAGGATTTATTGTGTTTATGTTTCTTTTGCTTTGCTGTGTTTTGTCACTGTAAATAGAAAATAAACCGCACCTTTTTGACTTTGAAAACCACAACCTCCGTTTGCTGGGCCTGTTTTTGTGTGGGGAGCCCATCTCGGGGGTCACACACACCCGCTGCCGAGCTAACCCCCTCACAATGCTCAGAACCCAGTTATATTATGTACACTGCTCCAAAAAATTTAAGGAACACTTTGAAAACACATCAGATCTCAATGGGGCAAAATCTCATGCTGGATATCTATACTGATATGGACTGGGTAATGTGTTAGGAATGAAAAGATGGCACATCATTTGATGGAAATGAAAATTATCCACCTACAGAGGGCTGAATTCAAAGACACCCCGAAAATCAAAGTGAAAAAATTATGCAGCAAGCTAGTCCATTTTGCTGAAATTTCATTGCAACAACTCAAAATGGTCCTCAGTAGTTTGTATGCCCCCCAAGTGCTTGTATGCATGCCTGACAACATCAGGGCATGCTCCTAATGAGATGACGGATGGTGTCCTGGGGTATTTCCTCCCAGATCTGGACCAGAGCATCACTGAGCTCCTGAACAGACCGAGGTGCAACCTGACGGCACCGGATGGACCGAAACATACTGTAATGTCCAAGAGGTGTCCTTTTGGATTTAGGTCAGGTGAGCGTGGGGGCCATTCAGTGGTATCAATTTCTTCATCCTCCAGGAACTGGCTGCATGCTCTCACCACATGAGGCCGGGCATTGTCGTGCACCAGGAGGAACCCAGGACCCACTGCACCAGCGTAGGGTCTGACAATGGGTCCAAGGATTTCATCCCGATACCTAATGGCAGTCAGGATGCCATTGTGTAGCCTGTAGAGGTCTGTGCATCCCTCCATGGATATGCCTCCCCAGATCATCACTGACCCACCACCAAACCGGTCATGCTGAATGATGTTACAGGCAGCATAAAGTTCTCCGCGGCTTCTCCAGACCCTTTCACGTCTGTCACATATGCTCAGGGTGAACCTGCTCTCATCTGTGAAAAGCATGGGGCACCAGTGGCGGACCTGCCAATTCTGGTGTTCAATGGAAAATGCCAATCGAGCTTCACAGTGTCCAGCAGTGAGCACAGAGCACACTAGAGGATGTTGGGCCCTCAGGCCACCCCCATGAAGTCTGTTTCTGATTGTTTAGTCAGAGACATTCACACCAGTGGCCTGCTGGAGGTCATTTTGCAGGGCTCTGGCACTGCTCATCCTGTTCCTCCTTGCACAAAGGAGCAGATACCGGTCCTGCTGATGGGTTAAGGACCTTCTACAGCTCTGTCCAGCTCTCCTAGAGTAACTGCCTGTCTCCTGGAATCTCCTCCATGCTCTTGAGAGTGTCCTGGGATACACGGCAAACCTTCTGGCAATGACACGTATTGATGTACCATCCTGGAGGAGTTGGACTGCCTGTGCAACCTTTATAGGGTCCAAGTATCGCCTCGTGCTACCAGTAGTGACACTGACCCTAGCCAAATGCAAAACTAGTGAAAAACAGTCCGAAAAGATGAGTAGGGAAAAAAATGTCAGACACCTCCACCTAAAAAAAACATTCCTGTTTTGGAGGTCGTCTCATTATTGCCCATCTAGTGCACCTGTTGTTAATTTCAATTAACAGCAAAGCAGCTGAAACTGATTAACAACCCCCTCTGTATACACCCCTCCCCCTCTGTATACACCCCTCCCCCCTCTGTATACACCCCTCCCCCTCTGCTACTTAACTGACCAGATCAATATCCCAGGAGTTCTGATTCAAAAGTGTTCCTTTAATTTTTTTGAGCAGTGTACATTTAGGAAAGAATCCAGGAATTTCTTAAAGCAATCTACTGAGCTGGCCAGAACCACCTCTAGAGGGAGTCTATTCCACATTTTCACAGCTCTTACTGTGAGGAAACCTTTCCGTATTTGGAGAGGAAATCTCTTTTCCTCTAGACGTAAAGAGTGCCCCCTTGTCCTCTGTGATGACCTTAAAGTGAATAACTCAACACCAAGGTCACTATATGGACCCCTTATATATTTGTACATGTTGATCATATCCCCCCTTAATCTCCTCTTCTCAAGAGAGAATAAATTCAGTTCCTCTAATCTTTCCTTATAACTGGCTCCTCCATGCCTCTTATCAGTTTGGTTGCCCTTCTCTGCACTTTCTCCAGTTCCCCGATATCCTTTTTGAGAACTGGACCCAAAACTGAACTGCATATTCCAGATGAGGTCTTCAGCATCATTCAACCAATTCCCTGTCCCGGGCCCAGCCCCCACCACCCTGAACTTACAGGTAAATGCTACAGAAAGCATGTACATCATTACTTGTAATGTACCATGACCAGACACCTGGAAAAAAGGGGAGGGGGATAAGTATTCAGAATCTACAGTTAAGCTGGTCATACACCAGTAGATCAGTACATTCCATGAAAGGACAAATATCTCTCGGAAGTGCGTTTAGTTTTGTTTGCATTCGATTTTGTAGTGAAAGGACTTTCCCAAATGAAAACCCCATTTGTTCATTCAAGAAAATATTTCCATTGTGCTTTGATGAATTTTCTCATCACTGTGGTCAAAAACAAGCCTTGATTTGACCCCGCTAGCCATTATAAAATTGAACAAGTGTTCTTAAAACAAAACAGTTTTGAATGAAATCCATGAGAGTATTCACCTGGGTAAGCTCCTACACCAGCCCTTCTCAACCAGAGTTCAGTGAAACCCTCGGGTTCCTCCAGTGACTGCTAGGGGTTCCTTGAGCTGCAGCTGATTGTCTGACCTCCCATCTAATGGTGCCTGCATAGGTCCAATGCCATTTGACAGAGCCAACAGCATGAAACCAATGATGTTTTTGATGTCTGTAAGGTAGGCATTCTTCCATGACCAACAATGTGGGGGGGGGGGGGGCTTTCTTCCCTCATCACCTATGTAAGGGGGCATTCTTCAATGACCACCTGTCATGGTTTAGCCTGCAGTTTTCTTTCCTATATAAGACATACTTAGTGCAACTCACGTTGCCTGAGCAATCCTGTTTTCCAAGTATTAATTATATTCAGTGTCTGACTTCCCGTGTACCGAACCCCGGCTTTGTCTACCATTTTTACTTGCCTGCCACCCGCCCTGACCTCAGCTCATTCCTGGGCTCTCTTCTGTCTCCTGATATCTGTACTCTGCATACGTGAGTGGTCTCCGTATCGTCACCTGGGCATATCTGGTGGGCCGCAAACTGGTACCAATATACTGCAAGTCCACACCCACCATCAGGGGCCCTGGTGAAGAAGCGGACTGGGGCTTAGACTCTGCACCCTGGGGAACCCAGAGCTGGCCTTCTACAAGGTTTCACTACCAGAAAAACCTGACACCACAAATGTAAGAGGGCAGTTCTTTCCCCTGACCACCATTGTAAGGGGAGACATCTTTTCCCCTGACCACCATTGTATGGGGAGACATTCTTCCAACTAACCACTATTGTAAGGGGCACTCTTCCCACTGACTCCTGATGAATAAATTTTAGCAGAGGTTCTTTGATTCCTGAAAATTATTTCAAAGTTTCCGCTGGGGTAAAAAAAAAAAAAAAAAAAGGTTGAGAAAATCTGTCTTTCACCATCTGACACTAAAGCTTATCCAAGGTGGAGTCCTGCAACTGGGTGTAGCACTGTCCTAGATAGGTGCTAGTTTAGGTAAATTTAGTTGTGGCTCACTGTAACTGCATGTGATTGTTTTGGTCTGCTCTGTATTTCACTGGCTGCAGAATTCACTGCTTTCCCCTGTCTGTCTGGAACGGTTCTGGATGATAGTGGACTGGGAGCTCAATATTTATGCAGTCCTGGCCAATTCCTAGGTGCGTAGATGGTGGCTGGGAGTGTGTATAAATACTCTGAGACTTAGAGCAGAAGGGTCTTGTCCCGGAGGAGGAGATCACAGCCAGGGGGGGGGGCTGTTTGCCCCCCAGAAAAGCCTGCTATGTGTCTGTGGTTCTTCGAGGTCCAAGCTAGGCTAGCTGAGGGGGCCCATTCTACTTTAAGTTTGCTGAAGCTGACTGAGGGACTTTTCATCTGGGTATCTAATCTGGTATCACTGGAAAAGTGTCTGGAAGATATTAGAAGGAGGCAACCAATTATCCAAGAACATTAGTGAGTATAAGCTGGTGCAAGATATCCTTGAAACTGTGTGCTACTGCCATCCCTATGGTGCTAGAGTCAGTTTTGTCGAAGGGGGACATTGGGGGTTATTTACGAAAGGCAAATCCACTTTGCACTACAAGTGCGCTGCAAGTGCACTTGGAAGTGCACTGAAAGTGCACTTGGAAGTTCATTCACTGTAGATCTAAGCGGGACATGCAAGGAAAATAAAAAACAGCATTTTAGCTTGCACATGATTGGATGATAAAATCAGCAGAGCTTCCCCTCATTTTAGATCTTCCCCTCAGGTCTACAGCGACTGGACTTCCAAGTGCACTTTCAGGTGCGCTTGCAGTGCACTTGTAGTGCAAAGTAGATTTGCCTTTCGTAAATTACCCCCATTGTGTCTTTTGTCCTGAAAAACTCAGTCCTCTATTTGCTGCAAGTAAGAACCTTTTGCTCACATTATTGCAGCTGCTAAATTTCTTGCAATAGAGTCAGTTTTAGCTAAGAGGGGATCCACTAATAAAGTGTTTTCCAGAAAGCTCGGTCCAATATTTGCTGCAAGCAAGGACCCTTGCCCACCTTACTAAGAGGAACTTTCGTGTCCTCAGGTTCACTGCTAAAAGTTACTGGAGTATCCCACAGTTACCCCAAATCTATTCAAGTTCTGCAATAAAGCATCAAAAACCATAACCCTAGACTGTTCATTTAGCCAAAGGAGTGACTGTGACTGTGTGCCTGGCTGGGGGGTAATTGCTGGGAAAAGATCCCTGGGTATCTATTCAACAGTGGTACTGGAGCATGGGACAAACAGCTTAATCTCAGTATTTGCAGACGATACTAAGCTAAGCAGGGCAATAATTTCTACGCAGGATGTAGAGAAACCTTGCAAGATGATCTAAACAAATTAATGGGGTGGGCAACCACATGGAAAATTAAATGTAAAATAATGCAAAAAAAATATATGATTGCAATTTACTCACTTAGGGGAGAACCTCTGGGGGAATCTAGGATGGAAAAGGATCTGGAGGTCCTAGTAGATGAAAGGCTCAGCAATGGCATGCAATGCCAAGCTGCTGCAAGCAAGGCCAACAGAATATTGGCATGCATTAAAAAGGGGATTTACTCCAGAGATAAAGCGATAATTCTCCCGCTCTACAAGACTCTGGTCCAGCCGCACCTAGAGTATGCTGTCCAGTTCTGGGCACCAGTCCTCAGGAAGGATGTGCTGGAACTTGAGAGAGTCCAGAGAAGGGCAACAAAACTCACAAAGGGACTAGAGCAATAGTTCTCAACTCCTGTCCTCAGGACCAACTAACAGGCCAGGTTTGAAAGATAACTGAAATACATCACAGGTGATATCATTTGCTGCTCAGGGATTGCAGTATTCTAGTCTGCATCTCCCCAAGGTAATATGTAAAATATGGCCTGTTAGTGGGTCCTGAGAACAGGGGTTGAGAACCACTGGACTAGAGGATCTCAGCTATGGGGAAAGACTACAAGCATTGAACTTATTCTCTCTGAAGATGAGACGCTTGAGAGGGGATATGATTTCAATGTACAAATACCATACTGGTGACCCCACAATAGGGACAAAACTTTTCCGCGCAAAGGAATTTAATAAGGCACACGGCCATTCACTAAAATTAAAAGAGAAGCGGTTTAAACCTAAACTGCGTAAAGCAGGGCTAGTCAACCTCGGCTCTCCAGCAGTGGTGAAACTACAAATCCCATTCTGCCTCTAGGAGTAATGCCTGTGATTCTCAGGGTCTTGCAATGTCTCATGGGACTTGTAGTTTCGCCACAGCTGGAGGGCCGAGGTTGCCTACCCCTGGCTTGGAGGGTTCCTTACTGTAAGAGTGATAAGGATGTGGAATTCTCTTCCTCAAGCAGTGGTTTCAGGAGCATCGATAATTTCAAAAAACTATTAGATGGGCACCTAAACAACCACAACATACAGGGGTATATAATTGTAGCTACCTTTACACCCGCTACTCAGGATTCACATTCTGTTATGATTATTAAATGGGAATCTACTGATTTAGTTACTTTGGGTCTGCAGCAATTACCTCCCACGAGTGGATACTTCAGCTCCGTTGTCTAGGTACACCAATATCTTCCAGGAAGAAGGCCAATGTCCACACATGAGTAAAACCTAATCAGAAAGGCGTTATTCTTTTTCCACTTTGAGTTAACTTGAAGAAAGCAAGAGCAGAAAAGTTGAAAGACGTAGGGGAAGGTTCAGGCACGCAACACTTAAATCCAGTATCTACACTCGTCGCCACTCAAGCCTGAGTGGGTATTGCTCACCCGGATAGTCCCTATAAGAGCAGTCCTAGCAGCCAGGATGGAGCACGGATGTCAGAGATGATGAATCCCCCTCTAGGCAGGTCTCCAGGCCTCTCCCCGAAACAGCAGTACCGTCACTAGTCTCCGCCTGGACTGTTCTTCCCCTGGAACTCCTTTCCTAAAGATGGGTCCCCTACAAACGGGCAGCCTGGGATCCTTCTCTGAAGCATAGGCTCTTGTCAGCGGAGCTGGGCCTACAATGCAGCAACAGGGCCTTGGGCTGAAGGTGCCCAAGGTCTAAGCACACTAGCGCACCTCGTGCCATGCGGGCCACGAGGCACACTCACTGAACCAGAGGTCCCCCTGAACGCCTTGGGGTCCCCCTGGAATCGTCTCACGCCAAATGGCGTCTGCCCCTTGTGTACCCTCTCCCAGCATGCACAGCGGGTAGCCCACGTCCACTGCATGGCTGCCGAGAGAGGACACCCAAGGTGCTGTGATACCCCCGTAGTCCAGCCCGTGCCTGCGGTGACAGCGCCACCTGCAGGCAAAGGAAAAGAAAACTGCTGGGCAGCATCACACCCGGAGCTGAACAACAATTGAAACATAATTGGTCTGAGCCCTACTACTGGCTCAGACTGCCCTTAAATTTACACATAGCGCCCCCAAACATTGGGGGGGCGCTACACAATGTACTATTAACATAAAAACACACACACAGGTTGGACTTGATGGACTCTTGTCTTTTTTCAACTTCACCAACTATGTAACTACGTAACATGGGAGATGGAGAGAAAGTTGGGTGTGTATACCTTGCTGGGATGTAGACTATAAGGAGGTACTGTCCTAAATGGGCAGGTGACAGTGTCTCTTTAAGTGGACATTTTGCAATTGTAGCATATTCTGGAGAGCACTGACATTTTTACTTGCCTGTAGTCTCCTACAAGGGTAAAAAGATACTCAACAGCATTAGCAGAGGAGATCAGAAAGGGGCACTGTCACCAGCAAAGACTCTAGTGTTGCACATTAATGAGGAGAGAACATGCACAGATGCCTCGTGTGATCAGCTGACATGGGATTCACTGTGTTCAGAGGCCTCATAAAAAAACCCCCAAAAAACATAGCTTTATTAGCAAGCCGTAAACCTCTCCACGTACACTACAAAGTCATAGAAACACACCTGTGCCGATAATTATCATACAGACGGGTTATACAGTTACCGCTGCTAAGCAGTAAAATTTTACAAGATTGTGAAAAACATTCAATTTTTTTCATGAGAAATTTGAATAGGATTAAGTGTAAAAAGGCGCCTGTGGTGTCCATGTCCACAGATACAAGCAGGGATGACGATACAACTTCATTCTATAAAAAGGAACTACAGTGTCCTGGGGGGAGTTTTATCTGAGCTTTTTTAAAGGAAAACTTTCCTTAGAGGAAC
The DNA here is from genome assembly GCA_029206835.1 of Rana muscosa. Classification (NCBI taxonomy): domain Eukaryota; kingdom Metazoa; phylum Chordata; class Amphibia; order Anura; family Ranidae; genus Rana; species Rana muscosa. The sequence continues at coordinate 1,077,988,073 of CM055117.1, forward strand.
ATCTACCACTGTTGAATTTCACTCTACAAATGGCAGTTGCCTGGCTGATAAGCCTCGTACACACGGTTAGACTTTCAACGGACTTTTCCGTGGTTTTTTGTCCGAACGGAGTTGGTCGGGAACACCCATAGCATACACACGCTCTGACTTTTCTGCAAACGTTCCCAAAACTTTTTGCAACATCACTTGGTTTTTCTGCTCTTTTCTGCTCTTTACCGCCACCCTTTGGTCAACCTCTGCTCTTGTTGGTTGATTTTAACATTAGTTGTTTAGTCCTATGGTTTTCTGTACACACGGTCGGACTTTGCTCCATCTGACTTTTGTTGGGCAAAAGTTTGTCCGTTTGCAGACCCAACTTTTGTCCGATGAAATCCAAAACCAAACAAAAAAAGTTTGTCCGATGGAGCGTACACACGGTCCGATTGTTGGTCCAACTTGCTCAAAATGAAGTTTGTTGGCCAAAAGTCCGACCGTGTGTACGAGGCTTTATACTGACTCTGTTGCTTCAATACTCTGTTACAAACTCAGTACTGGATTAGGGAAATCTGAGGCTGCAATCATCCCAAATTATATTAAGAAAAAAGAGTACCCTCCAAAGTGTCAAGACTTTTTTTGCAGCAATGTGTCCAAATAGCCTTATTTAATATAAAAGTATTTCAATTAATTGAGACTAGCATAGAAAGCATCATTCATGATAAAAAGTACAAAATACAGTATATGTAGCACACAGACCCCTCTTCCTTACCTTTGGCTCACTCGTAGGAAAAGGGGCACACCATGCCACACGCCCGTGCCCTCCTGTGTGAAGAGGTTGAGCGGTGTAATGTACCTGGGTCTCTATGGCTGGGTTCTCCAGAGAATGGTTCTCGTCTTCACTGCAATAAAGACAAGTCTCTATTTCCCCCAATAACTCCAAGGTTCACACCAATAGCAACTCCAACGCAGAGTTTATTTTCTCATATGCATAGTCAATAAATAGGAAAGGATGGATGGAGAACAGGACAGCAAGAGGTGTTGGAGTAGGTCCAGGCACAAACGAATATACATTCACTACCCATATCTTCAGGTAGCCTCAGCTCATCCGGATAGTCTCCCATTAGAGTGGATCCTAGCAGCCGGAGTGATGCTCGAATTAGATATCACACAGTCTCTGCACAAACTCTGCCACAGACCTGGTGAACGTTAGGTCTCTGCCACAGACCTGGTGAACATTAGGTCTCTGCCACAGACCTGGTGGACGTTAGGGACGTTAGGTCTCTGCCACAGACCTGGTGGACGTTAGGTCTCTGCCACTGACCTGGTGGACGTTAGGTCTCTGCCACAGACCTGGTGGACGTTAGGTCTGTGCCACAGACCTGGTGGACGTTGGTTCTGGTATTAGGCCTCTAACAGGAAGATGATATCCCTCCAGAGAGTTACCGGGCCCCTTCCTTCACTGTGATCTCTCACCAGTCCCTCGGAACGGTCCTTCCCCGGCCTCCTCTTCTAGATACAGGTCTCCTCGCAAGGCAGCACCCTGGGATTCCTCCTCCCTCCGTGGGCTCCAGATGAAGGTGCTGGACCCAAGGCCTTCAGTTGCAGCCCCAGGGCTAAAGTTGTCTGGGACTGATCCGCCAGAGTACCGGGCCAGGAACTCCACCCTAGGGCTAAAGGTGCCTGGGGTGGCCACGAACAGAACAACACACTCCCGGGGTCGGACCCCCGGGAACTCACCTCTTACAGACAGGGTCTGCCCCTTTTATAACCTCTCCCGGCATGCACAGAAGACAGAAACCAATCCACCGCTGAGAGGGGACATCCAAGGCACAGCACTGCACCAGCGGTTCAACCCTAGCCTCCGATGGCAGCGCCACCAACAGGCCACAGGGAACTATACACCAGCATCCCACCTGTAGTATAAGAATGGTTTTACAGAACTCTATCAAATAATGTGTTTGAGTACAACTACCACTCAAACATTCCCTTAGATTTAAAGACCCCGCTACATATACATATAAGGAGGTGACCATGCAATGAAAAAAAAGTTCTGTACACAAGATCAGAACCTATAACATATACAGCATGCAGCAACACTCGACACGTTTCAAGACTGTATATCTAAAAAAAAAAATTTGCATTAGGCCCCCCCAAAATTCCCAACAGACCCTTGTTCGAGCATGCAGCCCAACAGGCCAGGAAAGCGGGGGGGAAAGCAAGCCGATTTATTGAGCACCGGACAATCCCTGGGTGGGGTGGCCCAGTAGATGGTTGGAGAGGCTGATAAATAGTGTGTACTCCAGAGCAGTGGGAACTTCTTGTAGAAGGGGATTTCACAAGTTTGGGAAGGAATGGCTACCACCTCCCACCCCCCTGAAGAAAAGTCCTACTAAGCCGTTACTGTTCATCGAGGTCCAAGCTGTGGCAGAGCCAGAGGCCCTACATCTATGGTTATCTTCCAGTGTAAGTTCACAGATCAGAACCTATAGCATATACAGCATGTAGCAACACCCGACACGTTTCAAGACCGTATATCTCGAAAAAAAAATTAGCATGAGGTCTCCCCAAAATTCATAACATACCCTTGTCCAAGCATGCAGCCCAACAGGCCAGGAAAGGGGGTGGATGAGCAAGCCGATTTATTGAGCACCCGACAATCCCTGGGTGGGGTGGCCCAGTAGGCGGTGCAGTGGGGACATCTTGTAGAAGGGATTCCACGGGTTTGTAGGGGAAAGGCTACCATCTTCCACCCCCCTGAAGAAAAGTCCTAATAAGTCGTTACTGTTCATCGAGGTCCAAGCTGTGGCAGAGCCAGAGGGCCTACATCTAAGGTTATCTTCCAGTGTAAGTTCACCTTACAGATTTTCTGTAAAAGATGAACTGACCCTTTAAGCAAAAGAAAGACTTCTACAGACTTCTAGAAAAAGTTGCCAAGTGTTGGAGATGTACATCAAGCACAACTGTGACTGCGACTGTGATTTTGAACCACTTAGACACTTGTCATACGTGTGAAGTTCATAGTATTACACGGAATTATATGCACATATTAATCGCGTTACTGCGTTTTAAAGGAATTTGTAATATTCTCCTGGTATATAAATGCAGATAATTCCCGCGTTCTTTTTCTTTGCGCTCTGTAGCCGGAATCTCCAAACAAGCTGCTAATCCGTATTGTTGTGCGTCCTCTGCAGCTGTTGGCAGTGACATTTGTGAAAGCGGCCTGCAGTGACTGAAAGGAAGGTTAATGAGCGTGACCGAGTCACCGTCAGTCACCGGCTACTTACACATTGTCTGAAGTTCAGGCGTTCGCGGCGGGGCCAGTGAACTCTGAGAGGACTATTTATCAAATTCCCAGAAGGCTTTAGGGAAAGAGAGACTGCAGAGGGGCAACACTAAAATACACAGCCAGATCTTTTCCTGCTCAGACACATTCATCCTCAGCAATGGCTTTATTTTAAAGATTAATTGCTCCCCTAAAAGGGGGCTTCCACTTCCAGATGGACCCTAATTTAACTCTAAACTTCTTTTTTTTTAAAGGATGAATGCTGTGGACTCTGGTGTAAAGGAGATCTCTGATGTAAGGGGATTGCTGCTCACCAAACCTCCCACTTACATCAGAGTTTTCCCAGCATTCCCCCTTAAATTAGGGTTCCCAAAGATCCCCCTTACATCAGAGTTCACAGATGAATCCCTTACATCTGAGTCCCTCTTACCTCATAGGCGTGCCAGGTGTGCCTGGGCACACCCTAATCACCTTGTGTGCTGCAGATGCCCCCTGTTTATAAGCGCTTGTGGTAGCATCCAGTGTATGAATAATGGTCCCAATATTTGTTGATGGGTTTGAGCTTTTTTGACAGTATCCAGTGTATGAACATTGTGTGTGGACTGTCCCTTTGACCCTACCCTGTGGGTGTCGTCAACCAGCTGGTTTTTGCTCTTTGGGGTGGGAGGAGTTTTTTTGGTTTTTTTTCCCTGGCCCCGGGCTGGCCCGACCTCTGCCTGTGCTGGAGTTCACATGTCCATGTGCCTATAAATAGAGTGTTACATAGGGTGAAAGCCCTGCTGGGCTCTGAGGAAGAAGCTTTGTGCTTTGAAACGCGTAAGCCGGCAGTGGCCCTTATCATATCCTCGGTGCTTCTTTGGAGTGTGGTTTCGAGTTCTACTTTCAGCTGCCATCTACATGAAACATCATTGCGCTGCGATTTTTTCTGTTACACTTGTGAGTAGTATTGATGTTCTTTTTAATAAAATCTATCCTAATGATAATACACTAGGCTGGTGCACCCTTGTTTCTCTTCTGCCCCCTGTTTAGACCTGTGATATTGTACCAAAGCCCCCTAATGGAGCTCCTAAAAAATTGTAAAAAACGAATAAAAATTTTTTTTTAATAATAATTTTTTTAAAAAAAAATAATTAAAAATAAAATAGTAAAAATAAAAACTACTGACACCGTCCACTGCCCCACTGACACCAAACTCTGCCCTACTGACATCGTCCACTGCCCCACTGTTACCAAACTCTGCCCTACTGACATCGTCCACTGCCCCACTGATACCAAACTCTGCCCTACTGACATCGTCCACTGCTCTACTGACACTGGCAGTATATACTGTATACATATGCATACGCATGTGTGTTTGAGCTTTGGGGTGCACACCCTAAGACCCCTTTCACACTGAGGAGTTTTTCAGGCATTTTAGCGCTAAAAATAGCGCCTAAATACCACCTGAAAAACGCCTGCCCTGCAGTCTTCAGTGTGAAAGCCCAGGGCTTTCACACTGGAGCGTTGCGCTAGCAGGACCGCTCCTTCACCCCCCCAAAAGTCCTGCTAGCCGCTTCTTTGAGGCGGGAAAGGAGTGGTGTGTATACCGCTCCTTTACCGCTGCTGCCCATTGAAATCAATGGGACAGCGCGGTTATACCGCCCACAAACTGCTGCCGTAGCAGCGGTTTGCGGGCGGTTTTAACCCTTTCTCGGCCACTAGCGGGGGTTAAAACTACACCGCTAGCGGCCGAATAGCGCCACAAATCCACCTATAGCATCGGCGGTAAAAATGGCGGCGTTTTACCGCCGACGCTATGGGCGCCCCAGTGTGAAAGGGCCCTAATGCAATAGGCTGCGCACACCTATGCTTAGTTTACTCACTGGCTCGGAGGCAGGAGAGAGAAGGGAAGGAAGGGGGAGACTTTAGTCACAGACATTGGATGGTCAGCTCACTCAGCCGAGGATGGAGGCTCAGGCATCGACACTTTTCATCCACAATGTATCTGCCAGTCTCTGAGCTTCAGATTTTCAGCCCACACATCCCTTTCCTGAGGCACAGAACACCGGGGATCGGAGTGTGGGTGGGCGGGGAAACAGAGTGGTAGGGGTGGGAGGATGAGGAGCAGATCAAGCCCTCTCTTCTGTCCTGTCCATGTATGGGAATGAATCCCATGCACAACTGTTATGCACTCAGTGATTGTGGTACTCGGTTATTTGGGGAGCCACAGTCTATTATGAAAATTGTGTCCAGGTTTCAGGCGGTCTGAAACCCGGACATACGATTAAAAACCCGGACTGTCCAGATGAATCCTGGACAGTGGCAACTCTAGTCTGTCCCCATAGCAAGCCACTTGCTATGGTGACAGACGTGAAGGCTCGATCCTGAACCGGCTGTGTGTGTCCATAGACACATAGAGTGCGACTTGGCCCCACCCCCCGCTCTCTGCTCACAGGATTTATTTGACAGCAGAAGGAGCCAATGGGGCTCCCCCTGCTCTCAGTGTAGTGTAGTGAAAGCAGGGAGAGGGATCAATGTAGGAATCAGGTAAGTGGTTGGGTGTGGGGGACACAGCAATTGGTTGGTTCTGAGTTAATACCAGGCAATAGACACAAGACCGTTTAGTGGTAAATGAACTCAGTGTATTGGTACGGGCTGGAATGAATGGTGGTTTTAGCATATATGAATATAGAGAAGGTAGTGTGAGGGGGTTAGCTCGGCAGCGGGTGTGTGTGACCCCCGAGATGGGCTCCCCACACAAAAACAGGCCCAGCAAACGGAGGTTGTGGTTTTCAAAATCAAAAAGGTGCGGTTTATTTTCTATTTACAGTGACAAAACACAGCAAAGCAAAAGAAACATAAACAAAATAAATCCTGGTCAACTTGACCTCTGACTAAACATACAGGTTTCCTAACTAACAACTGGGATCAGCCTAGTGCTGTCCTAGTCCCTAAGTCCCTGGTTTTAAATGTCCAAGCAAATAGCCACACAGGCTTTGTCTCACCGCACAGGGGTTCACTCTCCCTAGACAGTCCACACAGGTCTGGGTCCAGGCATGAGCTAACATCTAATGAAGCTGGGAGTTCTTATAGAGGCCTAAATGAGCTGACAAGCTTCAGCTGGTCTCATCAACTCCCTGTCTGCACGACGCCCCACACTCTCCCTAGAGGTATGAGTCATCCATGAGCCCACTAGCCTCAGCTGGGCTTATACAACTCTCCACCTAGTTGTACAAGTCGGCATAAAGCCTGAATCTGGGCGAAATATATCTACCCCCCTGGATGCAACCAGGTGACTTTACCTTCCTGCTGTCACATACCCCCCCCCTCTTGTTTTAACCTCGGGGTTGGAACACCAGCAATCAGGCATCCATGTACTCGAGACAAAGCATCCACATTCCCCATTTGAACGCCCGGGCGATGCTTTACTGTGAAGTTGAATTCCTGGAGGGCCAGGAACCACCTATTCACTCTTCTATTTGTTTCCTTGTTTTGAGCCATCCACTTTAACGGAGCGTGATCCGTAACCATGTCAAAGTGCCTACCTAGCAGGTAGTACCGAAGGGAATCTAGAGCCCACTTCACCGCTAAACACTCCTTTTCAACGGTGGCGTAATTTACCTCATGGGACTTCAACTTCCTGCTGAGGTAAATGACTGGGTGCTCTTCCCCGTTCCAGACCTGGGACAATACTGCTCCTAACCCCACATCTGACGCATCACTTTGTACGACAAAGTCTTTAGAGAAGTCGGGTGAGTACAACACTGGCTGGCTACATAAGGCTTGTTTCAAGAATTGGAATGCTGCCTCAGCCTCGGGGGTCCATTTAATCATGACCGACCCTTTCCCCTTCGTCAGGCTGGTTAGGGGCACAGCCTTAGAAGCAAAGTGGGGAATGAATCGCCGATAATACCCAGCGATTCCCAGAAAGGCTCGTACCTGCTTCTTGCTGTTGGGACGTGGCCAACTCTGGATGGCCTCGACTTTGTTGAGTTGGGGTTTTATTACTCCCCTCCCAATGGTGTACCCAAGATATTTGGCCTCCTCCTGCCCAATGGTACACTTCTTGGGGTTAGCCGTAAACCCCGCTTCCCGAACAGAGTCCAGGACTGCTTGTACTTTTGGCAGATGTGAGGCCCAATCTGTGCTATGGACAATTACGTCATCCAGGTAAGCCGCAGCATACTTCCGATGGGGCCTCAGCATCTGGTCCATTTTCCGCTGGAATGTGGCCGGCGCATTCTGTAACCCGAACGGCATTCTTTTATATTGGAACGCCCCGTCTGGGGTTACAAATGCGGTTTTCTCTTTGGCCGACTTGGCCAGGGGGATTTGCCAATACCCTTTTGTGAGGTCAAGAGTCGTCATGTATCGGGCTGTTCCCAGCCGGTCGATCAACTCATCTATACGTGGCATGGGGTAGGTGTCAAATTTTGTAACTTTGTTCAACTGACGAAAATCGTTACAAAATCGCCAGCTCCCATCCGGTTTAGGCACCAACACAATGGGACTAGACCAATCACTTTGGGACTCCTCTATCACCCCTAAGTTCAGCATTTTCTGTACTTCCTCCCGTATTGCCTCCTGTCGGGCCTCTGGGATCCGATAGGGTTTTAACTTCACCCTTTCACCGGGCGGGGTAATGATGTCATGCTCTACCCCAGATGTTTGTCCCGGCAGCTCAGAGAATACCTCCTTGTTGCGAAGCACAAACTCCTTAACCTCCTGTTGTTGGGGTTGTGACAAGGTGACTGCTATTCCAACCTCAGGAATCACGCAACCAGTTTGAGCTGGTGACCAAGTGTCTGCGACTAGGGACACTCTATCCCTCCAGGCTTTCAACAGATTAACGTGATAGATCTGTTCGGGCTTTCGCCTTCCTGGTTGTCTGACCTTGTAATTCACTTCGCTCACTTTTTCCATTATCTCGTAGGGGCCTTGCCATTTGGCAAGGAATTTACTTTCAACCGTAGGGACAAGTACCAGTATCCTATCCCCCGGGGAAAAGGTACGGGTCTTGGCTCCACGGTTGTACACTCTCTGCTGTGCTAACTGCGCTTGGGCCAAATGTTCCTTCACGATGGGCATTACCTGTGCAATTCGGTCTTGCATCAGGGCGACATGCTCAATCACACTCCTGTGGGGAGAACTCTCACTTTCCCAAGTTTCCTTGGCAATATCCAACAGCCCTCTTGGGTGTCTCCCATACAGTAACTCAAAGGGGGAGAATCCCGTAGAGGATTGGGGCACCTCCCTAATAGCAAACATCAGATAAGGAAGTAGACAGTCCCAATCCTTTCCATCTCTATCCACCACTTTCTTCAACATTTGTTTTAGGGTTTTGTTGAATCTTTCAACCAGCCCATCGGTTTGGGGGTGATACACAGATGTACGTAATTGCGTCACTTTGAACAATTTACACAGCTCCTTCATAACCCGGGACATAAAGGGTGTACCTTGGTCCGTAAGCAGTTCTTTACAAATACCCACCCGGCTAAACACAAGAGATAGCTCTTTGGCTATGGTTTTGGCCGAGGTATTTCGGAGAGGGATCGCTTCTGGATAACGGGTGGCATAGTCCATTATAACTAATATGTACTGGTGCCCCCTAGCGGACTTGATTATAGGACCTACCAAATCCATGGCGATCCTCTCAAACGGGACCTCAATGATGGGTAGAGGGACCAGCGGGCTACGGAAATGTGGCATCGGGGCCGACCTCTGACACACAGGGCAGGAGGAACAATAATTTTCTATGTCCTTCATCACCCCCGGCCAATAGAATCTCTGTAATACCCTCTCTCGGGTTTTCTCTGTCCCCAGATGACCTCCAAGAATGTGCCCATGGGCCAACTCCAACACCAACTTCCTGTAAGGTTTGGGCACCACAAGCTGCTCAACGGTTTCTTCTGCCCTTTTTGCCACCCGATACAGTAGGTCCTTCTCTATGCTGAAGTATGGGTAAGTGCAGGTGTTATCTGGGTTCACTAACTCGCCATCTATTTTCACTACGTTTTCCCGTGCCTTTATTAGGGCGGGGTCTTTCAACTGTTCTGTGGCAAAGTTTTCCCTGTGCACCTCAAGATCAGAAAACTCCACAGACGGTAGGTTTTCGTCTGAGGAGGTGGGCTCCTCTCCAGTTTCTTGAGTCTCCCCTGCCAATACTGATAAGGGAAATTCCGGAGAGTCCTCACCACTCTCAGGGGAGTTCTGGCTATCACATTCCTGGTACATAGGGGCACCAGTGGGGGGCTCAGGATCATCCCACAGTTCCCAGAACTTCGGAAAATCCCTTCCCACAATGGCGTCATGCGGTAACTGAGATACTAAGCCCACTGGATGAGAGAGGGTACCTTTGGGGGTCTCGAAACACACTGTAGTCACTGGATACTCTCGGGTGTCCCCATGCACACAAATAACAGCTACCTTGCTATTCCCAGAGACCTCTGTTTTAACTAACTCAGCCTTTATCAGGGTCACAAGGCTACCTGAATCCAGCAATACCACAACATTTCTACCATTAACACACATTTTGCATAAATGTTTCTCAGTTCCTCGAATGGCAGTGCATGCGACTGTCGCACACAGCGACTGACGTCTGCCCGTCAGAAAGTCACACTGCATGGGTTCCTCCACAACCGGGCAATTGGCTGCAATATGTCCCGCTTGCCGGCAGCGGTAGCAAACGATCCTTCTTGCGGCCTCTTGAGCCGCTGATTTCCCAGGCTGTTCTCGCCAAACTTGGGGTAGAGCTCCCACCCTCTCACTCTCTCCACCCTCACCCCTTGGAATCCTCTTATCCGCCCCTGGGGATGGTCTGGTCTTAGGGTGGAAAGTTCGAGTGTCTCTGGAAGAGGCCTTCAGGTTCTCTGTAGCCAAGTATTTCTCCACACGATCCACAAGACCATCGGCCGTCTCTGGGTCTCCATGGCTTACCCACTTTTGGATGGCAGTAGGAAGAGCTCTCAAAAACCGATCCATTACAACACGTTCCACAATCTTTGGTGCGGACAAAGTCTCTGGCTGTAGCCACTTTCTGCTCAGGTGAATGAGATCATACATTTGAGACCTGGGGGGTTTTCCAAGCTGGAAAGTCCAGTTATGCACACGCTGAGCCCGGACAGCCTGGGTGACACCCAGCCTTGCCAATATTTCAGCTTTTAGCATCACATAGTCTTTTGCTTGGTTAGGCTCTAGGTCATAGTAAGCTTTCTGCGATTCACCAGTTAACAGAGGAGCCACCAGTCCAGCCCACTGCTCCTCAGGCCACTTTTCTCTTTCAGCTGTCCTTTCAAATGTGGTCAAAAATACCTCTGGATCATCCTCTCCAGTCATTTTTGTCAATAAACGACTCACCCCAAAGGACGCGGTATTAGTGGGACGGCTTTCCTCACTGGTCTGCGGACGTTGCTGCATTACTGCTTCCATCTGTTGTTGTAGTCTCTGCTCTTGCTTCTGCAACAGGTCTATGAAGCGGGCCTCAGATTGCTGCTGGGCTTGTTGCTGAGCCTCCAGACTCTGTTGCAAAGTTGCATTTGTCTGCTGCTGGGCTGCAAGGCTCTGTTGATGAGCTTGCTGCTGGGCTGCGAAGTTCTGTTGTTGAGCTGCAAGGCTCTTTTGCAAACCTGCATTTGTCTGCTGTTGATTGGCATTTGCTAGAGCCAGCTGCTTCAGTATCTCCTCCATGCTGGCTTAAAAAAAAACTGCCACTGGTTCTCCACCAACTGTGAGGGGGTTAGCTCGGCAGCGGGTGTGTGTGACCCCCGAGATGGGCTCCCCACACAAAAACAGGCCCAGCAAACGGAGGTTGTGGTTTTCAAAATCAAAAAGGTGCGGTTTATTTTCTATTTACAGTGACAAAACACAGCAAAGCAAAAGAAACATAAACAAAATAAATCCTGGTCAACTTGACCTCTGACTAAACATACAGGTTTCCTAACTAACAACTGGGATCAGCCTAGTGCTGTCCTAGTCCCTAAGTCCCTGGTTTTAAATGTCCAAGCAAATAGCCACACAGGCTTTGTCTCACCGCACAGGGGTTCACTCTCCCTAGACAGTCCACACAGGTCTGGGTCCAGGCATGAGCTAACATCTAATGAAGCTGGGAGTTCTTATAGAGGCCTAAATGAGCTGACAAGCTTCAGCTGGTCTCATCAACTCCCTGTCTGCACGACGCCCCACACTCTCCCTAGAGGTATGAGTCATCCATGAGCCCACTAGCCTCAGCTGGGCTTATACAACTCTCCAGCTAGTTGTACAAGTCGGCATAAAGCCTGAATCTGGGCGAAATATATCTACCCCCCTGGATGCAACCAGGTGACTTTACCTTCCTGCTGTCACAGTAGGTTCAGACACAATCTGCTAGACAGTATAATCACTATGGCAAGGTAACTTAGAATACAGTTCTGTACCACTAGACCGGAATCAACACATAAATCAGCAATAAACAGTGTATATAAGCATTACCGGAAATAGTAGTACTGAATGATAAAACTATAACTAATCTAGAGTGCACTCTAGGAGAATGGCTAGGATATGGTGCAATGTCCGCTGAGCGGTACCTCTTATTGTAGGCAATAGGTAAAGGTCTATGTGTAGCAGCTGTAAAGGGGCATGCTTTAACCCTAACTCTTCAGCCAGCTAGCATTGGGGCCCAGTTGTACCGTTGGTGCACATGAGACTATCTCCAGTCAAGCCTACAGGCAAGAATAAAGGCTACTAGATGGCTGTATGGTCAGTTCCTAAAGGGCTCAGTCTTTCTAACAGGAGATAGTAAATCCCATCCGGTCACACACAGCCATTTGTCCTCTCTCTGCTTTTCACCCAGGTGACTCTGGCTGTCAGCACCCCCGAACTCAGCACTCCATATCCCACTCAAGACACCAATGTTCAGCAGTGGTGGTGCACACTGAACAGCGATGTGCACTCTCTGGTTTCCCTAATGGCAAGAGGAAGCTGTGTCCTGTATAGTCTAAGAAAATCCAGCTCTTTTCTGTCCTCCTGGCAATCTCCCCCTGGGAAATGCAGTTCAAAAAATGATTACAGTAGAGTCTCTCCTCCTCTGGACTACAGTTTTCACAATGCAGTGCTGCCTGACTCAGTCTATTAAAACCTTCCTGCTCAGCAGCTCCCTTTTTTCACTGATACAACTGTTAACCAGTTTAGCACAGCAGGGCAGCAACCACAGAGTGCAACTGCAGCCAGTGTTTCTCTCACCCTCCATTCTTAACCAAGCACCTGGCTACATTTGTAACACAGCACATGTGCATACCTCCCAACTTTTTGAGATGGGAATGAGGAACACCTATTAGCAAAAGTATGTAGGCATAGGACACACCCCTGTCACGTCCCCTTAAAGGAGAATTTTTAAAAATATTAGTTAAAGGGGTTGTAAACCTTCATTTTTTTCTTAAATTAACAAACATGCCTATACTTACCTGCTCTGTGCAATTGTTTTGCACAGAGCACCTCTGATCCTCTTCTTCTGGGGTCCTCCACCAGCCTTTCAGGCCCCTTCTCTTCATCCGGTGCCCCCACAGAAAGCAGTTTTTCCCAGAGGCACCCGTGTGGGCTCGCTCCTGAGTCCCACTGCTGCGTCCATTGACACAGACAGCAGGACTTGGCCCTGCCCCCCCCACTCCCGTGTCACTGCATTTGATTGACAGCAACGAGAGCCAATGGCTCCTGCTGCTATCAATCTGTCAAATGAGGAGAGAGACAGTAGCTGGAGCTGCTGGGCTTGTGCACATCGCTGGATCAGATGGGCTCAGGTAAGAAAAAGGGGGTTGGGGTCTGGGGGGGAGCTGCAGTACAGAAGGCATACCTCCCAACAGTCCCGGATTGCCTAGGACAGTCCCATAATTGGCAGCTCTGTCCCGGTCCCGGGCACCTTCATTCTGGGACAATACAGTGTCCCGGAATTGCCTCCTGGGCCAATCTGATGCCCCCTAAAATAGCCCTTGCATCGCCGCTGTCACTCACTGTGGTGGGCCCCTGGCTGGCAGAGACCTCTTTTACGTTATTCTCCGGCCCCTGGCTCACTGCCCAAACTAGTGGCTAGCCGCGGCCCGCCTGGCATCTAGCAACCAGTGACGTCACAAGGAGGAGAGAGGCAGAGGCCCAGCATTCACAGCGGAGTGCGCTTCAAGGTTTTTCACCTTAATGCATTAAGGTGAAAATCCTGGAGACTTTACAACCACTTTAAACCCACAAGTGCTTTTTGTTTGTTTTTTTAACACTACTATTCCTTTATACCCACTTTTGAAGTTTACAAATGCAGCAATTTAGAAATTGGATGAAAAGTTTAGCACTGGGAAACACTTTTTGAAAGATAAAAAGTGCATTTTATACACAACTATATAAATCAGACCAAAATGAGGGACAAATGAGGAGGAAAGAGGGACAGAGGGACTTTGTTCCAAAAATGGACAGTCCCTTGAAATCAGGGACAGTAGGGAGTTTTGCATGTGCATTGTCTTGGTGCATTGGGGTGCTATTCCAAATGAATGACGCAGAAACGCATGTAACATGTTTTGTCGCCCATTAACGCTCAAGTCGAAATTGGCCCTGAGTGTAACATTTTTGGCTTATTGAGGGGTGTTGAGAAGGTAGCGGAAAAGGCCGTGGAGGTTTCCTAGTAGCGGCCTTGAGTAACACAACCCAACATAAGTCGTTACTAGTGGCCGTGCCCGCACCTCGGCCGCCCCCTAACACTTCCTATTGTGTTTGTAAACACGGTTTAATCAAGGTAGCACAGACCGCGTTCGCCTAAGCCGCCGCAGAGGAGAGAGCATATTCACAGCTTGTTCTAATTACCCTGACAGCTAGCCAAGCCTTTCATCTACTTAGTAAGGTTAAATGGTTGTATTTAGTCAACCCGTATGGATTACTCCTAAAATCTGCTTCCTGATGGAAGGGATTACAGCCTTTTTTTTCCTCCCGTTTTTTTCAAGCCAGTGTGTTAATCTTTATCTGTGATTTACTGAATCACGATGCAAAATATTAAATAGATACCAAGCTCATATGCAGGTCTTACCAGGTGGGGAGCTGCCATTTTCAGAAGGGCGCACGTACCATCCGAGACATCAGGTTCCGTTCACAAAGCTTTACATAAGGATAAGGATCTGTATCTGTAGTCAGGCATGGGACTGTCATTTTTTTTTAAAACAACATGGTGCTTTATTCAAAAAAAAAGAAGAAGAACATTACAGAGTAATAGGGACTGTCATTTTTAAATTTTATTGGACTGAGCTGAAAATAACTGTCACTTTTAAAAAAAAATAAGTGTCTGTGATAGCATTGTGAATTGAGCCTATTGTCTTAACTTACAGTGTGCCTTATTAAAATCACATTCATTACATTCACTATTAATAAATTCATATATCACTCACTCAAAATGCTGGAATAGTATTGTTGAAATAGTTTTAAAATGTGTGCATATCCTCAGCCCATCCATCCCTGTCATAGGTGTGCACAGCCTATGGCATTAGGGTGTGCACCCCAAAGCTCAAACACACATGAATGCCATCCGCTGTCCGTGGAGGAGGCTCTGGTGGTGGGAGACAGTTGATTGGGAGCACATTACGCTACACCTAAATACGAGTATAATGTGTTCCTAAATTAGAACCTAGACTTTTTAATATAATGGGGACATGTACACTGGCATCCCCCAACCACCAACCTGGATAATGCTAATTTACATGAGGTAATTGGGGTGTGCCCAGGCACACCCGGTACACCCTGTGCGCACGCCTATGATCCCTGTTTTTTTGTATTTCTGGTTCTTAATAATAGCCAGCATGGGGTGATGCATCAGCTTCCACCTGCAACAGTGAAACAGCGAAATAACACATTCCCAAGCACCTTTAGATATACATGTTCTGGGGAAGGAGCTGGCCACTGGATGGTGTAGACCAGGGGTAGGCAACCTGGGGCCCTCCAGCTGTTGTGGAACTACATTTCTCATGAGCCACTGCAAGGCTGGCAGTTACAATTACTGTCAGAGTAGGGTGAACAGACGTCCCCGGTTTCCAGGGACAGTCCCCGGATTGAGGACACTGTCCCCGGACCAAGTCTGTCCCCAGTTTTGTCCCCGGATTGGATTTGAACAGGGGCTGGGGCAATTTCAAAGACAGTCAGGGCAGAATTAATTAAAAAAATATCTGAATTACACACCCCCGCTCCGCCGGTCCTACTAGCTTAGAGGGGTCTATTTTTTTCCATTATCTGTGCCCCTTTCTGATGATCATGTGCTGGTCGGAGCGGAGGGAATATTTCTTCAGTTTCAGGTGCCCATTCAGCTCCGCTTGCATTTTCTTCTGCCTTGGCTCAAGTCCCAGCCAGCCGCCTCCCTGCTTATCTCCTTGCCTTCCCTGGTGGAGTGATCTTCCTCCGCTGCCCACCCTGTAGTAGCCGGGGCCCGAAGAGTAACACTTGACAGGCTGTGAGGTGGGCGGCGGCAGGGCGATGGGCAGAGAGTCGCTGATTGTCGCCATTACTAGTAAAAAAAAAAAATATGTCCCCGGATTTAATTTTAAAAATCTAGTCACCTTATCCCAGAGGCATGACGGAACTTGTAGTTCTGCAACAGCTGGAGGGTCAAAGGTTGCCTACCCCTGGTGTAGACTTTAGCTATACAGTCTGCCCTTCAGTTGCATGATTACATTCTCAAATTTGCTCCTGGAACAGTAATCAAGCAATTGATGAGCATGGCACAGTTAAAGTCTGCACCATTTAGTGACCAGCAGGTAGGAATGTGCTCATCTAAAGGGATGCCCGGGGGTGTGTTCTTTCACTCATAACTTACTTCTTACACTCTTTGCTCTCAGTGCATCTGAATAGGTGGCTACAAAAAAAGATTTTGAGAGAGCAGAATGAATCGTAGACACGGGCATAAAGAAAATGAATTCAGATGGGGATTTCTGGAACATTTTTGTAGGCATGACGATCTTTTATATCTATTCGGATCTATTTGTAGTGTTGGAGAAAACAACAGAAAATTAGAACAGTAATGCCGCGTACACACGATCGGAAATTCCGACAACAAAACCGTGGATTTTTTTCCGACGGAATGTTGGCTCAAACTTGTGTTGCATACACACGGTCACGAAAATGTTGTCAGAAATTCCGACCGTCACGAACGCGGTGATGTACAACACTACGACGAGCCGAGAAAAATTAAGTTCAATGATTCCGAGCATGCGTCAAATTGATTCCGAGAATGCGTAGGATTTTTGTGCGTCGGAATTGCATACACACGATCGGAATTTCCGACAAGAACTTTTGTTGTCAGAAAATTCGAGAACCAGCTCTCAAATTTTTGTTGTCGGAAATTCCGACAGCAAATGTCCGATGGAGCGTACACACGGTCGGAATTTCTGACCAGAAGCTCACATCGAAGATTTGTTGTCGGAATTTACGATCGTGTGTACGCGCCATAAGGCCTCATTCACACCTAGCAATTCGGATTTGCGGTTCAGAATCTGCATAATTCTGCCCATGATTCCAAAACGTGCAACGGGTGCTTGGGTGTCATTCATTCTTAATGGCACCCTAAATGTGGTGCAATTTTGGCGCGAATGTCGTGCGACAAAAACGTGTGGCATTAATGTCAAAATGGGCATGAAAATGTTGCGCAAAGCTCATCGCCCAAAAAGCTGCATGAGCTTGTTTTGGGTGACAAACGCATATAGAACAGCCCATTTACCCTTAATAAATTGCGAGCGGCAATGCGTATTCCCACTATGCGAAAATATGAATGGGGGCCTCATTAACACCAACGATAACAGTGAAAGCATTCACTGTCATTTTTGTACAGAGTACGGGTGTTTAGTGTTACGGGTCTCAGGCTCCATTCACACCTCGGCTCTTGCGATTGTGGGCAGAATCGCAGCGATTCTGCTCGCGATCCCAAACGCTGTGCAAAAAATGACAAAACGCACAACGCTTGTTCAGGTGCCATTCATTTTCAATGGAGCTTCTTTTGGGGCGACAGCGTCACGCATTGTGGTTTGCCGCGATTGCAGCACGACAATTGCGACAAAATTTGCGACAAAATCGCTCTCACGTTTGGGAGCCATTGAAAATGAATGGCGCCTGAACAAGCGTTGTAGTGATTTGTCATTTTTTGCACAGCGTTTTAGGATTGCTCTTGATTCTCACCGTGATCGGAAACGCCCAGGTGCGAATGAAGCCTTAGTGTTTTCAGGAGGGGATACCCAAGTGTTGCCCGATCAGGCCGTGAAGAACCCACATCTACACCTAAGGTTCATTTATCTATCACTATATTTTTGAGAAGGGCCAAAGAGGAAATCTTTTTATAATAACACTTAGGCCCCTTTCACACTGAGGCGCTTTGCAGGCACTATTGCGCTAAAAATAGCGCCTGCAATGCGCCCCAAAAAAGCCGCTCTATTGTATCCAGTGTGAAAGCCTGAGGGCTTTCACACTGGAGCGTTGCGCTTGCAGGAGGCTAAAAAAACTCCTGCAAGCCGCATCTTTGAGGCGCGATAGGAGCGGTAAAAATACCGCTCCTATCGCACCCCTGCCCATTGAAATCAATGGGGTAGCGCCTCCAAAAGGCCCGCAAAACGCCGCAAACAGGTGTTATTGCAGGCGTTTTTAACCCTTTTTCATCCGCTAGCGGGGGTTAAAATCCCCCCGCTAGCGCCCGCAAATCGCGGCAAAAACAATGGTATAGCAGCGCTAAAAATAGCGCCGCTATACTGCCAGCGCATCCAGCGCTTCAGTGTGAAAGTAGCCTAATTCTTTATTTAAAAAAGTCACATTTCACACTTAATTAAAAAAAATTAATTCTCCTTAGAAATAATTTTCACGTCAAATTAACACTGCCATATCTAGTCATTTGAATTGTAAAGCAGACCTTGCAGTACAATGATAGATCCTCACATATTATTAGGGCCTTCTCCTTCTTTAACCAATGACAGTCCGGGCCAATACTGACATTCCTCTCCATGTAAAAATCTGCATTTCTTCGCTAGAAACCTACTTAGAACCCCCAAAACATTATTTATTTTCTTAAGCAGACACCCTAGAAAATAGAATGTTGGGTATTGCATATTTTTCAACCCAAATTTTTTGAAAAAATTACGCTTTAATGGATTTTAATGCACAAAAACACAATAAAATACCCAATTGTTCAGGGAAATATAAAAGATGATGTCACGCCGAGTAAATAGATACCAAACATGCCACACTTGAAAATTGCATAAGCCTGTAGAACAGCGCCAAATTACGGTACCTAAAAATCTCCATAGGCAAAGCTTTAAAAGCCTTTACAGGTTACCAGTTTGGAGTTACACAGAAGGCCTTACCCTAGAATTATTGCTCTTACTCGGACGTTTGCGGCGATACCTCACATGTGTGGTGCAATCAATGTTTACATATGCCTGTCCGGCTATCCCCTACTCTTGCTACCTTCAGGCGATCCCTGAAAACTCATCTCTTCAGGGAAGCCTATCACGTCTCCAACTAATCTTTTACCACTTCCATCAGCTCATTCACCACAGTTACAACCTTTTGTACCACCTGCCCCACCCTATTAGATTGTAAGCTCTTCTGAGCAGGGCCCTCTTAATCCTCTTGTATTTTATTGTATTATAACTGTATTGTCTCCCTTTTATATTGTACAGTGCTGCGCTATATAAATCCTGTATAATAATAATAAAATAATAATGTGTGTGCTGGACCTACGTGCACGTGCATTCGCGCGTGAGCGCGGGGGAAAGGAGTACTTAATTTTTTATTATTATTATTTATTTATTTACTTTTTTTTTTACATTGTATCTCTTTTTTTTCTTTTGATCAGCTTTATTGTTATCACAAGGGATGAACAACATATATATTAACAAAAAAGTATTGTGATGTACACGCACATGAACATTAATGGCATCCCAGTCTTAGCCTGTAGGGTTCAATATTGAGTTGGCCCACCTTTTGCAGCTATAACAGCTTCAACTCTTCTGGAAAGGCTGTCCACAAGGTTTAGGAGGGTGTCTATGTGAACCTTTGACCATTCTTCCAGAAGCACATTTGTGAGGTCAGACACTGATGTTGGACGAGAAGGCCTGGCTCTCATTCTCCACTCTAATTCATCCCAAAGGTGTTCTATCAGGTTGAGGTGCAGGCCAGTCAAGGTCCTCCACCCCAAACTCGTTTATCCATGTCTTTATAGACCTTGCTTTGGGCACTGGTCCAAATCATTTGGTGGAGGGGGATTATGGTGTGGGGTTGTTTTTCAGCAGTTGGGCTTGGCCCCTTAGTTCCAGTGAAGGGAACTCTTAAGGTGTCAGCATACCAAGACATTTTGGACAATTTTATACTCCCAACTTTTTGAGAACAGTCCCTTCCTGTTCCAACATGACTGCTCACCAGTGCACAAAGCAAGGTCCATGGATGAGCGAGTTTGGAGTGGAGGAACTTGACTGGCCTGCACAGATTCCTGATCTCAACCCTATAGAACACCTTTGGGATGAATTAGAGCGGAGACTGTAAGCCAGGCCTTCTCATCCAACATCAGTCCCAGAGCTCATAAATGTGCTTCTGGAAGAATGGTCAAACATTCCCATAGACACACTCCTAAACCTTGTGGACAGCCTTCCCAGAAGAGTTGAAGCCGTTATAGCTGCAAAGGGTGGGCCAACTCAATATTGAACCCTACGGACTTATGCCCCATACACACGATCATTTTTCATGCCATTTTTTAAACCAACGTTTTTCTTGTCATTTTTTTCATGTTTCCTCTCAAGCCTGTCTTGCGTACACACGATCATTTAAAAAACCGCTTGAGCAAAGCGCAGTGACGTACAGCACTTACGACGGCACTATAAAGGGGAAGTTCCGCTCGAATGGCGCCACCCTTCATGTTAGTAAAGTTTGTTGAGCGACGATTCGCGCTTTTCAGCCTCGTGCTTTTCAGTCCGTTATTGCGTGACGAATGTGCTATCTCCATTACGAACGCTAGTTTTACCAGAGCGAGCGCTCCCGTCTCATACTTGATTCTGAGCATACGCGTTTTTTTTCACGTCGTTAAAGCATACACACTATCGTTTTTCACGTCGTTTAAAAAAACGACATGAAAAACGACGTGAAAAAAGAGAGCATGTTCGAAATTTTTAATGGCCGTTTTTCACGTCGTTAAAAATGCTCTGGAGCATACACACGATCATTTTTAATGGCCATTTTTAAAAATGGCATTTTTAACAGCATGAAAAACGATCGTGTGTATGGGGCATAAGACTGGTATGCCTATAAAGTTCATGTGCGTGTAATGGCAGGTGTCCCAATACTTTTGGAAATATAGTGTACATTGTAATAGCATGGGCTGTGACAGGTCCTCTTTTTGGAGAGATCAGGAGTCTATTAGACCCCATATGTCTCCTCTGGCCTTCAAAGCATCTGTTTAAACTGAGATGAGTTTGATCAAATGCTTTCACAAGGTGGTAATGACTTGTTTACATGAGACCGAAACCAGACGTGAAGAAACCCTCATCACTTCCTGTTTCTGATGTCACACAGTGGGAGGAACAATATTAGTTCCTCTCACTGTGTCCCAGGAAGCAGATGCCGCCGCTTGCATTCGGATCCCCGAATTGACGGGAGAGACTGATAATGGCGGTGGGACGGGGGTGACCCCCTTCCGCCACCTGTAAAAGTGATTCAGCGGTTCGGATCCCTTTTACTGAAAAAAACAATACAGGATCATGGCTGTAGTCCCAACCATGATCCTGGTATAACCACTTCAATCATAGGTTGTTTATAAACAGCCTAAGGACAGGAAGTGGTTACAAATCCCAGTTACAGTTACAAATGTACCTAAAACTTGCACATCACTGGGCATGACATTGCTGCCCTTGTTTAGTTGTATTCCACAATTAGGAACCACTATACAAAAATCCTATGCAAATGTTTGAGCACCCAGGGGGTCAAATGGATTTGTTTTCTTAGTTAAAGAAACTCCGCAGGGAATAAACTTAAAGGGGTTGCTCCGCCGGAAAAAAAAAATTAAAAGCCAGCAGCTACAGCTACAGCAGCTGCTGGCTTTTAATATTTGGACACTTACCTGTCCTGGAGTCCAGCGACGTCCGCAGCAGAGGACAAGCGACCGCTCGTCGCTCTGCTGCTCCCTCCGCCATCCTCGCTGAGGGAACCAGGAAGTGAAGCCCTGCGGCTTCATGCCCGGTTCCCTACGGCGCATGCGCGAGTCGCGCTGCGCCGTTCTGATTGGTGCTCCTGTGTTCTGGGAGCCGAGTGTCTCCCAGAACACCAAGGGAAGTCTGCGGGAAGTGACGTCACTCCCGCAGATTCCCGGAGACAGGACTCCCGGATGTGGGTGAAAATGCCTGTCTTAGACAGGTATCTTCACCCCCCTCCCCCCTGAAAGGTGTCAATTGTGACACCGGAGGGGGGGAGGGTTCCAAATAGCAAAAGTTGCTATTTAGGGTGGAGCTCCACTTTAAAGGAGAAGTCCATCCTAACAAACCTAGTTGTGGACACTGGAAGTACTACACATGTCCTATTGAAGTTCACAGGACATGTGTAGTACATCCTATCCTTCTGCAGCTCTCCCCTTTGCACTTAATGGCAATCCCCGGCTGTCAAAATTACAGCCGGGAGTTGCTGTGTAAACACAGGAGCTGTAGAAGCTGCTGCTGTCCAATAAAAAATCTGACAGTGCTTAGAGTTACATTTTAAAGAGGAAGTCCACCCTAACAAATCGCTAAATCTACAGGTATCAACGATCTAAGACTAGCCCTGTGAAGAAGAAATCGCTATACACTCCTTTTTTTAAGCCAATCCGGTCCAGTCTCCAGCAGCGGAAGATTTTCAGAGGAGATAGCTGACAATGGCTGTGAAATAAATGGAAGTGACATCACCCATAGCGTTACTATGGGGCTTCCGTTGTCAGCTGACTCCTCTGCATCCGCTACCACAGCAAAGCCACCGCTGGCAGCTCAGCGTGGGACCCGCTTCAGAAAAGGTATGTATAGCGGTTTCTTCTTTACGGGGCTAGATAGGTTAGTCTTAGATCGTAGATGCCTGTGGATGTAGCGATTTTGTGTTAGGCTGGACTTTTACTTTAAATTGTAACTCTATATACTGTCAGATTATTTTATTTTTTTTGGACAGCAGCAGCTTCTACAGCTCCTGTATTCACACAGCAATTCCCGGCTGTCAAAATTACAGCTAGGAATTGCTGTGTGAATGCAGGAGCTGTAGAAGCCGTTGCTGTCCAAAAAAAAATTCCCGGCAAGTGCGAGGGGGGCAGCTGCAGGGGGGCAGAGGGATAGGACGTACTACACATATCCTGTGAACGTCAATGGGACATGTGTAGTACTTTCAGTGTCCCCAAATAGGTATAAGCTACGTATTTAGTCTCATTGTAGCCTTGATACCTAATGCTAACTAGTCATGGTTCTTTCATGAAACAGTAAACTCTGTAGAGTAAACTCTAAACTCTGTAGAAATACTTCACTCACAATGCTTTCACTCATTTAACATAACATTTTATTCTCTTTTTTTTTTTTTTTTTTTGGATCATAGATTAGCACTAGCTGGCTAATAACTCGCCCAGCTCTATCTTCTGTTTTGACTGGATGAACAAGCTCAGCAGTTATTTCGGCGGAGAATACGGCCCTGGGAATAACTGCTGCGCCCCGACACTCTTAAAGATGTGCTTTTCTCCGAACGCTAATGGTGATATGAGATATACTGACATTTTAATTATAAATCAACCCAGAAATAGAGTTTGGAGAAAAGCATGAATAATAATTAGATCCGTCATCTCCAAATTCCATTGTGAAACAGAGTTATTTTGATGTTCTGGAAGACTTCTCAGAGACTCTTTGTTCATCTAAGGCTAGGATGCACTGCAAAGGAGATGGGTGAGAAGTTAAAGTTTATTCAAATCCAAGAACAAAAATGGAATATATTGTACCTTACCAGTCCTTGGATATGGTGACTGCATTTGTTTTCTTTGCTCAGGCTTTTTTTTTCCTTTACTTTCACACAATGATTGTGCCATTTAAACTAGGGTTGTCCCGATACCACTTTTTTAGGACCGAGTACAAGTACCGATACTTTTTGTACTCGCCGATACCGATTACGATACTTTTTTTTCAATGCCATGTGACAGTTTGACTGACGGAGGGATTGATAGATGCCACTGACTGATGGGCACTGATAGGTGGCACCTATGGGCACTGGCACTGACAGGTGGCTGACACTGATGGGCGGCACTGACAGGTGGCACTGATGGCACTTATAGGCGGCAGTTATGGGCACTGATGGCACTGACAGGTGGCTGGCACTGATAGGTGGCTGGCACTGATAGGCCGCAGCTATGGGCACTGACTTCGCCCACTGAGGCCGCCCGTCCACTCCGCCTACTGACTCCGCCCGATCCGCTTACTGACGCCGCCCGCCCTCTCCGCCCACTGAGTCCGCTCGCCCTCTCCGCCCACTGACTCCACCCACCGACCAAGTATCGGGTCAGGCATCGGGAGCATTTGTACTCGCACAAATGCTCGGTATCGGTCCCGATACCGATACTAGTATCGGTATCGGGACAACCCTAATTTAAACCCTTCCTGTCCTAGAGTGACCACACATACATAGTGTACAGCATCTATAAAAAGAGCAGCACTGCCATCCTAGTACAGGAATTGTGTTAGGACTATTGAGCACCTTCCTCTCTCCTCGTCTCCTAGTATAAGGGGAGATGTTCTGTAGTTTACAGAAGAGGCCTGGTAAAACTGATAACATTGTTTGATATCTTAGTTCAGTGCTGTATTTCTGTTAGGATTACCAGATATTTAAATTTTTTTATTGTTTTACAAAGCGTAAAATGTACATATTGCAAAGATTAAAGTGAATGCTCCGCCAATACTGGGTCCAGGGTCATGTCTTATTTCAGTGCTTCAGTGTTGTATCATGTCTGCAGTCTCTGACCATCTCTTGTATCATGTCTGCACTGAGTCTCTGACCATCTCTTGTATCATGTCTGTAGTCTCTGACCATCTGTTGTATTATGTCTGCAGTCTCTGACCATCTCTTGTACCATGTCTGTAGTCTCTGACCATCTGTTCTATCATGTCTGCAGTCTCTGACCATCTCTTGTATCATGTCTATAGTCTCTGACCATCTCTTGTACCATGTCTGTAGTCTCTGACCATCTGTTATATCATGTCTGCAGTCTCTGACCATCTCTTGTATCATGTCTGTAGTCTCTGATCATCTCTTGTACCAGGTCTGCAGTCTCTGACCATCTTTTGTATTAGGTCTGCAATCTCTGACCATCCCTTGTATCATGTCAGCAGTCTCTGACCATCTCCTGTTTAATTTTTGCAGTCTCTGACCATCTCCTGTATCATGTCTGCAGTCTTTGACCATCTCCTGTATCATGTCCACAGTCTCTGACCGTCTCCTGTTAAATTTTTGCAGTCTCTGACCATCTCCTCTATCATGTCTGCAGTCTCTGACCATCTCGTATCATGTCAGCAGTCTCTGACCATCTCCTCTATCATGTCTGCAGGCTCTGATCGTCTCTTGTATCATGTTTGCAGTCTCTGACCATCTCTTGTATCATGTTTGCAGTCTCTGACCATCTCTTATATAATGTCCGCAGTCTCTCACCATCTCTTGTATCATTCCAATAGCCCTTAACTATATCCTGTTGTGCGTCCGATTATGATTATTCACAGAATTTTATGTGCCGCCCTATGGTGAGATCAGGGGCTGAACTTGACCCCCACACACCATATCAAGAAAGTTGCCCATCAGTGCTTTAGCTGACTTGCTCCCACATCCCAGCACCTCTGCAGAGTGGTCAGGTTCGGTTTGGCATTCGGCTGGTTAAACCCACGGCACGCTGACTCTAACTGAGATTAATTTTTGTTGAAAATAAAAAATTATTTTTAATCTGCTATTTTACCACTAAAAACAGCTCCGCTAAGTGTTTCCAAGAAGTCTGACATTTGCAGTTCTGGATTCATTTGATTTAATTAGTTAATGCATTAAAATTCATGTTTGGAAATTACAATGTTTTTTTTCCTTTAAATGCTCATTCATTCAATGTCATGCTTCCCTAATTGATCAACTTTAGTTTTGTGTTCCATTTATTTTCCGTACAAATGTACCTCGGTGAAGGGAGAGCACATCTCTCTCATAATTACATTAATAGCGGTAATGGGGACAGTTTAAAGAATGTGCCAGCAAATTTAAGCCTTGCTGTCCGTTTATTAAATGCGCAATTTTTCAGAGCTAGTGCATTTAAAGCTGAAGATTAATCTGCTAACATTTTTGTCTTCCCTGGTTCCTCGTTTTCCCCTGTACCAATATGTTGATGATTTTTTTTTTTTTTTTTTTAATAAAACCGTTCTGTTTTTATTACATACCCAGTGATGACATCACAACATCTAAAATAGGGTATCTGTACATCTCTATGCAATGCAGGCAGATCATAGCTAGTGGGAGGGGCCAGTAGAGTGCCCTTGAAAACAACACCCTGTCTCAGTACTCCTCGCAAGAGCCCTCAGTCCTGATGAAGCAGTGGGCTGGCTCTTGGGAGGAGTTATGCAAATATTAAAATGCCTTAATGGGTGGTTGCCAGTCTGGGCTTTCCTAGGCAGGATGTGTTTGCATTATTAATCAAATGAATGAAAGGGTTGTTTTTTTTTCTATCTTGAGTTCTGTATGTGAGAGACATCAAGGAGCCTGCAGTGGGTGTGTTTGGGATGAGCTCATACGTGTCCCAAGCATGGGTTCCCAGATGACCAAGTTACAAACAAAAAGGTGTAGGCAGCAGATGCAGTCTGTACTCCCCACAGTAGGTGGCGCTCAACCAAAGCAGCACTGCAGAGGAGCGAGGAAGTTGGGAAGGAACTTGGTTTCCGCTATGATTTCCTGTGGTCCCCAGGGGAACAGCTGTTCAATTGGACTCTGGCGCCCCACATAACCTCGGTGGCCATCTTGGGGCAAGGCAGGATCTATTTAAGACTCTGGTTCCTGGGTTTGGCGCGCTTTGTTAGAGTGGCTAGTGTAGAGACAGGTTCCCCATCCGGCAGACACAGCGGATAGTGGCAGGGAATAGGAAAAATACAGGGACTATGATATCTCCACTTAGGGAGCCTCCCATTTGGGTGTGGACCTGCCTGGTTGCATTCCAGCTTCTCGTTGTGGAAGCTGTTGGCATCATCTCAGAATACGCTCCTCTGCTATAGTTTAGTAAGTGGCTCCAGTCGGCTGTGACTACCCGCCGGGCCTAGTTCTACATTCTTCAAACTTTCCTAATACAATATTCTCTTTCATCTTGGCCTCTGTGTGATCTCAGCTCGTTGACACACCACGCTGCAAGATCTGAGCAGGTGGACTTGGTCTTCCTGCATGCACCCCAAAGTAAAATTTTCAGTTTTGCCTAAAATATAGCATACTTAAAAAAATGTATAGCTTTGGTTTTATGATTACTACAGTTATAGCACCCCCCTTACCCACTTAAGGCAGGTAGGGATCCACAACATGGGCTACCACTTCCACTTAGGGCGGAATCCTTGACTCTGTGAGTTGGAAGAAATTGAGGTGGAAGATTTAACAGAGTTTATTACAGTCAAAAACCCCTGGCCAAGAGGGGGTTAGGGAACAGGATACCCGAAAAAGACCAAAAAAAATAATTTAGACTTTGAGGCTGGGTTCACAGTGTATCAGGAGATTGTAACCGGCTCTCTATGGAGCCGGCCCACACACCTCCAGAGCGGCTCCGGTGCAAATTGCAGAGGAGTCCTGTGCGTCTTCTGTTCCGTTTCCTGGTCAGAATTCAGCCAAAAATTCGGACTGAAATCAGACCTGAAATGGTGAACGGGGACGCACCAGACCCCCTGCTGTGAGACACTCCGTGCTTCAGTGTGAACCCAGCCTGAAACTATACTCACAGTCAGGGCTGTCCTAATGTCTGGGCACATTTGGGCACTGCCCATGGGCCCCAGGTGCATGGGGGCCCCATGATAGTCTTGCATTACATCATATTTGCCAAATGTCCTCTATCTGCTAGGATAGTCATGCATTTAACTAAGTTTTCCCAGGATGATGGCCTTGTCCTGAGTGCATCCCAGAACTTGTACTTTGCCCTCCCGATGCCCTTCTGCCTCCCCCTGTGCTCTTTGTGTCGATTTCGTTTTTGAATTATGGCATGTTTTCTTGTTTAAAATAAATTTTTATTGAAAGTACTAATATATATTGTGACAGCAGGAAGGTAAAGTCACCTGGTTGCATCCAGGGGGGTAGATATATTTCTCCCAGATTCAGGCTTTATGCCGACTTATACAACTAGGGAGTTGATGAAGCCCAGCTGAGGCTAGTGGGCTCATGAATGACTCATACCTCTAGGGAGAGTGCTGGGCGTCGTGAGGCAGGGAGTTGATGAGACCAGCTGAAGCCTGTCAGTTCGTTTAAGGCCTCTATAAAAACTCCCAGCTTCATTAGATGTTAGCTCATGCCTGGAACCAGACCTGTGTGGACTGTCTAGGGAGAGTGAACCCCTGTGCGGTGAGGCAAAGCCTGTGTGGCTATTTGTTTGGACTTTTACTAAACCAGGGACTTAGGGACTAGGACAGCACCAGGCTGATCCCAGTTGTTAGTTTAGGAAACCTGCATGTTTAGTCAGAGGTCAAACTGACCAGGATTTATTTTGTTTGTTTCTTTTTGGCTTTGCTGTGTTTTTGTCACTGTACATAGAGAAATAAACCGCACCTTTTGATTTTGAAAACCACAACCTCCGTCTGCTGGCCCTGTTTTTGTGTGGGGAGCCCAACCAGGGGGTCACACACACCCGCTACCGAGTTAACCCCCCCCCTCACAGTTGGTGGAGAACCAGTGGCAGTTTTTTTTAAGCCAGCATGGAGGAGATACTGAAACAGCTGGCTCTAGCAAATGCCAATCAACAGCAGACAAATGCAGGTTTGCAAAGGAGCCTTGCAGCCCAGCAGCAAGCTCATCAACAAGCCCAGCAGCAATCTGAGGCCCGCTTCATAGACCTGTTACAGAAGCAAGAGCAGAGACTACAACAAATGGAAGCAGTAATGCAGCAACGTCCGCAGACCAGTGAGGAAAGCCGTCCCACTAATACCGCGTCCTTTGGGGTGAGTCGTTTATTGACAAAAATGACTGGAGAGGATGATCCAGAGGTATTTTTGACCACATTTGAAAGGACTGCTGAAAGAGAAAAGTGGCCTGAGGAGCAGTGGGCTGGACTGGTGGCTCCTCTGTTAACTGGTGAATCGCAGAAGGCTTACTATGACCTAGAGCCTGACCAAGCAAAAGACTATGTGATGCTAAAAGCTGAAATATTGGCAAGGCTGGGTGTCACCCTGGCTGTCCGGGCTCAGCGTGTGCATAACTGGACTTTCCAGCTTGGAAAACCCCCCAGGTCTCAAATGTATGATCTCATTCACCTGAGCAGGAAGTGGCTACAGCCAGAGACTTTGTCCGCACCGGAGATTGTGGAACGTGTTGTGATGGATCGTTTCTTGAGAGCTCTTCCTACCGCCATTCAAAAGTGGGTAAGCCATGGAGACCCAGAAACGGCCGGTAAACTTGTGGATCGTGTAGAGAGATACTTGGCTACAGAGAACCTGACGGCCTCTTCCAGAGACTCTCGGACTTTCCACCCTAAGACCAGACCATCCCCAGGGGCGGATAAGAGGATTCCAAGGGGTGAGGGTGGAGAGAGTGAGAGGGTGGGAGCTCTACCCCAAGTTTGGCGAGAACAGCCTGGGAAATCAGCGGCTCAAGAGGCCGCAAGAAGGATCGTTTGCTACCGCTGCCGGCAAGCGGGACATATTGCAGCAAATTGCCCGGTTGTGGAGGAACCCATGCAATGTGACTTTCTGATGGACAGACGTCAGTCGCTGTGTGCGACAGTCGCATGCACTGCCATTCGGGGAACTGAGAAACATTTATGCAAAATGTGTATTAATGGTAGAAATGTTGTGGTATTACTGGATTCAGGTAGCCTTGTGACCCTGATAAAGGCTGAATTAGTTAAAACAGAGGTCTCTGGGAATAGCAAGGTAGCTGTTATTTGTGTGCATGGGGACACCCGAGAGTATCCAGTGACTACAGTGTGTTTCGAGACCCCCAAAGGTACCCTCTCTCATCCAGTGGGGTTAGTATCTCAATTACCGCATGATGCCATTGTGGGAAGGGATTTTCCGAAGTTCTGGGAACTGTGGGATGATCCTGAGCGCCCCACTGGTGCCCCTATGTACCAGGAATGTGATAGCCAGAACTCCTCTGAGAGTGGTGAGGACTCTCCAGAATTTCCCTTGTCAGTATTGGCAGGGGAGACTCAAGAAACTGGAGAGGAGCCCACCTCCTCAGACGAAAACCTACCGTCTGTGGAGTTTTCTGATCTGGAGGTTCACAGGGAAAATTTTGCCACAGAACAGTTAAAAGACCCCGCCCTAATAAAGGCACGGGAAAACGTAGTGGAAATAGATGGCGAGTTAGTGAACCCAGATAATACCTGCACTTACCCATACTTCAGCGTAGAGAAGGACCTACTGTATCGGGTGGCAAAAAGGGCAGAAGAAACCGTTGAGCAGCTGGTGGTGCCCAAACCTTACAGGAAGTTGGTGTTGGAGTTGGCCCATGGGCACATTCTTGGAGGTCATCTGGGGACAGAGAAAACCCGAGAGAGGGTATTACAGAGATTCTATTGGCCTGGGGTGATGAAGGACATAGAAAATTATTGTTCCTCCTGCCCTGTGTGTCAGAGGACGGCCCCGATGCCACATTTCCGTAGCCCGCTGGTCCCTCTACCCATCATTGAGGTCCCGTTTGAGAGAATCGCAATGGATTTGGTAGGTCCTATAATCAAGTCCGCTAGGGGGCACCAGTACATATTGGTTATAATGGACTATGCCACCCGTTATCCAGAAGCGATCCCTCTCAGAAATACCTCGGCCAAAACCATAGCCAAAGAGCTATCTCTTGTTTTTAGCCGGGTGGGTATTTGTAAAGAACTGCTTACGGACCAAGGTACACCCTTTATGTCCCGGGTTATGAAAGAGCTGTGTAAATTGTTCAAAGTGACGCAATTGCGTACATCTGTGTATCACCCCCAAACCGATGGGCTGGTTGAAAGATTCAACAAAACCCTAAAACAAATGTTGAAGAAAGTGGTGGATAGAGATGGAAAGGATTGGGACTGTCTACTTCCTTATTTGATGTTTGCTATTAGGGAGGTGCCCCAATCCTCTACGGGATTCTCCCCCTTTGAGTTACTGTATGGGAGACACCCAAGAGGGCTGTTGGATATTGCCAAGGAAACTTGGGAAAGTGAGAGTTCTCCCCACAGGAGTGTGATTGAGCATGTCGCCCTGATGCAAGATCGAATTGCACAGGTAATGCCCATCGTGAAGGAACATTTGGCCCAAGCGCAGTTGGCACAGCAGAGAGTGTACAACCGTGGAGCAAAGACCCGTACCTTTTCCCCGGGGGATAGGATATTGGTACTTGTCCCTACGGTTGAAAGTAAATTCCTTGCCAAATGGCAAGGCCCCTACGAGATAATGGAAAAAGTGAGCGAAGTGAATTACAAGGTCAGACAACCAGGAAGGCGAAAGCCCGAACAGATATATCACGTTAATCTGTTGAAAGCCTGGAGGGATAGAGAGTCCCTAGTCGCAGAAACTTGGTCACCAGCTCAAACTGGTTGCGTGATTCCGGAGGTTGGAATAGCAGCCACCTTGTCACAACCCCAACAACAGGAGGTTAAGGAGTTTGTGCTTCGCAACAAGGAGGTGTTCTCTGAGCTGCCGGGACAAACATCTGGGGTAGAGCATGATATTATTACCCCGCCCGGTGAAAGGGTGAAGTTAAAACCCTATCGGATCCCAGAGGCCCGACGGGAGGCAATACGGGAGGAAGTACAGAAAATGCTGAACTTAGGGGTGATAGAGGAGTCCCAAAGTGATTGGTCTAGTCCCATTGTGTTGGTGCCTAAACCGGATGGGAGCTGGCGATTTTGTAACGATTTTCGTCAGTTGAACAAAGTTACAAAATTTGACACCTACCCCATGCCACGTATAGATGAGTTGATCGACCGGCTGGGAACAGCCCGATACATGACGACTCTTGACCTCACAAAAGGGTATTGGCAAATTCCCCTGGCCAAGTCGGCCAAAGAGAAAACCGCATTTGTAACCCCAGACGGGGCGTTCCAATATAAGAGAATGCCGTTCGGGTTACAGAATGCGCCGGCCACATTCCAGCGGAAAATGGACCAGATGCTGAGGCCCCATCGGAAGTATGCTGCGGCTTACCTGGATGACGTAATTGTCCATAGCACAGATTGGGCCTCACATCTGCCAAAAGTGCAAGCAGTCCTGGACTCTGTTCGGGAAGCGGGGTTTACGGCTAACCCCAAGAAGTGTACCATTGGGCAGGAGGAGGCCAAATATCTTGGGTACACCATTGGCAGGGGAGTAATAAAACCCCAACTCAACAAAGTCGAGGCCATCCAGAGTTGGCCACGTCCCAACAGCAAGAAGCAGGTACGAGCCTTTCTGGGAATCGCGGGTTATTATCGGCGCTTCATTCCCCACTTTGCTTCTAAGGCTGTGCCCCTAACCAACCTGACGAAAGGGAAAGGGTCGGTCATGATTAAATGGACCCCCGAGGCTGAGGCAGCATTCCAATTCTTGAAACAAGCCTTATGTAGCCAGCCAGTGTTGTACTCACCCGACTTCTCTAAAGACTTTGTCGTACAAAGTGATGCGTCAGATGTGGGGTTAGGAGCAGTATTGTCCCAGGTCTGGAACGGGGAAGAGCACCCAGTCATTTACCTCAGCAGGAAGTTGAAGTCCCATGAGGTAAATTACGCCACGGTTGAAAAGGAGTGTTTAGCGGTGAAGTGGGCTCTAGATTCCCTTCGGTACTACCTGCTAGGTAGGCACTTTGACATGGTTACGGATCACGCTCCGTTAAAGTGGATGGCTCAAAACAAGGAAACAAATAGAAGAGTGAATAGGTGGTTCCTGGCCCTCCAGGAATTCAACTTCACAGTAAAGCATCGCCCTGGCGTTCAAATGGGGAATGTGGATGCTTTGTCTCGAGTACATGAATGCCTGATTGCTGGTGTTCCAACCCCGAGGTTAAAACAAGAGGGGGGGGTATGTGACAGCAGGAAGGTAAAGTCACCTGGTTGCATCCAGGGGGGTAGATATATTTCTCCCAGATTCAGGCTTTATGCCGACTTATACAACTAGGGAGTTGATGAAGCCCAGCTGAGGCTAGTGGGCTCATGAATGACTCATACCTCTAGGGAGAGTGCTGGGCGTCGTGAGGCAGGGAGTTGATGAGACCAGCTGAAGCCTGTCAGTTCGTTTAAGGCCTCTATAAAAACTCCCAGCTTCATTAGATGTTAGCTCATGCCTGGAACCAGACCTGTGTGGACTGTCTAGGGAGAGTGAACCCCTGTGCGGTGAGGCAAAGCCTGTGTGGCTATTTGTTTGGACTTTTACTAAACCAGGGACTTAGGGACTAGGACAGCACCAGGCTGATCCCAGTTGTTAGTTTAGGAAACCTGCATGTTTAGTCAGAGGTCAAACTGACCAGGATTTATTTTGTTTGTTTCTTTTTGGCTTTGCTGTGTTTTTGTCACTGTACATAGAGAAATAAACCGCACCTTTTGATTTTGAAAACCACAACCTCCGTCTGCTGGCCCTGTTTTTGTGTGGGGAGCCCAACCAGGGGGTCACACACACCCGCTACCGAGTTAACCCCCCCCTCACAATATATTGTGACAGCAGGAAGGTAAAGTCACCTGGTTGCATCCAGGGGGGTAGATATATTTCTCCCAGATTCAGGCTTTATGCTGACTTGTACAACTAGGGTGGAGAGTTGTATAAGCCCAGCTGAGGCTAGTAGGCTCATGGATGACTCATACCTCTAGGGAGAGGGCTGGGCGTCGTGCAGGCAGGGAGTTGATGAGACCAGCTGAAGCCTGTCAGTTCGTTAAAGGCCTCTATAAAAACTCCCAGCTTCATTAGATGTTAGCTCATGCCTGGAACAAGACCTGTGTGGACTGTCTAGGGAGAGTGAACCCCTGTGCGGTGAGGCAAAGCCTGTGTGGCTATTTGTTTGGACTTTTACTAAACCAGGGACTTAGGGACTAGGACAGCACCAGGCTGATCCCAGTTGTTAGTTAGGAAACCTGCATGTTTAGTCAGAGGTCAAACTGACCAGGATTTATTTTGTTTATGTTTCTTTTTGGCTTTGCTGTGTTTTTGTCACTGTACATAGAGAAATAAACCGCACCTTTTGATTTTGAAAACCACAACCTCCGTCTGCTGGCCCTGTTTTTGTGTGGGGAGCCCAACCAGGGGGTCACACACACCCGCTACCGAGTTAACCCCCTCACAGTTGGTGGAGAACCAGTGGCAGTTTTTTTTAAGCCAGCATGGAGGAGATACTGAAACAGCTGGCTCTAGCAAATGCCAATCAACAGCAGACAAATGCAGGTTTGCAAAGGAGCCTTGCAGCCCAGCAGCAAGCTCATCAACAAGCCCAGCAGCAATCTGAGGCCCGCTTCATAGACCTGTTACAGAAGCAAGAGCAGAGACTACAACAAATGGAAGCAGTAATGCAGCAACGTCCGCAGACCAGTGAGGAAAGCCGTCCCACTAATACCGCGTCCTTTGGGGTGAGTCGTTTATTGACAAAAATGACTGGAGAGGATGATCCAGAGGTATTTTTGACCACATTTGAAAGGACTGCTGAAAGAGAAAAGTGGCCTGAGGAGCAGTGGACTGGACTGGTGGCTCCTCTGTTAACTGGTGAATCGCAGAAGGCTTACTATGACCTAGAGCCTGACCAAGCAAAAGACTATGTGATGCTAAAAGCTGAAATATTGGCAAGGCTGGGTGTCACCCTGGCTGTCCGGGCTCAGCGTGTGCATAACTGGACTTTCCAGCTTGGAAAACCCCCCAGGTCTCAAATGTATGATCTCATTCACCTGAGCAGGAAGTGGCTACAGCCAGAGACTTTGTCCGCACCGGAGATTGTGGAACGTGTTGTGATGGATCGTTTCTTGAGAGCTCTTCCTACCGCCATTCAAAAGTGGGTAAGCCATGGAGACCCAGAAACGGCCGGTAAACTTGTGGATCGTGTAGAGAGATACTTGGCTACAGAGAACCTGACGGCCTCTTCCAGAGACTCTCGGACTTTCCACCCTAAGACCAGACCATCCCCAGGGGCGGATAAGAGGATTCCAAGGGGTGAGGGTGGAGAGAGTGAGAGGGTGGGAGCTCTACCCAAAGTTTGGCGAGAACAGCCTGGGAAGTCAGGGGCTCAAGAGGCAGCCAAATGGATTGTTTGCTACCGCTGCCGGCAAGCGGGACATATTGCAGCAAATTGCCCGGTTGTGGAGGAACCCATGCAATGTGACTTTCTGACGGACAGACGTCAGTCGCTGTGTGCGACAGTCGCATGCACTGCCATTCGGGGAACTGAGAAACATTTATGCAAAATGTGTATTAATGGTAGAAATGTTGTGGTATTACTGGATTCAGGTAGCCTTGTGACCCTGATAAAGGCTGAATTAGTTAAAACAGAGGTCTCTGGGAATAGCAAGGTAGCTGTTATTTGTGTGCATGGGGACACCCGAGAGTATCCAGTGACTACAGTGTGTTTCGAGACCCCCAAAGGTACCCTCTCTCATCCAGTGGGGTTAGTATCTCAATTACCGCATGATGCCATTGTGGGAAGGGATTTTCCGAAGTTCTGGGAACTGTGGGATGATCCTGAGCCCCCCACTGGTGCCCCTATGTACCAGGAATGTGATAGCCAGAACTCCTCTGAGAGTGGTGAGGACTCTCCAGAATTTCCCTTGTCAGTATTGGCAGGGGAGACTCAAGAAACTGGAGAGGAGCCCACCTCCTCAGACGAAAACCTACCGTCTGTGGAGTTTTCTGATCTGGAGGTTCACAGGGAAAATTTTGCCACAGAACAGTTAAAAGACCCCGCCCTAATAAAGGCACGGGAAAACGTAGTGGAAATAGATGGCGAGTTAGTGAACCCAGATAATACCTGCACTTACCCATACTTCAGCGTAGAGAAGGACCTACTGTATCGGGTGGCAAAAAGGGCAGAAGAAACCGTTGAGCAGCTTGTGGTGCCCAAACCTTACAGGAAGTTGGTGTTGGAGTTGGCCCATGGGCACATTCTTGGAGGTCATCTGGGGACAGAGAAAACCCGAGAGAGGGTATTACAGAGATTCTATTGGCCTGGGGTGATGAAGGACATAGAAAATTATTGTTCCTCCTGCCCTGTGTGTCAGAGGTCGGCCCCGATGCCACATTTCCGTAGCCCGCTGGTCCCTCTACCCATCATTGAGGTCCCGTTTGAGAGAATCGCAATGGATTTGGTAGGTCCTATAATCAAGTCCGCTAGGGGGCACCAGTACATATTGGTTATAATGGACTATGCCACCCGTTATCCAGAAGCGATCCCTCTCAGAAATACCTCGGCCAAAACCATAGCCAAAGAGCTATCTCTTGTTTTTAGCCGGGTGGGTATTTGTAAAGAACTGCTTACGGACCAAGGTACACCCTTTATGTCCCGGGTTATGAAAGAGCTGTGTAAATTGTTCAAAGTGACGCAATTGCGTACATCTGTGTATCACCCCCAAACCGATGGGCTGGTTGAAAGATTCAACAAAACCCTAAAACAAATGTTGAAGAAAGTGGTGGATAGAGATGGAAAGGATTGGGACTGTCTACTTCCTTATTTGATGTTTGCTATTAGGGAGGTGCCCCAATCCTCTACGGGATTCTCCCCCTTTGAGTTACTGTATGGGAGACACCCAAGAGGGCTGTTGGATATTGCCAAGGAAACTTGGGAAAGTGAGAGTTCTCCCCACAGGAGTGTGATTGAGCATGTCGCCCTGATGCAAGATCGAATTGCACAGGTAATGCCCATCGTGAAGGAACATTTGGCCCAAGCGCAGTTGGCACAGCAGAGAGTGTACAACCGTGGAGCCAAGACCCGTACCTTTTCCCCGGGGGATAGGATATTGGTACTTGTCCCTACGGTTGAAAGTAAATTCCTTGCCAAATGGCAAGGCCCCTACGAGATAATGGACAAAGTGATGCGTCAGATGTGGGGTTAGGAGCAGTATTGTCCCAGGTCTGGAACGGGGAAGAGCACCCAGTCATTTACCTCAGCAGGAAGTTGAAGTCCCATGAGGTAAATTACGCCACGGTTGAAAAGGAGTGTTTAGCGGTGAAGTGGGCTCTAGATTCCCTTCGGTACTATCTGCTAGGTAGGCACTTTGACATGGTTACGGATCACGCTCCGTTAAAGTGGATGGCTCAAAACAAGGAGACAAATAGAAGAGTGAATAGGTGGTTCCTGGCCCTACAGGAATTCAACTTCACAGTAAAGCATCGCCCTGGCGTTCAAATGGGGAATGTGGATGCTTTGTCTCGAGTACATGAATGCCTGATTGCTGGTGTTCCAACCCCAAGGTTAAAACAAGAGGGGGGGTATGTGACAGCAGGAAGGTAAAGTCACCTGGTTGCATCCAGGGGGGTAGATATATTTCTCCCAGATTCAGGCTTTATGCTGACTTGTACAACTAGGGTGGAGAGTTGTATAAGCCCAGCTGAGGCTAGTAGGCTCATGGATGACTCATACCTCTAGGGAGAGGGCTGGGCGTCGTGCAGGCAGGGAGTTGATGAGACCAGCTGAAGCCTGTCAGTTCGTTAAAGGCCTCTATAAAAACTCCCAGCTTCATTAGATGTTAGCTCATGCCTGGAACAAGACCTGTGTGGACTGTCTAGGGAGAGTGAACCCCTGTGCGGTGAGGCAAAGCCTGTGTGGCTATTTGTTTGGACTTTTACTAAACCAGGGACTTAGGGACTAGGACAGCACCAGGCTGATCCCAGTTGTTAGTTAGGAAACCTGCATGTTTAGTCAGAGGTCAAACTGACCAGGATTTATTTTGTTTATGTTTCTTTTTGGCTTTGCTGTGTTTTTGTCACTGTACATAGAGAAATAAACCGCACCTTTTGATTTTGAAAACCACAACCTCCGTCTGCTGGCCCTGTTTTTGTGTGGGGAGCCCAACCAGGGGGTCACACACACCCGCTACCGAGTTAACCCCCTCACAATATGTATATGTTTAATTATGTTTAATTCTATCAACTATTTATACTTTAGTTCTTAAGTAGGTGTGTAAATTTGGGGCAGGCTGGCAGAGTCCCCAGAGCATTACTTTGCCCAGGGGCCCCCAATTCTATTAAGACGGCCCTGCTCACAATCAATACAGAAGGAGGTTTAAGACAAACCATCACTCTATGTTCTCCAGACTGGTAATGTAGTATTAATGTAGCATCCATACTCCTTGGATGAGCCACCAAAACTACCTGCAATGCATAAAGCTTTTACCCAGACCTTTCAGTCACTTTTCACCAATGGAAATTTCACCCTTGGTGCTCCAAATCCAGGTAGTCACTTTCCTGCACCGACACCCCATTTTTTGCGATTCGGCACTGCGTCGCTCTAACTGACATTTGCGCGGTCGTGCGACGTTGTACCCAAACAAAATTGTCCTTTTTTTCCCACAAATAGAGATTTCTTTTGGTGGTATCTGATCACCTCTGCGGTTTTTTGTTTTTTGCGCTATAAACAAAAAAAGAGCGCCAATTTAAAAAAAAAAAAAAAAAAAATTGTTTACTTTCTGCTATAAAACATAAAAAAAAAAAAAAAAATGTATTCATCGGTTAAGGCCGATATTATTATTATTATTATTATTATTATTATACACGATTTATATAGCACCTACAGTTTACGCAGCACTTTAAAATGTATAGGGGTGACAGCACAATTACAGTACAGTTCAATACAAAAGGTACAGGACGGCCCTACTCGTAGAGCTTACATTCTAAAAGGGAGGGGGTGGTGGTACAAAAGGTAATATCTGCAGAGAATTTGATGGTGGTGGCTCGGGGATAGTTGTTAGGTGGGTGTGGGATAGGCTTCCCTGAATAAATGAGTTTTCAGGGATCTCCTGAAGGTGGACAGGGTAGGGGCTGATCGGACATACCGGGGCAGGGAGTTCCAGAGGATGGAAGAGGCTCTGGAGAAGTCCTGAAGGCAAGCATGGGAGGAGGTAACAACGGAGCTAGAGAGCAGGAGGTCCTATTCTGCTACATATTTTTGGTAAACAAAATGCGCAAAAGTTATAACATCTACAAAATAGGAGATAGATTTATGGCATTTTTTTTAATTTGTTTTTACTAGTAAAAGCGGCGATCAGTGATTTTTTGCGGGACTGCGAAATTGCGGGGAATGATCGTGGGTAGCCGGCAGACATCGAGTCCACCGGACCTGCTGATTGGCTCCCTCGCTGCCCACAAAAGCGAGTTCCCACAAAAGCGAGTTTTATTTATTTTTAGTTTGCTGTTATTTTTTCCACAAAATTGGAGTTAAAAAAACTTGAGCCCCAGAAGGATTTACCCACTTCCTGACCGGATCCGGCACTGCGTCGCTTTAACTGACAATTGCGTGGTCGTGCAACGCTGTATCCAAACAAAATTGACGTCCTTTTTTCCCACAAATAGAGATTTATTTTTTGTAGTATTTGATCACTTATGCATTTTTTTGGGGGTTTTTTTTGCGCTATAAACAAAAAAAGAGCGTAAATTTTGAAAAAAATTATAATTTTTTACTTTCTGTTATAAAACATATTTTTAAAAAATTTAAAATAACACATTAAAACATATCCCAAAAAAATGAAAAATAATGCATTTATTCATCAGTTTAGGCCAATATGTATTCTGCTACATATTGTTGGTAAAAAAAAAAAAACAATACACGGTCGAATTTCGAACAAATTTTCTTTTCAAAATCAGAAAGTTCGTTTTTTTTTGACCATTGATTTTCGAAATTCGGCCGATCAAGCCTTCATGTTGCTACAGAAAATAATTTTCGTGGCCGGGAATCTTCTTTTCTCTCCGGGAATTTTCTTTTCTTGCACATGCGCATTTTTTTTCTATTATATTTCTCGCACGATTCTCCCATCATTGATTAGAAAATCGTTTGTTTTTCCCAAAAATTTCCAGCATGTCCGATTCCTCAAATTTGATTGCCGCACGAAAATCGGCTGTTGCTGTTGTTCTTTGATACGATTTTCGAAAGAAAATTCTTTCGAAATTCGAACCGTGTATGGCCGGCATAAGCGTATATTGATTGGGTTGCGCAAAAGTTATAGCGTCTACAAAATTGGAGATAGATTTATGGCATGTTTATGTATTTTTTTACTAGTAATGGCGGCGATCAGTGATTTTTAGCGGTACCCCGACATTGTGGAGAACGATAGCGGGTGGCCCGCTGATTGGCTCCCCCGCTGGCCGGAGGCGCACGCCCACAAACGGGTTCCTGCGCCGACGTACAGCTACGTGATTTGCGGGAACAAGCCACCTTGCTGAAGTATAATGACGGCGGCTGGTCGGGAAGCGGTTCATATCTTTAGATTACAGTATGGCCCGTCTAGCAATTGTATGTGCTATTTTTAATCGTTTTTTTTTATTTTTATTTTTTCATTTGCTGTTATTTGTATATTTCAGATAAACGGCATCAGTATTTGTGAAATATGCACACACACAGATGGGAAGTTGGCAGTGCATACATTTGTATATTGGGACTTCCTTTGCCAGTAATCTAATTATTGATGCATGGGTTAGTTTGTATAAAGGGGCTTTTTCAGGGTTACACATGACTGATGTCCGCCACGGCTCACAATCAGGGATGCTTTAGTAGCCAGTCCGCAAACATATGTCAGTGTTTCCACATTGTGTCACTTTCATTAAATGCCATGAATCCACTGAGCCACCTGCCTTCCTGTTGGTCTTCTGCGGACAACGGCCTCTTAATATGTGATGGGCCCCAAAGAGCCCCATAAATACAAGCACTTCTACAAGCCCCCCCCCAGCAACCTTTGCCTTTGAGGTTGTCGAGAGGTTAAAAATCCCAGCATGCCTACCAGCCAAATAATGACACTAGTCGTAACCCAACATCTGAAGAGCTCCCCAAAGTACAGGGGGCTGGGGGCATTTCCAAATGTTATGATGGAAGTTTTTAAATTACTTATTAACCACTTGCTTACTGGGCACTTAAACCCCCTTCGTACCCAGACCAATTTTCAGCTTTCAGCGCTGACGCACTTTGAATGACAATTGCGCGGTCATACAACGCTGTACCCAAATGATATTTTTATCATTTTTTTTCCCACAAATAGAGCTTTCTTATGGTGGTATTTTATCACCTCTGCGGTTTTTATTTTTTTCTCAGTTTAGGCCGATACGTATTCTTCTATATATTTTTGGTAAAACAAATTGCAATAAGCGTATAGTGATTGGTTTGCGCAAAAGTTATACACCTACAAAATAGGGGATAGATTTATGACATTTTTATTATATATATATATATATTTTTACTAGTAATGGCAGTTATCTGCGATTTTTGTCAGGCCTGCGATATTGCAGCGGACATATCGGACACTTTTGACACTCTTTTGGGACCATTCACATTTACACAGCGAACAGTGCTATAAATATGCATTGATTACTGTATAAATGTGACTGGCAGGGAAGGGGTTAACACTAGGGGGCGATCAAGGGGTTAAATGTGTTCCCTGGGAGTGATTCTTACTGTGTGGGGGAGGGGAATGACTGGGGGAGGTGACCGATCTGTGTCCCTATGTACAAGGGACACAGCATCGGTCTCCTCTCTCCCTGACAGGACGTGCATCTCTGTGTTTACACACAGAGATCCACGTCCTGCCTCTGTAACAGCCGATCGCGTGTACCTGGGGGACATTGCGGCCGCCAGGCACGCGCATTGGCATCCTGTGACGTGGCGGGCACAGCTGTTCCCCGCCGCGCACCCTCGGCGGCGTGGGGGGGATGTAAACAGCAGGACGTCCAGGGACGTCCAACCGGCACTTGAGAGCCGCGCTGCAGACGTCTTTCGTCTATAGCGCGGGTCTCAAGTGGTTAAGTGCCTTTTCTGACACTATTTATTTACAAGTAAAAATCAATATTTTTTGCTAGAAAATTACTTCCAACCCCCAAACATTATAGAGTTTTTATTTTATTTTTTTAGCAGAGACCATAGAGAATAAAATTATGGTTGTTGCCAAGGCAGACAGAACAGTGGTCTGCCTATGTAAACAAGGCAGATCGCCGTTCTGTGACAGGAGAAGACAGAGACCTTGTGTTTCTGCTAAGCAGGAACACGGATCTCTGTCTTCTTACAGTACAAGCACCTCCCTCACGCAGTTAGTAAGAGCACTCCCTAGGGACACATTTAACCCTTTGATCACCCCTGATGTTAACCCCTTCCCTGCCAGTGTCATTAGTACAGTGACAGTGCATATTATTTTAAATGTTATAGAATGCCGCTCTATCTTAAACTATAAACAACACGTGTATAGTAATAACTGGATAAAGTGATACTAGTGCAATAAAATCCTAATCACGTAAATCAAACTGACATGATGAAATCGCAATTCCATACAATGATAATAACCATAAATGATATCTAAATAAAGTGACAGTAGTGCAATAAAGTGCTGTTCACGTGAATCAAACTGACATGATTAAATCTCAACAGAGATGTTACCATAACATAAATAAATAAAGTGAAAAAATAAAGTGCTATAGTGCTTGAAGTTGATGCGCTGACAGTAAATTCCATAAGTCAGTGCAACAAAATTAAATCATAAAGTCCATAACAAATTGTGTGGTGGATTCTTCATGTGATGATCACATCAACACACTTGGATCATCACATTAAGAATCCACCACACAATTTGTTATGGACTTTATGATTTCATTTTGTTGCACTGACTTATGGAATTTACTGTCAGTGCATCACCTTCAAGCACTATAGCACTTTATTTTGTCACTTTATTTACTTATGTTATGGTAATATCTCTGTATGGAACTTGAGATTTAATCGTGTCAGTTTGATTCACATGAACAGCACTTTATTGCACTACTGTCACTTTATTTAGATATCATTTATAGTAGGGCTGTGGAAATTAAATATTAATTCCTCGATTAATCGATAACTTTTTTTGATCGATCAATATTCTTTTGATCGGTACTCACCTCTCCACCGGCTTCCGGGTCTTCAGGGAGATCCGGTGACGTCACGGACACCGGCGGGGCTTGCCGTGTCCATCTGAAGGGCTCCTTTGCTGTGCCTTCATATCTGCATGCCGGCGGGACCTTACTATCTGCCACACGCAAGGGCTGTTAGACTTCCCTCTATCACTTCCCTCTATCAACCTGGGATTCTACAGCCATCCACTGGGAGTTGTGATAGTTCCCTTCACGGGACATCTACATGCCGACGGACTGATGTTATCCCCTCCTCATCTGGATTCAGCAGTGGTATCGTTGTACACATTTTTATACCAGTATCATACTTAGCTACATGTTTCTATGACTGCTTTTGCTACCGTTTGGCATTACTCGCACCATTTTTACAGTTTATGTAGCTACATCGATTTTATCTCCAGTGCAATATTTATTTTGTTACCTACTTGAAGACTATAAAAGTTTTAATGCTATTCCCATTGAGCGCTGCCTTTGTGTGTTTTTTGTATCCTGCTATCCATTTTTCCAGTGATTGGTAGCTGCACTGGGAATCGGCCTGCAAGGAAATCAGCTAAAAGTAGTTGGATCTGTATGTGCGTTATAATTAATCGAAATTTGTCAATTAATCGATTAAAAAAAAACGATTAATCGAACACGAAAATTTATAGTTATTACCATTGTATGGGATTGCGATTTAATCATGTCAGTTTGATTTACGTGATTAGGACTTTATTGCACTATTATCAGTTTATCCAGTTATTACTATACATGCGTTGTTTATAGTATAAGATAGCGCAGCATTCTATAACATTTATACTAGTTTTGCATGAATTTATGGGACGTGATCAATGCCAGCAGCTGTCCATATAGTATACTTTTTTCTGAGTGGTCGCTCGCAGGATTTTTTTCTACTTAGAATATAGTGCATATTCTTTAGCACTGATCACTGTATTAGTGTCACTGGTCCCCCCAAAAAAGTG
This sequence comes from Rana muscosa, assembly GCA_029206835.1. Classification (NCBI taxonomy): domain Eukaryota; kingdom Metazoa; phylum Chordata; class Amphibia; order Anura; family Ranidae; genus Rana; species Rana muscosa. The sequence continues at coordinate 1,078,031,470 of CM055117.1, forward strand.
TCAAAATAGTCACTTAGAGTCCAATTTGTCCGCCGCAAAGTCGCAGTCCCGCTATAAGTCGCTGATCAACGCCATTACTAGTAAAAAAAAAAATCAATAAAACATCCATAAAAATATCCCATAGTTTGTAGACGCTATAACTTTTGCGCAAACCAATAAATATGCGCTTATTGGGATATTTTTTTACCAAAAATATGTAGCAGAATACATATTGGCCTAAATTGATGAAGAAATTACATTTTTTACATTTTGTTATTGGATGTGTTTTATTGCATAAAGTAAAACATTTTTTATTTTAATTTTTTTAAATTGTCGCTCTTTTTTTGCTTATAGTGCAAAAAATAAAAACTGCAGAGGTGATCAAATACCACGAAAATAAATTTCTTCTTGTGGGGGGAAAAAAGTCTCAATTTTATTTGAGTGAGTGAATAACTTGTATAGCGCTGCAAATGTGAACTTAATCGCCTCAAGTCGCTTATTTCCTCCAGTGTCGTCCTGATCCTTCAAAAGAGGTGGGTCTTACGTTTGTTCCTGAAGGCCCGATGGTTTTCTTCCATGCGGATGTTTGTCGGTAGAGTGTTCCATAGCCGTGGTCCTGGTAGGGTTCATAGTCTGAGCGTCGCACGACCGCTCAATTGTCAGCTAAAGCAACACAGTGCCGTATCGCAAAAAATGGCCTGGTCCTGAAGGGGGTAAAACCTTTCAGAGCTGAAGTGGTTAATGAGCTGTTTTAAAAAAAAAAAATAATACTATACTCTCCCTGTACACTCACCGGCCACTTTATTAGGTACACCTGTTCATTTGCTTGGTAACTCAAATTGCTAATCAGCCAATCACATGGCAGCTTGCTGAAGTTCAAACCGAGCATCAGAATTGTGAAGAAAGGGGATTTAAGTGACTCTGAACGTGGCATGGTTGTTTGGTGACAGACGGGCTGGTCTGAGTATTTCAAAAACTGCTGATTTACTGGGATTTTCACACACAACCATCTCTCGGGTTTACAGAGAATGGTCCAAAAAAGAGAAAATATCCAGTGAGCGGAAGTTGTGTGGAGGAAAATGCCTTGTTGATGTCAGAGGTCAGAGGAGAATGGGCAGACTGGTTTGAGATGAAAAAAAAGGCAACAGTAACTCAAATAACCACTCGTTACATCTCTGAACGCTCAACACATTGAACCTTGAAGCAGATGGGCTACAGCAGCAGTAGACCTCATCGGGTGCCACTCCTGTCAGCTAAGAACAGGAAACTGAGGCTACAATTCGCACAGGATCACCAAAATTGGACAATAGAAGATTGGAAAAACATTGCCTGGTCTGATGAGTCTCAATTTCAGCTGCGACATTCAGATGGTCGGGGCAGAATTTGGTGTAAATAACATGAAAGCATGGATCCATCCTGCCTTGTATCACCGGCTCAGTCTGTTGGTGGTGTAATGGTGTGGGGGATATTTTGTTGGCACACTTTGGGCCCCTTAGTACTAATTGAGCATTGTTTTATTGTCAGGGTATTGTTGCTGACCATGTCCATCCCTTTATGACTACAGTGTCCCCATCTTCTGATGGCTCCTTCCAGCAGGATAATGCACCATGTCACAAAGCTCCAATCATCTCACCACTGGAAAATGAGGTCACTGGACTCCAATGGCCGCAACACTCACCACATCTCACCTGATAGAGCACCTTTGGGATGTGGTGGAAAAGCAGATTGGCATCATAGATGTGCAGCCGACAAATCTGCAGCAACTTCGTGATGCCATCATGTGACTATGGACCAAAATCTCTAAAGAACATCTCCAACACCTTATTGAATCTATGCCACGAAGAATGAAGGCAGTTCTGAAGGCAAAAGAGGGTTCAACCCGGTACTAGCAAGGTGTATCTAATAAAGTGGCCGGTGAGTGTATATACTGTAGTTAGGAATTTTTTCTTGTAGACTTGTAAGGTTACAATAAGGTCCAATTTAATGCTTACTACAATCGGTATGGGTTATAATGACCTGTTATGTTTAAGTCCTGTTTAGCATAGACGATCATCCTCTACTATGTTCCCGGCGTCTGCAAGTCATTACTTGATTAAAGGGGTTGTAAACCCTCCTGTTTTTTTACCTTAATGCATCCTATGCATTAAGGTGAAAAAACTTCTGCCAATCGCCGGCCTCCCAGCCCCCCGTTTTACTCACCTGAGCCCTGGAATGTCCCACGGCGAGGTGCGCTGTCTCTCTGCCCAGGGTTCTCGGCTCTTGATTGGATAGATTGATAGCTGCTGTCAATCAAATCCAATGACACGGGCGCCAGTGGGCGGGGCAGAGTCATACATTCGGTGGCTTTGGATGCTAAATGCTGGACTCGGGAGCGCGCCCGCAAGGTAATCCCCCCCGGGAGAACGCTTCTCCTAGGGGGTTATCTGGGAGGAGCCGCGGGACCCACCGGGTGCACAGTGGAGGTAAGTATGACATGTTTGTTATTTCAAAAAATCAAACCTTTAGTATCACTTTAAAGAGGAAGTAAACCCCCCCCCCCCGAAAGAACGGGATAAAACCTTACCCTGCAAGAGAAAGGCATAATGAGCTAGTATGCATAGCATACTAGCTCGTTGTGTGGCACTTACCTGAGATCGAAGCCCCCGAAGTCCTCCTCGTTCCCCTTCGCCACCATGTCCCCTCGGAGCTTCTTCCTGATATCGCAGCTCCGGCGCTGTGATTGGCCGGAGCGCGATGACGTCACATGCATGCGCGCTGGGCCGGTATTCTCATATTCAGAAGACCGGCAAGCTCAGTGCGCCTGCGCCGTTGTCTACAGCGCGCATGCGCCGTAGACATCGGTGCAGTGTTTTCTGCAAATATCTCCTTAACCGTGTAGGTTAAGGAGATATTTCTTGCACCTACAGGTAAGCCTTAATCTAGGCTTACCTGTAGGTGCAAGTTGTCAAAGTGGGTTACCACTTTAAAGATAGATTGGTGTGATATTTTCAACCTCAGTAAACTCATCAGCATACTTTTATAAAGTATCAACAAACTATGGATCCGTTCGTCTCGAGGCAGAACGCGTCTTTACTACCGATCAATACGTTTTATCTCCCCACATCGTACATCTCTGCAGCAAGCAAAACTTTACTAGGCGGCAAGGCACACAGATTTCCATTTTAGGAGAAAAAAAAAAAAAAAGAACTGACAAAATACAATTTGTTCCGCAAACCTGGAAATCTGCACTTTGCAATTTCACGAAATTGTTTTCGCTTGTTGCTTCTATTTACAATAAAACGTTTAGGAAGATCATACAATTTTTCTCATGCACGCGCCACCAAATACAATGCAGTTTTTTTTTTTTACAGAACAATGCTCCTAATTTCGTTATTTATTTATTTTTTTATGAATGATGGATGTAAATTTGTATGTTACTAAAAAGGTTTCATACACAAAATATTTGTAAAAAAATAAATAAATTAAGATTAAATTCAATTTAAATTAAAATTAAATTGTAACTGTATGAAAATCAAAAATTACACATTCAGCCTAGGTTCAGATTGGAGCGATTTGTCATGCGATTTGAGAGATCAAATCGCATGACCAGTCGCAGCCTATTGGAGGCAATGGCACTGTTCCAACCAGTGCAAACCCGATTTTGCGACACCGCACCGATTCCCCCTTGTAACATAGTTGTATTATCTGTTGATCCAGCCAGTAGATCCATTGTTTTTCCAATTCCTGTAGCAGGGGAAGCTGGCAGTTCAACCACTTGCGGATCGATTGCCCACAATGTACTGCGGATGGGCGGCCCGCACAGACAAAGTGAAGTGCTGGTCTCCATAACTGAAAATTCTATCTTATTTTATTGAAAAGAACAAGGTGGAAAATGCAGTCCGCATATAAGCATCATTAACACTATTAAGTAATGACAAGAAAATTCTTACAGAGAGCCCATATTAGACACAGCAGATGTTCAGGGCTTGAAACTCAGATGCAGAGATCTCACCCATAGAGTTCCTGAGATTGATAAGAAACCATAAGGCTGCTTTCACACCGAGGCGCTTTGCAGGCGCTATTGCGCTAAAAATAGCGCCTGCAAAGCGCCCTGAAAAAAGCCGCTCATTTATCTCCAGTGTGAAAGCCTGAGGGCTTTCACACTGGATCGTTGCGCTGGCAGGATGCCAAAAAAAGTCTCCTAAAGCGCCCCTGCCTATTGAAAACAATGGGGTAGCGCCTCCGAACCGCCCACAAAGTTTAACCCTTTTTCGGCCGCTAGCGGGGGTTAAAATTGCCCCGCTAGTGCCTGAAAACCACGGCAAAAACACCGCCGACGCACCCAGCGCTTCAGTGTGAGTACCTTAAGGTTTGGCTAAGGGTCGGTATTTTTAGCAAATAAAAAGAAAAAAAATAATAATAATCATACTTGTTATAAACTGATTTAGACCCCTTCCACACTGGGGCGTCTTTCAGGCGCTTTGACTTTAAAAAAAAGTGCCTGTAAAGCGCCTGAAAGAAGTCTCATCTGCAGTCCCAATGTGAAAGCCCGAGTGCTTTTAGAGCCCTTTCACACTGCCAGCGCTCCCGAAAAACGCTGGTAAAGCTCCACTAAGACCCCTTTCACACTGGGGCATTTTTTCAGGCACTTTGGCGTTAAAAAAAGTGCCTCAATGGGAAGGGGCGCTTTAGGAGCGGTGTATTCAATGCTCCTAAAGCGCTGCAAAGAAGCTGCTTGCAGGACTTTTTTGGACGCCCTGCCAGTGCAGCGCCTCAGTGTGAAAGCCACTCGGGCTCGCTTTTTTTAACGCTAAGACCCCTTTCACACTGGGGTGTTTTTCAGGCGCTTTAGTGTGAAAGCACTCGGGCTTTCACACTGGGATTGCAGATGCAGCTTCTTTCAGGCGCTTTACATGCGCTTTTTTTAACGCTAAAGCACCTGAAAAACGCCCCAGTGTGAAAGGGGGCATCTGAGTTTCTTGAGCAATGAGCAAGTTCTGCCTCTCAGTTAAGTTCCCACTGACACCAATGATCTTTTTAGCTATCTGTAAGAGGGTAATTCTTCCTAATGACCAGAGGGCTACTTTCACACTGAAGCGCTGGATGCGCTGCCGGTATAGCGGCGCTATTTTTAGCGCCGATATACCGTAGTTTTTGCTGCGATTTGCGGGTGCTAGCGGGGTGATTTTAACCCCCGCTAGCGGCCGAAAAAGGGTTAAAAACGCCCGCAATAACGCCTCTTTGCGGCGTTTTGCAGGCGCTACCCCATTGATTTCAATGGGCAGGGGCGTTATAGAAGGGGTATTATTACCGCTCCTATCGCGCCTCAAAGATGCGGCTTGCAGGAGTTTTTTTACCCTCCTGCCAGCGCACCGCTCCAGTGTGAAAGCCCTGGGGCTTTCACACTTGATACAAAGTAGCGGCTTTTTCAGGGCGATTTGCAGGCGCTATTTTTAGCGCAATAGCGCCTACAAATCGCCTCAGTGTGAAAGGGGCCTTAGCAACCTCTGGAGGAACCTTAGACCATTTTCACAGGCGCTTTCACGCTAAAAAAAGCGCCTGAAAAGCTTCCAAAACTTATTTCCATTAAAATAAATAAATGCTTTCACACTGGGGCAGTGCGCTGAAAAAAAGCCCCTCTCCATTGAAATGAATTGAAAGCGCTTCAAAAGCGCCTGAAAAGCGCTTCAAAAGCGCTCAGTGTTTTACAAGTGCCTCAGTGTGAAAGAGGCCTTAGGGTTCAATAGAACCCTGGTTGAGGAAGTACTGTATGTTCCTTACATTTGAGGTCTTTGGGGAGAAGTGTCCCCTTTCAGATAGCTAAAATGATCAATGTTGTCAGTTGGAACTTATCTGAGAGGCAAAAATTGTTCATTGCTCAAGGAACCCCTAGCAAACTCTGGAGGAACACTGGTTGAGGAAGAATACTCCTTACATTTATGGGCTTAGGGAAGAATTAAACCCCTTATGCCGCGTACACACGATCGGAATTTCCGTCTGAAAAACCTTGGATGGTTTTTCCGACGGAATTCCGCTCAAGCTTGGCTTGCATACACACGGTCACACAAAAGTTCTCTGAACTTTCGACCGTCAAGAACGCGGTGACCTACAACACTATGACGAGCCGAGAAAATTAGGTTCAATGCTTCCGAGCATGCGTCGAATTGTTCCGAGCATGCGTAGAAATTTTGCGCATCGGAATTGCTACAGACGATCGGAATTTTTTTGTTTGGAAAATTTTAGAACCGGCTCTCAAATTTTTCTTCTCGGAAATTCCAACAGGAAAAGTCCGATAGAGCCTACACACGGTCGGAATTTCAGACGAAAACCTCACATCGAACTTTTCTTTTTGGGAAATTCCGACCGCGTGTACGCGGCATTACAGATTCCTAAAAAGATCAATGGTGTCGATGGGAACTTACATGAAAGGTAGAAATTTCTCATTGCTCAAGGAACCCCTAGCAACCTCTGGAGGACCCTTAGGGTTCCATTGAACCCTGGCTAAGAAAACCTGCTTTAAATGGTAGAAATGATCATTAAATCACACCTACAACTTAAAATGGAGCTCCAAACAATTTAAGAGTAGGGAAGGTTTGGAAGCGCTGTCTAGCTGCTGGGCCAGGATGTTAGAGGAAGTCTCCTCAACAGGAACACAGTCATAACAGCTGTTTAAAAATGTTTTGCTTAAAAGATTTCATTTTTGCTGTTTGCATCTCCACTGTAGAGATTTATCGTCATTGGCTGTCTTGGTGACACCACAGGAAATGATGGAAAGTCTCCCCAGTGGAGGCACAGACAACTGTGAAAACCTCAACAAAATTGGCAGGTGCCGCTCAAGGCTTCACCAGGTCCTCTTGCATGACAAACCTCAAGAAGTGCCGACAAGGATGGCGCTTGTTCCAGAGCAAAACATCTAGTAGGGAAAATCCTAAAAGTCACACATCACAGCAAAACCCTGTAAGGAGGTGTATCACAGCCTTAGCCTGGGCTCCAACCAGGCTACGCCCCCAACGCATTTCACTCTGCACCGGAGCTTAACCACTTCAGCCCCAGACCATTTTGGCTGGTTAAAGACCAAGCCCCTTTTTGCGATTCGGCACTGCGTAGATTTAACTGACAATTGCGCGGTCGTGCGACGTGGCTCCCAAACAAAATTTACGTCCTTTTTTTCCCACAAATAGAGCTTTCTTTTGGTGGTATTTGATCACCTCTGCGTTTTTTATTTTTTTCGCTATAAACAAAAATAGAGCGACAATTTTTTTTAAAATTACATATTTTTTACTTTTTGCTATAATAAATATCCCCAAAAAATATATAAAAAAAATTTTTTTCCTCAGTTTAGGCCGATACGTATTCTTCTACATATTTTTGGTAAAAAAATCACAATAAGCGTTTATTGATTGGTTTGCGCAAAAGTTATAGTATCTACAAAATAGGGGGTAGTTTTATGGCATTTTTATTAATATTTTTTTTTTACTAGTAATGGCGGCGATCAGCAATTTTTATTATGACTGTGACTTTATGGCGGACACATCGGACACTTATGACACATTTTTGGGACCATTGTCATTTTTACAGCGATCAGTGCTATAAAAATGCACTGATTACTGTGAAAATGACACTTGCAGTGAAGGGTTTAACCTCTAGGTGGCGCTGTAGGGGTTAAGTGTTACCTAATGAGTGATTCTAACTGAAGGGGGGCGTGGCTTGGCGTGTGACGTCACTGATCGTCGTTCCCTATGACAGGGAACAGATGATCAGTGACACTGCCACTAGGAAGAATGGGGAAAGGTTTGTTTACACTTACCTCTCCCCGTTCTTCAGCTCTGTGACCCGATCGCGGGACACCGGCGGTGATCGGGTCCCGCGGGCGCGGTCACGGAGCTTCAGATTGGGTCGCGAGTGCGCCGGCAGCAGCGCGCGACCCACGGACAGGTTCTTAAAGGGGACGTACGTGTACGCCCTTGTGCCTGTCCGTGCCATTCTGTCGACGTAAATCGTTGTGCGGCGGTCCTTAAGTGGTTAATCATGGGGAACCCAGGGCAAAGTGAAATGCGTTGGGTGTGGCCGGTTTAGAGCCCAGGCTGAGGCTGTCATACACCTCCTTAAAGGGTTTTGCTGTGATGTGCGACTTTTAGGTCTTCCTTTTCCTACTAACAGTGAGAACCTGATAGGGGCTTTTCCACTCCACAACTAATAGAAGGTTTTGGCTGGAGTTGTACTTGGAGCTTAAACAGGGCATCATCTTTTTGGTCATTGCCACTGAACAGAGCAGTAGGGGAGCAAAAGGAAGATGAATAAATAGGAACAGTTTAAAAATGGTAGTTAACCTCTGTTAAATGCGCTGTAATCATATATCTATTAACCTATAATATATAACTATTGCATCTATGTATTAATGTGTATAGTCCCTTGTTTGCTAGCCTAACCTATCAGAGAATGCTAGGCCTAATGATACACCGTTAATTATGAATACAGACACAGTTGCTCAATAAATCATAATACATTTATTCCTTTAAAATTAGGAAACATATCTTAACAACAGATATCAGATACAGTCTACATCAACAAATAATAATATGAAAGATACTTAACACTCGTCTCGGTAACCCTCCCTGGCTGGGCTCAGATGTAACAGAGAACTAGGCCTCTATAGGCCTTTGTAGGCTTCTGCAGGCCACATGTCTTAAGCCTCATACACACGAACGAGTTTCTCGGCAAAAACCAGCAAGAAACTTGCTGGCAGAGATTTTTTTGCCGAGAAATTCGTTCGTGTGTATGGTTTCTCGTCAAGAAAAGCGACAAGAATCTCAATGAGAAAATAGAGATCCTGCTCTCTATTTTCTCGTTGAGATTCTCGTCGGCATGTTTCTCGACGAGAAAAGTGAGTGTGTGTACACTTACCTGTCCTCCCGGAAGCCCGCGCATGTTCGAAATGAATTCGACGCATGCGCGGTAGCTTCCTAGGCATAGGTAGGGTATACCAAGATGGCGGCGACGGCATCGAATGTGACGAGCGCATGCTCGTCGTAGTTGATGACGTCACCGCGTACGCTGCATTCAAAGAACCGCGGGTTCTTTGAATCGAGCGTGTGTACACTCGGCCGGGACAAGTTTCTTGTCCAAGAATCTCGTCGAAAAAAACATGTTTTTTCCGAGGAGAATCTCGGCCGTGTGTACGAGGCTTTAGGCCCAAAAATGGCCATCAGAGCAAGGTCCCAGACAGATAACACAGAGGTCCTTGCAGTCAAAAGGGAATAGATTGAGCTCTGTGTTACGAACCCTTTTTACAAAACTCACTCATTACTCATTCGAACTCCTTCCCCTTGCCCGCCCAGCTGTCTCTCGACCAATCGTTGCACTTCTATGATTCTTGTCTTGTTACTGATTGTCCTGCCATACCTGGCCTCTGGGGGCGATACTGCACATTCATGCGTAGTCCATTGTCATCAACCTCTTTGAAGCTCCTCGCACAGCAGGTGGGCTGGAGATAAGCCCTTTCCTGCTATTCTACTATGCAGACTCTGTTTGAGGACATCAAGTGTAATTTTGCTGTTCAAACAGATGTGTGGACCAGGTTGCCCCCAACAACCTCCTATCTGAAAGTCTACCCTTCTTGATCTGTCTGATAAAAAAATAGACTTTTCAGTCACTAATTACATGGCGTCTGGTTAGGCTTAGATCCCCCTGGGCTTTAAGCTACATAAGAATGATAAGCAGCAGTTATTTTATCAATGGCAAGAAAGACTCAACTTCAACTGAGACTTTGCACTGCTGACAGCGCCCCCTATTGATTTATGTGTGAACATTAATGGCAGGTCCACTTCAATATGCACAAGTCTAAATTCCTCTGTGCCACATTCTCCCTGCACATTTTTTTGTCCAGACTTTCTAAGCCTAGAAGTGTGCAGTACACCCGGCATCAGATGGCAGCCTCCTAATATTAATTCTGGTCTTAAAAATGAAAAGAAAATAAGTCATAAACCCAGTGACTTCATTTTCCAAGAATCCAATAAAGCCTTTGAGATGACTGGACATGGGGTTAGGAGAGCTGATGACTTTCATTTCTTCGACGTGCAAACAGGTCTGTGTGTATAGTAATCATTCTGCAAGCTAAAAAGACGGGGTCAGAACTATGGGAGGGTCAAAATGGAGGCATCATTCATACCAGTCATTCAGAAACTCGTTCTTATTAAGGAGACACTGTTATCTCAATGCTAAAGTATAATTATAATATTCACCATCAGCACCTCCATTAAATAGAATCTGGTCTCTACTCCGCCTCCTTCATTGCCCATTTTTCCCACCAGGTTGTGACAATCCATTGCAGTTTGCATGGTGGACTGAGCATGGCTTTGTAGACGTCCATTCTTTGTTCACCCCAACCAAGATTATCCCATTCGCAGCCCTACGTTCTTCTCACGACATCCCCCTTAGGGAACACTACAGTTATTTGCAACTTCGAAATTTTCTCCAACAACTTATAATATCTCAATCCCCCCCCTATACTATGACCCCTTTCGAAAGTTTATGTAGATCGCGCCCCCAATCCTTGGGTCTGATATCTCTCATTTATGCAGCTATAATTAGCTCCAAGAAACCACCACTGAGACCTTATCACCTCCAGTGGGAGGCTGAGCTTGGGAGAAACAACTAGATCCGGAGGACTGGCAGATCATGACTATTGCACTATCCAAATGCTCCAAGAATGTCCTCTTTTTGGAAAATGCTTATAAGGTGTTCTATAGATCATACTACACTCCGGCCAGATTGGCGAGCTTTATTCCGTCCTATTCCCCCCCATATGTTTCCGTGGGTGCTCTCAGGAGGGTACAATGACGCACATCTGGTGGACCTGCCCCAGGGTATGCAGATTGTGGGTCAGAATCTATGCGCTGCTTCGCACCCTTTTCAACACCACTATAAAGAGGGACCCTTTTGAGGCCCTTTTGTGGAAACCGATCACAGAACTTCTCCGTCCTGAACGCCAACTGGCAGCGCATATTTTTACTGCAATTAAATTGACCATAGCACGGGCCTGGAAGACCTGGCCCTCAGCTTTGAAGCAGTTAAAAATGGCGTAAACGACATTATGGTAAATGAGAAACTAACTGCCGTATTATCGGACACTCGTGATAAGTTCCTCCGGGTATGGCAACCCTGGGTGGCTCATAACCACCCTTCACGATTTGACCCAGTGCTCCTTTCCCTTTAATAAGCCTCTGTTCCCCCCACCCCGGGGACCCCCCTCCTCCCCTATCCCCCCTTTCCCTCTTAACTTCTCTCTTTTCTTTCTCCTTCTTTTCTTTTGCATTATATGCTTACGCTATTTTTTTTTCTAGTTCTTTTTCTTCTCACCGTCTCTCTATTTTTTCTCTTTTCCTTCTTTTTTTTGCTCTGGCCCACAGGCTGGGATTGGACACTTGATGTGACGCTGTTAATCTTGCATATTGGTGAATGTTACCCTCTTTTATGTAATCTGTTTAGTTTATTTTTCTTTTGTAATGCTATGTGTTATAACGTCATCTCGCCATATGTTTCACATATGACCTTGAGTGACAGCCAGTATATAATTCTGGATCAACATAATGTCACTTTACCAGGACTCCCGAGGTGCAGACATCCTTTTGCTGGTCACCTATGCTTGCCCTCGGACTTATAAGGGCTGGCTCAAATTTTTGGATTTCAGATTAACCTTCCTGTAACCTGCAGTTAGTCCACGATGTGTCCGCCACTGTTTTTATACTATTCTGTCGATGTGTATTTTCAATAAAACCCTTTGTACAAGAAATAGAATCTGGTCTCATTACTTGCAACACTAGAATCTTCTGCATTCAACCCTCGGTGTATGCTGAATTCCTTTCTTCCCCCACTGCCCACTGTGGCCCCAATCCAGGTCATTGTGTCACTAGTGTGTCCCTCCAGTTCTGGAGCACACACTTGCAATGTATCAGCCTGGGTTCCAAAGATGGGAGACACAACATACCAAGAAATGTTGGATTTTTATGATATCTTAGGAGAAATATGGGGCTTCCCATTGCTGGCCCCCTTCTGGAGCTGCTAGCTTCCTGACTGTTGTGTCTAGGTTCCGATTTATCCAGGTCATAGTATAGGTGGTTGTAGTAGTTAGTCACATTCAACTCAACTTGTTCTGTAATGTTGAAGGTGTTTCGTAGGCCATCCAAAATAAATTTGACTGAGTTTAGGCAAATTTAGGGCCCTTAGTAATCATTTACAGGCCTACAAGCTGTAACGGCTTCAATCCTGTAAAATCAGTATTGCTAATGGCTTCGTTTTTGTGTTTGTGAAAAACGAATCCCTTTAGAGTATGTTTCAGTATTGCAACTGGCACTTTTGTCATTAAGATTGCTATCTACTAAGTTCTACGTTTACACTCTTGTTCTTCTACACTCTCTTCACCTTCCCTATCTTGTTCTCATTCTCTCTCTTCTACACTCTCTTCTTCTCCTTCCCTATCTTGTTCTCCTTCTCTCTCTTCTACACTCTTCTTCTCCTTCCCTATCTTGTTCTTCTTCTCTCTCTTCTACACTCTCTTCTTCTCCTTCCCTATCTTGTTCTCCTTCTCTCTCTTCTACACTCTTCTTCTCCTTCCCTATCTTGTTCTTCTTCTCTCTCTTCTACACTCTCTTCTTCTCCTTCCCTATCTTGTTCTCCTTCTCTCTCTTCTACACTCTTCTTCTCCTTCCTTATCTTGTTCTCCTTCTCTCTCTTCTACACTCTCTTCTTATCATTCCCTCCCTTGTCCTCCTTCTCTCTCTCTCTCTTCTACTCTCTTCTTCTGCTTCCCTCCCTTGTTCTCCTTCTCTCTCTTATACACTCTCTTCTTCTGCTTCCCTCCCTTGTTCTCCTTCTCTCTCTTCTACACTCTCTTCTTCTCCTTCCTTATCTTCTACGCTCTTTTCTTCTCCTTCCCTATCTTGTTCTTCTCTCTCTTCTACACTCTTTTCTTCTCCTTCCTTATCTTGTTCTCCTTCTCTCTCTTCTACACTCTCTTCTTCTCATTCCCTCCCTTGTCCTCTATCTCTCTCTTCTACTCTCTTCTTCTGATTCCCTCCCTTGTTCTCTTTCTCTCTCTCTCTTCTACTCTCTTCTTCTGCTTCCCTCCCTTGTTCTCCTTCTCTCTCTTCTACACTCTCTTCTTCTCCTTTCCTATCTTCTACGCTCTTTTCTTCTCCTTCCCTATCTTGTTCTTCTCTCTCTTCTTTTTTTATTTTTATATTAATTGATCTTTATTTTCTTTACCATAACATTTACAATAACAAAACATCAGACATACACAATCATAACAAACATTAAGCATATATAATTAGATTTTGAGAGGCGGGTCTCCCTGTAAGAAAAAAAAATAAAAATGAAACCCCTCTATTTTGTTTTCCCTTCCCTCTTTCCATTTCCTTTATTTTCCCTTTAAATCATTTTAATTACAAAATCGTGAAAAAGTTTTATGCCGCGTACACACGATCGTTTTTAATGTCATTTTAAAAAACGACGTTTTTCTCAACGTGATTTTTCTTGTTTCCTCTTAAACCTGTCTTGCATACACACGTTCATGAAAAAAAAACCTTGAGCAAAGCGCAGTGACGTACAACACGTACGACGGCACTATAAAGGGGAAGTTCCGTTAGAATGGCGCCACCCTTCATGTTAGTAAAGTTTGTTGAGCGGCGATTCGCGCTTTTCAGCCTCGTGCTTTTCAGTCCGTTACAGCGTGACGAATGTGCTATCTCCATTACGAACGCTAGTTTTACCAGAACGAGCGCTTCCGTCTCATACTTGATTCTGAGCATGCGCATTTTTTTTCCCCTCGTAAAAGCATACACACTACCGTTTTTCACAACGTTAAAAAGAACGACGTGAAAAACGGCGTGAAAAAATAGAGCAGGTTCTCATTTTTTTTAGGTCATTTTTCACGTCGTTAAAAATGCTCTGGAGCCTACACACGATCGTTTTTAATGTCCAATTTAAAAAATTGCATTTTTAATGTCATGAAAAATGGTCATGTGTATGCGGCATTAGGAGAGATGTTATCTTTTCTCCTTAGGGAAAAATTCCCTATATTTCTTCTATGTGTTTATTGTGTTCCCTATACGTACCCCCCTTTATTTCCCTCCTTTTCCCTTACCCCTTCCCTCCTTCTTTTTCTTCTACACTCTCTTCTTCTCCTTCCCTATCATGTTCTTCTCTCTCTTCTACACTATTTTCTTCTCCTTCCCTATCTTGTTTTCATTCTCTCTCTTCTACACTCTCTTCTTCTCCTTCCCTATCTTGTTCTCCTTCTCTCTCTTCTACACTCTCTTCTTCTCCTTCCCTATCTTGTTCTTCTCTCTCTTCTACACTCTCTTCTTCTCCTTCCCTATCTTGTTCTCCTTCTCTCTCTTCTACACTCTTTTCTTCTCCCTCCCTATCTTGTTCTTCTTCTCTCTGTTCTACACTCTCTTCTCCTTCCCTATCTTGTTTTTCATCTTTTTCTTCTACACTCTCTTCTTCTCCTTCCCTTTCTTGTTCTTCTCTCTCTTCTACACTCTCTTCTTCTCCTTCCCTATCTTGTCCTCCTCTCTCTTCTACACTCTCTTCTTCTCCTTCCCTATCTTGTTCTCCTTCTCTCTCTTCTACACTCTCTTCTTCTCCTTCCCTATCTTGTTCTTCTCTCTCTTCTACACTCTCTTCTTCTCCTTCCCTATCATGTTCTTCTCTCTCTTCTACACTATTTTCTTCTCCTTCCCTATCTTGTTTTCCTTCTCTCTCTTCTACACTCTCTTCTTCTCCTTCCCTATCTTGTTCTCCTTCTCTCTCTTCTACACTCTCTTCTTCTCCTTCCCTATCTTGTTCTTCTCTCTCTTCTACACTCTCTTCTTCTCCTTCCCTATCTTGTTCTCCTTCTCTCTCTTCTACACTCTTTTCTTCTCCTTCCCTATCTTGTTCTTCTTCTCTCTGTTCTACACTCTCTTCTCCTTCCCTATCTTGTTTTTCATCTTTTTCTTCTACACTCTCTTCTTCTCCTTCCCTATCTTGTTCTTCTCTCTCTTCTACACTCTCTTCTTCTCCTTCCCTATCTTGTCCTCCTCTCTCTTCTACACTCTCTTCTTCTCCTTCCCTATCTTGTTCTTCTTCTCTCTCTTCTACACTCTCTTCGTCTCCTTCCCTATCTTGTTCTCATTCTCTCTCTTCTACACTCTCTTCTTCTCCTTCCCTATCTTGTTCTTCTCTCTCTTCTACAATCTCTTCTTCTCCTTCCCTATCATGTTCTTCTCTCTCTTCTACACTATTTTCTTCTCCTTCCCTATCTTGTTTTCATTCTCTCTCTTCTACACTCTCTTCTTCTCCTTCCCTATCTTGTTCTCCTTCTCTCTCTTCTACACTCTCTTCTTCTCCTTCCCTATCTTGTTCTTCTCTCTCTTCTACACTCTCTTCTTCTCCTTCCCTATCTTGTTCTCCTTCTCTCTCTTCTACACTCTTTTCTTCTCCTTCCCTATCTTGTTCTTCTTCTCTCTGTTCTACACTCTCTTCTCCTTCCCTATCTTGTTTTTCATCTTTTTCTTCTACACTCTCTTCTTCTCCTTCCCTATCTTGTTCTTCTCTCTCTTCTACACTCTCTTCTTCTCCTTCCCTATCTTGTCCTCCTCTCTCTTCTACACTCTCTTCTTCTCCTTCCCTATCTTGTTCTCCTTCTCTCTCTTCTACACTCTCTTCTTCTCCTTCCCTATCTTGTTCTTCTCTCTCTTCTACACTCTCTTCTTCTCCTTCCCTATCTTGTTCTCCTTCTCTCTCTTCTACACTCTTTTCTTCTCCCTCCCTATCTTGTTCTTCTTCTCTCTGTTCTACACTCTCTTCTCCTTCCCTATCTTGTTTTTCATCTTTTTCTTCTACACTCTCTTCTTCTCCTTCCCTTTCTTGTTCTTCTCTCTCTTCTACACTCTCTTCTTCTCCTTCCCTATCTTGTCCTCCTCTCTCTTCTACACTCTCTTCTTCTCCTTCCCTATCTTGTTCTCCTTCTCTCTCTTCTACACTCTCTTCTTCTCCTTCCCTATGTTGTTCTTCTCTCTCTTCTACACTCTCTTCTTCTCCTTCCCTATCATGTTCTTCTCTCTCTTCTACACTATTTTCTTCTCCTTCCCTATCTTGTTTTCCTTCTCTCTCTTCTACACTCTCTTCTTCTCCTTCCCTATCTTGTTCTCCTTCTCTCTCTTCTACACTCTCTTCTTCTCCTTCCCTATCTTGTTCTTCTCTCTCTTCTACACTCTCTTCTTCTCCTTCCCTATCTTGTTCTCCTTCTCTCTCTTCTACACTCTTTTCTTCTCCTTCCCTATCTTGTTCTTCTTCTCTCTGTTCTATACTCTCTTCTCCTTCCCTATCTTGTTTTTCATCTTTTTCTTCTACACTCTCTTCTTCTCCTTCCCTATCTTGTTCTTCTCTCTCTTCTACACTCTCTTCTTCTCCTTCCCTATCTTGTCCTCCTCTCTCTTCTACACTCTCTTCTTCTCCTTCCCTATCTTGTTCTTCTTCTCTCTCTTCTACACTCTCTTCGTCTCCTTCCCTATCTTGTTCTCATTCTCTCTCTTCTACACTCTCTTCTTCTCCTTCCCTATCTTGTTCTTCTCTCTCTTCTACAATCTCTTCTTCTCCTTCCCTATCATGTTCTTCTCTCTCTTCTACACTATTTTCTTCTCCTTCCCTATCTTGTTTTCATTCTCTCTCTTCTACACTCTCTTCTTCTCCTTCCCTATCTTGTTCTCCTTCTCTCTCTTCTACACTCTCTTCTTCTCCTTCCCTATCTTGTTCTTCTCTCTCTTCTACACTCTCTTCTTCTCCTTCCCTATCTTGTTCTCCTTCTCTCTCTTCTACACTCTTTTCTTCTCCTTCCCTATCTTGTTCTTCTTCTCTCTGTTCTACACTCTCTTCTCCTTCCCTATCTTGTTTTTCATCTTTTTCTTCTACACTCTCTTCTTCTCCTTCCCTATCTTGTTCTTCTCTCTCTTCTACACTCTCTTCTTCTCCTTCCCTATCTTGTCCTCCTCTCTCTTCTACACTCTCTTCTTCTCCTTCCCTATCTTGTTCTCCTTCTCTCTCTTCTACACTCTCTTCTTCTCCTTCCCTATCTTGTTCTCCTTCTCTCTCTTCTACACTCTCTTCTTCTCCTTCCCTATCTTGTTCTTCTCTCTCTTCTACACTCTCTTCTTCTCCTTCCCTATCATGTTCTTCTCTCTCTTCTACACTATTTTCTTCTCCTTCCCTATCTTGTTTTCCTTCTCTCTCTTCTACACTCTCTTCTTCTCCTTCCCTATCTTGTTCTCCTTCTCTCTCTTCTACACTCTCTTCTTCTCCTTCCCTATCTTGTTCTTCTCTCTCTTCTACACTCTCTTCTTCTCCTTCCCTATCTTGTTCTCCTTCTCTCTCTTCTACACTCTTTTCTTCTCCTTCCCTATCTTGTTCTTCTTCTCTCTGTTCTACACTCTCTTCTCCTTCCCTATCTTGTTTTTCATCTTTTTCTTCTACACTCTCTTCTTCTCCTTCCCTATCTTGTTCTTCTCTCTCTTCTACACTCTCTTCTTCTCCTTCCCTATCTTGTCCTCCTCTCTCTTCTACACTCTCTTCTTCTCCTTCCCTATCTTGTTCTCATTCTCTCTCTTCTACACTCTTCTTCTCCTTCCCTATCTTGTTCTTTTCTCTCTCTTCTACACTCTCTTCTTCTCCTTCCCTATCTTGTTCTCCTTTTTCTTCTACACTCTCTTCTTCTCCTTCCCTATCATGTTCTTCTCTCTCTTCTACACTCTCTTCTTCTCCTTCCCTATCTTGTTCTCCTTCTTTTTCTTCTACACTCTCTTCTTCTCCTTCCCTATCATGTTCTTCTCTCTCTTCTACACTCTCTTTTTCTCCTTCCCTATCATGTTCTTCTCTCTCTTCTACACTCTCTTCTTCTCCTTCCCTATCTTGTTCTCCTTCTACACTCTTCTTCTCCTTCCCTATCTTGTTCTCCTTCTCTCTCTTCTACACTCTTTTCTTCTCCTTCCCTCCCTTGTTCTCCTCTCTCTTCTACACACTCTTCTTATCCTTCCTTATCTTGGTCTCCTCCTCTCTCTTCTACACTCTCTTGTTCTTCTATATTATCTTCCACTCCTCCATTCTATTCTCCTACCCTCTCTTCCACCCCTTCCCTTTATTGTTCTCTTTTATCTCTTGTTCTCCTCTTCTAGCACTCCTCCATTATCTTCTTCCACTTTCTCTTCCTCTACCACTGATGTTTCCACTCCCTCATTGCTTTCATAGCAGTGCCTTTCGTGTTAGAGATCACTAGAGATTCCCTAGGATAGAGATCACTTATGATAAGTAATAAACCCTTTTGCTGGTAATTAATATGCACTTACTGGAAATATCCCTTTTCTGGGATTGATATGCCCTTACTGGGAATATCCTTTCACTGGGATTGATATGCCCTTACTGGAAATATCCCTTCACTGGGATTGATATGCTCTTACTGGGAATATCTCTTCACTGGGATTGATATGCCCATACTGGGAATATCCCTTCACTGGGATTGATATGCTCTTACTGGGAATATCCCTTTACTGGGATTAATATGGTTAATATTAATTTACTGGGATTAAAAATCTCACTGGGAATATCCCTTTACTGAGATTATCTTTATTGGCAAATTAATTTTACTGGGATTAATATGCTTTTACTGGGAATATCCCCTTACTGGGATTATTATGCTGTACTGGGAATATCTATTTACCGGGATTAATATGCCCTTACTTGGAATATCCCTTTACTGGGATTATTATTTCCTTACTGGAAATACCTTTTACTGGGATTATTATCCCTTTACTGGGATTATTATGCCTCTACTAGGAAAATTCCTTTTACTGGGATTAATATACGGTACTCTTACTGAGAATATGTCTTTATTGGGAATAAAGTGGTTCTAAAGGTTTTTTTTTTACCTTATCTTACCTTTCTTATTTAAAATAACAAACATGTCATACTTACCTGCTCTGTGCAATGGTTTTGCACAGAGCAGCCCCGATCCTCCTTCTCTTGGGTCCCCTGCTGGCCCCTCCTCTTTGGCAATTCCCTCCATTGACACAGACCCGCAACTTGGCCCCACCCAATGAGGAGGGAGACATCGCTGGATCGGACACATGTAAGAATAGGGGGGGGGCGGGCTAGGGGGCTCCTGCAACACAGAAGGTTTTTATCTTAATGCATAGAGTACGTTAAGGTAAAAAACCTTAAAGTGGTTGTAAACCCACTTAGACAACTTGCACCTACAGGTAAGCCTAGATTAAGGCTTACCTGTAGTTGCAAGAAATATCTCCCTAACCTTCATGGTTAAGGAGATATTTACTCTATATCGATGCGCCGATGACGTCACGCGCATGCGCACTAGCGGGCCGGCTTCAATGCCGGCCCGAACGCGAATACGTGTGACATCATCGCCGCTCCGGCGCTGTTATTGGCATCCGTGACGGGACATCGAGGCAAGATGGCGGTGACGGCGGAGGTGACCAAGGACCGCTGCAGGGGCTTCGATCTCAGGTAAGTCATTCATAATGAGCTAGTATGCTATGCATCCAGGGGGGTAGATATATTTCTCCCAGATTCAGGCTTTATGCCGACTTATACAACTAGGGAGTTGATGAAGCCCAGCTGAGGCTAGTGGGCTCATGAATGACTCATACCTCTAGGGAGAGTGCTGGGCGTCGTGAGGCAGGGAGTTGATGAGACCAGCTGAAGCTTGTCAGCTCATTTAGGCCTCTATAAGAACTCCCAGATTCATTAGGTGTTAGCTCATGCCTGGAACCAGACCTGTGTGGACTGTCTAGGGAGAGTGAACCCCTGTGCGGTGAGGCAAAGCCTGTGTGGCTATTTGTTTGGACTTTTACTAAACCAGGGACTTAGGGACTAGGACAGCACCAGGCTGATCCCAGTTGTTAGTTTAGGAAACCTGCATGTTTAGTCAGAGGTCAAACTGACCAGGGTTTATTTTGTTTATGTTTCTTTTTGGCTTTGCTGTGTTTTTGTCACTGTACATAGAGAAATAAACCGCACCTTTTGATTTTGAAAACCACAACCTCCGTCTGCTGGCCCTGTTTTTGTGTGGGGAGCCCAACCAGGGGGTCACACACACCCGCTACCGAGTTAACCCCCTCACAGTTGGTGGAGAATGCGGGCAGTTTTTTTTAAGCCAGCATGGAGGAGATACTGAAACAGCTGGCTCTAGCAAATGCCAATCAACAGCAGACAAATGCAGGTTTGCAAAGGAGCCTTGCAGCCCAGCAGCAAGCTCATCAACAAGCCCAGCAGCAATCTGAGGCCCGCTTCATAGACCTGTTACAGAAGCAAGAGCAGAGACTACAACAAATGGAAGCAGTAATGCAGCAACGTCCGCAGACCAGTGAGGAAAGCCGTCCCACTAATACCGCGTCCTTTGGGGTGAGTCGTTTATTGACAAAAATGACTGGAGAGGATGATCCAGAGGTATTTTTGACCACATTTGAAAGGACTGCTGAAAGAGAAAAGTGGCCTGAGGAGCAGTGGGCTGGACTGGTGGCTCCTCTGTTAACTGGTGAATCGCAGAAGGCTTACTATGACCTAGAGCCTGACCAAGCAAAAGACTATGTGATGCTAAAAGCTGAAATATTGGCAAGGCTGGGTGTCACCCTGGCTGTCCGGGCTCAGCGTGTGCATAACTGGACTTTCCAGCTTGGAAAACCCCCCAGGTCTCAAATGTATGATCTCATTCACCTGAGCAGGAAGTGGCTACAGCCAGAGACTTTGTCCGCACCAGAGATTGTGGAACGTGTTGTAATGGATCGGTTTTTGAGAGCTCTTCCTACTGCCATCCAAAAGTGGGTAAGCCATGGAGACCCAGAGACGGCCGGTGGTCTTGTGGATCGTGTAGAGAAATACTTGGCTACAGAGAACCTGACGGCCTCTTCCAGAGACTCTCGGACTTTCCACCCTAAGACCAGACCATCCCCAGGGGCGGATAAGAGGATTCCAAGGGGTGAGGGTGGAGAGAGTGAGAGGGTGGGAGCTCTACCCAAAGTTTGGCGAGAACAGCCTGGGAAGTCAGGGGCTCAAGAGGCAGCCAAATGGATTGTTTGCTACCGCTGCCGGCAAGCGGGACATATTGCAGCAAATTGCCCGGTTGTGGAGGAACCCATGCAATGTGACTTTCTGATGGACAGACGTCAGTCGCTGTGTGCGACAGTCGCATGCACTGCCATTCGGGGAACTGAGAAACATTTATGCAAAATGTGTATTAATGGTAGAAATGTTGTGGTATTACTGGATTCAGGTAGCCTTGTGACCCTGATAAAGGCTGAATTAGTTAAAACAGAGGTCTCTGGGAATAGCAAGGTAGCTGTTATTTGTGTGCATGGGGACACCCGAGAGTATCCAGTGACTACAGTGTGTTTCGAGACCCCCAAAGGTACCCTCTCTCATCCAGTGGGGTTAGTATCTCAATTACTGCATGATGCCATTGTGGGAAGGGATTTTCCGAAGTTCTGGGAACTGTGGGATGATCCTGAGCCCCCCACTGGTGCCCCTATGTACCAGGAATGTGATAGCCAGAACTCCTCTGAGAGTGGTGAGGACTCTCCAGAATTTCCCTTGTCAGTATTGGCAGGGGAGACTCAAGAAACTGGAGAGGAGCCCACCTCCTCAGACGAAAACCTACCGTCTGTGGAGTTTTCTGATCTGGAGGTTCACAGGGAAAATTTTGCCACAGAACAGTTAAAAGACCCCGCCCTAATAAAGGCACGGGAAAACATAGTGGAAATAGATGGCGAGTTAGTGAACCCAGATAATACCTGCACTTACCCATACTTCAGCCTAGAGAAGGACCTACTGTATCGGGTGGCAAAAAGGGCAGAAGAAACCGTTGAGCAGCTTGTGGTGCCCAAACCTTACAGGAAGTTGGTGTTGGAGTTGGCCCATGGGCACATTCTTGGAGGTCATCTGGGGACAGAGAAAACCCGAGAGAGGGTATTACAGAGATTCTATTGGCCTGGGGTGATGAAGGACATAGAAAATTATTGTTCCTCCTGCCCTGTGTGTCAGAGGTCGGCCCCGATGCCACATTTCCGTAGCCCGCTGGTCCCTCTACCCATCATTGAGGTCCCGTTTGAGAGAATCGCAATGGATTTGGTAGGTCCTATAATCAAGTCCGCTAGGGGGCACCAGTACATATTGGTTATAATGGACTATGCCACCCGTTATCCAGAAGCGATCCCTCTCAGAAATACCTCGGCCAAAACCATAGCCAAAGAGCTATCTCTTGTTTTTAGCCGGGTGGGTATTTGTAAAGAACTGCTTACGGACCAAGGTACACCCTTTATGTCCCGGGTTATGAAAGAGCTGTGTAAATTGCTCAAAGTGACGCAATTGCGTACATCTGTGTATCACCCCCAAACCGATGGGCTGGTTGAAAGATTCAACAAAACCCTAAAACAAATGTTGAAGAAAGTGGTGGATAGAGATGGAAAGGATTGGGACTGTCTACTTCCTTATTTGATGTTTGCTATTAGGGAGGTGCCCCAATCCTCTACGGGATTCTCCCCCTTTGAGTTACTGTATGGGAGACACCCAAGAGGGCTGTTGGATATTGCCAAGGAAACTTGGGAAAGTGAGAGTTCTCCCCACAGGAGTGTGATTGAGCATGTCGCCCTGATGCAAGATCGAATTGCACAGGTAATGCCCATCGTGAAGGAACATTTGGCCCAAGCGCAGTTGGCACAGCAGAGAGTGTACAACCGTGGAGCAAAGACCCGTACCTTTTCCCCGGGGGATAGGATATTGGTACTTGTCCCTACGGTTGAAAGTAAATTCCTTGCCAAATGGCAAGGCCCCTACGAGATAATGGAAAAAGTGAGCGAAGTGAATTACAAGGTCAGACAACCAGGAAGGCGAAAGCCCGAACAGATATATCACGTTAATCTGTTGAAAGCCTGGAGGGATAGAGAGTCCCTAGTCGCAGAAACTTGGTCACCAGCTCAAACTGGTTGCGTGATTCCGGAGGTTGGAATAGCAGCCACCTTGTCACAACCCCAACAACAGGAGGTTAAGGAGTTTGTGCTTCGCAACAAGGAGGTGTTCTCTGAGCTGCCGGGACAAACATCTGGGGTAGAGCATGATATTATTACCCCGCCCGGTGAAAGGGTGAAGTTAAAACCCTATCGGATCCCAGAGGCCCGACGGGAGGCAATACGGGAGGAAGTACAGAAAATGCTGAACTTAGGGGTGATAGAGGAGTCCCAAAGTGATTGGTCTAGTCCCATTGTGTTGGTGCCTAAACCGGATGGGAGCTGGCGATTTTGTAACGATTTTCGTCAGTTGAACAAAGTTACAAAATTTGACACCTACCCCATGCCACGTATAGATGAGTTGATCGACCGGCTGGGAACAGCCCGATACATGACGACTCTTGACCT
Source organism: Rana muscosa (assembly GCA_029206835.1). Taxonomy (NCBI): domain Eukaryota; kingdom Metazoa; phylum Chordata; class Amphibia; order Anura; family Ranidae; genus Rana; species Rana muscosa. The sequence goes on from CM055117.1 coordinate 1,078,054,887, forward strand.
CACAAAAGGGTATTGGCAAATTCCCCTGGCCAAGTCGGCCAAAGAGAAAACCGCATTTGTCACCCCAGACGGGGCGTTCCAATATAAGAGAATGCCGTTCGGGTTACAGAATGCGCCGGCCACATTCCAGCGGAAAATGGACCAGATACTGAGGCCCCATCGGAAGTATGCTGCGGCTTACCTGGATGACGTAATTGTCCATAGCACAGATTGGGCCTCACATCTGCCAAAAGTGCAAGCAGTCCTAGACTCTATCCGGGAAGCGGGGTTTACGGCTAACCCCAAGAAGTGTACCATTGGGCAGGAGGAGGCCAAATATCTTGGGTACACCATTGGCAGGGGAGTAATAAAACCCCAACTCAACAAAGTCGAGGCCATCCAGAGTTGGCCACGTCCCAACAGCAAGAAGCAGGTACGAGCCTTTCTGGGAATCGCGGGTTATTATCGGCGCTTCATTCCCCACTTTGCTTCTAAGGCTGTGCCCCTAACCAACCTGACGAAAGGGAAAGGGTCGGTCATGATTAAATGGACCCCCGAGGCGGAGGCAGCATTCCAATTCTTGAAACAAGCCTTATGTAGCCAGCCAGTGTTGTACTCACCCGACTTCTCTAAAGACTTTGTCGTACAAAGTGATGCGTCAGATGTGGGGTTAGGAGCAGTATTGTCCCAGGTCTGGAACGGGGAAGAGCACCCAGTCATTTACCTCAGCAGGAAGTTGAAGTCCCATGAGGTAAATTACGCCACGGTTGAAAAGGAGTGTTTAGCGGTGAAGTGGGCTCTAGATTCCCTTCGGTACTATCTGCTAGGTAGGCACTTTGACATGGTTACGGATCACGCTCCGTTAAAGTGGATGGCTCAAAACAAGGAGACAAATAGAAGAGTGAATAGGTGGTTCCTGGCCCTACAGGAATTCAACTTCACAGTAAAGCATCGCCCTGGCGTTCAAATGGGGAATGTGGATGCTTTGTCTCGAGTACATGAATGCCTGATTGCTGGTGTTCCAACCCCAAGGTTAAAACAAGAGGGGGGGGGGTATGTGACAGCAGGAAGGTAAAGTCACCTGGTTGCATCCAGGGGGGTAGATATATTTCTCCCAGATTCAGGCTTTATGCCGACTTATACAACTAGGGAGTTAATGAAGCCCAGCTGAGGCTAGTGGGCTCATGAATGACTCATACCTCTAGGGAGAGTGCTGGGCGTCGTGAGGCAGGGAGTTGATGAGACCAGCTGAAGCTTGTCAGCTCATTTAGGCCTCTATAAGAACTCCCAGATTCATTAGGTGTTAGCTCATGCCTGGAACCAGACCTGTGTGGACTGTCTAGGGAGAGTGAACCCCTGTGCGGTGAGGCAAAGCCTGTGTGGCTATTTGTTTGGACTTTTACTAAACCAGGGACTTAGGGACTAGGACAGCACCAGGCTGATCCCAGTTGTTAGTTTAGGAAACCTGCATGTTTAGTCAGAGGTCAAACTGACCAGGGTTTATTTTGTTTATGTTTCTTTTTGGCTTTGCTGTGTTTTTGTCACTGTACATAGAGAAATAAACCGCACCTTTTGATTTTGAAAACCACAACCTCCGTCTGCTGGCCCTGTTTTTGTGTGGGGAGCCCAACCAGGGGGTCACACACACCCGCTACCGAGTTAACCCCCTCACAATATATATATATTTCCTTTAGAGTCACTTTAATATGCTCTTACTGGGAATTTCTCTTGACTGTGATTAATATACTCTAACTGGGAGAATCCCTTTAATCCCAGTAAAACGAGTGGTGCTTTAGCGCTAACGCAGCCACAGCCCCAGTCTAAAAGGGGTCTAATTCTAAACTGGTAACCTGGGGAAATATTTAAAGCGTCACCTATGGAGATTTTTAGGTACCATAGTTTAGCTCCATTCCATGAGTGTGTGCAATTTTAAAGCATGACATGTTAGATATCTATTTACTCAGTGTAACATCATCTTTCACATTATAAAAAAAAATTGGGCTAACTTTAGTGCTTTTTTTATTAATTTAAGTGTATTTTTCCCAAAAAAAAATAGTTTTGAAAAACTGCTGCTCGTTAAAAAAAAATGACAACGACTCCCATTTTATTCTCTGGGGTCTCTGCTAAAAAATTAAATATATAATGTTTTAGGGTTCTAAGTAATTGTCTAGCAAAAAATACTTTTAAATTGTAAGCAACAAATGTCAGAAAAAGGCCCGGTCAGCAAGTGGTTAAGTATCTTTTTTTTTTGTGGTCTAATCCTTTGGGTGTTTTTAGCTTTTAGTTATGTTTTTTTGTTATTCAAGGAGCTCAGTAGCATTTTCATGCTAGGTCCACTTTAAAATCATTATTTCCAACCCAAATCCGGTAGACAAGTGATTATTTTTTTTTTTTTTACTGAAGGACAGTGGGAAAAGCCATGCATATCATATCCTTATGCTTGAGTGGCCAATTGTGCATCCAGATCTGCTGGTTTACGGCACAGATACAGTCTGAAATGACAGAGCCATTTATTCCAACCTGCCTACAGCTATTTCAGGCTCGTTGGCTGTTGTCAGTGCAAAACAGGGGGAAACGCGGCTTCTGCGGCTAGGAAAAAAAAAAAGAAGCTTTTTTTATTATCGTGTCATATTATCACAGCCACTAGGGGCACTTTGAACCAGCGTGTCAAGCAAAGGTTGTGTTGTGTGTGACGTGTCGGCTATCGGGGGGGAACCGTCAGCATTATGAAAAACAATTGTTGTCAGGGGTATAGTTGCTGATCCTATTTGAGGAAAATGCAAAATTTGCACAATGGCAGATTTGGTTTTGAAAAAATATAATAAAAGGCGCGCAGGGTGAGCGATCATATGTGCATATGGAGGTCTTTAACCACTTAAGCCCCGGACCAATACAGGCCATTATGACCGGGCCCCTTTTTGCGATTCGGCACTGCGTCGCTTTAACTGACAATTGCGCGGTCGTGCGACGTGGCTCCCAAACAAAATTGGCGTCCTTTTTTTCCCACAAATAAAGCTTTCTTTTGGTGGTATTTGATCACCTCTGCAGTTTTTATTTTTTGCGGTATAAACAAAAATAGAGCGAAAATATTGAAAAAAATTACATATTTTTTACTTTTTTCTATAATAAATATCCCCAAAAAATATATAATTTTTTTTTCCTCAGTTTAGGCCGATACGTATTCTTCTACATATTTTTTGGTAAAAAAAAACGCAATCGGCGTTTATTGATTGGTTTGCGCAAAAATTATAGTGTTTACAAAATAGGGTATAGTTTTAAGGCATTTTTATTCATTATTTTTTTTTACTAGTAATGGCGGCGAACAGCGATTTTTTTCGTGACTGCGACATTGTGGCGGACACATCGGACACTTTTGACACATTTTTGGGACCATTGTCATTTTCACAGCGATCAGTGCAATAAAAATGCACTGGTTACTGTGAAAATGACACTGGCAGTGAAGGGGTTAACCACTAGGGCCGCTGAAGGGGTAAAGTGTGCCTAGGGGCGTGTTACTACTGTGTGGGGGCGTGGCTACGAGTGACACGTCACCGATCTCCGCTCTAATTACACAGAGCGGAGATCGCTGACATTGTCAGTAGAGGAGCGGGGAGATGTGTTTTACACACACATCTCCCCGCTCCGAGCCTCCGTGAGACGATCGCGGGGATCCCTGGGGAAGGCAGGGGGGTCACAAGCGCACCGCCGGCGGCACGCGCGCAACCCTGACGTCGGCAGTTAAAGGGCCACGTACAGGTACGTGATTGTGCCTGTACGAGCCATTCTGCCGACGTATATATACCGTGAGCGGTCGGCAAGTGGTTAAAGGCGGCGAGGGTCTGTTATTAAACAGGTACAGAGCGAGTCATTAAAAAAAAAATGGCATGGGATTCCCCTTAAAGCGGTGATAAACCCAAAACCAAAAATGTCATATATTGCAGCTTACCAATCATTATCTGGTGATCTTGCCAGTAACACGCCTCCTGTATTAAAGCGCCCCTACTCTGGTTAAAGGAGCACAGGGGGCACAGCAGGCAGCAGCATTGTCAGTCTCTGGGGGGGGGAGTGTTAGATGTACTAGCAGGTTTAGATACACTAACAACAATCTAACTAATTGATGCTGATCATTGTAAGTGCCCCTGTTAGTAGTAAATTGTTTGTCTCAACACTCTAATTCAGGGTCTCCAAACTTTCTAAAAAAAAGGCCAGTTTACTGTCCTTCAGACTTTGAGGGGGCCGGACCATGACCAGTGGGAGTAGAAAAATGTCCCATTTTTGGTGGGGAATTATTAATGTACCATCCTTGATGTCAGTGTGAGGTCTAGTGTCCCATCGCTGGTGTCAGTGTCAGCAGGATGTTGGTGTCAGTGAAAAGAATAGTGCCCCATTATTGTTGTCAATGGGAGGAATAGCCCATCATTGTTAATGGGATTCATAGTGCCCCATCGTTGGTGTCAGTGGGAAGAAAAATGCCCCATTGTTGATGTCAGTGTGAGGAATAGTGCCCCATCATTGGTGTCATTGGGAATAATAGTGCCCCATCATTGGCGTCATTGGGAATAATAGTGCCCTATCATTGGTATTAGTGAGAGGATTACTGCCCCATCATTAGTGTCAATGGAAGGAATAGTGCTCCATCATTGGTGTCAGTTGGGGGAATAGTGCCCCATCATTGGTGTCAGTTAGAGGAATAGTGCCCCATCATTGGTGTCAGTTGGAGGAATAGTGCTCCATCATTGGTGTTAGTTGGAGGAATAGTGCATCATCATTGGTGTCAGTGGAAGGAATAGTGCATCATCATTGGTGTCGGTGGAAGGAATAGTGCATCATCATTGGTGTCGGTGGGAGAAATAGTGCTCCATCATTGGTGTCAGTGGAAGGAATAGTGCATCATCATTGGTGTCGGTGGAAGGAATAGTGCATCATCATTGGTGTCAGTGGAAGGAATAGTGCATCATCATTGGTGTCAGTGGAAGGAATAGTGCATCATCATTGGTGTCGGTGGGAGAAATAGTGCTCTATCATTGGTGTCGGTGGAAGGAATAGTGCATCATCATTGGTGTCGGTGGAAGGAATAGTGCATCATCATTGGTGTCGGTGGAAGGAATAGTGCATCATCATTGGTGTCGGTGGGAGAAATAGTGCATCATCATTGGTGTCAGTGGAAGGAATAGTGCATCATCATTGGTGTCAGTGGAAGGAATAGTGCATCATCATTGGTGTCAGTGGAAGGAATAGTGCATCATCATTGGTGTCGGTGGGAGAAATAGTGCATCATCATTGGTGTCGGTGGAAGGAATAGTGCATCATCATTGGTGTCGGTGGAAGGAATAGTGCATCATCATTGGTGTCGGTGGAAGGAATAGTGCATCATCATTGGTGTCAGTTGGAGAAATAGTGCATCATCATTGGTGTCGGTGGAAGGAATAGTGCATCATCATTGGTGTCGGTGGAAGGAATAGTGCATCATCATTGGTGTCGGTGGAAGGAATAGTGCATCATCATTGGTGTCGGTGGAAGGAATAGTGCATCATCATTGGTGTCGGTGGAAGGAATAGTGCATCATCATTGGTGTCGGTGGGAGAAATAGTGCTCCATCATTGGTGTCAGTGGAAGGAATAGTGCATCATCATTGGTGTCGGTGGAAGGAATAGTGCATCATCATTGGTGTCAGTGGAAGGAATAGTGCATCATCATTGGTGTCAGTGGAAGGAATAGTGCATCATCATTGGTGTCGGTGGGAGAAATAGTGCTCTATCATTGGTGTCGGTGGAAGGAATAGTGCATCATCATTGGTGTCGGTGGAAGGAATAGTGCATCATCATTGGTGTCGGTGGAAGGAATAGTGCATCATCATTGGTGTCGGTGGGAGAAATAGTGCATCATCATTGGTGTCAGTGGAAGGAATAGTGCATCATCATTGGTGTCAGTGGAAGGAATAGTGCATCATCATTGGTGTCAGTGGAAGGAATAGTGCATCATCATTGGTGTCAGTGGAAGGAATAGTGCATCATCATTGGTGTCAGTGGAAGGAATAGTGCATCATCATTGGTGTCGGTGGAAGGAATAGTGCATCATCATTGGTGTCGGTGGAAGGAATAGTGCATCATCATTGGTGTCAGTTGGAGAAATAGTGCATCATCATTGGTGTCGGTGGAAGGAATAGTGCATCATCATTGGTGTCGGTGGAAGGAATAGTGCATCATCATTGGTGTCGGTGGAAGGAATAGTGCATCATCATTGGTGTCGGTGGAAGGAATAGTGCATCATCATTGGTGTCGGTGGAAGGAATAGTGCATCATCATTGGTGTCGGTGGGAGAAATAGTGCTCCATCATTGGTGTCAGTGGAAGGAATAGTGCATCATCATTGGTGTCGGTGGGAGAAATAGTGCTCTATCATTGGTGTCGGTGGAAGGAATAGTGCATCATCATTGGTGTCGGTGGAAGGAATAGTGCATCATCATTGGTGTCGGTGGAAGGAATAGTGCATCATCATTGGTGTCGGTGGAAGGAATAGTGCATCATCATTGGTGTCAGTTGGAGAAATAGTGCATCATCATTGGTGTCGGTGGAAGGAATAGTGCATCATCATTGGTGTCGGTGGAAGGAATAGTGCATCATCATTGGTGTCGGTGGAAGGAATAGTGCATCATCATTGGTGTCGGTGGAAGGAATAGTGCATCATCATTGGTGTCGGTGGAAGGAATAGTGCATCATCATTGGTGTCGGTGGGAGAAATAGTGCATCATCATTGGTGTCAGTGGAAGGAATAGTGCATCATCATTGGTGTCAGTGGAAGGAATAGTGCATCATCATTGGTGTCAGTGGAAGGAATAGTGCATCATCATTGGTGTCGGTGGGAGAAATAGTGCTCTATCATTGGTGTCGGTGGAAGGAATAGTGCATCATCATTGGTGTCGGTGGAAGGAATAGTGCATCATCATTGGTGTCGGTGGAAGGAATAGTGCATCATCATTGGTGTCGGTGGAAGGAATAGTGCATCATCATTGGTGTCGGTGGAAGGAATAGTGCATCATCATTGGTGTCGGTGGGAGAAATAGTGCATCATCATTGGTGTCGGTGGAAGGAATAGTGCATCATCATTGGTGTCGGTGGAAGGAATAGTGCATCATCATTGGTGTCAGTTGGAGAAATAGTGCATCATCATTGGTGTCGGTGGAAGGAATAGTGCATCATCATTGGTGTCGGTGGAAGGAATAGTGCATCATCATTGGTGTCAGTTGGAGAAATAGTGCATCATCATTGGTGTCGGTGGAAGGAATAGTGCATCATCATTGGTGTCGGTGGAAGGAATAGTGCATCATCATTGGTGTCGGTGGAAGGAATAGTGCATCATCATTGGTGTCGGTGGAAGGAATAGTGCATCATCATTGGTGTCGGTGGAAGGAATAGTGCATCATCATTGGTGTCGGTGGGAGAAATAGTGCTCTATCATTGGTGTCGGTGGAAGGAATAGTGCATCATCATTGGTGTCGGTGGAAGGAATAGTGCATCATCATTGGTGTCGGTGGGAGAAATAGTGCTCTATCATTGGTGTCGGTGGAAGGAATAGTGCATCATCATTGGTGTCGGTGGAAGGAATAGTGCATCATCATTGGTGTCGGTGGGAGAAATAGTGCATCATCATTGGTGTCGGTGGAAGGAATAGTGCATCATCATTGGTGTCGGTGGAAGGAATAGTGCATCATCATTGGTGTCAGTTGGAGAAATAGTGCATCATCATTGGTGTCGGTGGAAGGAATAGTGCATCATCATTGGTGTCGGTGGGAGGAATAGTGCATCATCATTGGTGTCGGTGGGAGGAATAGTGCATCATCATTGGTGTCGGTGGGAGGAATAGTGCCCCAAGAGCCGGACAAAGGCAGGCAAAAGGCTGCATTGGGCCCTCCGGGCCACAGTTTGGAGACTGCTTCTCTAATTGCTACATCTGCTTGTTCTGTTATAAAACAACAGACTTACTGGATCCCCAGATGAAAATAAAAGACAGTTTCAAAAAAAGAAAAGTAATGCAGCCATCACATCCAAGAATTGGTAAGCTGCAATATCATAATATACAGTATATTAAATATAATACATACATAAACAAATAAATAATAAATGTTTGCTTTTGAGTTTCATAAAGCTTTAATATTCTGACCAGACCTTTACCCAGCCGGGGAAAGGGAGGGCAGTAAGCATGTGCCCCCCCCCCCGTCCCTTCCTGTACCATGCCAGGCCACATGCCTTTCAACAGGGGAGCAGCCACCCAAATGAACACTGCTCCATTGGATGACCTCGGCAGCCATCTTTGGTAAGGGCAGTGCTTATAAAGATCACCACCTCCTTTTTTTGGGGCACACAGAGGTAGGGAAGAGGCCCTTCTCCCTTAATATTGGGATAAGGGTGCTTTGCCCTCACTAAAGATGGCCGCCAAGGTCATCCAATGCAGCAGTGTCCAATCGGATGGCTGCTCCCCTGAAGATGCCTACAGAGGCCTCATAGGAACAAGAGTTCCTCTCCTCCATCCTCTCTGCTTAGTGTCTGCCCTAACAGTGCTACCTGTGCAAGGAGGCTGAACTACACCTGCCTCCAAAAAAATTGTGTTTACAAAACCGCCGTGCAAATACCGTGTGACATAAAAAATTCCAACGATCACCATTTTATCCCCTAGGGCAAACTTTCTAAACAAAAGGCCAGTTTACTGTCCTTCAGGCTTCAGTGGGGCCAGACTGTGGCCAGTGGGAGTAGAAAATGCCCCATCTTGGTTTTACTGGGTAGAATAATGTCCCATTGTTGATATTCAAGGGAGGAATAGTGCCCCATCATTGGTGTCTGTGAGAAAAGTGGTGCCCCATCATTGGTGTCTATTGGAGGAACGATTCCCACACCATGGGCGTCTATCAGTGGCTGCTGGTGTTTTTTTGGGGGTAGGCGGCAAACAATCCACCCACCTCTCCTCCCCTCCCCCTCCTGGCGGCCAATCTGATCGGATCTCCTTTCGGCCAATCGGGTGACGGGTCTCAGAACCGGCTTCCTGATTGACCGGGAGGAGAATCAGTGTTACAATAGCGAATATTAGACATGTGCACTGACAAAAAAAAATTTGTTTTCGTTTTAGTTTTTTTCGTTTTTTTGCTTTTTTCGGAAATTCGGAAAATTTGAAAAAAAAAAAATATTTTTTTTTTTTTTGTTTTTTTTGCTTTTTTCGGAAATTCGGAATTACGAATTTTCGAATTTCCGAATTTCCAAAAAAAACAATAAAACAAAAACGAAAAAAAAGAATTTTTCGAATTTCCAAAAAAAGCAAAGAAAACGAAAAAAAAGAATTTCCGATTTTCTAAAAATTCGGAATTCGGAAATTCAACTTTCCAAATTTCCCATTTTCGAATTTTAGATTTTCGAATTTTAGATTTTCGAATTTTGCAATTTCGAAATTTCGAATATTTGAATTTTCAAAATTCGGAAATTCGGAAATTCGGAAATTGAAAAATTCGGAGATTTCGGAATTATCGAATTTCTCTAAATTTGTGAAGAACTAATTAGAAACTAAACAAATTGCACATGTCTAGCGAATATTAGTTTGCTAATGTCACACAACTGGGTGGGCTTCGGGCACAGTGCTCTGCGCCCCCAGCCCACCCTTCTTTGAAGCCTATTAGAGCCTCAGGCTCTGATTACGTGCTTAAAAAAAAAAAACCCAGTTGGAATCCATGCGTCCGGCGCCCTGCATGTAGATCAGGGGGCCGGACGTGTGGATGGGGGGGGGGGGGTGGCGCCCGTGCATCCCCTATGGATGGGCCGCCACTGGTGTCTATTGGAGGAATGGTACCCCATCAATGGTGTTTGTGGGAGGAGAAGTGCCCCAAGGTCCATATTAAGGCAAGCAAAGGGCCACATCCGGCCCGCAGTTGGGGATCACCGCCCTAGGGTCTCTGCTAAAAAAATCTGTATATTATTTGGGGGTTATAAGTAATTTTCTAGCAAAAAAGAAAATACTGATTTAAACTTGTACAGCAAGTGGATAATAAGGGGGTGACAAGATACTAGATCTGCCACGTCCCCAGAGGAACAAGCACAGGGGGCATTAGTACCTCATACCCGTTTCCACAAAGCCCTCATGCATATGCGTGCTTTAGGCTAAATAATGTAAATTTCTGGTGTATAGGCGGATTTCTGCATCCATTGATTACACAGATGACCACCATAGTAATGAATTGCTTCTGCTATTACTTGTGCGGTGGCTTACAGCGCTGGACGCAGGTAGTGTGCATGTGCCGGTTAACGCAAGTAGCGGTATAACCCTGAGAAGCCTACAGCAATTCATTACTATGGTTGGCTGTACGCAGCAGCTGTGTATCCTTGGCACAGAAATACACCAGAAATATGTGTTGGATGCCAAACAAAGAGTTAAAGGTAAAAAAAAAAACACCAAGACCAACACCAACATTTAACGAAATAAAACACAACCACATACTTTCCGGCTTTAAAAATGTTGTTTATTAATGTCCCCCCACGGTAAATCCAGTGTCAGTCACGGCGTCCAGCCAGGTAATCCACATCAGTGAGGTACTCTGCATCAATTACGCTGTCAGGCAGGGTAATCCACGTCAATCACAGCATCCAGCAATGTAATCCACGTCAATCATCCCCATCGCCAACCAATCTATAAATTACGGCGACCTGGAATCTATTATTTGGAGGCGGGAGTGTGGCGAATACAGCACACCCAAATTCAGTCATCATCGACTTCATTCGTTTTCAGATTCGGGTTTGAGGTTTTTGCCTATTTGCCAAATCGACAAAGGCGTCATAAACAACCTCCAGTCAGGACTCCCATGGGGGTCATTGGGGAAGCCATTGCTGAAAATATGAGCAATGATTGTGTCAGGGTCTTCTGGCCGGCAGCAGGGCCCCCAGATTTTAGTTGAGCCCCTCAGTTCTCTCTAAAGCCTCGTACACAAGACTGGTTTTCCCAGAAGGAAAACTGCCATGAGAGCGTTTTGCCGGGAAAACCGGCCGTGTGTATGCTCCATCGCAGTTTTCCCGACAGGAAAACTGCCGCGAATCGCGGCGGGTAAATAAGAGAGCTCGTTCTCTATTTTCCCCCCTGGGATTCCCGATTTACTATGGGAAACACTGCGAGGTAGTGCCGATGGAGCATACACATGGCAGGGATTCCCGGCCAAAGCTCTCATGGCAGTTTTCCTGTCGGGAAACCCGGCCGTGTGTAGGGGGAAGAAGCTACCGAGCAGGTTCTCCCCTCGGTTTTCCCGGCTGACTTTTTACCGCCGGGAAAACCGGTCGTGTGTACAGGGCTTGAGAGTGCACCTACTGATCCATGAGCCAGTCTTTTGGTGGCAACTGATGTGAAGGGGCACTCTGATGCAGGCATTTGATGCAAAGGGGCAATCTGGCATTTGATGCAAAGGGGCACTCTGATGCAGACAGTTGATGTAAGAAGCACTGTCATTGGGGCAATCCATGTGAGAGACGCTGTGATGGGGGCAGTTGATGTACGGGGGCACACTGATGCAGACAGCTGATGCAAAGGGGCACTCTGATGCAGACAATTGATGTAAGGAGGCACTGTGATAGGGATACCTGGTGTAAAGGGGCACTCTGATTCGAACACCGGATGTAAGGGAGCACGTTGATGAAGACACCTAATGTAAGGGGGCACTCTGATGGGGTAACTGATCATATGTAAGGGGGCACTCTGATGGGGTAACTGATCATATGCAAGGGGGCACTCTGATGGGGTAACTGATCATATGTAAGGAGGCACTCTGATGGGGTAACTGATCATATGTAAGGGGGATGCTGTGATGGGAACAGTTGATGTAAGGGGGGACTTTGATGGGGATACCTGATCTAAGGGGGCACTCTGGTAAATTAAACCTGATATAAAGGGGAACTCTGATGGGGACACTTGATCTAAGGGGGGATTCTAGTGGGGACCCTGATGTAAGGGGACATCTAATGTAAAAGGGCCTCTGATAGGGACACCTGATGTAATGGAGCACTCTGACCGGGACCCTGATGTAAAAGGGGACTCTGATGAGTACCCATGATTTAAAGAGAGGGACTCTGAAAGGGACACCTGATATAAGTGGGCTCATGTTCTGTTTAATGTACCTAATGTGCAGACAGTTTATGCAAGGGGCACACTGATTGGAGAAATCCATGTAAGGGGTGCTGTGATGGGGATACCTGATGTAAAGGGGCACTCTGATTGGAGCAATCCATGTAAAGGGTGCTGTGATGAGGATACCTGATGTAAAGGGGCACTACTCTGATTCGAACACCTGATGTAAGACAGGACTTTGATGGGGATACCTGATATAAGGGGGCACTCTGATGGGGACACTTGATGTAAGGGGGGAGGCTGATGGAGACACCTGATCTTAGGGGGACTCTGATGGGGACACCTGTTCTAAGGGGGAACTCTTGTGGGGACACCTGATATAAAGGGGGACTCTGATTGGGTATTCTTTACTCTGATGGGGACACCTGATCTAAGGGGGGACTCTAGTAGGGACCCTGATGTAAGGGGACATCTAATGTAAAAGGAGCTCTGATGGGGACACCTGATATAACGGAGCACTCTGACCGGGACCCTGATGTAAAGGGGGACTCTGATGAGTACCCATGATTTAAAGAGGGACTCTGATATAAGTGGGCTCATGTTCTGTTTAATGTCCCTAATGTGACTGACTTTTTTCATTAACTCACACAGTGTTGACATTGTGCCCCTGTCCTTCCTTTACTGCACCCTCAGATCAGATAGGCTAGATCTGGCCCTGGCCAGGAGGAACTGCTGAAAAAATTAAAGTTGACTTGTAGGGGAAAAAAATGTTTTTCAATGTTTTAGAATGGTAACTCAAAGAATTATCTTGCAAGGCAATTAAATTTATTCTACTATTAAAATATTAACATCTGTCCACTAGGGGTGCTGTAAGATTGTAATACTCTCTCTTGTAATCGTGATTTTCCCTTGGGTAAAAGAATCAGAGCACATTTAGCATACCTTAGAGCAGTGGTTCTCAACTCCAGTCCTCAGGGCCCAGCAACAGGCCAGGTTTGCAAGATAACTGAAATGCATCACAGGTGATATAATTTGCTGCTCAGGGATTGCAGTATTCTAGTCTGCATCTCACCAAGGTAATACTTAAAATCTGGCCTGTTAGTGGGTCCTGAGGACAGGAGTTGAGAACCACTACCTTAGACACACGCGGTCTGAATTAAAAAAGCTTATGGCAGCATTGTGGCACACCATAGGGGTTTATATACTAAAGGCAAATAGACTGTGCATTTTGCAAGTGCAGTTGCACTCATTTTCCCCAGAGCTTAGTAAATGTGGTAAAGCTGACTTCCATCATTTAATCATGTGTGAGCAAAAATACATTTTTTTTACATTTCCTTGCACCTGATTGGGTATTCTTTACAAAGTGAAGCTTTACCTCATTACTGTTACTAGGGAAAATGAGTGCACTTGCTATAGACCAGCCTTTCTCAGCCAGAGTTCATCCAGAGGCTGGTGGGGTTCCTTGAGCAATTTATGCCCCTCAAATAAGTAACACTGACACCAATGATCTTTTAGCTATCTGTAAGAGGAGCATTCTTCCCACTGATCCCCAATGTAAGGAGCATTCTTCCCACTGATCCCCAATGTAAGGAGCATTCTTCTGACTGATCACTAATGTAAGGAACATTCTTCCCACTGATCACCAATGTAAGGAGCATTCTTCCCACTGATCACCAATGTAAGGAACATTCTTCCCACTGATCACCAATGTAAGGAACATTCTTCCCACTGATCACCAATGTAAGGAGCGTTCTTCTGACTGATCACCAATGTAAGGAACATTCTTCCCACTGATCACCAATGTAAGGAACATTCTTCCCACTGATCCCCAATGTAAGGGACATTCTTCCCACTGATCACCAATGTAAGGAGCATTCTTCCCACTGATCACCAATGTAAGGAACATTCTTCCCACTGATCACCAATGTAAGGAGCATTCTTCCCACTGATCACCAATGTAAGGAACATTCTTCTCACTGATCACCAATGTAAGGGGAATTCTTCCCACTGATCACCAATGTAAGGAGCATTCTTCCCACTGATCACCAATGTAAGGAGCATTCTTCCCACTGATCACCAATGTAAGGAACATTCTTCCCACTGATCACCAATGTAAGGAGCATTCTTCCCACTGATCACCAATGTAAGGAGCATTCTTCCCACTGATCACCAACGTAAGGAGCATTCTTCCCACTGATCACCAATGTAAGGAGCATTCTTCCCACTGATCACCAATGTAAGGAGCATTCTTCCCACTGATCACCAATGTAAGGAACATTCTTCCCACTGATCACCAATGTAAGGAGCATTCTTCCCACTGATCACCAATGTAAGAAACATTCTTCCCACTGATCACCAATGTAAGGGGCATTCTTCTCACTGATCACCAATGTAAGGAACATTCTTCCCACTGATCACCAATGTAAGAAACATTCTTCCCACTGATCACCAATGTAAGGAGCATTCTTCCCACTGATCACCAATGTAAGGAACATTCTTCCCACTGATCACCAATGTAAGGAGCATTCTTCCCACTGACCACCAATGTAAGGAGCATTCTTCCCACTGATCACCAATGTAAGGAGCATTCTTCCCACTGATCACCAATGTAAGGGACATTCTTCCCACTGATCACCAATGTAAGGAACATTCTTCCCACTGACCACCAATGTAAGGGCCATTCTTCCCACTGATCACCAATGTAAGGGACATTCTTACCACTGATCACCAATGTAAGGGGCATTCTTCTCACTGATCACTAGGGATGAGCTTCGTGTTCGAGTCGAACATACGTTCGACTCGAACATTGGCTGTTCGATCGTTCGACGAAGATCGAACGATTTGGGCCGTTCGCGCCAAATTCGAGTGACGCGAACGGCCCACAATGCACTACGCCATCGCAGTGTCATCCAGGCGCTGTGATTGGCCAAGCATGCACTGTGACCCCGCATGCTTGGCCAATCACAGCGCCGGCAGCGAGGAGAGCAATGATTGGCCACAGGCAGGATGCCTGTGGCCAATTATTGCTGAGGGTGTTTAGTACACGCCCCACACTATAAAAGGCCGCCAGCACGGCGGCCTAGTGTAGTGTGTTCCGGAGCAGGGATAGAGTAGCATAGGCAGGGACAGTGACTGTTATTTCTTTCTTGCTTAACCTGGATTCCTTTAGTTTAGGGAAAGAGAAGGATAGGTAGGGAGAGTGTCAGTGTGTTTTGTGCTTCTGCTATAGTGTGCTTAAAAAAAACATTTATTCTAGGGACAGAAAACTCTAGGTAGGGACAGTGTCAGTTTCTTTCACTCTGCAAGTCCTTGTTTCCAGGGACCTGTAAGGACAGTGAGTTAATTGTCCTTGTGCTATATTGTGCTTAAAAAAAACATTTATTCTAGGGACAGAAAACTCTAGGTAGGGACAGTGTCAGTTTCTTTCACTCTGCAAGTCCTTGTTTCCAGGGACCTGTAAGGACAGTGAGTTAATTGTCCTTGTGCTATATTGTGATTAAAAAAAACATTTATTCTAGGGACAGAAAACTCTAGGTAGGGACAGTGTCAGTTTCTTTCACTCTGCAAGTCCTTGTTTCCAGGGACCTGTAAGGACAGTGAGTTAATTTTCCTTGTGCTATATTGTGATTAAAAAAAACATTTTTTCTAGGGACAGAAAACTGTAGGTAGGGAGAGTGTTTTTTTTCTTTCACTCTGCAAGTCCTTGTTTCCAGGGACCTGTAAGGACAGTGAGTTAATTGTCCTTGTGCTATATTGTGCTTAAAAAAAACATTTATTCTAGGGACAGAAAACTCTAGGTAGGGACAGTGTCAGTTTCTTTCACTCTGCAAGTCCTTGTTTCCAGGGACCTGTAAGGACAGTGAGTTAATTGTCCTTGTGCTATATTGTGATTAAAAAAAACATTTATTCTAGGGACAGAAAACTCTAGGTAGGGACAGTGTCAGTTTCTTTCACTCTGCAAGTCCTTGTTTCCAGGGACCTGTAAGGACAGTGAGTTAATTTTCCTTGTGCTATATTGTGATTAAAAAAAACATTTTTTCTAGGGACAGAAAACTGTAGGTAGGGAGAGTGTTTTTTTTCTTTCACTCTGCAAGTCCTTGTTTCCAGGGACCTGTAAGGACAGTGAGTTAATTGTCCTTGTGCTATATTGTGCTTAAAAAAAACATTTATTCTAGGGACAGAAAACTCTAGGTAGGGACAGTGTCAGTTTCTTTCACTCTGCAAGTCCTTGTTTCCAGGGACCTGTAAGGACAGTGAGTTAATTGTCCTTGTGCTATATTGTGATTAAAAAAAACATTTATTCTAGGGACAGAAAACTCTAGGTAGGGACAGTGTCAGTTTCTTTCACTCTGCAAGTCCTTGTTTCCAGGGACCTGTAAGGACAGTGAGTTAATTTTCCTTGTGCTATATTGTGATTAAAAAAAACATTTTTTCTAGGGACAGAAAACTGTAGGTAGGGAGAGTGTTTTTTTTCTTTCACTCTGCAAGTCCTTGTTTCCAGGGACCTGTAAGGACAGTGAGTTAATTGTCCTTGTGCTATATTGTGCTTAAAAAAAACATTTATTCTAGGGACAGAAAACTCTAGGTAGGGACAGTGTCAGTTTCTTTCACTCTGCAAGTCCTTGTTTCCAGGGACCTGTAAGGACAGTGAGTTAATTGTCCTTGTGCTATATTGTGATTAAAAAAAACATTTATTCTAGGGACAGAAAACTCTAGGTAGGGACAGTGTCAGTTTCTTTCACTCTGCAAGTCCTTGTTTCCAGGGACCTGTAAGGACAGTGAGTTAATTTTCCTTGTGCTATATTGTGATTAAAAAAAACATTTATTCTAGGGACAGAAAACTCTAGGTAGGGACAGTGTCAGTTTCTTTCACTCTGCAAGTCCTTGTTTCCAGGGACCTGTAAGGACAGTGAGTTAATTTTCCTTGTGCTATATTGTGATTAAAAAAAACATTTATTCTAGGGACAGAAAACTCTAGGTAGGGACAGTGTCAGTTTCTTTCACTCTGCAAGTCCTTGTTTCCAGGGACCTGTAAGGACAGTGAGTTAATTGTCCTTGTGCTATATTGTGCTTAAAAAAAACATTTTTTCTAGGGACAGAAAACTCTAGGTAGGGAGAGTGTTTTTTTTTTTTCACTCTGCAAGTCCTTGTTTCCAGGGACCTGTAAGGACAGTGAGTTAATTGTCCTTGTGCTATATTGTGCTTAAAAAAAACATTTATTCTAGGGACAGAAAACTCTAGGTAGGGACAGTGTCAGTTTCTTTCACTCTGCAAGTCCTTGTTTCCAGGGACCTGTAAGGACAGTGAGTTAATTTTCCTTGTGCTATATTGTGATTAAAAAAAACATTTATTCTAGGGACAGAAAACTCTAGGTAGGGACAGTGTCAGTTTCTTTCACTCTGCAAGTCCTTGTTTCCAGGGACCTGTAAGGACAGTGAGTTAATTTTCCTTGTGCTATATTGTGATTAAAAAAAACATTTTTTCTAGGGACAGAAAACTGTAGGTAGGGAGAGTGTTTTTTTTCTTTCACTCTGCAAGTCCTTGTTTCCAGGGACCTGTAAGGACAGTGAGTTAATTGTCCTTGTGCTATATTGTGCTTAAAAAAAACATTTATTCTAGGGACAGAAAACTCTAGGTAGGGACAGTGTCAGTTTCTTTCACTCTGCAAGTCCTTGTTTCCAGGGACCTGTAAGGACAGTGAGTTAATTTTCCTTGTGCTATATTGTGATTAAAAAAAACATTTATTCTAGGGACAGAAAACTCTAGGTAGGGACAGTGTCAGTTTCTTTCACTCTGCAAGTCCTTGTTTCCAGGGACCTGTAAGGACAGTGAGTTAATTTTCCTTGTGCTATATTGTGATTAAAAAAAACATTTATTCTAGGGACAGAAAACTCTAGGTAGGGACAGTGTCAGTTTCTTTCACTCTGCAAGTCCTTGTTTCCAGGGACCTGTAAGGACAGTGAGTTAATTGTCCTTGTGCTATATTGTGCTTAAAAAAAACATTTATTCTAGGGACAGAAAACTCTAGGTAGGGACAGTGTCAGTTTCTTTCACTCTGCAAGTCCTTGTTTCCAGGGACCTGTAAGGACAGTGAGTTAATTTTCCTTGTGCTATATTGTGATTAAAAAAAACATTTTTTCTAGGGACAGAAAACTGTAGGTAGGGAGAGTGTTTTTTTTCTTTCACTCTGCAAGTCCTTGTTTCCAGGGACCTGTAAGGACAGTGAGTTAATTTTCCTTGTGCTATATTGTGATTAAAAAAAACATTTTTTCTAGGGACAGAAAACTGTAGGTAGGGAGAGTGTTTTTTTTCTTTCACTCTGCAAGTCCTTGTTTCCAGGGACCTGTAAGGACAGTGAGTTAATTGTCCTTGTGCTATATTGTGCTTAAAAAAAACATTTTTTCTAGGGACAGAAAACTGTAGGTAGGGAGAGTGTTTTTTTTTTTTCACTCTGCAAGTCCTTGTTTCCAGGGACCTGTAAGGACAGTGAGTTAATTGTCCTTGTGCTATATTGTGCTTAAAAAAAACATTTATTCTAGGGACAGAAAACTCTAGGTAGGGACAGTGTCAGTTTCTTTCACTCTGCAAGTCCTTGTTTCCAGGGACCTGGAGAGACATTGAGTGAATTGTCCTTGTGCTATATTGTGATTAAAAAAAACATTTATTCTAGGGACAGAAAACTCTAGGTAGGGACAGTGTCAGTTTCTTTCACTGTGAAAGTCCTTGTTTCAAGGGACAGAGAAGGACACCTGAAGGTAGCCCTTATTGCTTTTTTCCCATCTCCCTGCAGGCCATCTATTAGAATGTCTGGAAGGCAAACAAGGAGAGGCAGACAGTCAGGAGGCAATAAAAGAGGGCAAGCAGGCTCTGTGTCTGGGGGCAACAGTGCTGGTCGTGGACGCGGTGCATTGTCATCAGCACATGGCCATGGGACACGCTTGTCCTTCTTTTCGGCAGCTGGACATGTTGAGCCACATCATGCCGAAGACTTGGTAGAGTGGATGACCAAGCCCTCCTCCTCCTCCTCATCCTCTCTCACCCAGGCTCAGGGTACTGGAAAAGCAGCTGCCAAAGCGTCGTCTTCCCTGGTATCAATGTCAGACAAATCATCAGTCACTCCTTCCCTAGACCCACCATGTCCTCCTCCTGAGGAGTCCCCCGAACTGTTTCAGCACAGTGTTGGGTACATGCTCCAGGAGGATGCCCAGCGTTTCGAAGGGTCTGATGATGAAACCCAGCTAGAGGAAGGCAGTAGCGTGAGAGCAGACAGAGGGGATGCTCAAGAAGGACACCAATCTGGCAGTCATGTTCCAGCAGCTGCAGCATACTGCCAGATTGGCTCCAGTGATGAGGAGGGAGGGGATGATGAGGTCAATGACTCCACGTGGGTGCCTAATAGGAGAGAGGAGGAGGAGGAGGATGAGGAGGAGGCACATCTCCAACGAGGCAGGATGCCCTTTGGTGGCCAGCGTAAGGGCAGTACACCGACGGAATCACACCGCAGAGCTCCGCCTGTGCAGGGCGCTGCCTCTGCCCGTCATTCAAAAAGTTCTTTGGTGTGGGCCTTTTTTGAGGCTAGTGCATCAGATCGCACAGCTGCTGTTTGCAACATATGTCTCAAGCGTATATCGCGTGGCCAAAACATCAGCCGCTTGGGTACCACATGCCTGACCAGACATATGTTGACCTGCCATGCAGCTCGTTGGCAAGCCTACCTCAAAGACCCACACCAAAGAACCAAGCGGACCTCTCCTTGCACCGCATCAGCTGGGATCTCCAACCCCACTATAACTTCAGTCCTCTCTGAAACATGCACTGAGAGGAATGAAGGTGTAGAATTAGGTGTGTCACAGCCAAGTACTTGCGCCCACTCTGCTAGCAGTACACCGACGTCCGATTCTAGCAGGCAAATTTCCCTGCCCCAGCTGCTGGACCGTCGAAAGAAGTTCACTCCCAGCCATCCACATGCCCAGCGGTTGAATGCTAGCTTGGCTAAATTGCTAGCGCTTCAACTGCTGCCTTTTCAGTTGGTAGACTCGGCCCCCTTCCGTGAGTTTGTGCAATGTGCGGTTCCTCAGTGGCAGGTTCCCAAACGCCACTTTTTCTCACGGAAGGCTATTCCGGCTCTCTACCGGCATGTGGAAGGCAATGTCTTGGCCTCGCTGGACAGGGCGGTCAGCGGTAAGGTGCATATTACCGCTGACTCATGGTCCAGCAGGCATGGACAGGGACGTTACCTTTCTTTCACGGCCCATTGGGTCACTCTTTTGGCAGCTGGGAAGGATTCAGGACAAGGTGCAGTAGTGTTGGAGGTTGTCCCACCGCCACGCCTCCAAAATGCTACTACTGGTTGTGACACACCTCTCTCCTCCACCCCCTCCTCTTCTTCTTCCTCCATGGCCTCTTCCTGTGGTTTGTCCTATGAACCAGCGGTGCTCCGTAGCCGTTCACGGGGCTACGCAAGTACGCAGGCAAAAAGATGCCATGCCGTGCTTGCGCTGGTGTGTTTGGGGGACAGAAGCCACACTGGGGCAGAGGTCCTGTCTGCTCTGCAGGGCCAGGCCGAGAGGTGGTTGACGCCACGCCAGCTTAAGCCAGGAATGGTGGTTTGCGACAATGGCACCAACCTCCTCTCCGCCCTCCGACAGGGACAACTGACCCATGTGCCCTGTGTGGCTCACGTCCTTAACCTGGTGGTGCAGCGCTTCTTGGGCAGGTACCCGGGCTTACAGGATGTCCTGAGGCAGGCCAGGAAAGTCTGTGTGCATTTCTGCAGATCTTATAATGCCAGTGCTCGCCTGGCTGAGCTGCAAAAGGAGTTGAACCTGCCCAAGAACCGCCTTATATGTGACATGCCCACCAGGTGGAACTCAACGTTGGCCATGCTGCAGCGGCTGCACACGCAGCAGAGGGCCATCAATGAGTACCTGTGCGACTACGGCACCAGGACAGGGTCAGGGGAGCTTGGTTTTTTTTCTCCACGCCAGTGGGGCATGATCAGGGATGCATGCACTGTCCTGGCACCATTTGAGGAGGCCACGAGGATGGTGAGCAGTGACAGTGCATGCATCAGTGACACTGTACCTCTTGTCCACCTGTTGGAGCACACGCTGCGTGGAATAATGGACAGGGCACTTGAGGCAGAACAGAGGCAGGAAGAGGAGGACTTCCTTGCCTCTCAAGGCCCCCTTTACCCAGACAGTGTTCCTTCTGTCCCACCCATCGCACAGGAAGAGGAGGAGGAGGAGGAGGAGGAGGAGGAGGAGGATTGTGTCAGCATGGAGGTGGAGGCTGGCACTCAGCATCATCAGCAGCAGTCTTTTAGGGATGATTTACAGTCCCAAGAAACCAGTGGACTTGTACGTGGCTGGGAGGAGGTGGCTGCGGATCATGTCGTCCTTAGTGACCCAGAGGACTCCGGAGCGAATGCCTCAGCAAACCTACGCTGCATGGCCTCCCTGATCCTGCAAAGTCTGCGGAAGGATCCTCGTATTCTTCGGATCAAGGAGAGGGACCATTACTGGCTGGCCACTCTCCTTGATCCACGGTACAAGGGTAAGGTTGCGGACCTTATGTTACCGTCGCAGAGGGAGCAGAGGATGAGACAACTCCGGGAGGCCTTGCAGAAAGGTCTGTGCAACGCGTTCCCAGAGACTGGGAGGTTGCAAACTCCTGGTCCTGGACAACGAGTTGCTGAGGCTTCGGCCAGTCAAAGAAGGAGCGGTGGGGAAGGTGGCCGTCTGACCGATGCGTTCAGACAATTCTTTAGTCCGCAGCCCCAAAGTATGATCGGTTCCAGCAACCATCGCCAGCGTCTGATAAACATGGTGCAGGAATATCTAGGGGCAAGGTCAGACTTGGACACCTTCCCCACCGAAAATCCTCTGGCTTACTGGGTCTTGAGGATGGATCACTGGCCAGAGCTTGCACAGTATGCAATTGAGCTACTGGCCTGTCCTGCATCCAGCGTTCTTTCGGAACGCACATTCAGTGCTGCTGGAGGATTTGTCACGGATCACAGGGTGCGCCTGTCCACCGACTCGGTTGATCGACTGACTTTCATCAAGATGAACCAGTCTTGGATCACCACCAGCTACCACACACCTGATGCTGATATAACAGACTAATTGATTTTAAAATGTCACATCCCTTCAAGACTGATGCTGATGCTGAGTGCCTGTGCTGTTATGTTGACTGGCTATCCTCCTCCTCCGAGTCCTCAATGATACGATTGATGATGATAGCTTGGAAGATCATTTTTGTTTATGGGTGCCGCCACCAGTGCCTAACGCCCAATTTTTCAGCCCCTGTTTAACAGGGGCGTGTAATTACAATTTTTGAAGCAATACTTTGCAACAGGGCTCATTGCTGTGCTCCAAGTACAGTATCTGTGAGGAGTTGCAGTGTTGTGCCACCAGTGCCTAAGGCCCAATTTTTCAGCCCCTGTTTAACAGGGGCGTGTCATTACAATTTTTGAAGCAATACTTTGCAACAGGGCTCATTGCTGTGCTCCAAGTACAGTATCTGTGAAGGGTTGCAGTGTTGTGCCACCAGTGCCTAAGGCCCAATTTTTCAGCCCCTGTTCAACAGGGGCATGTAATTACAATTCTTGATCTAATAATTCACAGCAGGGCCCATTGCTGCACCCACCAAGAGTAACTGTCAGGGCTTACAGTGTTGTGGCACCAGCACCACCATCAAAGGCCCAATTTTTACTACCACTGTTCAACAATTATATGTAATTAAAATTCCTGATATAATAGTTGACAGCAGGGCGTTCCAGCACCAACCAAGAGTAACTGTGAGTGCTTACAGTGTTGTGCCAACACCAACAACTAAGGGGCCTATTTCTGCAGAGTATATACGGCAGGTCCCTACTTTCAAACATCCAACTTACAAACGACTCCTACTTGCAAACGCAAGAAGACAACAGGAAGTGAGAGGAAATCTACCACTAGGAAGGAAAATTCTCTCCTGTAAGAATAAATATGGGAGAAAGGTGTCTCCTCTGTACTGATGCTTTATCAGCAATCCTTGTTTCAAGAAAAACACCACATTTCAAAAACAGTTGTCATTAGGACGGAAAGTGAGGTGAAATGTTCTGAACAGGGGCACAGACAGCAAAACAAATGTTACAGGGGTGATAACCCTTACCTATGTTTTCCAAAAAGTTTAAAAATAGATTTTTGGTCTGGAGCTACACTTCAACAATGTACCTGTTCAAAATTACAAACAGATTCTACATAAGAACAAACCTACAGTCCCTGTCTTGTATGCACCGCCTGTATACGGCTGTTCTGAGTATATAGGGCCTTTTTTATTTTATGTGCGGGGTTCCCCTTAATATCCATACAAGACCCAAAGGGGCTGGTAATGGGCTGGGGTAGGGGGGGGGTCATGGGGTAGCTATGCCATTTTTCTTAAAGATTTTCATCCATATTACCGGGACCAGACATTACATTAAAGCCGCAAGCAGTTTTAAATGGCTTTTTTTTCCTTTAGAAGTGTCATTTTGTGCAGGGACAGTTCTAAACACGGGAAACACGTGGCACTTCACAGGCATACTTTAGACACCCCCCAGGTACGATATTTAAAGGAATATTTGACTTTTTTTTTTTCACTTTATGCATCATTAAAATGACTGCTCCCGGAAAACGACCGTTTTTAAAACTTATTTTTGCATTGATACATGTCCCCTGGTGCAGAACCCGGGTTCCCAAACCCTTTTTAGGACAATAACATGCATAATAGTTTTTATAATTAGCACTTTAGAATTCGAACGTTCGCATCCATTGTATTTAATAGGGTTCTAATGTTCGTTCGAACTTTCGGTCCGTTCGCGGGTTCTGGTGCGAACCGAACCCGGGGGTGTTCGGCTCATCACTACTGATCACCAATGTAAGGGACATTCTTCCCACTGATCACCAATGTAAGGAACATTCTTCCCACTGACCACCAATGTAGGGAGCATTCTTCTCACTGACCACCAATGTAGGGGACATTCTTCCCACTGATCACCAATGTAAGGAGCATTCTTCCCACTGACCACCAATGTAGGGAGCATTCTTCCCACTGATCACCAATGTAAGGGACATTTTTCCCACTGATCACCAATGTAAGGAACATTCTTCCCACTGACCACCAATGTAAGGGACATTCTTCCCACTGACCACCAATGTAAGGGACATTCTTCCCACTGACCACCAATGTAAGGAGCATTCTTCCCACTGACCACCAATGTAAGGAGCATTCTTCCCACTGATCACCAATGTAAGGAGCATTCTTCCCACTGATCACCAATGTAAGGAACATTCTTCCCACTGATCACCAATGTAAGAAACATTCTTCCCACTGACCACCAATGTAAGGGACATTCTTCCCACTGATCACCAATGTAAGGAGCATTCTTCCCACTGATCACCAATGTAAGGAGCATTCTTCCCACTGATCACCAATGTAAGGAGCATTCTTCCCACTGATCACCAATGTAAGAAACATTCTTCCCACTGACCACCAATGTAAGGGACATTCTTCCCACTGATCACCAATGTAAGGAGCATTATTCCCACTGATCACCAATGTAAGGAACATTCTTCCCACTGACCACCAATGTAAGGGCCATTCTTCTCACTGATCACCAATGTAAGGGACATTCTTCCCACTGATCACCAATGTAAGGAACATTCTTCCCACTGACCACCAATGTAGGGAGCATTCTTCTCACTGACCACCAATGTAGGGGACATTCTTCCCACTGATCACCAATGTAAGGAGCATTCTTCCCACTGACCACCAATGTAAGGGACATTCTTCCCACTGACCACCAATGTAGGGAGCATTCTTCCCACTGATCACCAATGTAAGGAACATTCTTCCCACTGACCACCAATGTAAGGGACATTCTTCCCACTGACCACCAATGTAGGGAGCATTCTTCCCACTGATCACCAATGTAAGGGACATTCTTCCCACGGATCACCAATGTAAGGAACATTCTTCCCACTGACCACCAATGTAAGGGACATTCTTCCCACTGACCACCAATGTAAGGAACATTCTTCCCACTGACCACCAATGTAAGGGACATTCTTCCCACTGATCACCAATGTAAGGAACATTCTTCCCACTGACCACCAATGTAGGGAGCATTCTTCCCACTGATCACCAATGTAAGGGACATTCTTCCCACTGATCACCAATGTAAGGAGCATTCTTCCCACTGATCACCAATGTAAGGAACATTCTTCTCACTGATCACCAATGTAAGGAACATTCTTCCCACTGATCACCAATGTAAGGGACATTCTTCTCACTGATCACCAATGTAAGGGACATTCTTCCCACTGATCACCAATGTAAGGAGCATTCTTCTCACTGATCACCAATGTGAGGAGCATTCTTCCCACTGACCACCAATGTAAGGAACATTCTTCTCACTGATCACCAATGTAAGGAACATTCTTCCCACTGATCACCAATGTAAGGGACATTCTTCTCACTGATCACCAATGTAAGGGACATTCTTCCCACTGATCACCAATGTAAGGAGCATTCTTCCCACTGATCACCAATGTGAGGAGCATTCTTCCCACTGACCACCAATGTAAGGAACATTCTTCTCACTGATCACCAATGTAAGGAACATTCTTCCCACTGATCACCAATGTAAGGGACATTCTTCTCACTGATCACCAATGTAAGGGACATTCTTCCCACTGATCACCAATGTAAGGAGCGTTCTTCTCACTGATCACCAATGTAAGGGACATTCTTCCCACTGACCACCAATGTAAGGAGCATTCTTCCCACTGATCACCAATGTAAGGAACATTCTTCCCACTGATCACCAATGTAAGGAGCATTCTTCCCACTGATCACCAATGTAAGGAGCATTCTTCTCACTGATCACCAATGTAAGGAACATTCTTCTCACTGATCACCAATGTAAGGGACATTCTTCCCACTGACCACCAATGTAAGGGACATTCTTCCCACTGACCACCAATGTAGGAGCATTCTTCCCACTGACCACCAATGTAAGGGGCATTCTTCCCACTGATCACCAATGTAAGGAACATTCTTCCCACTGACCACCAATGTAAGGGACATTCTTCCCACTGACCACCAATGTAAGGAGCATTCTTCCCACTGATCACCAATGTAAGGAGCATTCTTCCCACTGATCACCAATGTAAGGAGCATTCTTCCCACTGATCACCAATGTAAGGAACATTCTTCCCACTGATCACCAATGTAAGGAACATTCTTCCCACTGAACACCAATGTAAGGGACATTCTTCCCACTGACCACCAATGTAAGGGACATTCTTCCCACTGATCACCAATGTAAGGAACATTCTTCCCACTGACCACCAATGTAGGGAGCATTCTTCCCACTGATCACTAATGTAAGGGACATTCTTCGCACTGATCACCAATGTAAGGAGCATTCTTCCCACTGATCACCAATGTAAGGAACATTCTTCCCACTGACCACCAATGTAAGGGACATTCTTCCCACTGACCACCAATGTAAGGGACATTCTTCCCACTGATCACCAATGTAAGGAACATTCTTCCCACTGACCACCAATGTAAGGGACATTCTTCCCACTGATCACTAATGTAAGGGACATTCTTCGCACTGATCACCAATGTAAGGAGCATTCTTCCCACTGATCACCAATGTAAGGAACATTCTTCCCACTGACCACCAATGTAAGGGACATTCTTCCCACTGATCACTAATGTAAGGGACATTCTTCGCACTGATCACCAATGTAAGGAGCATTCTTCCCACTGATCACCAATGTAAGGAACATTCTTCCCACTGACCACCAATGTAAGGGACATTCTTCCCACTGACCACCAATGTAAGGAACATTCTTCCCACTGATCACTAATGTAAGGGACATTCTTCCCACTGATCACCAATGTAAGGAGCATTCTTCCCACTGATCACCAATGTAAGGAGCATTCTTCCCACTGATCACCAATGTAAGGAGCGTTCTTCCCACTGATCACCAATGTAAGGAGCATTCTTCCCACTGATTACCAATGTAAGGACCATTCTTCCCACTGATCACCAATGTAAGGAGCATTCTACCCACTGATCACCAATGTAAGGGACATTCTTCCCACTGACCACCAATGTAAGGAGCATTCTTCCCACTGATCACCAATGTAAGGAGCATTCTTCCCACTGATCACCAATGTAAGGAGCATTCTTCCCACTGATCACCAATGTAAGGAGCATTCTTCCCACTGATCACCAATGTAAGGAACATTCTTCCCACTGATCACCAATGTAAGGAACATTCTTCCCACTGAACACCAATGTAAGGGACATTCTTCCCACTGACCACCAATGTAAGGGACATTCTTCCCACTGATCACCAATGTAAGGAACATTCTTCCCACTGACCACCAATGTAGGGAGCATTCTTCCCACTGATCACTAATGTAAGGGACATTCTTCGCACTGATCACCAATGTAAGGAGCATTCTTCCCACTGATCACCAATGTAAGGAACATTCTTCCCACTGACCACCAATGTAAGGGACATTCTTCCCACTGACCACCAATGTAAGGGACATTCTTCCCACTGATCACCAATGTAAGGAACATTCTTCCCACTGACCACCAATGTAAGGGACATTCTTCCCACTGATCACTAATGTAAGGGACATTCTTCGCACTGATCACCAATGTAAGGAGCATTCTTCCCACTGATCACCAATGTAAGGAACATTCTTCCCACTGACCACCAATGTAAGGGACATTCTTCCCACTGATCACTAATGTAAGGGACATTCTTCGCACTGATCACCAATGTAAGGAACATTCTTCCCACTGACCACCAATGTAAGGGACATTCTTCCCACTGACCACCAATGTAAGGGACATTCTTCCCACTGATCACCAATGTAAGGAACATTCTTCCCACTGACCACCAATGTAAGGGACATTCTTCCCACTGACCACCAATGTAAGGAACATTCTTCCCACTGATCACTAATGTAAGGGACATTCTTCCCACTGATCACCAATGTAAGGAGCATTCTTCCCACTGATCACCAATGTAAGGAGCATTCTTCCCACTGATCACCAATGTAAGGAGCATTCTTCCCACTGATCACCAATGTAAGGGACATTCTTCACACTGATCACCAATGTAAGGAGCATTTTTCCCACTGATCACCAATGTAAGGAGCATTCTTCTCACTGATCACCAATGTAAGGGCCATTCTTCCCACTGATCACCAATGTAAGGGACATTCTTCTCACTGATCACCAATGTAAGGAGCATTCTTCCCACTGATCACCAATGTAAGGAGCATTCTTCCCACTGATCACCAATGTAAGGGACATTCTTCCCACTGATCACCAATGTAAGGAGCATTCTTCCCACTGATCACCAATGTAAGGAGCGTTCTTCTCACTGATCACCAATGTGAGGAGCATTCTTCCCACTGACCACCAATGTAAGGAACATTCTTCTCACTGATCACCAATGTAAGGGCCATTCTTCCCACTGATCACCAATGTAAGGGACATTCTTCTCACTGATCACCAATGTAAGGGACATTCTTCCCACTGATCACCAATGTAAGGAGCATTCTTCCCACTGATCACCAATGTAAGGAGCATTCTTCCCACTGATCACCAATGTAAGGAGCGTTCTTCTCACTGATCACCAATGTAAGGGACATTCTTCCCACTGACCACCAATGTAAGGAGCATTCTTCCCACTGATCACCAATGTAAGGAACATTCTTCCCACTGATCACCAATGTAAGGAGCATTCTTCCCACTGATCACCAATGTAAGGAGCGTTCTTCTCACTGATCACCAATGTAAGGGACATTCTTCCCACTGACCACCAATGTAAGGGACATTCTTCCCACTGACCACCAATGTAGGAGCATTCTTCCCACTGACCACCAATGTAAGGGGAATTCTTCCCACTGATCACCAATGTAAGGAACATTCTTCCCACTGACCACCAATGTAAGGGACATTCTTCCCACTGACCACCAATGTAAGGAGCATTCTTCCCACTGATCACCAATGTAAGGAGCATTCTTCCCACTGATCACCAATGTAAGGAACATTCTTCCCACTGATCACCAATGTAAGGAACATTCTTCCCACTGAACACCAATGTAAGGGACATTCTTCCCACTGACCACCAATGTAAGGGACATTCTTCCCACTGATCACCAATGTAAGGAACATTCTTCCCACTGACCACCAATGTAGGGAGCATTCTTCCCACTGATCACTAATGTAAGGGACATTCTTCGCACTGATCACCAATGTAAGGAGCATTCTTCCCACTGATCACCAATGTAAGGAACATTCTTCCCACTGACCACCAATGTAAGGGACATTCTTCCCACTGACCACCAATGTAAGGGACATTCTTCCCACTGATCACCAATGTAAGGAACATTCTTCCCACTGACCACCAATGTAAGGGACATTCTTCCCACTGATCACTAATGTAAGGGACATTCTTCGCACTGATCACCAATGTAAGGAGCATTCTTCCCACTGATCACCAATGTAAGGAACATTCTTCCCACTGACCACCAATGTAAGGGACATTCTTCCCACTGACCACCAATGTAAGGAACATTCTTCCCACTGATCACTAATGTAAGGGACATTCTTCCCACTGATCACCAATGTAAGGAGCATTCTTCCCACTGATCACCAATGTAAGGAGCATTCTTCCCACTGATCACCAATGTAAGGAGCGTTCTTCCCACTGATCACCAATGTAAGGAGCATTCTTCCCACTGATTACCAATGTAAGGACCATTCTTCCCACTGATCACCAATGTAAGGAGCATTCTTCTGACTGATCACCAATGTAAGGAGCATTCTTCCCACTGATCACCAATGTAAGGAGCGTTCTTCTCACTGATCACCAATGTAAGGAGCATTCTTCCCACTGATCACCAATGTAAGGGACATTCTTCCCACTGATCACCAATGTAAGGAGCATTCTTCCCACTGATCACCAATGTAAGGGACATTCTTCACACTGATCACCAATGTAAGGAGCATTCTTCCCACTGATCACCAATGTAAGGAGCGTTCTTCTGACTGATCACCAATGTAAGGAGCATTCTTCCCACTGATCACCAATGTAAGGAGCGTTCTTCTCACTGATCACCAATGTAAGGAGCATTCTTCCCACTGATCACCAATGTAAGGAGCATTCTTCCCACTGATCACCAATGTAAGGGACATTCTTCCCACTGATCACCAATGTAAGGGACATTCTTCCCACTGACCACCAATGTAAGGAGCATTCTTCTGACTGATCACCAATGTAAGGAGCATTCTTCCCACTGATCACCAATGTAAGGAGCGTTCTTCTCACTGATCACCAATGTAAGGAGCATTCTTCTGACTGATCACCAATGTAAGGAGCATTCTTCTGACTGATCACCAATGTAAGGAGCGTTCTTCTCACTGATCACCAATGTAAGGAGCATTCTTCCCACTGATCACCAATGTAAGGAGCATTCTTCTGACTGATCACCAATGTAAGGAGCATTCTTCACACTGATCACTAGGGATGAGCTTCGTGTTCGAGTCGAACATACGTTCGACTCGAACATCGGCTGTTCGATCGTTCGATGAAGATCGAACGATTTGGGCCGTTCGCGCCAAATTCGAGTGACGCGAACGGCCCACAATGCACTACGCCATCGCAGTGTCATCCAGGCGCTGTGATTGGCCAAGCATGCACTGTGACCCCGCATGCTTGGCCAATCACAGCGCCGGCAGCGAGGAGAGCAATGATTGGCCACAGGCAGGATGCCTGTGGCCAATTATTGCTGAGGGTGTTTAGTACACGCCCCACACTATAAAAGGCCGCCAGCACGGCGGCCTAGTGTAGTGTGTTCCGGAGCAGGGAAAGACAAGCATAGGCAGGGACAGTGACATTTATTTCTTTCTTGCTTAACCTGGATTCCTTTAGTTTAGGGAAAGAGAAGGATAGGTAGGGAGAGTGTCAGTGTGTTTTACTGTGCGAGTCCTTGTTTCTAGGGACAAAGAAGGAAAGTGAGGGGAATTCTCCTTGTGCTATAGTGTGCTTTAAAAAAACATTTTTTCTAGGGACAGAAAACTGTAGGTAGGGAGAGTGTCAGTTTCTTTCACTGTGCCAGTCCTTGTTTCTAGGGACAAAGAAGGAAAGTGAGGGGAATTCTCCTTGTGCTATAGTGTGCTTTAAAAAAACATTTTTTCTAGGGACAGAAAACTGTAGGTAGGGAGAGTGTCAGTTTCTTTCACTGTGCCAGTCCTTGTTTCTAGGGACAAAGAAGGAAAGTGAGGGGAATTCTCCTTGTGCTATAGTGTGCTTTAAAAAAACATTTTTTCTAGGGACAGAAAACTGTAGGTAGGGAGAGTGTCAGTTTCTTTCACTGTGCCAGTCCTTGTTTCTAGGGACAAAGAAGGAAAGTGAGGGGAATTCTCCTTGTGCTATAGTGTGCTTTAAAAAAACATTTTTTCTAGGGACAGAAAACTGTAGGTAGGGAGAGTGTCAGTTTCTTTCACTGTGCCAGTCCTTGTTTCTAGGGACAAAGAAGGAAAGTGAGGGGAATTCTCCTTGTGCTATAGTGTGCCAAAGCATTCCTCATCAACCATCTTTGAAATCCTTGTTTTTTGGACAGTCAGGGAAATTGTCGTTGTGCTATTCTGTGCAAAAGCAATCATCCTCAACCATATTTAGAAATCCTTAAGTAAAGGGACAGAGAAGGACACCTGAAGGTAGCCCTTATTGCTTTTTTCCCATCTCCCTGCAGGCCATCTATTAGAATGTCTGGAAGGCAAACAAGGAGAGGCAGACAGTCAGGAGGCAATAAAAGAGGGCAAGCAGGCTCTGTGTCTGGGGGCAACAGTGCTGGTCGTGGACGCGGTGCATTGTCATCAGCACATGGCCATGGGACACGCTTGTCCTTCTTTTCGGCAGCTGGACATGTTGAGCCACATCATGCCGAAGACTTGGTAGAGTGGATGACCAAGCCCTCCTCCTCCTCCTCATCCTCTCTCACCCAGGCTCAGGGTACTGGCAAAGCAGCTGCCAAAGCGTCCTCTTCCCTGGTATCAATGTCAGACTCATCATCAGTCACTCCTTCCCTAGACCCACCATGTCCTCCTCCTGAGGAGTCCCCCGAACTGTTTGAGCACAGTGTTGGGTACATGCTCCAGGAGGATGCCCAGCGTTTCGAAGGGTCTGATGATGAAACCCAGCTACAGGAAGGCAGTAGCGTGAGAGCAGACAGAGGGGATGCTCAAGAAGGACACCAATCTGGCAGTCATGTTCCAGCAGCTGCAGCATACTGCCAGATTGGCTCCAGTGATGAGGAGGGAGGGGATGATGAGGTCACTGACTCCACGTGGGTGCCTAATAGGAGAGAGGAGGAGGAGGAGGATGAGGAGGAGGCACATCTCCAACGAGGCAGGATGCCCTTTGGTGGCCAGCGTAAGGGCAGTACACCGACGGAATCACACCGCAGAGCTCCGCCTGTGCAGGGCGCAGCCTCTGCCCGTCATTCAAAAAGTTCCTTGGTGTGGGCCTTTTTTGAGGCTAGTGCATCAGATCGCACAGCTGCTGTTTGCAACATATGTCTCAAGCGTATATCGCGTGGCCAAAACATCAGCCGCTTGGGTACCACATGCCTGACCAGACATATGTTGACCTGCCATGCAGCTCGTTGGCAAGCCTACCTCAAAGACCCACACCAAAGAACAAAGCGGACCTCTCCTTGCACCGCATCAGCTGGGATCTCCAACCCCACTATAACTTCAGTCCTCTCTGAAACATGCACTGAGAGGAATGAAGGTGTAGAATTAGGTGTGTCACAGCCAAGTACTTGCGGCCACTCTGCTAGCAGTACACCGACGTCCGATTCTAGCAGGCAAATTTCCCTGCCCCAGCTGCTGGACCGTCTAAAGAAGTTCACTCCCAGCCATCCACATGCCCAGCGGTTGAATGCTAGCTTGGCTAAATTGCTAGCGCTTCAACTGCTGCCTTTTCAGTTGGTAGACTCGGCCCCCTTCCGTGAGTTTGTGCAATGTGCGGTTCCTCAGTGGCAGGTTCCCAAACGCCACTTTTTCTCACGGAAGGCTATTCCGGCTCTCTACCGGCATGTGGAAGGCAATGTCTTGGCCTCGCTGGACAGGGCGGTCAGCGGTAAGGTGCATATTACCGCTGACTCATGGTCCAGCAGGCATGGACAGGGACGTTACCTTTCTTTCACGGCCCATTGGGTCACTCTTTTGGCAGCTGGGAAGGATGCAGGACAAGGTGCAGTAGTGTTGGAGGTTGTTCCACCGCCACGCCTCCAAAATGCTACTACTGGTTGTGACACACCTCTCTCCTCCACCCCCTCCTCTTCTTCTTCCTCCATGGCCTCTTCCTGTGGTTTGTCCTATGAACCAGCGGTGCTCCGTAGCCGTTCACGGGGCTACGCAAGTACGCAGGCAAAAAGATGCCATGCCGTGCTTGCGCTGGTGTGTTTGGGGGACAGAAGCCACACTGGGGCAGAGGTCCTGTCTGCTCTGCAGGGCCAGGCCGAGAGGTGGTTGACGCCACGCCAGCTTAAGCCAGGAATGGTGGTTTGCGACAATGGCACCAACCTCCTCTCCGCCCTCCGACAGGGACAACTGACCCATGTGCCCTGTGTGGCTCACGTCCTTAACCTGGTGGTGCAGCGGTTCTTGGGCAGGTACCCGGGCTTACAGGATGTCCTGAGGCAGGCCAGGAAAGTCTGTGTGCATTTCCGCAGATCTTATAATGCCAGTGCTCGCCTGGCTGAGCTGCAAAAGGAGTTGAACCTGCCCAAGAACCGCCTTATATGTGACATGCCCACCAGGTGGAACTCAACGTTGGCCATGCTGCAGCGGCTGCACACGCAGCAGAGGGCCATCAATGAGTACCTGTGCGACTACGGCACCAGGACAGGGTCAGGGGAGCTTGGTTTTTTTTCTCCACGCCAGTGGGGCATGATCAGGGATGCATGCACTGTCCTGGCACCATTTGAGGAGGCCACGAGGATGGTGAGCAGTGACAGTGCATGCATCAGTGACACTGTACCTCTTGTCCACCTGTTGGAGCACACGCTGCGTGGAATAATGGACAGGGCACTTGAGGCAGAACAGAGGCAGGAAGAGGAGGACTTCCTTGCCTCTCAAGGCCCCCTTTACCCAGACAGTGTTCCTTCTGTCCCACCCATCGCACAGGAAGAGGAAGAGGAGGAGGAGGAGGAGGAGGATTGTGTCAGCATGGAGGTGGAGGCTGGCACTCAGCATCATCAGCAGCAGTCTTTTAGGGATGATTTACAGTCCCAAGAAACCAGTGGACTTGTACGTGGCTGGGAGGAGGTGGCTGCGGATCATGTCGTCCTTAGTGACCCAGAGGACTCCGGAGCGAATGCCTCAGCAAACCTACGCTGCATGGCCTCCCTGATCCTGCAAAGTCTGCGGAAGGATCCTCGTATTCTTCGGATCAAGGAGAGGGACCATTACTGGCTGGCCACTCTCCTTGATCCACGGTACAAGGGTAAGGTTGCGGACCTTATGTTACCTTCGCAGAGGGAGCAGAGGATGAGACAACTCCGGGAGGCCTTGCAGAAAGGTCTGTGCAACGCGTTCCCAGAGACTGGGAGGTTACAAACTCCTGGTCCTGGACAACGAGTTGCTGAGGCTTCGGCCAGTCAAAGAAGGAGCGGTGGGGAAGGTGGCCGTCTGACCGATGCGTTCAGACAATTCTTTAGTCCGCAGCCCCAAAGTATGATCGGTTCCAGCAACCATCGCCAGCGTCTGATAAACATGGTGCAGGAATATCTAGGGGCAAGGTCAGACTTGGACAACTTCCCCACCGAAAATCCTCTGGCTTACTGGGTCTTGAGGATGGATCACTGGCCAGAGCTTGCACAGTATGCAATTGAGCTACTGGCCTGTCCTGCATCCAGCGTTCTTTCGGAACGCACATTCAGTGCTGCTGGAGGATTTGTCACGGATCACAGGGTGCGCCTGTCCACCGACTCGGTTGATCGACTGACTTTCATCAAGATGAACCAGTCTTGGATCACCACCAGCTACCACACACCTGATGCTGATATAACAGACTAATTGATTTTAACATGTCACATTCCTTCAAGACTGATGCTGAGTGCCTGTGCTGTTATGTTGACTGGCTATCCTCCTCCTCCGAGTCCTCAATGATACGATTGATGATGATAGCTTGGAAGATCATTTTTGTTTATGGGTGCCGCCACCAGTGGCTAAGGCCCAATTTTTCAGCCCCTGTTTTACAGGGGCGTGTAATTACAATTTTTTTAGCAATAATTTGCCATAGGGCTCATTGCTGTGCTCCAAGTACAGTATCTGTGAGGGGTTGGAGTGTTGTGGCACCAGTGCCTAAGGCCCAATTTTTCAGCCCCTGTTTAACAGGGGCGTGTCATTACAATTTTTGAAGCAATACTTTGCAACAGGGCTCATTGCTGTGCTCCAAGTAACGTATCTGTGAGGGGTTGTAGTGTTGTGCCACCAGTGCCTAAGGCCCAATTTTTCAGCCCCTGTTCAACAGGGGCATGCAATTACAATTCTTGATCTAATAATTCACAGCAGGGCCCATTGCTGCACCCACCAAGAGTAACTCTGAGGGCTTACAGTGTTGTGGCAACGCCACCACCACCACCACCACCACGAAAGGCCCAATTTTTCAGCCCCTGTTCAAAAGGGGCATGTAATTACAATTCTTGATCTAATAATTCACAGCAGGGCCCATTCCTGCACCCACCAAGAGTAACTCTGAGGGCTTACAGTGTTGTGGCAACACCACCACCACCACCACCACCACGAAAGGCCCAATTTTTCAGCCCCTGTTCAACAGGGGCATGCAATTACAATTCTTGATCTAATAATTCACAGCAGGGCCCATTGCTGCACCCACCAAGAGTAACTGTCAGGGCTTACAGTGTTGTGGCACCAGCACCACCATCAAAGGCCCAATTTTTACTACCACTGTTCAACAATTATATGTAATTACAATTCCTGATATAATAGTTGACAGCAGGGCGTTCCAGCACCAACCAAGAGTAACTGTGAGTGCTTACAGTGTTGTGCCAACACCAACAACTAAGGGGCCTATTTCTGCAGAGTATATACGGCAGGTCCCTACTTTCAAACATCCAACTTACAAACGACTCCTACTTGCAAACGCAAGAAGACAACAGGAAGTGAGAGGAAATCTACCACTAGGAAGGAAAATTCTCTCCTGTAAGAATAAATATGGGAGAAAGGTGTCTCCTCTGTACTGATGCTTTATCAGCAATCCTTGTTTCAAGAAAAACACCACATTTCAAAAACAGTTGTCATTGGGACCGAAAGTGAGGTGAAATGTTCTGAACAGGGGCACAGACAGCAAAACAAATGTTACAGGGGTGATAACCCTTACCTATGTTTTCCAAAAAGTTTAAAAATAGATTTTTGGGCTGGAGCTACACTTCAACAATGTACCTGTTCAAAATTACAAACAGATTCTACATAAGAACAAACCTACAGTCCCTGTCTTGTATGCACCGCCTGTATACGGCTGTTCAGTAGTGATGAGCCGAACACCCCCGGGTTCGGTTCGCACCAGAACCCGCGAACGGACCGAAAGTTCGAACGAACATTAGAACCCTATTAAATACAATGGATGCGAACGTTCGAATTCTAAAGTGCTAATTATAAAAACTATTATGCATGTTATTGTCCTAAAAAGGGTTTGGGAACCCGGGTTCTGCACCAGGGGACATGTATCAATGCAAAAATAAGTTTTAAAAACGGTCGTTTTCCGGGAGCAGTCATTTTAATGATGCATAAAGTGAAAAAAAAAAGTCAAATATTCCTTTAAATATCGTACCTGGGGGGTGTCTAAAGTATGCCTGTGAAGTGCCACGTGTTTCCCGTGTTTAGAACTGTCCCTGCACAAAATGACACTTCTAAAGGAAAAAAAAGCCATTTAAAACTGCTTGCGGCTTTAATGTAATGTCTGGTCCCGGTAATATGGATGAAAATCTTTAAGAAAAATGGCATAGCTACCCCATGACCCCCCCCCTACCCCAGCCCATTACCAGCCCCTTTGGGTCTTGTATGGATATTAAGGGGAACCCCGCACATAAAATAAAAAAGGCCCTATATACTCTGAACAGCCGTATACAGGCGGTGCATACAAGACAGGGACTGTAGGTTTGTTCTTATGTAGAATCTGTTTGTAATTTTGAACAGGTACATTGTTGAAGTGTAGCTCCAGACCAAAAATCTATTTTTAAACTTTTTGGAAAACATAGGTAAGGGTTATCACCCCTGTAACATTTGTTTTGCTGTCTGTGCCCCTGTTCAGAACATTTCACCTCACTTTCCGTCCTAATGACAACTGTTTTTGAAATGTGGTGTTTTTCTTGAAACAAGGATTGCTGATAAAGCATCAGTACAGAGGAGACACCTTTCTCCCATATTTATTCTTACAGGAGAGAATTTTCCTTCCTAGTGGTAGATTTCCTCTCACTTCCTGTTGTCTTCTTGCGTTTGCAAGTAGGAGTCGTTTGTAAGTTGGATGTTTGAAAGTAGGGACCTGCCGTATATA
The DNA here is from genome assembly GCA_029206835.1 of Rana muscosa. Taxonomy (NCBI): domain Eukaryota; kingdom Metazoa; phylum Chordata; class Amphibia; order Anura; family Ranidae; genus Rana; species Rana muscosa. The sequence continues at coordinate 1,078,092,604 of CM055117.1, forward strand.
CTCTGCAGAAATAGGCCCCTTAGTTGTTGGTGTTGGCACAACACTGTAAGCACTCACAGTTACTCTTGGTTGGTGCTGGAACGCCCTGCTGTCAACTATTATATCAGGAATTTTAATTACATATAATTGTTGAACAGTGGTAGTAAAAATTGGGCCTTTGATGGTGGTGCTGGTGCCACAACACTGTAAGCCCTGACAGTTACTCTTGGTGGGTGCAGCAATGGGCCCTGCTGTGAATTATTAGATCAAGAATTGTAATTACATGCCCCTGTTGAACAGGGGCTGAAAAATTGGGCCTTAGGCACTGGTGGCACAACACTGCAACCCTTCACAGATACTGTACTTGGAGCACAGCAATGAGCCCTGTTGCAAAGTATTGCTTCAAAAATTGTAATGACACGCCCCTGTTAAACAGGGGCTGAAAAATTGGGCCTTAGGCACTGGTGGCACAACACTGCAACTCCTCACAGATACTGTACTTGGAGCACAGCAATGAGCCCTGTTGCAAAGTATTGCTTCAAAAATTGTAATTACACGCCCCTGTTAAACAGGGGCTGAAAAATTGGGCGTTAGGCACTGGTGGCGGCACCCATAAACAAAAATGATCTTCCAAGCTATCATCATCAATCGTATCATTGAGGACTCGGAGGAGGAGGATAGCCAGTCAACATAACAGCACAGGCACTCAGCATCAGCATCAGTCTTGAAGGGATGTGACATTTTAAAATCAATTAGTCTGTTATATCAGCATCAGGTGTGTGGTAGCTGGTGGTGATCCAAGACTGGTTCATCTTGATGAAAGTCAGTCGATCAACCGAGTCGGTGGACAGGCGCACCCTGTGATCCGTGACAAATCCTCCAGCAGCACTGAATGTGCGTTCCGAAAGAACGCTGGATGCAGGACAGGCCAGTAGCTCAATTGCATACTGTGCAAGCTCTGGCCAGTGATCCATCCTCAAGACCCAGTAAGCCAGAGGATTTTCGGTGGGGAAGGTGTCCAAGTCTGACCTTGCCCCTAGATATTCCTGCACCATGTTTATCAGACGCTGGCGATGGTTGCTGGAACCGATCATACTTTGGGGCTGCGGACTAAAGAATTGTCTGAACGCATCGGTCAGACGGCCACCTTCCCCACCGCTCCTTCTTTGACTGGCCGAAGCCTCAGCAACTCGTTGTCCAGGACCAGGAGTTTGCAACCTCCCAGTCTCTGGGAACGCGTTGCACAGACCTTTCTGCAAGGCCTCCCGGAGTTGTCTCATCCTCTGCTCCCTCTGCGACGGTAACATAAGGTCCGCAACCTTACCCTTGTACCGTGGATCAAGGAGAGTGGCCAGCCAGTAATGGTCCCTCTCCTTGATCCGAAGAATACGAGGATCCTTCCGCAGACTTTGCAGGATCAGGGAGGCCATGCAGCGTAGGTTTGCTGAGGCATTCGCTCCGGAGTCCTCTGGGTCACTAAGGACGACATGATCCGCAGCCACCTCCTCCCAGCCACGTACAAGTCCACTGGTTTCTTGGGACTGTAAATCATCCCTAAAAGACTGCTGCTGATGATGCTGAGTGCCAGCCTCCACCTCCATGCTGACACAATCCTCCTCCTCCTCCTCCTCCTCCTCCTCCTCTTCCTGTGCGATGGGTGGGACAGAAGGAACACTGTCTGGGTAAAGGGGGCCTTGAGAGGCAAGGAAGTCCTCCTCTTCCTGCCTCTGTTCTGCCTCAAGTGCCCTGTCCATTATTCCACGCAGCGTGTGCTCCAACAGGTGGACAAGAGGTACAGTGTCACTGATGCATGCACTGTCACTGCTCACCATCCTCGTGGCCTCCTCAAATGGTGCCAGGACAGTGCATGCATCCCTGATCATGCCCCACTGGCGTGGAGAAAAAAAACCAAGCTCCCCTGACCCTGTCCTGGTGCCGTAGTCGCACAGGTACTCATTGATGGCCCTCTGCTGCGTGTGCAGCCGCTGCAGCATGGCCAACGTTGAGTTCCACCTGGTGGGCATGTCACATATAAGGCGGTTCTTGGGCAGGTTCAACTCCTTTTGCAGCTCAGCCAGGCGAGCACTGGCATTATAAGATCTGCGGAAATGCACACAGACTTTCCTGGCCTGCCTCAGGACATCCTGTAAGCCCGGGTACCTGCCCAAGAAGCGCTGCACCACCAGGTTAAGGACGTGAGCCACACAGGGCACATGGGTCAGTTGTCCCTGTCGGAGGGCGGAGAGGAGGTTGGTGCCATTGTCGCAAACCACCATTCCTGGCTTAAGCTGGCGTGGCGTCAACCACCTCTCGGCCTGGCCCTGCAGAGCAGACAGGACCTCTGCCCCAGTGTGGCTTCTGTCCCCCAAACACACCAGCGCAAGCACGGCATGGCATCTTTTTGCCTGCGTACTTGCGTAGCCCCGTGAACGGCTACGGAGCACCGCTGGTTCATAGGACAAACCACAGGAAGAGGCCATGGAGGAAGAAGAAGAGGAGGGGGTGGAGGAGAGAGGTGTGTCACAACCAGTAGTAGCATTTTGGAGGCGTGGCGGTGGGACAACCTCCAACACTACTGCACCTTGTCCTGAATCCTTCCCAGCTGCCAAAAGAGTGACCCAATGGGCCGTGAAAGAAAGGTAACGTCCCTGTCCATGCCTGCTGGACCATGAGTCAGCGGTAATATGCACCTTACCGCTGACCGCCCTGTCCAGCGAGGCCAAGACATTGCCTTCCACATGCCGGTAGAGAGCCGGAATAGCCTTCCGTGAGAAAAAGTGGCGTTTGGGAACCTGCCACTGAGGAACCGCACATTGCACAAACTCACGGAAGGGGGCCGAGTCTACCAACTGAAAAGGCAGCAGTTGAAGCGCTAGCAATTTAGCCAAGCTAGCATTCAACCGCTGGGCATGTGGATGGCTGGGAGTGAACTTCTTTCGACGGTCCAGCAGCTGGGGCAGGGAAATTTGCCTGCTAGAATCGGACGTCGGTGTACTGCTAGCAGAGTGGGCGCAAGTACTTGGCTGTGACACACCTAATTCTACACCTTCATTCCTCTCAGTGCATGTTTCAGAGAGGACTGAAGTTATAGTGGGGTTGGAGATCCCAGCTGATGCGGTGCAAGGAGAGGTCCGCTTTGTTCTTTGGTGTGGGTCTTTGAGGTAGGCTTGCCAACGAGCTGCATGGCAGGTCAACATATGTCTGGTCAGGCATGTGGTACCCAAGCGGCTGATGTTTTGGCCACGCGATATACGCTTGAGACATATGTTGCAAACAGCAGCTGTGCGATCTGATGCACTAGCCTCAAAAAAGGCCCACACCAAAGAACTTTTTGAATGACGGGCAGAGGCAGCGCCCTGCACAGGCGGAGCTCTGCGGTGTGATTCCGTCGGTGTACTGCCCTTACGCTGGCCACCAAAGGGCATCCTGCCTCGTTGGAGATGTGCCTCCTCCTCATCCTCCTCCTCCTCCTCTCTCCTATTAGGCACCCACGTGGAGTCATTGACCTCATCATCCCCTCCCTCCTCATCACTGGAGCCAATCTGGCAGTATGCTGCAGCTGCTGGAACATGACTGCCAGATTGGTGTCCTTCTTGAGCATCCCCTCTGTCTGCTCTCACGCTACTGCCTTCCTCTAGCTGGGTTTCATCATCAGACCCTTCGAAACGCTGGGCATCCTCCTGGAGCATGTACCCAACACTGTGCTGAAACAGTTCGGGGGACTCCTCAGGAGGAGGACATGGTGGGTCTAGGGAAGGAGTGACTGATGATTTGTCTGACATTGATACCAGGGAAGACGACGCTTTGGCAGCTGCTTTTCCAGTACCCTGAGCCTGGGTGAGAGAGGATGAGGAGGAGGAGGAGGGCTTGGTCATCCACTCTACCAAGTCTTCGGCATGATGTGGCTCAACATGTCCAGCTGCCGAAAAGAAGGACAAGCGTGTCCCATGGCCATGTGCTGATGACAATGCACCGCGTCCACGACCAGCACTGTTGCCCCCAGACACAGAGCCTGCTTGCCCTCTTTTATTGCCTCCTGACTGTCTGCCTCTCCTTGTTTGCCTTCCAGACATTCTAATAGATGGCCTGCAGGGAGATGGGAAAAAAGCAATAAGGGCTACCTTCAGGTGTCCTTCTCTGTCCCTTGAAACAAGGACTTTCACAGTGAAAGAAACTGACACTGTCCCTACCTAGAGTTTTCTGTCCCTAGAATAAATGTTTTTTTTAATCACAATATAGCACAAGGACAATTCACTCAATGTCTCTCCAGGTCCCTGGAAACAAGGACTTGCAGAGTGAAAGAAACTGACACTGTCCCTACCTAGAGTTTTCTGTCCCTAGAATAAATGTTTTTTTTAAGCACAATATAGCACAAGGACAATTAACTCACTGTCCTTACAGGTCCCTGGAAACAAGGACTTGCAGAGTGAAAAAAAAAAAACACTCTCCCTACCTACAGTTTTCTGTCCCTAGAAAAAATGTTTTTTTTAAGCACAATATAGCACAAGGACAATTAACTCACTGTCCTTACAGGTCCCTGGAAACAAGGACTTGCAGAGTGAAAGAAAAAAAACACTCTCCCTACCTACAGTTTTCTGTCCCTAGAAAAAATGTTTTTTTTAATCACAATATAGCACAAGGAAAATTAACTCACTGTCCTTACAGGTCCCTGGAAACAAGGACTTGCAGAGTGAAAGAAAAAAAACACTCTCCCTACCTACAGTTTTCTGTCCCTAGAAAAAATGTTTTTTTTAATCACAATATAGCACAAGGAAAATTAACTCACTGTCCTTACAGGTCCCTGGAAACAAGGACTTGCAGAGTGAAAGAAACTGACACTGTCCCTACCTAGAGTTTTCTGTCCCTAGAATAAATGTTTTTTTAAGCACAATATAGCACAAGGACAATTAACTCACTGTCCTTACAGGTCCCTGGAAACAAGGACTTGCAGAGTGAAAGAAAAAAAACACTCTCCCTACCTACAGTTTTCTGTCCCTAGAAAAAATGTTTTTTTTAAGCACAATATAGCACAAGTAAAATTAACTCACTGTCCTTACAGGTCCCTGGAAACAAGGACTTGCAGAGTGAAAGAAAAAAAACACTCTCCCTACCTACAGTTTTCTGTCCCTAGAAAAAATGTTTTTTTTAATCACAATATAGCACAAGGAAAATTAACTCACTGTCCTTACAGGTCCCTGGAAACAAGGACTTGCAGAGTGAAAGAAACTGACACTGTCCCTACCTAGAGTTTTCTGTCCCTAGAATAAATGTTTTTTTTAATCACAATATAGCACAAGGAAAATTAACTCACTGTCCTTACAGGTCCCTGGAAACAAGGACTTGCAGAGTGAAAGAAACTGACACTGTCCCTACCTAGAGTTTTCTGTCCCTAGAATAAATGTTTTTTTTAAGCACAATATAGCACAAGGACAATTAACTCACTGTCCTTACAGGTCCCTGGAAACAAGGACTTGCAGAGTGAAAGAAAAAAAACACTCTCCCTACCTACAGTTTTCTGTCCCTAGAAAAAATGTTTTTTTTAAGCACAATATAGCACAAGTAAAATTAACTCACTGTCCTTACAGGTCCCTGGAAACAAGGACTTGCAGAGTGAAAGAAAAAAAACACTCTCCCTACCTACAGTTTTCTGTCCCTAGAAAAAATGTTTTTTTTAATCACAATATAGCACAAGGAAAATTAACTCACTGTCCTTACAGGTCCCTGGAAACAAGGACTTGCAGAGTGAAAGAAACTGACACTGTCCCTACCTAGAGTTTTCTGTCCCTAGAATAAATGTTTTTTTTAATCACAATATAGCACAAGGAAAATTAACTCACTGTCCTTACAGGTCCCTGGAAACAAGGACTTGCAGAGTGAAAGAAACTGACACTGTCCCTACCTAGAGTTTTCTGTCCCTAGAATAAATGTTTTTTTTAAGCACAATATAGCACAAGGACAATTAACTCACTGTCCTTACAGGTCCCTGGAAACAAGGACTTGCAGAGTGAAAGAAAAAAAACACTCTCCCTACCTACAGTTTTCTGTCCCTAGAAAAAATGTTTTTTTTAAGCACAATATAGCACAAGTAAAATTAACTCACTGTCCTTACAGGTCCCTGGAAACAAGGACTTGCAGAGTGAAAGAAAAAAAACACTCTCCCTACCTACAGTTTTCTGTCCCTAGAAAAAATGTTTTTTTTAATCACAATATAGCACAAGGAAAATTAACTCACTGTCCTTACAGGTCCCTGGAAACAAGGACTTGCAGAGTGAAAGAAACTGACACTGTCCCTACCTAGAGTTTTCTGTCCCTAGAATAAATGTTTTTTTTAATCACAATATAGCACAAGGAAAATTAACTCACTGTCCTTACAGGTCCCTGGAAACAAGGACTTGCAGAGTGAAAGAAACTGACACTGTCCCTACCTAGAGTTTTCTGTCCCTAGAATAAATGTTTTTTTTAAGCACAATATAGCACAAGGACAATTAACTCACTGTCCTTACAGGTCCCTGGAAACAAGGACTTGCAGAGTGAAAGAAAAAAAACACTCTCCCTACCTACAGTTTTCTGTCCCTAGAAAAAATGTTTTTTTTAATCACAATATAGCACAAGGAAAATTAACTCACTGTCCTTACAGGTCCCTGGAAACAAGGACTTGCAGAGTGAAAGAAACTGACACTGTCCCTACCTAGAGTTTTCTGTCCCTAGAATAAATGTTTTTTTTAATCACAATATAGCACAAGGAAAATTAACTCACTGTCCTTACAGGTCCCTGGAAACAAGGACTTGCAGAGTGAAAAGAAACTGACACTGTCCCTACCTAGAGTTTTCTGTCCCTAGAATAAATGTTTTTTTTAAGCACAATATAGCACAAGGACAATTAACTCACTGTCCTTACAGGTCCCTGGAAACAAGGACTTGCAGAGTGAAAAAAAAAAACACTCTCCCTACCTAGAGTTTTCTGTCCCTAGAAAAAATGTTTTTTTAAGCACAATATAGCACAAGGACAATTAACTCACTGTCCTTACAGGTCCCTGGAAACAAGGACTTGCAGAGTGAAAGAAAAAAACACTCTCCCTACCTAGAGTTTTCTGTCCCTAGAAAAAATGTTTTTTTTAATCACAATATAGCACAAGGAAAATTAACTCACTGTCCTTACAGTCCCTGGAAACAAGGACTTGCAGAGTGAAAGAAAAAAAACACTCTCCCTACCTACAGTTTTCTGTCCCTAGAAAAAATGTTTTTTTTAATCACAATATAGCACAAGGAAAATTAACTCACTGTCCTTACAGGTCCCTGGAAACAAGGACTTGCAGAGTGAAAGAAACTGACACTGTCCCTACCTAGAGTTTTCTGTCCCTAGAATAAATGTTTTTTTTAATCACAATATAGCACAAGGAAAATTAACTCACTGTCCTTACAGGTCCCTGGAAACAAGGACTTGCAGAGTGAAAGAAACTGACACTGTCCCTACCTAGAGTTTTCTGTCCCTAGAATAAATGTTTTTTTTAAGCACAATATAGCACAAGGACAATTAACTCACTGTCCTTACAGGTCCCTGGAAACAAGGACTTGCAGAGTGAAAGAAAAAAAACACTCTCCCTACCTACAGTTTTCTGTCCCTAGAAAAAATGTTTTTTTTAATCACAATATAGCACAAGGAAAATTAACTCACTGTCCTTACAGGTCCCTGGAAACAAGGACTTGCAGAGTGAAAGAAACTGACACTGTCCCTACCTAGAGTTTTCTGTCCCTAGAATAAATGTTTTTTTTATCACAATATAGCACAAGGACAATTAACTCACTGTCCTTACAGGTCCTGGAAACAAGGACTTGCAGAGTGAAAGAAACTGACACTGTCCCTACCTAGAGTTTTCTGTCCCTAGAATAAATGTTTTTTTTAAGCACAATATAGCACAAGGACAATTAACTCACTGTCCTTACAGGTCCCTGGAAACAAGGACTTGCAGAGTGAAAGAAAAAAACACTCTCCCTACCTACAGTTTTCTGTCCCTAGAAAAAATGTTTTTTTTTAATCACAATATAGCACAAGGAAAATTAACTCACTGTCCTTACAGGTCCCGGGAAACAAGGACTTGCAGAGTGAAAGAAACTGACACTGTCCCTACCTAGAGTTTTCTGTCCCTAGAATAAATGTTTTTTTTAATCACAATATAGCACAAGGACAATTAACTCACTGTCCTTACAGGTCCCTGGAAACAAGGACTTGCAGAGTGAAAGAAACTGACACTGTCCCTACCTAGAGTTTTCTGTCCCTAGAATAAATGTTTTTTTTAAGCACAATATAGCACAAGGACAATTAACTCACTGTCCTTACAGGTCCCTGGAAACAAGGACTTGCAGAGTGAAAGAAACTGACACTGTCCCTACCTAGAGTTTTCTGTCCCTAGAATAAATGTTTTTTTTAAGCACACTATAGCAGAAGCACAAAACACACTGACACTCTCCCTACCTATCCTTCTCTTTCCCTAAACTAAAGGAATCCAGGTTAAGCAAGAAAGAAATAACAGTCACTGTCCCTGCCTATGCTACTCTATCCCTGCTCCGGAACACACTACACTAGGCCGCCGTGCTGGCGGCCTTTTATAGTGTGGGGCGTGTACTAAACACCCTCAGCAATAATTGGCCACAGGCATCCTGCCTGTGGCCAATCATTGCTCTCCTCGCTGCCGGCGCTGTGATTGCCAAGCATGCGGGGTCACAGTGCATGCTTGGCCAATCACAGCGCCTGGATGACACTGCGATGGCGTAGTGCATTGTGGGCCGTTCGCGTCACTCGAATTTGGCGCGAACGGCCCAAATCGTTCGATCTTCGTCGAACGATCGAACAGCCAATGTTCGAGTCGAACGTATGTTCGACTCGAACACGAAG